>CM065301.1:77200604-78543140 GCA_032871835.1 Dipteronia dyeriana | reverse complement strand
GATTGATTATAGGTAATAGTGATCAGCTTTCTATTTCTCATGTTGGTAACACCTTGATTAAAGCTCACATACCACCATATCAACAGCTACACCTCGAGAACATACTATATGTACCTCAAATTGCTTAGTATTTCCAAGTTTACACGTGATAATAATGTTGTTGTTGAGTTCTATGCTAATGAATGTGTGAATAAAGATCTCAAAACGAGGAAGGTTTTACTTCGAGGAATGCTTAAAGATGGGCTCTACTGTCTAAGACTCAATGAGATGTCTTAAGGAAAGTGTACATGCCAAGCAGCTGGTGGCTTTTACAATGCTAAAGTGTCAAGTTCTTGCTTTTTCAATTCAACAAATAAAATGAATCCTGGTACTGTACATAGGGCCAAACCAGATGTAAATCCTTATACTTCATAAGCTACTATAAACTCCTCTATATGGCATGCAAAATCGGGGCATCCTACTCTTTTAATATTGCAAAAGATGTTACTTCACATTCATTTCAATAAAAAGTTTAGTATTCCTCAATGTTGTGACTTTTGCAAGTTTGACGAGCTTTATAGGTTGTCTTACACATCTGTACCTATTAGTGTCAAGGAACCACTCAAACTAATCTACTCAGATGTATGGGGACCAACTCTAACTCTTCTACAGAAGGTTATCGTTATTATATCTCCTTCGTAGATGCCATTACAAAGTTTACATGGCTATTCCTAATGAAACTAAAATCTGATGCACTTAATGTTTTTGTGCATTTTTAGAGGCTAGTGGAGTTACAATTTGGCAGAAAAATCAAGGGTCTACAAACTGACATAGGGGTGAATTCATTGCTTTCACTTCTCATCTTGTTATGCATAGCATACATGTTCGATTCTCATGTCCTCACACACCACAACAAAATGGGATGGTTGAAAGAAAACATAGGCATGTGGTGGAGACTAGTTTGACTCTTCTAACTCATGCAAAGCTTCCTCTCAAGTTCTGGTAAGAGGCTTTTAGTACTGCTACTTTCCTAATAAACAAAATGCATGTTGCCTATTTTCAGTTAATATAATCTTTTGAAAAACTTTTCAACAAAAAACCAAACTACATCTTCTTCAAAACTTTTGCTTGTAATTGTTTTCCTTATCTAAGGGTCAATAACAAAAACAATTTAACTTTTATACTTCCAAGTATCTTTTTATTGGATATAGTATTTTACATAAGGATATAGATGTTTACATCTTTCCAGAAGAGTTTACATCTCAAGGAATGTGAAATTCAATGAACTAGAATTTCCTTTTTCATGTTTGTTTCATAATAAGACAACAACCACTAGTTGTTCACATCCTTCAAGTATTCCTTTTTCTATTGTTCAAGAGGTACTGTCAACTGTCTTTACCAATGTAGCTACTCAAACTTTCTCTACTACCTCTCTCATTCGAAATTTCACATCACCTATCTCACATGCTTCTTCTTCTAACTCTACTACTGACGAGTACGTTTTTATCATTAGAAATTGTACGTCATAACTATATTTATAAAAAACCACAACAATGCCCCAAAATTTTATAAAACTTGTACAATGACAAGTCATGTATCGTCCACATGGAAAGAGAAATCAAATATCTAAAACTAGTTAACTAATATCAAACTAAAACAATGCATGAAAAGTAAATATCAATGGTTTGGTTTTGAAAAGTTAATTGCTACACTGCAAAATACTATTATGTTAATTAATCTAAAGTTAAACTAACTATTAGCAAGAATGTGGAGAAATGAGATAATGTGATGAGTGGGAGTCAATGCAATTAAACATAAATAATGGGGGATCCATTCTTTAAGAACTAGTTCGATCAATTAGGGCTAATCTTCCTAGCTTGAGTTTCCCGATTACTTGGATTGGGATGCTCACAATCCACCCATTTCACCTAGCCGGAGTATGAAGGATTGAAATGCTCACAACATATCTCATCCGATTCAAGTGAGCTTGATTTAACACCTAATATGTTTATGGTTAAAAATATAAATTGATATCAAATATGGACCAAGAGTTGGAATGCCTACTTGGCTCATAGAGACACCACTATCCAACATTTTCAATAGATTGTGAGTTGGAATGTCTACCCAAACCAAGATGAGTATTGAATGCTTTTAAAAACCAAATGCAACCACCAAGTGAATGGGAGTTGGAATGCATATCCACTTTACAAAGATTACAATTAAAGCACAATTACTGAAATAAGTTCAATCCATCAACAAGAAATAAGAGTTGGTTAAACACAATTGAGCACAATGAATAGAACTATATTGATCAAATCAAAGTATGGTGGAAAACCAACAAATTTCATATTTAAAATACATAACCTTACTATGGGGTTTAGCTACTCATGCTAGATATAAAATAAAAGCTAAGAGATGAAGGATAAAGAAGACCCATGTAGAGAAACTATTTTCTTGAAGCCTGATTCCAATCTCCGAGTTGCCTTGAGTAGATGAGGATGAAGGTTGGTTAGATTGGGTGAGGAATGATTCCTCGATCTAAGTTGGTAATTAGAGATGTAAGAAAGAGTGTGAGAAATGATCTAAGAGTTTATGAGAGTGTCTGGAAGTCTCTTTTCAAAATAAGAACAAGATGTATATATAGGGTTCCAAATTTAGGTCTGAAAATGCTGATGTGGCATGCTTGACGAGCGGAATGCGCAGGTTGTGCGCGGGTAGGGACCTGTGCAGTAACCCACTGATAATGCCAATTTTCACCCTTTGTGTAGCCTCTTTTCTTGATCTTTTCATTCATTTTTAGGGTAAAACCGTGCTTTAAATGGCTCAATTTAGTGTTTCAGGAGTTTATTCCTTTAGGGGGCTCATTCGTAGAATTTCAAGACTTTTAGGGCAAATGTGCTATTTGTGAAAGTTTGGATGTCAGCTTTTGCCTAAGGCTCAAGCAAAGTCTCACACGGAAAAGAATTCAACCGTTTGCACAAGAAAGGCTTTCGCATGAGTGTCGAGCAAAGTCTCCAGTGAAAACTCATCCAATCGTTTGCACAAAAGAAGTGTTCATGTGTGCCTCAAGTGGAAGTTGTAGCAAAATCAGGTCCAGCCCTTTTTGCACGAGAAGTCTCCGCCCAAATCCCGTGCGAATGTGTCTTGTGTTACGTAGAAGTGAAGTTTTGCGACATATTTTGCTCGTTCATCGAGCGAAACCTCGAGTGAAAATGTCCCCTCCAGCTTTCCATATCTGAAATCTTGAGCTTTGAAAATTTGAGATTTGGTGTCCCATCTCTGAGTAAGAGTCACTTCTCTTCCTTTCCCCCTATCATCATTGTCCTGCCACTCACTTTCTTCATCCCACCTATCACCTTGAATACAATTCTCTCTCTCTTCCTATTTATTTTTAGTTTCTTTTAAATAGAAGAAAAGAAGGAGAGAGAGAGAGGCATCTTACACACTTTCCCCAGCAGAAAGCTTCTACTTTCTTTGAACTTAGGTGTCTCAAGAGCAAGATTGGAGCAGCTATGAGTTGGTCTCTTGAAGAAAGGAAGCCATTGGAGTTAAGCAATTGCAATGAGAAGATCTAAAATCAGTTTTTCTCATAAAACTCTATATTTCATCTTCTTGTATTTTGTTATGACCTGTATTTCTTTGATTTTATGTATGGCTTCCATGTGTAAAATGAGCAAAACCTCTTTTGTGCTAGAACAAGATGAAACCATACCTTGATTATTTATAAATATCTTCTTGAATTTCTCTACATGTGCTTATATGGTTATATGAATGATTTGTATGCTTAATGCTTTTATATTTATTGGTCATCATCATGAATGATCACTTGATAAGCAAATTGGTCATTATATATGACTAGAAGGTTGAGAGATCACTAGGCTAGCATAAAGTATTCCATAAGGCTTAGTGAATTCATGCATGTATTGTATGTGTGGATGGGATTTCTAAGAGATCAAAAGAGATTAGGAAGCATTTTAGGGAATACGAATCTATAATCTTTACTTGAATGCTTACGGATAAAGTGGGTTATAATGTTTAATTAAGAAAGATGAGGTGTATTCGAGTTCTAGCACACTTTCCATAATATTATCATCTGTGTTCTTGTTGTGTTCGTAGTTGTTATGTTGACAATATTTTGTTTTAGAAATTTTAGTGTTAAAATCTAGACATCTTTGTTATTAATTGTTCAAATAGTATATAAGCCGACAAAATCCAGTAGTCAAACCTTTAGTCCCTGTGGAAACGATCCCTACTTTATCACTATACTATATTTTGACCTTGTACTATTGCGAGAGTCACACTTTGTGTAGTTTGATGTGATCAATTGTTGGCGCTGTTGTCGGGGACCAAACAGACATTGATATTGAAATTCTTGGTTTTCACTAGTTTTGATGTATTACTTTCGTTTCGTTGCTGTAATTTTTAGGCAGGGTGCTCTTGTATGCACCAACATACAAGGAGTAACCGACCACCAAACTTGCAATTCGATCCAAATATTGAAGGAACTGCATGGAGAAATTATCTGAATAGAAGAAGAACTGGAGCTATGGAGGGTCAGAATTCGAATCCTAATCAAAATCCACCTCCCGTGCAAGTTTCGACACAAGGGCAAGATGGTGCCAATGTGGCAATTGAGAAAACTCTACAATATTATCTTATGACAAGGGTAGATTGGAATCTATCTGCCATTCGAAGACCTACCGACGATGTAAATAATTTTGAGATCAAGCCGACGGTGATTAAAATGATATTGTGTACAATGCAGTTGGGGGATTGCCTAGTAAAGATCCAAATATCCACCTATAGAGTTTCAACAATATTTGTGATACTTTCGGATTCAACGAGATTACTGAAAACTTCTTAAAGATGAAGTTATTTCCATTCTCACTCCAAGACCGAACCAAGGCGTGGCTAAATTCAATGCCTCTGGATTCTATTCTCACCTTCGATCAATTGGCTCAAGAGTTCATCAACAAGTACTTTCCACCCAGAAAAGCTGCTCGTCTTAGGAATGAAATCACCAACTTTGCTCAACTTGAGAGTGAGAGCCTATATGAATCTTGGGAAAGGTTCAAGGAGCTTGTGAGAAAATGCCCACACCATGGTCTAATGAAGTTGCAACTTATGGAGTCCTTCTACACCGGTATCACAAATGCAATAAGAATCTTGATTGATGTGACGACCGGAGGATCTTTAATGAAGATGTCAGAAGATGCAGCTTACAATGTATTGGGGGAGTTATCTTCCAATAATAGCCAATGGGGGAGTGTTAGAGCCAAAATGAGGGCCCTGGGTGTCATTGAAATAGATAAAGTCACATCCTTGAAGGCTTAAATTGAAGCTTTAACCAAACAAGTGAACAAGATGGGTTCTTCCTCAAATCAAGCCAATGTGTCATGTTATGAGCTATGATTTAGACCACATGGAAGTGCAGAATATGAATTTGTAACCCCATTAACAATTGAACAAACAACCCTTGTAAACTACAGTTGAAATTTTGCCAACAAAAACCAAGACTCGCAAAATAACATGTTCTCTAATACCTACAACCCGGGATAGAGGAATCATCCTAACTTCTCTTGGAAAGACAACTCATAACATTAAAACTCAAACCAAAGACAGCCCCCGGTTTCCAATACCAACAACAACCCCAAGCTTATAAGCGCCAAAACCCCGGGTTCCAAAACAAATATGTGAATAATCAAGCGGAAAACATGCTAGCTCTTGAAGATCTCTTTTCCAAGTATATTATAAAGTTGGATACTCAGATGGATATGCAAGATGAAATATTGAAGAAGCTTGAGTCAAAAATGGATTAAATTGCCTAACAAAGTCAAGTGGCCATTCAAAACCTTGAAGCGCAAGTTGGCCAACTAGCAAGAGGTGCCCAAGCAAGACAACAAGGAACCTTGCCTAGTGACACAATCATCAATCTAAATAAGCATTGCAAGGCCATCACTTTGAGAAGCGGTAAAGAAGTTGAGCTACTGAAGAATTTTAGGGTGAGAAATGAAATTAAAATATGTGGGGTTGAGGGGACCATAGAGAATGAAGAAGAGGATGATGAAAGAATGGGTGATAAGGAGAAGAAGAATAAAGAATAGGTACTAAAGAAGGGTTAAGAACAAGCTACCATCCCACCATCAATATCTTATGAAGTGCTACCACCTTCAAAAGAGAAAGCCTATGTTCCACCGATCCCATTTCCGTAAACGTTGAAGAAACATAAAGATGCTCAAAAGTTTGCAAGGTTTTTGGAGATTTTCAAGAAATTGCATATCAATATTCCATTTGCGGAAGCTTTAGCTCAAATGCCTACTTATGTGAAGTTCTTGAAGGAGCTTCTATCTAATAAGAGGAAGCTAGAAGAGTTTGAAATGGTGTTTTTAACGAAAGAATGTAGTGCAATCTTGTAAAACAAGCTTCCACCCAAGCTAAAAGATCCGGGGAAGTTCACAATTCCTTATATCATTAGCACTTCAAATTTCAGCTAAGCACTTATTGATTCGGGAGCTAGCATCAATTTGATGCCGTTTTCTATTTTTGAAAAGCTTGGGGTGGGAGAAGTGAAGCCCACTAGTGTGACCCTCCAACTTGCAGATAGATCTATCAAACACCCAAGAGGAGTCCTGAAGGATTTTCTTGTAAAAATGGGGAATTTATACTTCCCGGTTAACTTTGTGATCCTTGAAATGGAGGAAGATGTAGAGATTCCACTCCTTTTGGAAGACCAATTTTGAAAACAGTAGAGGCACTAATTGATATGAAGGAGGATAAAATGACTTTAAGGTTTGGTGATGAGCAATTTGTTTATCATTTGTGATATACATTTCTTAGGGAGGGATCATCTCTTCCGGTTACCGTATCATTTTCCTTGTCTAAACTTGAAGGAGAAAAGTTGGTAAGAGTGTTGATGAAGCATATAAAAGCCGTTTGGTGGACCATTTCAGATATTAAAGGTCTAAGACAATCCATATGCATGCACAAGATACTAATGGAGGATGATTTGCAAGCCTTCAATTGAACACCGAATAAGACTTAACATGAATATGAATGAAGTGGTAAGAGCTGAAGTTTTGAAGTTGCTTGATGCAAGCATTATTTATCCGATTTCAGATAGTTCACGGGTGAGCCTTATTTAATGTGTTCCTAAGAGTTGTTCATGGGTGAGCCTTATGCAAGTATTTTGGGGATGATTGTAAAAAGTGAGTTGTTCCTTACTGGCAACAGTCTAGGTTCGAGTGACCCATTGATCTTTCTCTATATGATCACACAGTTTTACAGAAATATGGGGGGTAGATTTAGATGGTCTGGAAGATGACTTTTTGGCCTTAGACTTAGGGAGGTTCTCGTGGGAGAAAATTGTTGCAACCAAGAGTAAGCAATCGATGCCTACTACTGATACCGTTGGAACCAATGCTCCCAATTAGAAGAAAAATAAGGCCAGCTCTCCCATGATTCAAGAGGAGATGGATTGGGATGCTGGTGTTACTGAGGAGGAAGGTTCAACTCTACCTCCTTTGAGGCAGATTTTGGATGCCATCGACAAGGCGGTGGAGGACAGAAAGGATTATAATGATGCGTATCTAGGTGACTTCAGAGATTAGCTGAGACAGTTTAGAGAGCTATAGATCAATGAGTATAGGGGGATACATAATAGGATGGATCGGTTGGACTCCGGTATGGCCACGACTAGACAGAAGTTTGGATTTTAGCCCTTGTGGAGGCCGTCTAGGCCAGTGCTTGGGCCTTCTATTTCTGAGATAGCAGCTATTGAAAGAGAGGCCCGGAAGAAGGCTGGGAGGTTGGCTACTAAAGTAGAGGCAATTGCTAGAGATATGAAGTAGAAAGGAAAGATTTCGGGATCCATGTAGTCACCACAATCTAGCTAGTCACTCATTTTGCATGTGCATTTTAGTTTCCGTACCTTAGGTTGGATGTATTTTTTTTATTACTTTTGAACTTTGAACTTTGGTTTATTTTGTAATCTTTTGGATAGTTATATTCCCCATAACTTGGCTTTATATTTTGTGTTTAGTCTAAGAGTGTGATGTTGTATTGTACCTAGAAGTTCAATTTTGTTTGGATTAGTATCTTGCAATTTGTTTTTTTTTTTTGAATTTATATATTTTTATTTCATGCAGGTTACATATGGTAGTACTCCCTATTTCAAAACAAACTCTGTCCTGTTTTTTCTCTGTCATATGTAACTTTAAGGATAAAGTTTAGCATAAGTGTGGAGGTACGACCATTCTTTTATTTTCTTTTTTTGAGCAAAATTTTCAAAATTTTCAAAAATTGTTGAGATGTTTTGGGCTGTATAGTGGGAGGCATTTTGTTGAATGCTTTGTTTCATTGAGTCTGAGCTAGGTAACATTAGTCAAAGCTACACCATATTGATTGCATACATCTCACCAGACTTGTTGGTGCCTTAGCGAATGGGGTATCGTGCTTACGATGTCTAGACCATTAGTGGAGACGACTTGTGTGAGGCCAAAGCCTAAATTGCATCCTTTTTTAGTGTGAAATTTCTTTCAAATCTTAAACACTCTTCATGTAAATTGTTTTAAGCAGAAAGTTTTGAAAAAATGACCTCACTCCTTGCATTAAGCTTTAAAGAACAATCAATTGACGGCTTCACCTTAGTTCCGCCTTGTTTGCTTCCTTTAATCTGTGCCTTTAGGGATGATGTAGACAATGCATGCTAGTCACTTTTAAATAGCACATACACAATCCCTTGACCTTGTGTGTATATGCCTTATTGCCCCATAAATGACAGCACACACCTTAACCTAATCACTACACCCTCACATCCTTCAAATACATATCAGCCCATATTACCCAATTACTAAACCAACCCTCAGCTGCAACTATGGTTAAAGAGCGTTGAGAAATGTAGCTTATAGAATTGAAATTGCAAGTAGTTTGTATTTAGGAAAATTTTTGTAAGTGGTGTAAGGATCCTCTTGAATTTCTCTAAAAACAATTTTGGAAAAGGAAAAAGAAGAGAAGAAGAACTATGTTTTGTTTTGTATAAAATTGCCCGAATGAAGTCCGTGCCTAAACACTCAACCTTAATGGGATTAGCGTGCTAAATAAAACTCATTAACATAGTCGTTTGCCAACTTAAAACACTGTAACCACCTAGCCTATCCACTACCCTTACCATTACCCTCACTTGATCTTTAAAGAAGTTCTAATTGATCTTCAGGAGGAATTTTAGTTAGCTTACAAGGTATTTTTTTTGGTGTTAGCTCTATTCTTAATGTTTGGTTCCGATCTTGTGGTCCAATTGCAAAACTCTAGCGGTTTTTCAAACTTATCGCATGCCTGTATTTTGAAAAAATTATTGTGCCTAAATTCCATCCGCATGCGTTAGTTGAGTGAGCTTAGGTTCTATGTGATAAAATGAGAGAGAGCTGAAAGGTTTATAGTCAAAGTGAAATGTTATCTTTCGACTCTTGTGTTCGATGCTTTTGAAGCTTTGATCACTAAAATTGTGGAATTGAAAACTCTCTTGTTGTCTCATCTTGGATTTTGAAATTCTTGCTAGTTCTCAGTAACCTTAGCAATATTTTCTAATCCCCACACTTTGTACACCCAACATCGCATCTCTCATTTTCATATTGATTAACAGAAATTTTTGTTATTTGTAGTTTATCTTGTTTTGGTTAATTTTGGTTTTTTTTTCTCTCGATTTGATCTGGACGAGTAAAATATAAGTTTGGGGGGTGTGATAATACCGATTTTTATCCTTTGTGTAGCCCCCTTTCTTGATCTTTTCGTTCAATTTTTGTGAAAACCATGATTTTAATGGCTCAATTTAGTGTAATAGAGCTTTGTATGGGGTGTGTGAGTATGTTTAGACATGATTGGTGATCTTTGAACTCAAAATTATCCTATTTCTTTTAGCAACTAGGCATTTCCTTACATACACACATTTATGCTTCACAATTGTACTCTTCATTGTGAGTACTTAACATTAATTTCACAAGGCTCTTTCTTCTCTTTTTTTTTTCTTTTTTTTTGCCTTTTTCTTTCTTTTTGCTTCATTTTTATCTTCTTTGTTTTTCTTTGCACAATCTCATATATCATTTTACACATTGGCTCTTAAGTACAATTTTGGGGACTTTTACATTTTTAAGCCATTTCATGCACAATTACATTGTTGTCTACATACATGCTATTTCACATTAGAGCTTGAAATTCTCTTAATCTTTATAGTGTAAATATACCTAGGGGTGAATAGATATATGCTCAAATTTTAATCCTCTTTAAACAACACAAACAAGTAAAGCAAGATTAGAGCCTTTAAGAAGTAAATTGATTCAATCATGTGAATGTGATTCAATTAAACAATAAATGAATCAACACAATTCAAGGAAAGTAAAATGCAAAAATCAACACAAGGATATTTAGGTGGTAAAACCTCATAAGAGAAAACATCCACGGGTTGATTCCACAACCACCGGTAAAAGCAAATCCACTATTTCAAATAAGAGTTACACACTCAAGCAATCAACACATGCTATCCAAGCTATCACTCTTACTCTACCCTTGAACCTAGTGAATTACTTGCCACTTTGCTCAACTATCCAAGGCTTCACACCTATAGTCAATACTTTCTTGCTTAGCTATCCAAGGCTTCACACCTCTAGCTAAGACTTGCTCAACTTGAAGATTCACTCTCCAAATGAGACTTCCAATGCACAAGTCAAAGAATCACTCTAAGACATGTGACTTCCAATGCACAAACCAAAGAATCACTCTAAGGAATGTGACTTACAATGCTCAATCCAAATAATCACTCAAAGGAAAGAGACTTCCAACCTCTTCACAAGGCAATGATCTAGGTGAAATGTAAATGATGTAATCACAAACAAATAGACAATGTTGATCAAACAAAATCTATGAACATGTAACAAGATAGCTAGATAATACTTTCAAAATCAATCATCAAAACATCTAGACAACCTAAGCATGTTATCAACTAAGAACCAAATCAATGAAATGAATACACCAATTGATATAGACCTAGTTCTTAGAGAATGAAATTAAATCTAGAAATAGTCAATCAAGCATAAGAACAAAAGATTTCTAGAAACAAATTCAAGTTTACCAAGTTGAGCATAAATCGTTCAATTTATCACAAACCTAGCTAAACTTGAAAATCAAATGACCAAACCATAAAATGAAATCAAAATCATCCTATTCAAGCTTTTTAATCAAATAACATCAATCAATAAGAAGATCAAAGAAGAAACTAAGAAGAAGATTATTTTACCAACTACGGATGAAATCTCGAACTTAAGATTTGATCACTGCAAAACAATCAAGACATCCTTTGGTTCTAAAAAGGCTTGGGGTTTGTAGAGATCTTCAATACAATCGAAATTATTTTTTGAATCAAGTGATTCGGAATAGAATTGAAGAAGTTATCACAAAAATAAAAATCAAAAAGTTGAAAGAAAATTTATGCTCTTGTTCTTCAAATCTTCAACTTGTAATTAATGAGAGGGAAGGAATGTGTTTTTAAAGAAAATCAACTGAATGACCAAAACACCATCATGCCTTAAAGCCTTCCTAAGATAGCACATGGGTATCTTGGGGAAGCAAGGCTCTAGGGCCGAGATGGCCATGCGCCATCTCGGGGATGCACCAAATGTGGCCTTTGGCCATGGTGCTCCTCCCTTGCGCTCCTATCAAGTTCTTCGACCGTTCTTTGGCCTCCGAACTCTAAATTTGAATCCGTTTGAAGATTAAAAACCTAGAATCCCTCGTGAACATGGAAGTATATGAAACTCAACCCATAAAATAAGAATTCAACTTGATACATGAAGATGAAGACAATGTATACAACATGACTAGAAAGTTTCATAACTTTTGACTTAGAACTCGAAATCAATAGTATGAGTAACTGAAATGACCAAAACTCAATTAAGAATGATTTAATACTAAAACCAATTTCAATATCCATGTTATACAAACATATAGACATACAAACATATTTCACACAAGAATACAAACTACATATAGATAGTCTCCAATCATACATTTTCCAAAACATGTTACTTTCATACCAATGCATGAGCATTCAAATTCAAGTATGTGAATGTGTTATAAATGGGGCACAACGATGCAGGGACATATATGTATGAATTGTGTGTATGTGTGTGTGCGTTTATGCCTTGCAAGAGGAGGAAGAATCTTGATACCTTACATCCAAGTAAACACATATCCTCTTGAAGACGAACTTTGCATATGAAGTCTCTTTCCTTCTTTGAAGCCCGATCTAATCATGAACAATATAAGCAACTAATAAATAAAAATAAAGATCATTTTGTTATGGAATCAAGGCAAGACAAATCTAAAACCTAACAGAGCTCATACCTTTCAACCACACCCCCCCCCCCCCCCCCCCCCCCAACATGATTGGCAATTTAAGGGTTGGTTTTTGCTTGGTTTATGGCTATCTGGTTAAATGTGGTTCCAAATGAAAGGTAAGTATTTGATCGCAAAATTGGCTTTGAAGCACACATAAGGGATTGAGAATGTTTTTAGACTAATTTAAGTAGTTAAATGCACACATATTGTCTAAAATCACTTCAAAGATTCTATCTATAAAAGGAATAAAAGTTTCAATCAAGCAATCCATAAATATGATGCATGTTCTATGACAAATGATGATTGTTGATGTAATAAGACTTATGCATGGTGTTTGAATAGTGTTTAAGATTTGAAAGAAAACATTCCCCTCAAATATATACGCTTGTGGCTTATGTTTGTGATCTCACGAGGGTATCTGCACTATTAGAACAAGGCATCTGAGCACCAAGTCTCCTCGACTTAGACACTAAAAGATGGGACTAACCCATGAAGTGCAAGTGAGACCCCTAAAGTGACTAAGAGTTATGAACAAGCACACTAAGCATACACAAAAATGTAAACACTATGCTCAATGTATCTCACCAAGCTAAATTAAGCTCAAAAATTTTGGCAAAGCATCAAATTTTAGAAAAATTTACCCAAAAAGACTTAAAGACTCAAAAAGACGACTCAACAAAGCGTCTACACCCCCAAACCAAAGCCCAACATTGTTCTTAATGTTGAAGACTAGAGAGTCCGACCTGGTGGCACACACCTAACTCGACTCAAAACAAGCAACCTAGGCACTAATCGTGCACAATCAATGCCTAACAAAAATAAGAAGACTCAAAATTAGGCTCACCATAAAATAAGGCAATTAAGTGCAATATTGACATTCAAACACAAACCATCATCAAGCATTTCACAAAATTGACGGAATAGGGACGTGACGACCCCCAAATCAAATTGCACTGTAAGCTCAAAACATGTACAAGGTATATGTATATGTACCACCCTCAAACCGAATGGGTCAATATATGCAATTTAAGCACCTGTTCATTTTCATGCAATATCATAAAGAGCCTTCGACTCATCAAATCAAGAATGAAATAATCAATTAATGCAAAATCTTGGAAACCAAAAATTGTATCATCATTCATAATCATTTCCATCTATGAACATTATCAGCATGTGCCTCCTGAAAAATTGTTCAATATGCATATTCACATTCACATGTATTCCAAATTTTCTATAAACACAAATAAAGAGATAGAGTTTGAGATAAAGAGATGAAACTGAGGTGGTTGCTTCTCAAACATCATTAGGTTGAGCATTTTTGGCTTGCTCGTCCCTCCAAAACTTGCAAGTTATCGGTGTGTCAATTCCAAGAGGTAAAGAACCTATCCTTAAAGCTTAAATTCTAGCCAAAAAGGGTTAACAACCACATAAATATATATCTTAAATCAAATATCTCGCAAGAAAAGTCACTCTTCACAACTCTTAAAAGCATTTATCCTCCACCGAGAGTTATTAAGCTAAACTAACAAAGACACTAAGAGGCAAACTAATAAAAAAAAAATAACAAAAACAAATATGAAACATAAAATAAACATAAAGAGATTGCATCAAAAATATGTTCAATGGGATGCCAATGGTGGTTTAACCAAGTTAGGAAACTCTCTCATTTATTCAATCCAAATAAATTTAGAGAGCTTTTTCATTTTATCCTTTTCCTTGGTTTTCACTTTATCTAATAGGTCTTTCCTAACCGTATTATGATGTGAACCATTTGGGGATCGACTGTATGCATAACTATGTTGATGATCTGTTGATTCTTCACCGGTTTGGTCTATGTGGTCATCCCTATAAGGCTCCGGTGATTACGAGTGTGGTTTGGTCACCTCCGGCTCCAGGATGGATCAAGGTTAACATATATGTTACAGCCTTGGGTTCGCCAGGTGTGGGAGGTTATGGTGGTGTTTTTCGAACTTGCAAATCTTTTGTTAAGGCCTGTTTCATGGTCCCCCTTGGTCAGGTTTTTGCTTTTGAGGCTAAACTTTTTACAGCTTCTTTAGCCATCAATTATGCTTAGAATTTGGGTTGGCATAGGATCTGGTTCGAGAGTGATTCTTCTTATGTTGTGCAGCTTCTTTCGGTTAGGTCTGATCAGGTTACCTAGCATGTCAAGCTTGGCAGTGTTGCCTTCATCAGATCTCGCATATGGAGTTTCGGGTTTCTCACATATTTAAGGAAGGTAATCAAGTGGCAGCTAAGCACATTTTGGGTCTATCTTCTGATTCCTGATGGTCTTCCATTCATTCATTTTGTTCTTCATTAGTTGGTTATGATTGTATGGGTAGAGAGTCGTTTAGGTTTTTGTAGCTTTTTTATTCTTGTGTGGCTTCTGTGTGGCTTACGTGCCTATGGTTATTTTGGTGTTGCGTCCTATGGTTTGTGATGTATTGCTATTACTTTTGTTACTCTTTTCTTTATTTATAAATTTTCGGATATTGCCTAGGGGTTTTTCAACATATGATCGCTTGTGATATTTTTCCCCTTAGGTCAATCCAATTTCATCAAAAAGAAAAAATAATAGGTCTTCCTAACCTAAATTTTCTTAATTTTTGGTGGGTTCTTCCTATACCTATTTTGTCTTTTCTTAAATTCTTTGAAGTTATAGAAATGGGCCTTAATATTCCCTTTCTTAGAACAAAAGAAGCAAGTAAATGGGTGATGAAAAGAACTCCCTCTATAGTCATTGTCGTGAGGCCTTTGGTGTTGCCTCCATCGAAGGGTCTTCACTTTCCTCTCCACTTTGTCAAGTTGGACTATGTAGTCACATTCCTTGACCTTGGTGATTTTCATTTCATCTTCTTTCTTGTTTAATTGTTCCTTGATCACATTTAAGGCATTTGTTTTTTGTTCCACCACTATCATCATTCATCTAGGTTTTCTTGCACATTTTTCTTCAAATTCTTCCGACAGTGTAACAAGTTCTACTAGGTATTTTGAAATCGCCTTCTTTTTGTCCGTAACATTCTCAACTTTCTTCTCAATCTTTTTGTTGAGGTTGGAGAGTTCTTGCACTTTCTTCTTCAAACCCTCATTCTCCTCCTTAAGAAGCTCAATCTCTCGATGAAGCTTTTTGTTCTCCTCTTCTAACTTGTTCTTTTTTCTTGCTCAAATTCTGTAGTTGCTTCAAGCATTTTCTCATCAAAAATTTCTTCATCTCTTTTCAAAACTTTTTTTTCTTTTATTCTATTTCACACATTTTCTTTCATCTAAGAGGCTAGCTCAAAACCCTTTACTAACTCACAAACTTTGCTCTTCCTTCTTTAAATCTTTCATACCTCCTCTAAATTTGGTGTAGCTCTTTCCTTAATCAACGTTGTCTTCTCATTCTGAGCTACTTCTAACACCTTAACATTATCATCCAAACTAGGAGTTTTATCCTTGTCTTGCTTTTGTGTTCTCTCTCTTTCTTTCAAAATTCACAGCCAACCACTCTATTTGCTTTTCCATTTTTCATAGGGTAACATCCATCCCATTGGCTTGTTATGGTGCTTCTCTTTGCTTAATGCTCTGACTAGATGCTAAAAGCACTTCACCGATTCGATTGTTGAATTCCATAAAATTATTCACCATATCTTCTAGGGACGTGTCCACTGGTTGGTAAGATAAGAGAGGCGGCACAGGGATGTTGACACCATTATAGCTCCTTAGGAATCTATATAAGACCTTCAATTTTGGTTATATGGATCAACAATAAGCTTGTGTCTAGGCCCTATGTTTTGTCTGAAGTAATTCATAAAACCTGAAACAAAAGAAAATAAAAACTACCAAAGAAGTAAAAAGAAACAAAAGAAAAGAAAACTAAAATAACTAAGAAACTAGCTAGATAACTAAGATTAGCCAACTAATTAATGTCTTTTCCCGGCAACGATGCCATTTTTGACAAGTACGTTTCTGTCGTTAGAAATCGTCCGTCAAAACAATATTTATAAAAACCACAACAATGCCTTAGAATTTTATAAAACTAGTGCAATGGCAAGTCGGGTGTCGTCCACAAGGAAAGGGAAATCAAATGGCTAAAACTAGTTAACTAATATCAAACTAAAACAATGCATGAAAAGTAAATATCAATGGTTTGGTATTGAAAAGTTAATTGCTACACCGTAAACTACAATTATGTTAATTCATCAAAAGTTAAACTAACGATTAGCAAGAATGTGAAGAGATAAGATAATTTGATGAGTGGGAGTCAATGCAATCAAACACAAATAGTGGACAATCTATTCTTTAAGAACCAATTTGATCACTTAGGGCTAATCTTCCTAGCTTGAGTTTCCAGGATGGCTTGGATTGGAATGCTCACAATCCACCCCTTTCACCTAGTCGAGATATGAAGGATTTGAATGCTCACAACATATCCCATCCGACTGAAGTGAGCTTGATTTAACACCTAATGTGTATATGGTTAAAAATATAAATCGATATCGAATATGGGCCAAGAGTTGGAATGCCTACTTGGCTCACAAAGACACCACTATCAAACCTTTTCAATGGATTGGGAGTTGGAATGTCTACCCAAACCAAGGTGAGTATTGAATGCTTTTAAAAATCAAATTCAATCGCTAAGTGAATGAGAGTTGGAATGCCTACCCACTTCACAAAGATTACAATTGAAGCACAATTACTCAAATAAGTTCAATCAATCAACAAGAAATAAGAGTGGAATTCCTACTTAATTCTAGAGATGATATAACATAATTAAGCACAATGAATGGAACTACATTGATCAATTCAAAGTATGGTAAACCACAAATTCATATTCAATTCCATAACTCCCACTATAGGGTTTAGCTACGTATGCTAGATACAAAATAAAAGCTAAGAGATAAAGGATAGAGAAGACCCATGTAGAGAAACTCCTTTCTTGAAGCTTGATTACAATCTCCTAGTTGCCTTGTGTAGATGAGGATGAAGGTTGGTAAGATTGGGTAAGGAATGATTCCTAGATCTAAGTTAGTAATTAGAGATGTGAGAAATGATCTAAGAGTGTATGAGAGTGTCTGGAAGTCTCTTTTCAAAATAAGAGCAAGATGTAAAAGTAGGGTTCAAAATTTAGGTATGAAAATATTGATATGGAGTGCCTGGCGAGCGGAATGCGAGAGTTGTGCGGGGGTATGGACCTGTGCAGTGGCCTGTTGCTTAAAAAAATTTCTCTGGTTTTTTGCAGATGCACGGGTTATACACAGTTGGGACACACGTAATGGCCAGCGCACTGGCCTGATGGATGCCTGGTCTACTTCTTTGGTCTTGCTCTTTACGTGGTTTGTGCGCTGGTTGTGCACGGCTAAGGACATACGACTGACATGCACATTGAAGCCTTTTCTTTCTCGATTTGGCCTGTTTTCGCACAATCATCACATTTTAATCCTTTCTTCCAAAATGTACCTAATTGCCTGCAAACATAACAAAAGAGCCATAGATACGTAAAATTGCAAGAAAATGAGAAAAAAGAAATGGAATTGAGGGTTGAAATATATGACAATTTTGACAGGATCAACTACCTCACCAACACCACTATCAGTTGCCTTATTACTAATCTCTCAAAATGTTGAAATAGCTCATAGAACACTTCACCCGATGCAAACAAGGTCAAAAATTGACATTTACACACCTAGAGTCTTTGAATCTTTATTAACAATTATCTTACTGAAATTGAACCTAAAACAGCGAAGCTTGCTCTTTAAGACCCTAGATGGAAAAAGGCCATGGTTGAGGAAATTGAGGACTTACATGTTAACCATACCTGGACTCTTATGCCATATCATTGTTCCATGAATGTGGTTGGGTGTGAGTGAGTATTTAGGATTAAATATAATCCAAAAGGCAGTATTCTCAAGTATAAAGCATGATTACTGGCCAAAGGTTTTCATCAAACGCCTGACCTTGATTTCTTGAACACCTTTAGTCCGGTCGTAAAAGCTTCCATAATCAAAGTTATCTTCTCCATTGTAGTAGCTTATGGCAGGATTATTGAACAAATCGACATTAACAACACTTTTTTGAATGGTGATCTTAATGAGGTTGTCTATATGGAACAATCAGCTAGCTTCTTAGACAATAAGAATCATCTGCATGTTTACAAGTTAAACAAATCTTTGTATGGCCTAAAGCATGTGCCTAGGAGTTGGTTTACTAAGCTCAGGAAAGCTCTTCTATCGTGGGGATTCAAGAAATTAACCTCAGGCACATCTCTTTTATAAGGTTTTTAGGTGTTGGTTGCATTTTCTTACTTGTCTATGTAGATGACATCCTAATTACAAGAAATAACCCAATGTTAATTCGACAAGTCATCAACACTTTACACAAGACCTATGCATTAAAGACACTAGGCTCAGTGAATTACTTTCTGGGGTTTGAGTCTTTTCGTAACTCTAATGGCCTATATCTAACCCAAACCAGATATATTCTGAACCTACTAAGGAAACCGAAAATATTCCCGTTACTGGAGGTTCTGTGGTTTGGTGTGAAAACACTGGTGCAAATTCACTTGCTTAAAATTTGGTCATCCACCAGCGCATGAAACATATTGACATTGATACGTATTTTATTTGTGAGAAGGTTCTATCCGGAGAAATTGATGTTCGTTATGTTCCTACTAAGCATCGGGTGGATAATGTGTTTACGAAGGGCTTCACGCAGGATCGTTTTCGTTATCTATGTTCCAAACTAAAACTTCTGGATTCTCCTCAGTTTAGTTTGAGGGGGAATAATGAGAATAATCAACCTAAAAGCAGAAGCTTGCCTAATAAAAGAACCATTTTGTGTTATACAACAGAGCATCACTCTACCTCTATTCCCTCTCACGATGATGGTAAAGTTGAAGTTAACCATAATAGATGTTAGAGTTTGGTTAGGGAATAGTTAGTAAACTGATCAATTCAGTTAGTGGTTAATTAACATAATGCTGATGTAAGAGTTTGTTAAAGTTAGTTAAGAAATTTCTTAAGTTGATAAGGTCACATGTTTTGTACTTGCAATATATATATATGGTAAATCATATTTTAATCTCTGTATATTGCATTAATCTACGTTTAGTCCACGGTTTTTTTGAATTGTAAATTTTAGTCCATACTTATTCTGACAATCTGGATTATAGTCCTTACCGTTCAATTCCATTAGGGTTTCACTGAATTCTGTTAAGTCTATGAGGGTAGATAGATAAATTTACGAATTAGTTTCTAGAAACTTTTCGTAAATAAGGGTAAATTTGGTATTTAATAATGTAAAAATATAAAAAATTTTAAAAAATCATTAATATTACAAAAAATTAAAAATAAACAAAAATAAATGAACTTTTAAAAACAAAAATTAAAAAATTAAAAAGAAATTAAAACAAAAAATTAAAAACAAAAATTGTATTCAATCATCACTCATCGGTTTCATCTCCTCTCTTTTTTTTCTCTTCATCTTCCTCACAAAACCCAACCGTTTCTTCATCTTCATCCAACCAAAACCCAGCCATCCCCCCAAAACGAATCACCACCACTTCTAATCTCTTGCCACTGATTTTCAGTTAACCAAATTGTCACCATCACCTTTACCATCCACAATCACCACCATAATCAACCCACGCCATCACCCTACCATCAACCCATCACCACCACAATCAACCCAAACTAGATCTTAATATTTTTAACCAAATCGTCACCATCACTAACACAGACACCCTTACAATCCACCATCACCACCATTCAACCCATCACCACCACAATCAACCCACAACATCACCAACATGCTTACCATATCCAACTTCAACTTCAACTTCAAATCAAAAATCCCAGGCACACAATTAATCCAGAAATTCTTTATTATTTCAATTAAACAAATCCAATTTTTAGTGTAATGAGAGAGAGAGAGATCGACGAATTAAGGAGAGAGAGATCGACAGAGTAAGGAGAGAGAGATCGACGGCAACAACAGCAGTCATTGCAGCAAGGAGAAAGAGATCGACGGAGCGTGACGCTAAAGAAAGAGAGCTCGACGGAGTGCGACGGCGAGAGAGATATTGAATGAGCGATGATGAGAGAGAGATGGCGGCCGAACAAAGCCCGATCTAGTATTGGGTTTTATAGATAAGGAGAGAAAGTGGTGGTCGTTGATGTCGTCTGGGTTTAGAGAAAGAATCGGCGATGGCTATGGTTAGGGTTTGTGTTTGAGTTGGATCTGTGGTGGTGATTGAAATTGATGTGGGTTTTAATTTTTGGATCTGTGGTGGAGATTGGAATCAGCGGTAGTTTTTTTAAGTTTTGAAATTGATGTGGCTTTGGTTGAAGTATTACCACATATCCAGTGTAATAGATTTTTTTCTTTTCTTTTTGGAATTGTTTGTTATTTGTGATTTGATGAATATTGTTGAACAAGTTCTATGAGATTAGTATTATGCTTGATTTAATTTTTTTATTTTTTGATTTTTAATTTAATTTGGTTTAATTTATTATTATTTTTATTATGAACAAGTTCGATTTAAAATTTGTTCATATGCTTGATCGGTTTTTTGTTATTTTTAATTTAAATAAAAAATAAGGGTAAGTTTGTAATTTCATATAAATTATACGGGTAAAATGGTCTTCTCGATGTGGTCAGCATCCATCAGGGGTATTAATGTCATTTCACGCGCCTGACATGCCAGAAAGTGTATTTTTGATGGATTCTGTTACAGAGGACTAAAAGTTACAATTCAAAAAATTCGTGGACTAAACGCAGATTAAGACAAACTACAGAGACTAAAATACGATTTACCCATATATATATATATATATATATATATATATATATATATATATATATATATATATATAGTCATTTTCCTATCAGTACGTACTGATGGAATTATATAAAGACATCATTTTCCTATCAGTACGTATTGATGGAATTATATAAAGACATTGAATGTGAGCCACTAATTTATAAAAGAGCTTTGACAAGTGCATACATGTCAAGTCAAAATATGTAAAATGAATAACTCACATTCAATGTCCTTATTAAATTCCATCAGTACGCACTTATGTGAAAATTTATGTATATATATATATATATATATTTATATTGGACACTGTAATAGTTTCCACTAACAATCTTCAATAACAAACTCTCTGAAAAATCATCTCCATTAATGGAGCTTTATCAAACTTAGTTTTCCTTTTATTTATCCGTGAGGTCTTTTATCAAACACTTCACAGTTCAATTCAAACACTTTCAATCTTCTCAATCGTGTTACTACCCAGCGAATGCAATTAAGTTCTCTAACACAATCTTATAAACCAAAACTCAATTTTTTATGTCCCTGGATCTTTTTATCTGCCTGGTGGCTACAATGAAATTCACTATTCTAACCATTTATCATCAACCACATCCGCTCCATTTGGTCGCACTACAGCCACCAGTTCCTCTGCAAATCCTTAATTGTTTTTTGGTTTACTTGTAATATGTCAATTTAATACAGACCAGAAGCGAACATGCCGTGATGGTAGGCGTATATTTTGTGGAGATACCTCGAAGGACTTTAGTATTCCGGTTTCTAGTCCAAGTCTTGGGTTTGAATTAAATCAATCACCCGACATCAAAGAAACCAACATAGTTGGTTTATATCTTTTGCTGATCTGATCCTTATGTAGATGGTTAGAAGAACTTTCAATCCGACTTTTGCATTCCAATTACTAGTCCAGATCTTGGTATTGACTTAAATCAATCACCCGACTTCGAAAAAACTAACCTTGTTTATTTATCTCCTATTGATCCTAGTCTAGATGCCTTGAAGAACTTTCAGCTCAACTTTAGTATTCCGGTTACCGGTCGAGGTCTTAGTTTTGAATTAAATTAACCACCCGACTTCAAAGAAACTAACACTCTTGGTTTCTCCGCTGTTGAACCTTGTCGGTTTTCAGGTCGGGATGAAGGTTGTCATTCTAAGAAAAAAAGTCCTACTACTTGTGAAGAGCAGAAGACACAATACTCAAGCGCCGATGTTGTCATCATGAGTGCATCGAAAAGGCCTAAGATGTCTCCAGCATGCTTGTGAGAATGGAGAAGACTTAAATAAATAAAACACTTCTCTTTAAGGATGCAGAGAATCCACTTTCAATGTTAGAGATTTCGCTTGATACTAAACAGAAAGTCCGGTACATATAGATCTATCTATACATCTGTAGCTTTGTATTTTTTCTTAATTAAAAATAATTGCATAAATAAGGGTGCAAATTGTGAGAAATGTCACCTTTTTTTTTTCTTGAGTTGCAGTAATGTCACCGGTTTAATAAGTTAAGTTTAAAATGCACCTATTATGGTGAACTACCGAAGTTACCCTTAAATAATCGATTCTTTATTCTTTAAAAGCCTCTCTCTCTAAAAAAATTGTCTGAAAAATAAGTTGTCTGAAAATCAATCAGTTACTCATCTGTCTCTCCAAAAACGAGTCTCTCTCCAGATATTGCACAAGAAGGTAAACAAATATTTCTGATCTTTTTTATTTTTTTATGTATGTCTATGTGGTTTAACAATGTATGAACATGTATGAACATGTGTCTCCATTTTTTTTATATGTCTACGAGTTGTAAACTTTTAAAAAATAATGTATGAACATGTATGTATTTTTTTTTTTTGTATTTACATTTGGGATTTGAAGTGGTGTAAACAAGTTTAAAATCTTGGGCATAAAAGCTCGAAAGCATTTTAAAAAAGCTCGAAACATTAGTCAAAAAGCTCGAACAATTTTTAAAAAAGTTCAATCCCTCACAAAAACTGCTCGATCCCTCACAAAAAAACTCGATCCCTCACAAAAAAGCTTGATCCCTAAAAAAAAGCTCGATCAGATTCCAAAAAGCTCGATCAAATTCAAAAAAACTCGATCAAGTTCAAAAAAGCTTGATAATGTACAAAAAAAAAGCTTAATCCCTAAAAAAAAGCTCGAGCCATTTTTTTAAAAAAAACTCGATCATGTACAAAAAGAGCTCGGTCTCTAAAAAAAAACTCGATCAGATTCAAAAAAGCTCGATCAAGTTCAAAAAAGTTCTATCAAATTCAAAAAAGCTTGATCATGTATAAAAAAGGCTCGATCATGTATAAAAAAAGGCTCGATCATGTATAAAAAAAACTCAATCCCTAACAAAAAAAGCTCGATCGCTTAAACTTTAGATTTTTGTTTAATCCTTTATAATTGTAAATTTAATATTAAATTTAATATTAAATATTATTATCTTAATAATGATTTTTGACGATGATTTTGACATGACAATGGATAGGGTGAGAATAGTCATATCTTACAACGGTCGACGGGAGCAATTACCCGACGTAAGTCAGAGGTATTTAGGTTACGCTAACCAAGGTTTGTATGTGTCAAAGAATTTGACTTACGACTAACTGGTGTCGATCGTGCAAACTATTGTGAAGTATGATGAGAACAAATACAGTGTTGATCTACAGTCTATATCAATCGTTCCTGGGACTACATGTCGTACATTTATAAGAATCGATGATGATGTTCAGTTTATGCTAGGGGAAGATAGGGTGATCCCTCAAGTATGTGTTAGTCTAATTGATAAGCCAGCAGGAGGTGTCATTGGTGAAGATATACCTCATTGTGATAACACCCAACAATTTCGATTGTCAGGCAGAATCAACCAGTTGTTCACAGAAAGAAGTGGGATTGATGGTCGGGAAAACATGTGTGCTGTCCCACCGGAAGTAGCTGGCCATGCTGATATACTAGGACCTCAATTCGACGATGTCTTTGGTTGTCAAATTGAGATGATGGTAGGCAATACAACAACCAATACAATGAGATCTATAATGACATCAACAATGAGCAGAATACAGCACCGAATGTTGGGCCGATTCATGAGGTGGATAATGAGGGAAATTTTAATCCGGTAGATAATGTAGAGAACAATGAGAATGATGAAGAACCTGTCCAAACGAAAAGACGTGTAAGATGTGTACACAGATTTAGTTCCAGTGCACCAGATATAGCTAGGACCACAGATGTCCGGGCTAATGTAACTCCAGATAATTCTGATAATGCTATAACATGGGTTATTCCAGGAGCAGAATCATACTTGTTTGGTATGGGTGGAAGCGTAGAAGATGAACCTACAAGCATGATATATAAAGGGCAATTTTTTCCATCGAAAAAGGATTTGAAGAGACTAGTAGGCCATTTTGCAATACGGCAGAACTTCGAGTGAAAGGTGAAAAAGTCCAATAAGACAGCATTACATCTAGTTTTTTTGATGGAAAATTGTACATGGAAGTTAAGAGCGGTGATGAGAGATGAAGGGACATACTTTCAAGTAAGAAGTTTTGTCAACGAACACACATGTCCGTTAAAGGAAATTCACCGCCGCCACCGACAAAATAGTGCAGTCATAATTGGAGAAGTGATTGTACCTAGACTTCAACAACAAGATAGTCGACTTATGTGTTAGAAGAACATAATCGCCGACATGAAATCAATGTATGGAATCCAAATCATGTACAGTAAGACACACGCCGCCCTCGATTATGCGTTGTCACTGACCTATGGAACGCATGAGGAAACCTTCCAACTGCTTCCATCATTTGGTTACGTTTTGGAACAAAAACATTCTGGCACAATCACTTACTTACAATGCGATGAAGATGGTAAATTCTTATACTTTTTCATGTCGATTGGTGCCTCACTTAGAGGATTCTGGGCGTGTATGGGTCCAGTAATTTTCGTTAATGGCACCCATTTGAAGGGACGATTCGAGGGTACAATGTTTGTTGCAACAACACAATATGGGAATGAACAGGTGTATCAAATTGCTTTTGGGTACGGCGACTCATAAAACAACCTTTCATGGGAGTGGTTTTTGGATTGCTTGAAGAGTGCCCTAGGTCATATTGTTGAGCTGGTTTTCATTTCCGATAGACATGCAAGCATTGAAGCAAAGATTTTTAAAGTGTTCCCTTATGCCACTCATATCATATGTTGCTGGCACTTTTCTTAAAATATTAAGAAGCGATATCATAGAAAGGATATTGCCGTAATAATGGATAAAAATGCTCGATCCTATGATAAAAATGCTCGATCTCATAACAAAAAAACTCAATCCAATGTAAAATAAGCTCGATCCAATTAAAAAAAAGATCGGTCCTATAAAAAATAAGTTCGATCTCAGGACAAAAGAGTTCGACCCTTTTAAAAAAAGCTCGATCCTATGAAAAAAAAAGGATTGATCCCATAACAAAAAAACTCGATCCAATGTAAAAAAAACTCGAGCCTATTGAAAAAAGTTCGATTCCTTTCAAAAAAGCTTGAACCCTTATAAAAAAAAACTCGACTTACCAAAACCTAATTTTTACGAAAAAAAAGCTCGACTCATCTACAAAAAAGCTTGACCTTTAAAAATAAAGCTCGATCCTATGAAAAAAATACTTGATCCCATAACAAAAAAACTCGATCCAATGTAAAAAAAAAAAGCTCCTGTCTATTGATAAAACTCGATTCCTTTTAAAAAAAGCTCGATCCCATTCAAAAAAAGCTCGAACCCTTACAAAAAAAAGCTCGACTTACCAAAACCTAATTTTCACGAAAAATAAGATCGACTCAACTACAAATAAGCTCGATTCTCCTGTAAAAAATCTCGGTAACCCAGAATTTCATCTTCCTCAATAGATATTCAACCAAATTTCAAACCCTAACCTAAACCACAACCATTCTCAGATCTCTATTTTAACCCTAATCTACAATTTCAATCAACAAAACTCAATTCTAACATGCAATGCAAGTTATCAACAACACGAGGAAAAAAAAAACTAATCTTACCTTTGTCAATCACGGTTGTTCTCGTGTACTCTTGTTCCTGTCACTTCGTCATCGATTAGCTCTCCGTCGGTTTCACTCTTGCTTTTCTCTGACTTAGAAAACGATAAATTTCTCTGTGTTAATATTTCGGGGTATTTTTGTATGATCACGTTAAATGGTATATTTTAAACATACATTAGTAAAGTGATGATATTTGCACAACACCCCCGAAATAGTGCCAATAACTTTTCGAGCCCTAAATAATGCTGCTGTTAGCGGATATATAAGGGAGTGGGTTCTATCTCTCTTAAGCAACATGTTGTTTGTACTTTGTGTTACATACGAATTAAAATTCAAGTTTTAAAAGTGAATTAGATGTAGTGATATAATTATGATATTTCTTGTGTGGACAATTTAGGGGTTGAGTCATGTTTTCAATATCCATGTGGGATTTTTATTTGAAATGTTATGAACTGTATGTTTAAGAATTAAAATTGTAAGATATGTTTCTTATCAAGGGAAAAAAAAATTAGTTACAGGATCAATCATTCGCCTTCACTGTACACATGCTTGTTTGACAAAGAACACATATCTTCCTTAATTTGTGATAGACTGGATCCTGATCTATCTAGTGCCATATTTTGCAAGCTTTGTACCCTGCATACCATTTCCAAGCTTGTCATCCGTTAACTATCTTTTTAATGTTTCCACAACATAGCACTAGCTTGGAATAAGATATTAATCTAAACAGTATAATTTATCGATTTAGTAGATATAAATGTATAATAATTAATAAATTAATAATCACACAAATGAGATGATAAAACACTTCCTAATGTTAATGGATAAGAATATATATATTAATTTTCCAATAAGGACTTTTACGATACACACTTTAAACATCTTTTGAAGAAATTGTATGGAATATATTGAATATTAATTTGATTTTTTGTATGCCTTCTAAGAAAATTAAAATACACATTTGGTAAAATTTTGGTACTTGTTTGGATTTGAGAACTAGTTTTTTCTTATATTTTCCTATTTTTAAATGTTTTATCTTCAAAAAAAAAATGGAAATTGCATCCAAATTTTTTAAATTTTTTTCCATAGATGTATTTCAATGTTTTCACCATCCATTGAAAAAAAATCAAGTCAAGATTCAATATATTTCATACAATTTTATCAAAAGTGCTTAAAGTGTGTATTGTAAAAAGTCCTCATTTGAAAATTACTATATATATTCATAAGTAACCTAAAAATTTATTGAGTTATTGTTTTTAGCCACAATTATATTTTTTATTATTTTTATCAATATTTACCACTTTTGGACATTATTACACTTAGATTTGAAATGGACGGTGAAAAATACAATTCCAAAATTTTAACTTTTCTTACATCAAGTAAAAAACATTAGGGTTACATGAAGTAAAAAAACGAAAGTGAGAGAAAGAGAGAGAAAGAGAGAGAAAGGTATTGTCATCGTCGCTATTATTGTCGTTCTCTATCACTGTCGTTGACGGTCGCAGTTGTCGTCTATGTCGATCCCAGTCGCCGTCTCTGTCGGTCCCAGTCACCGTCGCGTGTCACTGTCGGTGCCACTCCTCGTCCTTGTGGCTCCCTCGCGTCGTCGTCGCAAGATTTTTCTTTATCTGATCAGTTTCTTGAAATCCGAAACGCGAATCTTGTTCTTCTTCGTCATCGCAATCTTCTTTTTCATCTCGTCAGGTTCTCGACTGAGGTAATTTTTGTGTTTTTATCTTCAGTTTTTGTCGATTCCAATAGTCTGGAATTTGTTCGTTTGAGAAATTTTGGTACTTATAAATTAAAATGAATTAATGGAGAGTTGATGATGATTGATACTTATAGTTTTGAAACTATAATTTTTATATGTGTGTTTGGGGTGATTTTGATATTGATTTTGAACAAAGACATTTTGAATTTTAGGTCAATTGCGATGCTTGGTATGGTTTGACCCGAAATTGTGTGTCAACTTTGTATGTCACTTTTTTCCAATGTTTTGATATATATAGATATTGTTCAACTTCAGAATACATAGATTACTATTATGATTAGAATAATACAAAAAAACAAAAACCAAGGAATTCATAATTATATAATAAATTATAATGCAATTTTTTATTTTTGTGCTTTTGTAGATGGAGAATATGAATTTTGAGGATTCCTGATTAAACCTAGGAATTTTTTGTTAAAAAAATCCACCACAAATTTGTACAGCAATTTGAATGGGCTGCCGGAGATTGCTAAGGTTCTTAAACAAGTAAAACAATTGGTGCGTTACGGAAAACATGTTTCGGGCACCTACTTGCCATCCCGAAAGAGGTGAATTTTTCGGTTGGTGTAATGCATAACTTGATGTTGAGACAGATATGTATACCTGGAGTGACCCATGAGGATGAATTCCACTTCTTGGTAGGTGGTAAAGTGGCAAAATTCACGAAAAGAGAATTTTGTTTGGTCAAAGGCCTAAAATTTGAGGTGATGTCTGACATTTTTTTTAAAACTTATCATGTCATTTCTTGTGGGATCCACGATAGATATTTCGGGGGGGGTGGGGGGGGGGATGAGAATCTGCAACTGAAACATGTATGGAAAAAGTTTATGGGTGGTCAATTTGAACAACCAAAGGATGGTTTGAAGATGGCCCTGGTGTTGATTGCCAATAATGTTTTATTTGGACAAGATTTGAGGAGGAAAGTGTCATTATGGTAGTTGGCATTAGTGGAGGATCTAAAATCCTTCGATTCTTTTCCATGGGGAAGTTATGTGTATATGATAACAATACATTACCTACGCAAAGGTTTTCGGTCTGTAAATGCATCAAGAAAGGTCGTCGCACACTATAACTTATACGGCTTCCCTTGGGCATTATTGATGAGGTTTTAAATCTTATTGACGCATGTAACTTCATTATTAACTAGCATGTAACTTCATTTTGCACTGACGTGTAACTTGTAGCATTTAACATTACTGGAATTGTGCATTATATTAGTCTTCCAAATGTTGTGAATAAATGAACTAGCATGTAACTTCAATTTCAAATAGCATTTAACTTCATCCTAAACTAGCATGTAACTTCTAACATGTAACATTACTGGAATTATACATTAGATTAGTCTTCTAATTTTTGTGATTAAATGAACTAGCATGTAACTTTATTCTGAATTGGCATGTAACTTGTAGCATGTAACATTACTGGAATTATGCATTAGATTAGTCTTCCAATTTTTGTGATTAAATGAACTAGCATGTAACATTACCGGAATTATGCATTAGATTAGTCTTCCAATTTTTGTGATTAAATGAACTAGCATGTAACATTGTTTTCAACTAGCATATAACTTTATTCTGAGCTGGCATGTAACTTGTAGCATGTAACATTACTGGAATTATGCATTAGATTAGTTTTCCAATTTTTGTGATTAAATGAACTAGCATGTAACATTGTTTTCAACTAGCATGTAACTTCATTCTGAAATGGCATGTAACTTGTAGCATGTAACATTACTGGAATTGTGCCTTAGATTAGTCTTCCAAATTTTGTCAACTAATGAACTAGCTTGTAACATTGTTTTCAACTATCATGTACTTTCGTTCTGAACTGGCATGTAACTTGTAGCATGTAACCTTACTGGAATTGTGCATTAGATTAGTCTTCCAAAAATTATGATTAAATGAACTAGCATGTAACTTTGTTTTAAACTAGCATGTAACTTTATTCTGAACTGGCATGTAACTTGTAGCATGTAACATTACTGGAACTTGTGTAGTTAAATTGTTAAAATTTTATGAAATGTCAATTCTGGGCGATGGAAGCCTGCAGTTCATTAGTTGAATTGGTGGGGAACAACTTATGTCACAGCCATCCCCGTTTGAAGAACTGGAGGATTTTTAAGAGGCCTCACAATTTCTTTGCCAAATTTGCAAAGTATGAACCAGAAGTGAAGGAGGGAAAGGTATGTTTTTTTCTTTCCTAACCTAAAATTAAGTTTTCTTTATATTAGTACTTAAAAAATCATGAAACTTCTGTTAACTATATAGCATGTTGTGTTGGAGGTATTAAATCCAACTAATGATGAGAAGACACAGCCTTACTTGGTTGGTGTGGACACGAATTTATCTGAGAGTCCACAGTTTGTTCCACTCAATTATGATGATGGTGAGCAACGACCTAATGATAATGGTAATGATTATGGTAATGATGATGATGCTGATGTTGATGTTGATGATGATGATAATGCTAATGATGGAGGTCAATCACGACCTAAACAGATGAAGAGGAAGATGTCTCTTCAGAAAGAAAAAAAGGGAGGAATGACAAAAAGGATGCGTACATCTCGAGTCATGTCACCGGTAATTTGATTACTATGCGATAAAATCATTTCGTTAAGTAAACTAGAATCTGATACTCAAGCTCTTTTTCTGTGTACACTTTAGGTGGGTGATGACTCGACGGACTCTTCGAGAACAATAAGGGAAGTAATGAATGCAATGTCAAAGTGCTTTGAAGACATTATAAAGAAAGAGATACAGAATGAGGTTTCGGTAATGGAGAGGCGCCTAAACAAAAGGCTTGATCAGGTGGACAAAAGGCTGGATGATCTTGTTCAGCCATGTCATCAGGTAACTTCAACTTACTGGCATGTAACTTGGTTTTCAATTCCCTTCCTTGGTTTTGTTCTAGCATGTAACCTGGTTTTGTTCTAGCATGTAACTTGGTTTTCTACTGGCATGTAACTTGGCTTTGTATTGGCTTTTGTACTAACATGTAACTTGGTTTTATACTAGCATGTAACTTGGTTTTCTACTGGCATGTAACTTGATTAGAACTAGCATTCTGAGCCACATCGATTTGACCCTAACTACTCAACGCCAATTCATCAACATTTTGAATCACGTAGAGTAGAGAATTCTCACGAAGTGCAAAGGGAAAACGTGGGCAGTCCTAATGCTGAGGGTAAAGGTAGCCATGGTGGGGGTGAGGTAACTTCTAGTAAGGGGGATGGTGAAGGAGATGCTCGGGGGAGGGGTGATGCATCCCTTGTAATGGTGGTTTTTGGGTCAGATCATGCCCAAGAAAAGGGGATTGTTGGAGATGATGAAACCGATGGTGAGGGCCTTGAGCATTTGGTCCAAAATATTTTGGCCCAAGAGGGATTAAAGGTGTAGACCCCTTCCCCATTGGTAGTTGACAGAACAGTAGGGGATGCAACTACGCTAAAGTACCTGGATGTGCAGAATGAGTGGGAGCAGCGGTTGAAGATTAAATCTCGCTATATGACTTCACCATACATTGACCCATTCCATGCGGCTGCAAGAGAGGAAAAAAATTGAAAGCAAAGTATGCACGTTTTAAGAAAAACAACACAGTGACATCGTAAGATTTTGTAACATGTTCGTTGTTCCTTATTTTTGTAAAATATATTATTATTAGTAACTTGTAAGTGAAATATTTCTACTTTTCTTCACAGTTGAACTTCGGATCCGACTACTTTGCAACTAAGGAATTCTTTATCGAGTTGGAATCTACAACCTATTGGTTATCTAATGAGGTTGGTTACAATTGCTAATTTATATAAATATTGATGTAGCATATTGAAAAAATCTCAATTTAATTTTACTTCATTTTGAACTAGCATATTGACGCATATATGAGTCTACTATGTAAGCAACGACAACTGAAACCAGAAGATTACAAATCAGATGTTGCAGTGCTATGTTCGGACTTTTTTGTAAGAAAACCTTCTTTATTTTATAAATGTTTGCCTGACGTAAAGACGTACATATGTTCCTAACAAACTTGTACTTTGTAGGCAAAGTTATCAAAGGGATGGAAAAAATTCCAACCGTCGAAGGATACACCATTGAGTTGTGAATTTGATACACTAAAATATAAATGTCCGACGGATTAGATATTGTATGCTGCTGGAGAAAAACCTTGGAGGGGAACTGCTTGGTCCACTGTTAAACATGTAAGTAAGGTTACTCATCTTTGAAAACCAGATATGGTTTTGTACTAGCAGATAACAATGTTTTGAACTAGCATGTAACTTAGTTTTGTACTAACATGTAACATTGTTTCGTACTAGCATGTAACTTGAACTTTCTGTCATGTAACGTACTGTTGAAGTGACTAATAGTAATTTTTTACTTCTTTTATTCAGTTGGTGGTGCCATGTGTTGTTGGTGATCCACCAGGACATTGGATATTGTGTGATGTTGATTTGGAAAAACGCAGTATCTGTATTTATGATCCACTGTACATGACAACCAATATTCAGAAACGTGTGAAGCAGATCACCCCACTCTTACGTTTAATTCCATATATTTTGCAAGCATCCGGATATTTTGACAAAAAAGGCATAGCACCTGATGGGATGATGTTTGTTGTTGAACAATCAATTCTGAAGAAGCTACCGGCACAACTAGACAGCGATAGTTGTGGTGTCTTCACAAGCCGATACATAGACATGTTGATGCGTCGTAAATGTTTTTGGGGGTGGGGAACCAAAAACATCCCCGTCTTTCGGGAGGAAATGGCACTAGAAATTTATGCTAAAAGTGTACCAGCAGATTCATAGGTTTCTTGACTTGACAATGTACATTACTGAAACTGTACGAATGAATTTGTCTTGGAGTCCCATTTTGAAATGAATTTGTTAATGTAACTTCATGTTTTTGCACTGGCATGTAACTTCATGTTTTTGCACTTGCATGTAACTTCATTTTGAACTAGCATGTAACATCATTTTGAACTGGCATGTAACTTCAAACATGTAACATTACTGGAGTATTCTGAAATGAAATTATTTATGGCCAAGGATGTAACTTGGTTTTGCACTAGCATGTAACTTCATTTTGAACTGGCATGTAACTTCTAACATGTAACATTACTGGAGTATTCTGAAATGAAATTATTTATGAACTATCATGTAACTTCATTTTCAACTAGCATGTAACTTTATTTTCAACTGGCATGTAACTTCTAACATGTAACATTACTGGAGTATTCTGAAATGTAATTATTTATGAACTATCATGTAACTTAATTTTCAACTAGCATGTAACTTCATTTTCAACTGGCATGTAACTTCTAACATGTAATATTAGTGGAGCATTCTGAAATGAAATTATTTATGAACTAGCATGTAACTTCATTTTGAACTGGCATGTAACTTCTAACATGTAACATTACTGGAGTATTCTGAAATGAAATTATTTATGAACTATCATGTAACTTCATTTTCAACTGGCATGTAACTTCATTTTCAACTGGCATATAACTTCTAACATGTAACATTACTAGAGTATTCTGAAATAAAATTATTTATGAACTATTATGTAACTTCATTTTCAACTAGCATGTAACTTCATTTTCAACTAGCATGTAATTTCTAACATATAACATTACTGGAGTATTCTGACATGAAATTATTTATGAACTATAATGTAACTTCATTTTCAACTAGCATGTAATTTTATTTTGAACTGGCATGTAATATCTAACATGTAACATTATTGGAGTATTCTGAAATGAAATTATTTATGAACTATCATGTTACTTCATTTTCAACTAGCATGTATCTTCATATTGAACTGGCATGTAACTTCTAACATGTAACATTACTGGAGTATTCTGAAATGAAATTATTTATGAACTATCATGTAACTTCATTTTGAACTGGCATGTAACTTCTAACATGTAACATTACTGGAGTATTCTGAAATGAAATTATTTATGAAGTATCATGTAACTTCATTTTCAACTAGCATGTAACTTCATTTTCAACTAGCATGTAACTTCATTTTCAACTGGCATGTAGCTTCTAACATGTAACATTACTGGAGTATTCTGAAATGAAATTATTTATGAACTATCATGTAACTTCATTTTCAACTGGCATGTAACTTCATTTTCAACTGGCATGTAACTTCTAACATGTAACATTATTGGAGTATTCTGAAATGAAATTATTTATGAACTATCATGTAACTTCATTTTCAACTAGCAAGTAACTTCATTTTGAACTGGCATGTAACTTCTAACATGTAACATTACTGGAGTATTCTGAAATGAAATTATTTATGAACTATCATGTAACTTCATTTTCAACTAGCATGTAACTTTATTTTCAACTGGCATGTAACTTCTGACATGTAACATTACTGGAGTATTCTGAAATGAAATTATTTATGAACTATCATGTAACTTCATTTTAAACTAGCATGTAACTTCATTTTAAACTGACATGTAACTTCTAACATGTAACATTACTGGAGTATTCTGAAATGAAATTATTTATGAACTATTATGTAACTTCATTTTGAACTGGCATGTAACTTCTTACATGTAACATTACCGGAGTCATTGTAATTCAACTATCAAATTCAATAAAAGCTTCATAAAGTCTACATCACTGATACAGTAAAATCAATGATGTACCATCTTCTTCTTGTGTCAATTGACACTTTTGTGAATTGTGACCTTCATCTCCACACTTCCTGCATATGTAAGGTCTACGTGGTCGCTTTGATGTTGCGGATGCTACAGATGATACGGATGGGCATGGTGGAGAAGCCTGATAAGGCTGTGCATTCCTGTAATTCTGTCGGGTGTGACCCGATTTTTTACAAATCGTACAATTTCTGGTCTTTCCATTACCATGTTCTCCGACAGATTTAAATCTCTTCTTTCTTGGTCTTCCAGCTTGCGCATGAAAAGGAGGCAGAAGAACAACCTTTGATCGCACATCTTCAGAAATATTCTAATCACTAGGATGCCCAACAGGGAAAATGGTCCCTGCATATGCTTCAACCCAACTTGTGATTTTGTAGCAATCCCCACAATAATCGGGTAAAGGTTTCTTCGCATACCTACAAAGGAAAAGATTATGAGTAATTAATTGAATCAAATAGGTAAGAAGACATATTACAATGGAAGAATAGGATATTAACCTTATTACAGCTAATGCATGTCGACATGGGAGTTTATCAACTTCAAATTTCGTACAGCTACAAGTCTTTTCATAAAGGTTTACCAAACCATCTTTATTTCCATCCTTAACATTGAAGTTAACAGAATCAATTAGACGAACCGTGTACTTTTTTGAATCAATGTTTCTTTCTTTTATTAATTCAGTGGTCCATGGAGTCAATTGTGTCCGAGTTTTTTCAGTCTTGGTCCGATGCTTATAAAACCATTTCTGGAGCATGTCTCTAATAAACTCAATCATGGTTGTTATTGGCATTAGACAAGCATGTACCAAACATGAATTCATCGACTCGACAATGCTAGAGGTCATCAACCTATAACGCCTAACAGGAGAGTAAGCACGAGACCACCTTTCGGGACCAACATTCATTAATTCTTTAAATGTTACCCTATTAACCTTCATCATCTCCAACATCTTTTCCATGAATTCAGAACTGGTATGCCTTCCATGCTTGTTTGAAAAGAAGGCTCACATCTTTCCTTTTGTAATCTTTTTTGATGTTTTGAGCCATGTGAAACACACAATATCCATGTGGTACACTTTCTCCATTGCAACCTTGATACCGAGGTGGCGGTCGGATATGATCATACAATCCTCAGGACTACCAATAGCATTTTTAAGCTCATTTAAAAACCATGTCCATGACATTTCATCTTCAACGTCGCCAAATCCATATGCCAAAGGAAAAACCTGGTTGTTTGCATCCAAACATATAGCTACAAACATAATACCAGAAAATTTACCCTTCAAATGAGTACCGTCAATGGCAATAACTGGTCGAATCACGGTACGAAATCCATGAAGTGATACGGCATGAGCGATGAACCTATATTCAAACTGATTTGCAACATTTTTTTTCAACACCGTAATAGTCCCTGGATTTACTTCTTCCAACCGATGACAGTAAGCGGGCAACAGCTTGAATGATTCTTCGAGAGGACCAAAAACAGATGCCTCTGCATGATCCTTTGTTCTCTAAGCCTTTGAATACAACAAATGTAGTCCATGTTCCACTTGCATTTCGACCATGATATCTTTGGGTTTTAGAGAGTGTCCGTGTACTTGCAACTTTGGTGCTAATAGTTCACCGACAGTCCATGAATTTGCTTGTCGAAGACGTGTGTGGAAACCATCGATATTGCACGTATGATCCTTTACGAACATTTGAACCACCCAATATTCTTCTTTTTGCATCTTAATTCCATGTAAATGGAAATCACACTCGCCATCCTTACATCCAGCCTCATTATGTGTCTTGCTAGACCTTCTAATCCGTACTTTAAATCCCTCCTTCAATGCATACATATTCAACGTTCCCTTCAGATCTTTCTAGCACTGAAATATTCTACCCTTGTATAATCGGCCATCTTCTGAACAAGCTTTCTCCGCGTTAATGGGTTCAAAAGAATACCTTTCTGCTCCAAGAATAACCAAAGCTCATGAGGAAGCATGTTCAGAAGTTTGATCAACATCGTCACCCAAACCATCCTCTCGAAAGGAAACACCGTTAAATGTAGCAAAACCAGATGGACCAGTACATCCATGTCCTCCAACACTTCCAAAACCACAACCCACTCCATCATGCCAATATTCTTCATTGTTACTACCTCTGCCAGTGTTGGGTATCGAGTTATCATCACTGTTATCGGAGTTCGACCACTGATTGTTCTCTTCATCATCAATGATTTTATCGTTACATACACTTGGGTCTACAATTGGAATGAACCCATATCCTGCCAGTTGCCGAAGAAACCCGCCATACACGGGTTGTGAAGTAGGTAGGTTACATAGGTTGTCATCTTGCACACAATCTGTTGTTTCCTTCCCAGAAATAGAGACAAAAACCTCAGGTAATAGCTTATCTACATTCATCATACATGACACGTCATTGTCATTCTCAATTCTCGGACGAGCAGTACCACTAATTGTAAACGCCAATGACCATAATTGTAAGTTGTTCCTAGCAACATCAACTTTGACAGCATCTTCTACCAACTTCACCAAGCCATCATAACTTACACATCTAGGAACATTGACCCACTTTGTCATACCACCCTCGTAACAATTACCCATCCAACTTCCACCATGATGGATGACCAATTTCGTTTCATCCATATTCCTACAAGTCAAGTAATTGACATTAAAAGTATTTGACATGTAGCTTTAAAATGAATTTACATATAAAAAAATTGGACTTGGATGGAATGTAACTTCACAAATCACTTGGCATGTAACTTCATAAATAACAGACCATGTAACTTCATAAATACCCAAGCATGTGACTTAAAAAATAACCTAGCATGTAACTTAAAAATTAACCTAGCAAGTAACTTCAAAAATAACCTAGCATGTAACTTCATAAATAACCTAGCATGTAACTTGGGTATAAAAAATAACCTAGCATGTAACTTTAAAAAATACTGTCATGTAACATTAAATTGAACTGGCATGTAACATGTTGAACTGACATGTAACATTAAATTGAACTGGCATGTAACGATTAAATGGCCTATCATGTAACCTGAGAGAAAAAATTGACAGTCCATGGGTTTCACTCAAAATCTAAACCATTATATTTTTCTTCAAATTAAACTTGTTCATTCTTGTAAAAAAAACAAGTATGAAAGGGATACATACCTTCAACTACTTTAACAAAGAGCTGAATGCTAGGTTTCGGATCTAGATCTACCTGAAGAGAGGAAGACCCATGAGTTTCAGACCTGATTTACAGCCTTGGGTTTTAGAGAGATAAAGCTCGATTTTTCAGAGTGAGAGAACACGATTTAAGAGAGAAGAAGCAAAAGAGAACACGGTTTCAGAGAGAAGAAGCAAATCAGTTTCCAGAGAGATCACAGTTTGAGAGAGAAGAAGCAAAACAATTAGAGAACAAACAGAGAGAGAGAGAGAGATAGAGAGAGAGAGAGAGTGTGTGAAATTGAAAAACAAAGCACTGATAAGTGAAAACTTTGGGTGGGAAAATTTGGGACACATAAAACAAAAATGAGGGTATATTTGGAAGTTCATGGTTAAAGATGATAATTTTAAGCAAAAATAGAGTTTTGGCTAAAAACAATAACTCAATAAAAATTTTGATCATTTCCTGCAATTCCCTCTATATATATACATAAATTTTCAAGTCAGCACGCACTGATATAAATTCGTCAGTGCGTTGGATATGGGCCATTAGATTTTTATTCTTTTACTCAAAGTGTATGCACGTGTCAAAATTTCTCTATAAATTTTCAAGTTAGTACGCACTGATATAAATTCGTCAGTGCATTGGATGTGGACCATTAGATTTTTATCCTTTGACTCAAAGTGTCTGCACGTGTCAAAATTTCTCCAGAATCAATGATCTACATTCAACTCATTGATATAAGTTATATCAGTATGCACTGATAGGAAAACCACTATATATATATATATACAATAAAAGATACTTTACTTTTAACTATAAAAAAAAACATTGAACATAAACAGTACATAGCCTTCCTAAAATAAATATGGTTTCTCTGCTTCTGGATACTTGGTTATCTCTCGCCATGTTCTCTATACAAACTCTGTGAAATTTTCAAAAGTTAATTCCTTTCATGAGATTGGACCAATGTCTTTTAACATATATTTAAAATTTTGTCTTTCTTATTTCCATTTTTTTCCCTCGATAAGAAACATATCTTGAAAAACAATGAATGTGTTTGATAGATACACTAAACTTTTTGACGAAATGCTTTGGAGAGAAAATAGACTAATGCTTATAAATCTACATTAATGGAGTAGAGAACGGAGTCTCTGTAAGAAATCTTCAAAAGTATATAGTTTGTGTACGATCAACAAGTCTGGTATTTACAGTTACCAGAAGATTCTAATCACAAGGTTTACACCGGTTGGATGATTTTCTAACAAACTAATGTTTTACAAAAATATATGACCAGATGAGTTTGTCACTCAGCTGGTTGTTACTAACTTCCGTAAACTAACATAATAGAGTATAACTAACTTTATCCTATTTTATTAACCAACACAACTTGCTGATTATTTAAGCTCTGATTATATGTATCTGATCTCAGATTATTCCAAGTCTCTTTGATACTCAACATACTCGTTGGATTCTTCACCTTGCAATTGCTTGGCATCCTTCCGTAAACAGAACTTATGAGAGTCTACGAGGTTCAACTTGGAGCGAAGAAATTGAAGACAATCCGTAGTAAAACCTTTGGTGAAGATATCTGTAATCTAATGTTCTGTGGGAACATATCGTGTTTCAATCTCACTAAAGAGAACTTTCTCACGAATAAAATATGTGTTGATGTCAATGTGTTTTGTTTCGTTCGTTGATGGAACACCGAATTTTGAGCAAGAGAACTTTCTTCTATATTGTCACACCAGACCACAGAACCGATTGATATAGGAATATGAAGTTCAGTTAATAAGAAGCGAAGCTAGAGAACATCGGTGGTAACTTGAGCCATTGATCTATACTCCATTTAAATACTCGACCGAGCAGCAATACATTGCTTTCTCAAGCTCCAAGATACAAGATTCCCACCAAATAAAACAAAATTTCCACTCGTAGATCGGCGATCATCAATGCAACTAGCCTAGTCTGTATCTGTGAATGCCTCAAGAGAAAGAGTTGTAGCTGGTCTAAAATGAAGGCTGAGAAAAGGAGTTCCTTTAAGATATCTAAGTACTCTCTTACACATCTGCAAGTGTACCATTGTTAGAGCTACCAAAAATTGGCTCAATTTGTTCACAATAAAGGATATATCAGGCCGAGTACTAATTAGATATTGAAGAGCACCAATTGTGCTCCTAAATAAGGTAGGATCACTAAAAGCTACTGTAAAGTCCTCATTTGTTGATTGGCTTATTTCATGAACAAACCACATTTATGGGGTGTTATGTAAGGGTAGCTTAGGCTCTCAAGACCTCATGAGGAGAAGCAACGAAGGTAAAATTCTTATGCTTACTTGCTTTGAAGAGATAGTTGCACACACTCACAAATTCATGCATAACTCTTATTCATATATGTTGAGTGTTTTATACTTGTGTGCATTTTGATTTAAATGACCCTTGTTGATTTATTTGCATCTTGTAATTAAATGTTTTATATCATGTTTGGCATTAGAATAGGATGCATTTTTTATCACTCTTGAACTTATTGATTGTGTGTGTTTTAGTGTTGAAAATAGGCATTACGCTGGTGGTGCGCTACTCGACCAGTGCACCTCACAAGCGTAACATTCCAGTGGATTGTCGCATGTGTTGCGCCACTGAGTTGCGCTGCTGCACCCGTGCAAAGTTGGAAAAATGGGTAGTGCGCTGGTGGTACGTTACTCGACTAGCGCAACCTCACCAGCGTAACATTCCAGTGGATCGTTGCATGTGTTGCGCCACTGAGCTGCGCTAGTCGACCAGCGCCTATTGTAAAGTTAGGTTGTGCGCAGGTGGTGCGCTACTTGACTAGTGCACGCCACCAGCGCACACAGATGAAGCTGGAACGTTTTTTCCAAAACGACCTCACTTTGTTTGGATCTCATATATATATATATATATATATATATATATATATATATATATATATATATATATATAACTCATTGCTTTAAGGGAGTGCAAAAGTTCAGAACATCACATATTTTCCTTAGAACACATTTCAAAGGAAAAACTCTTTCAAGAACTCATTTTTAATCACTCAAAGCATTCCCATGTGCATTAAAACTTCATCTTGCATCTTCTAAGTTCATAGAGTGCATCAACGGATAGGTTTGCTTCATCACATCTTGTTTGGTAAGTTCTTCACTATCTTCTTACAAGTTAAGTGTTTTACTTGTTAAGCCATCTCTTTGATTATTTGTATGCTCTTAGAACATTTTCTAGATACAAATTAGAGATTGTTGTGATGACATGATTGAGTGTTGTATTGTGATAGCTTCATAGGATTGTTTGATCTATGTTTAGCTAAGCTTCTTGAACATGTCATTTAGCTTTTGATATCTAGGATTGCATTAATTGTCATCTCATTATCCTAGATAAGCATATAGGGTTTCCTAGCCTTGTTTGTTCTTGAATATCATCATATATTCACTTATGACATTTTATCTCTTCATTGAGAAGTAAGACTTGTGTTGCTTCCGGGAGTAGGTAGCTTAAATCGCAAGCAAGATGGACCAGGTTCACTTATACCGGGATTAGGTAGTGGTGGTGGATTAAACCGGGATTAGGTTGTAATTCCTTTACCATTAAAGGATTCGAGGTTCTAGTGTGGCACACTCATCAACCCGTGGTTTTTCCCATTTAGATGGTTTTCACGTATATCCCAAGTGTCTTTACTATTTTCGTATTTATTACACTTGTGGTGTTTCTATAACTAGATAGGGACATTTTCGTCAACTTGACCTTTAACGAAAATTGGATAAAATTTATTTAAAATCTATTCACCCCCCCCCCCCCCTCTAGATTAATATTACACACCATAATATTTGTTTCAGCTACACGATCATTTAGTGATAATTTTGTACCGGCAGCAATTGGAGTAGCACATGGATGAGCATCAACCATGTTTGTTTTCTTTAGAAGATCTAACAAATATTTTACTTGAGGGATGAAAGTTCCCTAAAATGTGTGTGTCTACAACCTAGAGGGGGGGTGAATAGGTTTTAATCGAATCTTACCCAATTTTCTTTAATGGTCAATTAGACGAAAATAACCCTAACTAGTCACAATAATATCACAAGTGTAATAAGTGCGGAAATAATAAAGACACTTGAGATATACGTTGAAACCCTCCAAATGGGAAAAACCATGAGCTGATATGTGTGCCACACTAGATCCTCAAATCCACTATTGAATGAAATTTTACAACCTAGGTTGACCTCCCGTCACACCCTCCAGTTACTAACCCTTTCACTCTACCCAACGGGCCTTAATAGTGATTCTTGATCTATTTGCTTGTGCATTAACCACTTAGTCACAAGACTTCACCTCAATAAAGAGTCAAACACAACCTAAGTGAATATGATAAAATATTCAAATATGCAAGTAATGCTAGGCAACATTAAATGCTTATCTAGGAATTTAAGAATGTCACTAAGTACAATTCCTAGATATCAATGTCTAAATGAATGTTCATAAAGACTTAACTAGATATAGTTATGCAACAATATATCCTAGTTATCAAACAAAGCCATTTTAACATATGTTGTCATTAAGCATGGCATGGTCATAAAATGCAATCATCAAAATGCAATCAATATGACCTAATTAGCTAGAGGCAACAATGACCTAAATGCTAGCTATCATAAAAACCATATCAACACAAGTTGTCATTAAGCATGGCAATGACTATAATGCAATCATAAAATGCAATCAATGAATCCTAAACAATATCTAAATGCAAAGCATAGAGATTTAGCTATAAGGGCAAAATGGTCACAAACCCTAGCTATCACACAATATAAATCTCAACCAACAGTCAATAACTCAAGCATGTTATAAATGCAATTCAACATAAATGCATACAATCAATAAGCAATAAATGCTATTCCTAGGTAAACATGGCCTAGTAATGAAACAACAAGTTCTAGGGCATGTAGAGATTACCTATTCAATTAAAACAAGAGGAATTCATGCTTGCAAGATGCAAGAAGATGCTAGATGCTAGATGCTCATGGATTGGGATTTGGTTGAGTCAAAATGAGTTCTTGGGAGCTCTTTCTCTCTTGGAGTCAGTTTCTCTCTCAAGAAAAGCTTGGTGAGTAAAAATGGATTCTTGGACTCACAAAGCTAAAGAGAAGAGAAGAGAACATATATATAATGTGCCCTACATGAAATGGCATCGTTTTGGACAAGGGGCAACTGATTCCCGTCATGACCGTTGTACGTGTCGTGACCTAGGCAAGTGTCCAGACCGCGGTAGAGAGAGCGGTGCATCGCTTGGGAATCTCCGCTGTCTGAACCGCGGTACAGAAAGTGTCCAGACCGTGGTATAGCAAGCGGTGCATCACTGGGAAACTTTGCTTGGGAGACCGTTGTGCATTCAACGTGCACAGGCCGCGGTAGCAGCAGAGTGTAACGCCTGGAGAACACCGATGTGCATACCGCAGCGGAGGCAATGCACAGGGAGCGGTCCCGACCGTGATCAAGAAAATCCTCTTCTAAGGGCAAACAAAATGTATCAAACGCCCAAGCAAGAGTTATGGCAAAAAGGCCCACAATTATGACAATTAAGCATTCATGCAAGATGATCAAAAACATGCATGAGTGTGTGTGTGTGTGTGTGTGTGTGTGTGTGTGTGTGTGCACTAAAACTCTTCAAACAAGGTTAAGCAAGTGATTTACCTTTTGAAGCTTGAGCTAGGTCTTGAGCAATGATGGCCTAAACTACCCTTACACAATAATCCCCAAATGTGGTTGTCAACGAAATGAGCCAATCAAAAACTGAGGAACTTACAATCTCCCCCTTTGGCAATTTCGTGACAAAACCACCACTCACAATTCATCCTCACAAATAAACTAAACAAAAAACAGGGATCAACAAAGTTTTTCTACATTACAAAGAGATGTCTATTAAACTAGATCTTCAAGTCATCCATCTCTTGTAGAATCAATATCCCTATAAAACAAAATAACTACGCTTTCCAAGACAAGTGTATGTGAGGTGATCAAAGACGTAAAAACAAGAGCAATTTGCAAACAATAGAAACAAGCAACATGCATCAACAATGCAAATACAAATGCTCCCCCTAAATAGGTTAACTCCCCCTCAACGAATCAAACTCCCCTCATATGCAACTCTCAACTCTCCCTTAAATCATGCCACTCTCAACTCCCCTAAATCCACACTACTCCCCTTTTTTTTCATGAGATAGACAAAGGAGTATCCCCTTAAGAAGGCATTAGCAAGGAGAGATTATGGCACAAGATGTATGCTTAATCATATAACCAAATTTATGCAACTTAATTAAGGAGAGAGAATCAAGGAGTTTTATTAAAAAAAAATGTGTGAACGAATGCTTTGCACACAAGACAAGTTGTACTCAAGATCAAAACATTGTATTTAGCAAAGCAAAATAACAAGGGTTTCCACGAGAAATTCAAACCAATTTCACCCTTTGTCATGGAGTAAGCAAGATATAGACTGTAAAAAAAATCATTTTAAGAACAACTATATCAAACTTTACGAGCAAAATAAGACATAAGTGACTATTGCGCCCTTTTCAATTTTTCCGGGTGGAATGCCCGTATGATAGTAGCCTTGTTCAACAAGTAAAGAGAGAGAGACTTTTGGATTGTAAAATCCTTGAAATGGATACAAGATCCTTATTGATTGAAGTCTCATAATTTCTTTCACACACACATTTTTGCATTCATTTTAGAGCATTCAACAATTTCATCATGCATATTACTTTAAAGCATGTCATATAAAGACTCAACATGTCATGGAGATCAATTCTAGTTCATTCAAAATGTACTTCCCAATCAATTCTTCTATTCCAAAAATGCATGTTTGGTCATAAATAAGACATGGATTGCATGTAGAGCAAGGTTGCACACTTATTAAACGTAATGTACATCCAATCATCTCAAGCAATTAATAAAGAAGCATAAATATTATCAGTGAGCATAATGCAATGCCAATTTGCTCTTTTTGCTTGAGCTCCCCATATAGGGTCAATCAAAAACTAGTCAAGAGGGGATATGAGTCCATATAGACTTACCAAGTCCATTTGACGTAGTTGAGCCTATGGATGAAACCTTAGCACAATGGCATGTGGGTTCATCTTTTCTAATCCACTTAGGTGACACATTATCATTCCTAGTGGTCAAGATCATCATATTACTCCTAGGATCATTAACACTAACTTTCCTAGGCACATGCATATTGGCTCTACCCCTTTTTCTTTCAATCATGCTCTTAGTTCTACACATGTTAATGTACTTGAAGCAATTTGGTCTAATATGACCATCAACACCACAAAAATGACATGAAGGAATAAAATGAGGGGTCATACCATTCATTTGTGAGGACAAAGGTGCTTTCCCATGTCTTTGAGCTTTCCTTTGGTGTGGTATTGATTCTCTTCTCCTTTGTTGTTGAGTTGGAGAAGATTGTTTCCTTGGTTGAGCTTGCTTGGCTTGCCTCCTTGGTTGAGGAAAGCTTGGAGGTAGAGATCTTGATTGTTGAGGATTAGCTTCATTATTCATTGGCATATCCACTTGGTCATTCTTGGATGACTCTCCAAGATCAATCTTCCTCCTAGGTTGTTGTGGAGGTGAATTTTTCCTTTTGCCTTGAGCTTGAGGTTGTTTGACCTTGACCTTATTTGATTCTTTAAGGGACCTCATCTCTGTATCCTTGATAATCTTTAAAGAATTGTCTTTCTTGGCTAGTTCATCCTCCATTGCCTTTATCCTTTGATGGCAATCATTAATCTCCTTCTCGTACTTAGACATATCAACTATGTCCACTTTCAAGGAGTCGTCTAACTTGGTCCTTAGTTGAAGATTTTCCATCTTCAACTCCTTGATTTCTTCATTTTTCTTTTTCAATGACCTTTGAAGACTTTCGATGAAGTCTTTATAATCAAACCCTTCACAACTCAAGTTCTTGGAGCTTGAAATTTCTTCATCGAAGCTTCTACCACTTGTGCTCTCATGGTAATCATCATCTAAGCTAGCTTCTTCAATGTCGAACTTGAGTGATGGGTGTCTTGTGGTCGCTTTAGAGTTGTCATTATGTAAAGCGTGCAAGACTATGTGATTCCTTTCACATCCCTCCGAACCTGAAGAGCATTCTTCACTTTCACTACATAAGTAGGCCTTTGGTTTGCCTCTTCGACTCTTGCTCTTTGAGTTTCCACAATCCGTGGAGATGTGCCCATAGCCACCACAATCAAAACATTTAAGCTTGATCTTTGAGGTACCTAAATTTTTGTGTTCTTCTTTCACGGTACCTTCATGGATGACTCTTAGAATCTCCCAAGCTTCTCGAACATCTTGAGTTGTTTGGATGAGTTTTGCATGACTCTCACCCACTGCACAATATAAGGCACGTAGGCCCTTTGAGTTCCATTCGGCAGCCTCGAGTTCGTCAACTATCCACTTGGACTTGGGCTTAGGCATAGAAGCCTCATTCTATTGTGTCTCCATGGGAGGTGTGATCGGACGATATTTATACCTATTTGAGGTCCCCATTACCTATCATTTATTCTCGTTTTTGAGCATATTTTTGTATATAATGTGTTTGTTGAGTTTTGTGTAGGTACATGTTCCCTACATATGATATTTGAGCTTAAATGACAGTTAGAAAGCTAAATTTCGGGGTCCATATCTCCCTCCTCAAAGTGAACTGGATTTCATACCACTTATTTTTAGAAAGCCCGGAAGTCTTCTTTCTAGGGGTTTTTACGGATCGCAATTCCGGGTTTTCTAGAGGGAGATATGCGTGTTTCTGTAACGGTGCGTAAAGCTGGAAACACGACAGCGGTAGAGAGCTTCATACAGAACACCCTACTTTCGGGGGGCATATCTCCCTCCTCAAATTGAATCACGTTCAGATATATATATATATATTTAGAAATCCCCAGAAGTCTTCTTTCCAGCGGTTTTTAAGGATCTCAATTCCGGGTTTTCTAGAGGGAGATATGCACGTTTTCATAACGGTGCATGAGGCTGAAAACTGGTGTCGCGCCCGGGACACTAAGTCGCGAAAATTACTGTCGCCCGGTGTGTTGTCTTGTAAGACCGTGACACACCTGATTCTCGACCGTGACATGTCAGTTTTAGGCCATTTTCAAAGGGGAAATGTGTCCTTTTGCACCCCAATTCGTCCTCAAACTTTCCCTAACTATAAATACATTATTTTCTCCTCTTCTCTAACAACAACAAAGACAAGAGAACCATTATGTTCTTCATCTTCTTCACAAATCAAGAGAGAGAGAAGCTTCCAAAGCTCCCATGGAGGTCCTCCTCCATGGGAAGCTCACCACCACTCATTTCTACACATCCTCCACCACTTTTGAGAGTTGATTGCAAGGAGATATGAGTGGTCTATGACCAAATTCGAGCTAGGGATTCATGGAGCACTTGGAGGGATTTCTTCAATGGTTGTCTCCTTTAAACTCATTCTTTTTGTATTTCATGTTTTCTTGATTGTGTAATCCTCACTTGGGAATATTTATAAATCGAATTTGTGCTCAATATATGTTGGTTGATTTTATATTCATTTGGGTTTTGATTTGTTCTTGCTATTATTGAATAATCTCGTATCTTGATATCCTTGTGTATGGAGATTGGAAATTGATATGTGTTCATGGAAGGTCGAAATTAACTTGTATGGATGGGTTTGGGTGTTTGTGGGTTTTTAGTTATGCCTAGGAGGACCAATCTGGGTATAATCTTAACCACTTAGCTCTAAAGAATGAATAAAACTTGTTCTATGCAAGACCTTGCTAGAGTAGGTTTTGGCTTATGTTCATATGCTTAATGGTAGGAACTTAAGGCACAATTACTTCACCGAGACCTTGGGGAGTGATTTGTGTCTCGAATCCTTTAGTTGAGATTAAAAGCACAATTACTTCACTGAGACCTTGGGGAATGATTTGAGTTTTTAAATCTCTCAATTGAGAGAACAAGCCCTTAGCTTTAATTGAATGTCCTTAATTGAGAGGGATTGTGCATTCATGAGATTGGAGAACGCCGTAGTCGTCCAGTGGTAAGGACATCTCGGATTGACACCCGAGAAAACCAGGTGTTCGATTCCTGGTTACGGAAGAGGGGTCTCTTTTCTATCCATTTTGTATTCTTTCCTTGTATCTTGAATTGGATGTCCTTAATGCTTAACAACCACTATTTGTGCACTTATGTATGGTGAGCTTTATGAACCTTGTGTGATCATTCTCATGCATCTCTCCTATCCACCCTTTTATTATTTGTCATTTTAATCACCATTCTCACCCCTCTATATTCCTTTGTGTTTATTTGCATTCTTTTTAGATTCATTTCCTTTGCACACACCTGCAATATGATTACACTTCACACACACTACTCTCACCATTGCCATGTTCTTATTTACATGCTTTCAATAAACACTAGAATGTGAAACGGTCGACGGATGACACCTCCATGTGGACGATACCCTCGCTTGCCGCTTTACTTGTTTTTAAACTTTAGAGCACATTGTGTAGGACTTTTTATAAATATTCTTTTGATAATCGTAATTTGGTAACGACACAAAAAGAGGAGTATCAAGGTGAATACCCTTCTTCCACACACATCCACACATGCTCATCAAGGTCACACAAAAAAACTTTCCTCCTTACTTTCCAAGAGGAGTAGTTATCATTGGTGAGCATTGGTGATTCAGAGATCAAAGCACCCACTGGTCTCTCAAAATCACTCATGGTGTTTTGGGTTATATGAATGCACATGCAATGCAACAACATAAAATGCGAGCACTAAACAAAAATGCACAAAGCACGACACACACAGAGCACAGATCACCTAAGTATATCTAGGCATCTGCTTTGATACCAATTGAAAGTTCCTTAAAACGTGTATGTCTATAACCTGGAAGGGGGGTGAATAGGTTTTAATCGAATCTTACCCAATTTTTGTTAATGGTCAATTAGACAAAAATACCCCTAACTAGTCACAATAATATCACAAGTGTAATAAGTGCGGAAATAATAAAAACACTTGAGATATACTTGGAAACCCTCCAAATGGGAAAAACCACGGGCTGATATGTGCTCCACACTAGATCCTCAAATCCACTATTGAATGAAATTTTACAACCTAGGTTAACCTCCCGTCACACCCTCCAGTTACTAACCCTTTCACTCTACCCAATGGGTCTTAATAGTGATTCTTGATCTATTTGCTTGTGCACTAACCACTTAGTCACAAGACTTAACCTCAATAAAGAGTCAAACACAACCTAAGTGAATATGATAAAATATTCAAACATGCAAGTAATGCTAGGCAACACTAAATGCTTATCTAGGAATTTAAGAATGTCACTAAGTACAATTCCTAAATATCAATGTCTAAATGAATGGTCATAAAGACTTAACTAGATATAGTTATGCAACAATATATCATAGTTATCAAACAAAGCCATTTCAACATATGTTGTCATTAAGCATGGCATGGTCATAAAATGCAATCATCAAAATGCAATCAATATGACCTAATTAGCTAGAGGCAACAATGACCTAAAAAGTAGCTATCACAAAAACCATATCAATACAAGTTGTCATTAAGCATGGAAATGAGTATAATGCAATCACAAAATGCAATCAATGAATCCTAAACAATATCTAAATGCAAAGCATAGAGATTTAGCTATAAGGGAAAAATGGTCACAAACCCTAGCTATCACACAATATAAATCTCAACCAACAATCAACAACCCAAGCATGTTATAAATGCAATTCAACATAAATGCATACAATCAATAAGCAATAAATGTTATTCCTAGGTAAACATGGCCTAGTAATGAAACAACAAGTTCTAGGGCATGTAGAGATTACCTAGTCAATTAAAACAAGAGGAATCCATGCTTGGAAGATGCAAGAAGATGCTAGATGCTCATGGATTGGAATTTGGTTGAGTCAAAATGAGTTCTTGGGACCTCTCTCTCTCTCTCTCTCTTGGAGTCAATTTCTCTCTCAAGAAAAGCTTGGTGAGTAAAAATGGCTTCTTGGACTCACAAAGCTAAAGAGAAGAGAAAAGAACATATATATAATGTGCCCTACACAAAATGGCATCATTTTAGACAAGGGGCAAGTGATTCCCGTCATGACCGTTGTACGTGTCGGGGCCTAGGCAAGTGTCCAGACCGCGGTAGAGCGAGCGGTGCATCGCTTGGGAATCTCCGCTGTCTGGACCGCGGTACAGGAAGTGTGCTGACCGTGGTATAGCAAACGGTGCATCACTAGGAAACTCTGCTTGGGAGACCATTGTGCATGCAACGTGCACATGCCGCAGTAGCAGCAATGTGCAACGCCTGGAGAACATCGTTGTGCATACCTCGGCGAAGGCAATGCACATGAAGCTGTCCCGGCCGCGGTCAAGGGGAAAATCCACTTTCTAAGGGCAAACAAAATGCATCAAACACCCAAGCAAGAGTTATGGCAAAAAGGCACACAATTATGATAATTAAGCATTCATGCAAGATGATCAAAAACATGCATGAGAGTGTGTGTGTGTGCACTAAAACTCTTCAAACAAGGTTAAGCAAGTGATTTATCTTTTGAAGCTTGAGCTAGGTCTTGAGCAATGATGGCCTAAACTACCCTTACACAATAATCCCCAAATGTGGTTGTCAACGAAATGAGCCAATCAAAAACTGATGAACTTACAAGTGAGATAAAGGCTAGTGGAATCACAACATGTCTCAAAACCAAGAAAGCAATTTACTTGTCCAATAAGGAAAAAGTGTGGTGAAGAGTTGCAATAATCTTCTGTATCAGACTTGCAATAATTGTTACTATTCACTAGTATGTCATCGACATATACTAGGACAATCAAGGTGTCTGACCCAGTAAACTTGGTGACTATGAAAATCAAGGTGTCCGACCAGTAAACTTGCTAAAGAGATAATTGTCTGATGTAGAGTTGCTAAAACCCCATGATAGAAGATCTAATATAAGCTTAGTGAACCAACGTCTAGGTTCTTGCTTAAGACCATATAGAGACTTATGCAACTTGCACACTTAATCAGGCTTTGAAGGATCAGTAAAGCCTTCAGGCTAACTAACACTGATAAGTCACCGTGCATTATTGATGTCCACTTGTTCAATATGCCATCCATAGGATACTACTACTAAAAATACGATTCTAATTGTTGATGCCTTTACAACTGGACAGAAACTCATTACAGAAAAGTTGAGTGCTTTATCATATGGATTTATATTACACTATTATTAAGAGTGTAGATGTTGATGCGGTTATGAGTCAAAAGATACCAGATCCAAAAATGTTTGTACTTTGGTGTGACCGTCTAAATCACCCAGGATCTATAATGATGCGTAGAATCATTAAAAATCCTCATGGATATCTATTAATGAACCAGAAGATTCTTTATCCAATGAAAACTTATGTACTGCATATTCATATGGGAAACTAAAAGTAAAACCATCTTATTATAAAAGTTGGTTTTGGATCCTTATCATTCCTACAAATAATTCAAGGGATATATGTGGACATATTCATCCACCAAATGATCCCTTTCATTATTATATGGTTTTAGTTGATGCATCTATGAGATGATCACATGTTTATTTATTATCAAACATCTCCATATTACTTGCACTGATTATTAGTTTTTCAGGTATATTAACTTGATTGATCTTACAATATATTTGATGAATATGGTAAAGCAACTGGAATTGATGTTCAACATCTAGTTTTCAAATATACTCTTACTTAAAATGGATCAGGGGAATCACTTATCAAATTTCTCCAAGTAATTGCGAGAACTTTATTATTTTGGTACAGTTACTGAATTCTATATAGGGACTTACTCAGTTTTTAAGATATTTGATTGTGTTGTATATCTTCTTATCACATATCGGGCATGATCTAAGATAAGGTTTCTATATCATTATGAGATTAATGTTGATTTTGATTAATCTTCTATTAGATCATTTAAACTTCTGATAGTTTATACATTTAAACTTCTGATAGTTTATATATTTATGCACAATCTACATATTATCATGTTAATTAATTTCCAAGTGGGAAAGTTTCTCTAAAAGAGAAAAGTAAATAAAAAGTTACTTATATACAAAATAGAGATACTAGTTCGGTTCTATATATGTGTGTGTGTGTGTGTGTATGTGTGTGTGTGTGTGTGTGTGTGTGTGTGTGTGTGTGTGTGTGTGTGTGTGTCTCATTTCAATCTTTGTATCTCTCAAATACAAAAGATAATTGATCATCAGATGATTATTAATATGTTACCTGGGATATTAGAGGTAACAAGATTTTACAATTTGCTATCTCATAAACCCCGGCCGGGTAATTGTTTCTGCAGAACAATCAAAGCAAATTGTAACAAATAAATCATCTGATGTATATCATAAGGTTGTGAACCTTTTTGAAATGTATTGTTATTGGGATCCCAAGAGTAAACAAAACTCGAGTTATAAATAAATCCACTTTCTCTAAATCAACTCTATAAGAGTCTGATATATTTAAAGACACACAAGTCTATGTAATGACTAAATCCATTAAAATAGAAGTAATCTCAACAGAGATACAAGAATATAGATATTGAGAAAAATTCTATAATTTGTATGAGATAAATGTGGAATCATAAGAAAACAATCATTGATGATGTATTTTTATACACAGTAGCGCTACTGAAATTATAAATGAGAATTATGATTTTCATAATATCAATGATTGTAGACAAATGCATGATTGATCTAACTGAAAAGAAGCAATTCAAAAAGAATTGACTTCATAAACCAAACATAAAGTATTTAGATCAATAGTACTCCAGACACCTAGAGATGTCATACTAATTGGTTATTGATGGGTCGTTATACGGAAACGTAATGAGAAAAATGAGATCGTGAGATATGAGGCACGACTCGTAGTACAAGATTTCTCACAGAAACTTGGTATTCAAAAGTATTGAATATGATTATGTTCAGAATTTTTGATAAATTTGACTGCCTTTGAAAGGCTTGAAATACGTCTTCTAGACATAGTAATCATTTTTCTATATGATTCACTCAATACGGATATTTATAATCCATGAAGGATTTAAAATGCTAGAAGCCTGTAAATCGAGATCTCGTAATCTGTATTTGATGAACATACAAAAATCCTTATATGGATTGAAAACACAACGAACGGATTTAGTATAACCGTCTCATTTAATATCCAATGAGATAGGGATATAATAAATCATATTAAATACTCATGTGTCTTCATAAAGAAATGAGAAAGTAAATATTGTCTTGACTTGAAGATCGAGCATAGATCAAATGGAATGCTTATCTATCAATCAGGATATGTTAAAAAGATTCTGAAAAGATTCCATATGGATATTACTCCATAAAGCAAGTCTTTGCTTATACTTCCCCCAATCATTTATGATGTTATTTCATGAAATAAACATTTATATACCTCAGCTTAGTAATCAAGAAGATTGCTTCAAAAGAATTTTTATCAAATGGAGTGTCACATCAGGGGGAGAATATCAAATGAATTATATTAATTATACTAAGGCATATGTGTGTACTCTTTTTCCTTTCACTCAGGTTTTTGTCCCATTGAGTTTTCCTGATAAGGTTTTAATGAGGCAATTCTCTAAGCACACTCAGAAATCATTTGATCCATAAAAATCATCATAAAAATTACATTGATCTAGTTTATCATCGTATATATATTGTTTTGATCAAGAAGATCATTGTAACTATTACTTTGATCTTGTAAATCATCGTATATATGTTACATTGATCCAGAAGATCATTATAAATATTACATCGATTCGATAGATCAATAAATATGTTCGCTATGGTTTTTATCCCACTGGGTTTTTCCTAGTAAAGTATAAATGTGATAAATGTTTTTGAAGAAAACAATGATTTTAGACATATGTACACTATACTCTTTTTCCCTTTGATCAGGTTTTATCTCACTGGGTTTTCTTGACAAGGTTTTTAATGAGATAGTTTTGAGAACGTCCAAAACCACAAGTTTCAGGAGATCATTGTAATATAGTTGCTAAGGTTTTTTTTCACACTGGGTTTTTACCTAGCAAATTAAAAATACAAGTGGTAGGAAATCCAATGGGGAGTGTTATAAATAATGTGGATCCTCACCACATGATTTTGTTCACTTGAGGCTTACCTGTATCCACACATGTTTGATCATCATTACCAATACCTTCTAGAGTTCTATTTGGTGCACCCAGCTGTATTTAATCATCATCACCATTTACCTCTCCTTTGCATATATACATATTCTGTATCATTTGTAACTCTCTGAGGTATCAATACAAAAGAGTAGAAGCTCTGTCTCTTTCACGTCTCTCTTCTCTCAAATTCTCTCATGTTATTTCATTTGTTCTTCATATGTTTTTCAATTATTTACAACAATATATATATATATATATATATATATATATAACGGACTTGGCTATGGTGCAAAGCACCCATATGTGTTGTATCGTACACATATTGAACAAGTTTTATGTTCAGATGAACGATAAACTCGTTCCGTGAACAAGTCAATGTAAATCTTTAAGAACAAGTTCAACGTAGGTTGAACATAATTAATGTTCAAATGAACGGTAAACTTGTTCTGTGAACATGTCAATGTAAATCTTGATGAACATGTTCAACGTAGGTTGAATGAGTTTATCGGTCATCAAAAAATGTTAAACTCGTTCATTGAACAAGTCAACGTAAATCTTCATGAACAGGTTCAATGTAGGTTGAACGAGTTTTACATTCATATCAACGTTTAACTTGTTCAATGAAAAAGCAACGTAAACCATCATGAATAAGTTCAACATGTGGACTGAACAAGTTCAACGTTTATCTGAACGTTAAACTTGTTTAACTATAAGTCAACGTAAACCTTCATGAAAAAGTTCAAGGTAGTTGAAACGAGTTTAATGTTGATAATAACATTAAGCATATTTTGTGAACAACTGAACGTAGATCTTAATGAACAAGTTTAACGTAGTTTGAACGAGTCAAACGTTAAACCCAACTTTAAACTTGTTTACTGAACAAGTTGGTGTAAAACACGTTATGAACAAGCTTAACATAGTACGAACAAGTTTAACATTACTCAGAACGTTAAACTTGTCGATTGAACAAATTTACGTAAAAACGGTTATTAACAAGTACAATGTAGGGTGAACAAGTTTAATTGTTAACCTAACCGTCAAACTTGTTCACTGAACAAATTGACATAACAACCGTCGTGAACAAATTCAATATAGGGTGAACAACTTCGATGTTTATCAGAACGTTAAAGTTGGTCGGTTAACAAATGTTAAACCTTATGTTGTACGGTACAACATATTAACCTTGTTTGTACCGTAGCAAGTCCCATATATAACACCATGTGAGAGATAAGTAACCAATTGGCAAAAGTGTACTATTTGGTCGGTGCATTGGAGCTTTCTTGGTGAAAGAAATTTTAATAAAATAAATAAATATATATTAGTAGTAACACATTTAATTAGAATAGTATAGTTGTAATTGAATCATTTTATGTCAAAATAGAGGGGTATTATTCAATAATATATCTTAAATAAATTGTGATTGGTCTGGCAAAGTTGCTGTCATTCATACTCTGTCAAGATAGCAATCTCACCTCTCTCTTTTTTTTCTCCTTCCAATATCCACTTAATTAAATTATAATATAAATTAGCTTAAGCTACGCGTTAGGCATTTAGATATTCCTTTCAAAATCTTCCACGTATACGATACTCTCCACCCAGCTTCACTCACCTCCACAGCCAGCGCGTGCATTTCCCTCTCTGCAACATGACATCAGCAAGAAGAAACAGCAAGGCCTTTTCCCATCGTCCACTCTCAATTGGCGCGTGTAAACTTCGCCTTCCAGAATCAATGAAGCCAATGTTTGCCAATTCCCACAGAATAATATAAACATACTTCGAAAAGAAGAATGGATTTTTGCAAATTTTGGGTCACCTTCTATGCAATAAACCAGAGCTAAATCTACTCATAAAGTCACCATCTTTATTACAATTTAAACTGTAAGTTGCTTTCTTTTCAAGTTGTTGTATTAGTTTTATGTATGAATGCCTTTGTTCATCTTTTTTGCTATTTGGGTTTAGTTTCTGTCAATCTTTTTAGACCACAAAGTGATCATCCACTCCTGTCTAATTGTGTGAACTCGGTTTTTGTGGGGTTTTTCTCTTTTTGTTGTATTATATAACAGTTTAGATATTTGGGATTTTTCTGGGGATATTTTAGTCCGGTGCTTTGTGTTGTGTTTTTTGTTTTTTATATGACCTTGAATTTGATCTTCTGGAAGGTGTCTCTGTGTATTTGGTTGAAAATTTGAAATACAGTTGTTGCTTTAGTTTTGTGAAATCACTTCTGTTTTTAGTAAAGTTGTATAGAGTAAGTGATTGAGATTCTGATTTTGTTTCTTTTCTCTGAATTGGAATTTGAGAATTTTTATGGTCATTTTGAGCTGAATCCATATTTAGGGAAATAATAAGGACAGGAAATCTATAATTGGAATAAGGCCTTAGGGATCTTACAAGTTTTTAAATTTTAGCAATTGTGTCTTCTGAAAGGTGAAAAATGCAAAGAGTTAGATTATCATCCCAACAGGCCCCTGTGCATAAACTAGGGGATTCTCAAATGACATTATCGCCGAAATTTAGGTTAGCTGTGATCCAATCTTCCTTGTTGAATCCTTCGCCAGAGCTAGAGTCATCTCTCAGTGGAGAGCCCCTCATTCCAGGCCTCCCTGATGATGTTGCACTCAATTGTCTCCTTCGGCTTCCAGTTGAGAGCCACACAGCCTGCAGAGCTGTTTGCAAGCGATGGCACCTATTGCTTGGTAATAAAGAGCGTTTTTTCACCCGAAGGAAGGAACTAGGTTTCAAAGACCCTTGGCTCTTTGTCTTTGCCTATCACAAGTGCACTGGAAAGATTCAGTGGCAGGTACTCAACCTTACCCACTTCACTTGGCATACTATCCCAGCAATGCCTTGCAAGGAGAAAGTCTGTCCCCATGGGTTTAGGTGCGTTTCAATTTCCCGTGAGGGTACTCTATTTGTGTGTGGAGGTGTGGTGTCTGATGTCGATTGCCCTCTTGACTTGGTTTTGAAGTATGAGATGCAAAAAAATCGTTGGACTGTTTTGAGCAAGATGATTACAGCTAGATCATTTTGTGCTAGTGGGGTAATTGATGGGATGATATATGTGGCTGGAGGAAGCAGCACGGACCTATTCGAACTTGACTCAGCTGAGGTTTTGGATCCTGTAAAGGGGAATTGGCGTTCCATTGCAAACATGGGAACTAACATGGCATCTTATGATGCTGCTGTTCTAAATGGGAAGCTTCTCGTGACGGAAGGCTGGTTGTGGCCATTCTTTGTCTCTCCAAGGGGTCAGGTTTATGATCCGAGGACTAATAACTGGGAGAATATGGCCGTTGGACTGAGAGAAGGGTGGACTGGTTCGAGTGTTGTGGTTTACGGGCATTTGTTTGTGGTTTCAGAGCATGAAAGGATGAAGCTTAAGGTTTATGACACGAACAATGATTCCTGGGAAACAATCGAAGGGCCTCCATTACCAGAGAAAATATGCAAACCTTTCGCTGTGAATGCATGCGATTGCAGAATCTACGTTGTGGGACGGAACCTTCATGTTGCTGTGGGTCATATCTCAAGGCTGAGCGCTTATGCGAAAAAGTGGAGCTTCAGTGTACAATGGCATGTTATTGATGCTCCTCAAAGTGTGTCTGACTTGACACCCTCAAGCTCTCAGGTTCTGTTTGCTTAATTTTATTTTATGTAACCTTAACGACATTGTCTTGTATGTTATTGAATAAGTTGTGATCAAATAAAAATATCAAAGCAGTAGAATGATGTGGCTGTGTTATTAGAATGAACGTATGGTGTTTACAGTATACAGTTTTTGTTATCTTCCTTTTTCTTACAAAAATAATAATATGGTTAAAGGATCTGTCTAATTATTTTATTTCTGTTTACTTTCTCTAATATTTTTCTTGCATTTTTGGACGAATTATTGTCATTGTCGAAGTAGCTTTACTCTGATGATCTAGTCATAAGAGGGCAATAATAAGCTTATACTGCAACTCAATGCAAATGGGAATTCAACTTTAGAGCTACACATGCAGGCATTTTTACTTTTTAGAGAGAGAACAAGTCACAAATTTGCTTATATTTTTATGTGATATCACACTTTTGAGTTTTGAGGCCATTACATGTGGATAGTGTCTCGTTATCCTTTCTATTTGCAAAGGCCTGATGAAATTACTCGGACTTGACCTTTTGAAATCGAAAATTGATATCGATAAGAAAATTTATACTGTATAGTAAGTGCTGAAGAATTTACATATCTAGATGACACTCTTAAGGCAGCTTTCAGGGATTGTTTACTTGTACGAAAGCAGTAAATGGTTCGAACTGTTTCTATTCCGCCAAGTGTTAATTCCCTTTTTATCATCGTCCCATATACAGTATTTTACGTAGCATGTTGATCGATTCAATCTGCTATAGCGAAAGAAAACTGCCTTCTCCAACTCAGGATAGGCAATTCAGGTCTTTCCCCTAATCTGCTTTAACCACATTGATTTACTTGTTTGCTTGTTTCACTCATATCACATAATATGATATTTCATGAGAATGTCATTTTGCCTGATTCTTGTAAACCAAACAACAGGTGGTAAGGATTAACAGATCCTATTCTTGACAACCAAACAAACTGAAGAGTGAAAGTGATGTTTTCTTTGGTGGGTTATCATCTATAATAAGTTGTTTAATTGGGGGTGTTGTGGTTGGTGTGGTTGTTGATTTAATACCACAAATCAAGGTATACTCGGGTAGCAGTACAATCGATCTCTCATGACTAAAATAATTAGATATATGGTATGGTTGGTGAATAGTGAGCGGTGAGGTTTTTTGATTTGCTTGATCATCAACAGTGTTAAGTGTGTAACTAATTTCTTGAAAAGAGGGTGGAAATATGGACCAGTCTCTGCCCAACCTAACACATCTACTTATTTATTTCCATTGTTTAGTCATCGTCAATTTGTCATAAACATCTAAACTTCTACAAGTTCAAACTTCTTCCGGTAAACCAGCAATTTAAATTCTATTTTTATCTATCTATAGGACCAATAAAATTGCATCAATGATAAATATTGAATTTAATTTTTCGATAATGACATGATAGGTATCTTTTAACTTCTGAAATCTCCAGTTTCAATTTAATTCAAGCCGACAGTATTTTATGAATGACACTGATTAATGATAATTCTACAGTTAGGATACAAATTATTATCCAGATTTGTTTAACTTCATTTTGTTAAATTGTTTAAAAGAGGTTGAAAAAAAAAACTCATTTATTTGAGAATTAAACTACTTATTTTCTTCACAAAAGGATTTCATAAACTTATCATAAGGTTGTGTTAACAGAATTAAAAAGGTAATTAGAGAATTCATATTCATTTGAGTTCTTATCAAAAGAATTTAAGTAACTTAAAGGCAGTATAACATCATCATCGTAGTAGTTATATTAATGACAATAAAAAATGAGAAATTTTAAACGAACTATTTTTTTTTTTTCAATTTTTACTATATTAAAATAAGTATCTATAGGATTATTTTCACAAAATTAACATATGGGCAAACAAAACTTAGGTGGCGTTTAGTTATCATGGTAGAATAGGAATTGGAATGGTAATGAGAATGAGAATTGGAATGGAAATGAATGGAAAACTAATTTCTTTGTTTGGTTGAGACTTTAAAATCAATATCTGAATCAGTAATATTTTGTTTGGTTAACAATCGAATGAAATGGAATCAATTGTATTTTGACCAAAATACCCCTAATTACAAAACATTTATAATAACATTATTTATTATGGATAATAATATTAACAAAATATGAAAGTATATATAATATTATATTTACATATAAATATTATATTTATATGTAATAATATATATATATTATATATTATATGTTAGTAATATTAATACTATTATATATTATATAAAATATATCATATAAATATATTACATAATTATATATATTATTATTATATATATATTATTATTATTATATATATTATATGATATATATTTATATAATTAGAAAATATAATGTTCATTTTGGATAATAATAATAAAATATATATTTTATTATATAATATAATATATATTATATATTATTATTATTATATAATGTATATATATATATATATTATGTAATATAATAATATATAATATATAATATAAATAATTAGAAAATATAATATATATAATAAAATATAATATATATTTTGGATAATAATAATATAATATATGAATATATATATATATATTATAATACATATAACGTATATATTAAATATAATATATACATAATACATAATACACTATACTATAATATAATATAATGTATTTATATATATATGTAATAATATAATATATGTAACAATAATATATATATAATAATATGTATTATGATAATATATATATATATATATGTTATTTTTTGAAATGAGGGTATTTTTAAAATAGAGTTGGAGATAGAGGGTTAATTTTGGAAAAGAAAATTTGATAATGGAATGGAATGGGCATTCCATTGATTTTTGGATGAAATGCCCATTCCACCAAAATGGTGGAATCCATATTCCAACGGAATGCTCATTCCATTGGCATTTAACAAACCAAACAAATGGAATGGATTTCTTTCCATTCCACCCAACCAAACATCACCTTAGTTCTTAATTGTCTTAAACATTTAAATAATTAAAACATATTTTGAAATACTGAAAATTGATAAAACCAGTTGTAGATGAAAATAGTTATACAGTCTAAAACAAATTACATAATAATATTATTAACGGAAAATTCGTTCAGGATGAGAAATTCCTACTAACACCCTCGAGACCACTACCACGGAAGTAGTGGCCGGGGTTGATACCTTTGATACCTGACCTGTTTAGAGGTAAACGAGAGTCTGGATTATAACAATAACAAATGAGAGCTTTTATTATTGATTACTCGCTTGGATATACAGATTTCTCTCTCATATGCTCACAATCTCTCTATGACCTAAGAAGGTGGTAACTTTATACTTAATAGTGGAAACAACGGCGGCCGTATTATGAATACAGAATTTAGGCCTTCCTCTCCTCCTTTCTTCTCGTCTCTCTATCGTTCCTTTTCTCTTTTCCTCCTCTGTTGTTTGCTTCTTCTTTTTTCTATCTCCTCTACCATGCTTGGCCTCGCATATATATATGGTCTAAGTAGGTTTTTAGTTCGCAAATATCTTACCGTGATCCCATGTATCCGTTCCCTCCTTATCGAGCGGGATTTCGTCATTTGAATTTTAATTGTTACTGGATTCGATGATATCTTTGACAGAGATAAGTCTGTTCCCTTTTTGGAATCAAACTCTTGACTTGCATGTAAATATTACGTGGAGATGATCTTGTGTGCACTCGTGTCATGATTCTTCATGGAGGTTACTGGACTATGCTTCGGACCTGGATGGATCTATGCTTCGATTCTATTCTCGGGAGCTTGGAAATGACATCCTGGTAGGCATTCCATGGAGGTAACACGGATCTGATTAGTTTAGAGGCCTCATTCCTCCTCAAATCGCAGAGGGGGCAGCGGGCTTCTTGAGAGGTTGGTAGTCTTCTCGTTCAGGCTACGAATTAAGTTTGACCTCTGAAAGTCTTAACCCGGAGGGGGCTTACTTTGCTTGTCGGGCTTCTTTCGAACATTTCTTGAGCTTGGCGACCCCCCATGGCTTTCACGGGGTGGTTGAGGAGCTCGACCTCAGGAACCGAGGTTCCCAGATATGTGGCCTCGAGAAGCCCGGGTTCCAGTGTTCGTGTGGGGGCTCGTCCTGATCGCGCCTAGCTTGCTTCCCAGTAGTTTTAAAAGTCGGGCTAACCTTCATTGTTCCTGTGGGGGTCGCTTTATGGTCTACCCGGGTCTCATGAACGTCAACTATGGGTTTTGACTTAGGGCGGGAAAGTGGAAAATTTCTCTTTGACCCCTGACCAAATTTTACTATTAACAGAAGTCCCCTATGACTTGAACACCGGAGGTAGAGTTGGGGTTGGAGTCAGATTCCCTATTTAATTGGAAAAATTTTCCTTTATAAAATAATTAATGAGAATTTTGAACGAAATCTTCTCATTAATTACCCAATATCGAATTTGAATTAGTGTGTTCTTCGAGGAAAAAATGGTCGTGCTACGGCTCTCTCCGTGGCTCTAGGTGATCTTCCCGAGGATATCACCGACATCATTACACCCTTAACCTCTATTTAATCCCAGCCTCACCATCCCTTTTTTTCACACTTTCTTTCAATTTCAAATTTCCATACTTCCTCTCTCGTTATTTTCTCTAACCTCACCACTGTCTATCATCCACCTTCAAGCTCTCCTCGTTCAGCAATGTCGAACTCTTCTGATAGCATTGAAGCTCTGGTCGAGGGCACTGGCGGCTCTAACTTATTTCCTAGGAAATGGGTGTGAGGAATCTCGAGCGACGAGGATACTTCCCCGTCCCGTCAGCTCCGTTCTTCTAGTAGGAACGTCTCAATCGACTCCAGCTTCTCGAATCAACTAGACAACCCTCTGGAGTTGGTTGATGAAGACTCTGTCGTAAGAGAGAAGGACGACACCGCTAGGAGGGGTTGGTCCTCTTCCGGTGGGGCTTCCGCCGTATGATTTTAGGGTCATTCCCAACCCCACTGTTGACCCAGACTCCCTCAGTCGCATCAGATCTAAGTACGGCATTCCTGACAGCGTCTCCCTCGTCATCCTTTACAGAGGCTACAACGTCTTCAATCCTTCTCAGGGAATCCTTCCGATTCACGTGGCGCCCTCGAGAGTGGGGTCAGGCTTCCCCTTCATCCTACCTTGCGGCATGCCCTCAACGCCCTTCAATTAGCTCTTCTCCAGTTGACGACTGGCTTCTAGAGGCACCTAATCGGCTTCCTTGTGCTTTTGAAGAGAGTAATGCGAGCTCAGCAAAAAAACCTGGGAACTCGGAGTAGAGGAGTTGGCTTTCCTCTTCCAAATCGGGAGTCTGGCCAGGGTCCCTCGAGGTCAATTCTATACCAAGGCCAAGAACAAGCTCAACTTTATCATCCCTAGAGCTTCAAGGAAGGATCCAGCCTGAAATGAGGAATGGATACTGGCCAACGATTATTGGGGGTGCTCGATCTTCATAGGTGGGCACGAGTTCAAGGTCCCCACAGCTTTCAATGACAAACCAGTGTGGGATCAAGATTCCTTACCCGCTGAATTTGAAGCAGTGTTGAGGGCAATCCTTGCCAGAAACTACCTGAATTTGAAATACACAACAGCTGATCCCTTCGATTCCCACCGGGTGAAAAAATATCTGCGGATCTCCAATGCTACCCCTCGTAAGTAATCTCAAGTCGTTATGCTTTGTCCTTGTTAGCTGGCTTGCTTCTTACACCCTTTTTCTCTCTTTTTTTAACAGTTTTCGTTGTTACTCCAGCTTCCCGCGAAGCTCAGCAAGCTTGGACCCATCCCTCTCCTGCTAGATTGCCTCGATGGGTCTTCTCAATTACCTCAAATAAAGGGGGGCTTGTCACCTCAGCTGCTGCTTCACTTGTTTCAGCTCAATCTCCTACCCCAGTTAGGTTCAAGATGGCTATTCTTGCGTCGCGAGCTTCCAATGCGCTAATCAAAGGACGCCCTGCTTCCCAGCTTGCTACTACGACCACATTTACCCCTTCATCAGTGATCCCTGCTACAGTTATCGCTTTTTCAGTTACATTACCCACTGCTCCATTCGACCTACTTGCTCCCCATTCAGTTCAGGCTACGAGGGATCCTGAGGCTGGTGTTCTTGGGACTCCCCTTTCTCACCCCCACCATTAGTCGGGCTTGACTGGCCAGGACGAGATTCTAAAGCAGTTTGTGGCGTCTTGCCCGGGTAGAGGGCTTTCCAGGATGGCTTCAATGCCTGTGGACATCATGCTTACCAAGGGGTCTGCCCTCCTGGCCAAGGTAGCCATTGTCTTAGTTTCTTGTGATTACGAGCTTTGGTTGCTCTCTAACCTTTGTTTCATATTTTACAAGCTTTCAAGTTTAATGTCGCAATGGGTTGACAACTATCCCTTCTCCGTGACCGGGCTACCCAGGTTGAAGTTGAAACTGAAAGGGTCATGGGGCTTCTCGCGTAAGCTCGGTCTCTTGTAGAGGAGATGACCTCCAACATAGGGAAATGGAAACAGAACTGAGCGAGCTTCGCTGCTACCATGAGAGGATGAAAAGATCCTTTAACTAAGAGACCCTCAAGTCAGAGCGGCGGGCTAGGCAGAGAGACTCCTAGAAGGCCGAAACCAAGAAGTTGGATGCTGAGAATCAAAATATGCATGCCCAGATTGCCAAGCTTCAGGTCGAGGTGGATACGGCCTTCAACGAAGGTTACTTCTACGCTTCCTACCAGGTCGCTGAAGCCCTCCCCTCTCCCTTTGACCTGTCAATCATCGCTAACTGGAATAGGGATGAGATATTGGCTAAGGCCACAGAGATGTCTCGCCTTTTAGGTGATGACTTGGATCCCTCCAACGTGGCCAAAACCGGAAAGTAAACAGCTGGATTAAACCTTCTTTCTCCTCCTTTCGTCTTCCCAACATCGGGTCGCAGAGAGTCTTCGAGGGGGGCTCTACCCACGGAGCCAAAAGGAGATCTTACGGAAGCCCGAGACCTCTCCAATATTGCTTCAAAGGAAGAAACAGCAAGGGAAGAGAGCATTCCAGAGTCAATGGCCAATCTTCTTGATGCAGCCATACCACCTGAGGTTATGGCGGTGATAAATGAAGTCGTGGAGGAGGACCCTGTTGATCATGAAGCAGTTGAGGTGGAGGAAAACCCTGCTGAGCATGAGGTATTCAAGATGCATCCTCAGGAGAAGATAGCGGAGGCAGTCGCCCGGGATGAGCGATCATCCAACGGAGGGGCAAAAGGTGAGGTTCATCCGGAAGAGAGAGAAGCTGGAGGAGACCGAGATGATGCAGAAGCTTGAGTACACCTTCTTGTAGCTTGCTCTATATACCCGAAAATGGGGGTGGGCATCCCATCTTTACCCATGCTTGATCATTCTTTTTTTTTATAGCCCGGAATCAGGGGTTGAGCTCCCTGGTTGCTGTAGCCTTACTAGGGAATAGGCTCCCCCATTCATCAATGGAATTTACCTTTTATACTTGGTTTAAATTCTGATTTGCAAGTAAGTTCAGCCCTCGTAGCACCCTGATTTAGCTCGGGAAAAGTAACAAGATAAAAAAAAAACTGTTTAATCGTAAACGTAGATAGATAGTTCGGGATTTCCGACTACAAAGACTTGTAGCTCAATGACCTTAGTCGATAGTCCCCTTGTTTGATCGTAGACCTGTTATAGTAGGTGATCACATGTACACGGAGAATTAGTAACCAGTAATAACTGGGATGTTTAGAGTTTAAGTAAATCGAGCCATCCATCCTTGAGCCTCTTTAGGGGGTTATAACCTGAGTGAGGCATCAAGTAAAGAACTGTTTAGCCCTCTCTTAGGCTAGGGATCGGGAGGGCTTCCGTGCTCTTAAACTCGAATCCTTATTGGGCGTGGTAGCCTGACCACGGAATCATGAGGGCTATCTAGTTATTTTCTGGTCTCGAGATATGGATGGCAACTATGCTCTTATACTCAGACCCTTCTTTGGGGTGGTAGCCCGACCAAGGCATCAGGAGGGCTATCTAGCTATTTTCTGGTCTCGAGATCTGGATGGCAACTATGCTCTTATACTCAGACCCTTCTTTGGGGTGGTAGCCCGACCAAGGCATCAGGAGGGCTATCTAGCTATTTTCTGGTCTCGAGATCTGGATGGCAACTATGCTCTTATACTCAGACCCTTCTTGGGGGTGGTAGCCCGACCAAGGCATCAGGAGGGCTATCTAGCTATTTCATGGTCTCGAGATATGGATGGAAACTATGCTCTTAAACTCAGACCCTTCTTGGGGGTGGTAGCCCGACCAAGGCATCAGGAGGGCTATCTAACTATTTCCTGGTCTCGAGATCTGGATAGCAACTATGCTCTTATACTCAGACCCTTCTTGGGGCGGTAGCACGACCAAGGCATCAGGAGGGCTATCTAGCTATTTAATGGTCTCGAGATCTGGATGGCAACTATGTTCTTATACTCAAACCCTTCTTGGGGGTGGTAGCCCGACCAAGGCATTAAGAGGGCTATCTAGCTATTTCCTGGTCTCGAGATCTAGATGGCAACTATGCTCTTATACTCAGACCCTTCTTGGCAGAGGCTAGTGCCCGGCCGAGGTATCAGGAGGGCTATCTAGTTATTTTCTAATCTCAAGATCTAGATGGCAACTATGCTCTTATACTCAGACCTTTCTTGGTGGGGAGTAGTGCCCGGTTGAGGCATCAGGAGTGGATAGAGGACTTCCCCGGTTTACCCTTGGTCTTGGGGCGATAATGTCGAATTTTTCACGTTTACCCAAATCATTGTAGAACATGGTTGAAGATGGAGAAAATAAGAAAATAAGAAAAACAGACTTTATTAATAAGATGGATGGAGTACATTATTGTCGAAAATAAAAAAACTAGGTGGAGGCCGCCTGCTAATGAGTCCCTTGTTCAAGAGCAGAATTTTCTTAAGTGATATGCATTCCAAATATGATCGATGAGTCGGCCGTTCATATCCTCGAGTTTGTATGCCCCATTACCATTTTTATTAGGTATGGTCCTTCCCAGTTGGGCTCTAGGACCCTGTCTGACCTCTTCCTGATATTCAATGTTACTTTCCTGAGAACTATGTCCCCTTTCTTGAAGTTTCGGGCCTTTACCCTCCTGTTAAAGTACCTGGCAATCCGGTTCTGGTAGACTGCTACCTTCTCGGCTATTCGATCTTAATTTTCTTCCAGAAGATCCAAGCTAGCTCGGAGCTTACTTTCATTACTCTCTGGCTCGAAATGTTGGACTCTAAATGAGGTCAATTTGTGCTCGATAGGTAGGACTGCTTCAACCCCCGAAGGCTAGCGAGTAAGGCGTTTCCCCGGTAGATGTTCTCCTTGTAGTGCGGTAAGCCCAGAGGACCTCGGGAAGCTCCTCTGCCCATCTGTCTTTCTTCTGCTGTATTTTTTTCTTCAACAACTTCTTAATGGTTTTGTTCATGGATTTCACTAGACAGTTGATCTGGGGGTGGGCTACTAAGCAAACCAAAGGTCGATTCCCAAGCCTTCGTAAAAATCTTTGAATCGGCAATTATCGAACTGTTTTATGAGGTCAACTATAATGGCAAGAGGGGTTCCGAACCCGCAAACTACATTAGTCTTGATGAACATTGTTGTGTTTTCTTCCGATATCTAGGAGAGCGGTTCGGCTTCGACCCATCTTGTGAACTAATCAATTGCCACGATAGCATGCTTGGCCTGACCCGGAGCGGTAGGAAGCGGTCCAATCAAGTCGACTCCCCACATAGCAAAGGGGTATGGCGAGCTAAGGGACGACAACTACTTCGGGGGGAGGTGACTTAAGTTTACAGTCTTCTGGCATGCCTCGCAGGCTTGCACCAAGCTCTTTGCGTCTTGATGGATGGTTGGCCAATAATACCCCATACAGAGAACCTGATATGCCAGAGCCTCCCCATCAATGTGGTTCCCGCATTCTCCGAAATGAACCTCTCTCAAAGCCCATTTGGAGTCTTCAGGGTGTAACCATCGGAGCAGGGAAAAAAATCTTCCCCTCCTGTATAGGTGCCCATCCACCAAACAATACTGGATCGAGAGCCTTTTAACTCTCTTAGCTTGGTCGGGCTCTCTGTGAAGTTTTTCATCCTGTAGATAATCCATTATTGAATCCATCCAGCACGGTTGTCGATCCCAGGTATAAGTTTCCTTACCTGTCACTGTGCTAGGTAGGGGGATCACTTGAAGAGGGACTCCATGGGTTAAGGTCTGGCCACCATATGCAGCTATCTTGGCAAGTACGTCAACTCGACGATTCAGTTGTCGAGGTACCTGCTCGATTTTGAATCCTTTAAATCTGCTCTTGAGTTGTTGAACCAATTTCAGGTAAGCGATCATATTATCCCTTTTGCCTGATAATCCCCAGAGACTTGGTTGACCACGAGCGAAGAGTCGCTCTTAACATTCAGGTAATCAACCCCGAGCTCTATGGTTACCCTTATTCCGGCTAGAAGGGCTTTGTACTCTGTCTCATTGTTCGTGACTTTAAATTCAAATCTGAAATAGTAGCAGCACTCGGTTCCTTCTGGGTCGATTAGGACTATGCTCGCTCCTCCCCCAGCTTGCCCGAAAGCTCCATCAGTGTAGAGGATCCAAGACTCGTAACCCTCCGGTCAGCTGTCAGATTCTGGAATCCTCTCAGGGGCTACATCTATTACCACGGGGGTTGCTTGGCCTTAAGGTATTGAGAGCTCTGCTACAAACTCTGCTAGTGCCTGAGCTTTTATTGTGGTGCTAGGCTTGTACCTTAAATCAAACAGGGTAAGCTTCAGGGTCCATAAAACCAGCCTTCCGGAAACATCCAGCCTTTGTAAGAATTGACGGAGGGGTTGGTCCATCACCACTGCTATCGAATGAGCATGGAAGTAGGGATGAAGCTTCCTTTCCAAGGTCACCAAGGCATAAGCGAGTTTATCCAACAGGGTATAGTTCTTTTCGAGCTTGGTTAGAGAGTGACTTACGTAGTAAATAGGCCGCTGAACCCTATCCCCGCATTCTTTGACCAAGGCCCCGCTTACGGCGGATTCTGAAAAGGCCAAGTAGATTTGAAGCTCCTCTCCAGGACTTGGCTTAACCAGTAGTGGAGAGCTTGACATGTATTTTTTCAAGGCTTGAAAAGCTTGTTCACTCTCCTGATCCCATTTCATGTTTCTTCCATGCTTGATGGCTTTGAAGAATGTGAGACATTTGTCGGTAGACCGAGAGATGAACCTATTGAGCGATGATACCTGCCCGGTCAAGGCTTGAACCTATTTAAGAGACGCGGGGGATTCTAGATCCAGGATAGCCATGATCTTTTTCGGGTTGACCTTTATGCCTCTCTTATAGACCATGAAGCCCCAGAAACTTTCCTGCAGGTACCCCAATGGCTTATTTGGAAGGGTTCAATCTCATCTGGTTCTCCCTTAGGATCATGAAGGTTCTACGAAGGTCGTCCAGATGGCCTTCCGAGGTTGAAGACTTAGTGATCATGTCGTCGATATACTCCTCAATTGACCTCCCGATTTTGGGCTTGAACAACCGATTGACTAGCCGCTGATATGTAGCTTCAACGTTCTTGAGCCCTAAAGGCATCACCTTGTAGCAATACAAACCTCGCGTTTTGATGAAACTGGTCTTTTTTTGGTCTGCGGGGTGCATCATAATTTGATTTTACCCTAAAAATACGTCCATGAAGCTCATGAGCTTGTTTCCGGAGGTAGAGTCGACTAGCTGATCAATTTTTGGTAGAGGGAAGTTATCCTTCGGGCATGCCCGGTTGAGGTCGGTATAATCAACACACATTCGCCACTTTCCATTTGCCTTTGTGACCATGACCACGTTGGCGATCCACTCGGGATAACGTGCTTCTCGGATGAAGACCGCTCGGGTCAGTTTGTCCACCTCTTCCTGAACCGTAGCATTTCTTTCGGTGTTAAAGTGGCATCTTTTTTGTTTAATAAGTTTGAAGGTCGGATCCACTGCCAGCCGATGAGCAGCCAATGTCATCGGGATCCCTGGCATCTCAGCATGACTCCAAGTAAAAATGTCGTTGAACTCTGTGAGGAGCTTGATCAAACCCTCTTTCACTCTCGACTCAAGGGTGGCTTCGATTTTGACAAACTTCTAGAGATCGCCCACTCGAACAAGAATCTCTTCTAACTTATCCACTGGAAGGCCGATGTCCCATTCCCTTCTCTGTTCCTCCCCGTCTATCATTATAGAGTCGTCCTCAGGGTGATTGGTGGGCCCTACATCTTCTAGGTTCTATATAGGGGTTGCCCTATCTTGGATCGCTGTCACCTGGGCGAGTTGTTTTGCTAGGGCCATTGGGTTGGCTGACATTGCGTAGCATCTCCTGGCTGCTTGCTGATCACCCCAAACTTCTCCCACCTTGTCTCCTACTGGGAACTTCAGGACGTTGTGGTAAATGGATAGGACCCCTTTCAAGGATGATAAAAACGGCCTCCCTAATATTGCCTTGTCGGTCGATGGGGTATCCACCACCACGAAGTCTGTCATGATATTCTACTGGAGATGTGTGGCTCCAATGATCACTGGTATGATTTTTGGTCCCATGGGTATGATTGAGTCCCCAATGAACCCATATAGCGGGGTAGTGCAGCTATTGTAACACCATTGTTTCAAGTTTAGCTTTTTCTTGGTATCTTTAAATAGGACGTCAACGCTACTACCTGTGTCGACAAGCACACGGTGTATCATGCAGTTGTCAATCTTTACCGTGATCACCATGGGGTCATCATGAGGCTGCATGGTGTTGTAGACATCTGCTTCGGTGAAAATGATCTGTGACAGCTGAGAGGGTTTAGTCGGTCTCTGGTCGACCTTGAAGATATCTCGCCCTTCGTCCGTACGGGGGATTTTCCTCGCTTGGTTTTTCCTGGAATTGTTAGAGGTGCTAGCCAGAGTAGGTCATCCGTTGATGGTATGTATTATCTGAATCTGTTGCATCAGGTCGGTCTGCTCCCCTTTTCTTTTCTCGGCATGCTTTCGGATCTCGGCATGCTTTCGGATCTCGGTTTGCACTTCCCTTCCAGTCTAAATGTTCTCCCTAACTTGCTGTAAGAATTCCACCAGACATCCTCATCTTATCAAAGCCTCGATCTGATTCCGCAGGTTGTAACACTCTGAAGTGTTGTGCCCTACGTCCTCGTGAAAGTCACAATATTTATAGTGATTTCTTTTATCGACCGGGGCTTTCATGGGAGCTGGCTTTTGTAGCAAACCTTTATCCCGAATAGCGAGATAGACTGTTTCACGGGATACATTTAGGGGAGTGTAATGATCGTACCCCCTCTCATCTCTAACTATTGGGGCCACTGTCCTGAGAAGTGGTGAAGCTTGCGGAGGAGTTCATTTTTCTGGATACCTTTCTGATCTGGGTTGAGAAAGGGGGAAACGGTATGTCGATCTATTGGGTATTTTGTTCTGGCTTTTCTGAGCTTGCTCGGGTCTGGAAGCTTTCTTCTTTTGTCGCTTTATGGCTCTCATATCGTCGTTTTTCATCTTGACCTTAAGTTGTTCGTCGACCTCAATATGTTCTAGAGCTCGATCATAGGCTCCTTGGAAGGTTTTTAGAGGTCTCTTGGCAAAAGACCGGAAAAGCTTACCTGCCCACAGGTTCCTTCTGAAGTTAGCGAGGGTTTCTTTCTCGGTGAAGACCTTCATCTGGATAACTTCCTTGTGGAAACGCTCGACGTAAGCCCGGAGGGTTTTCCCTCTCTCCTTGATCACGTACTGTAGATTGATTAGATCCTTCAATCGGGGCTTAACTTCCTGAAATTATGAGCAGAAATCGGTCGATAACTTGGTGAAGGAATCCACACTACCGGCAGGTAGTTTCCTAAACCAAGTTTTAGCGTAATCCGTGAGTGTAATGGGGAACATTCGACACATAGCGGCCCTAGTCGTGTTCTGGACCTCCATCTGTTGAACGAAGCTCTCTAAGTGGCTCAGGGGATCCTCAGTCCCGGAGAATCTGTCCGTTGGCATTTTGAACTTAGGCTGGAGCACCGCCTCCCGGATCTTTCTGGTGAGGGGAGCATTCATTTCACTTAGAGGATCTTTCTTGTCCTCTTTGTACTTCCCCTTCTTTATCAATTGGACCTCCTTTTGAAGCTCTGCCAACTGGTCCTTCAGGCGTTTTCTTTCGGATTTCCTTGAGTTGATCTCAGTTTCCTCACCATCGAATCCTTCTGACGAACTGGCGACCTCGACCCGGTTCCTTCTTCAGAGGGGGTCTGCTAGGGGCCTTTGCTGACTTTATTCTTCCCTACTTCGGGCTTCCCTCCTTGAAGTCGTTGGGTGGAGAAACTCTCCCCGCTCTCGGGGAAGGATGTCCACCGCGGATTTGACTTGCCTGGGTTGGTAGCGTGCCAGTACTTCTGGAACGGGCGGCATGGGCCCTAACCTATCCCGGATCGAGGTTGGGAGTCCCGTTCTATTACGAGCTGGCTCCCGAGGGGTAGGTCCTAATCAATCAAAGACAGGTTGCCTAGCCTCGGGCCTGCTTGACTCTCCCTGATTGCAAAGGTTTGTTTGCTGGATAGTAATAACCTCAGCTAGCAGTCGAAGGCGGATGTTTTCCACGAAGGCCGCAGCTTGTTGGTCAAGCTCGACCTGATTTCCCATAGGGGGGTCCAGAGCCAGCACGGTGGCTGGCTGGCTGGCTGGCCTGGAACCTGGCTATGGAGCCCGGATTTTCTTGCTTTCTTCGGGACCTTTCATGTCGACGCAGCAGAAGGTTGTCCTGATGCGCCTGGTTGTCCTTATGAGGAGCAGAGCCTCATGATTTCTATAAAATAATAAACTTTTGAATATAAAGATGATGGTGTGAAAGTTTCCTACAGACGGCGCCAGAAAGTGTTAAAGGAAAATTCGCTCAGGATGAGAAATTCCAATTAACTCCCTCGAGACCACTACCACAGAAGTAGTGGCCGGGGTTGGTACCTTTGATACCTGACCTGTTTAGAGGTAAACGAGAGTCTAGATTATAACAATATCAAATGGGAGCTTTTATTATTGATTACTTGCTTAGATATACAGATTTCTCTCTCATATGCTCACAATCTCTCTAGGACCTAAGAAGGTGGTAACTTTATGCTTGTCGAATAGTGGAAACAACGGCGGCCGTGTTCTGAATACAGAATTTAGGCCCTCCTCTCCTCCTTTCTTCTCGTCTCTCTGTCGTTCCTTTTCTCTTTTTCTTCTCTGCTGTTTGCTTCTTCTTTTTTTCTATCTCTTTTACCATGCTTGGCCTCGCATATATATGGTCCAAGTAGGTTTTTAGTTCGTAAATATTTTGCCGTGATCCCATGAATTTGTTCCCTCCTTATCGAATGGGATTTCGTCATTTGAATTTGAATTGTTACTGGATTCGATGATATCGTTAACGGAGATAAGTTTGTTCCCTTTTGGAATCAAACTCTTGACTTGCATGTAAATATTACGTGGAGATGATCATGTGTGCACTCGTGTCATGATTCTTCATGGAGGTTACTGGACTATGCTTCGGTCCCAGATGGATCTATGCTTCGGTTCTATTCTCTGGAGCTTGGAAAGGACATCTTGGTAGGCATTCCAAGGAGGTAACACAGATCTGATTCGTTTAGACGCCCCCTTCCTCCTCAAATCGCAAAGGGGACAGCGGGCTTCTTGAGAGGTTGGTAAGCTTCTCGTTCAGGCTACAAATTAAGTTTGACCTCTGAAAGTCTTAACTCAAAGGGGGCTTACTTTGTTTGTCGGGTTTCTTTCGAACGTTTCTTAAGCTTGGTGACCCCCCTAGCTTTCACAGGATGGTTGAGGAGCTCAACCCCAGGAACCGAGATTCTCAGATAAGTGGCCTCGAGAAGCCCGGGTTCCAGTGTTCGTGTGGGGGCTCGTCCTGATCGCGCCTAGCTTGCTTCCCAGTAGTTTTAAAAGCCGGGCTAACCTTCATTGTTCCTGTGGGGTCGCTTTATGTTCTACCCGGGTCTCATGAACGTCAACTATAGGCTTTGACTTGGAATGGAAAAGTAAAAAATTTCTCTTTGATCCCTGATCAAATTTTACTATTAACCAATATAATATTATTATATTGCTACGACAACTAAAAATAAATAAAGTACTTTCAAATAATTCCTCGAAATATTATTTGCACAATACAATATATTTTACTAGAAAAAGACACATTTACCACGGAACAAAAAGTCAAAAAAACACAAAATGGACTGAAATCTCCCACGAAAAACAAAGAAAGAAGACGTCAGCCGATTCCCATAATTAATAAAAAAAGAGTTCAATGACATGCTTCTTTTAATCAAAACAGGATAAAGAAGATGCAAGTTATTTGTAGCAACTCAGGTCTATTTATGAGAAGTAAAGAAAGAGAGGCCGAATATGCTTTACAATTACAATGTCGACTTCAACAAAATTAAATAAAAACTACTAACTTTCTGTACATTAATTTGACAGAGGGAGGTAACATTTTGTTGTCGCAGTACGAACGAAAAGACTTAAATTTCCCATGTCCTTGACAAGAAAACATTTGACACGACTAAACGTTTATGGTTAGGCCAGGTAATTGTATATCTGAGGATTGTTCTTGTCCCGTTCCAGGTATTCCCGATCAATCAGGCTTTCAATTCTTTTCTTCAGATCAGCTGGCTTTATAGGGAACTTGAGCTGTCCAACAAAACAAACACATTTTCCCTCAATCTCAACATCAGTTCGGTCATACAACTATAAAAATATATCTCTTGGCTCCCAAGTCATCAATCATAAAATTTAAAAACACTTCATTATTGAATGAAATTACTTTCCAGGAATTCAGGGATCATTAGAAAAAGCTCTTATGCATGGAAAAATGTGATCTTGACTTGATACTATATATATATAGAAAACGGGGTATAGTTACCTGTTGGAAGAGTTCAGTTATTAGAAGTGTGTGACTAAGCACTTTCCTAGTCTTCATTATCCGAACAATCGCAGCATCAACCTGAACAATATCAAACAAAAGCAGATATAGTTAGACCTCATAAAATTACACCCAAACTACTAATTCAACCCAAATCCATTCGCAAAAAATAGTTGATTGGTGGCCATTAATGGCTTGGGTTATTAAAACCAAAAATATATATATATATATATATATCTATTAAAACCTAGTATTACCCATCAAGTTTTAAAATATTTTAATTAATTTTTCCCCAAATTTTACATACAAAACAAAAACCCTAAAGTTTCTATATTGGTTATCTGTTCGGACATTTTTTCTATTAAATTTTTTGAAAAGATAGTTTTGATATATATTGATTTTCAATTTAATTTAAATTTAAGCTTAGTTATAATTGCATTATAATATGCTTTTTTATAAATATGAGCGTTTATATATTTTTATTTATTATTAATTTTTTAATTTATTTTCTTAATTTTTTATTTTTATTTTACAGTTTTTTTTCTTCTTTAATCAAATCAAATTATTAATTACTAAACATAATTATAGTAAAGATAATGGCATAAATGGATTAGTTTCAGGGTCCCCATGGCATTAAAGTGGGTTTGGGTTGAGTAGACCCATTTACAAGTTGACACTTTGATTTAATTTGATCCATTGTCAGGTCTAGATATAGTTTATCAGGCTCTCTAACAATTTCATTTAACATGACAACTTAAATCACAGGTTCTAATAAAAATAAAAATATAAAATAACAGCAGAGAAGGTTTACCTGATATTGTCGATCCTGAAATACTCTTTCAGTGGTGCTCGTGTTCTCCTCCACTGTTTCCTTCATCTGGATTGCATTTACCTGCATCCCAGAGAAAACACCAGGGTCAATCGCCTTCTTAGTGGCAAACAATTTGAATTTTCCCGGGATACCTTAAATAGGTGATTGGAAAATAATTTGAATTTAATTATGATAAAGTTGTTTTTGTCCAAGCTTGAGACCATCTCTGACTGCCATTGTAATTACTAAATGAACAAAAAATGTATACCTTAATACGATAAAGAGGAGCAGTAAATACTTCATTGAAAGTGAATGAATCGTCATCCTCCACTTCTCTTCCTTTTGGAAACTGTAGAATATAAGGTATTTAGGAAAAAAAAAAAAAAACAAGACAAATATAGATATCAATGTTCGAAAAGTAGGCCTAGTCGGCCGACTAGCCGCTAGGCGGCCTCCGGCCATGGTGAAAACATGGAAACCGGCTGTTTTAGACGAAGTCAAAGTCGTTGACTCTGCCTAGACCGATATTACATATATATAAGCAGTGCCGTTTCGGTCTTCATTAAAGTGAAGCCAAAATAGTCCCTTCTCCACTCGATCTCGACCAAACGTCTTGACCAGCCCATTCACTTTCTGTTGCCCATCTCATCGTCCAAAGCTGCCGTCCCGTCGCCAGCCATCCATCACCGCCGTCGACCACTTCGTTTCCGCGACGCATCTATTGTATTATTTTACTATTTAGTTTATTTTAGAGTTGTTTATTTTTTAATTGTTTTAGGGTTTGTGAAAATTGATTTCAGTTTTGGTTTATAGGACTTGAATTGATTTGTATGTTTAATGAAAATTTTACCGGCCGACTAATCACTGTCTAGTCGGCCTAGTCGCTAGGCATCAAGCCTCCACCCGACTAGTGCCTAGTGACTACTAGAACACTACTAGAGATTCAACATGCACATCCAACCAAGGAGCACCCACCTTTTGCAGCACACGAACTTTACCACATGCAAGGGACTGTAAGGTCCTCCTCAGTTCCTTATCCTCTATGCCAGTGGCATCCTTAATATCTTGAAAACTTAGCTTTTCGGCATCGTTAAATAGCATCAGAACAACTGTCTGAAGGCACAACAAATACAAGGCCAAAGTATATTAGTAGCTGCAATGTAGATGGCACAGACAAAATAGAGGAAAAGAGTGACAAAAGAAAAAGTAATGCACCACTAAGGAATGATTCCAACCTGAAATAGGGAAACTGCTAGCTCCTTTTTTCCTTTTGGGAACTCTGCCTTCAACACACAATGACCTAATGAATTTTGCCACATTAAGCGCCTTCCACTGTACTTGCTTAAGTAGAACTCCTTGAAAATGTCCTGTAGAAAAAGTAGTGAAAAGGTGTCAAACAATTGTATAAAGAACATCCCTAGTGCCTGTAACAGGAAACAGCAATCTCAGCTTGTGCAAACCTGATAGACATTTAGTTCATGAGGCAGCCTGACATCCATGGGAGGATATGTAGGCCAGTACCTGCAAGACAACCACCAAAAAAATTAAATAAGTCAGGGATAAGTCAGAGATAATAAGTGATTAAACATTAAAGTTATGTTGCTAAAATCATGTGGTAATACATGATCTCAACCTACCCTGTTGTTAAGACGTGGACACTCATCTCAATTCCTGATGGGAGTTTTGTCCTGGCCTGGGATGATTGTTTGAAAGACTCGTTTATCTCCTTTGATAATTCAATATCCTGTATGTGTCGCAAAGAATTGCAGAAGATGCAAATGAGAATAATGATTAGAAAGACACCAGAAAGCTAAATTTAGTATTATAATTAACTAAAACAATCCCAATCAAGCATGACAGTCTCATTGTTAAACAATCCAAGAAAATCGGTCTGGTGTGCTCATCAAATTGTTAAAATTTATTAATATAAAATCACAAGGATGAGTGTGTGCCCGTGTGTGTGTGTGAATCTTAAACATCATACAAGCACAGTGGCTAGCAAGCAAACTGAGACCGTTCCTTTTTGAGTGCACCATAGCACTATTAACTTCACATAAATATCAGATAATTGCCACATCAAAGGCTACAAACCCATAGGAACTGGAATTCATTTTCAGAATAAATGGTTAAGCATATGGAAGTTACAGAGGCATATCAAGTTTTTTTATGCAATCATTTCCCTTTATACAAAAAAGGGTTCAACGCTTTTTAATGATCGATAATCAGCACTTCAGCAAGGTAATCACACAAGTTGAGTTTAATTGCTTGGATTTCCACATTGATCAATCTCATTTCCTGAACAAGAAATATAAGGAAAAAAGGCATGCAGACCTTGAACATTCCTTCAAGTTTGTTTGTGAACTGGCTTCCACACTCGGTCTTTAGCTGTATTAGCAACAGTATTTATTAATACGACCAGATAAACATTTGTCAAAAAGCTATTCAGGAAATGAAAAAATAAATTGCTATCATTAACCTTAGAAATCATAGACTTCTCAGCATCAATAGAAGCACTCTTCCCCAACAGTAGCCTTTTCGCAAGATCCTTCTTATAGAATGCTTCAAACACATCTTTACCCTAGATAGTTTCCACACACAAAAATATAAAAACAGATCATACAAATCCCTAAGAATGATAACCACCAAAAAGTAGATAATAAGAGAAAATCAATATCAGCAGATTATAAACTATTATCCAATATAACAGTATATCCATATTTTATGTCAAGGACACATTATTACCTGGATAAACCTGAATAAAACCAAAACTTTATCAAGTGTACCCTCCAATTCCTCTTCAGAAGTACCCTTATTTCCTGCTCGAAGCTTCTCATCTAGAAACTTTGCAATCAGCTCAGCAGGTCGGTTCTATTCAATGGAGCAAATATTTAACCGTTAGCCACAAAATTGGAAGACATGGTAAAGTAAATTAATGGTAAGTTGTAACGGACTAACGGCTGACTTTTATAATAAGTAAACCAGTAAGATGAATCAAAAACACACATTAAATTTCAAGAAAAATTTATAAATCGCTTTAAGGTTTGACTAAAATATAAGCAAACTCCAATTATTATGATATCTGTCAAAAACCTCCAATGAAATCTGAAAATAACACAAACATGACCGGAAATATCAAAGCCAACTGAAGTTTAATAAAATTTATCATAAACCTATCGTAGGGGAGATCTACACCTATTTTTCAAATTAAGCGGGTCTGCTGTTAGACAAAACCTCAGGGGAGGTGAATGAAATTTACTATTAATTCACTACCATTAAACTAGTAAAGGTTGACACCATTTATTCAGACTGTCTAATCTCAGAAGCACACTGCAACAAAATTGAGTAGGCATCCCTCAGAGAAATCAACTTTCCTTCAGGGATCATAGGAACACAACAAAGTCCAAGCATTTAAAACATATGGAAAAATCATTGTATTTAGTATGCAGATGTGGTAGTTAACATTCAAATTCCACACTGAAAAGTCAATATCCCATCTAATGAAAATATGCATGTACAAGGTATGCAAACTGTGCTCTAACTCTTTCTTCAAAATGATTGTTGCCAACTTCCCAAATATTAATACTGTTATTATTCTTGTTGCTGATATAATATATTCATTGAACAAACAACCTGATCTTGATATATGCCATTTTCATACTTCCATCTTGATATAAATTGTGCTTTCCTTACCATGCAATTATGCAAATCCAATAACATGTAAATGCATATTGTACTTTTTAAATCATGAATTCTAATGTCACGGTGGAGGAAAAAAACAATAATAAAACATGCTGACCTGACGCAGATTAATTAGATACTCAAACGCATCCTTTATGGTGTTGGAAAATGCATCATTCTTTGAAAAGCTTTCTTCCCATATTGTATCAAGAGAAGATTTAAACTCTAAGAGGGAGGAAACCATATCTTTATCCTTCTCTTCATCCATAACAATGCCATGCCCTGTTCTTCGAATATACAAGGCAAGGGCCTGCCTTAACGATTCAAGGGCATTGACCCTTGAGAAAAGTAAGTACATCCTCAGAAGGTCCTCAGTTCGATGCCCATCCATTAGCATTGTGAACCCCTGGAAAGATCAGTGAGACCATAATTGTCTGAAAGAGGTACAAATAAAATAGCAAAGGAATAGTTAGAGAAATAATTAGATTCACACCTTGTCAAGAATCACAGTTATATGGCGTTCAAGAAGTTGTCTTTCTGCAGTCGCTATAAGCGGTTTTCTTGTACTTACATCCAGGTAGAGTAAACATCTTTCATGTTCTTCATGCAATCTTATCTGTGAGAAGAAGTATCCAACACATCTTATTTATGTCAAAATACAGTAAGCATCATAAGTAAAAAACCAGCCAGTAAGTTAAACAATCTTAGAAGGAGTATAGTACATAATGTAGAAATTAACAATGCGGTTAAAGGTCTAAAATTCAGCAGCTGCATTCACTTATAGAATGGAAAGGGAAAAGGAAACATACCTCAACATGCTTTAAGTAATCTGGAACGTCTGATAGCTGCATGTATTTCATGCCTTCTGCAGCATAAAATTCGGATGTGCACTCAAGGAATGGCTTCTCAAAGCTCTCAGAGTAAATTCCTAGAGCAGTAAACATCTTCAAAAGATGACTAAGGAGAGTCCTATCAACAGCTTCACCTAGTCTGAAATATGATCCCCCCCCAAACACACACACACAGATACACATAGCCCAACACAACCAAAAAACAACCAAAAAGAAGAAGAAGAAGAAGAATGTAAATTCCAGGATGCAAATGAAGCAAATCAATCCAAACAAAACAAGTTAACCAAGATGATATTAATTATCATGCCATCGTTCACATGAGAGCAGAGAAATGAGAAGCATTAGTTTGATTTGTACAAGTAATTATAAGAACAAACAATTTCAAGTCAAACAACTCACAAGCAAAACAGTAAACAATTATATAAACAAGAATAAGGCATAACTAGTCACGTGCAACTTCTAGATAAGAGCTTGTTTGATTGGGCTTTTGAAAAACCTCTATTGATAAAAGATCTACTTGTAGTAGATCTATTATAAATAAAGTTTTTGAAAAAAATATATATAATTGTTTGGTTTGTAGACTTTTTTTTAAAAAAAATGTCTATTTGGAAAAATACCTTCCCATGAGCTTTTGTCTAGTAGAGATTTAAACTCTACTAACCTCTATTCAATTAAAAATAGACATTCTTAAAAGCCCAACTAAACAACTCTAAAAAATTTAAATAGACGTTCGTAGACCTTTTGAGTCAGTAGAAAGCTCAACCAAACGAGCACTAAATTACATGTTACTTGCTCTGTGCAATTCCCATACAATCAATAATAACACTTTATAACATCCTAATTACCATACATTATCGATACCAAAACCTATAATAATTGATTTTTACAGATCATGCTCTCACTGTTAATCTTCCTTGTTGACAGAAGCATGCTTAATCACCTAAATCTTCCAAACAGATGTGTTTATTATCCTCACAACCATTTACATACAAAGAGCGGCTACACCTTCTCAGCTACCAGCATAAAATATTCCATTCACAAAAAATTCACTAATAAACATTTTTGAATGGGGTACACTCATGGTACAACTTAAAACACCTTAACCAAAACATTGAATTAATAAGAAAGAGGAGAAGGAGAAGGAGAAAGAAAGGATTTAAAGCTTGACAAAGATTTAAGAAGGATATATTGACTTTCAATATCGACCAAAATCTACAAAATACAATATACAGCACTATTTTTCATTAAAACTTTCTTGCAATTACCTTTCCCTCTCAATCGTTCTTAAAAGGCCGGTGACAGTTTTATGCTCAACTTCTGAATATGAAGAAAGATATTTCCGGAAAAGCTGCAAGCCCATGTCCCACAACGAACGCACATTTTGTGTTTGTTTTACATATTTTCTATCTAAAACCAAGGCTATGCTACGAATCATCAACATCTGATCGCAAAGATCCTGCCAGCATCTCTCAACAAAAGATAAGAAAACCACCAAATCGGGGCTTTGACCCACCAATGAATGTATTGCAGCAGATACATGCGTTTCACATTCTTTTTCAATCCGTTGATAAAGGCTTCCCCCCATATTGTGCAGGCAAAGACTGTCGACAGCCTAAGAATAACATAATTATTTAACTAAGGAAACCCCTTACATGACAAATATTCAAATTAAGAAGAACCACATCATTAAAAGCTGTAACAGAAAATTGTATTAATATCTACCTGATACAGCTTTTCCAGGTCACAAGAGTCTGGCTGCTTCAAAAATATAGCTTGTATAGCTGACTTCAGCGTTGACCATGTATCCTCCTCAAAATTTGTGGGTAGCATTGGTTTAGCTTCACAAATGCAAAATGAAAGAAGATGAGAAAGTACCTTTATCGATATAAACCGTTAGTAAAGAATTTTTCAAGATTTTAAAAATATGGTTGTGAAGGTGACTTCAGCTTTGCCGCAACATCCTTAAAATTAGAGGGTAAGTGTCAGTTTAGCTCCGCAGAAGCAAAATGAAAGATTATATATAGATGAGAATACCAGGCACCTTTATCAATATAGACCGTAAGTTAGGAATTTTTTTAACTTCACTACTGCTAGTAATATTCCACTTCAACAAGGCTTTTTTCAGTTGTATACTAAACATTGACATATCAACATATTAATGTTGCATGAATTTAACCAGTTGTCCTATGAATCTAATCTAGATTCTAGGTTGGTCACTCCAATGGCCTTTAAGTAGCTATAAAAGGGCATCAGATCCAATTGAAAGCTCCACAATAAACAAATTAGAAACAGAAAACTCACATAGAAATTAAAGTAATCATGTTAAATAACCCTCTCAGATACAATAAAATTACACGCTAGACACTGAACCAGCGAAACCCTCGATTCCTCAGATCATACAAGCTCACTGACTCTAACAATAGCAAAAAATCCCAACAATACACAAAACCCAGATATGTCACAGACAATAAAAAAAAAAACCTAAACTAATCGAACGAGGCAGCATCAATAAAATTCATGTAATAGAAAAAGCGAAGCATTACCTTTGCGGAATTTGATGACGAGTTTCTTTGCCGGTTGAGGAGGCTGGGCTTTCTTACGGGCCAAATTGGCGGCGGCAGGGGCGCGAGGCTCATCGGGCTTGAGATCGTCGTCGAGAGACATGGAGGAAGGGTCGAAGACGACGTCGGATTCCGGAGAAGAAACGAAGTCGTGGTGTTGGAGGCCGTTCTTGGAGGCGGCATCGACTGCCTGAGACTTGGCCTTCTTCATGGAAGGACAATTGTTGCTGTTGCTGTTATTGGTGGTGGTGGCTGTGCGTTTGTTGGAGAGAGACATCAAAAAATACTCATCTATCAATGCATTTTACTGTTCATCACTCTTGTTCAATTTATCAAAACGATTGAGAGAGGCTCTGCTCAAATGAAGATTTGACAACTATTTCGATATCCAGAGAATGAGCGAAACACTGAGGGGACAATTTTTTTTTAATTGTTTCCTGTGCTTTGCCTAGGGTGTATAAATTTTATTTTTTTTCTTTAAAGGTGTTTTTAAGTACCGCTGCCTATTTATACCTCACTTTTTAGAATTACTTAAAAAAAATTTTTATAAAAAAAAATAATCGTTTATAAAATTATTTAAATAAATATACGACTTTAATTAAAGAATCTTGTATAAATTAAAACTAATAAAATTTTACTTTTCTTATTTCAAATTTTAATAAAAAAAAATTAATAACATAGAATTATTTCAAATCAATAAAAGTTTACTATTTTTATTTATATTTTATTTCGTATCCTAATTTTATATTTTTCGTGTTTAGTATTTATTAATTTATTGTTATTTTTATTTATATTTTCTTTTAGATCTCGATCTCATGATTATCATATTTAATTATTATTTTATTGATTTTATTGTTTCACGTGTTTGTTTTATTTTTCTTCTCAAATTCTAGATTCATGTTTGCTACTTTTTATTCTCTCAGTTTATTTTATTTCAAATCTTCCGGGTATACTATGATTTGTATTATTCTTTTGTAGTTTTAATTCCAGATTTTTCAAAGTTAGTTTAATGTTATTTATAAAGAAAAAAAAATAACGAGGGGACACCTACACTAAACTATTTATATCTTCTTTTTAAATTATTTAGTATTTTTTTTCTTTATCAAATTAATTAAATAGACATACAACTTTTATTAAAAAAATCTTAAATAAATTAAAATTAATAAAACTTTACTTTCCTTATTTTAAAATCTTAATAACAAAAGCTTTAATGATATATAATTATTTCAAATCATTGAAAGTTTACTATTTTTATTTATATTTTATTTCATATCTCGATCTCATGTTTCCTTATTTAGTATTTATTACTATTTTTGTCTATATTTTCTTTCAGATCTCGATCTTATAATTACCATATTTAATTATTATTTATTGATTTTATTATTTTACATATTTGTTTTATTTTTCTTCTCATATTCCATATTCATGTTTACTACTTTTTTTTTCTCTCGCTTTATTTTATTTCAAATCTTCTAGGTATACTATAATTTGTATAATTCTTTTGTAGTTTTTATTCCAGATCTTCCAAAGTTAATTTAATGTTATTTATAAAAAAAAATGAAATCGCACCAAGAAAACCTAGGGGTCGTTTGTTTTTTTATCTGAAAACTGAATAGTCCTGAAGTTTTCTGAAGACTTAATAGAGACTGAAATCTGAACCTGAATGACATGTTTTTTTTTTCTTACATCTGAATGTATTGTCAACACATTTGTTTTTTAAAAGTAAAATTGTCTAAAAATAAGTAATTTTACATTTATACCTATATTAAACAATTATACATATAGAATAAAAACAATAAAAAAATAATTATTATATATGAACACATATGATCATGTTTTTCTTCTTCGATTACAAATAAACTTCATTTTTACTAAAACGATAAAATATTTTTTTTTCTTTCAAAAAATGAAAGGGATAGCAGTAAAAACTCACACAAAACACTATAATATATATATATATATATATACATCACCCTAATATCAAAATAAATTATTGATATCAAACACCAATATGAGAATTGATTAGGATTCTTTTTTATTTTTAAAGCTATTTAAAATAAACAATATATTAAAATAAAATATTTATATACCATATATAATTATGATGAATTTGGAAACATGTTATATATGGAGGGATAGTATCAGAAGAAAATATTTTGGATTGCATTTAATGCATCAGTGATTTATAATTAAGTGAAAAGTCAAGATTTTTTACTTTTTATTTTAAGTTGTTTTTTAAGATTTTTAAGTTGTTTGACCACTTAGAAAAACAAACAAAACAGCTTAATAATTATGATTCAGACCCATTAAGTTTTAAGTAAGAAAAACAAACGACCCCCTAATCTCTAACAAAACAAAATCACACCAAAACTTTAACTCAATAGCTAAAAAAAAAAAAAAAAATCATCAGACGATTAATATCACATCCATAATCTACCACCAATAATTCAACCGACTATAAAACAAAAAAAAAAGCATCTAATAAAGATGATTTTACCAAGAAATAAAAAGAAAAAACAAGTCTTGCAAATGGATGTGAGAAAACTATATATAAATATTATAGATGAAATGTATTTTTTTTTTATTTCTTACAAAAATATATATATATATGGTGTATTAAGTTTGAAAAATTAGTAAAAGAGGTAGTCAAGGAAATAAATAAATAAAATTAATAAAACCATACAATTTTATATAATTAAATCAAAAATTAAAAAAGTGGGGTATAAATAGTTCATTAGGGGGTATGCTAATAGAACCACTCTTTTTTTCATTTTTCTTTTTTTTGTTGACACTTAGGGTGCACAACATTTCACTATCCAATATTAACCGAAAACCGTTTGCCAATCGCAATGTTAAGATGAGTCATTCCGAAATCGAAAACCTAGTTTATTAACTCAAATACTCAATTATAGTTTTAGATCATCAAAACCAAATTGAATCGAAGTAAAAAAAAAGAGTAAATTCTTATGTCTAAACTATTCATAACATGATGAAATTTATTGAATTTTAATGATATTTCTTCTATGGCTATAAAAAAAATGAAATATATTTATGGGAAAATTTTCGAAATTTAGAGCTACTTTTTATTAATTTATCCTATATTTCCCCACTATTTAATTTTGCTTTGCTTTAAAAATTTAGAAAAAATAGTTCCAAATTAAAAAAAAATTGAAAATTTTCTCATATATATTTTATTTTTCTCATTATTCATACGAAAAAATTCATTAGAATTCATTAAATCATTTACCTTAATAACGTGACAAATGAGTTATAACTAACACGTTATCTACCTAGAGATGGGCATTTCCTCCTGAAATCCACAAATCTTCATACTCAATTTCCATTTTCCTTTAAAACTTTTTTTTTAATAATTATTATTTTCTCCATTTACCCCATTATCCTTATTTCTCCATTTTTCATATTAAAACTATAACTATAAATACTTTCACTTATTCTAAAACTTAAAACATAAACCTAATATAAATAGTAAAAACTAAAAGCTTTGCCTCCCATCCTTTCTCTTCCCATACCATTCGTATCTCCGTCCAATCATCATTCGTGCTTCTGTCCATAAGGGATTCATTATTTTAAAATAAAATAAGAACATATTGAAATCTATCGATTTTAATAAATTTTGATCTAAACTTTTGTATAGATAATAAATTCAATAAAATCTACTTATAAATAAAATTAAAAAATTGGTCTTAGCACCGCAGGTCCTCAGCTACATCCACAACCCGTCTTTATCAATTGTCATTCCTATTATCTAACCACTTATTAGATATTGTGGTACTACTGTACAAGTAATTCAAACCTGTTTTTCGGAGACATGCAAAATCAAGACAGCTGGATGGGCTTAGAATTCTCTTGTGTTGGTAGGGCCTTTACAAAAGATGTGAAGATTTTCAATTTTAATGTCGTAGAACAAAATATGGGCTTACTATTCTTGGGCTTCAACCACACTCTTCCCCTCTCTCTCTTTTACATTTTCGTGTGATTTGTTTACTAGAGCCCTCTTTAAATACTAGAACTCTCTTTTAACATTTTGGTACGAAAGGTATACGACCGGACTAACATGATCTTGTATATCTACTCTTTTTTTTTTCTTAATAGTTATTAGTATTCAATACTAAATACTGTAATATTCAATATTTATTCAAAACATACCATCCAATATGATTCAATAGTAAAGAACGCTCATTCAATATAATATTATTTTACATTTGAGTCGATATACCGACGGTTGGTGTTTCTTTTTAAAAAAAATACTCATTCAGAACTTTAAAATCAAGATTTTTAAATTAACAATTAAACAATTTGAAAACGAAAAAAATTGGTATATTTCAATCACTACAACTACTTTTTTTTTTGGCTCATTTTTTGACGTTTTTTTTTAATTACAATCGAGAAAAAAATATTTATGGTTTTAGAAAAAAAAATCAAAATTTATATATATATAGATTTCATTGAACTTACCATAAAAATATATATATATATATATATCAAAATTCATTAAAATAGGTAGATTTTATGACAGTCCTTACTCTGTTAAAATAAAGGAACTCATAAGAGAGTCGTTCTCTCTATATATATTCTCCTCTCTCTCTCTTTCTATATATATATATATATATATATATATAAAAGAAATTTTCAAATCAGTACATACCAATATAAATTCATCAATACGTTGAATGTGCACTATTAGATTTATATACTTTGACACAAAGTGTATATACTTGTTAAAACTTCTTCATAATTAATGATCCACATACAACATACTGATATAAACTTATATAAGAGCACGCTGACCGGAAAACCACTTATATATATTCTCCTAATAAGCCAATACATATATTCTCCTAGTAAGCCAATACTTCCAGAAATTTGTCCACCGAATTGAAAATGAGTATCCAAATTCCAGTCATGGTATAGTGGTATTAATATCAGAGGGTACGATCAAGTGGACTTGACACAATAAAAACAAAAATTGTCTATCAACAGATAATTAATCATACTTATCAATTTTAAAACAGGTGATCATTACCATAGTGTTAATGTCCATATTATTTTAATAAAAAAACATTAAATTATTGCAGAAAGTAGATCAAATTCATCATTAGTTGACTATTAATATATTAGAAATGGTCACTCAATAATTCGAGAAGAACTCTTCCTAAGATTTCTGTCTTGCTATTCTGAGTCCGTCTAAAATTATTATAAAAATAAAATTGTTATATTCTTTTTTTTTTTTGGTTAAATCATAGTCTGTGAAAGTGAAATCCGTGATTTTTCTCAGCTCGTGGATGGAAGTTGAATCATCCACACCAGAAATTACTTTTGACTCGGTGACGAACCAAAATATACAAAATATATTTTTGTTAAACACATAAAGGTCCTTTTATATACAAAATATAATTCTGTTAAAGTCCACCTTCACAAAACTGCAAACAATGGTATAATATTATTTTTACTATTCAAATATTTTTTCAAACAAACATTTTGTATTTTACATTAAAATAGTTCTTGGATATTGTGTTAATAATGTTTATGGAAACTATAATAATATTAGGAATACAAGTCATTACAAGTTATAACTTAATTTATTTATTTTTCTAACTTTTGATACTATTTTTGAACCACGGATTAGCACCCTGAATTTCATTATTTTTTTACCGTCACTCAATGATGATCTTAACATTTTTCCTAAGTATACAAATTAAGAGAACTTATTTTAATAAACAAATCTCTTTTATTTTTTTTTCAATAAAATGAAATAATTCGTAAATATTTTTTAACCAGCAATGTTAATAGATTGTCTATAACCCATTATCTATGATGCCCCATTGCCCCCACCGAAGGATATTTTGGTTCCGTTTTTTTTTAAGGTAAATCCCAATTATATTAAGAAATATTATTTCCCAAATTAGTCTAGATAAAATCCCATCAAATGTGGATCACAGTTTCGTAGACTCAAAGATATCTAGGCATATGATTGACTGTTGTGTGCATATATATATATATATATATATATATATATGAAATTTTTTATATAAGTATATACCGATGGAATTATATAAAGATATTGAATGTGAACCATTCATTTTACATACTTTGACTTGACATGTATGCACTTATCAAAACTCTTTTTATAACTGAGTGATTCACGTTCAATAAGTATATTGAATGTTACTTATTGAACGTGAACCACTCATTTATAAAAGAGCTTTGATAAGTGTATACATGTCAAGTCAAAGTATATAAAATGAGTGGATCACATCAGTGCGAATGTTGACGTCGATTTCTCGATGGATGAGAAAGTCAACAATGTTGGATTTGGTTATGACCTGTCAAAAAAAGAAAGATAATGTAATCTGAGTGATAACGACACAAGTTTAAGTGGTAAAACTCCGGTGATCGGAGAAACGTCTACGGGTGGCTGAATACACAGCCAAGCCAAATCCACTATTTTAATAAAGAAATACACCACTCGATCTCTTTAGCTTCTCTCTTGTAATGATTTTCTGTATACACATTCTATATCTTCTAATAGTGGGATCAGATGTCTATTTATACATGCATAGAACTCTAATCCTTGTTGTACAAGTAAAATGAATTGTATTTTAATCAAAGTTGATTGCTTGTTGAGGTCGTCTTTTATCTTCTTTCCTATTTAGGAGATCGTGTGGAAATCGAATGGGACTCTGATGGTATAGTTCATTTAGGACTTATTTCCTTGTAGAGGTGCAACTTTCTCGAAGAAGTAGAGTTGTTGTTTGATTTTGAATCTGCTTATTGTTTGGTGTTTTATTCTTCTAGAAATTCTTTTTGATACGGATGTCTTACGTATTGGAACATGATTCTTGGTTCACCTGTGTGAATCGTGTGATGGATTTCTTTATTCGGGTTTCCCGTATTGTCCCGAGTATATCGTAACGTGCTAAGTACTCTGTCCCGAGTAGGGCACAACGTGCCGAATACCCGCATTCAGACTTACTCCGGTTCTTATTCATTTGTGATATCTTGAAGGGTATTTTCTAGATGCCAACTCAGATTCCCATCTGGCAATCTTCTAAGGGTTCGTCCCACCTGTCAGTAACGTGTACATTCGGTAAAATATACATATAACAGCTAACTTATGTAAATTATATATATTTCCTTATAATTAATACTACATTGCTCAAATTAAGTGTCAAAATCCGGTACCAAAATGATGTGATAACAATGTAATCAATGCATTTAATTCATGCAAATCTAACTCAATTTAAATGAATGGACTGAATTGTTACAACATTATTTGGGTACCAGATTTGAACACCAAAATTGGATAAAGTAGTATCTTTCTTTATTAATGTTAGAATATACAAGAAAATTAATGTTAGGAGAGTCACTCTCTCTCTCTCTCTAATCTCCTAATGAGTCATTACTTAAAGAAATTTGTCCACCGAATATGAGTATCCAAATTCCAGTCATATGGTATAGTTGTATACTAATAATATTATAGGGTGCCATGTGAGTGAACTTGAATACACAATCAAAAAAATTTTGTCTACAAACAGATAATTAATCATACTGGTCGATTTTAAAAAAACAAGTGATCATTACCATAATGTTAATAATGTCCATATTATTTTAATAAAAAAACATTAAATTATTTCAGAAAGTAGATCAAATTCTTCATTAGTTCAATATTAATATAGTGGAAACGTTGATGATTGTCACATTTTTTTTCTTATGTTGTGATGATGTCACCAATTTAATAACTTATGTTTAAAAGACACATATTATGGTGAACTAGCCAAATTGCCCTTAATAATTGTATTTGTGTTTTGATCTTCTGTTTCAAAAAGAAAAGTTAACTCTCTCTCCAAAAATGTAGTCTGGAAATCGATCGAAAGTGCTTGTCAGAAACATTTTTCGAATCTGCATGTAATAGATCTTTGTGATCTTCCTAATTTATTTTCATGCATTTTTTAGTGATTTAAGATGTATTAAACAAATGCATGAACATATAGTCTCCAGAATGTGCACCATGTTTATTTTTCGAGAATTTGTTGTATTGGGTCGATGTTTTATTTCTTTTTGTCCGATAATTGATTGTATTGGGTCGGACTTTTATTAAGCATTTCCGAAAATTTGTTGTATTGTGTCGAGCTTTTATTATGGTTTTCCAAGATTTTGTTGTATTGACTCGAGCTTTTATTATGGTTTTTCGAGATTTTGTTGTATTGGCTCGAGCTTTTATTATGGTTTTTTCGAGATTTTATTGTATTAGGTCGAGCTTTTATTATATATTTTCGAGATTTAATTGTATTGGTTCGAGCTTTTATTATTAATTTATGAGATTTTATTGAATTGGTTCGAGCTTATTTTTTAATTTTCCGAGTTTTTTTTTATTCCGAGGATTTTTTTTATTTCTGAGCTTTTTTATAATATTTCGAGACTTTGTTGAAGTGGTCGAGTTTTTTTTAATAATTTTCGAGCTTTTATTAATGATTTCCAAGAATTTTTTTTCCTCATTTCCAAGCTTTCATTTTCGAGATTTTGTTTCTCCATTTCCGAGTTTGTTTTATTCATTTACCTAATTTGTTTCTTATTTTCTGAGCTTTTGTTTAATAATTTCAGAGGTTTTTTTTATTGTTTCCGAGGTTTTAATTTGGCAAGCCGTTTTTATATGGGATCGAGCTTTAAGTTAGTTTTGACCGATGTGTTTGAAATTAATTTCGTAGGTTATTCTTCTACAATTCGAGGTTTTTTCATTGTTATTTTAATTTGAATTTAGATATTGTTAATAATGGTTTGTGATGATGATTTTGACAGAAGAATGAATCGGGTGAGAGTAGTCATCTCTTATAACGGTCGATGAGAGCAGTTACCTGATGGAAGTCAGAGGTTTTTTGGTTCTGATAACCAAGGAATGTATGTGTCAAAGAGTATGACTTACCAAGAATTTGTGTCGATCGTACAAACCGTTGTTAAGTATGATGTTGACAAATACAGTGCAAATCTACAGTCTATGTCAATGGTTCCTGGGACTACATTTCACACGTTTATAAGAAACAACGATGATGTTCAGTTTATGCTAGAGGAAGATAGAGTGATCCCTCAATTTTGTGTTAGTCTAATTGAGAGGCCAGCAAGATGTGTCATTGGTGAAGAAATCATTCATCGTGATAACACCCAACAATTTTGATCGTCAAGCGGAAGCAACTAGTTGTTCACAGAAATAAGTGGGATTGAACAGTCAAATAAAAACTCAGAACTTCTTTATAAAATTTCATAGCTTTTATAAAAGTTCGGAGCTTATACATAAAAGCTCGGAGCATTAATATAAAAGCTCGGAGCTTTCATTTAAAAGCTCGGAGCTTTCATTTAAAAGCTCGGAGCTTTCATTTAAAAGCTCGGAGCTTTCATTTAAAAGCTCGGAGCTTTCATTTAAAAGCTCGGAGCTTATATAAAAGCTCGGATGATCTAAAAAATGCTCGACTGAACTCAAACAAATTTCAAAAATAAAAGATCGGAAACAACGAAAAAATGCTCGGGTTCATCAAAAAAAAAAAACTCGGACACCTAGAATATCATCTTCCTCAATAACTTTCAACAAATCCAAAACTCTAACCTAACCCATTATCATTCTCAGATCCACAAATAAAACCTAATATAACATTACATTCACTTAATCAATAACCTAAACAATAGAAAATCTAGGTCAACTAACCTCCATCGATTCAAATATTCTGTTCAACTCTCCAAATGACACTGGTTTCCAAGTTTCGGTTCCGTCGCCGTCGATACGATGGATTTCAAGCAATTTCACTTTTTCTCACATTTTCTCTCTCGGTTCAAAACGACAAAGTCAACTTTGGGGTATTTTCATCTCCCCTCGTTAATTGGTGTATTTTAAACATGATTTATTATTGTGGTGATATTTGTACAAAAACCCCTTCAAAAGGTGCCATTAAATTTTCGAACCCTATTAATACACGAGTAATGCTACGAATTTTAACCCAAATGATGTAGTAAGTAAACTGTCATCACCACACACAACATGTGATGATGCGATTAATTAAAAAACTTCTTACTATATCATTTGGGTTAAAATTTTGGGTTATCTAATATTATGATTAATATTAGAAATGGACACTTAATAATCCGAGAAGAACTCTTCTACGATTTCTGTCTTGCTATTCTCATGCAGTCTATCTAAAATTATTAAAAAAATAAAATTGTTATATTTTTTTGTTAAATCATAGTCTGTGAAAGCGACATCCAAGATTTTTCCAAGACTTTTCTCAGCATGTGGATGGAATTGAAGTTGAAAACACCAGAAATTTGACTCAGTGACGAACCGACGATTCATTCCAAATTGCGTGCTTTGACTCCAACTCGCGAGGGTCAGTCGAGACTGCTAATTTTAACGGTCAGTTTGCTTCCGCGTCAAATAACTGTCACCTAGTTATATACTTATATCAAACCACATTTCATGTAGTACTCAACAAACACAATCATTAAAGCTCACAAGAAACTCAACTCAACAATGTCCAGCAACAAGCGTGAAGCAGTAAAAGTGGTTATAATGGATACTCAGTACGTTCAAACGGATTCTACGAGCTTCAAATCGGTGGTTCAGAAGCTTACCGGCAAGGATTCATGCGTTGCATGGATTAAAGAGAGCTCATCTTCAGAAGCAAAGAATACTAAATCCTCAGTTGATGATCATCATAAGTTAGACTTAAATCAGGAACTTCATGGATCAGTTTCGAAGATTAAGTTATCGAAAGGAGGCATGTCTTGTAAGGACTTGGATAAGTTGATGTTGGAGGCGCCTCCACTGGAGGAGCTACAATGGTTGTGGAATGAATACAATTTACGATGATTTATGAATGTTTTGGAACTTGGACCTGAAACATTGTTTGACTCGAATGTCATTTACTAATAATTAATTGACGATGTTATGATGCATGTAGGTTAAATGCATCCTTATTCTTGTATATGTAGATCTTCATCATCCTTTAGTTAAATTTATTTTCGTATTATTTGTATTTGTTCTTCTGTTTTTTTTTTTAATCTGAAATATATATTTCTATTAGTAATTGAGGGAATGGTTCCAAATAATACATTTTTAAAGTTTAGTTGTGCAACTAGCTCTACTTTAATAAGTGTTTTTGTTAGCATTTAAAAGTGTATGCCAACCAAAATACCCCTTTTTTTACTTTTACAACTTTTACAATATTTTTTCTATTTTTCTCTTCTTAGACGTTCTCTCTCTCTCTCTCTCTCTCTCTCTCTCTCCCCTCTCCTCTCTCGTTGTCTAATGAACGAATGTAAGGAATTCGATTAACACAAATCAACATGCATGGGCACATAATTAATCTGAATAACATAAACATGTTTCTATATCATGATTAATCAAACCCTAATAAACATATTACTAACTCATATCAATTCAAGAAAAAAGTGGAGATAATTGATAGCAGAAGCGTACCTGAATCCAGTGTCGGAGATTGGTGGACGGGTTGTGATCTTCCAAATTATCACAACCTTTTTTGAGCCCTACAATATTCTATTTTGCTCTGTTAATGGGGATACAGACAAAACAAAAGTATCATGTAATTTGGAGACCATAACCCTAAATATATATAATAATCAGATTATTATATGTTTTGCTATTTATAATTCGGCCCCTCATCAAATTAGAAATAACACTCTGACATCTACACATTAATTCCATGACAATTATACCCTTAAACCTTAATGCTTTAAATATTAATTAGATCACTTTAATTTAGGCTTAACCAAAAGATAGCACAACACATTTAATATTTACATGTGTGGCACCATATGATGGAATTTTCCAACAATGAACACTTCGACGAAGCTAGTTTGGCGAGAGTTCTCGACCATAGAACAATGGCTATTGAAGGCAATATTTATGGAAGAAAAATCTTGTTTTTGAGATACTAATTTTGTTTTGGTTGATTGTGATTTTCAATTTAGTTTTTATTGTGAATTTGTTATCAATTTGTTGCCAATTTGATGTGAATAGTGAGTTTGTTGAATCTGAATGGGGTTTGTTTGATTCTTGAATTGATGGGTTTGAGTTTGAGTTTGCCGAATTGGAGAAGATGAACAGTAATTGATGTTGAGTTTTTTTTTTAAAAATTTCAAGACTTATTTGTTCAAATTCGAGACTTATTTATGAATACCCAAGACTTACCACACTTATTCGAGACTTAATTTATGAATACCCGAGAATTATTACTCCTATTCGATACTTAATTTATGAATACTTATTTGCTCCATTTCGAAACTTATTTATGAATACCCGAGACTTATTCATGTGTTTTCGAGACTTATTTATGCTTTTTCGACACTTAATTCATTTTACGTCTTCTTCTTTATCGCGATGGAGGTATGTTCGACCTCCATCAATGGTGAAAGCGATGAGCCGACGATGGTGCCTGTCGACTCTGGAGATAGTCGGATCTGAAAGATCGGACGACGCCGAGTTCATTGGTACCATCGGTTTCATCAGATTCGCAATAGATCGTCACATATCTAACGATGAAGGATCGATGATGGTTCAGGTTTGACTTCGTTTCTCTCTCTACATAGTTTGAAACTAAAAACAGACACTACAGTACAACGATTGGCATTGGACGAATGTTTTTCCGATGGTTTTATCCGTCAACTCACCGGTCGGCGGCGACAACTCCATTGATAGATGATGGTTTCTGAATTAAAAAAAAAGACTGGTAAGAGAAAAAAATAGATAAACATAGGTATTTTTATCCAAATTCCACCTTTGATTCTATTTAACCGAGAGTTATTAAAGTTGTTTTAATTGCACAAATCTACTCCTAAAAAGTGCTATATAACTTTTCTAACCATTAGCATTTTATCAGCAACGATATTGATTCATGAAAGGCTGCTAGGAGTAGTTATTATTTGTAGTGTATTGTGTGGCTGTGAAGCTGCCAAAGACTCTTCACCATATATATGCATGTGTGGAGACGCATACTCCACACATATACTTGTGTGTGTTTCTACAATTACAAGGACATATATTTGTACAAACAAAACCACATGCAATCTAGGACCAATTCTAACATATAGGTCAAAACTACAACAGACATCTCTTTCCAACAACACACATATATTGCTGTTAACTCTACCTATTGACTAACATTGACTTTTGAAAAGACAAAATTAACCTTGTTAAAATTACTCTTGTCACATCATTCTTGAAATATTTATTAATTACTCAAAATTAAATTGATTAAAAATAAAAGTAAGAAATTCCATTGACGGTGAAGAACTTCCTGCATGAACCGGATGCTCAACCGTTAGTGTGTTTTTCGGTGGAGGGGTGGAGTTATCCTATTGGTTAAAATAATTAGTGGTTGTTTTAAAATTAAGTAGTTAATTTTAGTTAGTTTAATTTGACTCGTATATAAATTTGTATGGTTACTCCAAATTATTTGTTTTACTTTAATATGTAAAATGACTAAACCATCTTATGTCATTAAGGCTCAGTTTGACATAGTGCTGCGGGGAGAAGTGCTTCTGAAATTACTGTGGGGGGAATTGCTTTTGGAATTGTTGTGGGAAGAATCAGCTGAGTGTTTGGTAAACTGATTTTCAAAAATGCTGTGAGAACTAAAAGCAATTTCAATGTGTTTGGTAAACTGATATAAAAAGTGTTGTGAGTGTGTAAAATTACTAAAAGGACAACGACATCTAAATGGTACTAATTTGATATACTTTATATTTTTCTTGTTTATTTGTATTTAGTGTTAAGTGTTATATAATTATGGTATTTTATTAAATTAATTAGCCCTATTTTTTATTCTACTTTATTTAATTAATTAGTCATATTTCTTTATTTCTTTATTTCTTTATTTTATTCTACTTTATTTATTTTTTATTATTTTACTTTATTGAATTAATTATGGAAACATTTTTTTTTGTACAAAAATATAAATCCAATTTTTTTTTGTACAAAAATATAAATCCAATTTTTTTTTGTTAAATTTCGTTAAAGGCAAGGACAAAGTTGGAAAGTTAGTAAAATTTCATTTAATATCACTATAGCGCGTTTTCTAAAAGCAGAAGCCAAAATCCAAAAGCATGTATTTGTAGCTTCTCAAAAACTCAGTTGGGAGAAGCTAAAAGTGACCAAAAGCACTTCCCTACAATTTTACCAAACACCCTGTCTGAGGTCCAGAATCACTTTTGACCCCAAAAGCAGCTGGGGAAACAATACCAAACTAAGCCTAAGTTTTAATGGTACTATAGATAAGATGAGACTGATCCGGTGTTTGCCCCTTACATCTATAGTTTATGGTTATAGGTTCGAAATTTGAATATCTCCCTTATCTCAAAATTCTGGGAAAGTATCATTTTCCCTCCGATTTTTGTCATATTATTAAGACGATAATAGAGTTTCGTCATATTGACCGGTCTCCCCCGTCAAATGGAAAGAATGTTAAATCTCATCCTTCTATCCATTTTTCCATCTAAAAAAGGTTTGACCATAGTCAAATGACCTTATTATCCTTAAAAATAATTTAAAAATGACCATTTAACCCTCTAGATAATACGTGATTACAATTTTACCCTCTAAGAAATTCGGTAAATAAATGAAAAAATTAAAATAACATTAAAAAATTAAAATAACACAAATAAAAGATGGATTTGGAAATATCTTTATTTTTAATTTTTTATTTAAATTTTTAAAAAAGAAACTAAAAATAACAACAAAAATATTTAACAAAGTAATTTGGTATCTTCTCCACCACACCAGACTAGTATCATCTTCTCCACGATACAACCGCCATCTCCATTCTCCAACATCCAAACCCTAACCTAATCCATATGAACCTCTCTCCTTCTCTCTCTCTCTCTCATCCCTCCATCTCCTTATGGAATCTATCTCTTTGAGTCACCCATTCACCGCTGACCAACATTCGCTACCGCGAGTCACCTATCACCCTCGACCTAGAAAGCTTCACTGGCCACATATCACCAAACCTCAGCCATCAACGCAACCGATCTATTCTCCTGAAACCGTCAACGAAGCCTGAGAAAAAAATCATCTTTGCTGCCTCGATTCGTCGCGATCCACTGTGATTCAAGCCTTGATCGACTACTCACCGTCGATCTAATCATGCCGGCGATCCCACGAACCGCACACAAAGTGAGCTGATGGTGTTTTTTTTGTGTGTTTGTGTTTGTGTTCTTGTGTTCTTGGTTTGGGTTTCTAATGGTGTTTGTGTTCTTGGTTTGGTGATGATAATAATTGGATGATTGTGGTTTGTAACAGCCAGAACACTTCATGGATTTTCTAGGTTTGAATGGGTTTGTTTTATTTTTTAGCTGAAAATGATTTTCTGAAATTGAATGGGAATTTTGGAATTAATAGATCCTGTTTTAATTTTTATTTGTTTAATTTTTAAATTTATTTGTTTAATTATTGTTTTTACAATATTGACCCTATGTGTTTGGTTGGTTTGATCTGGGCGGTGGGTTTCGACAGCGACGCTGGCGGTGGGTTTGATCTGGTAGTGGTGGTGGTAATATGATGATGATGGTAATGTTGAAGTTTGGATGGGTTTGGATGGGTTTGGATGAATGATGGTGGCGGTGATGTTGCATGATTTAGCTGAATATATGGTGGTGGGTTTCGAATTTCGTGGCGGTAGTTTTGATGATGAGGATGAGTTTGGTTGAATGGAGGTGGATGTGGTGGTGGGTGGTGGTTTGGTAGTGTTGGAGTTGCTGGTTTGGTTGAATGTATTGTTTTTAATTTTTTTTTTAATTATTTGCTTTTACAATATTGCCCATCTCATTTTAACGGTCAACATTATTTTGGATGGAAAATGCAACAGAAGGAGGATATTATACGTTCTTTTCATTTGGGGGGGGACCGACCAATATGACGAAACTCTGTTCTCATCTTAATAATATGACAAAAGCCGGAGGGAAAAATGATACTTTCCCCAAAATTCTTTATTAATATATATAATATTTCAAAAAAGAAAAGTTTTAACCGTAGTAAAGTATGTTTGTGTTAGATTAAGGCTATTTAGTATCTTCTTTGAGTGAGACTCCGAGGGAACAGATGTGGTTTCAACAGATGTGGTCTTTTCAGAGGGAGAGGTAGATTGATAAGATGTGTAAAAAGTTTGCTTGTAGGATTCTGACACAGGTTGTTTCTTTTTCTAAGAAGGGGAAGACTTATTCGAAGGCCGAGTAGGCAGGTAGTATCTCACTCACATACTACCCCAACTTTAACATCCCTCTCAGGGATCAAAACCTCCACAACTGTCTCAAGGTTCAACTTCAAATCTTGGGAGCACCCATGCTGCCTAATTCTTACATGGCCACTCTAGACCATCATATCGCATATAGGCTCTAAGATCATACCATTGATTTTCCTATTCCTGGCCACACTGGAGACACCATATTTATTAAAGCAGAACGAGAAGAAGAAGTCTCTACCAAAAGAGCCAGCAAAACTTTTCTCCCCTCATCCTGCACCTATACCTTGTTTCATGGCTTCTAGTTATGACAAAGACTTCTCTCCTCTGGAACCTACCTCCAATCCTGAAAGAAATCTATTTTCCATTTATTTACTTTATTTTATTTTTAAAACTTTAAAAAGTATTGTTTTCATTATTAGCTAAAAATAAATTTATTTTGTTTAAATGAATTTTAAGTAGTTTTATTTTTTAATTAATTTACTTTTAAATCAACAATCTCACACCATATCAAATATAAGAAACAATTATATTCAAATATTTTTTAACCAACTCATGTCATACCAAAAAAAATAGCTTAATATGTATTGCATCAAACACATTTCTATGCTAATTTATTTATGTCTAATCTAATTTCATAAAAATAGTTCAATTTAATCCTAGACATCAAACGGGCTGAAATGTCTAAAATTACAAGTATACTGGCCCATAAATTCCGTATTTGTAGAACCGAAGAGACAATTTCAAGGTGGACTTTGAACAACTGCACCCATTGGGGATTGGACGTTTGGTGAACACAGTAGGCTTATAAGCCATGACCATGTCTTCTATCCAGCTTATCAAGAGCAAAAAATTATCTTCTGAAGCCTGATAGGACTTTTATTGTACTATTATTATCTTTTCATATATACTTTTAATCTTTACAAATATAAAGTTGGAGGATACTAATGTGACCTGAATAGTACTTTATTCGATCCGATATCTGATTGGGCTTCAAAAGCCTGATCCAGCCCTTTTGACATATTGGGACCTGCACGGCTGCACCATTAACGTTATGTAGTAGGAGCGATTGTGTGAAGGATTTACACTATGCCATCTTAATAATTTTTTCTAGAGTAGAATTGTTAAGGAGAAAAATATTTTATTTTATTTCATAGCTCAAACTGTAAGGTTATCTTATATGCCTAGATACATTACTGCATTTTACTAATTAGAGTTATGTTTTTACTTATTATAGAGGTACGTTGACGTGGTTTATATAAGAATAAACATAGTTAAAGAAAGACTCTTATAATCATAGCCTAATGTGGTTTGATGGTAGAGTTTTCATTTAACAGGCAATGTCTCAGGTCAATATTACAAGTGGTATATTTAAAAAAAATTGATTCTAACTAAATTTTACAAATTAATTTGATATCTTCTGATGACTAAATATATGTTTGTTCTTTAAACAAATTCTTATGATTAAAATCTTAGATTGTGCTCTAATCAAGACAAGTTTAGAATGAACTTAAAAAAAGACCGAAGTTTAGAATGTTAAAATTTGGGATCACCTTTGTTTTTTTATAGGAATTCCAAGACGACCTAAGTGCAAGAGTGGAACCCTATGGAGGCCGGTGGCCATGGACCCACTAGCCCATATATATATAAAAATTCTTTAAAAAAAGTGGATTTTTTTTAAAATGTATATTTAACACTTTGGTCCAATCAAATTTCAATTTTTGTTATTCAACCCCTAAACTACAAATTTTCGCTCCATCTCTGCTTCAGTGCAAGTATAAACCGAAGCACCAAACACATTTGGAGAGGAACTTGGATGTAGGTGGATACACATACAAGTGTATAACCCCGTTGTGATCATGTCACGTGGCAGGTAGCAGAAGATGCAAGATGCATCACACTATGGTACTACACGTAGGGTGAAAGTGAAACCTAGAGAGAGATGGTCTTACTCCCTTGGTCGTGAAGGGAGTCAGGATATTTCAACCGGCAGGTTGTTGAAGAAGGATTTCCGGGAAGGACTTGTGTCAATCTTTGTTGATAATCTTTGTCCTAGCATTGATTTGGTGGAGTTATGCAGATTTTTCAAACCTTTAGGGAAGGTTAGAGATGTTTTTCTTTCCTCTAAAAAGAGTTTTCATGGGAGTTGTTTTGGGTTCATTCGCTTCGAGACGGTGAAGAAAGGAAGCAACCATTATAGCTAAGAAGGTGAATGGGATGGTTGCTTTCGGCCGGCAGTTGAGAGCTAAGGTTGCATCATATGGCTGGAAAAAGAGAAGGCCTTTGATATGTTAGACTCAAAATGGGGACGGAGCTGATTTTTCACTACAGGTGGGTGTTAGTGATGCTTGGGATTGTTCCTTCAAAGATGGAAATAAGGGTGTTCGCAGTTTTGTAGAGGTTGTCTCAAACTCCTGGCAGCCAATGCTAAAGAAGAATCAGAGGATGGGATTTGAAGAAAATCGAGGTGGTTTTAGGAGGCAAGAAGTTTTAAAAAACAGGAGGGTTGCTGGTGGAGGAGTGAGTGGATTCTTGAAAAGATTAGCTGGTGGTGATAGGCAGAGAAAAGGGGAAATCATGACCATGGAATGGAGAGAGAACGATCAGGAGTGGCTAAAGAAAAGTGCTGTTGGAATTATACATAAGTTCTTTGATGTGTATAGTGTCAATATTCGTTTATCTTGCAAAGGTATTAAGTTTTCTTCTTCATATATTGGTGACAAATGTATTATGTGGAGTTTTGATTTAGAAATTGAGTAGGAAGATTTCATTAAGAGTCGTTTTTTATGGGATGATTGCTTTTCTTTGGTAGTTAATTGGTCCGATTCATTAATCTCGCAATCAAGATTAGTTTGTTTCTCTGTTTCAGGAAATCCTTTAAGATTCTGGAATCATAAGTTTTTTATGAGTTTGGGTTGGATGATCAGTGAACCTCTTTTGGTGGATGAGGAGACAGAATCTAGAATCTGTTTCGATTTTGGTAGAATTCTAGTCTTAATTCTGATTCATCAGCCTTGTCCCAATTAGTGGTGTAAAAATGGGCCGGTCGGCCCAGGAAGTTCACGGGCCGTGAAGGAAGAGGGTCAGGCCGCGTGTCGGGCCGCTGGGAGGAGGCCTGCCAGGCCTGTCGGACCGATCCGTCGGTCCGTTCGGGACAATTTTTTTTTTTTTTTGTCAAAAATCCTCTAACGGCTGGAATTTTTTTCTAGCCGTTGGAGGAATATTTTTACCAAAACCCCCCTTAAAATCTTTTAAATTACATTTTGACCCACAAATCAAATTTTTCTATAAATACTTCCATCCATTTCATTTTCCATTAACTCTTTCTATTATTCTTTCAATCTCTCATTCTCTCAAATCTCAATCTCTAATATATTCTCCAATTCTCTAAACTTTTTCATTCAATTTGGTTATTACTCTCTCTATAAAATTCTCTTCTCTCTATAAAATTCTCTACATTTTCCACCAACACACCAAATTTTAAAGGTACAATTTTATTATTACTTTTGGTCTAACATATTCTCATAGTAAATTTATATGCTTATGTTTAGATTTGAGTTACTTAATGAAAACATTATCTATTTAGTTAGTTAGTTTATCAATTTTTGGGCTTTAATGTTAATATTATTTGTTTAGTTTATTAAGATTTTTAAGTTTAGTAGTAATTTTAATATTTGTTATTAATAAATTTAGAAAGTTAATTTGTATTACTGAAATTACTTTTTGTAATAAGTAAAAGATGAATGTTAAGTGTAGTAATTACATTTGATATTGTTTTTTTCATAAATTAAAAATTTTCATTTGTAGATTATGTTAGTAAATTTAAGAGTAGTGGTTCAAATCATCAATTTTATGTTAGTATATTATGTTAGTAAATACTACACTTACTAACATATGCACAAATGTATGCCTGCACATGGACATGTAGACACTACAACCCAAACACAACTTCAACGGCACCCAGACGGGTTCGTTACGACGTGGCAGTTCGACGCCATGTACGCTAGAGAGTGCTTGACAAGATACATTGCACAAACTGATCAACCGATCAGTATTGGTGAGAGTCCATTTTATAAAGAATTAATCACATCTGCATATAACCCCCAATATGAACCTGTTTCTAGAACCACCACTAGAAATGATTTGATACGATTGTTTGAAACCCAAAGGGATGACTTAGTTGCTGAAATACAGCATTTAAGTGTCTCTGTTGCATTAACTTCTGATATTTGGAATGCATGTTCCAAACAGGACTATTTATGTGTCACGGGACACTATTTAGATTATGATTGGAGGATAACAAAAAGAATTTTTGGTTTTCGTCCTAAGGATTTTGCACATACCTCAGAAAACATTTTTAATGTCATAATGAAAGTTTTAGAAACTTATGAAATCACGCATCGCATTCTTTCAATCACATTTGATAATGCATCTGCAAATACTAGCTCTATTGCATTGTTTGTTGCAAGAAATATCTCGCAAGATGGAGGTTATTTCTTCCATCAACGATGTGCATGCCATATTATAAATTTAGTTGTACAGGCTGGTTTAAAGCAGGTAAGCGACCAAATAGATCGCATCAGAGATGCCATTTCTTGGATTTTGCAGTTCTAATCCTAGATTCAATGAATTCAAGAGACATTGTAAATTAAACGGTCTCAAACCCCGACGATTCCAAACTGATATGCCGGTAAGGTGGAACTCTACTTATTTAATGTTGCAAAATTGTTTGAAATATGATACAACCATTACATGTTTTTATAACATGAAATTGACTGAAACTGGACAACTTAGTCCAAAATTACTTACCACAAACGATTGGTATGTGGCAAAGATTTTTGTTCAATTTTTAAAGATTTTTTACAATGCTACTGTAACTCTTTCCGGGGTATATTACCCCACATCTTCCCAGGTAATCCATCAGATAATGGAAATGTCTGAACTGTTAAACAGTTTTAAAGAAGATGAACATCTAGGCGCTGCAGTTGTTGTCATGGAGACAAAGTTGAAAAAATATTGGGCTAACATTCCCCTACTTTATGCCTTAAGTGCTATAATAGATCCCAGGGTTAAATTATCTGGTTTAGAAGTTTTGTTTGAGTTTATTGGTATTAATTTGTCAATAGATTATTCAGAACAAATTACTGACATTCGAACCAAGTTGTTCGAGATTTTTCGTATTTATGATACCAGGTTTGGCAACATTGACATCCCCCAATCAACACGTCCGGAGACAGAGGCGAAGCAAACAAGTTGGAGCCTTCTGAAACGACGAAAAAAAGACAAATCAGCAAGTACTTCTTCAGGGCAAAGATCTAGCCCATCTTCTTGTACCGAACTTATTAGGTACCTTGAAGCACAGTTCGATGTTGTTGAAGACAAGGAAGAGTTTTATTTGTTGTTATGGTGGAAGACCTATACGTACATGTATCCAATTCTGTCACACTTAGTACGTGACGTACTGGTTATTCCATTGTCAACGGTGTTTTCAGAACAAGCTTTCAGCACCAGTGGACGCATAATTGAACCAAGGAGAAACTGTTTGTCTCCAGAGATGGTGGAGGTATTAACATGCCTTCGGGATTAAGAGCATGCTAAAAAAAGGTTACAAAATATAACTGTAAATAAAGAACTTAATCTAAATTTCGACAATCTATATATTGATGACCCTTCAGGTAGTGGCCAGGGCTAGAACTAGGTTATACTTTTACATATGTATTTATTATTTACTTGTAAGTTGTAAAACGGTTGCACTCTTTTTCCCTTACCAAGTTTTTATCCCACTGGGTTTTTCTTGGTAAGGTTTTTAATGAGGCAATTATGTAGATATGTATTACTGAATTCCATAAGTGAAAAATAAATAAATAATTAAAAAATTGTTCGTTCTCTTTATTCATTTCAAATCCTAATAATTGTTTGTTCTCTTCATTCATTTTAAATTCTAAACCCTTAACCATAAACTATAAATCCTAAACCTTATACCCTAAATCCAAAAAAAAGTAATTTGGAAAAAAAATTGGACCAAAAAACTAACCCGCCGGACCAGGCCCGCCCGGCCCGTCAGAGGGGACCGACGGGCATGCCTGGCACGGCACGCAGGCACAGCCCGCCTGAGGCAGGCCGACGTGCCGTGCCGGGCCTGCTTCTCCGGAAACAGGATAGGGCCGGGCAGGCCCATGACACGGTCGCGTGCCAGGCCCAGCCAGGCCTGTTTCCAGAAATGGATTGGCTAGGCTGTGCCTAATGGGCCGGGCCAGTCCATTTTTACACCACTAGTCCCAATGAGATCAAGGTTATAAATGAGGATGGTTTGTTTGTAGTGAAGATGGAGGAGGATGGGAAGAGGGTTGATTCCTCTTGGTTGGAAAAAATTATGGGTTTGCAGTATAAGTGCCAGAGAGATCAAGGGGTTCAGATGGTTGATTTGGCGAAGGCATGTTTTATGTCAAGTCAAGAAGAGGTTGAGAATCTTGAGATTGGTGATAACTTAATGGATTTGTGGCCTACAGATAACGCTAAGGAAGTCTGTGGGAAATGGGATGGTGACAGCTAGGGTTACAGCAAGTTGGAACTTGTTCCAAGGAAGGGTTTGGGGTGTAGTGTTGTCAATTCTAGGGAAGGCTGTAGTGGGGTGGTATGGTATCAAAGTGGTAATGTTAATTTATTACAACTTAGGTCTGAGGATGATAGGGTAGGTGGTGGTAAGATTGCTAAAGACAAAGGAAATGGGTTTGGAAATCGTGGGTGACATGATTGCTAAAGATAAAGGAGATGGGTTGAGAAATCGAAATTCTAAAGGCATGGGGAGCAACCTTTGAGTTGATGGTCTGGTCAGTCTTTCCTTGTTTGACGTGGGTGAAAGAAAAAGAGTTTTACAAAAAGGGCTCGTGTTGTTTTATTGGAGTATCTAGCAAAAAAGAGCATGGGGCTTTTGTGTGTTCAAGAAGGCTATAAGGACAAAGTAGTGGTTGAAGGCTCGAAAAAGGATGAGGCCTTTGTAGTGTCTAAGATCTCTGATAAAAAAAAAGATGAAAGAAAAGGTTTTTCCCTTCAAGAAGTCATTGTATGAAGACTATGATTGTGATTCAAGGTCTTGATTATTGTGGTTTAGAAAAAGAGATGGATGATCTCTTTGTGAAGAGGGATAAAGACAAAAGGACTTGTTTCAAAGAGAGTGCGTGAAGCTTTTCTGTTTTGTTTTCATTGGGTATAGGGTTCAGGTTCTCTGGTTTCATTTGTTGCTGCTGAGTTCTTGCTCAGGGTTTCAGAACTAGCTTGGCTCTTGTTGCTGCTACTGGTGTTTTGTGTTTTTGGTGCAGACTGATCTGACAGTTGTTTTCTTCTTTTGCTCCTGTACATCTTGAGATACCCCATTTCAGAGATGTGCAGTGTCGGTTTGGAAAGGGTTTTCTACTCTTGTGTTAGGATTGTTTCTTCTTGTTGTTTTGCTCATGTGTTTAGATGTGTCTGTGTGGTGGGTCTTTGTTTTTGCTTCTTGTAGTTGTTCTTGTGGGTCTTTTTCATGGCTTTGGTTTTTTGGTGTTGAGTGGTCAGCTTGTAGCTTCTTGTTGTGTATGGTTGCCTTCTTGGATTTTATAAATAAAATTGTTGTTCAAAAAAAAAAAAAAACAATGGTACTACATGTAAGTTTTTTCCACACTTTTGTTCCATTAGTTCCATGTCGGTATATAAGAAATGATCCTATAAAAAGTTTTTATACAAAAATAAATGACTTAAACATAAATTAACCCTACACTTTCATAGTTTTATAAGAGCTTCTCCAACCCATCATCAAACACCACACCAATCTCCAAATCCCACCATAAATCACCTCCAACCTGCGCCATTCTTTACGCAAAACTTCAGGTGGTGAACAGTGTCGCGCAATAGATTGCGCGACACTGTTGTTTTAAGCAAAACAATTCTATTTTTTTTTAATCCAAAACTTTTAAATAATCACATTTTAACCCCATTTAATAAAATGTATTTTGATTATATCCTTCATTTCAAGGTTTTATTTAATCACAGTTTTACCCTAATAAATTTAATTTATTCCAATTTGGTCCTTTTAATATTTAATGATTTTTTTGTGAATTAATTATTATTGTTTTATTTATTTATAATAAATTAAAATGTAGTGTATATTTATAAATTTAAAATGAAATTTTTGTAAATAAGTAACTTCATTCAATACAATGGAAATTAAAACAAAATACATTAAGAACAAAATACAAATTTCATAGTGATAAAATAAATTACCACAATTTGGAATACAATAAAATGAAGAAAAAATAAAATATAAACTACAAGAACCCATTAGTAGTCTGGAAGACCATTTCCGGGTCCTTGAAGATTTTCGAAAAAATCACCAAAAGACCCATATGCATTTTGAGATCCTTTGTCTTGTTGTTCAGCTCGTTTTGCTTCAATTTTTAATTGTTGTTGATTCATAAACTCCCGTTTTTTTGGATCAGTTATGGTATTCAAATCTATCATCATAATTTTGAGTTTACGATACTCCATTTTTCTCTCCAAAATACCGTTAAGTCTTTTCCTCTGCATAGCGTTTCTATTAGAAAAATCCAAAAAAATTTCTAGTCTCTCTTTCAAAGTATTGAAGGCTGTTGAATTATGTTCCTCAACCCTTCTTTTTGATTTTGCTTTCTTCACCCCAATGGACCGTCGAGATGAACTACTCCCCACCGTCATCACTACTTATATTTAAAGAAAACGAAGATAGTCCACGATATACCGTGGTGGGAGACTCTGGAGTTGGAGAGTCTTCTTGTGATAAAACGAAATGACCAGTTTCCGGTTGAAAGGGTGACTGAGTTTCTGTCTCGTTGTCTGCAAATGTTTCCATGTCTTTTAGGATGGGCCACAAATGGTCAAACCTGAATCCATGTTTATATTTGTTATCCTGGGATAATAAAATTTTTGCCTGGTTCATCTGTAAAATGATACAAAAATATTGTTAAAATCAAATATGAAATTTGTTTTTTCTACAAATTGATTTTTAACAAATACTCATAATATCAGCTTCCGAGGCACCACTAGGTTTCAGCCTTTCAATCTATCGTATGTATCCTCGCATTTTCCCCATGGAAGTAAGGATAGTTTGCATGCGACACTGTAAACTTCTTTTGTTACGAAGTTCAGTAATAAAAGATGGTCTGCTATTGTTGTAATCATTCTCTACTCGGCTCCAGAACATATCCTTTGACTGATAAATACCTATGATCGGGTTTTGTGAAACATCAAGATATATGTGACAAATATGTGTGTCTTCTGCATTTGTGTATGAAGAACTTCTTTTCGTAGACATTTTGTGGAAACAGGGATTTGAAGGGAAAAGTGATTTGGATAGAAAAGTGCTTTGCATGTATAAGATATTTGAAGGGAAACGTGACTTGAAGAGAAAAGTAGTTTGAATGTATAAAAGATTTGGTGGGATATGTTCAATTTAGTGTGGTTTGATATTTATAGAAACCTGGAGGTACTTTTTTCAGATTGAATCTTACGGTTCAGATGGTGAGGAAATCCATCCAATGGCTGACATTTAACTACTCAGATATCTTATTTTCATATTTTGGGAAATGTGAAAATAAGATTCCTTGAATGAAATTATTGCTAGATATTTTTTTGTCCGATTATACTTTTTCCATGTGGGCTTGCAATTATTGTCGGTCATATGGACAAAGAGAAGATATTTTTATAGAGATTGAATCCTACGGTTCAGATGGTAATGCAATCCATCCAATGGTTAAAATTTATCTTCATAGAATATCTTATCTTCATATTTTGGGAAATACGAAGATAAGATTCCTTGAATGAAATTATTGCTAGATATTTTTTTGTCCGTTTATACTGTTTCCATGTGGATTTGCAATTATTGTCGGTCACATGCACAAAGATAAATAGCCTACACCAAAGTCTGCTAAAACTCATTCAATTAAACTCAAAGAAAAACATGAATTTCAATATTGGAGGTCCATCTAATTTGTCATCTTCATCTTAATCTTCAGATGAAGATGAAGATGAAGAGGAAGAGGCAATTTTGGCAGCTCTTGGTGCGATGGATGCAGAAGAAGAAGAAATGATTGCCCAATATGGACAATTCCAACATGCCATGGCTCAGTATCTCAATCAACAAAATAACCCAGTGCGACGCGACGTGGAGGCTCAATTCCTGGTCATATAGTCATCAATCGAGATCGGAAAAGTGCTGATCGTCGTTTGTTCTACGACTATTTTGCCGAGAACCCTCGGTACAACTATCAAATGTTCCGTCGATGCTTTCGAATGGGTAGGAGTTTATTCCTTCGTATTGTTGAAAAAGTAGAAGCTCGTGACAACTATTTTATGCAACGAAGAGACAGTGTGGGTAGACTGGGTTTATCCGCGCTTCAGAAAATAACAGCAGTATTTCGGATGTTGGAATATGGTTGTCCAGCAGATGCTACTGACGAGTATATAAAAATAGGAGAGTCCACAACAATTGAGAGTTTGAAGAGATTTTGTCGTGCTGTTGTGGAGGAATTTGTAGGTGAGTATCATAGATCACCAAACGCTACTGACGTTGCAAGTCTACTTCGTATTGGTAAAGATCGTGATTTTCCAGGAATGCTGGGTAGTCTAGATTGTATGCACTGGAAGTGGAAAAATTGTCTAACAGCTTGGACAGGGCAATATGCAGGTCGTAGTGGATCCCCAACTATTATTTTAGAGGCTGTTGCTGATTATGATCTGTGGATATGGCATGCATATTTTGGTTTGCCTGGTACGAATAATGATATTAATGTGTTGGAGGCATCCCATCTTTTTTCCAACCTTACTCAAGGTATTGCTCCTCCAGCTCATTTTGTCATTCAAGGAAAAAGAATATAATATAGGTTATTATTTAGCTGATGGTATATACCCAAAATGGTCTATGTTTGTACAAACTATTCACGATCCACGTGGTCCCAAAAAAAATTATTTGCAATGAAACAAGAAGCCTGTAGAAAAGACGTGGAACGTGCATTTGGAGTTCTCCAATCACGATTTGCAATTGTGGCAGGATCGGCTCGTTTTTGGCATAAACATATTTGACATGATATAATGACTACGTGCATTATTATGCACAACATGATAATCGCGGATGAGCGTGATGTAACTGCATCAATTGAGGATCATATGGAAACACCAACTCCAGAAGTTGAGATGGTGTTAGATGAAAATACCCGATTTCAACAATTCCTAGCTCGACATAGAGGAATCGGGGATAAAGACGCTCACATTGCACTCCGAAATGCGTTAATAGATCTTTTGTGGGATGATTATACTAATTCAGATAATTTGATGATGATCAATATGTACTTTTATTTTTATGTTTTTTCTTTTATATTTCCTGAAATGTAATGTTCAAGTTATTTCAATAATAAATGCAAATCAATTTAATTTTTTTTATGTATTAATTTCACATTTTCTTATTATATTGTAATATTATGTTAATTATGGGGTGAAATGTTAATTGTGTAGAAATATTAAAAAAAAAAGGGAATATTATGAGGAATATTCTCTTTAATGTAAAGTTTGATGCAGTGGGTTGGAGATGGAATAGTAAAATAGTGTAACAGTTGCTCCAAAGACACTAATCGGATTGGAGATGCCCTAATGCTCCTACTTCAATATTATTTATTTATTTATTTTAAGTTCTTCTTGTAAAGATTTTTCTCTTAACCATTATCACACGCTTTTTGTAATTCTAAATTTGTATTGCATCTTATTTCACAATCCAAAAATTTAAACATATAAAGCTCCTTTTATATACAAAATATAATTTTGTTAAAGTCCACCTTCACGAAACTACAAACAACGGCATAAATTTATTTTTACTATTCAAATATTTTTTTCAAACAAACATTTTGTTTTTTTTTTACAATACTGTGTTAAAAATGTTTATAGACACTATAACAATATTAAGAATATAAGTAATTACAAGTAATAACTTAAAATTTTTATTTCTTTTCTAACTTTTGAAACTATTTTTGAATCACGGATTAAGCACCCCTAAATTTCGTTATTTTTTCACTGTCACTCAATGATGATCTTAACATTTTTCCTAAGTATACAAATTAAGAGAATTTAATAATAAAAAAATCTTTTTTTTTTCAATCACAAATTTTTTAATATTTCAATAAAATAAAACAATTTGTTTTTTTTTTAACCAGCAATGTTAATAGCATGCGAATCATTAACTATGATTGCCCCACCGAAGGATATTCTAGTCCCGTTCCTTTTTTTAAAGGAAAATATCCAGTTATATTAAGAAATATTATTATTGTCATATATATATATTATTGTAATATATTTACTTTTCTAAATTATCTAGACAAAATCCCACTGAATATGGATCCCAGTTTCTCGGCCTCAGCGTTTGATTTTTCGTCTGAAGACCGAATAATACTTAATTATACTGAAGACTGAATAGTGACTGAAAACTGAATAACATGTTTGATTTTTTTCACTGAAAACTGAATACAAGTGATAAGTTGTTTGTTTTTTAAATACTTTTACATCGATACCCTTTCAACTATTATTTGTTATATACTTATATTTTAATGTGTTCAATGTTTATATGTGAAATTATAATAGTAAACTTATACATATATAATGAAGTCTATATGATCTATCAATGTAAACATACCATATAAATATGCTATAAACATACATAATTCAATTATATATATGTAAATTAACAAAATTAGTGTTGAATTTTGAGAGTATTTCATCTAGGCATATACAGATATAATCAAATTTTAGACTTAAAACAACTTTTTTAATATCTAAAAACTCTACTGAGAGACAACCAAACGACACAATATTTTTTAAAAAGGACTTTTTTAATTAAAAAAACTCTTTTAGCCATTAGACAAACTCTTCCAAACGGACACTAAATAGGATGAGGAATTGAGGATAGTGTATAACTTGCACTCTCTTGGCAAATACAAGGATGCGAAAAGTAATGCGACTATGATTTTAGATTCAGACAGAATTTTGGAGTTTGCATCTTTTTTTGTGGAATCTAGGGTGATGATGGTTAAGTGTGCGGCAACATGTAAGAGGAAAATTGATAAGGTTTATAAGAGATTACTTAACTTAACTAAAAAGGCTAGTTGTTTGTTCAAGAATCCTCACCATTACCCATTGTTAATTGACCTACTGCTCTTCGGCATCAATCACTTCCATTGGCACTGTACTGTTTAATTCAAATATCACCCATAGCAAGTTTTATGTGTTCCTTCTGTCCGCTTAAATCTCATGTCTGCAGGTAAAGTCACTAATTCTCTAACTGATGTGCGATATTGTTTCTTAATTTTTGTATCTTGCAGGACTTGGCTCAGGTGAACAATGTGCTGCATGTCTTCGTTGCAAAGGACGCATGTCTTCAGTAAAGTTTCTCAATCCTCCAATTATTGGTACATGCGACCTGGACATCTGTCACCTTCTCGTCTTAAGTAAGTGTCTCCATTATTGTCTTTCAATGGTATTTCTTTTACCATGACACTCAACCAGTTGAATCTCCACAAGAGCTTCCAAAGGAAAATTAGGGTATTACTAACATTATCTTTATTTTTAGGCGAGAATAAAACTCCCTTTAACACTCTTCTTGGACACTTCTCCATATATGTCTACGCTTCAGCAATGAGGTCCAAAAAAGAAAGGTTAAATCTTCACTGTAAACACTAGAATACTCTGATTCCCCACCTATCTATTCTCTCTTCTTCAAGTATCTCCAACCAATTAATAAAAGATGTCAATTAACAAGAGCAAACCCTCATACATGCACTCGACAAGAAATTCCTTGACAATCCATTGCTATCCTCCACGAACGCCTCTCCAATTCGCATACCAAAAAACCTCTCGTAAAAACTAATCAACGAATTGGTTAAAGTAAACAAACTCTACCTAAACTGTTTGGATTTAGTGTTGTTTGGAAAGCGGTGCGGGAATCAGGTGAATAGGATGAGGTTAGTGTACAGCTTGCACTCTCTCGAAAAATGCAAGGATGCAGAGAGTGAGGCGACTATGGTTTTGAAGATTATTAGAGCTTCGGACAGAATTTGAGAGTTTGCATTTTTTTTATGTGGAAACTACGGTGATAAGGGTGTGCAGCTACATGTAAGAGGAAGAATAATAGGGTGAACCGGACCGGAGACCAAACCGGAACAAGTTAGGACTTCACGATATCTCTCCAACCTGAGGAGTATTAAGAAATATTATTGTAGTATATTTAGTTTCCTAAATTAGTCTAGACAAAATCCCACCGAATGTGGATCACGGTTTCTTGGCCTCATATATGGCTTGATTGAATGTTGTACTTTACATACATTTTCAGTAAAATTATTCATCATTTCAGTATTTTTTTTTCTCTTACCTAATTTCAGTTTTTAAAAAGTTACCCACTTTTACATGTGTACAGAAAAATACTATCTCTAACTACATACACAAGAAAAAATGCCTATTGAGATTTTTTTTTTAATAATACTAGATAATCTAAAAATTTAACCCAAATTCAAACTAAATGATGTGGTAAGTGAGTTGTCATCACCATACACAATATGGGATGATGTGGCTAATGAAAAATCACTTGCCACATCGTTTGAGTTAAAATTTGGATTAAATTTTTGGGTTGTCTAGGATTACTCTTTTTTTTTCTGCCCCTATAGACCTTTTGGGACGATTTTTTTTTTCATCCCAAATTACATTGCCTTAAAACATTAAAATAATGAGTTAAATCGACAAATATCATTGAGGTTATGTAAAAAATAATAATAATTAAAAATGCTATTTAGATATTGGAACATTAAAAAAAAAAATAGGGATTGACCTTTTCGGTTGGGTTTGGGTTGAAACTCAATGTCAAACCAAACTGATATGCATCGGTTTGACTATATTTCAACAAAAACCAAACTAATGTGATTTGCTAAAACGATTCAAAAAAAAAAATCGGGTTGGTTTGAGTTGATTTGGATTGATTAAACGGTTTAGGTTGGATAAACTTAACGGTTTAGGTTTGAACCTAAAAATCAAATTTTGTATTATTATAAAAAATTATTTAAATATAAAAATATTATAGGTGTTATTTAATTATTTTAAAAATTAAAAATATTATATAATTAACAAATTAACAATAAAATTTACCATAACAGAAAAATAAAAAATAAAACATAATAAAGCTCATATTCTAAAATGTATTGGAATGGATTAGAAACTGTATTTTATCTATTAAAAAAATAATATAAAAAAGAAAGATGAGTAGTAATACCAAATGGTTGATGATAATGAATGAGAAGAATTTTTTTTTATATGAGAAGCAAATAAGTATAAATAAAGTTATAAAACCCTAGGAAATGTGGATTTGATTTTATTAAATATATGGGTTGGTTTGGGTTGTATGAATTTTATTTTTGGCAACCCAATCAAAACCAATCTTTGATCGGTTTGTTAAATGACAAACCGATTAATATATTTTTTATATGTAAATCCAACCCATAAATTTTGGGCTGGGTTAGGCGGGTTGGTTCGGTTTGACGGATTTTTTCATACCCATAAAAATATTCAATAATTGCTGACAATTTTATATTTTTTTATTGATATTAATTATCTTAATTTGTGCATTTGTGAAAAATTATTTAAGATGATTCTTGAATAATGATGAAAACACAATTAAAAAAAAACAATGCTAGATGTTCCAACTAATATCCCAACTTGTAACTTAGACATTTGTGCGTTTCGAATCCTTCTTTGCAGGCACTACAAGAAAAATGCTCTTCTACAGCAACATTTAGATGTCACAAAATCTTAACTCTACATCACCAAATGATTTTAGCGACACCAAAGCAAGTGTCTCTACCTTGTCGCCCTAACCCCGTCGCAAATAAGTATATGTGACATCTTAAAACATATCTCTGAAAACTATTTTTTGATACACAAGAACAGTGTCACCATAAGTGTCAAAAACGTTCAATTGGTGACTCAAATGATACTTTTAGTAGCGGTGAAATTAAGGTTGTCAGTGATTCTTTAGTAGCGGTGTCTTGGATAAATTCTGATACTTTTGGGAGTTTGGTCATATTAAATTGATTTACGACATCCTAGATTTTATAAGGAAACATTGGAGTTTGTCTGTCGGTTTTAGTTCGAGAGCTTCAAATTCGTATACGGATAATTTAGCTAAGAAGGGTTCTAATAGGGAAGGGGATGTCATCCAATAGGGAAACGTGTGAATCTCAGGCTTTTAGTTGTTGTTGCCTACTTTTTGTTATGCTTCTTTGTTGCTTGGGGTTTCTTTTGGGTTGTGTTTTTCTTGGTTGTTTGGTGCGATGTTCTGACCAGGGTTTTTGTAATTTGGCTGGTTCTTTATTGGCCTGCTAATATTTGTTCTTCTTGTGCTGTTGGATTTTTTCCTTTCATTAATAAATGTGAAAACGGTGAGAAATGTCACTTTTTTTTCCTGTGAGTTCCAGTGATGTCACTAGTTTAATAAGTTAAGTTTAAAAGACACCTATTATAGTGAACTACCGAAATTACCCTTAAATAATCGATTCTTTAATCATTAAAAGACACCTCCTCCCTCTTTCTCTCCAAAAAAGTTGTCTAAAAATCGATCTACTACTCCTCCCTCTCTCTCTTCAAAAAACGAGTCTCTCCAAATATTGCATAAGAAGGTAACAAACATTTATGATCTTCATTTTTATTTTTTCATGTATTTCTGTGTGGTTTAACAATGTATGAACATGTATGAACATTTTGTCTCCAATTTTTTTGATATGTTTACGAGTTCTAAATGTGTCCAAGATTTTGTTACATTGGTCCGAGCATTTTTTGAAATGTTTACGACTTGTTTTGTAAATGGTTCGAGCATTTTTTAATATGTCGGAACGTTTTTTACATTTGTCTGAGCTGTTTTGAAGTGGTGCAAACAAGTTTAAAATCTTGGACAAAAAAAAAAAACTCGAAAGCATTTTAAAAAAGCTCAAACCATTTTAAAAAAAGTTCGATCTCTAAAAAAAAAATCGATCATGTTCAAAAAAGCTTGAGCCATTAAAAAAAATCTCAAGCTCGATCCCTCACAAAAAAAGCTCGACCTCTCACAAAAAACTTGCTCATGTATAAAAAAAGCTCAATACCTCACAAAAAAGCTCGATCATGTACAAAAAAAGCTTGATACCGTACAAAAAAAGCTCGATCATGATAAAAAAGCTTGATTCGTTTTAAAAAAGCTCGACCATGTACCAAAAAAGCTCCATCCCTAATAAAAAAAACTCGATTGCTTACACTTAAGATTTTTGTTTAATCCTTTATAATTATAAGTTTAATATTAAATATTATTTTCTGAATAATGGTTTCTGATGATGATTTTGACAGGACAATAGATAAGATAAGAATAGTCATATCTTACAACGGTCGATAAGAGCAATTACCCGAAGGAAGTCAGAGGTATTTAGGTTCCGATAACCAAAGTTTGTATGTGTCAAAGAATATGACTTATGACGAACTGGTGTCGATTGTACTAACCGTTGTGAAGTATGATGAGAACAAATATAGTGCTGATCTACAGTCTATATCAATCGTTCCTAGGACTACATGTCGTACATTTATAAGAAACGATGATGATGTTCAGTTTATGTTAGGGGAAGATAGGGTGATCCCTCAAGTATGTGTTAGTCTAATTAAGATGGCACCATGAGATGTAATAGGGGAAGATATCCCTTATCGTGAAGACACCTACCAATTTCGATCGTTAAGCGGAAGCAACCAGTTGTTGACAGAATGAAGTGGGATCGAAGGTCGGGACAACATGTGTGGTGTCCCACCGGAAGCAGCCGACCATGCTGATATAGTGGGACCTCAATTCAACGATGTCTTTGGTTGTCAAATTGAGATGAATGGTAGGCAGTACAACCACCAATACAATGAGATCTATAATGATATAAAAAATAAGCAGAATACATCACCGAATGTTAGGTCGATTCATGAGGTGGATAATGAGGAAAATTATAATCCGGTAGATAATGTAGAGAACAGTGAGGATGATGAAGAGCCTGTCCAATCGGAAAGACGTGCAAGACATATACACAGATTTAGTTCCAGTGCACTAGATATAGCTGAGACATCCGAGACCCGGACTAATGTAACTCTAGATGATTCTGATAATACCACAACGTGGGTTATTCCAGGGCAAAATCATACTTGTTTGGTATAGGTGTATTGACGTCGATTTTTGGATTATGTCAGAAAAGCCAACAACGATTGGATTTCGGCTATTGACTCAAAGAGAGAGAGATTCAGAGAGAGTAACGAAGACAAGTTTTACGTGGTAAAACTCCAATGACCGGAGAAACGTCCACGGGTGGTTGAAGGATCAACCAAGCCAAAATCCACTATAAGAATATGATGTTTACAAGCTCTCGATCTCCCTTTTTTCTCTTTGTATTTGCTATGATTGATGTATGTTATATTGCCTATATGTTTCGAAGCAGATTATGGGTTTATTTATATGCTTATAGAACCCTAATCTGCTTTGTACAAGTAATACAAGATCTTTGTATTTAATTGTGATTCAGTTACTTGCTTGAGGTTGATTTGTCTTCTTTCCTGTTTCGGAGTCTCTCATGGAAATCGAGTGGGATTCTAGTAGTGTAGTTCAATTCGGACTTGTTTCCTTATAAGAATGTAGTCTTCGTAAAGAAATCAAGTTATTTCTTGATTGGGGACTCTTCTAACTTAATGTTCCATTTTATTTAGGATTCCTTCCTGATGGATATCTTTGCGTATTTAATGACTTAATCCGTGTGAAATAAGCACCAAGTTCTTACTCGAGTCGTATTTATTCCCGAGTAAGAGTAATACCTGATGGTCCAGAGTAGCGCCGTTTGAGCCAGAGTGGAAGCGTTGTTTAACCGGTGCCCGAGTGTTCTTAACTGATCCCGAGTAGGTTTCATTATATATATGCTTACTCGGGCTTTTCTTCTCTTTAATGATGCCTCGTAGGATATTTCCTGAGTGCCCATTTGGGCGCCCACCTGGCTATTTTCTCCTTCCTGTCAATGACGTGTATACTTGGTAATATTCACATACGACAATACCCCCTTAAAATATTTTTACCGAGTAAATTTCATTTCGGGCAACAGTATTTTAATCGTCTTTAATTTTCACTTGTCAGAATAGCTGTCTTATCATAATGGCGCGTCTTAATGGTGACCCTGTAATTTCGATTCACTTCATCATGCGAGATCTTAAATGATGGCGACGTTTTGAAGTTCTAACGGTTGAGGGCTACTTTCTGTTTTGACACGCGTCCCTCGTCTCTTCGTTTTTCAATATCATTTATGAGAAATGATTTTGCGTTTCCCCAAACGCCGCCTACGTCATCGAGTTTCGTCATAAATTTTTTCCCGCTTTAAAATCCTAGGGTTTCGTGCCGTCTCATCTTTAAATTCTTTGCTGAGAGACATTGTTGGTTTATTCTCAAAAAAATTCAGCAGAAATTTCTTTAAACTCAGATTTCTTTATCCAGAAGTTCACGATTCTCCGCTTGAAGATCTTGCATCAATCTCAATTCAAGGTTAGTTTTAATGGGGCCATCTTCCTGCCATCGTCTCTTTAAAATCACTTTAGATGCATTAGAACGTGGGGATTTCCAGTTAGTTTCTTGCATTAAACGATTACTGGGGGATATACCAATAGATGAACCTCCATTCTTAGAGGTTGATGTTTCTGGGCTTCACCCTGACGTCACTTTCAGCCCTGTAACGAGTTCTCCATCTAGTTCTGATTCTGATATTTCTGATCACAGAGTATCTTTTCGAAGGATGGGTAAACATCAGAGCACAAGTAAGGTATAAAAGCACGGCTCGAGCAGCGTTCAGACCAGGGAACAGACTGTTAACGAGGGTGACGTTGATGAAGTGTACAAGGTGTCTTATTTCTTTTTCTGACACTCGCCCTAGTGGCTTTAATACTGAGCCGAATGTGGTCGGGCTAGCTGAGATAGAAAAATATCGTTCCCGATTCGACTTGCCCGACTCAGTCACTTTGGTTCCTGCTGGGGATAGATGCGTATGGAATCCTCCTGAGGGCATGGTCGCGATTTATGGATCCATGCTTTGCTGCGGCGTCACACTTCCCCTTTAGCCTTTTATTGCCTGGTTTTTGGCTGAGGCAGGGATAGCCCCAGCTCAGTTGGCCCCGAATAGTTACAAAGTTTTGATGTGCCTGTGGCACATGTTCATTCGAATGAACCTTTCGCCAACTTCCCCGAATAAAATCAGGCATTTCTTTATGCTGAGGCAGGTTAGCAAAACGGGGACCTATTTTCTTGCGTCTGTTTCTTCGGACGGTTGGGTCCCCAAATAAGCAAAGGTTAATCGGGGGGTTGATGCTTCTGATGACCCAAAAAAGAAGGGTTTCATATGGGGATTCCCTACATCCAACAAATTTTGGAAGAACAGTTAGTTTTTCGCTGGAGGGGCTCTCGGGCTCGACATTACTGTTCGATCTGGGGATTCCCGAACGGTGTTGAGTGTTTCCCGTTTCTTATATTCCCCCGAAGTGTGGAACAAGAAAATAATTGATTATAGTGATTCAAAGCTGAAGTGGCTGACTCGGGCAGCTGTTCGTACTCTGGAGAAGAGGAGCAAGAGCTATCTTTTCAAAGAGGATGACTTGATAAAGCTCGGCTTCTTCAGACAGATTTCGGGCCATCGCAGGCGATGTAAGTAACCCGACGCTCTTTCTGTTGTATTTTTCTGCTTTTTCATTTTCTTTTCTAACAATTTTGTTTTACTAGTGTTCGATACGGACGTCGTCAGCGATCTTCAGGCTCGCCAGGTGAAGGCGATTTTGCAAGCGAGTAGAAAGGAAGCTTCCCGTCAGGGCGATGAGGGTATTGCTCCACCTGAGCCTGATGAAGAAACCGACACTGCTGAGGAACGAATTCCCCAATGCGTTGTTCAGGGTGCTCAGCTTCCTACTCAGGATTCTGCTGGTCCAAGCGGCCAGAGTGAAGGCCCGTGTGGAAAGCTTGTTGGACGGTTTGAAGCCGGTGACGGTGGTAACGTCTTGACGGATCAAGTGCCTGCAGGTGCCGAATTCTTTAAGTCTTTTCGGGATAATCTGTAGGAAGATCCTGATGCTCATCTTAACTTCCACCTTTCTCGGGGTGAGAAGCGAAAGGCAGTTAGTTTACCATCTCGTCCACTCAAAGTTTCTCGGGTAGTCTCATTTATTGACTCCAGTGATGAAGATGTTGAGGATGAGATTGCCCCGAGTGTTGCCGCTGGAGCATCAGTGGATGCAGCCGCTTCAGAACCGAGTAGGGCTTCTTCTACCCCAAAGTTGGAGATATGGAGGCTGAACCTTCGGGGGTTCCTTCTCCATCCTTAGAACTGAACAGGGCTTCTCCTGCCCCCGAGTTTGGAAATTTGGGAGCTGAACCCTCGGGGGTTCCTTTATTCCTTTCTCCCCAGGATATGCTACGGGAGATGTCTTCTGGTCGGGCTTTTAACCGGGAGGACCGCTGGAGCGGTTTTAGAGATGGTTCATTATCCGAACGTCTCTAAAATGTTTTCAACGATGCATCTTATGTAAGTTAAATCTGACTCGGTTAATTCTGACTCTATTGTTTTGCTTCTGCCAGATTTCTAAGCATAATCCTTTGCAGATGGTGGCCGAATTCGCTGAGCTTATTCAGACGCAGCAACATCAAGCCGATCGAATAAGGCGTCTAGAGGCTCAGCTGAATTTGAGTGAGGAGGGCCGTGCTCGAGCCGAGAAAACTTACCAGCAGGAGGTTGGCTCTATATAAATATTTACCGACCATTGTCTGGCGAAGCAGGTTGAAGCCGAGGACAAGGCATCTCTGGCAGAGGAGAAGGTTGCATCACTTCAAAATCTTCTATCTTCTGTTGAGGAATCCATGAGCAGGAGGCGGAGCAGGCGAAGTCGGCGTATGACCAAAAAATTGAAGATCTGGAGCGCCAAATGTTGACAGTTGAATCCCTTTCCCGAGAGACCAGGTTGGAACTGGAAGTCCAAGGGGTGGATCGTTTTAAAAGATCCCCTGCTTATGATGCCCTACTTCTTCAGGAATTTCAACGTTTGCTTGTTTCGACCGGCGAGTTCTTCAAATTTAAGAATAGGGCGACCGAGAAAGCCAGTGCTAATTGGGAGCTGTCAATCAAACACCATTTGGACCGGTCCTTGGAATCTCTTTAGATTCAGATGAGGGAATGGAGAGCCTACTGTCATAGGCAAGGCAAAGAGCCCCATCCCATGCATTTAGAGATTCCGTTCGAGCATTCTCTCTCGACCTTTTATGCAAGTCAAGAGTCGGTTGAGGGTGCAGTCCCAGATGTCAGGCCAGTCCCGGGTGAAGATTACAGCCAGTGGATGGATGATACTGTCGACGATATCACTTGGCCATCTAATGAGAGCCTGCTTCGTGAGTACGAGATGGTGCCAGATCCGAGTATTGGCAAAGGCTCGAAATCCTCGCAACCTTAATTTTGTAGAATTGTGGAAAATTCTGATTTTTTTTTACTTGTACATAACCATTCTTTGAACTGTAACCATTCTTTTAGGAACAATAAAATTCTATTTTATTTTCAATTAAATGGTCTTGATCTGTTTATTGCTGATTGTTGCCAAGTGCTGTATTAAACTGGCTGATGTTCGGGTAACTTAACCGAGTATCTTATTAAACCGGCTGTTACTCGAATAACTTCATTTGCCAAGTATCTTATTAAACTGGCTTCTTCGATGTTCGGGTATCTTAACTGAGTATCTTATTAAACCGGTTGTTACCCGAATGACTTCAATTGCTAAGTATCTTATTAAACTGGCTTCTTCAATGTTCGGGTAACTTAACCGAGTATCTTATTAAACCGGTTGTTACCCAAATGACTTCAATTGCCAAGTATCCTATTAAACTGGCTTCTTCGATGTTCGGGTAACTTAACTGAGTGTCTTATTAAACCGGTTGTTACCTGAATGATTTCAATTGCCAAGTATCTTATTAAACTGGCTTCTTCGATGTTCGGGTAACTTAACCGAGTATCTTATTAAACCGGTTGTTACCCAAATGACTTCAATTGCCAAGTATCTTATTAAACTGGCTCTTTATTATTAACCGAGTCATCTTGAAACAGAAATTTACACGTGTTTCATACCCGAACGTTACATTAAGGCTTACCATGATCATACATTCGAGTCCTTACGCAATACCAAGGACGTCTCCCTAGTTTTTATGTGCAAGGGTTTGCTGAATCGTTGAGCTCTTTTTTTTTTATAAAAAAAGTTGCTTCAACACAGCTACGCATTTCACCGGAATTTCTCCCGATAGCGTCCTGAGCATTTTTCTAGAGTCTGGTGCATCGGGTTTGCCTTTTTGTGAAGGTCATTTTGACCCTGCTCGGCTGGCATGCTCCTACGAGCTTCTCCGCCCATTCAGGATTTGATGGTCCCGAGAATTCTATTTGCATGTTCTTATTATCATGCTCTGCTTCTATATGTTCTTATTATCATATGCATTCTTTTGGAAATCCTGAACTAGATGCTATCCTTTCAGAAATTCCGAGTAGTTTTATTTATTACTGCAAAAAATCGACAGATTTAAATTACAGTTTCATATTTATCCTACCAATATTGTCCTGACTAGAAAAAAGAATAAAATATTCAATATAAATATATATATATATATATATATATATATATATATATATATATATATATATATTAAGGATAGAAAATCTTCAGATATTGGGCATTGCATGGTCGGGGTAACACCCCTTCATTAGGTCGAGCAATCCAATAAGCTCCATGGCCAGCTATCCCATCGATCTTGTATGGACCTTCCCATTTGTCAGCCAGGGATCCTGCGGCTCTATTTTTTGTGTTCAATGACACCTTCCTGAGCACCAGGTCTCCTAGCTGGAATTTCCTGATCCGAACACGAGAGTTGTAGTGGCGAGCCACTCTTTGTTGATATGCTGTATTTCTTATTCGGGACTTTTCCCTTTTTTCTTCTATCTCATCCAAACTTTGTAGTAGCATATCAACATTCTGTTCTTCATCGTATAGCCTGACCTAGGGGGACACATACGATGTTTCTACGGGAATGACAGCTTCTGTCCCGAACACTAAGGTAAACAGAGTTTCTCCTGTTGAAGTCCTTGCTGTCGTCCGATATGCCCATAATACTTCAGGAAGCTTTTTAACCCAGCTTCCTTTTTTGTCATCTAACTTTGCTTTAATGGTGTGCTTGTTAATTTTATTTACTGCTTCTACTTGCCCGTTTGTTTGAGGATGAGCTGGTGTCGCATAGTAGTTAGCAATCTGATACTTTTCGCACAACTGTCTGAACTTTTGGTTATCAAACTGAGTGTCATTGTCGGTGATTATAGTGTCCGAAACTCCAAACCTATAAAGTATGTTTTTCTTTACAAAATTTGTGGTGTTGGCTTCTGTGATATGCACCAGTGCTTCAGCTTCTGCCCATTTTGTGAAATAATCGACAACTACTATGGCGTGCTTTGCTCTACCCCACTCCCAGCTAGTATTGGCCCAATCAGGTCTAGGCCCCACATGGCGAATGGCCATGGGGCAGTGAGGTTTCTGAGCTTTTCTGGGGGTTGTCGGATATCGTTGGCAACCCTTTGACATGTATTGCAACTTTTCGACCATTGCTGTGCATCTGAGAAAGCGTAGGCCAGTAATAGCCTTGCATGAGTACCTTATGCGCCAGACTTCTTCCTCCAGTGTGGTTCCTGCAAACTCCTCCGTGGATCTTTTGAAGTATTCAATGTGCATCTTCTTCCGGTACACATCCCTGGAGAGCTCGAGAAAACCCCCTTTTGTATAATTCTCCTCCGATCATAGTATACCTAGCCGATCGATACCTGATGTGCTTTGCTAATACCGTATTATTCGGGAGCACGCCTTCTTCCAGAAACCTTCTCAGCTGGACCATCCAACCTTCTTCCGGTGTTCGGATTTCTAAAATTTCCAAATGCTTGGGTTCAGCTGTACTCGGTTTAAGGAGGTGTGCAACTGGAATGGTCTTTGGTATGATTAAGGTTGTTGCTGACGCTAATTTAGACAATGCGTTTGCCTTTTCATTTTCTTCTCTGGGGATCTAAGCGATCTTGTATTCTTTAAATTTTTGGAGGAGCTGTTTCGCGATGTCACAGTAAGCAATCATACCTTCATCTTTGGCCTGGTACTCGTCCATAACCTGGTTGACAACTACCTGTGAATCGCTAAATATCTCAACTTCATCTGCCCCAAGAGCTATGCAGACTCTGAGTCCAGCTAACAATGCCTCGTGCTCGGCTTGATTATTGATTGCTTTGAAATCAAATCTCATGGCAAATTCAACATCATCTCCTTCTGGGGTGCGAACTACGATCCCTGCCCCGCTGCCATGAGTGTTTGAAGAACCATCAACATATAGTTTCCATGGGAAACTTTTATCCAACAGTCTTTTTGCTTCCAGGTTTGGTTCTGTGAACTCGGCTATGAAGTCTGCCACTGCTTGTCCTTTGAGGAGGTTCTGTGGACATAATGAATATCGAATTCACTTAGCTCGATTGCCCATTTGGTAAGTCTTCCTGATATCTCTAACTTTTGTAAGATTTGTCTTAATGAGCAATTGATGAGAACCTAGATTGTATGGGCCTGAAAGTATGGTCTTAGCTTTTTTGCAGCTGAGACCAATGCTAAAGCCATCTTTTCTGCCTGCGAGTACCTAGTATCAGCCGGTAAGAGTGTCTTGCTGGTATAATACACTGGTTTTTGCACTCTTTCTTCTATTCTGACTAAAACTAAACTTGTTGCAAGCTCGGTTATTGACAGATACAGCTGAAGTATTTCCCCTTTTTACGATTTTGAGAGAACGGGAGATTGTCCCAAGTACTCTTTTATTTTTAAGAATGTCTGCTCGCACTCTTTATTCCACTCGAGTCCTTTCCCTTTTTTGATTATCTTGAAGAAAGATGCGCACCTGTCTGTAGCCCTTGAGATGAATCTTCCCAAGGAGGCTAAACACCCTGTTAAGCGCTGTACCTCTTTCAATGTTTTAGGTGAGGTCATTTCTTGCAAAGCCTGGATCTTCTCGGGATTAACTTCGATTCCTCTTTGATGGACTTGAAAACCCAAGAATCTCCCCGAATCGACTCCGAATAAACATTTGTTCGGGTTTAATTTCATCTGGTATCTTCTCAGAACATCAAATGTCTCTCGGAGGTCCTGGGCATGCTCATCTGCCGAGGCGCTTTTAGTCAACATGTCATCAATGTACACTTCCATGTTCCTTCCTATTTGTCGAGTGAAGATTTTGTTGACCAACCTTTGATACGTAGCACCTGCATTTTTTAAACCGAAGGGCATTACTGTGTAGCAATATAAACCCTGATCCGTTGTGAAAGCTGTTTTTTCTTCATCAGCTTTGTTCATCCGGATCTTATTGTATCCCGAGTAAGCGTCCATGAAGCTGAGCAATCCATGACCTGCTGTGGCATCCACCAGCTGGTCTATCCTTGGAAGTGGGAAGCTGTTCTATGGACATGCCTTGTTCAAATCCGTGAAATCTACGCACATCCTCCATTGTGGATTTTTCTTCTAGACGAGGACTACGTTGGCGACCCATTGAGGGTAGCTGACTTCTCTGATTGATCCGGTTGCCAGTAGCTTTTCCACCTCTTGTTTGATTGCTTGACTTCTTTCAGGATTGAACGATCTTCTCTTTTGTATTACCGGTTTTGCATTCGGGCTAACTGCGAGGTGAGATATTACTCGGGCATCTATTCCGATCATATCTTCGTGACTCCAAGCGAATACATCTTTGTACTCTCTAAGCAGATTGGTTAAGTCTTGCTTGACTTTTCCATCCAAGTTGGCCCCGATCTTGATTTTCTTGTCTAGTTTGTCTTCTTCAAGTACTACTTCAACCAATTCTATTTTGTATTCATTCGAGCCCTCCATTGGATCTAGTTCGAATGACAAGGATTCTTCACACTGATTTGGCTGCATTATGGTGCACACTTGTTCAGCATCATACTTGTCTCTGTATACTGACAGGTTTGCTCTTCGGGCCATCTCTTGGGATACCTTGACTATCCCAACCCCTTGTTCTGTTGGGAACTTGATCATTAATGCATAAGTGGCCGTCATGGCCCTTGTTTTATTCAGGAATGGCCCGCCCAATAATGCATTATACGGCCAATTATCCAAGTCAACTACCACGAAGTCGAGCAGGACAATCCTCTGGCATGGTGCAGTTCCGATATTCACGGGTAGTTTTACCTTCCCGAGTGACCTGACCTCTATCCCCCCAAACCCTCTTAATGGAGTATGGAAAGGTTATAAATCTTTTCGGTCTAGTCTTAGCTGGTCGTATACGGCCACGCTTAGGATGTCTGCTGAACTCCCATTATCTATTAAAATTCTCCGGACATCCCTATGGCCAATCCAGACACTTATAACCAAAGCGTCATTAGGTCGAACATCGACGCCATGGGAATCTGCCTCTGTAAAGACTATTGGGTCCCATCCTTCCTTTACCCTTTCCGGGTCTGGCTCAACCGATTTAACGTCGCAGTTATTCCTTGCTTCTATTGCTTCTTTGATTTCCTGAGTTCTTTCTTGGTTGCTTCTTCCAGTAGAGGGTCCTTCGAAAATTGTATGTATTATTTGATTGGCTTCGGGGCTGGTTCTTTGATTTTGACCAGGGTTGTGATCAACCTTGACTTCTTTCTTAGTTTCTGATCTCATCTTTTTTCAAGATTATGTCCAGCAGGTGCCCTTCCCGAATAAGAGTCTCTATGTAATCTCTGAGCTGAAAACACTTTGAAATCTCATGCCTGGTTTTTTTGTGAAACCTGCAATACTTGGTTGTATCTCTCCTGGTGAACTATAATTGTCGCCGCTGCTCTTGCACCATATTCTTCTCTTCCAAGATGGCAAAAATTTCTTCTTGTTTTTTCTAAATAGGGGTGTAATTGTTACATCTGCCTCGGTATTTCTCTGTGGATCGTTCGGAGTTGAGCCCACTACCCCCATCCTTGTTTTTCTCCTTGCTGTTCCCTTTCCGTTTTTCCTTTTGGTTCTGCCCCTTGGATTCGGTATTCTTCTGTTCGGGCTTTCCTCCATGCATATAGCTTCCTCTGTAGCTAACTCTTCTTCCTCGGCCAGAGCGTATCCTCCTGCCATATCCATCATGTCAGCATACCTAGTCAGCCGTGCTATTCTCAAATCAAAGGATATTCATCCATTCTGCAAGTTATTGGTGAAGGCAGCAATACTTGTTTCATCATTAGCATTGCCAATTTCTGATACTGCTTGGCCGAACCGGCCCAAGTACTTTTTAATGACTCGTCCTTCCCCTGCTTTATTTGAGAAAGGTAGGCCACCGACTTCTTCCTGTGAACATTGCTCAGGAATTGCCTTGAGAAGCTCTTGCTCAGCTCGCTGAAATTTTTGATGCTCGCCGGGGGTAGTCTTCCGAACCATCTTAACCTTGTGTCCCCAAGTGTTTGCGGAATGTTGAGACACAATAGGGGGTCATTGCGGGCATATTGAGCCATGGCACTTTTATAGCGTCTAACGTGCTCCTTTGGATCTGTATATTTTTTGAATTGCTCCACATGTGGCATCCTGAATCTTTCAGGGAAAAGGGTCTGTAAAATCTCCCTGGTGAATGGACTGTCAGAGTCATCGTCAGATAGATCGTTACAGCCATAACGTCTGACCAGTGCCTCCATCTGTCGCCTATTATTCTCAACTTCTCGAGTTAGGCTCTGGATCGTGACATCTCTGTCCCCCATCGGACTTCCCCGACTGTTAAACAGTTGGGTTATCGTCATTCTTTCCTCAGACTCTTCACTCTGATGCCGGTCCTCTCGTGTGACTCCATGATGACGTTTGCGATGGTGTTGATCACTGTCTTCTGATAATGACCGACCTCTGCGCCGGTCTTGTTTACGATGTCTGGCACGTACTGTTTGATTGTGGTCCAGCCTCTGGTGATGTTCCTCTTCAAGTGTTTTCTGTCCAGCCGGGTTGATTGGGGAAGAGTTTCTTCTTGTTTCAGACATAGTTATTCTTGGCCCAACCACCATCGAACAGAGCCTTGGGGTGAAGGATTGGGAGTATGTGCTCCTGCAGCCAGTAGATCAATCCCTTCCCATGCTGCGTCTGTCACCAATTGCTGCAAGGCCTCTTGGAAATGCAGTGTAAGATCTCTGCTGGTTGGAGGAACTTGTTGGATCCTTGCCAGGTGCGCATGCTGGTTTTCTGTGTTTGCTGCAGGATCTTGTGATGTATTGCCAACATGAAAATCGCCTGGTGATTTTTAGCCATTCCCTGAACTACTTCTGCTTCCTTCCATCGCTTTTAACAAGTTCGGAGGTTCGCCCCCTCCTTCTAGCGCCAATTGTTGACGTCGATTTTTGGATTATGTCAGAAAAGCCAACAAGGATTGGATTTCGGCTATTGACTCAAAGAGAGAGAGAGATTCAGAGAGAGTAACGAAGACATGTTTTACGTGGTAAAACTCCGATGACCTGAGAAACGTCCACGGGTGATTGAAGGATCAACCAAGCCAGAATCCACTATAAGAATATGATGTTTACAAGCTCTCGATCTCCCGTTTTTCTCTCTGTATTTGCTATGATTGCTGTATGTTATATTGCCTATATGTTTCGAAGCAGATTATGGGTTTATTTATATGCTTATAGAACCCTAATCTGCTTTGTACAAGTAATACAAGATCTTTGTATTTAATTGTGATTCGGTTACTTGCTTGAGGTTGATTTGTCTTCTTTCCTGTTTCGGAGTCTCTCATGGAAATCGAGTGGGATTCTAGTAGTGTAGTTCAATTCGGACTTGTTTCCTTATAAGAATGTAGTCTTCGTAAAGAAATCAAGTTATTTCTTGATTGGAGACTCTTCTAACTTAATGTTCCATTTTATTTGGTATTCCTTCCTGATGGATATCTTCGCGTATTTAATGACTTAATCCGTGTGAATTAAGCACCAAGTTCTTACTCGAGTCATATTTATTCCCGAGTAAGAGTAATACCTGATGGTCCCGAGTAGCGCCGTTTGAGCCCGAGTGGAAGCGTTGTTTAACCAGTCCCGAGTGTTGTTATCTGATCCCGAGTAGGTTTCATTCTATATATTCTTACTCGGGCTTTTCTTCTCTTTAATGATGCCTCGTAGGATATTTCCTGAGTGCCCATTTGGGCTTCCACCTGGCTATTTTCTCCTTCTTGTCAATGACGTGTATGCTTGGTAAAATTCACATACGACAAGGTGGAAGCGGGAACTTGTTTGAAGATGAACTTACAAGCATGATATATAAAGGACAATTTTTTCCAACAAAAAAGGATTTGAAGAGACTAGTATGCCATTTTGCAATGCGACAAAACTTCAAGTGGAAGGTGAAAAGGTCCAATAAGATAACATTACATCTGGTTTGTTTGATTGAAAGCTATACCAGGAAGTTAAGAGCGGTGAGGAGAGATGATGGGACATACTTTCAAGTAAAAAGTTTTGTCAACGAACACATTTGTTCGTTGGAGGAGATTCACCGCCGCCACTGACAAGCTAGTGCCATAATAATTGAAGAAGTTATTGCACCTAAACTTCAACAACAAGATGGTCGACTAATGCGTTCGAATGACATAATCACCAACATGAAAACAATGTATGGAATCCAAATCATTTACGGTAAGGCACACCAAACTCTCGATTATGTGTTGTCACTGACCTATGGAACGCATGAGGAAACCTTCCAACTGCTGCCATCATTATGCTACGTTTTGGAACAAAAAAATCCCTGCACAATCACGGACTTACAGTGCGATGAAGAGGGTAAATTCCTCTACTTTTTTATGTTGATTGGTGCCTCACTTAGAGGATTTCGGACGTGTATGCGTCCAGTTATCACCGTTGATGGTACCCATTTGAAGAGACGATTCAGAGGTACAATATTTATTGCAACAACACAAGATGGGAATGAACAGATGTATCTAATTGCTTTTTGGGTATAGTGACTCAGAAAACAACCTTTCATGTGATGGTTTTTGGATTGCTTGAAGGGTGCCCCAGGTCATATTGATGATCTGGTTTTCATTTCCGATCGACATGCAAGCATTGAAACATGGATTTCTAAAGTGTTCCCTTATGCCACCCATACCATATGTTGTTGGCCATTTTCAGAAAATATTAAGAAGTGATATCACAGAAAGAATGTTGCCGTAATAATGGACAAAGCAGTCCGAGCGTACACCGAGTTGAAATATAACCGGCACATGGAAGAGTTACAAAACTTGCACCCGAATGCATATGATTATGTAATTGATGTCGGTCCACATAAATGGTCCCGTGTACACTGCCCCGACATAAGGTATAGGGTGATGACAACAAGTGCTGAAGAATGTATAAACTCATGCATAAAATTTGTACGGCAACTGCCTATGTTGACTTTGGCTGAGTTCATTAGGAATATGCTACAGCGGTGGTTTCACGATCGCTATCAAGCTGTACAGTCCATGCGTCATTAGTTGACTGACGTATTACATCTTATGATCTTAAAACATATGGAGAAGTGTGGTTTTATGACCGTAAATCCAGTCGACTGGAACATATTCTCGGTTAAGTGATCTTAAAAATAGTGGACTGTTGGCTTAGCCTGAAAGACCTGTACTTGGAACAAATTTCAAATAGACTATTTTCCATGTTCTCACGCACTCGCTGCCATAAGGTACATTACAAGTTTTAGTGTACGGTTACTATTGATGAATCGTGAACCTCATCGTTTTCATTGTTTTTTTTCAGGGATAGAAACTTGGATTTCACATTGTTGTGTTCAGACTACTACAAGAGACAAACACTTATTGACGCGTACTCGGTTCCTATTATACCGGTTGGAAATCCTTCCACTTAGGTTGTGCCATCTGAGATTATTGAGAGGGTGATTTTGAATCCAATCTCTAGGAGACAAGTAGGACGCCCGAGAGCTGGTCGACATATCTCCTCTTCGGAGAGGACAACTACACAACCGGGTAGAAGATGTGGACAACCAGAGCATAATTCCAAGAGATGTTCTAACCCACCTTTGATTAATGAAGGTCCAAGCAGAGGTGTTCCCGATGAATACCGCCACAAGTGTAGCATATGTTATTCAATTGGACATAACAAACAGACGTACCCTAACAGGGACTCTAATAGGGAATGAATGGCAACGTTTCCATTGATCACATTGTAAACATTTGGAATTGTTTTAGATTGTAATAATTTGAAATTGTATGACTTGTTCATTAACTTATTTTGTACTAAATCTTTTTTGACAATGTCAAATGTAATATTGTTCAAGGTTTACAATGTGTTTCGTACATTTGATGGCAGACACTTGAAACATAAACATAAAAAAAAATTGAAATAATATTACTGAATTAGAATGTCTTTGTACATATAAAAGTGTACAAAATATAAAAAATATACAACAATAAATATAGAACACATCTCTAGGTGGGCTTGGAGTTATAAAAAATCTCCACAGCCATTTCTCTCGAATGATCCCCATGCTGTCCTCCGACCAATCGAAAGGGCGTCGATAAATCTCAAGGTATGGGGACCACAGTTACCCCTGCAAATGGACATATTAAAATGCATTGCAATTCATCTTTGAAAAAACAATCTCTAAGCACGTTAATGAAATTGAATGTGCTACGATTTTTGTTGTTGGGGGACTGTAGAAGTGGAGACCACGCTAACCGAGAATGGCTTATTTTTCCTGGGGAACGGTCGACGACCATCTCGTCGTGAAGTGTGGAATCCTACATCATTCAACACTGACGACAAAAACCATCGTAATGGGCGGACCTACTGCTTCCTGATATGCACAGGAACATCCTGTTTCCATGGGTCAAATATCTCCAGTTTCCCAAGAATAAGGTTGACGGTCACCAGGAGTCAATGTTGGCCCCCAACGTTGCATGGTATCATGACCTGTTGTAATAGTATGCAAAATGTGTTAGGATATATGAACAATTTTTAATTTAAATCATTTACACCGTGTAACACTTACCAAGTCAACATCGTGCCATAGGAGGTTTCCACTCGTGGTAGCTCCACGGACTGTCTGAAAGTCCTCTTCCAACCATCAGGATTGCAACACATTCAACCTCGCCGTGGTCACAGCTTTATGAGAATCACGAGGCATCATTCTCTCACACTGTAACATCATAAGTGGTTGTACATACAATCATTGACAGGAAGTTATCAACAATACAAAACCAAAAAATGAGATGCGATACCAATAATTTATAACTACTTACATATAATTACGTATCCAATACGTTGATCCTCTGTTTGTACACAGTGGAGAATCCTTGCTGACGCTTCCGGATAATATAGAGGTATGCGTCCATATGCTGACACGTAAGTAATGAATTGTTAGCAATACAATATTATTTAAACAAACGTTAATTTGAAAATCAAGTAAGTACGTACCGTGTCCTCCAAGTCCATAAAGTTGGACTACATCCGTATGAACCATTTAGCGCGACTGGTGTCAGTACGTCCACATCACGTCTGTTTAATTGTTGGATTAGCTTTATAAAAAATTGATTAAACATAAAAACACTGCCAAATTCATAGATGAAGTTGTACTCACAGTTCCCCGTTGATGTTCTTCTTGAAGGCTTTGTATGCCGCTAGCTGGTCAGCGTCCAAAAGTCTGTGGGGGTCAAATATGTGTTCCGCGTACTGGGACTGTGTCCTTTACCTCTTCGACCGGTATGGATCTGTGTAAGGGATCAACAACTGCCACCCGTGCTTCAGTATACGCTTCATGGGTGGTACTCTAGCCCCCGAAGAGCTCTAGAGCTCGGTCGATGTGCTGGGTGGGGAAGGGGACCGCTGCGGATGGATCGATGTGCTGGGTGGGGAAAGGGACCGCTGCATGTGGATCGATATGCTGGGTGGGGAAAGGGACCGCTTGAATGAGTAAATGGAATGTCTGTACACGTGGGCACCCCACGGGAACACGTCGAATACATCAAGGTTCTCTACCAGTCGAAACTGTCAAACTGGAATCTTGAATCTCTCGTCCACCCTCATCAGTATCCAGTTCAGCATATATGAGGCAGAGCTTCACAACATCGTATGCTTCTCCAAACTCTCTGACGGTGACAACATCCATCATCTCATTCAAAAAAACCTCATTGGCTCCAGGAAAGTACCAATGGTGTATGTCATTCTCCACTTCTGTATACACGCTCGTGTCTGGTACTACTCCACACCGTAATCCGATGATTAGGCAAAATTCCACATTCGAAAAGCTCACCGACTGTTTTCCTAACATGAACTGCATCTCATCTGTTGGGCCCTTATTATGGCGCTCCCTCAAAAGCAACAGATGGATAACACCACCCGAAAACTTCATCTTTTGATGTATCGTCAGGAAATCCCCGAAACACGATGCCATTAACCGATGCCATTCTTCATTTGTAAATTCTGTAGGGACCCGGTTCAGCGCGTTGTCTATGTGGGCAAAGGTGTCAAAATGGTCGTGTCGAGTCAATTTGCCCTCGTACCAGTCTCCTTGTGGAGTTTTAAGCAAATCCTTCAACCTATTTTTCATCTGCAATGTTGATCGAGCCATGATAACACTAGATTTTGAGTCCCTCTTCCTATGCATGTTGCTCAATTCTCGGATAAGATCCAGTGTTTAATGACTCGATTGAGTGTTTTTATAGGATTTTATATTTGGGGTATCTTATGGGAGATATAAATGAAGTTGGGGCTCAAATTGCTGGAAATCAGAAGCTTGGACAAAAAGGCATGAGCTGTGGCGATCATGGAGCGTCGTCATGGGAAACCACGACACTTCGAGCGACAATAACTTGCTTTAGGAGTCTCCCAAAATGTCGCTTGGAGAACATGCACGAACATGCACGAACATACAAGGAAGTGACATGTCACGGTTTAAGTTCCGTCATGGACGACGACGATATACCAGGTGACAACAACTTCCTTAACCATTGTCGCTCGAGGTGTCGTCTGAAGAGAAGACGCGTAACGAAGGAGCGAAGTGTCACGGTTGAGTTGTCGTCATGGACAACCGCAACAGTCAATGACGCGACAATACGATGACACGCGTCTCTAGATTGCCTGCCTGACCTATTTCTGGACCCATATAAATACCCATATATGTTTTTGGTAAAGAATCATCAGCCACACGAACTATTTGACACTTTCACCCCTCATCACCATCCTTGGACATTTTTCCTCCATCCATCCATCTTGGAATCTTGGAAAGCAAGAATAGGAAGCTTACAAGTCAAGGAACCTCAATGACCAACTTTGGTTTCTTATTAAACTCTTCTTTGTCTGATTTTTGTTCCTTGATGTGTAACTAATTTATATGTTAGGGGATTAATGTAAACCTATTGAGCAACTCTTTGTAATCCTAGTCTAATGGTTTTTAATTAAATACCTTGGTAGTCTCTTTTATTGAAATACTTGCTCTAGTTCTTTCACTTATGTTCAAATGAGACCTCAATGAATGTTTATGTTAGGACTAGTTTATCTATGATGTTGAGGGTTAGATGTGGGTGACCATCCCATTTAATTCTTAATTACAAGCTTAATAATTGAGAAAATTTCCATATGCATGACAATGCTATGTGTGATTTGGTTTAGAGTTTTTAATTAAAAACTAATTCTAACCATTGCTCATTACATGACCTTGTGTGAGTAATAGGAGAGATTAAGTGCTTCAAGAAACAAACCCTATCAATTGGATTTAAATGCTTAAATGAGACTTAAGGATTATATTGAGAAGTTTAATTAGGTTGCATTAATTCCCTAACATTCCCTCATGTTCATATTTTTCGTGTGACGTTTGAGTAATTTAGTTTATTTGATTTTGCATATTAGTGATTAAAATACCAACCAAAGACAAGCATTATGCCATTCAATCTTCATGCACTTAGATTATAATTTGATTAGATTAATTAATGTTCAACTAGTAGAATCACCGATCCCAGTGAACGAATTTTTCTTTAAATTGATTAAGATAAAAAATACTGCAATCAAATGTCATAGAAATAAAACATCATTAAACTGAAAAAAGCACGGAACCAAAATTAAAAGTCTCGATCCAATGTAAAAAAAACTCGATCCTATTAAAAAAAACTCGATTCTATTAAAAAAAACTCGATCCCATTAAAAAAAGCTCAGTCTTATTACAAAAAAGCTTGATCCCATTATAAAAAAGCTTGACCCTTTAAAAAAAAAGCTCGATCCCATGACAAAAAGGCTCAGCCCTTTTAAAAAAAAGCTCGACGCTTTAAAAAAAAGCTCGATCGCATGACAAAAAAACTTGATCTCATGATAAAAAAGCTCGATCCTATAACAAAAAAGCTCGATCCAATAAAAAAAACCTTGACCCTTTAAAAAAAAACTCGGTCCCATGATAAAATAGTTCGACCCCACAACAAAAAAACTTGATCCGATGTAAAAAAAACTCTATAAAATGCAAAAAAGGCTCAATCCTATTAAAAAAAAGCTCAATTCCTTATAAAATAAGCTCAAATTACCAAAACATAATTTTCATAAAAACAAACTCGACTTAGCAAAAACAAAACTCGGTTCTCCTGTAAAAAGTCTCGGTAACCCAGAATTTAATCTTTCTCAATAGATATTCAACCACATTTCAAACCCTAACATAAACCACAATCATTCTCAGATCTCTATTTTAACCTTAATCAACAATTTCAATCAACAAAACACAAGTCAAACATGCACTACAAGTTATCATCAACAAAAACGAGAAATAAATAAATAAATTGAAGTTACCTCTATCAATCACAAAAAATCTAGATTACTCTCGTTTCGATCACTTCGCCATCGATTAGCTTCTCATCAGTCTCACTCTTACTTTTCTCTGACTTTGAAAACGATAAATTTCTTTCTATTTCAATAATTCGGGGTATTTCTGATCACGTTAAATGGTGTCTTTTAAACATACATTCGTAAAGTGATGATATTTGCACAACACCCATTTAGATGTGATTTGGGTTAGATGTGGGTGACCATCTCACTTAGTCCTTAATTACAAGCTTAATAATTGAGAAAATTTTCATATGCATGACCATGCTATGTGTGATTTGGTTTAGAGTTTTTAATTAAAAACTAATTCTAACCATTGATCATTACATGACCTTGTGTGAGTAATAGGAAAGATTCGGTGCTTTATGAAACAAACCTTATCGATTGGATTTAAATGCTTAAATGAGACTTAGGGATTATATTGAGGAGTTTAATTAGGTTGTATTAATTCCCTAACATTCCCTCCTATTCATATTTTTCGTGTGACGTTTGAGTAATTTAGTTTATTTGATTTTGCATGTTAGTGATTAAAATACCAACCCAAGACAATCATTATGCCATTCAATCTTCATGCACTTAGATTAGGATTTGATTAGATTAATTAGTGTTCAACTAGTAGAATCACCGATCCCAGTGAACGGACTTTTCTTTAAATTAATTAAGATAAAAAATACTGCAATCAAATGTCACAGAAATAAAACATCATTAAATTGGAAAAACCATGGAACCAAAATTAAAAGTCTCGATCCAATGTAAAAAAAGCTCGATCTTATTAATAAAAGCTTGATCCCATTAAAAAAAAAGCTCGATCCTTTAAAAAAAACTCGATCCTTTAAAAAAAACTCGATCCTTTAAAAAAAACTCGATCTCATCACAAAAAAACTCGATCCAATGTAAAAAAAAACTCGGTCTTATTAAAAAAAAAAGCTTGATCCCATTACAAAAAATCTCGACTCTTTAAAAAAAAGCTTGATCCCATGACAAAAAGGTTTGATCCTATTAAAAAAAACCTCAATCACATGATAAAAAAGCTCGACCCTTTAAAAAAAAAACTCGATCGCATGACAAAAAAACTCGATCTCATAACAGAAAAGTTCGATCCAATGAAAAAAAACCTCAACCTTTAAAAAAAAAAATCGGTCCCATGATAAAAAAGTTCGACCCCATAACAAAAAAACTCGATCCAATGTAAAAAAAAGTTCGATAAAATGTAAAAAAAGCTCAATCCTAATAAAAAAAAAGCTCGATCCCTTATAAAATAAGCTCGAATTATCAAAACCTAATTTTCACCAAAAAAAGCTCGACTCAGCTAAAACAAAGCTCGGTTCTTCTGTAAAATGTCTCGGTAACCCAGAATTTAATCTTCCTCAACAGATATTCAACCACATTTCAAACCCTAACATAAACCACAACCATTCTCATATCTCTATTTTAACCTTAATCAACAATTTCAATCAACAAAACACAAGTCTAACATGCACTACAAGTTATCATCAACAAAAACGAGAAAAAAAAATTGAACTTACCGCTGTCAATAGAAAAAAATCTAGATTAATCTCGTTCCGATCACTTCGTCATCGATTAGCTTCTCATCGGTCTCACTCTTACTTTTCTCTGACTTTGAAAACGATAAATTTCTTTCTATTTCAATAATTCGGGGTATTTCTGATTACGTTAAATGGTATCTTTTAAACATACATTCATAAAGTGGTGATATTTGCACAAGACCCCCACCCCTAAATAGTGGCAATAATTTTTCTAGCCCTAAATAAATATGATGTTTATAAATAAAATGTGAAAAGTGAAATGCATCATAATTAATATGTATCCATTTATCAATTGACGTATAATTTATTAGAATATAAGTTAAAATATAAAATTGATAGGAGGTCTAACATTACTCTAAAAATTATATAGACTAAAATGTTTAGTTATTAATTCAAAATCTAATAATAGTGTTTAAGAGTTAGAATATATATATATATATATATAGTATCTTTTTAACGATTAAAATAGCTTCTGGATATTAGAAAAATATTAGAATTACAATTTAAATTTCAATTTATTTTCTAACTCTTTATATATAAAGAGTTAGAAAATAAATTGAAATTTAAATTGTAATTCTAATATTTTTCTAATATCCAGAAGCTATTTAAATCGTTAAAAAGATACTTTTTGATATATGCTCTCAGGTTGGGGGTGGCCCCCAACCTGAGAGCATATATCATGTCATACTTTGATAGGTTATTTATTTATTTACATAGCACCCCTCTTATATAAATCAACACCTTTTTTTATATGTTGTTTCAAAAATAAATAAGAAAACATGATATATGCTCTCAGGTTGGGGGTACTAATATATAGCACCCCTCTTATATAAATCAACACCTTTTTTTTATATGTTGTTTCAAAAATAAATAAGAAAAAACTATGTAAATAAATAAATAACCTATCAAAGTACGACATGATATATGCTCTCAGGGGTTTATCTCAGCTAGTAGATGAACACGTATAAAGCTTAGACAAATGACTTTAAAGTCAACGACACGAATCTTACTAATGATAAAAATCTTTAAAAATTTACCCGGTCTAGATATGTAGGTAGATAGTGTCAAAAAAAAGTATTGCTTGGTATTTAGGTGAATATGTAAGATTTGGAGAGAGAGAATATTTTAAAGTATACAATAAAATTAGTTAAGATAGACTTGAGTATACGTAATTTTGATTAGAAGAAATAATTACAATTAATATAACCAAACATATATATTGTGATTCAATTTTATTTATATTTGAGATATCTATAAAGAAAGAAATAATAAAGTTATAATCAAATATATACTATACATGAGAAATTTTTTAACAATGTATTTTAAAAGAATTAGTAAATATAAAAATGAAAGAGGGGTAAAACATAAAAATCTTAAAACTAAAGAGGCAAATCTATAAATTGTAATTTCATCCACATTGATAAGCTATAGGTATAAAATTGTTTAATATTTTGTCTATTGAAATAATATATATATATATTTCCCACCTGGACTCTCCGACCCGGCCCAACCCACCCAATACCTCACCTTAACACCCATACTCCCATCAGGCCATCTAGGGGTGAGCATTAAGTTGCGATTCGAACCGATTTGAACCGAAAAAAAGGTATTCGATTCGATTCGTAAGGGTAATTCGGTTTAAACTGGTTTAAAAATTGAAAATCAAATTTTTATTCGGTTCAAACCGGTTTGATTTTCTTAAAACCGGATTGAACCGAATAAACCGAGTATATTAGAAAAAAAAATCTAATATATTTAATATATTTAAGGGTAATATGTTTTTAATTGATTAATTTTTTATATATATATTTTTAAGTTAGGTTTGATTTGTTTTTGGCTATTCTAATGTCTAAAATTAGTATCCAAAAACCCATTAATGTTAAAACAAAATCAAAAAACCCATTAAACTAGCCGGCTCATTAGGGCCAAAACCAAATTGAATCAAACCGAATCGAATCGATTAAAATAGGTTCAATTCAATTCGGTTTCCACTTCTTATTAGGTTTAAACCGGTTCAATTTTAGATGAATCGAAATATTTTAGGTTCAATTAGGTTTGATCAAAAATCGAATCGAATCAAACCATGCTCATCCCTAAGGCCATCACCCAAAAACGTGAGTATATTCGGAATTGAACATGCGTTTACAACTTGGCTACAAGTTTTAATCTAATATTTATTACATAATATTTATATATACATTATATAAGTTATTAAATTTTTATTGATTATTTTAAATCAAAATTTTATTGATTTTTTTTAAAATAAAACTTGTTAGATAAATTTAAACTAATTCCTATAATCAAAATTTTAATTTCCATGATACACATATATTTAAAAACAATTGACAAGAGCATTTAATAAAACTATATTCTTAAATCATATACAGTCGAACAAGGGGTCTATTAGAATTTAGTGACATCAGTTTTTATTTTTTTTGATCTATTTACATCAATTGTTATAAGCACGATTCAAAATTCAACTCCTACTATAATAGAGATTTTTCTCAACTTGTGATTTAATAAACAAAAATATAAGGCTCAAATTTATATTGTAAAAGAGAAGGAGGAATGTACAGTCACTTTCCTAAAAGTGTTAAAAAGTGGTTGTACATTATAATATTTAAAGTCACAATATATTTAAAATTATTATTATTATATTTAAAAATAAAAATAATACATTTTTTCATAATTTTATGAATTAATATAAACAAGCGAAAAAAAAAAATTAATTAGCATTCTCAACAAAGTAATTAATTATTACAATTTTAAGTAAAATAAGCAAAAAATAAAAAAAACCTCTTACGACTAAAATTAATTGGTTCATATAGAAAACTTATTGGGATAAAAACAAAATTCATCTTGATAGAGAACCACTTGGGATGAATAAAACGGTTTAATTAAAAATTTTCATTTTCTCTTTTTCTTAATGTATCTCTTATTAGGAAAAAATAATTAAAAATTTCAATAAAATTAATTAATTAGTAAAACTATAAATAATAAAAGAAAAAAAAATAAAAGCACTTTTTAGGGACGGATAATTTATATCGTCTCAATAAACATCCTATTGAAACAAATATTTTTTATACCTAAAAGTCTCGTCATGTTTACACGTTTTAGGAGAGTCCAAAAATTAAATGACACTTTTTAGAGGTGGGTTTTGAATAATGTCACCGTTTTAATAAGTTATGTTTAAAATACACATATTATGGTGAATGGATAAAAATACCCCCAAAAGTACCTTCGTGTCATCTATTTTGAAAACTTATGTTTCATCTTTATTTTTTTTACTTTTCATTTAAATAGTAGAGAGAAGTGACGCGACGGTTCAGAGCAACCAAGCAACCGAATTTCCATGGTAGCTGACAAGCTTTTTTTTTCCCTTTCCATTTCGATTTTAACATTTTGGTGAAAAACAAGGTATGTAAATTCAACAATTTGATTTTGAATACCGATTTGATTATGTTTTGTTGGGTTATTTTGTAGTTTTGCATTGTTAGATCTTGTTTCTAGGATTTTTAGTTTTAGACATGGTTTCTGGTTTCTAGGGTCAGATTGGAGACGACGATGAACATTAAATAGGGTAGTAAAAGTCTCGGAACATATAGTTAAGTCTCGAAAAGTGTTACAGAAGTCTCGGACAATGTTACAGAAGTCTCGAAAGCTTATCCAAAAGTCTCGGGTAAAAGTCTCTGACAGTGTTACCTATAGTCTCGGATAGTGTTACCGAAGTCTCGGTTAGTGTTACCGAAGTCTCGAAAAACTTATCTAAAAGTCTTGGGTAAAAGTCTCGAACAGTGTTAAAAAAGTCTCGGACAGTTTAAACCTTTTGTAACACTATTTTAGACTTTTGTATAAGCTTTCCTAGACTTTTGTCTAAGACTTCTGTAACATTGTCCAAGACTATTGGAAACAATGTCAAGACTTTTTTTCGAGATTTTTTTCCGAGACTTTTGTATTTCTTTCTAAGACTTTTATACCTGTTCCGAGATTTTGGTATAGTCTTTCGAGACTTACTCAGAAAATTTTTATGATCTAATTCTATATGTTTATGAATTGTAGATGAGGAATACGAGGGGTTTGAGGGCCAAGTCAAAAACTCCCAAGTCTGATTGGTATGACGCCAAGATTACTCACCACAACCACATGGAAAACCAACAAGTAATCGATGAGGCACTTGATGGAGTATTGAAAAATGTTGTTGAAGAGCGAGATATGTATCGGTAGTCATATTTTGGCCATTTCCAACGCATGCAGCGAGGAATGACGTTTTCCGATGGTATTGTGCATCGGTTGATATTGCCTGAGTTACACCACGACGGACCCAGTGATTAGATGATGTTTATGTTGGGTCCTCGTTGTGTCCGATTTTCTAGGGTGGAGTTTTATTTGATCACCAGATTGAAGTTCGGAGCCATCCCGGACACGGACCTAGAGGATGTCCTGAATGGTATACACCACATGTACTAATAAAGTGACAAAACCCCTTATTTCCTTCGTTTTAGGGACGAACAATTTATTTCGTCTCTAAAAATATCATCAGATTTGTCAAATAATTTATTTTGTCCTAATAGATATTCTATTCAGACCTTTTTGTTTTGTTTTTAAAAGTCTCTTCATGTTGACAATTTTTATGGATGAATAATTTATTGAGTTATGGGACAATTTTTTTCTTCCCTAAAATTTTTGTCCCTATAGCCAGTGTTGCAGAAGTCCCCGACTTGGGGCGCCTAGTCGGCGACTAGTCGCTAGTCGGAGCCCAACCGCCGCTATTTCAGTGGAGTCGGCCACCTTAGGTGGAAAGGGTGCAGTCGCCGCCTAGTCGGAGCAAGTCGCCAGTCGGAGCAAGGCGTCGCCTGGTCGGTCAAACTGAAGTTGACCGACTTATGCCTAAAACGCCGCCGTTTAGTGTAGTTTCGTTAAAAATAAATAAATCAAATATATCAAAACGTAAAACACAACACAGAAGAAGCTTGCAACCAATTCAACTCCAAAATCCAAACTCCGGTGGCAGCTCCGACTTGTAACCATTTGTTTGGGGAGTTATGTCAAGCGAGAGTAATTTAGGGATTTGAAGATTAGGGACTTTGGGGACTTACAACCATGTATTTTGTGTTTAATTTTAATGGAGTATGTCTATGGAAAAGATGAAGAATCGAGAAGAGAGTTGAGAAGAGAATTGAGCGAGAGAGAGAAGGAGAGATTCTGTAAAATAAAGATGCAGCAGCGAGAAGATAAGAATGGAGAAGAGAATAGGTGGAAAAATTGGTGGCTTGGGAAATAATCTCATATGTTGAGCTCACCACAACAATATTAATAACTGAATTGATTTTGACTTGACATGGTTTTCAATAGTCAATATTGAAATTGTTGGAATTTGATTTTCTCTTTTAGGTTTAATATATGAAAATATATGAAAATATGTGAAATATTTTGATATTTATTCAATTATAGGAAAAAATATATGAAAAACAAAATTCCAGTAGACCTCCGGTTTACCGTCTGTCGGTCGATGACCGACTTCCAACCATATGTCTAGTTTCCAATTAGTTCCCGATTAATCCCTCTAAGCACTAGGTGGTGGGTTACCGCCTGACTAGCGCCTAGCGACTTTTACAACACTGCCGATAGCACAAATTTGTTTTAGTAATAGGATATGACTGGTTCAAGAGAAGTTCTGTATTCAATTCACACGCTTTAGAATTGTATTCTATTTTGTACATATAATATAATAATAATAATATACACTTTCATATTGTTATATTATTCTTTGTTTCAACTACAATTTACACAACAATGATCGAACATATAGAAAATTAAACATGCATGGACTCTTTCTTTCATGTCAAGAAATTGATCTATTATATGTACAAAATAGATAAAAAGATAATTCCAGGACTCTTTCTTTCATGTCAAGAAATTGATCTATTGTGTATTTGTATAGCCGCCGTTGCCAATAACCATTCTTGCTTTTCATTCCTATCACAAGGCTTATCACCATCGTCATCATGATAACCAAATGGAGAAGCCACTTGGAGGGCTGGGGCCATGACCCCGGGACCAAATTTAATTAATTAATTTATTTTAAAAAAAGAAAAATCAGGCCTCTTTGCTTTATTTTTTCTTTTTTTTTTTTACTTCATTTTCATTTTTGTTTTTTAAAAATATTTTTAAATTAATGTTCGTTAACCGTGTTTCAATTTTAATAAAAAAATAAAAAAATAAAATCAGTGTAACAGTAAAATATTTAAAAAACATAAAATATTAATTGTTTTCTTTTTTTTTTATTTTTCAAAAAAAAAAGTAACAATATTTATTTTTCTTTTCTTTTTCGCTTGATATTCTTATTCTTCCTACCATGACTCCATAAACAAACATTTGGAGGAGTAACTGATTTGCTCCTCCAACGCCAGAGGAGGTTATCTCGGCAATACTGATCTAACCACGAAAATATCTTCTTTATGTTCTTCTTCTTCTTATTTAAACACAACCCATGCAAAAAATAATTGTTCTTTTTCAAAACCGACCATAAAAAAATCTTTTTTCATCCATTTTTTTTTAAACAGACTAGGAAAACAGATCTGTTCTTCTTCTTCAAACACAGACAAGGGAAAAAAAATATTCTTCAAATAAAAAAAAACGAACAAGTAAGAAAAACAAATATGTTATTCTTCGAAGGTTGCCAAGGATTTTTTTTTTTAAAAAAATTATCCATCTAATGTAAAAAAAACTCAGATAAAGAAAAAAAAAATCTTCATATAAGTATTCTTGAAAAAATGCAGACATTATCTTTTATCTTTTTTTTTTTGGACAAATCTTTTATCTTATTATTTTTTATTACATATTTATCTTACATTTTGATGTAGAACAAGTGGCCGAGTCCTATATGGTTTGATGGGACCATCCTAAATCTAAGATTAAATTACCTTAATTGAAAGGAATCAGCGAGATCTTCAGAAATCAAAACCTTCGGTGTTGAGGCACGTCCATTTTCGGACAAATTCCATCATTTAGGCCCCGAAATCGCAATTCTTTCCTTTTTGGAAAATTTCCATTTTTATCATAAGTTGACTTTGACAAGCCAGAATCGTCTACCGTTAATTCCGGCTTGTTTATGATCGTTAGTATATTTTATTTCCATAACTTTTGTGATTTCGCTATTTATGGCAGTTTCGCTATTTATGGCAGTTTTTGATATGTAATCCCGTTTCTTGTCTAACAAGGATTCGGGTTAGGATCTTTCGCTTTAAATAGCCTTGTAAGTCGAAAGGCTCAAATAACTTATTATTTAATAAAATTTCTAAAGTTTTAACTTTATTCTTTTGGATTCCAGTTTTTTCAAAAGAATTTAGACGTCGGTCTAATTCTAGTTACGTTTTCACTGCGTTAATTGGTATCAGAGCACGGATTTACCGATCTTGATGTCAACTAACGGAGCAGGAGACAGAAACTATACTGACGGTGATCGTGGGGTAGAGCCCTTGTGGACAGTGGTGGAGGAACAACGACAACAGTTAAGGGAGATTCGTGAACTGCTTGTCGGGATGAACCTCAACGCTAACAACAGACAGCCGCAACCGGATAACAGAGTGCGAGCTGAGGAATTTGCCTGAGGCCAACCTGTTAACAGAGAACGTCCCCCTCGTCATCAACCTGATAGCGAGGATGACTCTAAAGACGAAGGAGATAGAGGATATGGTGTTATTCAACCAGTGAGACGATCCAGAGAGCATGATGACTACCAGTTGAAGGCAGATCTTCCAAGCTTTAATGGAAATCTGCGAATAGAAGATTTTCTTGACTGGATCACCGAAGTATAGCGGTTTTTCTAGATGATGGAGATTCTAGAAGAGAAGATGGTCAGATTTGTCTCCTTTAGGCTGAAAGGAGGTGCTGCAGTCTGGTGGGATCAATTGCAGAAGAACCGTCAGCGACAAGGAAAGACGATTGTAAGAACCTGGCTTAGAATGAAACAGCTAATGATGGGTAGGTTTCTGCCACCAGACTATGAGCAATATTTATTCCAGTTGCTTCAAAATTGCTCGTAGGGGACCAAGTCGGTGTTTGATTACACAACAGAATTTTCTAGGCTCTCATAGCGAAATAATCTGAGTGAAACAGAGGGGCAACGCGTAGCCAGATATCTCAACGGGTTGAGGCTCTCACTTCGAGATAAGATCGGACTGCAAGTGCTGTGGACTGTGGATGAAGCTCACAATATGGTGCTAAAGGCCGAATTGATGGAACGTAGAGTTGGAAACCCTGGTTTCCGGAGGAACAATCCTGAGTCATCATTCCATAACAGAGACACGGGTGTTCAATCATCGGTTCCAGTGAACCAACCAAAAGGAGTTAATGAAGAAGAGGGTAGTAGTAGCAGTCAAACAACAGCGCCAACCAACAAAAACGTGCCTAGAAATCCGGATCCGAATCCAAATCCGTATGCTAGGCCTACACCAGGATCTTGTTACAGATGTAGAAAACCTGGTCATCATTCGAATGTCTGTCCTGATCGTCGACCAGTAAATTGGGTAGAAGGATGTGAAGAAGATCTAGATGTTCTTGACTATGAAGAAGAATGTGACTTGTATGAGGGAGCAGAATTCACTGAAGAAGATGGTGAGCGGGTTAATTGTGTGGTGCAATGAGTGTTGTACACACCGAAACAAGAGGACCTCAGTCAGCGTAACAATATATTTCGATCTTGCTGCACAATCAGTCAGAAAGTCTATGACCTGATCATGGATAGTGGAAGTTACGAGAACTTTGTCGCAAAGAGGTTGGTGGAACATCTGAAGTGCCAATCGAGAAACATCCCAATCCATATACAATTGGCGGATTAAGAAGGGAATGACAGTAAAGGTAACTGATATTTGTCGTGTTCCTATTTCTATTGGTAAGATATATAAGGAGGATGTAGTTTGTGATGTGATTGATATGGATGCTAGCCATGTATTGTTGGGTCGACCATGACAGTATGATGTTGATATTACTTATAGGGGTCGGGATAACACTTATTTATTTACTTGGGGGTCACATAAAATTGCTATGGCTCTTTCCAAACGTCAGACAGTGCCTAACAAGCCCTTTGTAGTGGAGAAGCAATCTTTTCTAACTGTGATCGGATCCGACACGGAATTCATGACAGATGTTAAGAATGCACATGAGATCTATGCTTTAATGGTTAAAGCTCCGGTGGTAGAAGAGAAAGAAACATCGACCGTAACTGTTCCTGAGAAAATACATCCGTTGCTAGAACAATTCAGGGACATTACTTCAGAAGATTTGCCCAACAACTTACCGCCATTAAGAGACATTCAGCACCATATAGATCTTATACCTAGGGCGAGTTTGCCCAATCTGCCACATTACTAGATGAGTCCAAAGAAGAATGAGATTCTTCGGGAGAAAATAGAAGTATTATTACAGAAGGGCTTCATACGCGAAAGCATGAGCCCGTGTGCAGTTCCTGCATTGCTGACACCAAAGAAGGATGGGAGTTGGCGTATGTGCGTGGACAGTCGAGCTATCAACAAGATAACCGTTAAGTACCGATTCCCGATTCCCGATTCCCCGCTTAGATGACATGTTGGATCAACTGGTGGGTTCAAAGCTGTTTTCGAAGATTGATCTACGTAGTGGGTATTATTGAGGCCTTTTGTGGGAAAGTTTGTTGTGGTTTATTTTGACGGCATTCTTATTTATAGTAAGACTGAAGAAGAGCATGTTGAGCATCTGCGAGAGGTGTTAAAAGTTTTACAAGAAAATCAATTGTTTCTTAATCTGAAGAAATGCAATTTTATGACCAACAGTTTGTTATTTTTGGGTTACGTAGTGAGTTCAAAAGGAATTCATGTGGACGAAGAGAAGGTACGAGCAATTCAAGAATGGCCTATGCCGAAAACCGTAAGTGAAGTTCATAGCTTTCATGGCTTAGCTACTTTTTATCACCGGTTTATTTGAAATTTCAGCGCTGTCATGGCACCGATAACAGAATGCATGAAGAAGGGTCGGTTTCAGTGGGGAGAAGAAGCAGAGATGAGTTTCGCGTTAATCAAGGAGAAATTGTGTACTGCACCAGTACTGGCTCTACCCTGTTTTGAGAAGATTTTTGAAGTGGAGTGCGATGCTAATGGGGTGGGAATTAGAGCTGTGCTGTCCCAAAAAAAGCGACCAATAGCTTTCTTTAGCGAAAAATTAAGTGAAGCTCGCCAGAAGTGGAGTACTTATGATCAGAAGTTCTACGCAGTGGTCCGAGACTTAAAGCATTGGGAACATTACCTAGTACAGATGGAGTTTGTATTATACACCGACCATCAAGCTTTGAAGTTTATCAACAGTCAAAAGAACTTGGAAAACATGCATGTCAGGTGGGCTACTTTCCTTCAGAAATTTCCTTTTGTTAACAAGCACAAATCATGGGTTCTGAACCGAGTTACTGATGCATTGAGCCGCCATGCCACCCTGCTCGTAACCCTAGCTCATGAGATTGTGGGGTTTGATTCTCTGAAGGAGTTGTATGAAGAGGATGAGGATTTCAAGGAAATCTGGTCCAAGTGTATTGAAAAACAACCTATCAGTGATTTTTCATGAAAATGATGGGTATCTGTTTCGTGGCAATCATTTTTGTATTCCCAGAACATCTCTACGGGAGAAATTAATCAGAGACTTGCACGGTGGTGGATTGAGTGGACACTTGGGACTAGACAAAACGGTGGCTAGCTTGGAGGAACTGTATTTCTGGCCACAACTAAAACGAGATGTTGGGAATTTTGTGTAGAGATGTTACACTTGTCAGGTGTCTTAAGGTCAGTCACAAAATACTGGTCTTTATATGCCTTTACTTGTTCCTAACAATATCTGGGAGGACTTGTCTATGGATTTTATGTTAGGACTACCCCGTACTCAGCAAGGAGTAGATTCGGTTTTCGTGGTGGTTGACAGGTTTTCAAAAATGTCTCACTTTATCCCTTGCTGGAAGACCTCTGATGCTTCACACATAGCCCGACTATTTTTCAGAGAAGTGGTCCGACTACATGGGGTACCGCAGTCAATTACCTCTGATCGTGACACGAAATTCCTTAGCCACTTTTGGCTGACCTTATGGAAAATGTTCAATACATCTCTGAGACGAAGTACTACTGCTCACCCACAAACTGATGGACAAACGGAAGTGACGAATAGAACCTTGGGAAATCTGGTCTGTTGCATTTGCGAAGATAAGTCGAAACAGTGAGATCATTCATTGCCTCAAGTTGAGTTTGCCTATAATAGTGATGTACATAGTGCCACGGGAAAATCTCCTTTTGCTGTGACATATGTGTCACCACCGAAGCACACTGTGGATTTAATTCATTTACGAAAGGGTTCGGGAGTTAGTGTTACTGCAGAAAACATAGCTACTCAGGCTCAAGCGGTGCAAGCAGAGGTGAGACAGAAACTGGAAGAAACCAATACGAAATACAAGGCAGCTGCAGACAAGCATAGGCATAGGAAGGTGTTTGAGGAGGGCGACTCAGTAATGGTTTTCTTGCACAAAGAAAGTTTCACAGTTGGGACTTATAACAAACTGAAGCCCAAGAAGTATGGTCCGTATCAGATTCTGAAAAAGATCAATGATAATGCATATGTGATCGACCTACCTGAGACCATGGGAATTTCCAATACCTTCAATGTTGCTGATTTGTTCCAGTATGATGCAGAAGAGCCTCTTTATCCTGAGCCTAACTCGAGGTCGAGTTCTTTGCAAGTAGAGGGGACTGATATAGAACAAGTGGCTGAGTCCTACATGGCTTGGTAAGACCATCCTAAATCTAAAATTAAATGACCTTAAATGAAGGGAATTAGCGAGATCTTCAAAAGTCAACACCATAGGTGTTGAGGCACGTCCATTTTCGGCCAAATTCCATCATTTAGGCTCCGAAATCGCAATTCTTTCCTTTTTGAGAAATTTCCATTTTTGTCATAAGTTGACTTTGACAAGCCAGAATCGTTCACCGTTAATTTCGGTTTGTTTATGGTCGTTAGTATATTTTATTTTCGTAACTTTTGTTATTTCGCTATTTTGGCAGTTTTGCTATTTATAGCAGTTTTTGATATGTAATCTCGTTTCTTGTCCAACAAGGATTCAGGTTAGGGTCTTTCGCTTTAAATAGCCTTGTAAGCCGAAAGGCTCAAATTGCTTATTATTCAATAAAATTTCTAAAGTTTTAACTCTATTCTGGTGGATTCCAGTTTTTCAAAAGAATTTCGTTACGTTTTCACTGCATCACATTTTATATTATTTTAAATCTTATCTTAACATTAATTATTAATGTTAACGTATATCAGGCAAATTTTTTTATTTTATTTCTTTTTTTCAACAGTTTTTTATATTTAATAAAATTATATATTTATTTCATTATGATTAGTGTTGAATGTTTTATTAGTCGATTCTTATTTGTGATTTTTATTGATCCACTTTTTTTCTTTAAATTTACAAATTACAATAGAAAAATCACATTGTTCTATAATTTTAGGTTATAATATCAAACAAATGTCAATTTGATATTACAATTTTTTATATTTTTAGTTAATCTACCAGACATGTTTTTACTATTTTTATTTTTAGAATACAGGTCTCAGCACACGCTATCATACGCGTTTTTAGATTTCGAAACTGAAACAAAAAACACTGTTTTCATTTTTATTTTTATTTTTGAAAAACAATAAATGAAAAACGTTTACAGGACGGCTCCTTATTATCATGACGTTCCAGTTTCCCAAATTTAAAAAGTTTCTTATCATACAAAAATGCAAAATTGGTCATTTTTCCTGCTACCCTTCTCTCAAAGAAAGGTTTAATCTTAAAAATAGGGCAATGATTCAAACATTTTTAAACCAAACTAAAGGAATGGTATACATGAAAGTTACAAAAGAAGTATGTCTTTGAGCAAACAAGACACATGTGCCCTGTTAATCAAACTTTCATGCATTGCATTTCACTAGCTCTTTAGCCTTTACAGTACTCCTTTTCTTCCTCTTTAGCACCAGAATGTCTTTAACAAAAGCAAATGTCTTTACTCATTTTTTTCGTCTTTATAGTTTCTCTCTCACATTCACATACAGATCCATTTGGATATGGAAAAAATAAAAAAGGATAAAAAGATAGCATCATCATCGCATTGACCAGCTAGCTAGCAAAAGGACATATTGTTGGTCTTCCATTTCTTTCATTCTTCGGTGGAATAAGATCGAAGATACACCCTTCTTTATTTTATTTTTCCCTTCTTTAATTTTCCCTTTTCATTTTGCTTACACACAAAGAGAGAGAGAGGAATGATACTGAGTAGTTTAATTATAAAGCACAAAATTAAAATGAAAGAATCACTAAAAGAAAAATAAAATTCATTATACAAAGATCAAAGGAATTACGTACAGAGAGAGCTAGATTTTTTTTCTTTCAAAAACCTAATAAATCAAATCTCAAGAGTGGTAATATATAATATCCAAGAGTCGTGGAGACACAAACATGTTGCTGATTATAAGGTAGGGGGAGAATTTCACCAAATAAAATACAATCTATAGTCTCCAATCCCAATTTAGTTAAGGTATTTGCCGCCAAAAATTTGTTAAAAGATTAATATTATACAACGCATTTGAGATATTGACAAACCTACCATACCATTTGTTTTGGATATGTCAAGGAGAATCAAAATAATTAATTATCGTTTGAAAGACAAAGCGGTTGTAGAATCACTCTCTGACCAAACAATTAGCTAGCTACCTGCTTTTGAACCACATGATTAATAAAAGAATTTAAAGCATAAAACAAACATGAGAAAAATATTATTTCTTATATATATATATATATATAATATTTAATACAAATTGCAATTAATTAAAGAATGCTTAAAGTGAAATGAACACGTAGGGAAGGTGTCTAAGTAAACACTATGCGCTAGTCGAACGGTAGTCCAGTGCCTAGCACCTAGACAGTGCATAGGTGGCTTCTAGATGTGCCTAGGTGGCCGTTAATTAATTAATTTATAATTATTTTTCCTACATATAAAAATCAATATTCAATACCCTTAAAAAATATATTTAAATTTTAAACAATGTAGCTGAGATATAAAAACGACTTTATATCTGTCTAGACCAATATCAACAAATTCAACTGATAAAAGGTCAAATCGTTCATTTAATACACGCTGTCTAATACGGCCCTTTGTCATAATCAGGATGGCTGGTGGCCGCCTAGCATCTAGGCGGATGACTAGACGGTGCCTATGTGCATATTTTTTAACATCGGTAGAGAGTAGTCAAATTGTGTTTATAACATCTTTTTTTTAAAAAAAAAAATTATTAGGGTTTTAGTTAAAAGGGTATTATGAAGATATTAAAAAAGGTAAATTACCAATTTGGTTTTGGATTTTAATTTCAAGTTGTTTGCAATTTTTACAAAAGTGACCAAACTGCTTCTTACAATTTTCTTAAGTGCCAAATTAGTTCCTCTAACTGAGTTTTGTTAGTCAACATTAACCGTGTAGGGGTAAAAATGTACTTTACTCATAAACAATGTAATAATGACACATGCATAATTTTTTAACACAATTATATTTTTATTTATTTTATTTGTGGGTTTTGATTTTTGAATAATTTTGACAACGATGCTTATATAATATTAATAAAAAATTAATTATATAAAAATGGTAAAAGACTAAACTGAGAATGAATAGTAATAAAATATAGAATCGACATTGTCTTATTAAAATAATTTTAGATTTTTTTTAGAAAATTTTAATTAAAAATGGTACAAATGATGTTTTATTAATAACAGTTTTGAACATCTTTTGTAATTATAATGTTGAATTTAATGCACAAAAGATAAAACAATTATGCTGTAATATGAAAAATAAAAGGTATTTACATACTATAAATAAAATAAGTCAACTGTTATATTTAACGTACAAGCTTCGACCAGGATGAAGTTATACCCATGCCCATTTTATCTATGACATTAGGAGCAATTTGAAACTTATTGATGATGAGGTAAAGTTCAAATCTGAGAGCCTTCAATCAATTTACGGATAGTCTTACCAAGCTTGGTTCTAATATGGGAGGGGATTTTGTTAAGTGAGGGACCTTGGTTGCTGATTGCTTTTTACCTGGTTTTGTTGGTGGCTGTTTTCTTTTCTGTTTGGTTTGCAGTTGTTTGTGTGGGTCTGCCCTGTTCTATTTCGGTTGCTGGGGCTGTTTTTTGTGGCCTGTGGTGGTGGTAGCTTGTCTGGGGCTTGTTTTGGGGTTTGTTGTTGTGGTAGTTAACCTTTGGCTCTCGAATAAAATTACCGTTAAAATAAAATAAAAATTCGGCCAAACAATCATAGAGTTAATTTATATCCAAAGAATCAAAACTGGATTCCAAATGCTACAAATTATTTTAGGAGATTTTTTCAAATGAAGATAAATGTACACCATTCCATATAGCGAAATACGTATTGCAAGTCTTTCAAATGAAGTGAAGAATTTTATTAGACGCACACCAATTCACATGTTTATTAGAACAGTATATACAATACGAAAACTTTTTTTTAAATACTACAAATTTATATAATATAAGTTTTTTTTTATGAGAGACTCAAATCTATAATTTATGGTATAAGTATGAAGGATATATCATAATTTTATCCATTTAATAAAAAGTTTAAAAGTTACAAAATAATATATATATAAGTGATCTGTAATTGTCATGTCACTCGCTATATTATTTCATGATTTATACGATAAAAATAAATAATAAGAATGAATTTTTTGATTAATTTTTAAGATTACGTAACATTGCTCGTTAAATATTGAAAGGAGAGTAAATTATCTTGAAAGAATACATAAAAATAAATGTAGTAAGCCAAATTTTAATATATAAAGAAGGACAACAAAAGAGTCTGAGATCGATGAAATCTTTATTGAATGATGTGATTACATCTCTATCTTGTAAAAACTTTTACCTTTTATTTTCTATCAAAATTTTAGTAATAATAATATTGTTAAGAAACTTTATCATCAGAAGCGATGACATAAATATCAATGCTTTAAGAAGTTTTTTTTTTTTTTTTAATGGAGTGAAGCTTTATTGTCTTTAATATCTTTTAGCGATAATCACATGCATGGCTAGGGTGACGCAATTGAAAATATTTAACATGGAGCATTGCAGCGCAGCTTGTCTCCCTTGCATACCACAACTCATATCTACTTTTGTACCAGAAACAGAGATTTGGGATCATTAGCACTTTAATCTCAAATTAAAATATTGCTTGCTATTTTAACAAAAAGAACCAATAGCTTTTGGAGAGAAAAAAAAAACTAGGGATTTATTTATTTTGATGACTTAGAGGAAAGGGATGAGATTTGAACTCCTGTCCTCAACATTTGTTGAGAGCTGTGTTTAGCACGGGAAGTTACTAGTTTAATAGTTTATATAGGGAAGTAACAGTTTATAAGAATGTAATACTTAAAATGATAGAATTGAATATAAATCTATAATTTTTCATAAAATACAGAAAGATATATAACGAATATTTGATTTTTTGACGTATGCCTCAACCCTTAATCGCCTCACCTCTACTTTTAAATGCGATAAATTATACCCGATGTATATTTTCACAATAAAAAGATAGGTGAATTCATAAAGAGTTAAAAAAAAAATATTGGTTTATTGTTTTTAGCCATCAATTTATATTTTATTGTTATTATTATTTTTAATCACTTTTGGATAAAATTATCACTAAATTTTACTTCACCTAGCATGTAACTAATATGTAACTTAGGTACATGCCATTTGATTTTTCAAGTTACATGCGAGTTGTTTTTTTCAAGTTACATATCAATTAAGTTTTAAATTATATGCCAATTGACTTTTAACTTACATGTCAATGATTTTTAAGTTACATACTAGTTGATTTCTAAATTTTTTAGTGAATGAAGTAAAGAAAAATTGGAGGGCAACCTTGTCTATTCAAGATTAAAATTGATAAATAAAATATAATATAAATTTATGGCTAAAAACAATAAACCAATAAAATTTTCTATTAGTTCGAGTTTTTTTTAATTTTTTTCCGAGCTTTTTTTTATTGGTTCGAGTTTTTTTTCTATTGGTCTGAGTTTTTTATTTTGATTATTTACGAGATTTTTTTGGAAATACACAAGTTTTTTTTTGTATTGGTCCGAGTTTTTTTTCTATTAGTTCGAGTTTTTTTTTTAATTTTTTTCTGAGTTTTTTTTCTATTAGTTCGATCTTTTTTTTATATATATATTTGTCCGAGATTTTATATTTTTGACTATTTACGATATTTTTTTGGAAAGAACTCAAGTTTTTTTTGTATTGGTCCGAACTTTTTTTTCTGTTAGTTCGAGTGTTTTTTTTTTAAATCCGAGCCTTTTTTCTATTGGTTCGAGATTTTATTTTTTTGACTATTTGCGAGATGTTTTTGGAAATAACTCGAGTGTCTTTTTTTTATTGGTTAGAGCTTTTTTTGTATTGGTCCGAGCTTTTTTCTATTAGTTTGAGTTTTTTTTAATTTTTTTCCTAGTTTTTTTCTATTAGTTCGAGCTTTTTTTCTATTGGTCTGAGATTTTATTTTTTTAACTACTTGCGAGATTTTTTTAGAAAAAATTCTAGCTATTTTTGTATTGGTTCGAGCTATTTTTGTATTGGTTTGAGTTTTTTTTTTAATTTTTTTCCTAGCATTTTTTCTATTGGTTCGAGTTTTTTTTTCTATTGGTCCGAGATTTTATTTTTTAGACTATTTACGAGATTTTTTTGGAAAGAACTTGAGTTTTTCTTTTATATTGGTCCGAACTTTTTTTCTATTAGTTCAAGCTTTTTTAAATTTTTTTCCAAGTTTTTTTTTCTATTGGTCCGATATTTTATTTTTTTGACTATTTACGAGAATATTTTTAGAAAGAACTCGAGTTTTTTTTATATTGGTCCGAACGTTTTTTTCTATTGGTTCGAATTTTTTTTCTATTGGTTGTGGAAACTTCTCACTAGTTTTTCTTTGGACGCGATTCCCCCTTGGCATCTGTCTTTCTACTGATCTTCTTCTCTCCCAGTCATGGGATGCTACCATAGAGACAATAGCCCACCCATATATGTGCATTCCATGCGTTGAAGTCGTCACCTTCCTAGCTCCTTCCACCGTTTGAAAGCGAATAAAAGCGAACTTGCTTTTCTGCACACTGACCTTGCATGATAAAAATACGTCCCATACTCGACCAAAGACTCTGAACACATCCCATAAACAACGCACATCCACTTTAGGATTTAGATTATCCACAAACAGGAAACCAAACTCTCCCTGAAATCCAGAGTTCTCTCTAGCATTCTCTCACATCTTTCTTTTTTTTAGTTTTTGTTTTCAAAGCTATTGTTATCATCTGCCACACAACTTGGGAAAAATTATTCTTCATTCAATTCTCAAATATGTTTGGAAATCATATTCTGCAGTAACTTTAATAAATCTTCCACCCTGCCCATTTGACAATACCATGGATGACTATTAATACATTATACATCTTCCTCTAAATTAATTTCATGTTATATCTGTAAATCGTAATTCTAAAACAAAAATGGCTGGTATCTGGAAATCAGAAAGCAACAATACAAGAAAATCACGTTAGAAATAATTTTAGAACCAAGGCCCGTGTTGCACACGGTGTCCTTAAGACAATTTCGACGGATAAAACCATATGTGTATTAGGCGATTGTCTCCCAGGATACAACGATTCAACAATGGTAGGCCTAAGCACACCACTACCAGCGAACTCAGTATAAACTTACCAAGAAAACAGAGAAGAAGAATAAGAATTTGGCTGCTCAATTTTTGTATATCCATGGTTTGAACAGAATATTAGAGCTATTATATACCTAAACCGAAACACTAGAGTTTTGGGATTAATTCGGGATTACTTTGGAAAATTTTGTTTTTGATTTAATAAGAAAATAATTTAATTAGGTAATATTTTCCAAAGATGTTTACTTCTAATTAAAACTGATTCTGTATTCTTAGTGACCAAGTAAGAAACCAGAATCTTAACAATTAAAGCTTTCCTTATTCATCACAATCAATAAACGTTGATTTAGGAAAGTGGCAAAAGGTCAACTGGACTTTCATGATCCAATCGAAGCGGTATTCGTGTCCGCAGGTCACAACCACACATGAGTCGTGCATTCGAAGGTTCGGGGTCCATAATAAGGAAATAATTTAATTAGGTAATATTTTCCAAAGATGATTACTTCTAATTAAAACTGATTCTGTATTTTTAGTGACCAAGTAAGAAACCAGAATCCAAACAATTAAAGCTTTCCTTATTCATCACAATCAAAAAACGTTGATTTAGGAAAGTGGCAAAATGTCAACTGGACTCTCACGGTCCAATCGGAGCTGCATTCTTGTCCGCAGGTCACGGCCACACATGAGTCGTGCATTCGAAGGTTCGGGGTCCATAATAAGGAAATAATTTAATTAGGTAATATTTTCCAAAGATGTTTACTTCTAATTAAAACTGATTCTGTATTCTTAGTGACCAAGTAAGAAACCAGAATCCAAACAATTAAAGCTTTCCTTATTCATCACAATAAAAAAACGTTGAATTAGGGAAGTGACAAAAGGTTAACTAGACTCTCACGGTCCAATCGGAGCGGCATTCTTGTCCGCAGGTCACGACCACACATGATTCGTGCATTCGAAGGTTCGGGGTCCATAATAAGGAAATAATTTAATTAGGTAATATTTTCCAAAGATGTTTACTTCTAATTAAAACTGATTATGTATTCTTAGTGACCAAGTAAGAAACCAGAATCCAAACAATTAAAGCTTTCCTTATTCATCAAAATAAAAAAACGTTGATTTAGGGAAGTGGCAAAAAGTCAACTGGATTCTCACGGTCCAATCGAAGCTGCATTCGTGTCCGCAGGTGACGGCCACACATGAGTCGTTCATTTGAAGGTTCGGGGTCCATGATTTGTCCCCCCCCCCCCCACTGCGCGCGCGAGAGAGAGCCTCAATGCCACACATGTTGATAGCTCATATCACACATTCACTTATAAACTACATATAAATGATTTCCCTAAGCAATATGGGATTCATTTTAATCCCTACACAATGGGTCCACTTTGAGACTCAATTTTTCATTCACCCATTAACCATTTAATGAATTTGAGTATACCATTTTGAAGTTCTCATGGAGGAGAATTCGAATCCACTTTAATCTTCCATTTATATGGAATTTATCATGCTCAATTTGTGCTTTCAAAATGAGAGTTTATCATAAAAAAATTCCAACAATCCCCACATGAATGAAATTGACCTAGGAGACACAAAGAAGATATTTGGTAAGTTCAAATGGTCGAAACCTGCATAGGATAAGTAGGTGTTACCCTTTGAACCTTTCCTTGTAAAGGTATGCTTACTTTACTGGTTGATCAGTAGATGTGATATCCTTGAACTGTTCTGCCGTTTTGTGTAAATGATCACACACCTTACACAGATATCTTCCTAACCCGATTTGGTTCTCATTTTTATGTTCGTTTTGGCCATGAACATGTGCCTGGTTCTGTGAGAGTCTCTGGAGAATATATCCCTTCACTATTCTCTCTTAGAAGCGACCCCACTTCTCTCTCACATAAGTGATTTCTTAATTAAGAGTAACCCGTTTTACTCTGTTCGGATTTCCATAGCTAGAAATTTCAACGCATAAGAATCATTAAAAATATAGTTTAACTTTTTATCTACGGGCATCACTGTTCCATCATAGGAATGGACTTGAGGGTAACCCCCATAGTGATCCAACTGAGTCTTACAACTTGGTTGTCCTATTGAACCTAGATCTTGAGATCTCCACTCAACTAGGTTGGGTGTCCATTGTATCGACTTTTATGTAATGGGCTTCAGTCCCATTCCTCTCGATGATGTCTCAACTGGTTCTATGTTTAACCATTTAGTTAGCGGATCTGTAATGTTATCTTTTGACCTTACATAGTCAATAGTGATAACCTCGGTTGAGATTAGTTGTCTAATGGTATTATGTCTTCGACGTATATGTCTAGACTTCCCATTATACATGTTTCTATGTGCTCTTCCTATTGCTGATTGACTATCACAGTGAATGCAAATCACCGGCACAGGCTTTAGCCATCTTGGAATATCTTCTAACAATTGGTATAGCCATTCAGCCCCTTCACCACATTTATCTAATGCTATAAACTCAGATTCCATGGTGGATCTGGCTATACATATTTCTTTGGAGGATTTCCAAGATACCGTTGCACCACCTAGTGTGAATGCATACCAACTAGTGGATTTTGAATCCTTCATATCAGATATCCAGCTAGCATCAGTGTATCCTTCTAAGACAGCTGAATATCTAGTATAATGCAATCCATGATTACGAGAGAATTGTAAGTTCTTCAGTACTCTAACTATTCCTTTTCAATGATCGGTTCCTGGATTACTCGTGTATTTACTTAATTTGCTGACTGCATTTGCTATGTCTAGTCTTGTACAACTTGTTAAGTACATCAGACTTCCTATCACTTGAGAATATTCTAGTTGAGAGATGCTCTCACCTTTATTCTTGGATAGATGTAGATTTGTATCTACTGGCCGGTGTTCTGGAAATTCTATAATCATTTTTGTTGAATTTCTCAAGAATCATATCAATATAGTGTGATTGACTTAGTATGAGTCTGTTAGATGTCTTTGGGATTTTCATTCCCAACATTACATCAGCCGGTCCCATATCTTTCATATCAAATCTTGATTTCAACATATCCTTGGTAGATTTGATCATTATATCATCACTATCAACAATGAGCATGTCATCAACATAAATGCACGCAATGACATAGCCTTTTTCTATGTCCTTGACATAAACACATTTGTCACATTCGTTGATCATAAATCCATTTGACATCATAGCATTGTCAAATTTCTCATGCCATTATTTTGGTGATTGCTTTAAACCATATAAAGACTTCATCAATTTACAGACTTTATTTCCTTGTTCTGAAGCAGAAAAACCCCCAGGTTGTTCTATGTAAATTTCTTCATCTAAATCTCTATTTAAGAAAGTCGTTTTCACATCCATTTGATGTACTTCAAGATTTCACAAAGTTGCGATTACAAGTATCATTCTAATGGAGGTTATTCTCGTCATAGGAGAATATGTATCAGAGTAGTCTAGGCCTTCTCGTTGATTGTAACCTTTAATTACAAGCCTGGCCTTATACTTATCAATTGATCCATCTGTTTTCATTTTTCTTTTGAAAATCCATTTCGATTCGAGCGGTTTACATCCCGAAGAAAGATCCACTAATTCTCAAGTATGATTTTGAAGGATGGAATCGATTTCGCTCTTAATTGTCTCTTTCCACAAGAGTCCTTCTGAAGAGATTACCGTTTCTTTGAAAGTTCGAGGTTCGCCTTCTAGCAAATAGGTCATAAAATCTGGACCAAAAGACGTTTTCGTCCTTGCTCTTTTGCTACGTCTAGGTTCATCCTTTACTTTATTTCCTTGTTCTTGGTCTTCACAACTATCAACATGTGTTCGTTTTGATGAACTTGTTTCATTATTGGATTTACATGGAAATACATGTTCAAAGAACATTAAATTTTTAGATTCCATTATCGTGTTTTTTTGTATATCTGATATGTCAGATTTGTAGACGAATAATCGATGAGCACTACTGTTTTGTGCATATCCAATGAAAATGCAGTCAACAATTTTCGGACCTATTTTCACCTTCTTAGGTATAGGTCCGGCTACTTTGGCAAGACACCCCCACATTCTTAAGAATTTATAGGAAGACTTTCTTCATTTCCATAGTTCATATAGGGTATTGTCTTCTTTCTTTCGGGGTACCTTGTTTAAAAGGTATTTGCTAGACAATATAGCGTCACCCCACATGTTCTGAGGCACTCTAAAACTTATCAATATTGTATTCATCATCTCTTTCAAGGTACGATTTTTACGTCCTGCAATACCATTTTGCTGAGGGGAATATGGTACAGTGGTTTGATGTATGATTCCGTGTTGTTCATAAAATTCACCAAACGGTGCTACATATTCACCACCTCGGTCACTTCTCAATACCTTGATTTTCTTGTTGAGTTGATTCTCAACTTCAGTTTTATAGAGACTAAACTTTTTTATAGCTTCATCCTTATGTTTCAACAGATATACATAGCAGTATTTGATGCTATCATCTATAAATGTGATGAAATATTTGTTGCTACCTCTTATTTGAACAAATTTTAAATCACATATATCTGTGTGAATTAAATCAAGAGGTTTAGATTTCCTTTCAATAATTTGAAATGATGACCTTGTTAGTTTTGCTTCAACATAAACTTAACAATTATGTTTATGATCAATATTGAATGCGGGAATATGATTTAAGTTAATTAATCTATGCAAAGTATCATAATTAACGTGCCCTAGTCTACCATGCCATAAATTGGAAGACTCAAGCAAATAAACTGAAGAATTATCTTTATTGATTGTTCTTTTGACAACAAATACATTAAGTTTAACAAGCCTTTCAATTACATATCCTCTACCCACATAAGTTCCCTGTTTGCTTAAAACCACTTTGTCTGATTCAATCACCATCTTGAACCCATGCTGATTTAGCAACGAACAGGACACCAAGTTCTTGCTGATATCAGGTACATACAACACATTGTTCAAGCTCAGGGTTATACCAGAGGTCATTTTGAGAATGACTTGACCATGTCTCTTCACGTCAGATGTAGCTGAGTTGCCAATGTACAACTTTTCTTCATTTTCATTTCGTCAAATGTATTGAACATCTCTCTGTCAGAGCATATATGACGAGTGGCCCCAGTATCCAACCACCACTCTCTTGGGTTTGACCCAACCAGGTTTGCTTTTGTCACAACTGTAGAGAGATTGATCTTAGATACTTCATTTAAGATCCCAACAACCACGTTTACCTCGTGGTTCTTCTTATTCTTTGACAACCTACACTTAGAAGATTTGTAACCCAACTTGTCACAGTTGAAGCACTTCTCTGAGAATTTTGGCTTCTTAGAGACTCCTCCCTTAGGACCCAATTTGGATCCTTTCCCAGGCTTGTTCTTTTTCAGTTTAGAACTTTGCCCATGTTCAACAACATTGATCTTCGCTTCAGACGCATTGATATCTATCTTGTTATACTTCATGTGATTTTCTTGAATATGAAGATTGAGAATCATATTCTCGATCTTCATCTTCTTTCGCTTGTGTTTGAGATAGTTTTTTGAACTCTTTCCATGATGGAGGAAGCTTCTCAATGATTGCAGCCACCTGGAAAGTTTCACTCAGGGTCATCTTTTCGGCATGTATCTCATGCAGAATCACATGTAGATCTTGAACTTGACTCATAATTGTCTTGGAATCCTCCATCTTGTAATCAAGAAACTGGCCCACAATAAACTTCTTGGAACCAGCGTTCTCAGTTTTGTATTTTCGGTCTAATGATTCCCACAGTTCTTTGGCTGTTTTCTTTGAAGAATAGACGCTATATAGCGAATCTGACATCCCGTTCAGTATGTAATTGTGGCACATGAAATATGAGTGATTCCATGCATCAATGACATTCCATACCTGAACATCTCGCTCTTCACCACTATTAGGTTTGGAGCATCTTCAGTCAAGAACCTGCCAAGGTTCAGTGTGGTCAGATAAAACAACATCTTTTGCTGTCATCGTTTAAAATTCGGTCCACTGAACTTATGAGGCTTCTCCTTATGATTCATCGGTAAATATACCGAATTTATGTAGGGATTTACCATGGGAACATTCCCTTGACTCATATACTGGCTCATCACCGAATCATGCATGTTTCTCACGAAGGCGTTGATGACCGGAGTCGTTGTGACCATAGTTGCAATACTACAGGTACTTCACCCACAAACAAAGAATTCACTGCCAAAGTATCTAATCTCATACTTGGATTAACTTTCGAAGTCTCCAGTGGAACACTAGAGTTCACATTAGATTTGTTTGCCATAGTATCTGAAACAAAAACAAAATCTTTTTAGTATCACATAATTAATAGCACGGATATCAGTTGATATCAAATCTTAATTTCACGATGGAAATTACAATCATTGTCTGATATTGCAGACCTGATTACCCAATTGAAATCGCAATTGATTTCGAAATCAGTGTCTAATAATAGACCCAATTTCCACAGATTAATGTTATTTATAAAAATTAAAATCAGTGTTTCAAGGAACCTGATTTCCACAAATTAATATTGTTTATAAAATTGAAATCAGTGTTCCAAGGAACTCGATTTCCACCGATAAAAACCGAACCAGTGATTAATCAAGTCCGTTACGATCTGAACCAGAATTCTGACACCAGAAAGTTTGAAGAAGAAAACGTTTTATAAAAAAAATTATGGAAAACACGAAAATTGTCTTAAGATTGTAGATCGTAATTCCAAAACAAACATGTCTGGAATATGGAAATCAAAAAGCAACAATACAAGAAAATCACGTTAGAAATAATTTTAGAACCGAGCCCGTGTTTCACACGATGTCCATAAGACAATTTCACCGGAAAATACTGTATGTGTATTAGACAATTGTCTCACATGATACAACGGTTCAATAGTGGTAGGCCTAAACACACCACTACCAGCAAACTCAAACCGAGTATAACCTTATCAAGAAAACAGAGAAGAAGAATAGGAATTCAGCTGTTCAATTTTTATATTTCTATTGTCTGAACAGAATATTAGAGCTATTATATACCCTAAACCGAAACATTTTGGGATTAATTTACTTCTAATTAAAACTATGTATTCTAGTGATCAAGTAAGAAATCAGAATCCAAACAATTAAAACTTTCCTTATTCATCACAATAAAAAAACGTTGATTTAGAGAAGTGGCAAAAGGTCAATTGGACTCTCACGGTCCAATCGGAACGGCATTCGTATCCGTAGGTTCGGGGTCCATGAGAGAACCTTTATGCTACACATGTTGATAGCTCATATCACACATTCACTTATAAACTACATATAAAAGATTTCCCTAAGCAATGTGGGATTCATTTTAATTCCTAAACAATGGGTCTACTTTGAGACTCAATTTCTTATTCACCCATTAACCATTTTATGAATTTGAGTATACCATTTCCAAGTTCTCATGGAGGAGAATTCAAATCCACTTTAATCTTCCATTTCTATGGAATTTATCATACTCAATTTATACTCTCAAAATAAGAGTTTATCACAAACTTTTTCCAACAATACCTTAACGTGTAATTCTTACTGAGAACAGAATATGCCATGAATGATTGTCAAAAAAAAAAAAAAAGAATATTCCATGAATAAATTTCAACGTACTGAAAATTTGTGTCTACTGATCGAAAAACTACTGTACGTGTTTGTTGCTCATGTGGACAAAGCCCCCTATTTCCTCCGTATACATGTCATAAAGCAAAATATAGAATTTTGATGGTATAGTCCCAAAGACTTTATTAACTTTTAGATTGAGATTCAATAATAAAAACAAGAGACAAAGAAAACTAGAACATTCAAAAAATTAAGAACAAAGAAAAAAAAGGATTTTATGAGATAAGTTAATGTGAAAAGAAATAAGGTTATTTTTGAAATTTTGTGAGGCGTATAGAGAATTTTTTTGAATATTTTGAATTTTGTGTTTTGAGAAACTGGGTGCAGCAAGACATTTTGTGGGAGGAAATAGAGCCTCTCATATGATAATTGTGGTTCAAGTAAGTCAAGTCTCTCATCCAACTCTCAAATTATAATTATTTAAAAAGAAAATATCAAAGAATTATATAAAACCTTTTTTATCAGAACAAAAATCAAAAACGTTTTTGAATTGCTAATCAAATTAGTAGAAAAGTCTCATTTATTTGTAAAAATTTGACCAATTACATCGAAAGGGTTTAATTTGAGTTGTCACATGATTCGTTTCATATATAAAATCAATATTAGTCTAAAGATGTACCAAAAATATTCAATAGACCCTTTAAAAAAAAATCAACTAGACAAAGACTGGCTTACACATTAACACCGACTCTTTTTTTTTTTCTAGACAAAAGTGAACCAACATAGAATGTCATGGAAGATACAAAAATATCCATCAAAACATCAATGTAATTAATGAAAACGAAAGGCCTTTCAACGCCAAGTCTCTCTCTTTTCTTTTTTTTTTTTGCCAACTTTTGTGGTGATGGTGGCCAGCCAAGCTATAGTAGTTCTAATCTCATAATCTGCAAGTGTTGTTGTAATACATGCAATGCAAGTTTTCTCTGTTGAGAATGCTAGTATTATAAAGTGCTGGTGGTGCATGCTGAGGTATGAAAAGAACCCATTTTGTGCATTATCTTCACCCATCAGTCATCACCAAAACAGAAGAAAAACAAACACAGCAAGGGCAAGTAGCAGCCTCAAGTTAAGATAATGACTCTTACGTCTTCCAAAAAATACAATTCCCACGTATTCCATTCCTTATCTATTCACCAAACATTTACTTTTCAATTGGTCTTTCTTTATTTGGTCTAATTACGTAACTTATCTTTGTATTTTCCCACGAATTATTAATTAATAATTAAATTAAACACATGTTTACACAACTTGTTTTGTTTTGTCTCCTCATCAAAAAAGTATTTTTTGACAGCTTTATTGGTTTAGCTAGACCTGTATGACTCATCCTCTTGCTTTTCTACGTGTAATTGTATAATATCTAGAGTCTAGCTACAGGATGCATGCAAACTGTTGGTGTATGTCTATGATATGATGACTATGTAGTGTTGCATCGTTCATTGCATCTTTGAATTTTCTTCATTAATGTTGTCAAATGACTCAAATGTTGACTTGTATAAAGGCCAAAAAAAAAAAGAGTCAAACTAATCTTGTTTGTAGGTTTAATGACATGGGGCCTAAATTGGATAACTTATCGATCAAAGTTGAAATTATAGACTTTTTTGTTTGAAATAAAAGTTGAGATTGTAGACTTAATTTTGTCATATAAATGGTAATTTCAAAGTAAATATAGTTGAATATAATAATAATAATTTCCTCATGTATTCAAAATTAAGTAGTTCAGAACTTCAGATTATTGAAGGGGCATTTAGTACCATAATAGACATGCAGATTGAAACCCAGACACGACCAAGTTACACCTACTCTCTCATCTTATATACTACTTACCTTCTAGGATTACAAGCAAAATAATTGATCTGCTTATAAATATTTTACACATGAACCCAATAAAATTTATCAAAATGTTGAATATTCATATCTTTGTTTTTTTTTTCCTGAAATATTACATAAAGGGTTTTTTTTTTTTAACAATATTTGGATACTGACTGGTCAATACCCAAATTACTGACCCCATCAATGGAGTGGCTCCACGAGACCTATTTTATTATATAATTATAAAAAAATTAAAGAAAGAAGACCACGTGGCAACACCTCATGGGAGGGGTCAGTACCCAGTCTGTACCCAAGTATTTTTCTTTTTTTGGGGGAATTGAATGACTTGAATCCACAGATTCGTTACATAATTATGAAAAGTTTACTACTGGATCAATCACATCCCATTTGTTTTATTCAACCTTTACACTATAGAATCCACTAACTTAATAAATGATCCTTAGTGTAAACTCTTATAGTAAAAAAAGGACTAAAGATAAAAGTAACGAAATCCAAGATCTCACGTAAATGAAAATAACCAATGTGGCCAATGTTTTGTACGTATTTTTTTTTTAACTAATGCAATTATTTTGAGTTCCGAAAAGATGACAGGACTATTTTTATTTGAGGGTCTTGGTGATCATGATGACACACTATACCAAGAAATTCAGTGAGTTTTGGATGGAATTAACACTTCAGAAGATAGGAATGAAGGGAATAATTTATAAAAATTTCCCGATGACAACTGGTATATTTATACTTCAAATTTTATACATTGTAAAGTATATCCTATGCTACGAGAAAATGATTACGTATTAGATAAGGATTATTAGATTTTAATGTTGACAAGATCAAAAAGGAAAATGAAACCGATTTTTGAGATGTTATCTATGATCGGTACCGAAGGAAAACATTCTAATCGCCTCTAATGATGCTGATGCGCAAGTCATTAATATTATTTTTATTTTAGTTTTAATAATGTTTGTTTTCTTCTCTATTTGCATTTCTTTTATTATAATAAATTTCTCTCAAATGATTACTTTACCACTTAGACGTATCTATATAAAAAGAAAAATATGACACAACTGAAACCCACCATCAACATAGTTATGGCCCAGTGTAGATAACGTGGGGGCCTAGAGTGTTTCCATGTTAAAAAGCATTACCATCTCACGTTTTACTGAGCAAGTTACAATTTTTTTTGTTGTTGTTTTTTTTTTTTTGAGAAAAAGTTACAATCTATTGATCATATAAATAAATAAAATAATAACAAAAGAAAAGAAGAATCTCTTATCATAAATAACTATTTATTAACTTTTTTTACCGCCCCCCAAATTTAGGGGGGATCTTCCAATTGCTTCCTCCGAATATTTAACTAATGAGTGGGATTTCCTTTCCCTTTGCTTTTCAACAAAGAAAGTGGGCGGAGGAGGGCAAATCGGTCAATCAAATATTTAAAAAAAAAAATGCTTGAAACGGACATATAGTCCAAAACGTAAAAAGGTACTATTTTCAAATTTTCAGTTGATAAAGAATTCTAGAAAAACCAAACCCAAGTCACATTTAAAACCAGTTAAGAGGTAAGAGGCAAAGACAAAATCGACAAGGCAACTTAAATCCTCTCTCATTAAAACACTTTCAATTTCAAACAAGCAAAGAAAAGAATTCATTACAATTTACAATCTATATATATAATACACCCCATCCCTCTACTTCGAACTCTTAAGGTTCCCATCTCTCTTTCTCTAGCTATTATCCATGGCAACATTTTCCAGGAAAATCTCTGTAATCTATGTTTTTCTTCTGTTGTCTATCACTTTTTCAGGTACCTTTCTCTGTTTATTTTTTATTTTTTACTACAAAACTTGCAATTATGATATTTATGATATTGCTATATTCTATTGTGTAAACTTATGCGTTTGTGGGTTATTTGATTTGCAGATTATGGTTTTTTACGAGGAGTCAGTTCTTTTGGGATCAATTATGGTCAAGTTGCAAACAATTTGCCACAGCCAGAAAAAGTCCTTGACCTTTTGAGTGCTCTTAAGCTCAATAAAGCAAGAATTTACGATACGAATCCACAAATATTAACGGCATTTGCCAATTCCAGCGTTGAGCTTATTGTCACAATCGAGAACCAAATGTTAGCTGTAGTGATGGATCCACAACAAGCACTTCAATGGGTCAGCACACACATCAAACCTTACTTTCCCGCCACGAGAATCACCGGAATCGCCGTGGGAAATGAAGTTTTCACTGACGGCGACACGAGCCTGTTACAATACCTTGTTCCAGCCATTGTTAGCATTCATGGAGCTCTTGCTCAGTTAGGCCTAGATAAGTATATTCATGTCTCGACATCGAGTTCGCTAGCGGTTTTAGCAGAGTCTTATCCACCTTCAGCTGGTACTTTCAAAACAGAGGTTGCTGGAATTATGCAACAACTTTTACAGTTCCTGTCAAGTACAAAGTCTCCATTTTGGATCAATGCATACCCATATTTTGCATACAAAGATGACCCCAATAGGGTTTCTTTGGATTATGTTCTTTTCAACCCAAATGTAGGAATGGTTGATCCTTACACGAAGCTTCGTTACGATAACATGCTTTATGCACAAGTAGATGCTGCTGTTTTCGCCATAGCTAGAATGGGTTACGGTAACATTGAAGTTAGGGTTTCTGAGACAGGTTGGCCGTCCAAAGGTGACGCGAATGAAATCGGAGCAACCGTGGAAAATGCAGCAATTTATAACAGGAATTTGTTGAGAAGACAACTGGGAAATGAAGGGACACCTTTGAGGCCTAATATGAGGCTTGATGTTTACCTGTTTGCTCTGTTTAATGAGGATATGAAGCCTGGACCGACGTCGGAGAGGAACTACGGTCTCTACCAACCTGATGGATCCATGGCTTACAATGTCGGTCTCTCTGCTCTTTCCAGTATTCCTTCTTCTTCTTCTTCTTCATCGACATCATCGGCCTCCATCTCTACTATCACTTCTTCTGCCGCCAAGGTAAAACCATAGTCTTATTTTTATCATGTATCACATGACGTGATTTGGATGAAAGATACGAGTGCATTGGATGCATCCTGAACTTTCTCCAAATTATTTAACCTTAAACCGAAAAAAAATGGGAACTGTATTATAGAAAATTAGAAATCAATGCAAGTGCAAAAGTTTGTACATATGTTGGAAGTTTTTACTACTGTAATTATTATGTATAGTAAAGAATTTTTATTGTCTTTGATGAATAATAATGATCTAATTTTTGTTTTTTTTCTTTTCTTTTATACTTTGTATTTTTCCCCTTTTTAAATGGGAAATATTCAATTTGATACAGGATGCAAAGAAGGAATATCAAAGCTTGATGTACTGGATGTTTGTGTTTTTGCTGACCATGCAAGTTTTTATGTGAAGACCATATTAATCAAATGGAGAGAGTTACATGTAGATATTTTACTTTTTGGTAAGAAAAGAAAAGAAAAGAAAAAATGGGGTTTTACTTTTGGGGTACATTTGTACTTCAAAATCAAAGACCCCTTGAAAAAGACCAAAAGTACCCTCATTTTCACAAGCACTTATTAACAACAAAAGCACTTGAAATGAGCACAACATTCCCCGCAATCACAAATTGACCATTCTTATTACTGTCTTCATCATTCGTGTTGCTTCAACCAGAAAACAAGCTTAATTTTTTCTTTTTCTTAGAGAGGGAGCTAATAGGGTTCATTTTAATTTCCATTGTATATTTATGCTGTAATATTGTAATAGAATTAATCGATTGTTGTTCAATTTAATTACTTTTCATCGTTTTAGGAATTTAATTACTTTTCATCATTTTAGGAAACATATATATATATATATATATATATATATATATATATATATATATATATATATATATATATATATATATATATATATAGTGTAAAAACGTTTTCGGACGATAGAGTGGTGCAAGGCCTAATTGGTCGGAAGAAAAGTCCTCTACTTTTGGGACGTGGAATCCATAACTGTTGTTTATATATAATAATAACCATAATATTCTTAGCTTTCCAATAAATTTCGCTCTCTCCCTCTCTAATATATATAAAAGAATAATATGAGATAATAAAAATGTAAAGTGTAAAAGGTAAGGTATTGTTTGGTTCTTTTTCTATCGAGAAGGTGGAATGGGCGGCCTAGCTTTATTCCCTGGCCTTTGCTGGCCAAAAAAGCCGTCAGCGATTAGTCATTACCAGTCCTTTTTGCAAAGGAGCTTTTGATTTGTTTTATTTATTTATTTATTTATATTAGAGTTTGGGAGACAATTTAAGGTCAGCCTTAGGTTTGCTGTGATGGGGATTGATGCTTTACCGATCTGATAACAACCAACTTGGTGCACATGCACACCCATAGTCACAAGATTTTTTGCAGTAATAAATTTAGGTTGCGCGGTTTATATTCAAGCACGATAAAGTATTTAAGGTCATACAATCCGAACAATTGTCAACAGCGCAAGCAATTATTTAGGTCAAACAAGGAGACACCTAGTTTGTATTATACATAAAAAACAATAATATGAAACCATCTACATTTGAAAAGAAATGTATTATTATTAGTGTAGTGAGATTACCACCCATAAAATTAATTATTACATTTATTTTTATAAATATATATATATATCTAAAATTTTAAAAATAAATATTACTATAAACACTAATTTTAATAACAATAGTACCCTTATTGAAATAAATATATTCATTTTATTTATAAACTCTTTTAAATTATTAACACATCAAATTTATAAAAAAAAAAAACAATCATATTATTTTTAAAATTAAATCTTCTTATAATGATAGTCCAATTTAATATTTGAAATGTCTCGAATGTATGAGCTTTATAAAAGAAAAGATGTTGAACTTGATTATAATGGTCTCAAGAGATTTTCAATCTCGAATTCTTTTATATACAAGTTATCTTTAAAAAAATAAAAAAAATAAAAACTCTATCTATAACTATCTTTTATGTATATATATATATATAAAAAAAACTTATGTTGTTTATTGATAGAATCTAGGACTGAACATAAAAGAAAAACACAAAAAAGGTAAAATACTATCGACCTTTGTATGATCATAATCCTTTGAAAAGTCCTTAATTTCTTTTTCTATTACTTTGTTTATAATATTGAAGAAATAAGATTAGAGTTTAATTAGGGTTTATATTAAAAATTAGGGTTTAACTATCATAAGTTTTTTTTTTCATAAAAGAGATATAGTTGAAGATATTTATATAATTAGTGTATATAATATTTAATTTATTTTAATTAAATTAATTTATCCTTACTGATAAATTTTTATTTTTATAATTAAATTTTTTAACAAAATATGGATGTAATAATTAGTTTTACGTATATCACTCTCACATTCAATGTCCTTATGTATTTATATAAATGTGTATTCATGTGTAAATTATATATATATATATATATATATATATATATATATAAATTAAAAATTCCTTTTAAACGTTTCAAGAGATAAATTTTTATAGAAAAAAAAGGACTCTAACAAATTAAAAAATATTACAATAGTTCAAGATTTAAAATTGAATGATAAACACAAATCTATAACCTTATAGTTTATAGTCCAGTTACGAACGACAAGCCACTGAACCAACTTATATAGTTTAAAAAAAACTCCAATTTTAAGGAGTGGAGATCATAGTGTGGAATTAGTATGCTTGAAACATGTAATCAAACCAAATGTATTCTACATAAAATAAAATAAAATAAAAGATAGGTAGTTGTTGTAGACTTGTAGCTCGGCGTTTTTTTTATTATTATTGCTTTCTAGCTAATTGATGACATATCATAGTGGAATACATCATGTGGAGGGCCCATTGACACGTATTTCTTCATGTGCTCCTGCTCTCTCTCAGACCTTTTTCTTTTTATTTCCTCGCTTTGCAATTTATGTAATTGTAATTAGATTAATAGAATTTATTTCAAAAAATTAAACATTAAATACATACTATGTATGAGAATTAAAAATCCGAGAATTAGATACATACAATGGACAACAGGATAAGAATTGTTTATTATTTTGTGTAGATTTGGCATAGCTCAGACATAATTAAAGTCATGAATTAGAAGGAGCCAAGTCAAAAATTCAAAAATTCAAAAAAGAAAAAAGGAAATTTAAATAATGAATATATATCATAAAAGCTTATTTTTATGTTTTTTTCCCCCTTCCTGGCGCACTAACGTGACAGAAAATCATGGCGGTCCTTTTTGTATATTATCCACATTCTAAGTAAATCATTGGATTAATCATGTCATGGTTTGCTTAATTGGAATTTGTTAAAAAGTGAAAGTGACTATTAATCATGACATCAAAGAAAATTTGGTTTTAATTAATTAAACAATGAATTTTTTTTAATATTATTAGATGATGATAATGTAATTTAAATATAATTATATAAACCAAATTCCGAGAACTTCTATCATAATTATCAAACGTTAAAGAGATAATATGATATCAATTAATCTAGAGTAATACTGTTGATTAATGTGTTATGTGCGCAATATGGGTTGTCATGTGGCACATAAATGTGTGTAATTTTTACTGTTTATGGCTTCTAATTAAGTATATCCATTTTTAATCTTTCCAAACTTAGACTAGTTTGCAGAAAATTATTTTAGCAACCATTTCGACTTTTCAAGTATAAATTACAAAGTAAAATAAGTAAATGAGTAGAGTTTATTATTATAGATATTTAGAATCAAATTATGTTGTAGTCGGTACAGAATTTGAAACGGAATTTTTAAAACATTATAATTATTACAATAAGACCATCAGGATGTATTAAAATCAGTCAATATATGTGTGGTCTGGATAACTATTTCCACAAATCAAATAAAAACTCCTTACATATTCATATAAAATATATATAGTGAAACTCAAATCTCTTATCACCGTTATGAAAATGAGGAATACTTTCGTGTTATTTTAAATGGACTTGCCTCTTTGATCTATTTATGTTTCATAAATCTCGTCAAACTAGTTATATTTTAAATGTTATAATATGATCATTTCCTATAAACTTAAATGGTTACTGATTTGTTATCAAATCCATAAGTCATGTGTTTGAATCTTCTTTCCATCCTTGGGAGAAAAATTTGCGTGGGATGGCTTCACTGCCACATAGGGAATCGTCAAGTAAAAATGTGTCATATATATTAAGAACATAAACATATAATTTCAAAATGCTATATGATATATTTTTATTGAAAGGTCCCATTTACACGTGAATGAAACTATCCCATAAAAGTTTTTCTCTCTATATGGATTTCCTAAGCGGGCTGCCTAGTTTTTTTTTTTTTTGAATTTTAAGAAATTTAAATTTGTTAATAAAAATTAAACTCTTTTCACTTTGCCCCCCTTAAAATTTTTGTTTTTGTATAATGGTCTCAAAACCTAAATTTTGGGTTCCACCCCTACACGTGTGGAGACTTGTTAACATCACATAAATCTCATCAACTTATGTCTTAAATACTATGGTCCTATAAACTTAGAATTTAAATTTTTAGGTCTAACAATTACTCTCTACTCTCATGTGATTTCATTTTGATTTCCATGGGAGCAATTTCAACCATAATCTTTCAAAATTTAAACAAACTTGTAAAGCAATAAAATCCTGAAGCAGAATATACTTATATTTGAGGCTTGTGGATCAATTGCAATTATGCAGTCAAGTAGCATATTATCAACAAGATAAAAAGAAAAGCACAAGAGGTTGGTCCTGTGGCCTAAAAGGCTAAAAGTCTCCTATAGCTACAGAATTAGGCACATAATTAACTAATAATTAATGAATTGGAAAGGCAGTCTAATTACATGATTAATTATTCTTGTACTTTATATATATGACTTCAACTTGCTTTCTTCTGTCTTATTAGAAGACAGATCATGTTTGTAGTGTTTTCGGACATATAATTGCTTATTCAAAATTAGTTTAAGAACATCATTATATGATTTCGACATCAAAATACAATAAATAAGATATTTTGATTCCATTGTCAGTTGTTTTCCTAGATTTTTTTATTCTTAAAACCGAAGAATTTGGATCCTCTACTGGTCTTATCTTTTTCCTTATTACCTCATATAATCTCATGACATATAAACATTACAATGAATATACGGTTAAGATGTGATTAGTTTCTACAACTATTTTATCAACTAATCACATGCTTTAAAAGGGTTAGGAAAAATATCAGATCTACGGAGAATTCAAATCCAAGATTGAAACACTTGATTGTCATTTGTTTTCCTAGTTTTTTTTTAAAAGATTAAAACACTTGCTTGCATAAGAGGAAAAATCATGAATAAATGTTGAACATGTAATTTCTTTTATATCTACATGTGTCACTAAACTAGAGAGAGACTAAAGGAAAAAATAAAATACTATAATAGAAATCCTTACTCCCCCTGGTGGGAACGAGGATTGTCTCTAGGGTTGTTGCATTACTTATTATATATATTTTATTTATTTCAATCTGTTTAATTAATTGTTTTCCAAAATCACAATATTTTTTAAAATATTATATAAATTCGAGATTTTGTAGGGACAAGAAAGACTCGAATCGTAATCGTGATACAGATGTGAATGGTTTACTACCGGACCAATATCAACGCATCCCAAAATCACAATCTTAGTTGATCAAATCAACTCCAAATTCATATTGTATAAAATTACTTTTAGGAGGTTGTGTTTTGATGGATTCAAACCTGAAACATTTAATTAGTTATATTTTCTAAAATTTAAATCCCTTTTTATCTATATTATATCAAAAATATTGTCACCCGTAATTGTATCATAATAACATTTTTTTTAAACACTTTAACACAATTCATTTTTTCATTTTTTTTTTCTAATTTTTCAAAAGCAAATAGTCACACTTCTTACAAATTCAAGAGTTTCTAAAATATTTTCCTCGTATGTTCAACTTGACTTCATTACCTCAAAAAAGAGGTATCAAGGATAAAGATTATTCAGAAATCATATTTTAGTGTCACCTCTTTTGACTCCGAAACGGTAAAGTGTTGAAAGATCACAATAGAAATATCATAATAGAATTTCTTTTTTGTGTGTGTATGTGTGTGTGGTAATTATCATAGATCTATTCCCATTATGTCGTTTGAGGAGAGGGTCAGAGTTAAAGGTTGGCCGCATTTGTGGGTTTTCTTTTTTCTTTGGCATGGAATTTAAGGAAGATAATGTTAAGATATTTCAAAAAAGATTAATTAACTTAACTTGTCAATATATCATTTAAGAGTCATGATTAGGCTTTTAATTTTGCTTTAAGGTTGAGGATAACTTTAATTGACAACAATTCAAGGACGATGCTTTTGTAAAGTAGAATCCTCTTTCTTTTGCTTTTTCATTTTTATATACCGTATACAGTAGCGGGGCGACTTGAATTTTAACATTGTCATAATCCAACTAGTGCTTTACGGTGCGGTTTAGATGAATTGGACTCAAAACAGGGTATAAATACCCATCTCTTTTGCTAGTTATAATATATTGTACATGCTAAATATAAATTGAATTTTACAAGCTAGTTAGTAATGAAATTTTATACGCCCATTACAAATTGAATTTACATGCCAGTTATAAAAGAGATTTTACACGCAAGTTATAAATGGAAATTTATACACCATTTATAGATTGAAATTTTACAAGCCAAAATGTGAATTTTCTAAAAATTGAAATCAAATTTCGTTCTTCATCAATACACTATTTTTTCACTCCACAAATACTAATTAATGACATACCTAGGGCTGACCATGAGATTTCGGGGTCCGAGACGAAGTATAAAAAATGAATCACTCGATACTTTATTCACGTTTACTATATATTTTTTCTCTAATAAATATTTATAAATATCAATATAATAAAAGTGTTATACCGTTTTTTTTAATATATAAAAGATAATTATTATTGAGATTATGATTTAAGTATTCAACACATACTAATAATTAAGTTTTATAATTTATGGGCTTCTTAAAAAGAAATATGTTTAGTGAGCCTATTTTGAACTCATTTTATAGGTTTATTAGTTTGAAAAAAAATAGATGTTCAGTGGATTTTTGTAAACACATTTTTATGGGTTTATCAGTTCATATATAAGGATTATATGTAAAATCATTTTTTTTTCTTATTTTAGGAGCCCTTATAGATCAGGGGTCCTAGGCGGTCGCCTCACTAGGCTCCCCTTAGAGCCGAGCCTGGACATACCATAACAAAACTAAAATGCTTAGATGTGAAAATAGAGAAAAATGCACATAGATAGTTGTTGACGTTGATTTCTAGACGTATAAGAAAAGCCAACAAGGATTGAATTTCAGCTGTGATTTCAAAGAGAGAGAGAGAGAGAGAGAGAGAGAGAGAGAAGGAGAAAATAAACAGACACAAGTTTTTTACGTGGTAAAACTCCAATGACCGGAGAAACGTCCACGGGTGGTTGAATGATCAACCAAGCCAAAATCCACTATGAAATTATAATAATACAAGCTCTCGATCTCTCTTTTTTCTCTCTGTATTTTTCTATGAATGCTGTATATATTTTTTGGCGAGATTATGGGTCTATTTATATGTTTATAGAACCCTAATCTGCTTTGTACAAGTAATAGAAGATCTTTGTATTTAATTACAATTATTTACTTGCTTGAAGCTGATTGTCTTCTTTCCTGTTTTGGAGTCTTGTTTTGAGATCGAATGGGACTTTAATAAGGTTATCCAATTAGGACTTATTTCCTTATAGGAGCATAGTCTTTTTGAAGAAATAAAGTTGTTGCCTGATTGAAAACTTTTTCTATTTAATATTCTGTTCTTATTGGGATTCCTTTTCGATATGGATATCTTCGTGCATTTTAATGACTTGATCCATGTGAGCTATGCACTGGACTTTTATTCAGTTTTCATCATGTTTGTCCCGAGTAAGGACAATACCAGCTGGTCCCGAGTAACATTATTTGATCCCGAGTAGAAATGTCAGTTAACCAACCCCGAGTGTCATTAACTGATCCCGAGTAGTATATGACATCGATTGACCCTGAGCATGTTTTGTTCAGCATCTGCTTATTCGGGTTTTCGCTTTTTCGGTGATGTCTTGTGGGATATTTTCTGAATGCCTATTCGAATGTCCACCTGACAATTCATCCTCTTTGAAGATGACGTGTACTTACGATAAAATTCGCATATGACAATACTCCCTTAAAATATTTTTGCCGAACAGGGTTTTATTTTGGGCAAAAAAGTATTTTAATTAGTTTTTCAATATCTTTTCAATGCCCGAGTAAATGTCTTGTCATAATGACGTGTCTTAATGGTGACCCTGTAAATATTCGATTTGCCTCCTCACGCAAAATCTTTAACGATGGCGACGTTTTGGAGTTCTGACGGTGAAAGCCAGTTCTCTTTTTAACACGTGTCCCTTGCCTTTTCATTTTTCGATATCATTTATGATAAACGACCTACGTGTTTCCACGTGCGCCGCCTGCGTCATCAAACCTCATCATCGTTTTTTCCCGCCTTGAGATCTTAGGGTTTCGTGCTATCATCTCTTTAAATTCTTCACTAAGAGACATCGTTAGTTCATTTTCAACAATTTTCAGCAGAAACAATTTCTCAAACCCAGATTTCTTTACGCAAAAGGTCGCAATTCTCCGTTAAAGATCTTGCATCAAATTTCATTCAAGGTTTAATGGAGCCATCTTCCCGTCATCGAATTTTTAATATTGCTCTTGATGTATTAGATCGTGGGGATTTCCAGTTGGTTTCCTGCATTAGAAGATTACTGGGGGAAATTCCTGCTGATGAACCTCCATTTTTAGAAGTTAATATTTCTGGGCTTCATCCTGACGTCACTTTTAGTCATATATCCAATTCTGATTCTTCATCTAGTTCTAAATCTAATGTTTCTAATCACATGGCACCTCTACGAAGGATGGAACAAGAAGAAAATTGATTACAACGATACTGAGCTGACCATACTTGCTTGGGAAGCTATTCGCATTTTGAAAAAGAGGAGCAAGACTTATCTCTTTACTGAGGCGAAGATGATAGAGTTCGGCTTCTTCAAACAGATTTCGGGCTACCGCAGACGATGTAAGTGATTTTTACAACCTTTTTCTTTTCATTGTTAATTTTTGCTTTGTATTCTGACGCGGTTCCTTTTTTCTTCTAAGTGTACGATACGGAAATCTTCTGCAATCTTCAGGCTCATCAAGTGAAGTCAATTCTTCAGGTGAGCCGAAAAGAAGCTTCTCATCAGAGCAATGAAGACATCGCCCCGCCTGAGTCCGACGAGGAAACTGATGCGGTTGAAGAGCAAGTTCCCGAATATGTCCATGAGGACGTCGTTCAACCGACCGCTGAGGAGACTAGTGGTCCGAGTGGCCCGACCGATACTCAATTGCCTGGCGACGAGCAAGGGCAGAGTGAAGGTCCTGGTGAAGAGCCTGCCGAGCGGTCTGACGCCGGTGATGGAGGTAATACCTCCGCGGGACAAGTACCAATAGGTCCCGAATTTTTTGAGTCTTTTCGGGACGATGTTCAGGAAGATCTGGCTGCTGATCTCAGCTTTCACCGTTCTCAGGCTGAGAAGCGGAAGTCAGTCAGCTCTCCAACTCGTCCTCTCAAAGTCCCTCGTGTGGTCTCATTTATCGACTATAGTGATAAAGATATTGTGGTTGAGATTCCCCCGAGTGTTGATGTTGGAGCGTCTGCGGATGCAGAGGCTTCGGAGCCGAATAGAGGTCCCCCCCCCCCCCCCCCCCCCCCCCCCCCCCCCCCCCCGAGGTTGAAGATCTAGGGCCTTCACATCCTTCTTCCCAGGATATGCTGCGGGAGATGTCATCTGGTCGGGCTTTCATCGGGGATGACCGCTGGAGCTGTTTTCTGGATGGCTCTTTGACAGACCATCTTCAGAATTTTTTCAATGGTGCATCTTACGTAAGTTATCATTGACTTCTTCAATTGCTTTGCTTGTTTGCCAGGTTTTTAATTGTGCTCCTTTGCAGATGGTGGTCGAGTTCGCTGAGCTGGTTCAGATGCAACAACATCAAGCTGATAGAATAAGGCACCTCGAAGCTCAGCTGAAGGAAAGTGAGGATTACCGTGCTCAGGTCGAAACGGCTTATCAACAAGAGGTTGGTTCTGCCCAAGTTTTTACCGACCACTATCTGGCAAAGCAGATGGAGGTCGAGGAGATGGCTTTTTCGGTAGAAGAGAAGGCTACATCACTTCAAAACTTATTATCTTCTGCCCAAAAATCAATGCTCAAGGCCGAGTAGGAAGCGGAGCAGTCCAAGTCGGCATACGAACAGAAGATCGATGACTTGGAACGCGAAGCTCTAACAGTCGAATCCCTATCTAAAGAGGCTAGACTGGATCTTGAAGTCCAGGGTTGATCGTTTTAAAATATCCCCTGCCTATGACGCTATTTTCCTTCAGGAGTTTCAACGAGGGCTAGTTTCAGTTGGTGAGTTCTTCAAAGTTAAGAATAGGGCAACTGAGAAGGCTTGAACCAACTGGGAGTTGTAGATCAAACATCATGTGGATCGGTCCTTGGAATCTCTTCGAACTCAGATGAAGGAGTGGAGAGCTTAGATAGGATTTTTTATAGACTAATAATTCTTTGTAATAATTCTTTTGTAAAAGAACTTTGTAACCATTCTTTTGAATGATCAATAAAATTCCGAGTAGATTCTGAACCGAGTGGTTTTTAAATGATTTCATTGCTCACGAAATTTCTTCTTTGACTCTTGTTGCTGAGTATCTTATTAAACCATCTATTTTTGACTTTCAAGTAACTTAACCGAGTATCTTATTAAACCGATTTTATTCCCTGTAATTTTTAACGCCAAGTATCTTATTAAACTGGCTGTTGCAATCTTCATACCAAGTATCTTATTAAACTGGCTAACTCTGATGTTCGGGTAACTTCACCGAGTATCTTATTAAACCGGTTGTCACCCGAATAATTTTAATGCCAAGTATTTTATTAAACTGGCTAACTTTGATGTTCGGGTAACTTTACCAAGTATCTTATTAAACCTGTTGTCACCCGAATAATTTTAATGTCAAGTATCTTATTAAATTGGCTCTTGCAATCTTTTTGCCAAGTATCTTATTAAATTGGCTAGTATTATTAACCGAGTCATCTTAAAACAGGCAAGTAGGTTTATACTTGTGTTTCATACACTGTTGCTACCCGAACATTGCATCAAGGCTCACCATGATCATATGTTCGAGTCCTTATGCATTACCGAGGACGTCTCCCCAATTTTTATGCGTAAGGGTTTTGCCGAATTGTTAAGCTTCTTGAATTGCTTAACACGGCTACGCATTTCACTGAATTTTTTTCCGATAGCGTCCCGAGCTGGTGCATCGGGTTTTCCTTTTTGCTAAGGTCATTTGACCTTGCTCGGCTGGCATGCTTCTTCGAGCTTCTCCGCTCATTCGGGAATTAATGGTCCTGAGTATTCTATTTGCATGTTTTTATTATTATGCTTGTCTTCCATATGTTATTATCATATGCTTTCTTTTAGAAATCCCGAGTTTGATGCTTTTATCTTTCAGAAATCCCGAGTTTGATTTTTTATTCATAACTGCAAAATCAACAAAGTTTTAAATTCCACAGCTAATATTTAATCCTAACTAAAATTGTCCTGACTAGAAAAAAGAACAAAAAATAATTTAAGGATAGAAAATCTTCAGATATTGGGCATTGCATGGTCGAGGTAAAACCCCTCCATTGGGTCATGCAATCCAATATGCTCCATGGCCAGCTACTCCTTCGACTTTGTACGGGCCTTCCCACTTATCAGTCAGGGAACCTGCAGCCTTATTTTTTATGTTTAATGACACCTGCCTGAGTACCAGGTCTCCTAGCTGGAATTTCCTGACCCGAACATGAGAGTTATAGTGGCGGGTTACTCTTTGCTGATATGCCATATTCCATATTCGGGATTTCTCTCTTTTCTCTTCTAGCTCATCTAGACTTTGTAATATCATATCAACATTCTAATCTTCATCATATAACCTGACCCGGGGTGACGTATATGACGTTTATATAGGGATAACATCTTCTGTTCCAAACGCTAAAGTTTATGGAGTCTCTCCAGTTGACGTTCTTGTTGTTGTCCGATATGCCCATATAACTTCAGAGAGCTTTTCAATCCAGCTTCCTTTCTTAGCATCTAGCTTTGCTTTGATTGTGTGCTTGATGATTTTTTTCACTGCTTCGACCTGCCCATTTGTTTGAGGGTGGACAGGTGTGGCATAGTAATTGGCAATCTGGTATTCTTTACACAGCTGTCTGAATTTCAGGTTATCGAACATTGTCAGTGATTATGTGTTTGGGACTCCAAACCTATAAAGTATATTCTTTTTCACGAAATTTGTGGTGTTTGCTTATGTGATATGCACCAATGCTTCAGCTTCTACCCACTTCGTGAAATAGTCAACGGCTACTATGACATACTTTGCTCCACCCCCTATTCCTACTGGCATTGGGCCGATTAAATCCAAACCCCACATGGCAAATGGCCATGGGGATGTGAGGTTTCTGAGTTGCTCAGGGGGTTATCGGATGTCATTAGCAATCCTTTGGCAAGTATTGCAACTTTCCGAACACTACTGTGCATCTGAGAACAGAGTAGGCCAATAATAGCATTGCATGAGTACCTTGTGTGCCAAACTTTTACCCCCAGTATGGTTTCCGCAAACTCCTCCATGGATTTCCTGTAATATCCGATATGCATCCTCCTCTGACACACATCTTTGGAGTGTTCAGGAATACCCCCTTCTGTATAGTTCTCCTCCATCCAATGTGTACCTTGTTGATCTATACCTGATACGTTTTGCTTGTAAGGGATTTTTCAGGAGCACGCCATCTTCCAGGAACCTTTTTAACTGAGTCATCCAACCATCTGGCGGTGTTCAGATTTTTGAAATTTCTAAGTTTCTCGGTTCAGATGTGCTCGGTTTGAGGAGATGTGCAACCAGAATAGTCTTTGGCCTGATTGTGGTTGTTGCGAACGCTAGTTTGGGCAATGCGTCTGCCTTTTCATTCTCCTCCCTGGGGATCTGGGTAATTTTATATTCTTTAAATTTCTAGAGGAGCTGTTTTGCAATGTCACGGTAGGCTATCATGCCTTCATCCCTGGCTTGGTACTCGTCCAGGACTTGTTGACAACTACCTGTGAATCGCTAAATATCTCGACTTCATCTGCCCTGAGAGATATGCAGACTTTGAGTCCAGCTAGTAGCGCCTCGTACTAGGCTTGATTGTTGATTGCTTTGAAGTCAAACCTCATGGCACATTCGACATCATCTTCTTTAGGAGTGCATACTACGATCCCTGCCCCGCTGCCATGAGTGTTTGAAGAGCCATCAACATACAATTTCCATGGGAAATTTTTTCCCAACATCTTTTTTGCTTCTAGGTTTGGCTCTGTGAACTCTGTTATAAAATTTACCACTGCTTGCCCTTTGAGGGATGTCTTGGGGACGTAGTGGATACCGAATTCACTAGCTCAATAGCCCATTTGGTCAGTCTTCCTGAAGTTTCTGGCTTCTGTAGAATTTGCTTTAATGGACAGAAAGTGAGTACCTGGATTGTATGAGCCTGAAAATATGGCCTTAGCTTCCTTGCTGCTGAAGCCAATGCTAGGGTCATTTTTTCTGCTAGTGAATACCTGGTCTCGACTGGTAGAAATGCCTTGCCGGTATAGTATACTGGTTTATATACTCCATCTTCTGTTCTAACTAGGACTAAACTGGCTGCTAGTTCTGTAATTGATAAGTACAGATGGAGTGTCTCTCTCATCTGAGGTTTTGAAAGGATGAGAGTCTGCCCTAGGTATTCTTTAATTTTTAAGAATGTCTGCTCGCACTCTTCATTTCATTTGAGTCCTTTCCCTTTTTTAATTATTTTGAAAAAGGGTGTGCATCTGTCCGTGGCCTTTGAGATGAATCTACCCAAAGAAGCTAAGCAACTTGTTAGGCGCTGTACTTCTTTGAGGGTCCTCGGTGACATCATTTTCTGTAGGGCCTGGATCTTCTCTGGGTTGACTTCGATTCCTCTTTGGTAGACTTGAAAACCCAGGAATCTTCCTGAAGAAACTCCGAATAAACACTTGTTCGGATTTAGCTTCATTTGGTATCTCCTCAAGACATCAAATGTCTCTCGCAGGTCTGAAGTATACTTGTCTGCCATGATGCTCTTGGTCAACATGTCATCAATGTATACTTCCATGTTCCTTCCAATTTGCCGTGCAAAGATTCTGTTGACCAGCCTTTGATATGTTGCCCCTGCGTTTTTTAACCCGAAGGGCATTACTCTATAACAGTATAAACCCTAATCAGTAGTGAACGCTGTTTTTTCTTCGTCAGCCTTGTTCATCCGGATTTGGTTATATCCCAAGTAGACGTCCATGAAACTGAGCAACTCATGGCCTGATGTAGCGTTCACAAACTGATCTATCCTCGGAAGTGAAAAACTATCTTTCGGGTATGCCTTGTTCAGATCTGTAAAATCTACGCACATCCTCCATTGTCCATTCTTCTTTTGGACGATGACTACATTAGCTACCCATTAAGGGTAATTGACCTCTCTAATCGATCCTACAACGAGTAGCTTCTCTACTTCTTGTTTGATTACCTGACTTCTCTCGAGATTTAATGACCTTCTCTTTTGTATCACCGGTTTTACATTCGGGTCTACTGTGAAATGGTGGGATATTATTCGGGCATCTATCTCGACCATGTCTTCATGACTCCAAGCGAACACATCCCTGTATTCTTTAAGTAGATTAATGAGGCTTTGTTTGACTCTTCCTTCCAGGTTGGTCCCGATCTTGATCTTTTTGTCTGGTTCATTTTCTTTCAAGATGATTTCTTCGACCGGTTCAGTTTTGGATTCATTCGGTTCTTCTCTTGGATCGAATTCGAATGATAGTGGCTCTTTGTTCTGACCCGGCTGTGTTATAGTGCAAACCTGCTCATCATTCTTGTCTTTATATACTGACAGGTTAGCTCTTCGGGCCATCTCTTGGGATCCCTTAACTACACCGACCCCTGTTCGGTCGAGAACTTGATCATTAAGGCATACGTGGCTGTTACAGCCTTAGTTTTTAGGAATGTCCTTCCCAATAATGCATTATATGGCAAATTGTTCAAGTTTACCACTACGAAGTCGAGCAATACAGTTCTCTGGCAATGTGCCACTCCAATCTTCACAGGTATCTTTACCGTCCCAAGTGACCTGACCTAAATTCCTCTGAATCCACTGAGTGGGGTAGGGAAAGGCTATAGATCCATTCGGTCTAACCTGAGTTGATCATAGACGGCTACATCGAGAATGTTTACCGAACTTCCATTATCTATCAAGATTCTTCTAACTTCTCGGTGACCAATCCGAGCACTTACTACAAGAGCGTCATTTGGTCGAACATCGACACCATGTGAGTCTGCTTCTATTGGGTCCCATCCTTCCTTTACCCTTTTCGGGTCCGGTTCGACCGAATTTACGTCAAAGTTATTTCTTGCTTCCACTACTTCTCTGATTTCCTGCGTTCGCTCTCGGTTACTTCTCCCAGTAGATGGTCCTCCAAAGATTGTATGTATTACTTGATTGGCCTCTAGACTGACCCTTTGATTTCGACCAGATCTGTGATAAGCCCTGATCTCTTTCTTTGTTTTTGATTTCTCATCCCTTTTCAAGATCACATCTTGTAGATGTCCTTCCCGAATGAGGGTTTCTATATAATCTCTCAACTGGTAACACTTGGAAGTCTCATGACCGGTTTCCTTGTGGAACCTACAATATCTGGTTGTATCGTCCCAAGCAAACTGAGATTGACAGCGTGGCTCATGTACCATATTCTTTGTTTCCATAATGGCTAGGATTTCCTCATGCTTTTTCCGAAGAGGGGTGTAGTTGGTGTATCTACCTAAGTATTTTTCCGTGGTCTGTTCGGCAATACGCCCATTTCCCCAGTCCTTGTTTTTTTCCTTGCTGTTTCCTTTTTATTTTCCCTTTTGGTTCTGCACCTTGGACTCGGCGTTCTTTTGTTCGGGTTTTCCTCCATACATGTAGCAGCCTCCAGTGGCTAACTCTTATTCTTCGGCTAATGCATATCCTTACGCCATATCCATCATATCAGCGTACCTGGTCAGACGGGCTCTTCTTAAATCAAAAGATAGCCGTCCATTATGCAGGTTGTTGATGAATGCAACAATTATTGCTTCATCGTTTGCACTGCCAATTTCTGATACCGTTTGGCCGAATCTCCCCAGGTATTTCTTCAGCGACTCATCTTTCCCTTATTTTATTTGAGAAAGGTAAGCCACTGACTTTTTCCTATGAACATTGCTCAGAAACTGCCTTGAGAAGCTTCTGCTCAGTTCACTGAAACTTATGTTTCTTGCTGGGGGCAATCTCCCAAACCATCTTGAACCTGTCTCCTAGAGTTTGTGGAAAGTTGAGACACAGTAAGGGATCATTGTGGGCATACTGAGCCATGTCACTTTTATAGCGTCTGACGTGCTCCTTAGGGTCTGTGTCTTTCTTGAACTGCTCCACGTGCGGCATCCTGAACCTTTCTGGGAATGGGGTCCGTAAGATTTCCCTGTTGAATGGACTGTCAGAATCGTCATCAGATAAATCGTTATACCCATAACGTCTGACCAGTGCATCCATTTGACACCTATTATTCTAGACTTCTCAAGTTAGGCTCTGGATTACGATGTCTCTGTCTCCCACCGGACTTCCCTGATGGTTGAACTGTTGGGTGATTATCATTCCTCTTTCTGGCTCTTCACTTTGATACCGGGTTTCACGTATGATTCTGTGATGACGTTTACGATGGTGCTGATCGCTATCTTCTGATGACGACTGATCCCTGTACCGGTCATGTTTACGGTGTCTAGCACGGGCTGTCTGATCCTGGTTCTGCTTCTAGCATGGTCGTTCCTCTTAAGGTGTTTCACATCCAGCCTGATTGATTGGAACAGAGTTTCTTTCGGCTTCCGGTGCTTTTAGTTCTGTCCCTACCACGATCGAACGAAGCCTCACAGGTGGGAGGTTAGAGGTTTGTGCCTCTACAGCTAGTAAATCAACTCCTTCCTTTGCTGTTTCTGCCACCAATTATTGCAACGCTTCTCGAAAATGTTGTGTTAGGTCTCCGCTGGTCAGAGGAACTTGCTGGATTCCTGCCAGGAACGCAGATTGGTTCTCTGTGGTTGCAACGAGATCTCACGAGCTACTGCCAACATGGAAGTTATCTGGAAATTTTTGGACATCCCCAGAACTGCTTCTGCTTCCTGCCATCGCTTTTGATTAAATCGGATGTTCAAGCCCCTCCTTCTAGCTCTAATTGTTGATGTTGATTTCAGGACTTATGAGAAAAGCCAACAAGGATTGGATTTCAGCTGTGATTTCAAAGAGAGAGAGAGAAGGAGAAAATAAACAGACACGAGTTTTTTAAGTGGTAAAACTCCGATGACCGAAGAAACGTCCACGGGTGATTGAATGATCAACCAAGCCAAAATCCACTATGAAATTATAATATTACAAGCTCTCGATCTCTCTTTTTTCTCTCTGTATTTTTCTATAAATGCTGTATATATTTTTTGACGAGATTATGGGTATATTTATATGTTTATAGAACCCTAATCTGCTTTGTACAAGTAATAGAAGATCTTTGTATTTAATTACAATTATTTACTTGCTTGAAGCTGATTGTCTTCTTTCCTGTTTCGGAGTCTTGTTTTGAGATCGAATGAGACTCTAATAAGGTTATCCAATTAGGACTTATTTCCTTATAGGAGCATAGTTTTTTTGAAGAAATAAAGTTGTTGTCTGATTGGGAACCTTTCCTGTTTAATATTCTGTTCTTATTGGGATTCCTTTTCGATATGGATATCTTCGTACATTTTAATGACTTGATCCACGTGAGCTATGCGTTGGACTTTTATTCAGTTTTCATCATGTTTGTCCCGAGTAAGGACAATACCCGCTGGTCCCGAGTAACGTTATTTGATCCCGAGTATAAATGTCAGTTAACCAGCCCCGAGTGTCATTAACTGATCCAGAGTAGTATATGACGTCGATTGACCCTGAACAGGTTTTCTTCAGCATCTGCTTACTCGGGTTTTCTCTTTTTCGGTGATGTCTTGTAGGATATTTTCTGAATGCCTATTCGGATGTCCACCTGACAATTTATCCTCTTTGAAGATGACATGTACGTACGATAAAATTCACATATGACAATAGTCATTAAAAGAGAAGGGACAAAAACCGAATGAAAAGAGAGAAAAAGCAACCTAGTGCGGGAGTAGGGATGGCCAATGGGGAAATGGGGGCGGATGTAGGTCCCCCCATCCCCAACCCCATTTTCCAAACCCCCACCCCCTCTTTCCCCATTTGGGTTGAAATGGGGTTGGGGTAATTTTGGGGGGAGGTTCCCCCATCCCCATCCCCATCCCCCAATTTCCCCTATTTTTCCCAGTTTTTCCCCGTTTTTTCCCGTTTCCCCATTTTCCCGAGGTCCCCCATTCTCCAATTTTTCCTGTATCAGTAAAAATTACATATTAAAGAAACACATAAATTCGCAATACAATAAATTCAAATACAAAATAACATCCCATTCAAATTGAAATGAAAGTTAAGTTGTTTAATATGTATATATAGTTAGTAAAATATGTTAATAAATTATATGGAGCTTGCTTGGTGTGTAATTTAACAAGAAAATCAATATGTATATATAGTTAGATTTTTTGGTGTATAATTTAAGTTATAGTTTATAAATATGTATATATAGTTAGTAAAATAAAAATAATAAAAATATTGAAAATATTGAAAATATAGAAAATATAATAAATATATATATTAATATATTTTTTATATAATATTATAATATTTGGGGGAAATGGGGAAATGTGGATAGGGGCACTTAACCCCAACCCCATCCCCATTTCAAGGAATTTGTAGGGGAAATGGGGAAATGAGGATGGGGACGGGTCCCCCCATTCCTAACCCCATTTAAATTTGGGGTTAAAAGTCATCCTCATCCCCATCCCTCCCCCCCCCCCCCCCCCCCCCCCCCCATTTCCCCATTTCCCCATTTCCCCCTAAAAAAATTCGCTAAATGGGGAAGGGGGAGTGGGGGTTTGGGGCCCCGGGGTAAAATGGTCATCTCTATACGGGAGAGAAATTAAAAACAGTAAAGGGGTATTTTGGGCACACTTGTGGCTAAATTTCTCAAGAAAAGAAAAGTTAATGGAGATGTATAACTTTACAATTTCTCATAATTAAAAGGTGAGAATTGCCAAATTTAGCCAAATAGAATATGGGAAAAAAAAATTTAGTCTTGTTTCATATTTTAATTGTTTATAACCATTTTGTAATAAATTCTTTCGATCCTTAGTTAAAATTATTAAAATACCTCTGTCAATTAATTTTTTAATTTATTTAAATATTTTCCCCTTTAATCTTCTTCTCTTCCATGACATACTTTTTTACCTTTTTTATTACTTATTACAATATTAAGAATTTGTAAATAATTTTTTTAAATTTATTTCTTTTTCTAATATTAAAATTTTATTGAATCTGTAAAGATTTTTTTTTAATTTATTTATTTTTCTAATATTAAAATTTTAAACCCAGAAAATTTATCTTTTTTTTTTGTATCAAAAGTTTTTGTAAGAGAAGACCAATACCAGAACACAAAACAGCTGTCTTTGAAGGATCCATGAGCTTTCCTTCTTCCAGCGAAATTACATTCACCCATTTTTTCCCAAGAAAATCCTATTAAAATCATCTAAAAAACCCCCTTTTTTTTAATTTAGAATTTGGTTTTACATTGGAATATTTTATTTATTTAAAATATTTATTTTCAAATGATTCTCTCTCACTTCGTTTTTGTGTTTTATTTTCTGGGAAATCTTTTTTATATAATGTTGGCTTTTGACATTTTCTTTAATATCATTATTCAAACACACATTTTTTTTTTTACAGATCCAATCCAAGTCTTCGTTCAAGGCTTCAAGTTTCTCTAGAGACAAATAAAAAAAAAACGAATTTGCGTTGATTGTTTTGTTGCTTGTTTTTTTTTTTTATACTCTTATAAATCATTTCTCTATTTTAATAGGAAGAGTAACTCCCTTTTCATTTTGAGTATGTTTCTGGGTTCTATTGTTTTTGCAACATAGATTAAAAATTTCTATTAACATTACAAACGTCCTTTACATGGGTTTTGTGTTATTACAAAATTTTTGGGTTCGATTTGGCAAGATCTATGAATTTTTGAAGTTGAAAATGGAAGAGGAAGAGAAAGGAGGAAAGATGAGAAAAAGAGATGTCGTGGAAGAGAAGAAGAGTAAAGGGACATGTTTATTATTATTATTATCATTATTAATGGCTGCTTTTATGTAGGGGCATTACGATAATATTACAAAAATTAGGTTATAAACAATTAAAATTTGAAAATAGGTTATAAACGATTACTCAATGTTTTAAATGGTTAGAAATGAACTTTTCCCAGGGGTGGCAATATGGGTCATGACACGAACACGATTATTACGGGGTTGGGTTGAGGTTAAACGGGTCGTGTCAATAAATGGGTCAACCCGTTTAACCCGTTTAATAATCGTTCCGTGTTCGGATTATTTTTAGCGGGTCACGGGTTGATACGATTAGTACGGGTAAATATTTAAATTTATTATTAAGGGTCATTCATGTAATTTTATGTATACTATATAAACTAAAATGTGACAACCTAAACCAATTTTCTAAATTTCATTCTACCGACACTTCAACAGCAACAACCCATCGCTTTGCTTTCATTCTATCAACACTCTAACAGCAGCAGCCCATCGCTTCAATACTCTTCGTCTTCATCACTTTTACTTTTACACTCACCTTGTATCTCTTGCACCCACGAGAAGCATCACCGGAGCCCGGAGCTCTTGCTCTCTTCGTCGCCATCTATCACCGATGAGACTTTGAGTCTCTCTCGTCCTCATCAGACACGTTTGCCAAATCTCTAGAACCTACGCGTATTGAGTTTTATTCTCCTATCAGACTCCGTCGATGGCTTGCTTTTGCATCGATTTCGTTGATCTTTTTTCTACTCCTTTTTATTTTTGTTTATATTTTTTATATATCTACTCTTGATTTTACAAGAGCTTCAACACCAGTCCAGAAACAACTATTGAATTAATTATTATTGAACATGTTCTTTACTGGGTTTATTAAGTTTCTGGATATTATTTTAGTTTATTGATTTTTTGTTGAAATTCATTGTATAATATTTATCTAATTACTTTTGATTTTTGAAATATTTGTGAAGACTCATAGGTTTTTGCTGGATAAAATTTTCTTTTAATCTATTTGGAATGGTAGAAATTCAGCTGAGAGGAACCAAATATGAATTAGCATTTTTGTCAAAACAATAATTATGAATTAGCATTGATTCTGTGATTCATAGGTTAAACGGGTCATTTGACACGATCCATCAAACCCGTTTATTAAACGGGTTATTCGTATCGTGTTCGTGTTAATCTAAAATTAACCGTGTCGTGTTCGGGTTGACCCTAACACGACCCGCCAACCCAAATTGACTCCCCTAACTTTTTCTAAGGTATTTCTGAGTTTGAGGACATAATTGTCTTTTAACTAATTATTAACTTTATAATAGAAAAAGTAACGGGAAAATGATCATTAATAAAACTAGAGGGGAAAATTTTCCAATATGTAAAACCTTAAGGGGAAAATGATATTTTTCCTAAAATTTTATAATGTTTTAATATATAGCTGGGTTTTTATGAACAAATATTTTTTCAACTAAAAAAATTGGTTGCTACAAATAAAATAAGGCCCTGATTAATATTGCTTTTGAGAAGTTAAAATATGATTATTTAATAATTTTTATATAAAAAAGATGTTTAGTAAAATTTCCAAAAGTGATTATTTGAGAATGTTAGTTGATTTGACAACAATTTTAAGAAGTGTGTGGGGGTTACTTTTGTAAAGTAATTATGATGAGAATCTGCTATTTGAATTAATGAATTTTTTTAAAGACTAAATTATCCCCAATGACTTAACATAAATACAAAGCAATACTAGGTTTTCCAGCATATGTTGTAGCTTTTAAAAATTACTGTTAGTTTTGCTGAAGTAATAATTTTCTATGAAGTTAATCAGACAACTGTTTGGTTAAGGTTGTTGTTGAAATTATTATGGATTAAAAGCAGTATTAGTGCGCTTGTTAAACTTTACCTTTAATTGATGTGATTTTACTTAATGACTAAAACATACATGAAATTGAATTATCAAGGGAAGAAAAATTTTCTTTTCATATCTCCCAATCTCAAACTTCAATGGCAACCGAAAAATCTAGGGTTTGATACCACCAAATCTAAAAAAAAAAAAAAAAAAAATTGGGTGCTTCTTCCTTTACAACTTTTACGGTGCATTTACTGTACGAGATAAGATTGGACTATTTTTAAGAGATGAGATTGGATTGGATTGGATTGGATTGAATTAATTATAATGTTCCCATGTTTGGTGCAACATGGGATTTGACTAAAAATAGTCCAATCATATGTTTGGTATGTGATGGGATTGGATAAACATATTGTCCAATCTCTTTTAACTCCATTTATCTCTCCTCGCATGACTTATCAAACCCTCTTTCTCTCCTCGTTGACTCTCATCTCATCCTCTCCTCTTTTCACTACTCTGTTACCATGACTCATCATACCATCTATTCCTCTCCTCTCTTCCCTCATTCGTTAATATTTGAGAGCGAAAGCATTGGTGGACTGATTATTGAAATAAGAAGACACGAACAGCGAAGGCAACACGATGGCAACGACGACTACGATGATTGGTTATCAGTGAAGCTTTCCAGGTCGGTGGTGATAAGTGATGTGATTGTGTTTGTTTGAGGGAGTTTTATTATTTTTTGGAATCGATGAACATAATGATTGTGGGATTTTATTGCGATGGGTTTGATTTTTTTTTTTTGGATGAAATTAGTGTTTGTTTGTTTTGGTTATTGTAAGAATTGGGTGGAAGATCTTGATTCTTTTGTGGTTGATGATGGAGTTGGCCGGTGAAGGAGATGAATAAGAGATGAGATAAATAATCCCGTTGATTTGGAGGGGATTATTTTATCCTACTCTAGCAGGATAAAAATGAGTTGGGATAAAAAATAGCCCCAATTGCTTGGACTCCCCAAACACGGGATTGGACTATTTTTAGTCCAATCCCAATCCCATTTTTAATTAATCTTATATTTAATCAATGATGAACAAATAAATTTGAATCATATGAAATTAAACATAATATATATTTGTATTTAGAGTAATGCTAGACTTTTCGATTTATTTTCGTCTAAATTCCTTCTTAAATGGTGTTGGCACATGACGTGTCAACATCATATCACCCACCACATAATCTACTTCTTCTTCTCTATCAGTTTTCTTCTTTACCATCACAAACTCACCTAAAAATACAATCAATAAAAAATATATTAAAAAAATGATAAAGATTGAAGTGTTGTAGGTATAGATATCCGTATGTTAAGTAAAAAAAATCAAAAAATATTGTAGTGAAAAGAAAATAAATGAGTAAAGGAAAAAGCACCCAATTTTTTATTCTTTACTTTTTTAGACTCGATGCTATCAAACCCTAGATTTTTCGATTGCCATGGAAGTGAGAGATTGAGAGATATGAAAAGAATTTTTGTTTCGCTTGATAATTCAATTTCATGGTATGTTTTAGTAATTATGTAAAATCACAACAATTAAAGGTAAAGTTTACCAAACGTATGAAAATGCTGATTTTTAATCCACATCAATTTCAATATCAACATTAACCAAACAGTTGTCTAATTAACTTCACAATAAATTATTTATTCAGCACAACTAATAATAATTATTTTTAAAATTATAGTAATACCAAACTGACTCTAAATCACAAACACAACTTGATAAAGAGTGTAAAATAAAATAATAGTTCAAACAAGCAAAAGAGAGTTGGAAATAGCTCGTACACTAATGAATATGTGATGTCTTAGTGCAGAATCACTACCAAAAACATTAAGGCTGAAAAGAGAAAAAGTACCCAAGAACAATTCAACAAAACGAAACCAAATCACTTCCAAATTTTAGAGTAAAAAAAAACTCACATTGAAACGGGATTGTGTCGATTGTGAGTCTTATACTTTTCTTTAGAGAGGGTCCACATATCGATTTGGCCAAATATTTATCTTGCGAGATACTGTTGAAATCCTTAAAAATGATAAAGAAAAGTTGACAAAACACTTAGGGTGCGTTTGTTGTATGTGATAAGACTGAGATTGGACAATCCCATGTTTTGTCGATCCAAACAAGTATGACTATTTTTATCCCAAATTCATTTTTATTCTAGTAGAGGAGGATAAAATAATCGCCTCCAAATCAATGAGATTATTTTATCCCATCTTTTATTCAACTCCATCACCAACCACAAAATAATTTCTATCACCCACCCTAAGAGCTCTACAGCCTCCCATTTCTACCATGCGTCTCTCACTGCCGTTGCACCGGCCGTCGTCGTGACCACCACCTCTAACACTGGTGAGATGATTAAGATGAGAGGAGAGAGAATAGGAAGATTCAAAATTCTTTCCACCACTGTGGTAATAGAGAATGATGAGAAAGAGATGGGGGGAAAGAAAATGGGGATATTCATTTTTTTCCCACTGTCGTGGTAATATAGAAAGGAGAGAAAGAGATGGGAGGAGAGAGAAGATGAAGATTCAATTTTTTTTCCAGAATATGGTAAAAGAGAAAGGAGAGATAGTTAGAGGAGAGAGAAAGGGAACAGATTCTCAATGGATTGTTTTTATTTTATTTTTGAAAAAACATTTTATTTTGACAATTTATTCATACATTTTTTCCCAAACCCATTACATAACAAACACTATATAGAACTGTAAGGACCTCTATCTTATGATTGACTTATTTCATGACAAACCACACCACATTGGGGATGATTTGTAATGGGTAGCTTAGGTCCTTAAGCTTCCAAGCATTTCTATAACTTCAAAAGCAAAATGTATATTCACTTGACTTTGCCTCTTGCAGAGTTTAGGATACACATACCCTCATGCATTTGTATTGAGATGCATTTAAGTTGTTTTGATTATGTTTCTTTATTGTTTAGTTGTGTACATTCTTTACCCACACATACTTGCATGCATATCTACTTGTTGCATTGAATTGCATGTCTTGCATAATTGGTGCGTTTCATATTTGGGCACTTTAATTAGTTTATCTTTACCTATGTATGCTCATATCTATTGTATATAGGTTGATTGATTGAGGTTTAAATTTCCATGCATTTGTGCCTTGGTTGACCGTCGTTAATCGTTGTGTGGTTCGTCGTTGGACCGTTATGAATTATCACAACGGTGTGTAGTCCATGTGTTCACCGTTGTATGACCCCTGTGAGTAAGTACAACAGTCGCCACAATGGTCTTGGGTAAAGTTGTGTTTGACCGCCTCACCGTTGTGTTGACCGATTTGACACTCACAGCGATAGCCACAGCGGTCGTGCCTTGTGTGCTTAAAACAGTATTTTTTTGACATGGTCTATTGTGTATATATGTTCTCTTCTCTCCCAACTCGTTTTTGGACTTCAGGGATACATTTTTAGAGAGAGAATCCCTCTAGAGAGAGAAAAGCTTCAAGCTTTGTTCTTGACTACCCAAATCCATGAGCATCCAAGCTTAGTCATGCATCATCTTATCATGGCTCTTCTTCATTAAGTGACTTAGTAAGTAGAACAACTTCATCTTTCATTAATTGTTGTATACACTCAAGATTTAGTCTTGATTGCATATTAACTGCAAATACTCATGACTTAATTGCATATTTACATGAGTTACGACTTGATTGGGTTTTATATTGTGATAGCTTGCATCATTAGGTCTTTTATGCCTAAATAGCTAATTCATTTATGTTCATGCATGCTTAATTGATGATTAGGATGACATTGCGCATCAAGTCTAGTTCATGAATATTTATATATATGCCTCATTAATTGCATTTGATTGCCTTTGATTATATGTTTTGACAACTCATGTTGGTTGAACTTTTGTTAACAATTAGGTTGTTAGATTATATATACTTCTAATTGAGTCATTATGTATGGGCATGTAGCCATTATTTGATAACTAGGATGTTTAATTGCATTATAACATCTAGTTAAGCATTTTGTGTTTGGTCTTACACATTATTGCATTTGAGCATAGTGTCATATATACACTTAGACCATATACTCTTCATAGAGTCAAAGTCTTGTGGCTTCTAGGTCAAGTTGCATAAGCAAGTCAATTCTTGCAACCAAGGGTGGGTTGACAAGCAATTGGTCAAGTGCCACTATAAGTACACTGCAAGAAAAAATAGCTATTGGGACGAAACTTTTAGAGACGATTTTTTTTTTGTCCCAATAGGTTGTATTTTGGGACGAAATAAATTATTCGTCCCTCAAAATCACAATCTTGACAGTACTTTTAGGGACAAACAATATCGTCCCAATAGGATGTCTATTAGGACAAAATAAATTATTCGTCCCTAGAAAGTACAAACTTGACGACACTTTTAGGGACAGATTTTTTTTTTGTCCCAATAGGATGTTTATTGGGACGATATAAATAATTTGTCTCTAAAACTAACCTGTTGGGATGAATTTTATGTTGTCCCAATAGACCTTGCCGATTTGTCCCAAAAAGTTTTATTTGTATTTTTCTTATTTTATTTAAAATTTAGTTTAAATAATTTTTTAATTTAATTGAGATTCTTAATTAATTTTCTTCACATTTTTATAATAATTACTATAATAAATTCATAAAGTATGTATATATATAATTATAATTATATATATATATATATTCTTTTTATTTTTAAATATAATAATAAGAATCTAAAATATATTGTAAAAATAATAATAAAAAAAATGGTCGACGACCATTGGCAAAGTATATATAGATATTTTTCCTACTTTTTTGTAATAAATATTTAAGTATAACTTCACTCATTAAATCACAGATGTGAGGAGAAATCTCTTCAGAAGTGAGAGTTGCATTCCCATTTTTTAGTGTAACCATATATTTCATCGATTACAGTTGACTCTTGACTCGATTAGTATCTGATTTTGAAAATAATAGTTTAGTAAAACATTATCTAATAAATGTTTTTCAATATTCGTTCGTATAATATATAAAATAATTATAAAGACTACTGGGATCAATTTAAATGATTTAACAATAATTTTTTATATTTTGTTTATTAAAATTTTAATTTAAATAAATATAAGTATAGTAACATATTAGCGTTATATATAAATCGTTATATAAATCATCAAAGTTGATGATGTAGTGTAATGGTTTGAGCATTGAGCATTACACTATTGGAGGGAGGTCACGAGTTCGATTCCACGCAATTTAAATGTGGAATGTGGGTTAGGGTTCAGTGTGGAGGGTGCAGCGATTTGGCTGCACGTGTGGTGTGGTGGTTGGATTAATTTTCTTTTTTCTATAAATCTGTAGGGACGAATTATATCGTCCCAAGAGATATATGATTGGACGATAGTGTGGAGGGTGCAACGTGTGGGCTGCATGTGTGGTGTGGTGATTGGATTTTTTTTTTCTATTAATCTATAGGGACGAATTATATCGTCCCAAGAGATATACTATTGGGACGATATAATATCCTCCCAAATGATAATTTTTATAATATTTTATATTTCGTATCAATAGGTATTTTTTAAGGACGAAATTTAATTTTCGTCCCAAAGAGACTATTACAACCCAATTGAGGTGATGGATTTTGGGACGAAGTTTTTTCGTCCCAATAGGACTTTAGGGACGAATTTTAGGCTATTGGGACGAAAAACAAAAAGGTCCAAATAGCTCTTTTTTTTAGTAGTGGCAGGAGGTGCTCACGCCAAGAGTAGTGGATCAGGAGATATCTCTAGGGATTGAACCAAGAGTGGCGAGTGGTAGTGTCAATAGCCTGAGGTTGTCGAGAGTGAGAGTGCGAGTTTCACTTGAGGGTGTAATCTTTTATTTATATAGTAGATTTATGTGATCGTGTGTGGTTATCAAAATAGCCTGTGGTTTTTTTCCAGTTTGAGGGTTTCCATGTATATATCAAGTGTTATTTATATTTCCGCACTTTATACTTGATTTGTTTGTTTGTTTGTTTGTTTGTTTGTTTGTTTTATTGGGTAAATTTTTAATATTGATTAATCAATAAAAAATTGGTGATTTACTTGATTAAAATATATTCACCCCCTCTAGGTTTATTAAACACACACATTCTAGGAAATTTTCAATTGGTATCAGAGCCGGTGCCTAGACATACTTAGGTGATCCGAGTTTTGTGTGTGACTTGATTTTGCATTTTGCTTGTTCGTATTTTACATTTTGTTTGTGGCATCACTTGCATTTCATTCATTACCCACATACACTATGAGTGAGTTTGGAGTGAGTAAAAAGGGAGCATCAAGTGTGAGACCACCATTACTAAAAGGGGATAATTACTCCTCATGGAAAGGGAAGATGGAATCATTCCTATCGACGATAGATGATAGGGTTTGGATGGTGATTGAAGATGGATACACACCACCAACCATGACCGCCGAAGATGGAAGTAATGTGCCCAAGCCCAAGTCTCAATGGAGTTCCCAAGAGTTTGAAACCTTGAAGTGGAACAACAACGAGATGCATGCCTTATTTTGTGCATTGGATGAGAGTCAATACAAGCTCATCCAAATCACCAAAAATGCATAAAAAGCTTGGAAGATCTTAGAGATGGCACATAAGGGAACCAAAGTGGTTAATGATTCTAAGCTCCAACTCCTCCAAGCACAATTTAAGACAATTAGGATGGAGGAAGGTGTGTGCTTCAATGACTTCGAAGTGAAGTTGATGGACATCGTGAATCAAAGCAATCATCTAGGTGACCTGTACTCAGATAGAAGGATCAAGCAAAAGATCTTGAGGTCACTCCTCACTAGATTTGAATCCAAAGTGATAGCTCTTGAAGAAAATAAGGACTACAAGAAGATGAAATTGAGTGAAGTGATTGGAAAGCTACTAGCCTATAAATCTAGATAGGCTCCTACATTTTTTCCACTGAAGAAGTAAAAAGGCATAGCATTGAAAACTTCTAAGATTGAGAAGAGGATGATGACTCGGATAAAGACATGGCTCTAATGTTAAAGAGATTCAAGAGGCTTATGAAGCTTCATAAGAATGACTTGAAGAAGAAGACCCACTCCAAGAAGATTGAGCCAAGTCAAGAGAAGCCTATAAGAAAAGGCATTCAATGTTTTGAATGTGGAGGATTCAGATATATCTCCAAGGAGTGTAGTAATTAATTTGAATTTTAAGAGAAAATGATAGGAAATGGCCACCTCCTTAAGTGATAGTGAGTGTAGAAGATTCTTCGAGTGATGAAGAACTTGCAATTAATTGCACGACCTTTGGAGCCTCTTATGTGGAAGTTGTAGAAGAGGCTAAGAGTGCCTTGCATTATGACCTTAAAGAAGGAAGAGATGATGAGGTAGCTAGAAGTGTGATGGATGAAGCTACTCAAATGAAATTTGATTTGCTTGATGAGAGGCAAAATGAATAAAATGCCTCATCCTCAATTGTAGGAAATGTATCTAATGATGAGAGCTCTTCATCTCATTCTGGAAGAAATGGTGAAGATATGGACCTTGAATGCTTCATCAAGTACTTTGAAGACTCTAAATTGAAGAAGAAAATGGGGATTCAAAAATTGAAGGAGGGGAATCTCAAGCTTTCAACCAAGGTGACTCATTTGAATGAAAAGGTGAGGAGAGTCAAGGAAAGTGAAGACTTGTTGAAGAAAGAAAACCTTTAACTAAAGGCCAAGTTAGATGAATCCTTAAATATGAACATGGTTAATGTGTCCAAATATGAAAAAGAGATTGAAGATTGCCACCAAATAATGAAGGCAATGAAGGATGAACTTGCCAACAAAGACAATTCCTTAAAAATTGTCTAGGATAAAAAGATAAGGTACCTTAAAGATTTGAAGAAGACTAAGATCAAGCAACCTCAAGCTCAAGGTAAAAACAAGGCTTCACCTTCTCAACATCCTAGGAGGAAGAATGATCTTAGAGACTCATCCAAGAGTGTCTAAGTAAAGATGCCAACAAAGGGTGAAGCTCAACTTGAACATCGAAGTCTTGCTCAATCAAGATTAAGTCAACCAATAAGGCAAGCCATACATGCTCAACCAAAGAGGTAACCCAACCTAGTTCAATAACAAAGAAGGAGAGAACCGAATCAACACCAAAGGCGACATCAAATGCATGATGTTATAGGGATTTTTTGATAGCATGACAAGTTAGCATGGTCACCTGAAAACACGGTGATTAGATATGCCATATCACAAGAGTCAGGGAAGATCAACCCAAGGCAATTAATAGATGATCTCAAGGCCTAGTCAAGATTGCCCAAGATGGTCGGGAAAACTAATCGTTTGGGCATAAATAACCTGGTCGGAGAAACAAGTCAATCGGGTAGAGACAACTTGGTCGGGACTATCCGATCAGGACAAAAGAAATCTAGTCGGGAGTAGATAATTGATCAGTTAAACAACGTGTGGGAGACGTAAAAGGCAACTACGACTCTAATATGAAGAAGAATTGTCTTACTTAAACAAGGAGTCTAAAATCACACTCCAATAAGGAAATATCCTTATTTCCACTTCAGTGTCAGAGAATTCTATTCAGGAAAGAACTCAAAGTTTCTAGAAGGATAAACACCAAACAGGAAACGAGTCCAAATCAAGCAATAACTCTACTCTTCTAGAAGACTGCACACTGATCGGGAAATAAGTCTAAAAAAGACTATTCAACTATAATCTTACGAAGACTCTAATTCAATACACAAGATCTCCGAAATATAAAAGAAGACATAGACGACTTCAACAAGCAACCAATCCTAATTAAACACCATCACCTTTCCATTTTTGTAAACCAATGATTAAAGTTCTATACATATATAGGCCCATAATCTCATTGTGTAAGAGAGACAAAGACATATACGAGAACACATATAAAATATACACGAAAGAGAAAGAGAGAGATACGCCAAAAAGAAGAGATTGAATGTGTAATCATTATATTTTAGTTGTTGACGTCAATTTTTTGATGAGCAAGAAAGTCAACAATGCTTGGTTCGATTAAGACTTGTTAAAAAGAGAAAGAGAAAAAGAATACAAGGTGACCGAAGAAACATCCACGGATGGTTGTAAGCACAACCAAGCCAAATCCACTATTAAATAAAGAATTACACCAGCCGATCTCTCTTGCCTCTATTTTTCAGTGATTACTTTCTATTCCCCTTGTTCTATATATCCTAGTTTTACAGTGAGATTATGGATCTATTTATATGTGTATAGAACCTTAATCTATGTTACATATAAGGAAATGTGATAGTGTTTGACTGGAACTGGTTGCTTGTTGAAGTCGTCTTTGTCTTATTTCCTTTTTCTGAGATCTTGTGGATCGAATCTGAATCTTCATGGGATTCTATTTGCACAGTCCGTTTAGGATTTATTTTCTAATCGGTGTGTAATCTTCTAGAAGAGTAGAGTTATTGCTTGATTTGGACTTGTTTCCTGTTTGACGTTTATCCTTCTGGAAGCTTTTAAATTCTTTCCTCCTCTGTCATGGACTCATGGGGGAATGAAATAAGGATGTTTTCTTATTGGAGTGTGATTCTAGATCCTCTCTGGGCTCAGTTATGTGAATCACATATTTCTTGACAACTTCTTTACTCGAGTTTCTCATGTCGTCTAGAGTAAAGCTGAATGTGTCGAATATTCGTATTCGGCATTACTCGGGTTCTCATGCCTTGGTGATACCGCCGATGGTGTTTTTCAGTTGTCAGTTTGGATGCTTATTAGACTAATTTTTTGGGAGACTGCATTATCTGTCACTGACGTGTACATTTAATAAAATATACATATAACAATTCCCTCTTAAAATACTTTTGCCGAGTATAATTCATTTTGGCGAAAGTATTTTAATTGTTGAATCTCCGTCTAGTTTTTTGTTATTTCCTTCATTAATGCCTTATTAAAGTGGGAATAATAATCAATTCACAGCATTAATGACATGTCTTAATGGCAACCATGTATGTGCAATTTGTCTTTTCACACTAAATCCTTATGATTGTGACGTTCTGAAATTCTGATGGCTTGATTTGTTTTCTTCATGACACTTGTCTTTCCATCGTTTGGTATCTCTATTGGTATTTATGAGATACAATCTGCTGATTATCTGATACGTCGCTTATGTCATCGAACGTCTCCATTTTTTCAATCTTCCCACCTTTCCAAACCCTAGAGTTCCGTGCTTCAATCATCAAGTGGATTATTAAAATTGACAAGGGCTGTTTCATTGCTATCTTTACGAAAAGAAAAATCAGGCTTGCTTTTCTCTTCCTGCTCTTGTGCACAGATCTATTATTCGCTTGTCATTGAAGCATTTTTCCAGTTTCCTGCGTCTGCTTTAAAGGTTAGTTTCCATGGATCCTATTACACGACACCGTCTTTTTGTTAAGGCCTTTGATGCGCTTGAGCGTGGAGATACTTATTTAGTCTCGTGTATTTATAAATTATTAGGGGAATCACCCCCTGACCAGCCTTATTTTTTGAATGTTGACGTTTCTGGGCTTTACCTTGGTGTTTCTTCTAGCCCTAGCCCTGAATCTTCTTCTAGCTCTGAGTCTTCCATCTCTGATCAATACACATGGTTTCTCTATGATCTAGGATGGGGAAGCATCAAAGTAATCGCACGGTTCACAAACACGGTTCAAGCGACGTTCAAATTGAGAGGCAAGTGGTTAGTGAGAACGATGTTGAAGAAGAACATCGTGCCTCTTGGACTCTATTTTCTCTTGATCGTCCAAGTGCATATGATACCGAACAGAACGTGGTTGAGGATACGAAGATCGAGAGATATTGAGCTCGGTTTGATCTAGATGATTCTATCCCGATGAGCATATTGGTGATAGGGTCGTGTGGAATCCTCCATCGGGTATGGTTACAATTTATGGATCCATGTTTAGTTACGGGGTGACTATTCCCCTTCAACCTTTCTTTGCCTGGTTCCTTGTTGAGGCGGGGATTGGTCTAGGCCAGCTTGCCCCAAATAGTTATAGGATTTTGATATGCATGTGGCACATGTCGAACTGGATGAAGTTGCCACCGCCATCTCCTCATGAAATAAGGTAGTTTTACACTTTTAGGCAGTCTGGTCAGATTGAGACTTATTTTCTTTTATCCAACCACCCTTATAACTGGATTCCCAAGGGAGTGAAGGTGAGTCGAGGTGTCGAAACTTTCCCGGATGCCAAGAAAAAGGGTTTTATCTAGGGTTTTCCCACTTCAAACAAATACTGAAAAAACAGTTGGTTTTTCGTAGGTGGAAACTGGGGAAACCAGGTCGAGCTTTAAGTCGGTGAGGCTCGAGAAGTACTGAAGGTTCCTCATTACTTTTGCTCTCCTGATCGCTGGAACAAAACGCCGCCCGTTTTCACTGATGTTGAGTTATCTAACCTTATTCGGTTAGTTATGCGTACTTTGGAAAAAAGAAGCAGGTCCTACCTTTTTAATGAGAAGAAAATGATGGATATTGGCTTTTATGCTCAGATTTCTGCTCGTCGCAGACGATGTAAGTGAGCTTTCCTGTTGCTCTTATTTTGTCGCTTTTACTGCTTTATGTCTTAACTCTATATCCCTTTCGATTTCAGTGTACGATATGGAAGTCGTCAATGACTCCCATGCTCGTTAGGTTAAGGCAATTATTCAGGCAAGTCGTAAGGAGGCTTCTCATCAAAAGGAAAAGGGCATTGCTTCGCATGATAATGAATCAAATGAGAATTTCGAAGAAACAGATGAACAAGTTCCTAAGTACATCCTTGAGGAGGTCGTCCAGCCGAGTATGGGGGAATCAAGTGGCCCGAGTGGTCCCATTGGGCTCGATAATGACCAGAGACTACCTAAGGATGTCGGCAGGCAAGAGGGGCATCCTGTTGGTGTAGCATCTGATGGGCCTAGTTCCACCGCCGATGGGGTGCCAGCTGAGCAGTTTGTTGATAGGGACGTGGAAGGAGTTAGGGAACCCCCCCCCTGAACAGGTTGACCATTCAGTTCCTGGTTTTTTTGGGCCTTTTCAAGATATAACTATAGACCAGGAAGATCCTACAGCTGATCTCGGTTTCCACCGTACGCGGACCGAAAATAGAAAGACAGTGCATTCTCCTGCTCGACCTCTTTCAAAAGTTTCAAGAGTGGTGTCGTTCATTGAGTCGAGCGACGAAGATGCTGACGTTAGGGATCCCCCTAGTGCTCAAATAGAGAAGTCTTCAAAAGAAGGGGAGATTCCTCGAGATAATTTGAGCGGAGAGAACTCCATGTCCTATGAGGTTGAAACTATAGAGGCAGGGTTCTCGGAATAGCCTATTTGCCCTTCCCCCCAGGATATGCTGAAGGCCATGTCTTCCAACCGTGCTTTTATTGGTGATGATTATAGGAGCCGCTTCAGGAATGTTTCCCCTATGGAGCTCTTTCATAATATTTTCAACAGTGCGACCTACGTGAGTTTTTTTAACCGAACTTTACATCATTGTGCCTTAATTCAGGCTTCTTTAATCTATTTCTCCACAGATGGTTGCTGAGTTTGCTGAGGTTGTTCAGACGTAACAACACCAAGTGATCGGATAAGGCATCTAGAAGCTCAGTTAAAAAAGAGTGAGGATAACCGTGCCCGGATTAAGGCGGCCTATCAAAAGAAGTCAAGTTCTACCCAAGAGTTCACTGATCGCTGCTTATCGAAACAAATGGAAGCCGATGAGAGGACCTCTCTTGCGGAGGAGAAGGTTAGGTCTTTACAAGACTTGCTCTTCGATGCCCAGGAGTCAATGCTTCGGGTTGAACAGGAGGTCGAAAAAACGAAGTCATCTTATGATGGCAAAATTAAATATCTGAAGCGCCAAGCTCTGACGATTGAATCCCTCTCGAAGGAAGCCAAGCTGGAACTTGAAGTTCAAGGGGTTGATCACTTTAAAAGATCTTCAGCTTATGATGTCTTACTCCATAGGGAGTTCTAGCGAGGGTTGGTTTCAGCTGGCGAGTTCTTTAAGGTAAAAAATTGGGCGACTGACAAGGCTCGAGCTAATTGGTAATTATCAAACGAAAACTATATGGACCGATCCTTGGAGTCTCTTTGAACTCATCTGAGGGAATAGAGAGCTTATTGTTGAAGCCAAGGCAAAGAACCTCATCCTATGCATCTAGAGGTCCTAGCTGAGCATTCACTTTTAACTTTTTATTCTAGTCAGGAAACTGGGGTGGACGGATCAGAGCCCGATGTTGGACCGGTCCCCGAAAAGGATTATAGCGAGTAGATGGATGATCTGGTTGACACAATTGTCTGGCCTTTGAGCAAAAGTTTTCCTCTTGAATATGAAATGGTGCCTGATCCGAGCATCGACAATAGCTCTAAATCCTCAGCCTCACCTTAGGTGATCTTGTAAAAAATTGTATAGTTAATAAAATTCTATATTTGCATAATTGCTTTTTGCCATGAATTTGTTCAACGAATGTTGAAATGTTGAATGTTAAACGTCAAGTATCTTATTAACTGGCTGATTTTATTATCTAAGTAACTTCTACTTTTTTAAACGCCAAGTATCTTATTAGCTGGCTAATATTATTAACCGAGTAATCTTGAAACAGGCAAGTGGATTTGCATTTGTATTTCGTACTCGGTTGTTACCCAAATGTTGCATCGAGGCTCGCCACGATCATATGTTTGGATCCTTACGCATGTCACTGAAGACGTCTTCTAGTTTTGTCTACGCAAGGGTTTACCGAATCGTTAAGCTCTGGATTGCTTAACACAGTTGCGTAACTCATCGGGATTTACCCGACAACGTCCCGAACCGTTTTTCAGAATCTGATGTATCGGGTTTGCCTTCAATTTTGTATGGGCCTTCCCATTTGTAAGTCAACGAGCCAGTGACTTTATCTTTTGTGCTCAACGATACTCTTCTGAACACCAAGTCTCCCATTCAGAACTTCCTCACCCGCACATGAGAATTGTAGTGCCTAGCCACTCTTTACTGATATGCCGCATTTAGCACTAGGGATTTATCCCTTTTTTCTTCTAAATCAACCAGGCTTTGTAACAACATATCAGTATTATGATATTCATCATATAACCTGACTCTGGGTGGCATATATGATGTTTCTACCAGGATGACGACCTCTGTTTCGAATGCTAAAGAAAATGGTGTTTCTCCTGTAGAAGTCCTTGCCGTTGTCCGATAAGCCCATAATACTTCAGGAAGTTTTTCAACCCAACTGCCCTTTTTGGCATCCAACTTTGCTTTGAGCATGTGCTTGATGACTTTGTTAACTGCTTCGGCTTGTCCATTTGTTTGAGGGTGGGCAGGTGTAGCATAATAATATGAAATCTGGTACTCGCTACACAATTGCTTAAATTTTTGGTTGTCAAATTGGGTGCCGCTAGCAGTGATAATAGAATTCGAGACTCCAAACCTATAAAGTATGTTATTCTTCATAAAGTTTGTGGTGTTTACTTTCGTGATGTGCACTAATGCTTCTACTTCCACCCACTTAGTGAAATAATCAACATCCATAATTGCATGCTTTGCTCCACCCCTGTTCCTGCTGGCATCGGACCATTTAAGTCCAAGCCCCACATGGCGAACGAACATGGGGATGTGAGACTTTTGAGGTGTTCAGATGGTTGCCGAATATCATTGGCGATCCTTTGGCAAGCGTTGCAACTTCTTGAACATTGTTGCGCATCAAAGAACAGAGAAGGCCAGTAAAAACATTGCATGAGTACCTTGTGTGCTAAGCTTTTTCCTTTTACATGGTTTCCATACACACCACTATGGATTTCCTTTAATATCCAGTGTGCGTCTTCCTCTAATATGCACCTTTGGAGTGTTCAGAAAAATCCTCTTCTGTATAACTATCCTCCAATTATAGTATACCTTGTTGACCTGTATCTGATGCATTTTGAAAAGTCCTCATTTGTTGATTGGCTTATTTCGTGAACAACCACATTGTTGGGGTTCATGTAAGGGTAGCTTAGGCTCTCAAGACCTCAAGAGGAGAAGCACCAAAGGTAAAATTCTTGTGCTTACTTACTTTGAAGAGATAGTTGCACACACTCATATATTCATGCATAACTCTTGATCTTATATGTTGAGTGTTTTCTTGTGTGCATTTTAGTTTAAATGACTCTTGTTGACCTATTTGCATCTTGCTATGAAAGTTTTATGTCATGCTAGGCATTAAAATAGGATGCATTTTCATCACTCGTGTACTTGTTGCTTGTATGGTTGTTTGAGTGTTGAAGTAGGAATTGCGCTGGTGGTGCGCTACTCGATCAGCGTACCTCACCAGCGTAACATTAACAGTGGACTGTCGCTAGTGTTGCGCCACTGGGTTACGCTGCTGCAACCGCGTAAAGATGTAAAAAGTGGGCGTGCAGTGGTGGTGCGCTACTCGACTAGCGCAGCCCCACCAGAGCAAACATTCCAGTGGTTTTGCGCTTGTGTTGGGCCACTGACGTGCGCCACTCGACCAACGCCTATTGAAATTTTTAGGCAGAACGCTACTCGACCAGCGCACCACACCAGCTCACAATGAAGAAGCTGGAACGTTTTTTCCAAAACGACATCACTTTGTTTGGATCTCATATATATATATATATATATATATATATATATATATATATATATATATATCTCATTGTCTTAAGGTCGTGTAAGAGTCAAAAATATCATATATTTTCCTTAGAACACATTTCAAAGGAAAAACACTTCCAAAAACTCATTTTTAATCACTCAAAGCATTCCCATGTGCATCAAAACTTCATCTTGCATCATCTAAGTTCATCTAGAGTGCATCTATGGATATGGTTGCTTCATCACATCTTGTTTGGTAAGATCTTCACTACCTTTTTACAAGTTAAGTGTTTTTGCTTGCTAAACCATCTCTTTAATTAATTGTATTCTCTTAGAATATTTCTAGATACAAATTAGAGATTGTTGTGATGACATGATTGAGTGTTCTATTGTGATAGCTTCATATAGCTAAGCTATTTGAACATGTCATTTAGCACTTGATATCTAGGATTGCATTAATTGTCATCTCATTATCCTAGATAATCATATAGGGTTTCCTAGCCTTGTTTATTCATTGAATATCATCATATGTTCACTTAGGACACTTTATCTCTTCATTGAGAAGTAAGATTTGTGTTGCTTCCGGGAGTAGGTAGCTTAAAGCACAACCAAGATGAACTAGGTTCACTTATACCAGGATTAGGTAAATGTAGTGGATTAAACTGGGATTAGGTTGTAATTCTTTGCCATTAGTGGATTCGAGGTTCTAGTGTGGCGCACTCATCAGCCCGTGGTTTTTCCCATTTGGAGGGTTTCCAAGTATATCTCAAGTGTCGTTTATATTTCCGTATTTTTACACTTGTGATTTTATTGTAACTAGCTAGGGGCATTTTCGTAATCTTGACCTTTAATGAAAATTGGGTAAATTTGTTTAAAATCTGTTCACCCCCCCCCCCCCCTCTAGATTAATATTATGCACATCATAATATTTGTTTCTCATTTTTCCTCTAGGGGGTCTTCCGAGAGTACATCCTCTTCTTAGTGCCTTTTTAGATGAGTCATCCAACCGTCTGGCGGTGTTCAGATTTTTGAAACTTCAAGGTCTTTTGGCTCAGCTATACATGGCTTAAGAAGATATGCAACTGAGATATTCTTTGGTCTGATTGTGGTTGTTGCTGATGCTAGCTTGGACAAAGCATCTGCCTTTCATTTTCTTTCCGAGGGATCTGGACAATCCTATATTCTTTGAACCGTTGAAGGAGTTGTTTTACTATGCCTGAGTAAGCCATCAGGCTTTCATCCCTATCCTGATATTCGTATAGGATTTGGTTAAAGACTACCTATGAGTCACTGAATATCTCGACCCCATCTGCACCGAGTGAGATGCAAACTCTAAGCCCTACCAATAGTGCCTCGTATTCTGCTTGGTTGTTTGTTGCTTTGAAGTCGAATCTCATGGCACATTCAACGTCATCTTCTTCTGGGGTGCATACCACAATCTCTGTCCCGCTGCCATAAGTGTTCGAGGAGTCGTTAACATATATTTCCATGAGAAACTTCTACCTGACATTATTTTTACCTCTAGATCGGGCTCTGTGAACTCTGATACAAAATCCGCCACTGCTTGGCTCTTGAGTGATGTCCTGGGCTCATATTTAATATCGAATTCACTCAGCTCGATTGCCCATTTGGTTAATCTCCCCAAAATCTCAGGTTTCTGCAGAATTTACTTAAGCAGGCAGTCAATGAATACCTTGATTGCATGCGCCTGAAAATACGGCCTCAACTTCCTTGCTACCGAAACTAATGCTACAACCATCTTTTCTACCTGAGAATATCTGATTTTAGTCAGAAGAAGAGCCTTGTTGGTATAGTATACTGGCATTTGTATTACATCATCTGTTCTGACTAGGACTGAGCTGACGGCTAATTCTGTAAGGGACAGGTACAGATAAAGTACTTCTCCTTCCTTTGGTTTCAAGATGATGAGTGCTTGTCTTAAGTATTCTTTTATCTTCTGAAATGCCTGTTCACATTCTGCATTCCATTCGAGCCCCTTCCCCTATTTGATTATTGAAATTCCCTTTATCTTTGTAGTGAAATATACCTAGAGTTGGGGGGAGGGGGGTGAATAGGTATATGCTCCAATTTTTATCTTCTTTTTAAAACAATGCAATTCTAAGTGCTTAATGAAAATTGCAAACAAAGACACACGATATTTACGTGGTAAAACCTCCAAAGAGGAAACATCCACGGGTTGATTCCACAACCACGGGAAAAAGCAAATCCACTATTTCAAATAGAGTTACACACTCAAGCAATCACACATGCTCTACAAGCTTTCACTCCCACTCTATCTTGAACCTAGTGATATACTAAGCCGACTTCCTATCCAATACCCCCTGTCTCTAGGAAGATTTCTTGCTCACCTATCCGGATCCTCCCGACCCTAGGCAAGACTTCTTTCTTGACAATCCGAGGCTTCACACCTCTAGCCAAGACTTCCTTGCTTGACAATCCGAGGCTTCACACCTCTTGCCAAGACTTCCTTGCTCAACAATTCGAGGTTTCACACCTCTTGTCGAGACTTCCACTTGCTTAGCTATCCAAGTCCCCCCCGACTCTAGCTAAGACTTACAAATGCTCAAATCAAAGAATCACTCTAAGATATGAGACTTTCTACCTCTTCACAATGCATTTAAGTGATTATGAATACAAATTGTAAACAAGCACTCAACATAGAAAATGATGATCAACAAATTCTATGGACATGCAACTAGAAGACTATATTATGCTTTCAAAGATCAATCACAAATGCATCTAGACAACTTAAGCATGTTATCAACTAAGAACCAAATAAATGAAATGAATATACCAATTGATGTAGATCTAGTTCTTAGAAATTGAAATTAAATCTAGAAATAGTCAATCAAACATAAGAACAAAAGATTTCTAGAAACAATTTCATGTTTATCAAGTTTAGCACAAATCATTCAATATATCACAAGTCTAGCTAAACTTGAAAATCAAATCAACAAACCACAAAATGATATCAAAATCATCCTATTCATGCTTCTTAATCAAATAACATCAATCAATAAGAAGATCTAAGAAGAAAACTAAGAAAAAGAAGATTTTACCAACAAGAATGCAATCACAAACTGAAGATTAGATCACAACGAAAAATGTAGACATCCTTTGGTTCTAGAAATGTGTATAACTCTTCCAGACACTCGAAATCGGTTTTTGAATCAAGTGATTCGGAGTAGAAATGAAGAAGTTATCACAAAAACAAAAATCAAAATGTTGAGAGAAAAATTCTGCACTTGTTCTTCAATTTCTCAACTTGTTCTTATCTTTTGAAATGAGAGGGAATGAGAGGTTTTAAAGAGTGAAAAGACCAAATGACCAAAACACCCTCCTTCCTTAGTGTCTCCCCGAGATGGTGCATGGGCATCTCGGGGCAGAACACTCTTGGGGTCGAGATGGCCACAAGCCATCTCGGGTTGGTGCATGATGATGGCTTAAGCCATCACACCTCACCCCTTGAGCTCTCCTCGCGTTCTTTGACCGTTCTTTGGTCTCCAAACTCTGAATTCAAATATGTTTGAATATTAAGAACCGAGACTCCCTCACGGACATGGACATATAAGATACTCAACCCATAAAATAATAATTCTACTCGATATATGAAGACGATGACAATGTATGCAACATGAGTTGAAAGTGTAGTATCTTTTGACTTAGAACTCGAAATCAATAGAATGAGTAACCGAAATGACCGGAACTCAATCATGAATGATTTAAGACTAAATTCAAGTTCAAGATCCATGTTATACAAACATATAAACAAATAAACACATTTCACACAAGAATACAAACTACATAGAGATAGTCTCCAATCATGCATTTTCTAAAACATGTTACTTTCATACCAATGCATTAGCATTCAACTTCAAGTGTGTGAATGTGTTATACCAAATGATGCACTACAATGCAGGGACACAAATGTATGAATTGTGTGTGTGTGTGTGTGCATATTTAAAGATGCACAACTATGCAGGGACACTTATGAATGAATTGTGTGTGTGTGCGCCTATGCCTTGCAAGAGGAAGAAGGATCTCGATACCTTAGCATCCAAGAATAGTACCAATCCTCTTGAAGACGAACTCTGCATCATGAAAAGTTGCTTTTCTTCCTTGAAGCTCTTATCATCATGAACCACTTAAGCAACTAAGCAATACAAAGAAATAAAGTTTTGTTATGGAATCAAGCCAACATAAATCTAGGACCTAACAATCACCTCTAGGACCTAACAATTATTTTAAAAAATGGTGCACACCTGTCCGTGGTTTTTGAAATGAATCTATCGAGGGAAACTAGGCATCCCATCAAGCATTGCACCTCCTTTAAGGTTCTTGGAGAAATCATTTCTTCGAGAGCTTTAATCTTCTCAGGATTCACTTCGATCCCTCTCTGGTGAACTTGGGAACTGAGGAATCTTCTCGAAGGAACCCCGAATGGGTATTTACTCATATTTAACTTCATCTGGTATCTCATCAGGACATCAAATGTTTCATGTAAGTCTGAAATATGCTTGGTTGCCGTGATAGTTTTGGTTAACATGTCGTCAATGTAGACTTCCACGTTTCTTCCTAGTTGGCAAGCAAAAATTCTGTTGATCAATCTTTGATATGTGGACCCAGCATTTTTTAGCCCAAAGGGCATCACTGTGTAGCAGTATAGACCCTGGTCTGTTGTGAATGCCGTTTTATCTTCATCTGCTTTGTTCATCCGGATCTGGTTGTATCTCGAATAGGCATCCATAAAACTGAACAGTTTATAACCTGATGTAGCATCAACCAATTAATATATTATGGGAAGTGGAAATCTATCTTTTGGACAGGTTTTGTTCAAATCGATGAAATCCGTGCACATTCTCCATTGTCCATTTTTCTTCTGGACCAACACCACATTCACTACCCACTGCGTATAATTGATTTCTCTTATTGATCCTACAACGAGTAACTTTTCTACGTTCTGCTTGATTGCCCGACTCCTTTCGAGGTTAAAATATCTTCCTTTTTTAATTACAGGTTTTACTCTCGAATCCACAGCCAAGTAACGTGATATCACTCGTGCGTCTATCCCCGCCATGTCTTCATGACTCCATGCAAATACGTCTTTGTATTCTCTGAGCAAATTGATGAGATATGTTCTGACCTTTTCTTTTAGATTAGTTTCGATTTTAACCTTCTTTGTTGGTTCGTCTTCCTTTAGGACTACTTCCTTTGTTGGCTTATTCTTTGATGTTTCGAGTTCCTCCCTTGGGTCGAACTCGAACATCACTGATTCTTCATGCTTAGTCTGAACCGGTTGGGTCAAGGTATACACTTGGTGCTCACTGATATCTTTGTCCTTACAAACAGAGAGATTAGCTATTCTGGCCATTACCTGCAAACCCTTGATCATTCCTACCCTCCATTCTATCGAGAATTTGATCATCATGATGTATTTTACCGTTACTGCCATTGTTTTATTCAGGAAAGGTCGACCCAGTAAGGCATTGTAAGGCCAATTCTGCATGTCTACCACTATAAAGTTGTGTAGCACCATTTTCTGGCAAGGTGCCACTCAAATTATCACGGGCAATTTCACAGTTCCTAAGGACCTGACCTTGACTCCTCCAAATTCTCTGAGCGGGGTATGGAAAGATGCAAGTCCTTTCGATCCAATCTCAGCTGGTTATAAACGGCTACACTGAAGATGTCTGCTGAGTTACCGTTGTCCACTAATATCCTTCGAACTTCCCGATGGCCAATCTGGGTGCTATCGACTAGAGCATCGTTTGGTCGGACGTCGACCCCATGTGAATCAACTTCAGTAAACACTATTGGGTCACATCATTCTTTTATTTTCTTTGGATCAGACTCGATGGAATTAAGGTCAAAATTCTGCCTTGCTTCAACCGTTTATCGAATTTCTTGAGTCCGTTCTCGGTTACTTCTCCCAGTCGAAGGTCCTCTAAAGATGGTTTGAATTGCTCTGCTCACCTCTGAACTAGCCTTTTTGTTCCGATCTGAACCATGATCTTCAGATTTGGTTTCGTTCCGAGCTTTTGTCTTCTTATCTTTCTTCAAGATAATATTGCCCTTCTCGGATTAGGGTTTCTATATGATCTCTGAGCTGGTAACATTTAGAGGTCCCATGCCCGCTCTCTTTGTGGAATCTGAAATACTTTGTTGTGTCTCGTCGGGCAAATTGTGACTGCCGGTGTGGCTACTTCCCCTGATTCTTTTCTTCCAAAATTTCCAGGATCTCGCCCCGTCTTTTTTAAAGCGGGGTGTAGTTTGTGTACTTTTCTTGAAACTTTTCCCTGGTTTGGTCAGTACTACTTCCACTTCCCACACATCTTTGCTTCTTTCTTTGCTATTTCCCTTATGTTTCTCATTATGGTTCTTTGACTCAACATCTTTTTGCTAGGGTTTTTCTCCATGCATGTAACAACCTCTTGTTGCAAACTCTTTTTCTTCAGCCAATGCATATCCTTCTGCCATATCCTTATGCCATATCTTCATATCTGCATATATAATTAAACGAGCTCTCTTTAAGTCAAAAGACAGCCGCCCATTCTGTAGGTTGTTTATGAATGCTGCGATTATTGCTTCATCATTTACACTGCCAATTTATGAGACTACTTGGCCGAATCTTTCCAGATACTTTTTTAGTGACTCGTCTTCCCTTGTTTTAGTTGAGAAAGGTATGCCACTGATTTTTTCCTTGCACATTTCTAGGGAATTATCTTGAGAAACTTCTGCTAAATTCCCTGAAACTCCGAATACTTACCGGGGGCAATCTTCCTAATCACCTTGAGCCTACATCCCCGAGTGTCTGTGGGAAGTTAAGACACATCAAGGGATTGTTGTGGGCATATTGGGCCATAGTGCTCTTATACCATCTGACATGCTCCTTGGGATCCTTATCCTTTTTTAATTGTTCCACGTGCGACATTCTGAATCTTTCCGGGAATGGTGTTATTAGAATGTTCCTAGTGAAAGGGCTGTCCGAATCATCGTCAAACAACTCATTGTGTCCATAACGCCTAATCAACGTATCCATTTGATGTTTGTTATTCTCGATTTCTCGTGTTAAACTCTGTATCACAATATCTCTATCACCCACTGGCTCTCCCCGATGGTTGAGTTGTCGAGAGGCGGTCATACCTATCTCCAACTCCTCTTCATCCTGCCTCCGAGTCTCACGAGCTAACCCTTGTCAGCATATTGTTCCATGATGGCGATTACGATGATGACGGTGATTGTCTTCTGATGATGATGATCGATCCCTTTAACGATCATATTTGCGGTACCTATCATGCCTTGCTTGATCGTTGCATCATTTTTGGCGAGGCCGTTCTATGGGCATCTCAAGATCCTTGTCCTGGTTGTACAATGCACCAATAGTCTAGTTGGTAAAATCTTAATTTCTAATGACTGGTAGCGCTTCTGGTTCTGGCTCAACTATTATCGATCGGAGCCTGGAGGTGACTGATTTTATGGGGATGGTTGGCTTAGAGGATTCGTCTCCCTTGTGGCTAACAGATCTATTCATTCCTTCATTGCATTTATCAATAACTGTTGCAATACATCCCTGAAACGGCGTGATATGTCATCACTGGTCGGAGGGACTCGCTGGATGCCAACCAGGGATATCGGTAGGTTCCCAGTGATGGTTGTGGGATACTTAGTGGTCCCTCATTGGTGAGCATTATTTGGCAATTTTTGTATGTCTCTGGGACTGTCTTTACTTCCATCACCAGACATCATTTAAACAGATCGGAGGTTTACACCCCTCCTTTTAGCGCCAATTGTTGACGTCAATTTCTTTATGAGCAAGAAAGTCAACAACGCTTGGTTCTATTATGACCTGTTAAAAAGAGAAAGAGAATGAGAATGCAATTGATATGATTATGACATGAGTATACGCGGTAAAACTTTGATGACCAGAGAAACATCCACGGGTGGTTGTAATCACAACCAAGCCAAATCCACTATTTAATAAAGAATTACACCACTCGATCACTCTTGCCTCTATTTTTTAGTGATTACTTTCTATTCCCCTTGTTCTACATATCCCCGTTTTACAGTGACATTATGGGTCTATTTATATGTGTATAGAACCTTAATCTATGTTACATATAAGGAAATGTGATAGAGTTTGACTGGAACTGGTTGCTTGTTGAAGTCATCTTTGTCTTATTTCCTTTTTCTAAGATCTTGTGGATCGAATCTGAATCTTCATGGGATTCTAGTTGCACAGTCTGTTTAGGATTTATTTTCTAATTGGTGTGTAATCTTCTAGAAGAGTAGAGTTATTGCTTGATTTGGACTTGTTTCCTGTTTGATGTTTATCCTTCTTGTAAAGTCCTCATTTGTTGATTGGCTTATTTCGTGAACAAATCACATTTTAGGGTATTATGTAAGGGTAGCTTAGGCTCTCAAGACCTCAAGAGGAGAAGCACCGAAGGTAAAATTCTTGTGCTTACTTACTTTGAAGAGATAGTTGCACACACTCACATATTCATGCATAACCCTTATTCATATATGTTGAGTGGTTATACTTGTGTTTATTTTGATTTAAATGACTCTTGTTGATTTATTTGCATCTTGTAATTAAATGTTTTATGTCATGTTTGGCATTAGAATAGGATGCATTTTTCATCACTTTTGGACTTATTGATTGTGTGTGTTTGAGTGTTAAAAATTGGATTTGCGTGGGTGGTGCGCTACTCGACCAACGTACTTCACCAGCGCAACATTCCAGTGGATCGTCGAATGTGTTGGGCCACTGAGCTGCGCTGTTGCACCCGTGCACAGTTGAAAAAGTGGGCCTGCGCTGGTGGTGCGCTACTCGACTAGCACAGCCTCACCAGCGCAACATTCTAGTGGATTTGTACATGTGTTGCGCCATTGGGATGCGCCGCTTGTCCAGCACCTATTGAAAAATTAGGTTGTGCGCTAGTGGTACGCTACTCGACCAACACACGTCACCAACGCACACAGAGGAAGCTGGAACGTTTTTTATAAAATGACCTCACTTTGTTTGGATCTCATATATATATAACTCTTTGGTTTAAGGTCGTAAAAGAGTTCAGAATATCATATTTTTTCCTTAGAACACATTTCAAAGGAAAAACTCTTCCAAGAACTCATTTTTAATCACTCAAAGCATTCTCATGTGCATAAAAACTTCATCTTGCATCATCTAAGTTCATTTAGAGTGCATCAATGGATGGGGTTGCTTCATCACATCTTGTTTGGTAAGTTCTTCACTATCTTCTTACAAGTTAAGTGTTTTACTTGCTAAGCCTTCTCTTTAATTATTTGTATGCTCTTAGAACATTTTCTAGATACAAATTAGAGATTGTTGTGATGCCATGATTGAGTGTTGTATTGTGATAGCTTCATAGGATTGTTTGATCTATGTTTAGCTAAGCTTCTTGAACATGTCATTTAGCTCTTGATATATAGGATTACATTAATTGTCATCTCATTATCCTAGATAAGCATATAGGGTTTCCTAGCCTTGTTTGTTCATTGAACATTATCATATATTCACTTAGGACATTTTATCTCTTCATTGAGAAGTAAGACTTGTGTTGCTTCCGGGAGTAGGTAGCTTAATTCGCAAGCAAGATGGACTAGGTTCACTTTTAACTGGATTAGGTAGTGGTGGTGGATTAAATCGGGATAAGGTTGTAGTTCATTTGTCATTAGTGGATTTGAGGTTCTAGTGTGGCGCACTCATCAGCCCGTGCTTTTTCCCATTTGGAGGGTTTCCACGTATATCTCAAGTGTCTTTACTATTTCCGCATTTATTACACTTGTGGTATTTTTGTAAATAGATAGCGGCATTTTCGTCAACTTGACCTTTAACGAAAATTGGGTAAAATTTATTTAAAATCTATTCACCCCCCCCCCCCCCCTCTAGATTAATATTACACACCATAATATTTGTTTCAATTGGTATTAGAGCAGGTTCCTAGACATACATAGATGATCCTTGCTCATTTTGGTGTGTGTTGCATTTTGTGTGTGTATTGATCATTCATACATTTGCATTCATATTATTCATTCATCAAACTCAATGAGTGGAAACGGTTGGAACGATGGAGCTTCTAGCACTAGACCTCCACTTCTCACCGGAGTGAATTATGCCTCTTGGAAAGGCAAGATGGAGTCGTATTTTTACCAAATTCATGACAAGGCATGGATGGCAGTTGAAGTTGGCTACACTCCACCCATGATGACTCCTGCAGATGGAGGAGATGATGTACTCAAACCAAAGGCACAGTGGAATGCACAAGAGTTTGAGGCTTCAAAGTGGAATAGGAAGGCAATGCATGTCATCCTATGTGCAATGGATGATAACCAATACAAGTTGGTTCAAAATACTAGGATAGCTAAGGAAGCATGGGATATCCTAGAAGTTGCACATGAGGGAACCGATGTGGTTAAAGAATCGAAGCTTCTAGTTCTCCAAACGCAATTCGAATTGCTCAAGATGGATGAGAACATGTGCTTCAATGACTTCGAAGTGAGGTTGATGGACATTGTGAACCAAAGTCATCAACTTGGTGATCCTTATTCAGATAGGAAGATCAAGCAGAAGATTATGATATCTCTACCCGATAGATTTGAGTCTAAGGTGACGGCTTTGGAAGAAAATAGTGGTTACAAGGATATGAAGCCAAGTGAAGTGATTGGGAGACTTATAGCTTATGAATCTAGGAAATGTCCTAACCCCACACCATCGAAAAAGCAAAAAGATACTGCTTTGAAAGCCTAAAAAGTTGAGAAGGAGGAAAGTGATGACTTGGATGAAGAGATGGCCTTGCTAATGAGGAAGTTCAAGAAATTCTACAAGTCTGAGAGAAAATGTGTTGGATCAAATGGTTAAGACTTCAAGAAATAGGCTCCTTTCAAAAAGTTTGAGCCTAGGCAAGAAAAGACCGAGAAGAAAGAAGTTCAATGCTTTGAATGTGGTGGGATAGGTCAATTTGCCCCGGAATGTGCAAATCACAAGGTCAAGAGAAAGGGAAAAAGTGATGGCTACCACATGGAGTGAAAGTGATAACTCTAATGAAGAAGATGAGTCTTCGTATGATGAAGAACTCATGGCTAACTTCATAGCATTTACATCCTCCCTTAGGAGCAAAGATGCTAGTGAATAAAAGAATGAAAGTCAAGAGGAAAACTACTCAAGTGATGATGGATCTTCATCACAATCCACAAATGGAAGTGTGGATATGATGGATCTCAATGACTACATTGCTAAGTTTGAGAGTTCAAGGTTAAAGAACAAGAATTAAATAAAGAGATTAAAAGAAGAAAACATAGACCTCTCAATTCAAGTTGACCAACTAAATGAAGAGTTGGTAAATCTAAGAGGAGTGAAGAAGAGTTGAAAAAGAGCTTGAAGATGCTAGAGAGTTGTTGGCCAAGATGAACTCTAGCACCAAAAAACTTGACCATATGCTAGATGTTGGGAAGAGGCCAATTGATAAGAAGGGGTTAGGTTTGAAGATGACAAGGTATCATCCACTCCAAGCAAGACCATTTTTGTAAGAAGCATGAACTTCAATGGGTCCTCTTCTCATCAATTACCTAGGAAGAAACTTGACCTAGGAGAGTGTTTAAGTAGTGCTCAAGTGAAGGTGGCATCAAGAAGCCTACCTCAAGCTCATCCTACAAGGGCTCCTCAAGCTAACTTCCCTCAACCGAAAGCTCACAAAAGGAAGATACTTATCATGCAAGCTCAACCAAGGAAGCAATCAAGTCTTGCTCAACAACAAAGAAGGAAAGCTCCTCAACAACAATCAAGACAACCACATATACATGGTAAGGCGCTACATTGCGTCCTCAAGGTTATGGTATGATTCCTAACTTCATTCCTACATGTCATTTTTGTGGTATTAATGGTCACATTAGACCAAATTGCTTTAGATATATTAAATTGTGTAGGATTGAAAGCATGATAAAGAAGAAAAAGACTAAAGCCATGATGCATGTCACTAGGAAGAATGAAACAACTTTGCACGATCCTAGGACACTTAGAGCCCATGTACCATTGACCACTAGGAAGAAAAATATTGCACCTAGGTGGATTAAAAAGGATGAACACTTTTGCCATGTTGAACAAATTGCCTTGAATGCTCATTCTTGTGATTTTTGGTATTTGGATAGTGGGTGCTCTAGGCAAATGACTGGAAATAAGAGTTTCTTAGAGACTCTTGTGATGGAGGAGGGAGGAAATGTCACCTTTGGTGATGGATCCAAAAAGAAGGTTAAAGGAAAGGGAACCATTTCCATTCCCGGATTATCCTCCTTGTCCAATGCTTTGTATGTTGATGGTTTAAAAGCCAATTTGATAAGCATTTCACATCTTAGTGATGAAGGACTTTACGTCTTGTTTAGGAAAAATGATTGTTCTATCCCATTGCCTAATGGACAAACCTTGTTAAAAGGTATGAGATCTAGCGACAATTGATATTGTCTTGAGGCTAGAAGTGTCTCTTGCAATGTGTCCAAGGATGAACAAATTGAATTGTGGCATGAAAGACTTGGTCACATGAACTTTAGGGATTTACGAATCTTAGATAAGTTCAATGTTGTGAGAGGCCTTCCCAAGCTTGGGAAAAAGGTGAATGGTGTTTGTGGACCTTGTCAACAAGGGAAGCAAACCAAAAGTATGCACAAAAAGGGTAAGTATTTAACCACCAATGAACCTCTAGAGCTTCTCCACATGGATCTTATGGTTTCTATGCAAACTGAGAGTTTAGGTGGAAAGAGATACATTTTTGTGTGCGTAGATGACTTCTCTAGGTAAACATGGACTTATTTTCTTAGAGAAAAATCTGAAACTTTTGACAAGTTTAAAATGTTTTGTTCTAAAATTCAAAATGAAATGAACTCCAAGATTAAAAGCATTAAAAGGATTAGGAGTGACCATGGAAAGGAATTTGAGAATGCCCATTTTGAAAACTTTTGCAATAGTCTAGGCATTTCTCATGAGTTTTCGGCTTCTAGGACACCTCAACAAAATGGAGTTGTTAAGAGGAAAAATAAGGTTCTTCAAGAAATGACCCATGTGATGTTGCTTAGCAACAATGTCCCTAGGAATCTTTGGGCCGAGGCCATCAATACAACTTGCTACATAGAAAATAGAGTCTTCCTTAGGCCCCATACTAGGCAAACCTCCTATGAGTTATGGAAAGGTAGAAAGCCAAATGTTAGCTACTTCCACAACTTTGGAAGCAAATGCTACATTTTGAATGACCGTGATCAGCTTGGCAAATTTGATGCTAAGAGTGATGAGGGTATCTTCATTGGCTATGCCTTGAATATTAGAGCCTATAGAGTTTTTAATCTAAGAACTATGACTGTAATGGAATCATCTAATGTTGTCATTGATGATACTAGGCTCAAATCTAATGACCATGAGGAGGATGTAGATTTAGTTGATGACTCCCATTTGGAGAAGGTTGTTGATGTTTCTATTGTGGAAAAGACTAACCTTGATGATGACATAACATAACCTATTGATAGGATTCCTCTATTGAACTCAAAAGAACCTGCTCAATGGGTTAGGAAACTCTATGACAAAGATGACATCATTGGGGAGGTTAGTGAGGGTGTTAGGACTAGGCATCAAATGGCTAATCTAATTAGCTACACTTGTTACACCTCTAAAATAGACACCAAGAAAATTGATGAAGCTTTAAAAGATGAATTTTGGGTTCTTGCCATGCAAGAAGAGCTTAACCAATTTGAAAAGAATAAGGTTTGGACTCTAGTTCCTAGGCCCAAGAACACCAATGTGATAGGCACCAAGTTGGGGTATATAGGAACAAATCCGATGTGGATGACAACATTGTGCGAAACAAGGCTAGGCTTATAGCACAAGGGTACTCTCAAATTGAGGGTATTGACTTTGAGGAGACATTTGCTCCCGTTGCTAGGATTGAGTCCATTAGGCTTCTTTTATCCATTTCTTGTTTGCACAAGTTCAAATTATATCAAATGGTTGTTAAGAGTGCCTTCCTCAATGGTTTCTTGCGAGAGGAAGTGTTTGTTGAGCAACCCAAAGGGTTTGTAGATCCTCACCACCCTAGTCATGTCTATCATCTCAAGAAAGCTTTATATGGGTTGAAACAAGCACCAAGGGCTTGGTATGAGTGTCTCACCCAATATCTTACAGACAATGGCTACACTATGGGTAGTGTTGACAAGACTTTATTCATCAAGCAAAATAAAGATAAGCTCTTTACAGCTCAAATCTATGTTGATGATATAGTCTTTGGCTCCACAAATGACACCAAAGTCTAAGAATTTGTTGATATCATGTCTCATGAGTTTTAGATAAGCCTTGTTGGTGAGCTAAGTTACTTTCTAGGTTTACAAATTAAGCAAATGGATGATGGGATTTTCATATCTCAAGCTAAGTATGCCAAAAACCTAGTGAAGAAATTTGGCCTTGAAAGTGTCAAACATTGTGATACACCCATGAATACCGCTTTGAAACTAAGCAAGGATGCTAGTGGTAAAAGTGTGGACCAAACTTTATATCATGGCATGATTGGTAGCTTGCTCTATTTGACCGCAAGTAGGCCAGATATTTCTTTTAGTGTGAGTGTTTGTGCTAGGTACCAATCGGATCCTAAGGAGTACCATCTCTCTTCTGTCAAGAGAATTATTCGTTATGTGAATGGGACATCTAACTATGGGATTTGGTACTCTTTTGACACTAATGTTAGTCTTGTAGGCTTTAGTGATGCAGATTGGGCAGGAAATTGTGATGATAGGAAAAGTACATCGGGCGGTTGCATTTTCCTTGGGAACAACCTTGTCTCTTGGTTTTGCAAGTAGTAAAATTTGATTTACTTATCCAGGGCTGAGGCCGAATATATTGTTGCTGGGAGTGGATGCACACAACTCCTTTGGATGAAGCAAATGCTAGTCGACTATGGATTCAAATCAAGGTACTCTTACTCTCTTTTGTGATAACATGAGTGCAATTAATATTTTCAAGAATCCGGTTCAACATTCTAGAACTAAACATATTGACATCCGTCATCATTTCATTAGAGAACTAGTTGAGAGCAAATGCATAGTACTTGAGCATGTAGGTACTAATGATCAACTAGCGGATCTATTTACTAAACCCTTAGATGCTACTCGATTCAAAATTCTTAGTAGATCTATTGGGATTTGTTTAATGGAGTGATGCGTTATGGTCTTTGACCCCATAAAGGGAACTCAAGCAAAGAGAGCTATTGTATACTTGTTGCATCCATTTTTTTTAAATGTTTATGCTCCTTTATTGATTGCTTGAGTAGCTTGGTTGCACTTATTATAGTATATTGTATTTTCTTCAATAAGTGTGATCTTTGCTTTGACTACAATTCATGTCATATTTATATTCAAACATGCATTTTTTGACTAGGAGATCTACATAGGAAGTACATATTGAATGACCTATAATTATCTCCATGACATGATGATTCTTTAATGACATGCTAATGAAAAATGATAAAGCATGAATTGATGATTGCAATTGTTGAATGCAAAATATTGTGTGAAAAGAAGTTAGTGAGACTAAAATGTTGCATCAATGTCTCTCTTTCTTTATTAGTTGAACATGGCTACTATCATACGGGTATCCTTCCGGGAAAATCAAATAGGGTGCAAAGTTGCTCATGCCATGGTTAGCTTATAAAGTTGGATATAGTGCCATTAAAATTTAATATCTATAAAATCTCTATATCCTTACTTCTTTCATGACAAATGGTGAAATTGGTTTGAATTATATTGAAAACCTTTGTCATTTGCTTTGCCAAATACCATTGTTTTTAGACATGAATGCAACATGTCTTGTATGCAAAGCATTTTTGATTCACACATTTTCCTCAAATAAATCTCCTTGTTTCTCTCCTATTAATAAAGTTACATAAATGTGGCTTATATAATTATGCAACAATCTTGTATGCTCCTTGCTTTCTTTGAGTGACCCGGTTGGGGACTTCTCCTTTGCCTATATCATGACAAAAAGAGGGAGTAGCATTGACCTAGCTTTGTGGTGTTAGGGGAGTAGCATGTGTTGACTTTAAGAGGAGTAGTACTTGTTTGAGGGGGAGATTACATGTAGGGGGAGTAACCAGTTGAGGGGGAGCATTGTATGAACATTTCACGATGTCATACTCATATTAATGAATGCAATTTGCCTCTGTTTTATATTCTCTTGATCATCTCATATGCACTTGGTTGGAAAGTGTATTTGTGCTTACTTTATATATAGGGTTGATAGTTCTACAAGAGATTGAAGATTTGAAGTTTTTTTTTTATGTTTATCTCTTTATAATGTAGAACATCTTCTCGATGTTTTATTTTGTTTTATGAGGATCAATGTGAGTGGTGGTTTTGTCACGAAATAGCCAAAGGGGGAGATTGTAAAGTCCTCATTTGTTGATTGGCTTATTTCATGAACAAATCACATTTTGGGGTATTATGTAAGGGTATTATGTAAGGGTAGCTTAGGCTATCAAGACCTCAAAAGGAGAAGCACCGAAGGTAAAATTCTTGCGCTTACTTACTTTGAAGAGATAGTTGCACACACTCACATATTCATGCATAATTCATATTCATGTATGATGAGTGGTTATACTTGTGTGCATTTTGATTTAAATGACTCTTGTTGATTTATTTGCATCTTGTAATTAAATGTTTTATGTCATGTTTGGCATTAGAATATGATGCAGTTTTCATCACTCTTGGACTTATTGATTGTGTGTGTTTGAGTGTTGAACATTGGATTTGCGCTGGTGGTGCTCTACTCGACCAGCGAACCTCATCAACGCAACATTCCAGTGGATCGTCGCATGTGTTGCGCCACTGAGCTAGGCTGTTGCACCCGCGCTCAGTTGAAAACGTGGGCGTGCGCTGGTGGTGCGCTACTCTACTAGTGCAGCCTCACCAACGTAACATTCCAGTGGATTTACGCATGTGTTGCGCCACTGGGATGTGCCACTCGTCCAGCGCCTATTGTAAATTAGGTTGTGCGCTGGTGGTACGCCACTCGACCAACGCACGTCACCAGCGCACACAGAGGAAGCTGGAACATTTTTTCCAAAACGACCTCACTTTGTTTGGATCTCATATATATATATAACTCTTTGGTTTAAGGTCGTAAAAGAGTTAAGAATATCATATTTTTTCCTTATAACACATTTCAAAGGAAAAACTCTTCCAAGAACTCATTTTTAATCACTCAAAGCATTCCCATATGCATAAAAACTTCATCTTGCGTCATCTAAGTTCATTTATAGTGCATCAATGGATAGGGTTGCTTCATCACATCTTATTTGGTAAGTTCTTCACTATCTTCTTACAAGTTAAGTGTTTTACTTGCTAAGCCTTCTCTTTAATTATTTGTATGCTCTTAGAACATTTTCTAGATACAAATTAGAGATTGTTGTATTGTGATAGCTTCATAGGATTGTTTGATCTATGTTTAGCTAAGCTTATTGAACATGTCATTTAGCTCTTGATATATAGGATTGCATTAATTGTCATATCATTATCCTAGATAAGCATATATTGTTTCCTAGCCTTGTTTGTTCATTGAATATCATTATATATTCACTTAGGACATTTTATCTCTTCATTGAGAAGTAAGAATTGTGTTGCTTCCGGGAGTAGGTAGCTTAATTCACAAGCAAGATGGACTAGGTTCACTTATACCGGGATTAGGTAGTGGTGGTGGATTAAACCGGGATTAGGTTGTAATTCATTTGCCATTAGTGGATTTGAGGTTCTAGTGTGGCGCACTCATCGGCCTGTTGTTTTTTCCATTTGGAGAGTTTCCACATATATCTCAAGTGTCTTTACTATTTCCGTATTTATTACACTTGTGGTATTTTTGTAAATAGATAGGGGCATTTTCGTCAACTTGACCTTTAACAAAAATTGGGTAAAATTTATTTAAAATCTATTCACCCCCCCTCTAGATTAATATTACACACCATAATATTTGTTTCACTTCTGGAAGCTTTTAAATTCTTTCCTCCTCTGTCACGTACTCACAGGGGAATGAAATAAGGATGTTTTCGTATTGGATTGTGAGTCTAGATCTTCTCTGGGCTCATTTATGTGAATCACATATTTCTTGACAGCTTCTTTACTTCTCATGTCGTCCCGAGTAAAGTTGAATGTGTCGAGTATTTGTATTCGACCTTACTCGGGTTCTCACGTCTTGGTGATACCACCGATGGTGCTTTTTAGTTGCCAGTTTGGATGCTTATCCGATAATTTCTTTAAGAGGTTGTCTTATCTGTCAGTAACGTGTATATTTAATAAAATATACATATAACAATAATGAATTTCTTCTCGTCGTCACCGGCAACCGTGGATGTTTCACTGCCTCGGGCTTTTACCACGTAAACTTATGTGTGGATGTTTTTCTTCTTTTTCTATCTTTCTCTTAATATCTTCAACAATCTGTAAAAACTTGTTAGACGCGTGATCAATCCTATACGATCCAAAAATCATCATCAACACATGACAAGTTTCCAATGACCTCACAAGGATATAGTATGACTCCTCACTTTATACCATATTGTCATTTTATGGTGTTGATGGGCATTTTAGGCCAAATTGCCATAAATGCATTAAAAATAATGTAGAGTTGAGAGCATGATTGAGAGGAATAAACTCAAAAGGCCAATTTGCATGTGTCTAGTAAATCTAGAGTTAATGATCCTTGGGGTTCTTGTAATATGATGACCATTACCACTTAGAGTGATAATGTGTCACCTAAGTGGATTAGAAAATATGAACCCGTTTGCTATTATACCAACATGTCACCGACAGATTCAACTATGTCTAATGGACTTGGTAGGCCTATAGGGCTCATGCCTCCCATTGATTTGGTTGGTATTGACCCCATTTTTGGAGCTCAGGCAAAGAGAGCATACTTGCATGATTTGCTATGTGCAAAAAATTGATTAATTTTATGCTCTTTTGTTAATTGCCTGAGATTCTTAGTTGCACATATATACTTATATGTTTTTTTAAGTGTGCAACATTGCTTTACATGCAATTCATGTCATATTTTTGTTCAAACATGCATTTTTGGACTAGGAGAATTGACTAGGAAGTACATTCGAATGACCTATAATTTATCTCCATAACATGTGAACTTGATTATTATGACATGCTTAAAATGATATGCATGAATTTTCTTTTTGATTGCTTTAATGCAAATGTATGTGAATGCAAATGAGAAGACTAATCAATAAGGATCATGTATCTATGTAATCAATAAGGATTTTATATCCAAAGTAGTCTTCTCTCTCTTCTTAATGATTTGAACAAAACAACAACCAATAATGATTCTATATCCATGTTTTGTTTGGTCATTAAGAATTGATATAGTTGTTTGTGTGTTGTAAATTTTTCGATTAACTATATCATGTTTGCTTATGTAAAAAGGGTGCACATTGGTTTGAATTCTTATGGAAACCCTTTTGATGTTTGCTTTGCCAAATACCGTTGCTTGAACTTGAATGCTATGTCTTGCAAGCAAAGCAATATTTTCACACATTTTTCTTTAAAATAAAACTCCTTAAATATCTCTCAATTATTTAAGTTGCATAAAATTTGTGTATATGATTATGCAATATATTTGTGTGAATAGCTCTCTTTGCTAAAGTAACCCGATAGGGGGATCCCTTTTGCCTATCTCATGATAAAAATGGGGAGAAGTCTTGAAAGATATATGTGGAACATTGTTTATGCTTCGGGGGAGATATTAGGGGAATAGTTTTAAGTGAGATTAACCCTTTAGAGGGAGCATTGCACATGTATTTCTTTATATTGCTTTATTGAGTGCAAATGCATTTTTATGTTTGTTCACCTCACATGCACTTGTTCTTGGAAATTGCTTTCTTGCTATTGTGTGTAAGTATGATGATCTAAGAAGAGATTGAAGACTTAGAATATTAGGTATCTTTTTTTGTAGCGTAGAATGGACTCTCATGAACAATAGCTAGATTTTTTTATGTTTTTGTGAGGATTTATTTGTGAGTGAGTGTTTTGTTATGGAATAGCCAAATTGGGAGATTTTAAGGATCTTTATCTTATTATTGGTTTATTTCATAACAAATCATACCACATTGGGAATGATTTGTAATGGGTAGCTTATGACCTCAATTTTATAGTTTACTTATTTGTTTTGATATAATTCTTCTGATTGATTGATGTAATAGGGTTTAAAACGTATAGATGTTGTCAAAAATATCTTTAATCAGAGTATGTATACATATGTACATATATATTTTTATATTTATATACATATAGTAATTACTAGTTTGATTTTTATGTACTTCCTTTATATATATAATTAATATTTTATGTTATGATTTTTTTATAATACAATACAAAAAAAAATTGAGTTCAAATCTAAACAGATAAACCTATCAAAACCAACCCGACCTTTTTTGGTTTGGTTTGAATCAGTTTGAAAAATAAAATTGGTTTGGATTGGATTGAAATATAACCAAACTGATCCATATTGGTTTAGTTTGACATTGAGTTTCAGCTCAAACATAACAAAAATTGCACACCTCTAGTTCTAATGCCATTTATCTGTTGGGTGTTATTTCATGTTTTCATCTTCTTTGAGTTAGGCTCTTGAATTTTTTTTTTTTTGTCAATATGATTGATTCAGATTCTAATCCTAGCTAAGTATGTCCCTTAGTTAGGGGCCGTTAAATTTTATATTGGTGGAAAAAAAAAATTGGTTATATTGATAGCAAATCTGTTTGTCCTGACTCTAAAAACGTAATATATGAGGATTGGCATGTTAATGATCAACTTGTTATATTTTTACTTCTCAATTCTATAGAGCCTTGTATTTTCAAAATATTTACATTCACAGATTCTGCATAATATTTGTTGGATGCAGTGTTTGAGTTATATGACAGTAATAACATTATTGCACACATTTTTGAATTAAAATGTAAAATTGCTGCAGTTGAGTAAAGTGATAAATGTTTTAGTGAACATTTAGGGTATCTTAAAACCTTATGAGAAGGAAATTAACATGTATCATCCTCATAATACTGATGTTATGATTCATTTACAAAGAAAATAAAAAGAAAAAATAGTTTTCCTTTTTAGCGATTTAAGGCCTGCATATGAAAACTTTAAGAGTGATATCATCATGGATAAAAAAATCATCGTACAAAAATGAATATAGATTCAAAATCATATACAAGAAGTTTGAATCTTATGTAGTGTTGATTGAAAAAAATGATAAAAGAGAAAAATGGAGAAACAATCCTCGAAGTAAAGGAAGAAAGTAAACTTATCACTATGATCATTGTAGGAAAAATGGTCATACAAATGGTCATACAAATGCTCAATGTTGAGAGTTGAATCCACACCTGAAGCCTAATTCTGATAGGAATAAGAATGATCATAATATAGTTGCAGACACATCAATCTCAATAAATTATCTGACTCAACTTCACCAACGGAATAGTAAGTCTATGCTGCCTGAAACTCGTCAATCTGCATTTACTTATGTTTCAGGTAATTTACAAGCATATCTTACTTCTCCTTACAATACGAATTTGTGGATTGTTAACACTAGAGCCACTAATAATATGGCCAATAATTCTCTTGGGGGGACTGTCCAACATTTAAGTCCGAATATTGTTCGATAAACAAAGTGAAGGAAATAGATTTGAAGTTGACAAACCGTGTCGCTTGATGTATCGAATCGAGTGAGTCGGTTTGGTTGGATCGGCACTAGATATCTACAATGTTGATGCGTCGATGCCCTGAGGGTTGTTTGGATTGTCATTGGTAGATCAAGGATTGGGTAAATGCTGGGTTTCGTTAAGCTTGATGGGTCGATGCCAATGTGGGTTCCTTAACTCGATGTGGGTCGATTGATCTTTGAGAACGACTAGATCAATTTGTTTGATCGTGAGACAATAATTAATACAGGGAGTGAATTGCGAAGCTTTGCTTAAAGATCTTTCGCATATGAGAAAAATGATAAGAAGCAGGACCTCTTTCTCCGAGAAGGGGTCTAATATTTATAGTGAAGGATTTTATAGTGAAGGTTTTGAGTCTTTACCACTTAACCTCTTTATGTGAGGACGTGAATCTCAAGATCTTTTTTGCCCGTTTTGATTCACATTGAATTTGACAATAAGGCCACTTAATCACCTGTCTGACGTTGGGATCTTTGCAATGTTCGACCATGATTTAAAGTATTTAAATGTCATTCATTATACCTTTGACTGCATTTGAATTTGGGTATAATGTTATAATGGGCCAGGTCAGACTATGGGTCTGCCTTAAGTAAGACTTTGTTTATTAGATTGGATGTTTTTTGGACCATGTTTGGGCCTTTTGATAGTGGGCTAATGGACTTTGGCCATGCTTTAGCCTCTGTTCAATGACGGGCCCGAATATTGAGCCGTAAACCGATTTTTTGACTACTACATAAATAAAAATAAAATTAACCTTTTTATATAATACAATTCTTGATGTTGTAAATACTTGAGAACTCAGTAAGCAAACAATAAAAAAAAACCAACCAATGAAGAAATATAGTTTTCTTCTTTTTTTAAAAAAAAGGCAGTGTTCTTCTAAGTTTTAGGTTAAAAAATTATAAAATCAAATAGTTCACATCATTTTTTTTAATGGCTAACTTTATTCATATAAAAACAACAACAAACCAAAAAATACAAGCCACATAGCCAATTGAAAACATAGCAACAAAAGAGAAAGCAAAAATAGCCACTCTGTTAGGTTTCTGAGTCATGTTGACATAATTCCATATCAAAACAATATTTCTTTTGTATTTGATTAGTTGTCTAGGCCTATTGTAATTCAAACTTCAAAGAAGAATTGACAATTTATCAAGCAAAGTGAAGTCTTCAAGAGGAGCAAGCATTATTGCATATCAAAGATTTATTTAGACTTTATTCCTCTTACAAGGCTTTTAGGTGCACGCACACACACACACGTTGCATCCATATGTGTCCCTGTATCATTGTGCTCAATTGGTATAACACATACACATACACACACACACAAACACAAACACATACTAATGTATGCACTATGTAATATAATTAAATTGACAAATTTTGTAAATTTGCATATTCGAGGATTATACCTAGGAAATGGCATACATGTGTGTTCATATGTCTGTTTGTTTATGTTTTTGTGATATCAGACTTGATTATATACTCATATTATTCTTTATTGAATTCCAAACATTTTGATTACTGATTCATGAATTTTTGAGTTTCGAGTTGGAAGTTACAAAACTTTTCATGGGTTTAACGTGCATGGTTTTCGTCTTTGTGTATCGAGTCGATTTCCATATTTTTTGTGAAAGTTTTGCTGACGTCCAAGTCCATAAGAGAGTTCTGGTTCATAATCTGAAAATAAATTCAAAATCGAAGTTCGGAGATCGAAATACAGTCGAAGAACGTGGGAGGTGCACGAGGGAAGAGGAGATGGCAAAATTACCATTTGCACCTCTTCCACGTGAAGGTGCGTGCCTCCATGGGAAGGTGCCTCCTCTGCCCCCATGGAGGCCATGCACCTCCATGGGATGCCTAGGTGGCATGGTGGTTGATGTCACCCGTGCAACCCTCCTCTCTACCTCACTTCCCTCCCATTTCTTTTAAATATCCTCTCTCACTCTCATTTGATTAGAAAGAAGATCAGTGTGCAGACATTTCCAGATTTTTTTTCTCTCAACTTCTAAACACCATATCTCATTCATTTCTTATCCGATTTGAGTGATTTAGGTTGGAGAATCTTGGTATTGAAGTTCTCTATCATTCTAAGTAACTTTAAAGTCTTCTGCTTAAGTTTTACAGTGGTTCTACACCAATTTCGTGACTGAACTCAATCTAACAAGGTATTTGATCATCTTTTGAGTTTTGTGCTTTATAATACTCAATTACATTGGGTCTTCTTCTCATTTATGTGTATGTTGCTTGAAAAAAAAATACTATTAAGAGATAGAATTTCAATTATAAACTAGTTATGCTTGATTAGAGATTTGTATGTGAGTTATGTTTTTTTTTGAAATCCGTGTTTTTACATGTTTGTGAGTTGTATTGTGACTACCTTATAATCTAGAACTATTTATGATTTTATTGAATGTATTTTGATGATCGATACCCTTTACTTATACTATGACTTTTCAATTGAACATATTTTGGATTAACACAATTAATCGTGTGTTTAGATAATATAAGAGTTATAAATACAAATATAGTTAATAAAAACCGAAAATATATTAGGACCAAAATGATAATCGTTCATTCGTTCCTTTTACAAACTGATAGTGTGATACCGAACAGGGCAACCGCTGATCAGGTACGGATCCAGTTCGGGTATTTTAGCATCCTTCGAGACGCCTCACTCTATCAATATATAAAGCCAGAAATTCAAATCAAATGACATTCACAGATTTCTTTCTGTTTTGATTTTTGAAGCAACAATGGCGCTCTCCTCTGCGTTTCGGGAAAGGCTAGAACAGATGGAACACACCAGAAACGAACGCCTCTCGCTCCTGCAGGTCTGGTCTTCTCATCTAACCCTAACTTTCTGTTTGGTTGCTGAGAAAAACAGAATAGGAAAAACTTTTTGTTTTTTGTTTTTAATATGTTCACAGGCAGAGAAGGAAGCGCAAGCTAATAAGTCTCAAATTCTGTCATCGAAGCTTGCAATTATAAGGTCAATTGAACAAAGGTGTTTGTTAATCGATCAGAAGATTGCATCGCAGAATTTCAAAATCGCTTCTCTCAAGTCCGATATCGAGAAATTGGATGTCAAGTACCTAGATAGCTCACAAAGACTGAGGTAAATATAATTATTTATCATTATTATTGTTTTTCGCTGTTGTTTTTTTCGTAATTGAAGTGAATTGGATTGGATTTCTAGGGTTTTAAAGAGTGACGTGGAGGAACTGGATGAGATGGAGAGAGAGAAGGAGAATTATTATAGATTAAAGGGTTTTGAAATGAATGAGTTTTTGGAAAATGTGGGTGATTTTGTTAGGGAACGTAGATTGCGAGTTGAAGAATTGAGGAACAACAAAAATAAGGTAAAAAAATTCGAGCTATCAAACTCTTGTTTTGTTATATTCATTTGTACATATAGTTGTTTCACTTAGGTTTCTTTCACTTATTAAATCTATCACATTCTCATTGTTGTGAATTTTAATGTGCATAGAATATCTCCAAAGTGAAGAATTTTAGAAAATTGAACAATCTAATTTTAGTTTACAAGTAAGATTTGAAAATGAAGCACCGAAATCAGGCAATGGTTAAGGGTTAGACAAAATTATATAATTACTGCCAAGTTTTTTTTTGTTTGTCTTTTAGATTTTATTTCTGGATATATGTGACTAAACTCTGTGATTTATAATGGTTGAAAAAGATTTGTTTATGGAGGTTTCAAACTTACAGATTTCAGTAATGAATAGAAGAAAATGGCTTGTTTAGGAATTATCATTTTTTGAAGATAAAAGGCTTTATTTTGAGTACATGGACTCTCTATTGTCAAAAGCCATTTCTCCTGAATCCTGATTGTGTTATTTAATGTTTTTGTTTGCTCCAGGCAATACAGGGGATGGGTCATTTCATAATAAAATATGTCCTTAAAATGATATACTCCTCAAATCTGTTGTGTCCTTTGGAGGGAATTTCAAGTTTTGTTCTAAAGCTATAATTTCCATCTTACTAAAGTTTTCATTCTACACAATCAAAATGTTTTCTATGCCATGTTTTGTTATTGGTCAAAACTTTTTGAACATTCCTCTGTGAAAAACTGTTCAAAGAAACATATTAACTGGGCAGTTAGACTTTTCTTTCTTCTTCAACCGGTCAATTATGTTATCTCCTTGATTACAACCAGGTAGATGAGTATGGTTAATCGTCATCAAGATGCTTAATGATGGAAACTGCGAGACTTGAGAAATCTGATTCCGGTTTTGTTGCTCAAGAGATTGTAAATAAAGTTTAACGTACTACTATTGTGTTCATTAACCCCTAGGCTGAATTAATTTCTCAGAGTTTTCTTGACTTTTTGAGTCTTAATTAGTGGTTTTCCTCTAACAGATACTAAACATGAAAGTTAAATGCAAATATAGAATGATAAAATGGAGTAGTGTTGAAAACATTCATATTAAAATGTTGGAAGCCATAAGCTACAGCATACATATAGTTGATATTTATTGGTCCTTTTTAATTGTGGAGATCAATGCTAATGAATTTGAATTTCATGGTTGGAGCAAGAAAAATGACTACAATGTGGTTCTTCTATTAGCATAATAAAGTTTAGACGATATTGGTGGCAGATTGAGATTAAAAGACACAAATAAAAGTCCCAATGATAGATTTGTAGAATTTTGATTAATGATGATTTTTGATGATATAGTAAAATGGTCTTGTTCTTGATGAGAATGATTATTAACATTAAGTTTGTCATTTTACTTGGATGACCTGCAATAATTTTCCTGTTAAATAATTATAGTTTTCACTAGCCCATTTGAAAGTAATGGTTCCCATATGAATTTGATCTCTCTTCAGGTCCACTCAACCTTCAAGCAACTTCAAGGCAATAACGGATACTCGAGTTATTCTGAAATATCTGCAGCTGAAATGAGAAAGTCTGAACTTGTTGCTATGAAAGAGAATATAAACAAGAACTTAGCTTCGAATTACGAAGTGAGAGCACATTTGCAAAATCAGCTTCAAAACGTATTGATTGCACAAAATCAAGAGAGGAGACTGTAACTATTTACTGAAGACGGGGGAATCAAGCACAAGGTAATTTGGTCATGAGGAAATGAGGCCAACATGTCAAATTAAGCATGATTGTACAGAGAGCACAAATTTTTGCTAACCATACGCTGTGAATCAATAGTCATTAATATGTTTGCTCGGGGTTATTGTGGCCGGATGCCATGAGGCTGGCCTTGGAAAGTTTTACTTGCCTTTGTTATCGTAGATGTGGATATCTGCACAAGCCAACTTGGACAATTAAGTCCCTGCAAACTAACATATAACAACTTTAGTAAGTGATCTCCGATACTCAAGTTAGTGTTTTAGAGCAAAAAATGTGGCCAACTGTTGTAAAATCGTGAACTTTTATTAGAGGGATAAACATTACATGGAGGGCTCACTCTATTAAGGGATAAAAATCTCTTTAAGTTATGTTTGGGGTAGTTTAAACCTATAAAATAATCATTTATTTTATAATCTAGGACCCATAATATGTGGTAAACACTCCTTAATCCATTTATTTCATAATTTGCTCCTCTAATAATAAGTTTTTGAGAAGCTAGTAGGGGTTGTTACTTTTAAAGTTGTTTAGTGGAGAAGCAATTTCTAAACTTGTAAAATTTCTATATTATCCTTATTATTTATATTAAAAGACAACAATGACCTTTTAATATATCAAAATTTATTATTTTTATAACATTTATTAGACGAAAAATTCAAACTATCAAAATTATTTTTAAACTTAAAATATAAATATAATATTTTAATAAAAAATGGGATATTATTGATTTAGTCTCTATGTTTTTTTTGAATTGTTTTTTTCTCACTTATTCAATTTTCATTGGATTGGGCTCAATATTTTTTAAAACCATTCAATTTCGCCCTTATGTTACTGAACCGTTAGTCAAATTGAACGGCTATAAGGGTATTTTTATCTTTAAACAATTATACAACATGTGTCAACATATAAATAAATAGAATAAAATAAAATAAAATAATAAAAATAAAATTAATATATAAATTAAAAATTAATTTTTTTTAAAAAAAAGTAATTGCAAAACTAAAAAAGTAAAAAAAATAATTAAAAAAAATATATATATATCTCTCTATCAAAACCTATAACCAATCCCAACAAAAATCAGTAGTTCTTGGGATGATGGTAGCTGGAAATTAGTTTTTCAACAAAAACCAAACACATCTACCAAAAAAATCTAAAATCAAATTCATCAACCAACAAAACCTAAACCCAAAAACCAATATCTCTCTCTCAACCTAAACATAAACGTCCAAAATCCATCTTAATCTGGATCTCTCTTTCTCAACCTCTTTGTAAATCCATCTATCTCTTCTTTCTCGACCTCTTCAATCTTCATGAAACCCAGAAGAAGCTACTCTCCGGGCATCTTAAAAACCCATCTCTCTTACTCCCGACGGTCGCCATGATACGAACCAAGATCTGGTTCGAACCATAACAGGGTTCGAACCTAAAAGAACCCATATTTGGTTCGAACTATATATAGGTTTAAACTGAAACGAGCCCAGGTTTGGATTTTGGTGTTGGGAGGTGGATGGGGTTTGGTTTCAACAGTAGTGGTGGTGGTGGTGGATTTTGGGGGGTTTTGGGTTGATATTGGTGGATCGGTGACTACAGATTGATTTCGGTTGTGGGGTTGGGTGACCGACTTTGATTTCGTGGGTTGATGACGGTGGTTTGGTTTTCTGGGTTTAAGGTTGTTGTATGGTGGTGGTGATGATGATTGATGATGGTGGTTTGGTTTTCTGGGTTTTTGGGTTTGGTGTTAATGGTTTGATTGTGGTTTTGATGATGCTTTGATGGTGATGGTGGAGGATTGGTGCGGTTGGATTTTGTGGATTTGGTGATCAGTGATGGTGGAGTGCTGGGGGATTGTATCCAGTTGCATTTGTGTGTGTTGGTGTTGATGATTTGATGGTGGTTTACTAGTTTTGTTGATGATTTCAGTTGGGGATAAAAAAAAATCTTTTTTAATTTTTTTACGATGATGAATATGGTTTTCAAGTTAAATTTCTTTCCTTTTGATTAAAAAAAAAGTAAAATAATATTTATTTGTTTTTTTCATTAAAATCCGAGTTTGTATTAAGTTAGAGGGTAAAATGATCATTTGCCTTAAGTTGAGGGTAAAATGGTTAATTTGCTTTTTCTGTTAGGGTTGACCGTCTAATTTCTAGTCATAAGGACCGAGATGAGTGGTTTTGAAAAATATAGGGCACAATCCTGTGAAAATTAAATAAGTGAGTTTAAAAAAAAAACAATTGAAAAAAACAAAAGGATTAAATCAATAATATCCTATAAAAAAATCTATGGCAACCATTGTCGTCGGTGACAGTGGCCAGTATCATCGCCGGCGACAGTGGTAAGAGGATAATCGCATTTCTCCGGCAACGTCGACGTTACCGGTTTCCTCCGGTATTGGTGGAACAAAATCATAATCGCTACCTCACAATTCATTACAATATGATCCGGTTGTCGGAATCTTGTGATTCCGCCATGAAAAAGAAGGAGGCTTCCTTCTCCTCCAACGCCATACCATAACCTGTTTCTCTGGTGTCAAATATGTCGGTTATTAACCGGTGTTGGAGGATGAGGAAGCCTTTTCCGTTTTTCGAATGGTTTCAAGATAGAATGTCGACGATTTCAATTGTTAGAATTCGACAGCGAGAGAAGAAGACGGAGGCCATGTGAAGGAGGTTGGTGACGCGCTCGAGGACGAGAACCTAGTGGATCATACAGAATTGGAGAGATTGGCGGAGGAGATTGCTGAGTTTTAGATGTGGATCTAGTGAGTCTAGAAGGAACGAGTTGACTCATTACAAATTGACTCAGTTCATTTTTTAAAATTAAAATATATTCTTTTAATTTTTTATTAATTTAAAATAAATTTGGAAACTCTTAAAACCCTAAAATATATAGAACCAGTTCATAAAAAAGGAAAAAAAACCTGGATTTTTTTTAAGAAAAACCGGACAAAATGAAAAAAAAAATGAAAAAAATGAAAAAAATGAAAAAAAAAACTTTAAATATATTACATTTTAACAATCATGTCAAATTTAGTAATTTTCCATAATCAATTAAAGTTTACCAAACACATTTTCCTTGCTTTTTTCTTAAGTTGATTGTTTATAAAACTAATTTACCAAACACCTATCAACTTGTATAAGTTGATTATTACTTGAGTTAAGCTATAAGTTGATTATTTTATAAACAAAGCAATCTCAAATATAGCATTAGTAATGCTGAATGCAGAGAATGTTTAATTACTAATTTGGTTGTTTTGCTTCATGGCTCTTGAAAGGGGAGATTTATTTCAACTGCACTCTGATCTTGGACTTCTTCTTTACGCGAGAAAATATTCACTAATGTCACTCTACTCGGAATATGAAAATAGAGTAGAAAAAGTGTAATATGTTATTTTATTCATTACACGTCATATGACATGGTTAGAGATGGTAAAATTATCGACGGATACGGATATCCATAAGAAATTTAAAATGAGGATATATACTATTATTTTGGGGATGGGGCGGGGATGAATATCTTCTTAATATCCATTTTATTTTCGGGGATATAGATGAATATCGTTTATAGATATACATCCCCATCTAGATTCATTATAGATTTTAATATTTTAAAAATATAAAATTTTATTATGTAATTGTTAATTCCAATTATATAAGTTATTATTAATTTATATATTTGAACTTTATGGGATGTATATATTTCACTTTAAACGGGGATAAAATGTACTGTTACACATGTTAACATTCGTTTGGGAGAGCTTCTTCAAGTAGATCTTTTAGGAGTAGATTTTTTAAAGTAGACCTTTTATAATTAGAGCTTTTAATAGGAAGATGTTGGTCGTTTGGTTGTCCATTAGAGAAAGCTTTTTTAAATAGTAAGATTACCAAAATATTCAAAAACTATTTTAAATGATAGAGTTATATTAGACTTTTTAGTATTATTAAAAAAGCTCAAGAAGATCTACTTGGAAAAACCTAAAATTTGAGTTTCTCCAAGTAGAAGTAAAACAACTTTTTTAATCTTCTAAAAACTCTATTGAGTGACAACCAAACGACACAACTTTTTTTTAAAAGAGCTTTTTTAATTAAAAAAACTTTTTTAGCCAGTGGATAAGCTCTTCCAAACGGACACTCAGTTACATTTTTCTCTTATAAATTATAAAAATTTAAAGTTTTTTCATTGGATACATATATAAAGGGAGCGGAGATGAATATCTCTATCTTAATTAGTGGATTATTCGAATATGCCCCGTTCATTAGAAATAGAGATAAAGATATATATCTCAAACGGATATGGGGATTCATACCCAATCCGATCCATTGTCATCCCTATAAATGACATTAAAAAGATGATCGAAAGCATGCCATTTGGTCATCACTGGGATTATGGTTAGATTGAGTCTAGACTAAAATATACATATATACCATGGAACCAAACAAGTGCAAAATTGATCCGAAATCGTTTCATGCCCCAGTAAATGGATCACAACTACGATAATATGATATTGATTCAATGGTAAACCTCGCTCCTGACTTAGGTTGTCGATTCGAGTTATATCCCCAATCCTAAAATATAGTTGTAATTGAAAAAAAAAATTACAACTAAAATCCCCTATAATAGAAGATACACGGCGTGTTCATTTTACATTTTCTTGTGTACTACTCTCAGGGAACTGAAAATCGATAGATATACCGAAATATCCACCGATATATCCGTATTTTGGAGGGATCGATATCGAAACAGATAAATATCCAGTGTCCTATAGAACATTCACTGATTTCAAAATATCAGTAAAAATTTCCCGATATTCCCGAAATTTTACGAATTTCACCCCGAAAGTCCATGGATATTTTGCATATTATTAAAAAATATTTTTTTAATCTTAAACAATTAAATTATTGTTAAAATAAATTTATATTGAAAATTATTTTAGAAGAAGCATTAACAGATTTATAAAAATTTCTAATATAATAGTTAATAGTAAAATTATTGAGGACTTGAAGTAAAATTGGATAAAAAATCAAAGAGTGGGCGTGTAAAATATGTAAAACTTTGTGAAAGCAATAAAAAAAAATGTCCGTTACTCAAATGTGTAAAACTAATTCCAAATAATATAAAATGTGTACAATCAATTTATAAATATGTAGAATTGTTTTTTTTTTTTTGTATCTTTGTGCCGACATTCCAAATAAAGGAATCTCAAAAAGTGTTTGTGCAAAACGTGTAAAAATCTACAATTGTTTCTATCGCAAATGAGGGAGGTTTGTAAAGGGGAGATAGTGCAACCTGGTGCAACTCGATTTGTGACCAATCATATTGCTCTTGATAGTCTTTTTGAAAAAAAAAGCAAATTTGAAACAATTATTTACCAATGATGCATAGACTTCAAATCGATTGAGTCAAATAACAAATGAAAAAAGAATAGAACAATGTATTTTAGATTTAGAGTTTTGGGATAATGTGACTTCTGTAGTTAAAATATATAAGCCAATGTACCATGTTCTGAGATTAGTTGATACAGAAGTTGTACTCACTATGTCTATCGTGTATAGTTAATGCATGTGATGAAAGATGCATTAAAACAACATAGATGGAGTAAATAGGTTCTAAACATTATATCATCATCATCATCTGCATGTGAAAGAAATTGGTCCACATTAGCTTAATCCACACAAAACAAAGGAACCGTCTTGCCTATTCTAAGCTTGAACAACTTGTTTATTGTTATTACAATATGAAGTTGAAACTTAGAGATATGGCAGTTGGAAAAGATAAAGTAAATGAAACTGATTTTATGGATCTACTTCAAGTAACTGCTGAAGCAAGAGACGATAATGAGAATCCTATTTTTGATTGGGTTAGACCTACCTCTTTGGATGAGAATGAGGGAAATCCTGATCCATATATTGTTTCTCATGCTCGAGACGTGGGAATAGATGTTGAACAAGCGATTAGAGAAGAAGTTGGTGTAGATTGAGGAGTTATCGTTTCCAGCTCTTCCGATGACCAATATACCTCTGATGGAAATAGTGAAAGAAAAGATGATGGAGATGATGGGGATGGTGGGGATGAGGCAAAAGGTTGTGATTCTGGTGCAGGAGGTTGGAATGTTGGTGCAACAAGTTGGGATGTTCGTGCCGAAGGTTGGGATGCTAGTGCAATAGGTTGGAATGCTAGTGCGACAAGTTGGGATGCTCATGCAAGTAATTTTGATCAAAATCGTGGTAGACAACATAGAGGAACAAGTCAAATTGATGAAGATTCTTTGACTATGACTCTCTCCTTAATGAGTATAGACACGGAAAATAGTTCTTTGGGTGATTAGCAGACAAGATCAAGTTCTCATGTACCATATTATGGTAGTTATGGTGGTTGCAATATATTTGATTATCCTTCTTCACAAATGCCATATGCAATACCTATGCATGCAGATCAACAAATATCCATCAAGTTGGGTAAATCCAAACTACCCAATTCATGGATCAGTTGGAAGAGATCAAGCAACATAAATGTGGCATATTAATAACTACCTTGAAAACTATACAAACATGTTTTCCTGAGAAAATTATTGTTCGAATCAAGATAGAAACGTATCTTATGTATTTGAACAAGCAATGAATTCTTTTTGGTTTTAAATTTCAGACTTGTAATGTATTATTATGTATGGATTATGATTTATGATAGAATGTTTGAAGTGTGGAACAATATATATATATATATATATATATATATATATATTAATGATAATTTCGTTTATTAAATATTTAATCTCTTTATATTGTATATAATATTGTAAAAGTGAAACAAAATATTATTCTATTAAATACTCAATTTTAAAAATTAAATACAAACTATATCTATATTATAACTTATAATAAACTCATAACTATACTAATTTATCGTTGAAATATGATTCATTTGATGTGTAATTACTTGTTTAAGTTTAACGTAAAATTCTATAAAAAAATTCTAACTTTAGATGTAAATATCCATTATTTTTTTAATTTTGACAGAATATCCACCGATATCGATAATATCTCCAATATATCCATAAATTTAGAAGCGCGATATAGATATCGATACCGATATTTTATTCCTTGATTACTCTCTGCCTTTGGTTGATTATAAATTGGGATATTATCATTCCCCCCCGACCTTTAACCCTATTAGAAAGGTGATGACAGAGTTTTTCCATATTAACCGTTAATTCCCCCGAAATGAAAAGAATATATAATTTACCCCTTCTGTCACATTTTCTGTCCAACAGCAAGTTGACCACTAAAATCAAAGGGGTAATATCGTAAAAGCAGATAACTTTAAAAAACAATTAAAAAATAAAAATAAAAATCATCGTCATCTTCAATTCTACATCTCCACGACCACCATCATCTTCAAATCTTCTTCTTCTCCACCTGACCATCATCCCAGTTCATAACCATCATCATCACTAATCTCAATTGTCAAACCAAAACCAAAAACCCATTTTATTCATAACAAGCAAAATAGATCAATATTAAAAACAAACCCAGACAACAAAAAATCAAACCCAAAAACCCATCTTATTCCTACACATTTATTAATGATTTAAAAAAACATTCAAACCCAAAATCCCCATTTCTTCAAACCCAAACCCAGAAATCTCTTTCTTCAACCAACATCATCAACAACACCAAACCAAAACTTAGAAATCACCATCAACATTTTCAAATTCCCCATTTCTTTCTCTCGATCCAAACCCTGGCCGCCCATCTCACCACCCACAAACCACATTTCTCACACCATCCACGTTTCTCAAACCCTAGCGACCCACAAACACACCATCAACCACTGTCAAACCCAAACCCAATCGAATCTCAGCTGGTGAGAGAGAGATCGAGAACGAGAGAGAGAAGGCATCGGTGGTCATCGTCGTTGCCGCGCTTGTCCGTGCCGGTGAGTTCGAGCGTTGATCGACGTGCTGCGGTGAGGATCTCGATTGATTTTGAATTGATTTCGGTCGGCGTGGTACGGAAAGGAACTCGGTTGATTTCGAATTGATTTCGGTTAGATCTTGGTTTGATTTTAAATTGAGTGATTTTGGCATCTGGTTTGATTTTTGGGTTTGATATTGTGGATGATAATGGTGATGCAGCAATAAATGGCGTGGAGATTAAATAATTTTTTTTTGTTTTTTTTTTTTCAATTTTCAATTTTTTCAAATTTTCAATTATTAATTGTTGTTTTTAAAATTAAATAAAAAATAAAACGAGATATCTCCACCGTCCATATCGGAGATGAATGGTGGAGATCCATTTTTTAATCAATTATGTTTTTTTTTTAATTCTTAAATTTTCTATTTTTTAATATATTTTTATGTAATAAATATTTTGAACTTTTGAAAGTTATAAGGTCATTTTGTAATTATATCAAGGATAAAATGGTCATTTGATCATGAGACTAATGGTTAATGCATTTATTAAATGGAAATTTTAACAGAAGGGGTAACATATACAATATTTTCATTTTAGGGGGAAAACCAACCAATCTTTTAAACCAACCAACCAATCTTTTAAAACAAACATTGTCCACACATTTCTAATAGTTTAAATGTCAGAGGTAAAATGATAATATCCCTTGTAAATTTGATCCTCCCACATTGTAGGTGGAAATAAGGTGTTTTGACAATCTTTTAAAGTGGAGTTTATAACTATCATTACTTTAATAATTTGAGTTAAATATAAATTATTATGATAAATGGATAAAAATATACTATAGCTTTGAATTTATTTTTACTTTTAAGTTTTCTTATTATTTTTAAAATTATTTTATTCTTTCATCTTCTACGCTGGTCCACCATTGGAGATCGAAATTGAGCTTTATTGGAGGTCGTGACCTTCAATGGAGGTCCGTTCGTTCGTCCTCTAATGAAGGTTGAAATCGACTTTTAATGAAGATCAATAAAGAAGATGAAAAAATAAAAATAAAATTGAAAATTTTGATTTTTGTCTGATAAGTTTCAGAAATTATAAAAATACCCTAACGTCTCGAATACTACCAAATAAATCTCAGACTGAAAAGTAAAAGGGTAATGCTACACTTCCCAACCAATTGTCCTAAAAATATGTACAATCCTATATGACAGTTTAGTAAAAGAGATAATGAGAGTAAAACCATGACAATTCATTAAATAAACTGAACTATCACATTGGATTGTATATATTTTTGAGATAATTTTTTAGAAAAAGTAGTATTTTTCAAAGTGTAAAAAAAAAACTATAGAGTTATTTTTTTAATTCATTGTAATAGATATCATTTAAACCTAAATTATTTAAAACAGTTATATTCTTACAATACACCCTAAGAAGGAGTATATAATTTTCAAAATCCACATTCTGGAACCTTCTTTTTTAGATGGAAAAACCCTAACTTAAAAACAAAATAAATAAATATTTAAATTTTAAAACCTCCCATTTTGACACTAGGTTCCAGTACATTCCAAATTATTCATGAATCACATAATCATATAAAAACCGATTATACAGAATTTGAAAGCAGAGTGAGTGTAGCGAAAGCGAAGCAAGAAATGGCGGAGGATTTGGCGTTAGATTTGGAGGAGCTCAGACAACTCCAGAGCACCGCTAAGAGACCTAGAATTGTCTCTCTTATCAACACTGAAATCCAAAACCTGGAGACGGTAATTTTTTTTTTCTCTGTTTTTTTTTTCTTTTCATTTTTATAAACTCATTACAGAAGTTATGCGTATATAAAGTAAATTGATGCTTTCACTTTCAACTAATTATATTTGGTACCATTATTTGTTCAATCTATTATCATCGACGACGTTTTTTTAGATGATTTATATATATATTGCGATTTTCTGTGTTTTCTTTAAAGAAAGTGTGGAGATGATGCTTTGTTCATGAGAGAAGGAGTGAATAATGTTATGGATTGTGTTAATATTTTGATATACTATGATGACAGTGAAATTAAGATTATTTCATTTTTCAATCAAATGCATTTATTTCTATCCATTTCACTTTCAATTTCAATTTCAATTTCGTATAATATTCATGTGATGCTTACATGATTGCCCACTCAAATTGCTGTTCGTAAATATTGACGTTCTTGCCATTTGTTTAATAATATTGCAAATATGTAATTATATATGGTATGCATCATTTCTTTGCTTTCCTTGTAAGCAAGAAACAAGAAAGTAGTGGAGTGTAAAGACAATATTCGAAGATAATAGAAACAAATTCATGCGGTGTTTAATGGCCCTGACTATGATTTATTAGATATCCTTGATAATTAGATGGTGTCAGGTCAATTAAGTTAACTGCCCAAATTTCTTAATTGGGGTCTTGGTAACTTGCTAGGCTGCAAGGTCTGTTCAATACTTTGAGGAAATTTTGAAGTATCTCATCTAATATAATTCAAACTTTGTATAAAAGTTCATGGTAAATATGTTTTAGGTTGCCATTCAGCTGATATAAGATGTCATTCAATTGATCAGTGAAGCCTCTAGCAGCAATGCTAAGAGGGAATCTGTTTTAGTTCACCATCCCAAGTAAGGAGGTAGATTCTCCCTTGTCACATTTATTTGCAATCTACCGTCCCATGTCTTCTTGCCCCTTCCTTTCTGGTGGATGTGGAGGTACTTTTGCCAAAATGAGCTAGCAAGAGTGATTAGTAACTCAATTTTATTATTAGGTACACATAAATGTCTTGCAAACCTGTTTGCTGTTCAATCGGTGAAAAGGAGTAACTATAGAGTTTTTGTCGGTTGTTTGAGTAGAGAGGGGAAAAATTACAACTTCATAGCCAAATCCTAGATTTTGGGTTTAGTTATAACTACTTGTATTGGTTTAATGGTTCATGGGTTAAACTAACAGGGGTCATAAGGTCTTACCTGGACCCAAGCAAAACTTGTGACTGTATGGTTGACCAATAGGATCTGGATTTTGAATAATTAAAAGAAATGGAATTTTGCTGAGACGCCACTGTGAAAGCTATAGCTAGAACTGAGGAGTGAGCAGGCTATTATTTTTACACTTTATATAATGTTGGATTGGATTGCAAGTTTGTCATTCAATTCGCCTAGGCCAATTAAGCCGTATACTGCGATTCTAGATTGCATAATTATCAAATTTTCTTTCCTTTTGTAGTTGTCAAAAGAGGCTGCTCCTGCAACTGTTTCACAAAGTCCAACTCCAATTACAACAGCAGCTAAGGTGCCTTATACTCCAGCTCTAAGCTATGTTACGCTTGCATCCTTCAGCTGGGACCAGGATAATGAAAAAGTTAAGGTATAAAAGTAATTACCTAAAAGATTTTTTAGGAAGCTCCACAGTGATCATATACCATAGTATTGATGCCTCCGTATCATGTTTCCAATATTGCAAATAAAGGCAAAATAAGACTTTGATTGCTTTTTTATTTCATCAGATATACATCTCTTTAGAGGGAGTTGATAAGGAAAAAATGGAAACAGAGTTCAAGCAGATGTCTTTTGATGTCAAATTCCATGATGTCCAAGGGAAAAACTACCGATTTACCATCCCAAAGTTGAACAAGGAGATTGTACCTGAGAGCTGTAAGGCCCTAGTTAAACCCACTAGGGTGATTATCACACTGGTGAAAGCTTCAAAGGGCAACTGGCTAGACTTGCCTTTCAAAGATGACAAGGTAATTACATACAGTAGGAGGGATCTTTTTGTCTTTTTTTTTTATGTCGATAAGTAGAGGAGACTAATGCTAAAACTTTCCCATTTTTGTCAAATTCGCAGCTAAAGCCAAATCTGGATAAAGAGCGAGATCCAATGGCTGGGATTATGGATTTGATGAAGGTTAGTTAACTTTGTCCATCTGCTGCATAGTTATGTGATAGGCTGATAGTATATGCACTCATAGAGACACATGCATAACAACATATTATCAGATTGAGATATATGTAAATGAGTTTGCTCATAAAGACATGCGTAACTGCGTATTAGCAACTTGAGATATACGTAAACAAGTTTGTTTATAGACATGCATAACAACATATCATCGGATTGAGATATATGTAAATGAGTTTGCTTATAGAGACAGGCATAAGTACATATTATCGGATTGAGATATATGTAAATATGTTTATATATATTACTGTGAATTCATCTGTGATGAACTTTCTCTAACCTATATGCTATTTCACAAACCACAGAATATGTATCAGGAAGGAGATGACGAAATGAAGCAAACAATTGCGAAAGCCTGGACTGATGCCAGATCTGGCAAAACAGCTGACCCTCTCAAGGGGTATCGCTAAACCTAATCATTGGATTTTGGCACGTCCTCACTTTTTTTTTTTAGGTTTAAAGTACTCACATCGTATAAGATAACATTGCGGTGGAGTTGTAAGAAGTTTGTGTCAGGATAATTTCTGTTATTAACGTTAAACGTTATTCTGTTATATTGCCCATATTTTCCGTGTGTGATTATGCATTTATTCTCCTAGTGTTTCCATTTTCATTTTGTCTTGTACCAAAAACATGTAAAATCTTGTATTCATTTTGTCTTGTACCAAAAACATGTCAAATCTTCTATAAGCTCATCTATTAGGTTTTTCGAATATTCACAAAAAATTTGAGACTCTCTTATCTCCATTGGAAAGTCTGATTAAAGACTTGGCATTGGCACTCCTGCAAGTAGAAGCTATTTACAGCTTCGCAGTCGGACTAACAAAATCAGAAATTTATGTATTAGATAATTTTCTGAGATTTTAGTTTAATGGTCTCAAGCTTGTTTAACACCAAGCAAGCCTAGTAATCCAGATATTATCTTATAATTTCTAATCAACTTAAATCATCTTTTTTTAATTGAAACAGAATCTCTGTACAATACACCTTTCAAAGAAGTATTTGACATTTTGACTACAATAATCAGCATTAAACTTCGCATATCGGTAGGCTTGAAAAGTAGTTGATGGTTTAGTGTTCTTCAAAGCTGTCTCTATATCTTCAGCTTTAATAGGCTCCAATCAGCGGCGGTAAGGGAAAAAAAGAGGCCTCCATTGTATAATAATAATAATAATAATAATAATAAATTAATAAAAATTAACTTTTCATGCTTTTTACCCTTTTTTTTTTTCAAGTCTTACGCACAAACTTTGATTGCTTTGCTATTGAGTCACCCCTGGTTCCAATGGTGGTAATTCTGAAAACAATAAAGTAATACTTCAGATTTTCAATTCTAGTAAATGAAAACGAAAACAAAACGTGTAAAAGTTCGATTTTAAGTATTATCTGTTTTTGGACTTAATACAAACATATCTAGGTACTAAACTTTTAATTGCATAAACATAGTTAAGTTATCACTCAAAATATAAAAGCCGTGGCAAATGTTGTTTTTTATTTCCTCTGGACTATCCCAATCATTCCTATTTTATGGATTTTCTGGGCCGAGTACTCGGGCCGGAAAACCCGGGTAGTACCCGGACTTTCCTTCCCCGGCACCGGGTAAGACATTTGGTGTGCTCATTCCCATGAATGAAGTATATCATGCAAATCTCAAACAACACAGTTTTAGAAGTGATACCATCCTCAGGTACCGTTTCCTGTGTGCCTTCAAGGGCTGCCATCAATCATCTCACCGAGTAACCTTCTGTCCTTTCCAGTTTCCACTAATAAATCATACGGAAGGCTCTCCTCGCTAGACTTTGAAGGCAGGAGTTCTTCATACATGGACTTCTAGTTCCGGCGAAGGTACAAGAATCTTATCGATCATGGTCAAAAGAGAAGTAATTTTATCATAATCATCTGAATTTTAATTGCAAAATATTCTAATAAATTGTGTATAACAGCTTCATGAGACAACATTACTATAACATCATCAACAAAATTCAAGCATATAATCAAGAGTACTCAAGAATTCAGCATAACCCAGATTCATAAAAAAAACAACATCAAAATCAAAGCATTATTATCTTTCAAAAGGATACCCGCTTCTCAAGACGCCGGAACATGACTTCATCTATTTCCCACTGCCAAAACAAAAACAAGATCATCCGTCCGCGTGAATCCATCCATCTATATTGTAACGTAAGATGTGAAATCTTATAATTTTTCAGTGTTAAACAAATTTAAATCAAAGTGATGGGTGAATTGCAGCACAGTTATATTCTCAATAGTGCTACTTTTAAATTGCACAAAAGCACTGCACAAGAATTTGTGTATAATTGTATATAAATAAAATGAGCTCCTGAACACAAAAAAAAAAGAAAAAGCATAATAGCCTGTGTCAATAGTCCAGTTTTGAAACGTTTACATGCTTCATGCTGTCCTTCACCACTTTGACCGATTATTGATTCAATTTCATCGAAAAATATAGTTGAAGGAGCATTGTACCCAGCAAGTTCAAATAGTAGCCTTATTAACTTTTCTGATTCATCTGCAATTTCATGTAACTCAAAATTAGATGTTATTCCCATATACATTTGGTAACATTTTTTTTAACAGAAAAGAGGTATAGCTAAGCTAGCTAGGTCGACCATCTAAAAATTTAACATGATGTTAGAAATTAAAAGCTGCCTTATTAACTATGACAAACCACGCCATTTACTGACTACAGAAGACGCTGAAATATCGAAAAATGTGGTCTGACACTCTTTTGCAACAGCCTTAGCAAGCATTGTCTGAAAAAAATCAAAATTCTGATTCATTTAACAAATAATACCAACCAAAACAAAAAGTGAGAATGAGTATCATACATGGTTTTCAATGTGTTCTATTTGACTTTGTCGAATTGTCGGTGTGCATATAAAATTCACTTAACATTTCCCTCTCTCTATTTATAATTATATATGGCTAATTAGAACAATAACTACTGCCAAATATAATGCAACAAAGTTTACAAAACTTCCATGTTCCTGGTAGGCCGAAAAGTAGAATTCCCTTCAATGATTTTAGAAGGCCAGTAATGTACCTATAAGAAGAGAAAAATATAAGCTCTCACAAAACTTTAAGGGATATTAAGATTTTAGTCTCTCTAGTTTACGTTTATTTGAGTTTAGTCCATTTGTTTTTTAAATTACTAACTTTAGTCCTTCCGTCAGATTTTCTGTTAAATCAGACAGACTGATGTTGTCAGACTGTTTAATGACCGATATACCCCTATTAATTTGTTTTTTTTTAAAGACACTTATACCCTGACTTTTATCTGTTATGGGAACAGTATAAAAATGGTTATTGACCATTTTACCCATATTTTGTCTTATATGAAAAAAAAATTCCATTTTGGAAACCAAATTGGACCATTGGCCAACGGTCTCATTCTGGTCAACAACTCCAACTATTCCCTTTAAAAACCACCACACCTACAACCATTGCTTCCACATACATAAATCAATTCCATACAAATACAATAATCATCCATATTTCTTCATCAATCCACACAACATCCACCATCTGAAATTCATTTATCCATCATTCAACATCATCACATCACAAATTTGTCCATCAAACATACACAAACCCATCACTCCACACATAAACCACCATCACATATACAAATCTGTTCATCAAACATACACTGACCACCATCACATTCACACATTTGTTCATCAAACATTGACAAACAACACTCAAACTTCAGCTACATTGAACACCCATTCAAAGAGGTTATAGCAGAAGCAACAACTAAATTAAAGCATTATGATGGAGACAACATCAAGCTCAACAACCAATATAAATGGAGGGTTAATAAAATTCAAAAATAGAAGATGTTCATGTGGTGTTAAAGCAGGGGTGAAGATTTTCGAATCCCAAAACAACCCTAGGAAATTGTATTTTGTATGCGAGAGAGGCAAATGTAAATTCTACACCTTTTGAGAACCAGATAATAAAGAATTCAACAAGGCAGAATATAGTGAAAGCATAAGGGAAAGGAATGATGCTAGAGATAATTTTATGATTCAACAGAAAATGGCAGCTGTCAATGCAAGGTTACAAAGTCTGGAGCTGTTATGGGAAACTATGCAACACTTAGAAACTTTACATGCAAGAATGCAAAATTTGGAAACAAATATTACAAACATTCATGGGAGAATGCATCAACTAGAGTATAATCAAGGAGGGTAAAAGTTGATGTTGGTCCTAGTTGTGTTTGGTGTAATGATGGCAATGCTTGTACTTAAGTAGTTGTAATCATGGTAGTTAACCTAGTTCTGTTTGAGGTTGTAGTTAATGTAGTTATATTTCAGACAAGCACCTTTCATATATGATTCATATTTTAAGCATTATCAACCATAAATTCATTCATAAACATAAGCATTATTGATAAGATAAACTAACATGTAATAGTTAGACCAACATTTTTCATCCTAAAGTAGTACATGTTCTGCATCCTAAAAACCAACATTCATCATCCAAAATTCTGCATGTTCTTATGTTGCTACCACTAAAACCACTGATATATATCTATTACAAAAAGTACCACATCAAACCAGAATCATGCATGATGTAGAAGGTCAGGCCAATGTCTGGGTTACTTGTGATTGAGGTTGAGACTGGGTTGGTGGATTGGATGATCCTATTGTTGAGTGTTGATCCTGTCAAAGTGAAATCAAACAAAGTTTAGGTGTACAAAAAATAAAGAAACAAAAAGAAATAAAATTATAACTAGTTGAAGTTAAAAATCACCTTGGTTTTCTTATGAGGTGGTGGTTGTGAACTTGATGAAGTTGTTGGTTGAGGTTGCTGTTATGATGTTGTGGCTGCAGTTGCTGGCTGAGGTTGCTGTGATGATGAGCCTCTTTTTGTTCCACGTTTTTTTTCTGTAATTCAAATAATTAAAACATATAATTACTAACTAAAAAAACAAATTATGTTAATTGAGTAATTGAATACTATATATATACCTTTTGCCCTCCTGAAGACTTGTTAGTTTTGCAAGTTCTTTTGTTGTGGCCTGCCATCCCACATAACTTGCATATGGCAGTCCCTGACCTGTCTCCTTTTGCTTTCTCTCCAGCTTCCCTCTTCATTTACAGTTTAGGCCTGCCAGGCTGTGTTGCATATGGTAGTGGAAGAAGCTCATCTATTTCAATTGTTGGCCACATGTTTTGGTCAGGTAGGGGATGAATCATTCTCCTATAAGTTTGGATGTATGCACTTTTGCTGAGGCTCTGGTGTACAAAATTAGGAACCTAATCCTTCAATGATCGTCTTTCACAACTATGGCTTATCGCAACCATGGCATGAGGACATAGAATGCCGCTAATCTGCCAGCTCTCACATTCACAGTAGTACTCTTTCAGCTTCATTGGAAACGTCCCATCTGGACTCAATAGCTCATATTCCTGGTCCCCAGCTGAGATGATTGTCAATTGTCTGATTGCTTGACTATTCTTAAGTATCCTTGCATTGACTCTTTATGGTAGGACATCCCTCCAAGCTTCACATTCCTCCTTTCTCTCTTGTAACTTCCTCATAACCATATGTCTAATGAACTTCAGCAAATGTAAATAGGTTTGTGCTCCATGTGTCGTAAACATGTTGTTGAAAGCCTCAGTCATGTTGTTTGTCACATGGTCACATCTTATGTTCTGGTCATATCCAAACCTGGACCAGCAATGTGGGTCAATCTTCATTAGCCATTGCATAGCTTTAGAGTCAACTTCTCCAATCGAATTAAGGGCAGCATTGAAATGAAACAGGTTGCTACTTCTGCTAGCCTTCCAAAACATCTTCTTGTAGTTGTGACCAGGATAGGAAGATCTGAAGTTGGTATATATATGCCTTGCACAAAACCAGCCACATATGAATATAAATATGGTCATATGACAATACAAAAATTGGAAGAAAATGCACAAGGAAATGAGTTATCATAATTTACCTTATACTAGCCAAAAGGATAATAGGTCTGCAATGCCTTAACCAAACCCTTCTGTCTATCAGACATAAAACACAAATGCCTGTTTTCAGGGAATTGTAGGAACATCTTCAAGCTGTTTAAGAACCACTTCCAACTCCACTTGGTCTCTTTCTCACATATACAAATAGCAAGTGGAAATATTCCACTGTTTGCTTCTAAAGCCACGGCTGAAAGAAGCACTCCACCATATGGTCCTTTCAGATGACAACCATCTAGACCTATAAAAGGTCTACAACCCTCTAAGAATCCTTGTTTTAGAGCTTGAAAGCTCAAAACAGCCTATGAAAGGTAGTTAGTGGTTTCTGGATCTTAATATGGATTACTGTACCAGGATTAGTTTAATTCAAAGTATAGGCATACTGTCTTAGATACCTGAAAAAACTGTTATGATCACTCCTTAACTGGGAAATGACTCTCTATTTCACATTGTATAGCTTCTTCATGTCAACAACTACATTATACCTCTCTAGGATCAAATCACCTAACACTTTGGCACCCACAGTAGGATTACTCTTCACAAGAGACTCAACCCTAGAGGCTATCCACTTAACCTTTGCTTCATTGTTATTGTAAACCATATGACAATCATGCTTGTCATCTAAGGTTTTGATAATGAAAGACTTTTTATCAATAGTTCATGAACCATGTGCCCTCCAAGGACAACCTTCTGAATTGTAAACATAAGTCTGCCTTACATTATCATTCTTAACTCTGCCTAAAGTCACACCTTCCCTAATGGCATACTCCCTGAAAATGTCTCTCATTTCCTCCTTGCTACCAAATATTTGACCTACAAAGAATTCAATCTCACCCCCTTCTGTCTTTCAAAAGGTATACCTTCACTCAAATTGCCTAAACTAATTTTGGTTTTTTTCTGGTCTGAACTTTCTTCATCATGGTCAATGAAATAATCATCATCTGACCTAGATTCATACCCATCAAACAAAGCCATACACTGCTTAGTGATTTCATCCTCATCAACAACATCACCATCTAAACCCTAACCAACATGTACATCCTCACCATTCTCTACACCTTCATTCTGTACACCCTTACCATTATCTACACCCTCACCAGTCTGTACACCCTCATCCTCCATACCATCTAAACCTACTCCAACACCATTGTTGACACCCTCACCAGTCTGTACACCCTCATTCTCCATACCATATAAACCTACTCCCACACCACTGTTGACAACCTCACCAGTATCACCATCTGACTCCACTTCCTCTTCAAATTGTGCATTATCAGATTCAATATCCTTACCCTCACTTTCAACTGTAAAATCAAACATACCAGCCTCCTTATTACACCAACCTATTTGTTCCACTATTTTAGGCTCATCAATGGGTGAATGAGGGTCTTTTCTATCTGAAAACGTATCTGACCATACCCACGATTCCCAAATTCCCTAAACACATATAGTAATTCACTATCTGTCAAAACAACTATTTTGTCTCTACTCCATGGTAATTCTGCCCTAACTGTGAACCCCCCACTTGGGAGTTCACTACTACCATTGACTTCCTTAGTCATTGCATGAACTAAATTAATTAAGCTAATGTGATCAGTATCACACTCACCTAAATCGAACACTTGTGCCCCATACACCACAGTAACTTTCAGTATTTTATCCATTTAACCTGTTAGAAAGTTTAGGTAATCAAAATAGAGGGATTCGTGCAAGTAAAAGCAAGTAAAAAGTAATCGAAATAGAGGGGTTCATGCAGGTACAAGTAATCAACTACAAAGGATGCATGCAAGGAAACAATTACATGTTTGTGCCACAGTCAAGAATTACATGTAAGTGGTATGTGACGTATAAAAACCCCAAATTTCACACACTAAACCCTAATCTAGCGATAGACATAAACAACAAACATATACACACACTTCATGCAACATATATATCAATAGTTTGTGCAATTACATGCAATAACGTGCAATTACACTCAAGTATATGTAATGGTTTGTGAAGTACAAAAGCCCCAACTTCCACAAACTAAACCCTAATCTGCCCATACATGAACAAACAAACATCTACACACACGCCATGCAACATATATATCAATAGTTTGTGTAATTACATGTTTGTGCCACTTAATTGAAAAACCCCTAATTTTTACCCTGTGAAACCCTAAAAAAAATAAATTTAACGACCAAAATCAACTCATTAAACAACATGCAACGAATTACAACGAAAAATATGCAACATTCATCAACAGAAATCAAGTTTCTTACCTTTTAAAACTCATATCTTCAACAAACTGAAATCAACAAAAGCAGAAACTCATCAAAATAAACCGTAAGGTTATCCATCAATATATATGCAACATTCCTTATAATTATATTAAAATACACAAAGGTATACTTTGGATATTTGAAAGGCATGACAAGTGCTTCATTAATTAATCTTTCAACAGTCTCTAACCTTTTTATGCTTTCCCACTCAACATTTGGACTTCCACATACAATGTCTCTGCACAACATATACAAAACTTAAGTTTTGTTATGAAACTGGCATGTTTCGATTCTCATAGTAAATTCGAATTGAGAATAAAGTATGAGATAAAAATAATGGATACAAGATTTACGTGGTAAAACCTTTAATGTGAGGGAAACATCTACAAACTAAGACCAGAAGAATTTTACTAGACCAAAAACGATTACAACCTTTCTCTAATATTTTAGGAGAGAATTACATCCTTTCTCTAAAATAAGAGGAAAGAACTATTTAGGGAGAAAGAAGAGAATAGCTTGTTAGATTGGGATGAGAAGAGTGGAGAAACATGTGCTTCTATTTATAGGCAAAAAACCCACCCATCTCATTAATACATCTAGTTGAGAGAATCAACTACCACCCATCAACTCCAAAAGTCTTCATGTCATTAATGCATATCAACTAATATTTGTTACCAATCTTGAAAAATGGCTTTAATTCCTTCATTCTCCCACTTGAAGTCATTTTTTTCATGGTATGATTATCCTTCTAATCCTTGCTCTAATTCCTGCTACTTACATTTCTGCTAGACCATATGAGGATCTACATAACATGAACTTGTCAGTATTGATAGGTTTGGTCATTACATCTACTAGATTTTCCTTGGTGTGTATCTTTTGTATATCCACACTACCGTTTTCCACTACTTTTTGAACAAAGTGATATTGTACTCCTATGTGCTTGGTTTTGGAATGGAATGGTGGATTCCTTGCGATGTGCAAGGCACTCTGACAGTCACAAAAAAATGATCTTCTCTTATTTGTGATTGAGTTCCTCCATTAGCCTTTTAATCCAAACTACTTCCTTACAAGCTTGTGTACCTGCCACATACTCTGCCTCAGTTATAGATAGAGCCACAACTGTTTGTAATTTGGAAATCTAGCTCACAACTCCTTTTGCAATTGTAAACACATAGGCAGTAGTAGATTTTCTTTTGTCGAGATCTCCAGTAAATTCCAAATCCATATAACCCTTGACAGTAAATTTTGATCCTCTATAACATAATACAGCATTTGAGGTTCCTCTGATGTATACCAGCGAACATCAAACTTCCCATTGCTGATGCATATGGCATTCGAGACATTTCCATCCTCTTTGCTTCATTGCTAGGACTTATACTTGAGGATAATTTAAAATTCACAGGTAGTGGGGTAGAAATTGGCTTAAAATCTAGCATGTTGAAGTGTCGTAGAATTTTCATCAAGTAGTTCTTCAGAGAGAGCCAAAACTTCCTGTAATTTGTCTCGGTAAATTTGCATCCTTAGAATCTTTTTTGTTAGTCCTAAATCCTTTATATCAAACACCCTAGCCAACTATGCCTTTAATTCTTGGAATCGATCTTTGTTGGGGCCTGTTACCAATATGTCGTTCACATACAACAACAACATAATGAAGTCATCATCATCTTTAAACCTCTTGTAGTAAGCACAATGGTTTGAACTAAGTCTGTTGTATCTAAGGCTTATAATGAAGGAATTAAATCTCTTGTACCAACACCTCGATGCCTGTTTTAAACCATACAGAGATTTGGTTAACCTGCAAACCAAGTTCTCCTTGCCTCCTTGAAGCATTTAAATTTCTTCTTCAAGTTCTCCATGAAGAAATGCAGTTTTCACATCCAATAGCTCTAGGTGTAGGTCAAACATAGCACACATAGCTAGGACTACTCTGACTGTTGTAAATCTAACCACCAGAGAAAATATCTCGTTGAAGTCAATGCCTTCTTTCTGAGCATATCTTTTCACCACCAATCTCGCACGATACTTCTCCACTTGGTCATTGCCATTTAACTTGATCTTATAGACCCATTTGTTTTCGATGGTTTTGCTTCCATGTAGTAATGGAACAAGCTCCCATGTCTTGTTCTTGTGTAGAGCTCCAATTTCTTTTTGCATTGCTATCATTCACAGAGTTACATTTGAGCTATTTGTAGCTTCATGGAAATTCAATTGCTCTCCGTTCTCTATTAGAAGACAGTATGCTACGTTGCTCTCTATAATATACTCCGAGTGCCAAGTCGGAGGTCTCCTCTCACGAGTTGACTGTCTAACTTCCAGAACCTCGGACTCGAATGATTTTTGCACCTCGTTCCCCGGTGTTGCTTCAGAAGGATCAAAATCATCTTGTTCTGGACTATCTTCCATTTGAACTTCAGTAGTCTCTAAATTTTCTTTTGAAGTGTTATCGCTTCTTTCTCTTTGTAATTTATGCTAAAAGAGTAAATGGGCATTATACGTCACGTACACAAGACATCCAAATGAATGTATCCCGTATCCTGTAACGAAAGAAGTTGCTTTTGTTTATTTCTTTTCAATTTTGTTTTTTAAGTTTAGGATAATTTCATAAATCAGTCATTATTTAATTTGTTAATGGAATAATTTATTTTTGTTTGATATATTTTTTTAAAGAATTTTTTATTTAAAAATAATTTTAATGTTTTTATAATATACTTAAATAATTTTTAAATATTTTATTTTTCTAAAGAGTTAATTGCAATAATGACCCTGAGTTGAGTTTTACTAAAAAGCTTAATATCCAACTAATTGTCTTAATTGCTGCAGGCCCCCCTATCAACAGTGGACTCCCATCACATTTAACGATTGATTGAGGTTTGAGTGGAAAATGTCAAAACTTCCCTTACACTTTATTTTAAAATGTCTTAAATGCCCTGTGACCTTAATATAATCAATTTTAAAATATTAACTACTATAAGTACTAGATAAACTTATATTCAAAAATAAAAAGCTCTAAAAATTTAAGAGATAAAAAACTTTAGAAATCTTATAAAAAGTAAACAAAAAACTTTAGAGTCCATCCTGTAAGCGTTTTTTATTTGCCGTTTTTCAAAAATAAAAATAAAAATAAAAACAGTGTTTTTGGTTTCAGTTTCGAAATCCAAAAATGTGTCTGGTCACATATACTAAGATCTATATTTTGGAAATGAAAATGAACAAAACACGTCTGGTAGGTTATCCGAAATATATCAAAAATTGAAATATCAAGTTTTACATTTTGTTTAATATTTTATCAATTATAAATTGATTGATAAAATAATTAACCAATATGATTTTTGTATTGTAATTTATAAATTAAACAAAAGTAACACTTCTCAAATTACTTCAGAAAAACATATAAAAAAATCAATTAATCAAAACTAAACTCATAAATTATAAATAAATAATTATAATATATATTATTACATATATATATTACTATATAATAAAAATATAATTGTATGTATTATATTAATATATATTATTGTTAACGGAAAATTTACTCAAGATGACAAATTCCCACTAACACCCTCGAGACCACTACCACGGAGATGGTGGCCGGGGTTGGGACCATTGATACCTAACCTGCTTAGATAAAACGAATGTTTGTATAACAATAGTAAGTGGGGACTGTAGTATCGATTACTCGTGGTATACATGATTCTCTCTCATATGCTCATTATCTCTCTAGAACATAGGAAGGTGGTAGCTTCGTACTTGTCAAATAGTGGACGTCACGACGGTCGTGTTCTGATCACAGAATTTAGGCCCGATGTACTTCTCTCTCCCTTTTACTCTGTCGTCTATATGTCACCCCCCTCTCTTTTTCTTTTAAGGTATTGTTGACGGGAAATTTGCTCGGGATGAGAAATTCCTATTAACACCCTCGAGACCACTACCGCGAAAGTGGTGGCCTGGGTCGGTACCGTTGGTTCCCGACCTGTTAAGAGATAGACGAGAAGCTGGATCGTAATGACAGTAAATGAGAGCTTTTATTACTGATATATTGCTTTAAGATACAAATCACTCTCTTGTTTGCTCACAGTCTCTCGAAGGTGTAGAGTGGTGGCAACTCAGTGCCTGTCGAATAGTGGAAATGAAGGTAGCCGCGTTCTGAATACAGAATTTAGGCTTTCCCCTATTCTTTTCTTTCTCTCTTCTCTCTGTTGCTATCTATGTTTTTCTCTGTTTTTCTGTCTGTCGAATCTTTGTTGTATTTTTGTATCTGTTGTTGTCCCTCTTCTACCATGCTTGGCCTCACATATATATATATATATATCGTCCAAGTAGGTTTTAGTTCGCAAATACTTTATCGTGATCCCATGAATCCGTTCTCTCCTTATTCTGCGGAATTCGTCATTTGAATTTGAATTGTTACTGGATTCGATGATATCGTTGACGGAGATAAGTTTGTTCCCTTTTTTGAATCAAACTCTTGACGTGCATGTAAATATTACTTAGAGACGATTCTGTGTGCACTTGTGCCATGAATCTTCATGGAGGTCACCCTGCCAGCTGCCTATTGCCCCGTAGAGCGAGGTAGATCTCTGCTCTGACTCTGTTTTTAGAAGCTTAAGATTGATTTTCCCTGACCATTGGGGGCTTGAGGTGCTCTTGTAGACCTTCTTGGGAGGTACCTGAGGTAATGTAGATTTATGCGTGATTCTTCCTTTATGTCTAGCAAGGATAGCGGGCTACTAGAGAGGTTGGCAGGCTTCTCTCGATTGTCTCTTAAGCTTGGAGACTTCCCCTGGCATGCACGGGGTGGTTGTGGAGCTCGACCTCAGAGCCGAGGTTCCTTGATAGATGGCCTAGAGAAACCTGAGTTCTAGTACTCTTGTGGGGGGCTTGTCTTGGTCCCGTCTGGCTTGTTTTCTGGTAGTTTTGAAGTCTAGCCGGCCTTCCCTTCTTCTGCGGGGTGACTTTTCGGTCTTTTTGGGCTTCATGATTGTCGATTATGGGTGGAAAATTTCTCTTTGACCCCTGGCCAAATTTTACTATTAACAGAAGTCCCCTCTAACTTGAACACTGGTGGTAGAGTTGGGGTTGGAGCCAGATTCCTTGTTTAATTGAGAAAGTTTTTCACCATAAAGATAATTAATGAGAGCAAAATCTTCTCATTAATTACCTAATATTTGAATTTGTAACTATGTGTTATTCGAAGAAAGACGGCTGCAATACGGCTCCAGGTGATCTTCCCGAGGATATCGTAGATACTCCTCTATTTAAACCCAGCCTCACCGTCACTTTCTTCATACTTTCTCAAATCTCAAATTTTTAAAATTTTCCTTTCCTGCTTTCTCTGCCTCTATCTTCTGCTTGCTTTCACACCTCTCTTACCCATTAATGTCGACTTCCACAGATAGTGTTGATGCCTTGGTTGAGGGCACCGGAGGCCCTAACCTAGCTTCTCGTAAGCGGGTGCAAGGAATTTCGAGCGATGAGGAATCTTCCCTGCTCCGTCAGCACCATCTTTCTAGTAGGAACGTCTCTATCGGCTCTAGCTTTTCGAACCAGCCCGACAATCCTCTGAACCTAGTCGATGAAGATTCTGATATAGGGTAGAGATTCGATGCTGTCGGGAGGGCTCAAGTCATAGTGGCGGAGCTTCCTTCAGTGGTAACCTTTCCTTTCGAACCTAGGGTCATCCTTGACTCCACTGTTGACCCTCAGTTGATTGGCCGTCTTCGGGACAAGTACGGTATTCTTGACACTGTTTCCATCACTGTCCCCCACCAGAATTATGACTTGTTTAGCTCGCTCAAAGGCGTACTCCCTATTCACGTCGTAACTTTTGAGAGAGAGGTAAGGCTCCCTCTTCACCCTACCTTTCGGCGGGCTCTCAATGCCCTTCAGCTGGCTCCGTTTCAACTGATGTCCGGCTTTTGGAGGCATCTAGTCGGCTTCCTTGTATTATAGAGGAAGTAATACGAGATGAACAGCGTAACCAAGGAGCCCGGGGCTGAGAAGCTTGCCTTCTTTTTTCAGATAGGCAGCCTGGCTGGGGTTCCACGAGGTCAATTCTATGCCAAGGCCAAGAACAGGCTCAACTTTATCATCCCCGGGGCTTTAAAGAAGGACCCCGCTTGGAAAGAAGAATGGGCACTAGAGGGGGGAGACTGAGGGAGCTCCGTCTTCGTCGGTGGGCATGAGCTCGAGGTTCCCACCGCCTTTAGTGACAAACCCATATGGGGTCGGGATTCCTTGCCCGCTGAGTCTGAAGCCGTGCTGAAGACCATCCTGGCTCGAAATTACTTAAATCTGAAGTTTCCCACCGCTGACCCCTTCGATCCCCACAGGGTAAACAAGTACCTGCGGATATCCGGTGCTACTCCTCGTAAGTATCTCGATCTATCCTGTCTTTAAATTGTTGAATGGTTCAGTTCTGATGATCTTGAACCCTTTTTTATTTATTTTTTTAACAGTGTTTGTTGTTGCTCCAGCGTCTCGCGAAGCCTGGCAAGCTGGGATCCCTCATCCTCCTTCCAGATAGTCCCAGGGAGCTCTCTCAGCTGTTCCGAAGAAGGGGGGGGGGGGGGGGGGGGGGGGGTCAACCACTAAGGTAGCAGCCCTGCTCATTCCTTCGCCCTCACCTTCTTAGGTGAAGTCCAAGATGGCTCTTCTTGCATCTCAGAAGGTAAAGGCTCTAAGCCGAGGAGGGTCTGCCTTTCAAGTCGCCAATAAGTCCATTCCTGTCCCCTCACCAATAGTCTCTGCTTTAACTGATGCTCCCCGAGTCACATTATCCCTCTTTGCTGATCCGGTTGTATCCTGGGTAGTCGAGGTTCCTAGGGAGCCTGATGCCGATATTCCTGAGGTCGCCCCTTCTCTCCCCCACCAACAATCGAGCTCGGCGGGTCAGGACGAGGTCATGAAGCAATTTGTTGCATCCTGTCCAGGTGGTAGGCTTTCTAGGATGACCGCGATGCCAGTGGACATCATGATCACCAAAGGGTCCGCCCTTCTAGCCTACTTCTTCATTCAACTGCTTGATTTGTCATTTTCTAACATGATTTTTCTTTACAGGCTTTCAAGTTTCAGGTGGCAATGGGGAATCATGTAGCCTTCCTCCGTGATCAGGCAAGCAAAGCTGAGGCTGAAGCTGAACGAGCCATGGGGTTGCTTGCGCGGGCTCAAACCCTGGTCCAAGAGATGACCTCTAGCCAACAAGGAATGGAAACATAGCTAGCTGAGCTTTAGTGCGACCATGAGAGGTTGAAGCGGGCTTTTGATCAGGAAACTCTCCGGTTGAAATGACGGGTTAGCCAGCGGGATGATTGGAAAGGAGAGGCGAAGGCTCTGGATATCGAGAACCAGACTTTACAGGCTCAAATTACCCAGCTTCAGGTCGAGGTGGAAGCCTCTTTTAATGAAGGGTACTTCTATGCCTCCTATCAATTTGCAGAGGACTCATCCTCCCCTATTCGATCTCTCCTGCATCGTCTGCTGGGATAGAGCGGAGGTCATGTCATGGGCTGCAGAGATGTCTCGCCTCGAAAATGATGGAGCTGGTCCTTCTAGGGAGATAGCTGAGAAGCGGTTGGAGGTGCCAGATCTGCCTTTTCCTGTTCAAGCCTTCCCAACATTTGGTCCTGGTGAATCCACGAAGGTGGGCCAAACAGATGAGCTAGAAGGAGGCCTTGCTGAAGCCCGAGACCCCCCTGCAGTACCCTTAGGAGTGGATTCAACAGAAGGCGAAAACATGCCTGAGTCAGTGGCCAGCCTTCTTGATGCAGCCATACCACCTGAAGTTATGGCGGTGATCAGCAAAATCGTGGAGGAGGATCCTGTTGACCTCAAAGCAGCTGATGCGGATCTCTAGGAGGAGGTGGAGGTGGAGGCGGTTGATGCAGCTGATCAAGATGAGCTGCGACCGGAGAGGGGAGCATGGAGCGAGGTTTATTCTGTGGAGAAGGAGAAGGCTGGAGGTCCTCAAGAAGACGGAGAAGCTTGAGTTCTCTCCTATGTAATCTATTTTGAATGCCTGGAAAAGGGGGTGGGCATCCCATCTTCAACTGTGTTTGATCTTTTGATATTTTGTTCTTTTTTTGTAGCCCAGAATCAGGGGTTGGGCTCCTTGCCTGATTTAGCCTTACCGGGGAATAGGCTCCCCCACTTAATAATAAATTTTCAATTTTAGATCTATCTCTCTTTCCGGCTTCCATGTACTTACTTGATCTCCCTCTAGGTCCAGCATTTATAGCGAAACCAATTATCTTGGGGGAACAATTTAAGAAGGAAACTGTTTAATCGTGAAAATGGGCAGTTAGCGTCGGACTTCCTGACCACCGAGTTTCGCAGCTAAATTTCCTTAGTCGATAGCCCCCTTGTTGGATTGTAGACCTGTTATAGTGAGTGACCACATATAGGAAAAAATAGTGAACAACAATAACCGGAATATTTAGAGTTTAAGTAAATCGAGCTCTCCATCCCCGAGCTCCTTTGGGGGGATGTAGCCTGAATAGAACATTAGGTGAAGATTTGTATAGCCTCTTTTTAGGCTCAGGATCAGGAGGGCTTCTGCGCTTTCAAGATCGATTCCTTCTTGGGGGGAGTGGTAGCCTGACAAAGGCATCCTGAGGGCTATCTAGCTATTTCTTGGTCTCGAGATCTGTATGGCAATTATGCTCTTACACTCAGATCCTTCTTGCGGGTGGTAGCCCGACCAAGGCATCTGGAGGGCTATCTAGCTATTTCCTGGTCTCGAGATCTTGATGGCAACTATGCTCTTACACTCAGATCCTTCTTGGGGGTGGTAGCCTGACCAAGGCATCATGAGGGCTATCTAGCTATTTCCTAGTCTCGAGATCTGGATGGAAACTATGCTCTTATAGTCAGACCCTTCTTGGTAGGGGGGTAGTGCCCTGCCAAGGCATCAGAAGTGGCGCGGGGGGGAGGCTTCCCCAGCTTACCGCTGGTCTTGAGGCTATAATGTCGATTTTTCCATGTAGATCCAAATCATTGTAGGACATAGTTGAAAACAAGAAAAGCAAGCTTTATTGATATGGAAGATGGAGTACATTACTGTCAGAAGAAAAAGAAAACTAGTCGGAGGGCGCCTACTCTTGAGTCCTCTGTTCAGGGGTAGAATTTCCTTAGGTGATCTGCATTCCAAGTATGGTCGATGAGTCGGCCATTCATATCCTCGAGCTTATATGCCCAATTACGGAACACCATCTTTATTAGATACGTTCCTTCCCAGTTGGGCCCTAGGACCCCGTCTGACCTCTTCCTGGTGTTCAACATTACTTTCCTGAGGACTAAATCCCTTTCTTTGAAGCTTCATGTTTTAACCCTCCTGTTGAAGTACCTGGCAATTCTGCTTTGGTAGATCGCTACCTTCTCAGCTATTCGATCTTGCTTCTCCTCCAGGAGGTCCAAGCTAGCTCGGAGCTTGCTTTCATTGCTCCCCGGTTCGAATCGTTGAACTCTAAAGGAAGTCAACTTGTGCTCTATAGGTAGGACCGCTTTAACTTGAAGGCCAGCGAGTAGGGCGTTTCCCCGTTAGTTGTTCTCCTTGTAGTGCGGTAAGCCCAGAGGACCTCAAAAAGCTCCTCTACCTATATGCCTTTCTTCTGCTGTAGATTTTTCTTGAATAACTTCTTAATGGTTTGGTTCATGGATTCCACCAAACCATTGGTCTGCGGATGGGCTACCAAAGCAAAACGAAGGTCGATTCCCAAGCCTTCGTAGAAATCTCTGAATCGATAATTATCAAACTATTTTCTGAGGTCGGTTATGATGGCAAGAGAGGTTCTGAGCCTGTAAACTACATTGGTCTTGATGAACCTTGTTGTCTTCTCTTCAGATATCTGGGAGAGCGGTCAGGCTTCAACCCATATTGTGAAATAGTCAATCGCCACTATAGCGTGCTTGGCCTATTCCGGAGCTGTAGGAAGCGGTCAAATCAAACCGACTCTCCACAAAGCAAAGGGGTATGGCGAGCTAAGGGATGACAAGCACTCCGGAGGGAGGTGGCTCAAGTTTGCGGCCTTCTGGCATGCCTCGCAGGTTTGTACCAAGTTCTTAGCATCTTGATGGATGGTCGGCCAATAATACCCCATGCCGAGAACCTGATATGCCAAGGCCTCTTCACCAATATGGTTCCCGCATTCCCCGGAATGAACCTCTCTCAAAGCCCACTTGGCGTCTTCAGGGTGTAGACATCGGAGCAAGGGAAGAGATTTCCCAAATATTATTGTTAATAGCAAAATTTGGCTAGAGACCAAAGAAGAATTTTCCACTTCCTAACCTTCCTGTAAGGGTTCGAATTTGAGCTTATATGATGGGGTGCCAAGGTCCCCGAGGTTGAGCTATCACGTGATCCTAAAGGAGCAAGGCGAGGCCGCCCATACCATCTGAGCATCTCGCACGTGTCCAGGCTTACCAAATAAAGCCTGACGAGACTGCGTCAAGCTCTTTATACCAGGATAAGCCCGAAACTAGGTCGATGTGAAAGGACCTGGGTCCCTCGACGTCAAGGTACCTTGTGACACTCTCCTAGAGCTTGCTACTATCTCTACTTTCACTAGGAGACATTTAAGGTGCCAAACTTGTCTTGCAAAGGCCCTCATGCCTCATCGTGGTATAATCTCGACCTGTCCGAGCGTTAAAGGAAGGAGCCCGTAAAGCCTCATAGTCACAAGAAGCGCCAAGATCCACTGTAGATCTTGGCATGGTTAAATCAAGTAGCAAGAGCAGTACTCGAGCATACCTCTCCACCCTTCCAGAAGCGACCCAAGGTCGCCTGTTTATGGCAAACACCTGACCAGGGCCTGCTAGCCAAGCCCGCAACCTCGCTAGGAAGCCTGTACAATTAGGTCAAGCTCCATGATAAAGCTCAGCGTAGCTAAACCAAGCTCCCTATGGGATATTTCGCCCCTAAAATGGTTAGCACAAGCTCCATGGGAAGACCAGCATCTAGCTACGTAACAATCGAGAGGTCCCCGGGGGACACCGCTAGTGTACTGGATCCTAGGGTACCTCTCCCTCAAAGAATATCAAATGTCACCATAGGTAACCTCCATGAAGTACCTCTCCAAAGTAACATGCAGAACTAGAGCTCTCATCTCGGCAATGTAGGAAGAGAGGATTGACTTCCATGACATTTAAAGTACCATTAATGAGGTCAGCCACATTAATGGAGGCAGTCAACCTAGTTAATGACATGATCAACACCATTAATAAGAGAATATTCAACTCTTTAATGGCCACCATTAGTGAAAGAATCCTAAAAGGAAACAAATGCCTTTACCTCCAAGATATCCTCCATATCCGATTCTTTGGGGTTAACTATAACAGAAAACCCTACCTATCAAGGAAGGAGGAGTCCGAAGAGGAAACAATCACATCCCCTCTGAGAAATTAGCCACGATCCGATCAACTACATTAAAGGAAGAATCGTACTCAAGTAGAAGGGGGAGATTGAAGAATCCGGGACTTGCACGCCAATGTAGTCACCATTTATAAATAAGTCTGTAAAAGACATAGAAGAGATCGGTCTCCAATCAATGACAGAAGACATACATGCTTCGTAAAAAAGATCTCTCGACATCATCAATGTATGTGTTACCTTTACCTAGAATATACCGGTATCGGTCTACATTCGACCACCATTGTAAGCTCTCTGGAGCGTCTATGTTGTTTTACATCACCATTCTTGTAAGCTCCCCAGAGCATTCTTTGATATATACATATGGAAGGGTTTTCCCCTTTCCACTGGATACTGCCTTGGGGTTTTTTAACTTGTGATCATTCGTGATGCTTTTCCCCATTGGCCAGTCCACCTACCTCTACAAAACTTTTGTGTTTCTCTTACTTGTGTCCTGTGTAATGCATGCGTATATGAGTGTGAGCTAGATTCCTATCTTGCTAGACCTAGCCCTCTTATCTTCCTATCTACATGCCAAAGTCGCACATCAAGATGAGGAGAAACCACCCAAACAAGCTTGAAGGAAGTCGATGAGTTCTCCCGTATCATCTTTATGGAAAAAATCGAGCTCTCCGACATTAGAGCTAGAATAGCCCCCCTCCTTACTTGCTATCTAGGTTAGGGAATTATAGGAAGGAATTGGGCTCCAGAACCTGGCTTCGGGTACCATGACGAGATCCGACCCTGACTAAGGACCAGGACCAGGACCAGGACCAAGATCAACACTTTCATTCCAGCGAAAAAACCTTGAGCTCCCTAGATCTACTTCATAAGCACGAAGCCCGACGGGGGGATGACTTGTCTTCTCGAGCTCCCCAAATTTACTACATAAGTACAAAGCCTGACGGGCAGGATGAATTGTCTCCTACCTACGATTTCATCCTCCTTTATATTCATACAAGATCAGGTCAGGTATCAACGGTACCGACTCCGGCCACCACTTTCGCGGTAGTGGTCTCGAGGGTATTAATAGGGATTTTTCATCCTAAACGAATTTCCCGTTAACACTTTCTGGCGATGTCTGTGGGAGCCCGATCTGATCGAGGAGAGCCCAGAGGTTTCCCATTCTTGGTAAGGCCTCCTACATGCCTAAGTAAACCTCTGGACTAGCAGCCTCACTGTAAGGCCAAGTGGCTCCTCACTTCTTATACAGGGCCTGTCAACGCCCAAGTGAGCCACTGAACTCTCGATTCATTCTAGCAGGGTCCAGAGTCCTCTCTTAGTTACTGGGGACTCAAGAGATCCCAAGCATGCTTCTGGACCAGTACCAGACCGGTGGATTCATGTTTACAAGGCCATTCACTACCCCAACAAGCCACCGAAGCCTGATCCTATTGAGGAGGTTTCAGAAGCTTCCCACCTTTGGTAAGGCCACCTACGTGCCTAAGCAAGCTTCTAGACCAGTAGCGTCGCTTCAAGACCGGTGGCTTCGCTCCATGTTTACCGGGCAATTCATCTCCCTAGCAAGCCACCGAAGCCCGATCTGATCGAGGAGAGCCCAGAGGTTTCCCATTCTTGGTAAGGCCTCCTACATGCCTAAGTAAACCTCTGGACTAGAAGCCTCACTGTAAGGCCAAGTGGCTCCTCACTTCTTATACAGGGTCTGTCAACGCCCAAGTGAGCCAATGAACTCTCGGTTCACTCCAGGAGAGTCCAGAGCTTTCTCTCAATTGCAGGGACTCCAGAGATCCCAAGCATGCTTCTGGACCAGTACCAAACCGGTGGCTTCATATTTACCGGGCCATTCCCAGCCATAGAAAGCTACTGAAGCCCGATCCGATCGAGAAAGTGTCAGAAGCTTCCCACATTTGGTAAGGCCACCTACGTGCCTAAGCAAGCTTCTAGACCAGTAGCACCACTACAAGACCGGTGGCTTCACTCCATGCTTACCGGGCCATTCACCACCCCAGCAAGCCATCTAAGCCTTATCCGATTGAGGAGGTCTCAGAAGCTTCCCACCTTTGATAAGGCCACCTACGTACCTAAGCAAGCTTCTAGACCGGTAGCACAGCTACAAGACCGGTGGCTTCGCTCTATGTTTACCTGGCCATTCATCGCCCTATAAAGCCACCGAAGCCAGATCTGATCGAGGAGAGCCCAGAGGTTTCCCATTCTTGGTAAGGCCTCCTACATGCCTAAGTAAACCTCTAGACTAGTAGCCTCACTGAAAGGCCAAGTGGCTCCTCACTTCTTGTATAGGGCCGTTTAACGCCCAATTGAGCCATTGAGCTCCATTTGGTTCCAGCATGGTCCAGAGCCTTATTTCAATTTTAGGGGACTCCAAAGATCCCAAGCATGCTTCTGGAACAGTACCAGACCGGTGGATTCGTTCCATGTTTACCGGGCCATTCACCGCCCTAGCAAGCCACCAAAGCCCGATCCGATAGAGGAGGTCTCAGAAGCTTCCCACATTTGGTAAGGCCACCTACGTGCCTCAGCAAGCTTTTAGACTGATAGCACCGCTACAAGACCGGTGGCACCGCTACAAGACCGATGGCTTCTCTCCATTTTTACCGTGCCATTCATCGCCCTAGCAAGCCACAGAAGCCTAATATGATCGAGGAGAGCCTAGAGGTTTCGCACTCTTGGAGGGTTCAGAGCTTTTTCTCAGTTGTTGGGGGCTCTATGAAATCCCAAGTATGCCTCTGAACCGGTACCAGACAGGTAGCCCATCTCCATTCATATAGGGTCATCCAATGCTCAAGTAAGTCACCACTCATCACGGAGGAGTCTAAAGTGTTCTCTCAGTAGAGGGAAACTTCTAGAATCCCAAGCATGTCTCCAGGAAGTTACTAGGCCGGTGTCTCCTCTCCACTTATTTGGGGCCAGCAAGCTACCTTGGTCCCGATCTACCTCTCTGAGCCAACACCCATCTACCTTGGTAACACCATTATAGACCTCTACTTAGACAGATTCAGACAGAGAGTTAGGAAGACTTGAAGCCCCCAATGCATCTACAACAGCAGAGGACTTCAAGTTAGTTCCTACCCAATGCGACTAGACATGAAAGCAGAAATGGGAACCAAGTCATCCTCATCAGCTGCGCATCCATCATCTCAATAAGGCCTGGCTTCAGTAGGAGCGGACCCAGGTAACTCTCAACTTTCTCTGTAATCTACTCAAGGTATCCGTCCTCTAATGATGATCAGGTCGGAGGGAAGAAGAGCTTGAGCTGCCTAATAAACAACATAAAAGCATTCTTCAGCAAATGACGCACCTACCTTGGCTCCCAAGGTAGTCGCGCTTCCATGCAGAGTTTAAACCACTCCCTCAAGAGTTTACCTCCTCCTTCAGAACAATCCTTGCATGGCACGACACATGGACCTGAGTCTCTCCACATCATATGCATGTTTGATCCACTCCCGGGTTCCCTGCTTATTAGCCATGGTTGCCTCAATTCTGGTCATTCAGAATAACTGCGCTCTTCACTACCGTGGTCAGCTCCTCAACCTCTTTGTGTGATGTCACCTAAGAGAGAAGTTTTCTCAATCCAAAACATCTACTTCTGGATCAATCGGGGCTCACCGGCCATATAAACTACCTCAACTGTGGTCTTTATTTTAGGGAGAAGCTCCCTCTTCGGATTGATCATCTACTGTACCATGATTTCAAGCCCGGGTCTGCTTCAGCAACCCAAGACTTGCCAGCTAAGAAGGGAACATACACAACCATCTCAACAGCTTTTTTCTCAATCCACTCCCTTTTCTGTCCATTAATGACTCTTAAGTCAAAGGGGGAAGTAGAGCCAGCTCTACCTGGAAGGTTATGAAGAAGTAACCATCCTCCTTGGCTGGCACGAGCTCGACCTTAGCAAACACCAGCTTGCTCTCTAAAATTATCATACCGATGGCTCCTCTCCATTTGTACTGGGCCTTCCAATGCCCTAGTGAGTCTTCGAGGTTTCGATCCGTTCGGGGAGCACCCAAAGGTCCCGATTAGTTCAAAATGGAGTTCCGAGCTCCATTATGATTGTTGAAGGCTCTCATCTACCCCAAACGGGCTTTCGAAACAGTTACATCACTTGAAGACTTGAAACTCGTTATTCTCTCCAGTAACCATATGGAAGAGGGAGTGACCCCAACGTGGGGCGATCTCTCGCAGTGTTTGGTTTACAATAAAAAGTGTCTTTTGCGGAAAGTCAGTCTACAATCTGCACCCATAACGCAGATCATCTCAAGAGATTCTACTCGTGAAAAGGCTCTTAGAGCGAGGCTGGTTATCAACTGATACCACCTTGCATTGATACAACTCTGTATCGGCTCACCATGAGTTTGCATCTCCTTCGATTTCGGTCTCCGTCATAGTTCTCCTATGATAACCATTCGCTCACGATCGAGATACCCCAGACCGGATCAAATCCCTTAAGAAGGATTGCCATTACCAGGAGAGCTACACCGCACTCCTAATCCCCTGGACTGGATAAAATCCCTCCAGGAGAGCTCCATAGCTCTTATGATGCCCTGGACTGGATAAATCCCTCCAGGAGGAACGTCATGGTATTTCGACAATGATCGCCTCGAGACCAAGAAATAGCTAGATAGAGCTCCTGATGCCTCGGCCAGGCACCACCCCTAACCAAGAAGGGTCTGAGTGTAAGAGCATAGTTGCCATCCAGATCTCGAGACCAAGGATTTATCGGGGAAGCCCCCTCATCACCCATGATGCCTTGGTCGGGTGACCTCCCCCAAGAAGGATCCGAGTATAAGTGCATAGTTGCCATCTGGATCAAAATACCAGGATATAGCTAGATAGCCCTCCTGATGCCCTGGACTGGATAAATCCCTCCAGGAGGAACTTCATGGTATTTCGACAATGATCGCCTCGAGACCAGGAAATAGCTAGATAGCGCTCCTGATGCCTCGGTCGGGCACCACCCGCCAAGAAGGGTCTGAGTGTAAGAGCATAGTTACCATCCAGATCTCGAGACCAGGGATTTATCGGGGAAGCCTCTTCATCACCCCTGATGGCTTGGTCGGGTGACCTATCCCAAGAAGGATCCGAGTATAAGTGCATAGTTGCCATCCGGATCAAAATACCAGGATATAGCTAGATAGCCCTCCTGATGCCTTGGACCGGATTAATCCCTCCAGGAGGAACACCATGGTATTTCGAAAATGATAACCTCGAGACCAAGATAGCTCACTAGCGTTCCTGATGCCTTAGTCGGGCTACCACGCCCAAGAGGGATCTGAGTATAAGTGCATAGTTGCCATCCGGATCCCAAGACTAGGGTAGCTAGCATTCGTGATGCCTTGGTTGGGTGACCTCCCCTAAAAAGGATCTTAGCATAAGATCATAGTTTCCTGCTAGATCACGAGATCAGAACAAACAAAAAGGTCATCCTGCTACCTTGGCCGGGCTAATCCCACTAGGAAGGATCTATATGGCATAGATGCCTACCGGAATCATTTTACCAGCTTATCTAAGTACCATTATTTCTGGAAAAGAAATTCTAGGTACCCATGTTAACCATAGAAGCTTCATCCGACATTATCGAGCAATACACTCATTTATTTTACAGGAATGAATAGTACCCCGGTTCTCTACACCAATCATTGTGAGCAATTCTGGCTACAAGTAAGAAGCGAGAAGCAAAATTCTTCGTGTAGAACAGGATTCAGACTTCAACCCTAAATATGTACCGGTGTTCAAGTCAAAGGGGACTTCTGTTAATAGCAAAATTTGGCTAGGGACCAAAGAAGAATTTTCCACTTTCAAGCCTTCCTACAAGGGTCCGAATTTGGGCTTATATGAAGGGGTGCCAAGGTCCCCAAGGTCGAGCTACCACGCGATTCTATAAGAGCAAGGCGAGGCCGCCCATACCATCTGAGCATCTTGCACGTGACTGGATGGATCTTGAGTCTTGGTGGAAGTTGGACTTGGTAGGAGACCTTGCCTACTCGTTTGATGACAGGAAATGGGCCTTCATATTTTCTCACCAACCCTTTGTGCACTTGGCGTAGTGCCTTGAACTGTTGGGGTAGCAGTTTGATAAGCACCAAGTCTCCTTCATTAAACTCCAAGTGTCTCCTCCTTGTATCAGCCCATTTCTTCATTTTTCGGGCGGCTTTGTCTAAGCATGCTCGCGTGATATCGGCTTCTTCATGCCACTCTCTAGCGAGCTTGTGAGCCGCGGGGCTCTTTCCTCCATAGGTTGAGGCAATGGCTTGGGGGGTCATTGGTTGTTGTCCCATGACTATCTCGAAGGGGCTCTTGCCGGTAGCCTCGCTCCTTTGAAGGTTGAAAGAGAACTGGGCAACATCAAGCAACTTTGCCCAATCTTGTTGATGAGCGCTTACGTAATGTCTCAAGTATACCTCCAATAGCCCATTGAAGCGCTCAGTTTGCCCATCACTTTGGGGATGGAAGCTAGTTGAGAAGTTTAGATCTGTCCCCAACATCTTGAAGAGCTCCGTCCAGAACCTCCAGGTGAATCGTGGGTCACGATCACTGATTATACTCTGTGGAACTCCCCATAGCTTCACAACATGTTTGAGGAAGAGGCGGGCAGCTTCCTCGGCTGTACAATCCCTAGGGGCAGGTATGAAGGTGGCATATTTGCTGAACCGATCGATTACCACCATGATGCTCCCACACCCTTCGGATTTTGGAAGTGCAAAAATAAAGTCCATAGAGACGCTCTCACATGGTCTACCAGCTATAGGTAGGGGTTCAAGTAACCCTGCTGGACGTTGTTGTTCGACCTTGTCTTGTTGGCAAACCAAGCAAGTCCGCACATAAGTGTCGACATCATCCCGCATCTGAGGCCAATAGTATGAGTTTTGGAGGAGCGCCAATGTACGAGTCATTCCTGGGTGACCAGCCCACTTGGAATCATGGCACTCCTTAATGATTTCCTTCCGGAGGTTACCCCACTTAGGCACATATACTTGATCTCCAGTAGTGAGAAGGACTCCGTCGTCTAGCCAAAATCGCCTTGTCTTCCCTTCGTTGGCCAGCTTGATCAGACTCCTGGCTAGAGGATCTTGTTGTAGGCCTTCCTTGATGCGGGTGATCAGAGTGCTTCGCGGTTGACTTGCACTCAATTTTGCAAGCTCTGCTTTCCGACTGAGTGCATCGGCCACAACATTGGCCTTACCTGGCTTGTACTCAAGTCGATAGTCGAACTCTGCTAGGAAATCTTGCCATCGTGCTTGCTTGGGGCTAAGCTTCTTTTGTGTCTGGAAGTAGCTTGTTGCAACATTGTCAGTCATTATGACGAAAGTGGCTCCAAGCAAGTAGTGTCGCCAAACTCTAAGGCAGTGAATGATGGCAGTCATCTCCTTTTCTTGGACAGTGTATTGCCGCTCCGTGTCGTTTAACTTGCGGCTTTCAAAGGCAACTGGGCGGCCTTCTTGCATAAGGACACCTCCAATAGCAAAGTCCGAGGCATCTGTATGTACTTCAAATGCCTTGGTGTGGTCAGGGAGGATAAGTACCGGTTCTTCTGAGATGGCCTTCTTCAACTCTTCGAACGTAAGTTGGCACTTGTCAGACCATTGCCATGCCTTATCCTTCTTGAGCATGTCCGTCAATGGGGCGGCTTTGGCTGAATAGCCTTGAATGAATCGCCGATAATAGTTGACTAGCCCCAGGAACGATCTCAACCCCGGCACTTTGGCGGGTGGTTCCCACTCTTGCACTGCCTTCACCTTGGCACCATCCATCATAAGCTTCCCATCCCGTATCCGGTGGCCAAGGAACTCCACCTCTTGTTGGCCAAACGAGCACTTCTCCAACTTGACATAGAGCTCGTTCTCCCGAAATACTTGGAAGACTTGTTTGAGGTGTTGGACATGCTCCTCGAGTGTCTGGCTATACACCACAATGTCGTCTAAGTACACTACCACGAACCGGTCTAGGAAAGGATGGAAGAGTTTGTTCATAAGAGTACAGAACGTAGCTGGTGCGTTGGTGAGGCCAAATGGCATGACTAGGAATTCGAAAGCACCATATCTTGTCACACATGCCGTCTTGGGTTCATCTCCGACCGCGATGCGCACTTGATAGTATCCTGATCGAAGATCCAGCTTGGAGAAGTAGCATGCCTTGCCTAGCTGGTCAAAGAGATCGGCTATCAAAGGTATCGGTTACTTGTTCTTGATGGTGATCTTGTTCAGGGCCCGATAGTCGATGCACATGCGAAGAGTCCCATCTTTCTTTTTCTGAAATAGGACCGGAGCACCATATGGGGCTTTAGAGGGCCGAATGTAGCCCGAGTCGAGTAAGCCTTGGAGTTGCTTACGAAGCTCCTCCAATTCTGGTGGTGCCATGCGATAAGGCGCCATGGCGGGAGGCTTGGCACCAGGCTCCAACTCAATCTGATGATCCACCTCTCGCCTAGGTGGGAGTTTTTTTGGAAGCTCTTTTGGCATAACGTCCTTGTATTCTCCAAGAATATCTCGGACTTCGGTCGGCATCGGATCTGGGGAAGTGATTTTGTCTTCTCCATCGTTGAGCTCCCGGAGGGTGGCTAGGAAGCTAGGATCCTTCTTCAATCCCCTCTTGAACTGAAGGTGGACAACGCTTTGGACTCTGCCTTGGCTGTGCGTTCCGCTGGGACCATGCAAGTCTTGCTCCCATCAAGGATGCTGAGGGAGTTCCCGGCTGGGAAGGGGAAGGCGTGCACCTGATCGAAGAATTCCATGCCTAACACCACTTGGAAGTCGTCCATGGGTACGACAGAGAAATCAAGTTTTCCACTCCATGTTCCAAGGCCAACTGGAACAGCCTTGGCAATGCCTGCGATTGGTTTTGCCGGTGAGTTGACAGCCTTAATCGTGCCTCCTCCACTGGTGATATTGAGGCCTAGCTTCTTGGCCTCGTCTATGGAGACAAAGTTATGAGTTGCCCCCGTATCTAGCATTGCACGGACAGCTTTGCCATTGATTGAGGCATTTACGAACATGAGCCCTTTCTTGGTGGAAGTTGACGGGGAACTGTTGCTCTTGAGTGCACCAAGCTGTCTGAGTGACCCCATACCTGTCTCGTGTCCTCCGTCTTGGCTTTCTTCATGTTGAGACATTATGGCATTAAGGGTTTTCCGCTTGGGGCAATCTTTCACCCAATGCGGTCCGTCACAAATGAAACAAGGAGACTTAGGTTTAGGGGCTTCGGACTTACCTTCGTTAGGCCTACGTCTGTCCGAGTTGAAAGACTTTCGTTGTCCCTCATCCTTGCGGCCTTGGTTCCTCTGCCCAAATCTATCTCCCCCACTTTTGCCTTGGGTGGCCTTCTTTTCTTTCGATTGGGTGGAGTAATCGGTGAGTGCTTCAGCTTCGGCAATAGCGGTGTTTAGGTCTTGCACGTTTCTCCTTTCTAGCTCCACCATTGCCCAATCCTTCAGACCATCCATGAAGTAGAAGAGCGAATCTTTCTCAGACATGTCTTCGATTTCAAGAGAAAGGGTAGTGAACTCCTTGACGTAGTCACTAATGCTACCCGTTTGCTTCAATCGACGAAGACGGCCTCGGGCCTCTTTCTCTGCATTTGTGGGACAGAATTGTCTTTTGAGTTCCTTCTTGAACTCTTCCCATGTATTGATGGGGTTGATGCCTTTGCCCATGTCGCCATGCTTACGTCTCCACCATAGCTGAGCGGCATCCCGAAGAAATGTGGGTGCGTTTGCAATCTTGGTAGCATCATCACGAGCACCCTTGGCCTCAAAATATTGTTCAAGACCAAAAAGGAAGTTTTCGACCTCTGTGGCATTGCGAGTACCATGGTATGTTGCCGGCTTGGGCACTTGAATGGCACTCAATGTGCTAGTACTAGAGGTGGCAGTAAAGCCAACGGTTGGGCTAGTTTTGTGTGTAGCCCATTCAGTGCGAACGTCGGACACTTCCGAGCGTATAGCCCGTAACTCTTGTTCTACAAAGCTACGGATGTTGCGGAACTCATGTGTGAGGTCCTCTTTGAGGCTCTTTTGGAACTCGTGGATGGTAGACTTGGTTGCTTGAGTGATTTCGCCATAGTCCGTCTCCACGCAATCAAGACGGTCGACAACGTCGCTCAAGGTAGACTCCATCCCTGATACAGCTTCCTCCAAGCCAACAATCCGATATTCCAAGGCTTCCGTGGATGGACCCTTGGACTTACTCCGCTTGGCATAGGGACGTTGCTCATCACGTCCACGCCCTCGCTCTTCCGCTCTAGCAGCAACTTCGCTGTCGGATGCCATTGCTTCACGACCTAGTTGTGGTTGCTTAACCAGGCTCTGATACCAACTGTCACGGGGTTAAAGTTTGCGCAGCTAACCCGTGCGGCACTTAGACAATTTCTGGGCGAGATTGCTAAGTAAGCCTTGCTTGATCACTCTCAAAGGCTAGAGAGACTAGAGAAGGACTAGAAGAGCTTTGTAGGAAAATAAGGCAAAGTGTATTGCTAAGAGAAAGCTTTACAATGCTTTGAGTATTCTTGGCTTGGATGCCTTACAAATGAGAGGGGCTAGCTATTTATAGTGGTTCACCCCCTCCATGAATGTTCTAGACTACATTAGGAGATTGAGTCTCTAGAATGTTCTACATGTATCTAGTATTCATAACCCTAGATATTTACAAGAGAGTTCTAGAATGTTACTAGAGTCTTCCAAGGTTGACCTTGCTAGATGAGTGGAGAAGACTCTAGAATCTTCCAAGGGCTTGAGCCTAACTTTGGGCTTTGCTTTGGGCTTTGCTTGGGCTCCTTGGATCAGAATTGAGCGGGCCGTGACATACCGCTCTAGAAGCTTGCTTAGGCACGTAGGTGGCCTTACCAAATGTTGGAAACTTCTGAGAGCTAATTGATCTGATCGGGCTTCGGTGGCTTGCTAGGGCGGAGAATGGCCTGGTAAACATGGACCGTAGCCATAGAGGTACTGGTTCAGATACATGCTCGGGATCCTAGAAGTCCTCATTAACTTAGAGAGGGCTCTGGACCCTGCTGGAATGAATCGAGAGTTCAGTGGCTCACTTAGGCGTTGACAGGCCCTATATAAGAAGTGAGGAGCCACTTGGCCTTACAATGAGGCTGCTACTCTAGAGGTTTGCTTAGGCATGTAGGAGGCCTTACCAAGAGTGGGAAACCTCTGGGCTCTCCTCGATCAGATCGGGCTTCGGTGGCTTGCTAGGGAGATGAATGACCCGGTACATATAGAGCAAAGCCACCGGTCTTGTACTGGTCCAGATGCATGTTTGGGATCTTTGGAGTCTCCAGCAATTTGAAAGAAGGCTCTGGACCTTGCTGGAATGAACCGAGAGTTCAGTGGCTCACTTGGGTGTTGACTGGCCTGGTGCATGAGGCATTGAACCACTAATCTTCTACTGGTCGTGCTGCTCTAGAAGTTACACAGCTGAGTTGGCTTCTTAGATTCATGTGTCGACCTGCTGCCTCTACCTAGGAGCTTACGAAGAGCAGACCTAGAGGCATAAGGGGATCCGTCTGAACAGGTCGAAGCCCAGTGGATCTGCTAGATAAGTGAGACACTGGTGGTGAAGCGAATCTGTTGTAGAAGAGCAGAAGAAGTGCAGTTCTACTGTATAAGAGCTCTCGATGTATCAAAATGGCTAAGCTATATAGGAGATCTTTAAGCGGGGAGCTACTGTATTGGAGCTCCATGATTATCTAAGCAGGTTCACTTCATAGGAGTAGTATAATGAACTGGTTCCACTAGGAATCGCACGTACCATATTTGCTCCACAATGAACGAAACTCGTTAAATGATAAAATGATCACCACATGCGATGCATAGGCGATATAGACAAGTATGGAGAAAAGATGTCGTATATAGTAAATGATATTCCATGAATAATGAATATGTTACCTCGATAGTATAATGATACTCATATAGAGACATAGAGGCTTTCAAAAGGGGTGTGGAAACTTCCCACAGACGGCGCCAGAAAGTGTTAACAGGAAATTTGTTTAAGATGAGAAATCCCTGTTAACACCATCAAGACCACTACCACGGAGGTGGTGGCCGGGGTTGGTATCGTTGATACCTGACCTGATCTTATATGAATATTGAGTATGGAGTGGTAGGTAGGAGATGAGTCATCCCACTCGTCGGGCTTCACGATAGGTAGGTGAGGAGTCATCCCACCTGTCGGGCTTCAAATTAGGTAGGAGAGGAGTCATCCCACTAGAAAGTGTTAACGGGAAATTTGTTTAGGATGAGAAATCCCTGTTAACACTCTCAAGGCCACTACCAAGGAGGTGGTAGCCGGGGTTGGTATCGTTGATACCTGACCTGATCTTCTATGAATATTGAGTATGGAGAGGTAGGTAGTAGATGAGTCATCCCACTCGTCGAGCTTCGCGATAGGTAGGCGAGGAGTCATCCCACCTGCCGGGCTTCGTAGTAGGTAAGAGACTAGTCATTATTTCCGTCAAGCTTCGTGGTAGGTAGGAGAGAAGTCATCCCTCCAGAGAGCTTCGTAGTAGGTAGGAGAGGATTCATCCTTTCCGTCGAGCTTTGTGGTAGGTAGGAAATTGGGGAGCTCGAGGTTTTTTTATTGGTATGAAGGGGTTGATCTTGGTCCTGGTCCTGGTCCTGGTCCTCGATCGGGGACGGAGCCTGTCATGGTACCCGGAGCCTGGTTCCTGTGCCCGATTCCTTTATGTAATTCCCCGATCTATATGGTAAGTAAGAAGGGGGGGCTTATCTAGCTCCAGTGTCGGAGAGCTTGATTTCTGCCACAGGGATTATGCGGGAGAGCTCATCGACTTCCTTCAAGCTAGTCTAGGTGGTTTCTCCTCATTTTGACGTGCGACTTTGGCTTATAGATGAGAGGATAAGAGCGCTAGGTCCAGCAGGATAGGAATCTAGCTTCGTTTCCTTAGGTCTTCGTTGTTGTTTCTTGATCTCATGTAAGATAGATTAGAGAGGTAGGACCAATGAGGTCGATTCCTAGCCCGCATACACACATGCGTAACACAGTAGATAATAGGAAATACACAAGTCTTTTGTAGAGGGAGATAGACTGACCAAGGGGGAAAAAGCATCACGAATGATCACATGCTGAAAAATCCCAAGGCAGTATCCGGAGGAAGAAGGAAGACCCTTCCTTATGTATATATCAGAGAATGCTCCGGGGAGCTTACAAGAATGGTGAAGTAATACAACGTAGTTGCTTCGGATTGATTACAATGGTGGTCGAATGTAGAACGATACCAGTATATTCTAGGTAAAGGTAATACATACATTGATGAGGTCGAAAGATCTTTAAACGAAGCATGTCTGTCTTCTGTTATTGATCGAAGCCATCTCTATACCTTTTACAAGCATATTTATAAATAGTGACTACCTTGGCGTGCAAGTCCAAGATTCTTCAATCTTCCTTTCCTTAATGAGTACGATTCTTCCTTTAATGTAATTGATCAGATCGTGGTTAATATCTCGGAGTGAATGTGTTTGTTTCCTCTTCGGACTCTTCTTTCCTTGATAAGCGGGATTCTCTGTTATAGTTGACTCCTAAAGAATAGGTTGTGGAGGATATCTTGGAGGAAAAGGTATTTATTTCTATTAATAGCAAAATTTGGCTAGGGACCAAAGAAAAATTTTCCACTTCCCAACCTTCCCGCGAGGGTCCAAATTCGGGCTTGTATGACGGGGTATTAAGGTCCCCGAGGTCTAGATACCACGCGATCCTATATGAGCAAGGCGAGGCCGCCATACCATCTGGGCATCTCGTACGTGTCCAGGCTTACCAAATAAAGCCCGACGAGACCGCGTCAAGCTTCTTATACCAGGATAAATCCCGAAGCTAGGTCGACATGAAAGGACATGGGTCCTCCGACATCAAGGTATCTCGTGACACTCTCCTAGAGCTTGCTACCATCTCTACTTTCAGTAGGAGGCCTTCAAGGTACCGAATTTGTCTTGCAAAGGCATTCCTGCCTCGTCGAAGTATTATCTCAACCTGTCCGAGCATAAAAGGAAGAAGCCCGTAAAGACACGTTGTCACCAAAAGCGCCAAGATTCACTGTAGATCCTTGTATGGTTAAATCAAGTAGCAAGAGTAGTACTCGACCGTACCTCTCTACTCTTCCAGAAGCGAGCCAAGGTTGCCTGTTTATGGCAAACACCTTACCGGGGCCTGCTAGCCAAGCCCGCTACCCCGCTAGGAAGACTGCATAGTTAGGTCAAGCTCCATGATAAAGCTCGACATAGCTAAACCAAGCCCCCAGCTACAAGGTTGGAACCCTATGGGATATTTCGCCCCTAAAATGGTTAGCACAAGCCCCATGGGAAGACCAACATCTAGCTACGTGACAATCGAGAGGTCCCCAGGGAACACCGCCAGTGTACTGGATCCTAGGGTACCTCACCCTCAAGGAATTTCAAATGTCACCTCAGGTAACCTCCATGAAGTACCTCTCCAAAGTGACAGGCAGAACTAGAGCTCTCCTCTCGGCAACGTAGGAAGAGAGGATTGACTTCCATGATATTTAAAGTACCATTAATGAGGTCAACCACATTAATGGAGGCAGTCAACCCAATTAATGACATGATCAACACCATTAATAAAAAAATATTCAACTCTTTAATGGCCACCATGAGTGAAAGAATCCTAAAAGGAAACAAATGCCTTTACCTCCAAGATATCCTCCATATCCGATTCTTAAGGGTCAACTATAACAGAAAATCTCACCTATCAAGGAAGGAAAAGTCCGAAGAGGAAACAATCACATCCCCTCCGAGATATTAGCCACGATCCGATCAACTACATTATAGGAAGAATCGTACTCAAGAAGGAGGGGGAGATTGAAGAATCCTGGACTGGCACGCCAAGGTAGTCACCATTTATAAATATGCTTGTAAAAGGCATAGGATATATCCAGAAAAAGGGAGAAGACTGACATGCTTCGTTTAAAATATCTCTCGACATCATCGATGTATGTGTTACCTTTACCTAGAATATACCGGTATCGATCTACATTCGACCACCATTGTAAGCTCTCCGGAGCAACTACGTTGTTTTACTTCACCATTCTTGTAAGCTCCCCGGAGCATTCTTTGATATATACATAAGGAAGGGAATTCCCCCTTCCTCCGGATACTGCCTTGGGGTTTTTCAGCATGTGATCATTCGTGATGCTTTTTCCCCCTTGGTCCGTCCACCTCTCTCTATAAAAGATTTGTGTTTCTCTTATTTGTGTCTTGCATAATGCATGCGTATATGATTGTGAGCTAGATTCTCACCTCGCTAGACCTAGCGATCTTATCTTCCAATCTACATGCTAAAGTCTAATATCAAGATGAGTAGAAACCACCCAGACCAGCTTGAAGGAAGTCAATGGGGTCTCCTGAATCATCTCTATGGCAGAAATCGAGCTCTTCGACACTGGAGCTAGATAAGCCCCCTCCTTATTTGTTATCTATGTCGGGGAATTACAGGAAGGAATCAGGCTCCAGAAATGGGCTCCAGCTACGAGGACGGGCTCCAACCCCGACTGAGGACCAGGACAAGGACCAAGATCAACCCCTTCATACCAGCAAGAGAAATTCAAGCTCCCTAGATCTACTTCATAAGCACGAAGACCGATGGGCGGGATGGCTCGTCTTTTCAAGCTCCCCAGATCTAATTCATAAGCACGAAGCCCGACGGGCGGGATGGCTTGTCTCTTCGAACTCCCCAGATCTACTACATAAGCACGAAGCCCGACGGGTGGGATGGCTTGTCTCCTACCTATGTTTTCATCCTCCTTCATATTCATACAAGATAAGGTCAGATATCAACGGTACCGACCCGGGCCACCACTTTCTCGGTAGTGGTCTCGAGGGCGTTAATGGGGATTTCTCATCCTAAATAAATTTGTCGTTAACACTTTCTGGCTCCGTCTGTGGGGAAATTTCCACACCCCTTTTGAAAGCCTCTATGTCTCTACATGAGTATCATTATACTATCGAGGTAACAGATTCATTATTCATGGAATATCATTTACTATATACGATGTACTTTCTCCATACTTGTCTATATCGCCTATGCATCGCATGTGGTGCTCATTTTATCATTTAACGAGTTTCGTTCATTGTGGAGCAAATATGGTACGTGGGATTCCTGGTGGAACCAGTTCGGTATGCTACTCCCATGAAACAAATCGTTCTGATACATCGAGAGCTCCTATACAGTAGAACTGCACCCCTCATGCTCTTTAACAGCAGATTTGCTCCGCCACTTGTGTATCACTTATACAGCAGATCCACTGGGCTTCGACCTGTTCATACGGATCCCATCATGCCTCCGGGTCCGCTCTTCAGAAGCTCTTAGGTAGAGGTAGCAAGTCGACTCATGATTCAAAAAAGCCAACTCAACTGTGTAGCTTCTAGAGCAGCACGACCAGTAGAAGATTAGTGGTTCCACGCCTCATGCACCGGGCCAGTCAACGCCCAAGTGAGCCACTGAACTCTCGGTTCACTCCAGGAAGGTCCAGAGCTTTCTCTTAATTGCAAGGGACTCCAAAGATCCCAAGCATGCTTCTGGACCAGTACCAGACCAGTGGCTTCATGTTTATCGGGCCATTCACCGCCCCAGCAAACCACAGAAGCCGGATTCGATAGAGGAGGTCTCAGAAGCTTCCCACCTTTGGTAAGGCCACCTACGTGCCTATGCAAGATTCTAGACCTATAGCACCGCAACAAGACCGGTGGCTTCGCTTCATGTTTTCGGGGCCATTCATCACCGAAGTACGCCACCGAAGCCCGATCTGATCGAGGAGAGCCCAGAGGTTTCCCATTCTTGGTAAGGCCTCCTACATGCCTAAGTAAACCTCTGGACTAGCAGCCTCACTGTAAGGCCAAGTGGCTCTTCACTTCTTACACAGGGCATGTCAACGCCCAAGTGAGCTACTGAACTCTCGATTCATTCCAGCAGAGTCCAGAGCCCTCTCTCAGTTGCTGGGGACTTCTAAGATCCCGAGCATGCATATGGAAAAGTACCTCTGGTGGCTTCAATCCATTTTTACTGGGCCATTCACAGCCCTAGCAAGCCACCGAAGCCTAATCCGATCGAGGAGGTATCAGAAGCTTCCCACCTTCGATAAGGCCACCTACGTGCCTAAGCAAACTTCTAGACCGGTAGCATCGCTAAAAGACCAGTGGCTTCACTCCATGTTTACCGAGCCATTCACAGCCCTAGCAAGCCATCGAGGCCTGATCCGATCGAGGAGGTATCAGAAGCTTCCCACCTTTGGTAAGGCCATCTACGTGCCTAAGCAAGCTTTTAGACCTGTAGCACCGCTACAAGACCGGTGGCTTCGCTCCATGTTTACCGGGTCATTCATCGCTCTAGCAAGCCACCAAAGCTCGATCTGATCGAGGAGAGCCCAGAGGTTTCCCACTCGTGGTAAGGCCTCCTACATGCCTAAGTAAACCTTTGGACTAGCATCCTCACTGTAAGGCCAAGTGGCTCCTCACTTCTTATACAGGGCTTGTCAACTCCCAAGTGAGCCACTGAGCTCCTGATTCATTCCAGTAGGGTTCAGAGACCTCTCTTAATTGCTGGGGACTTCTATGATCCCAAGCAAGCATCTGGACCAGTACCTCCGGTGGCTTCGCTTCATGTTTACCAGGCCATTCATCGCCCTAGCAAGCCACCAAAGCCAGATCCGATCGAGGAGGTCTTAGAAGCTTCCCACATTTGGTAAGGCCACCTACGTGCCTAAGCAAGCTTCTAGGCCAATAGCACCGCTACAAGACCGGTGGCTTCGCTCCATGTTTACTGGGCTATTCATCGCTCTAGCAAGCCACCGAAGCTCGATATGATCGAGGAGATCCCGGAGGATTCCCACTCTTGGAGGGTTCAGAGCTTTTTCTCAGTTGTTAGGGGATTCTTGAAATCCCAAGTATGCCTCTGGACCGGTACCAGACAGGTAGCCCATCTCCATTCATATAGGGTCATCCAATGCTCAAGTAAGTCACCACTCATCCCGGAGGAGTCCAAAGTCTTCGGTCAGTCACGGGAAACTTCTAGAATCCCGAGCATGTCTCCAAACAGTTACTAGGCCGGTGTCTCCTCTCCACTTGTATGGGGCCATTCATCGCCCTAGCGAGCTACCTTGGTCCTGATCTGCCTCTCTGTTTAGTTTCCTCAATAGTTGCAGCTCCTACCTCTTTAGTCTCATTGCTTAGTTGAAGGACTGGTTATCATCCTTTAACATTGCTACTTCGGAGCCAACTTCCACCACCTTGTTTGGATCAACTTCAATCAGCCTTGACCTCTATCTCTTCAGTTGGATCAATCGAGATCTCTCCTACCTCTCTTACCTCTCCTACCTTGGTAACATCAATCTGGACCTCTACTTTGACAGATTCAGATAGAGAGATAGGCAGACCTGAAGCCCCTCACATATTTACAACAGCGGAGGACTTCAAGGTAGTTCCTACCCTAATACTACTACACATGAAAGCAGAAATGGGAACCAAGTGCTCCTCATTATCTGAGCATCCATCAGCTCAATAAGGTCTTGCTTCAGTCGGAGTGGACCCAGGTAACTCTCAAATTTCTTTGTGATCTACTCAAGGTATCCGCCCTTCAATAATGATCAGGTCAGAGGAAAGAAGAGCTCGACCGTACTCCTATAATCACCATCACCAGGAGAGCTACACCGTACTCCTAATGCTCTGGACCGGATAAAATCCCTACAGGAGGATCACCATCACCAGGAGAGCTTCATAGCCCTCCTAATGCCTTGGACTGGATAAATCCCTCCAGGAGGAAAGCCATGGTATTTAGACAATGATCGCCTCGAGGCCAGAAAATAGCTAGATAGCGCTCCTAATGCCTCGACCGGGCACCACCCCCCGCCAAAAAGGGTCTGAGTGTAAGAGCATAGTTGCCATCCAGATCTCGAGATCAGTGATTGATCGGGGAAGCCCCCTCATCACCCCTGATGCCTTGGTCGGGTGACCTCCTCCAAGAAGGATCCGAGTGTAAGAGCATAGTTGCCATCCGGATCAAAAGACCAAGAAATAGCTAGATAGCGCTCTTGATGCCTTGGTCGGGCTACGACCCCTAAGAAGGGTCTGAGTGTAAGAGCATAGTTGCCATCCAGATCAAAAGACCAGGAAATAGCTAGATAGCGCTCATGATGCCTTGGTCGGGCTACGACCCCCAAGAAGGGTCTGAGTAAAAGAGCATAGTTGCCATCCGGATCGAAATACTAGGAAATAGCTAGATAGCGCTCCTGATGCCTTGGCCGGGCCAACCCCGCTAGGAAGGATCTAGATGGCATAGATGCCTACCGGAATCATTTCGCCAACTCATCTAAGTATCGTGATACCTGGAAAAGGAATTCTAGGTACCCATGTTAACCACAGAAGCTTTATCCGACATGATCGAGCAATACGCTCATTTATTTTGCAGGAATGAATAGTACCCCAGTTCTCTAAGCCTGGGAGCAATTCTAGCTACAAGTAAGAAGCAAGAAGCAAAATTCTTCATGTAGTACAAGATTCAGACTCCAACCCCAAATACTTACCGGTGTACAAGTCAAAGGGGACTTCTGTTAATAGCAAAATTTGGCTAGGGACTAAAGAAGAATTTTCCACTACCCAACCTTCCCGCAAGGGTCCAAATTCGGGCTTGTATGACGGGGTATCAAGGTCCCAAAGGTCGAGCTGTCACTCAATTCTACAGGAGCAAGGCGAGGCCGCCATACCATCTGGGCATCTCGCACGTGTCCAGGCTTACCAAATAAAGTCCGACGAGACCGCGTCAAGCTCTTTATACCAGGATAAGGCCCGAAGCTAGGTCGACGTGAAAGGATTTGGGTCCCCCGACATCAAGGTATCTTGTGACACTCTCCTAGAGCTTGCTACAATCTCTACTTTCACTAGGAGACTTTCAAGGTACCGAACTTGTCTTGCAAAGGCATTCCTGCCTCGTCGAAGTATAATCTCTACCTGTCCGAGCATAAAAGGAAGAAACCCGTAAACCCCCGTCGTCACCAAAAGTGACAAGATCCACTGTAGATCCTTTTATGGTTAAATCAAGTAGCAAGAGCAGTACTCGACCGTACCTCTCCACCCTTCCAGAAGCGAGCCAAGGTCGCCTGTTTATGGCAAACACCTTACCAAGGCCTGCTAGCCAAGCCCGCTACCCCGTTAGGAAACCTGCATAGTTAGGTCAAGCTCCATGATAAAGCTCGGCATAGCTAAACCAAGCTCCCAGCTACAAGGTTGGAACCCTATGGGATATTTCTCCCCTAAAATGGTTAGCACAAGCTCCATGGGAAGACCAGCATCTAGCTACGTGACAATCGAGAAGTCCCCGGGGAACCCCGCCAGTGTACTGGATCCTAGGGTACCTCGCCCTCAAGGAATATCAAATGTCACCTAAGGTAACCTCCATGAAGTACCTCTCCAAAGTGACATGCAGGACTAGAGCTCTCCTCTCTGCAACGTAGGAAGAAAGGATTGATTTCCATGACATTTAAAGTACCATTAATGAGGTCAACCACATTAATGGAGGCAGTCAACCCAGTTAATGACATGATCAACACCATTAATAAGAGAATATTCAACTCTTTAATGGCCACCATGAGTGAAAGAATCCTAAAAGGAAACAAATGCCTTTACATCCAAGATAACCTCCTTATCCGATTCTTTGCGGTCAACTATAACAGAAAATCCTCCCTATAAAGAAAGGAAGAGTCCGAAGAGGAAACAATCACATCCCCTTCGAGATATTAGCCACGATTCGATAAAATACATTTAAGGAAGAATCGTACTCAAGAAGGAGAGGGAGATTGAAGAATCCTGGACTGGCACGCCATAGTAGTCACCATTTATGAATATGCTTGTAAAAGGCATAGGATATATCCATAAAAAAGGAGAGGACTGACATGCTTCGTTTAAAGATCTCTCGACATCATCGATGTATGTGTTACCTTTACCTAGAATATACTGGTATCGATCTACATTCGACCACCATTGTAAGCTCTCCGGAGCAACTACGTTGTTTTAATTCACCATTCTTGTAAGCTCCCCGGAGCATTCTTTGATATTTACATAAGGAAAGGTATTCCCCCTTCCTCTGGATACTGCCTTGGGGTTTTTCAGCATTTGATCATTCGTGATGCCTTTTCCCCCTTGGTAAGTCCACCTCCCTCTAGCTCCCCAGATCTACTTCATAAGCACGAAGCCCGACAGACAGGATGGCTTGTCTCTTCGAACTCCCTAGATCTACTACATAAGCACGAAGCCTGACGGGCGAGATGGTTTGTCTCCTACCTACGTTTTCATCCTCCTCATATTCACAAGATCGGGTCAGGTATCAGCGGTACCGACCCTGGCCACCACTTTCGCAGTAGTGGTCTCTAGTGCGTTAATGGAGATTTCTCATCCTAAACAAATTTTCCGTTAACAGTTTCCTCTTTGGACTCTTTCACTAATGACGGCCGTTAAAGAGTTGAATATTGTTTTTATTAATGGTGTTGATCATGTCATTAATTGGGTAGACTTCCTCCATTAATACGGTTGACCTCATTAATGGTACTTTAAATGTCATGGAAGTCAATCCTCTCTTCCTACGTTGCCGAGATGAGAGTTCTAGTTCTGCTCGTCACTTTGTAGAGGTACTTCATAGAGGTTACCCGAGGTGACATTTGATATTTCTTGAGGGCGAGGTACCTTAGGATCCAGTACACTGCGAGGTCCCCCGGGGATCTCTCGATTGTCACGGAGCTTGATACTAGTCTTCCAATGGAGCTTGTGCTAACCATTTTAGAGGCGAAATATCCCATAGGGTTCTAACCTTGTAGCTGGGAGCTTGGTTTAGCTACACCTAGCTTTATCATGGAGCTTGACCTAATTATATAGGCTTCCTAGCAGGGTAGCAGACTTGGCTAGCAGGCTCTGGTAAGGTGTTTGCCATAAACATGCGACCTTGGCTCGCTTCTGGAAGGGTGGAGAGGTACGCTCGAGTACTGCTCTTGCTACTTGATTTAACCATGCCTGGATCTACAGTGGATCTTGGCACTTTTTGATAACGATGACGCTTTACGGGCTCCTTCCTTTAATGTTCGGACAGGTCGAGATTATACCTTGCGAGGCAGGAGGGCCTTTGCAAGACAAGTTCGGCACTTTGAAGGTTTCGTAGTGAAAGTAAAGATAGTAGCAAGCTCTATGAGAGTGTCACGAGATACCTTGATGTTGGCGGACCCAGATCCTATCATGTCGACCTAGCGTCGGGCTTTATCCTAGCATAAGGAGCCTGACGCAGTCTCGTTAGGCTTTATTTGGTAAGTCTAGACTCGTGCGAGATGCTCAGATGGTATGGCCGGCCTCGCATTTCTCCTGTAGGATCGCGTGGTAGCTCGACCTCGGGGACCTTGATATTCCGTCATATAAGCCCGAATTTGGACCCTCGCGGGAAGGCTGGGAAGTGAAAAACTCTTCTTTGGTCCCTAGCCAAATTTTGCTATTAACAAATAGTTTAACAAAAAATATGAATTTTTGGTAAAAAAAAAAAAGTGTGAAACAAAATGAAAAACAAACACAAAATTAAAACATGTATTTTGAGTTTTTCAAATATCTCAATGTTAACACTTCTTAATAGAGAAATTTGGTCAGGGATCAAAGAAAATTTTTCCACCCATAATCGATAATCATGAAGCCCAAAAAGATCGTAAAGCCACCCCGCAGGAGCAGAAAAGGCCGGTTCGGCTTTGAAGCTACCAGACGACAAGCCAGGCGCGACTGGGACGAGCCTCAACAATAGTATTAGAACCTTTGCTTCTCCAGGCCATCTATCGGGGAACCTCGGCTCTGAGGTCGAGCTCCACAACCTCTCCGTAAATGCTAGGGGAAGTCTCCCAACTTAAAAGACATTCGAAAGAAGCCCGCCAACCTCTCCAGAATCCCGCTGTCCTTGCTGGAAAATCAATCTTAAACTTCTAAGAATAGAGCCAAAGCAGGGATCTACCTCGGTCTGCGGGGCAACAGGCAGCTGACAGGGTGACCTCCATGAAGATTCATAGCACGAGTGCACAGAGGATCGTCTCCACGTAATATTTACATGCACGTCAAGAGTTTGATTCAAATAAAGGATTAAACTTATCTCCGTCAACGATGTCATAAATCCCGTAACATTTCAAATTCAAATAACAAATCCCGCCCGATAAGGAGGGAACGGGTTCATGGGATCACGGTAAAGTATTTGCAAATATAAAACCTACTTGGACGATATAAATAGGTGAAGCCAAGCAGAGAAAAAGATAGAGGCAGGAAGAAGGCCTAAATTCTAGATTCAGAACACGGACACTTACATCTCCATTGTTCGACAGGCACCGAGCTGCCACCACCCTATACCTCCGAGAGATTGTGGGCAAACAAGAGAGTTATTTGTACTTTAAAAACGACGTATCAATAATAGAGCCCCCATTCATTGTTATAGTCACTCGTCTCTCTCTCAAACAGGTCGGGAACCAACGGTACCGACCCAGACCACCACTTTCGTGGTAGTGGTCTCGAGGGTGTTAACATGAATTTCTCACCTCGAGCAAATTTCCCGTCAACACTTTCTGGCGCCGTCTATGGGAAACCTCTCACACCATCATTTATTTACATTCAAAAGGTTCGTTGTTTCAAAATTGTCATGAAGCTCTGCTCCTCACAAGGGCAGCAGCACACTTCGGGGCGACCTTCTGCTATATCGAAACGAAAGGTCCCGAGGAAAGGGAAAAAATCCGGGCTCCATAGCCAGATTCCCACCGAGCCAGCTACTGTACAAGCTTTGTATCCCCCTCTGGAAAGCCAGGTCGAGCTTGACCAACAAGAAGCAGCCTTTCTAGAGAACGTCCGTCTTCGATTACTTGTTGAGGTTATCGCTATTCAACAAACGGAGTCTCTGCAATCAGAGGGAATCGAGCAGGCCCGGGGCTAGGCAACCTGCCTTTGATCGCTTGGGACCTCCCCATCGAGAATCAACTAGTAATAGAGCGGGGCCCCCGAGCTCGATCCAAGATAGGCTAGAGCCCATGCCCTATGTTCCCGAAGCGCTGCCGCGCTACCAACCACGATGAGTCAGATTCGCGGTAGATGTCCTTCCCCGGGCACGGGAAGAACTCCTCCACCCAACGGCTACAAGGAGGGAAGCCTGGGGTAAAAAAGAAGAAAGCCAGCCAATACCCCGAGCAAGCTCCCTTCAAAGAAGGAACCGGGTAGAGGTCACCATCAGAGGGATCTGATGGGAGGAATCCGAGATCGACTCTAGAAAGTCTGAAAGCAAACGACTAAGAGACAGTTTGGCAAAGCTACAGAAAGAGGTCCAATTGATGAAGAAGGGGAAGTACAAGGAGGACAAGAAAGACCCTCTAAGTGAAATGAACTGCCCCGTTCACCAGAATAATCCGGGAGTCAGAGCTCTCGCCTAAATTCAAAATGCCAGCCGACAGGTTCTTAGGGACTGAAGGTCCACTGAGCCACTTAGAGATTTTCGTTCAACAGATGGAGGTCCAGAACACAACTAGGGCCGCTATGTGTCAGATGTTCCCCACTACACTCACGGATTATGCTAAGACCTGGTTTAGGAAACTACCCGCTGAGAGCGTAGACTCCTTCACCAAATTATCAACTGACTTCTGCTCACAGTTCCAGCGGGTTAATCCCCGACTGAAGGACCCGATTCATCTACAATATGTGATCCAGGAGAGAGGGGAAACTCTCTGGGCTTATATCGACCGATTCCACAAGGAAATCATTCAGATGGGGGTCTTCACTGAGAGAGAAACCCTCGCCAACTTCAGAAGAAACCTGTAGACAGGAAAACTATTCTAATCTTTTATCAAGAGACCTCCAGAAACCTATCACGAAGCCAGACTTGCGGGATGGCTGTGATCGGGCTCTGGAACAGATCGAGGTCAACGAACAGCTCAAGGTCAAGATGGAGCATGACAACATGAGAGCTGAAAAACGACAAAAGAATGAAGCTCACAGACCTGAGCAAGATAAGAAAAACTGGAACAAACCCCCTAATAAGTCAACATACGGTTTCCCTCTTCCTTAGCCCAGATTATACCGGTATCCAAACAAATGGGCTCCTCCTCAAGCTTTGATAGCTCCCAGGACAATGGCCCTATAACCCTCGATGAAAGGGGGTACGACCATTACACTCCCTTGAATGCATCCCGAGAAACAGTCTACCTCGCCATTCGGGATAAGGGTTTGTTACAGAAGCTTGCTCCTATGAAAGCCCCGGTCGATAAAAGAAATCGTTACAAATATTGTGATATTCATGAGGACGTAGGGCACAATACCTCAGAATGCTACAACCTGTGGAACCAAATTGAGGCTTTGATAAGAGGAGGATGCTTGATAGAGTTCTTACAACAAGTTAGGGAGAACATTCAAACTGGAAAGGAGGTGCAAGCCGAGATTCGGGAACATGCTGAGAAGAAAAAGGGAGAACAGGCGGACCTGATGCAACAAATTCAGGTAATACACACTATCAGCGGAGGTCCCACTCTGGCCGGCACCTCTAACAATTCCAAGAAAAATCATGCTAGGAAGGTCCCTCGTACGGACGAGGGATATCTTCATGGTCTACCAGAGACCGACCAACCCCTTCCAGTTGACTCAAATCATCTTCACCGAAGCAGATGTCTTTAACCCATAGTCATTACGTTACAAATTGCCAACTTCATGGTGCACCGTGTGCTCGTCGACACAGGTAACAGCGTCGACGTTTTGTTCAAAGACACTTTGGAAAAACTGAACTTGAAGCAGTGGTGCTACAACAGTTGCACTACTACATTATACGGTTTCACTGGGGACTCCATCACACCCGTGGGGTCAAAAATCCTAACAGTTATCATTAGAACCGCACCTCTCTAGCAAAACATCATGACCGACTTCGTGGTGGTGGACACCCCGTCGGCCTACAACGCAATATTAGCGAGGCCATTCCTATCATCCCTGAAGGGGGTCCTGTCTATTTAACACAATGTTCTGAAGTTCCCGGTAGGAGGCAAGGTCTGAGAAGTTCGGGGTGATCAACAAACAGCTAGGAAATGCTAGGCAGTGTCAACTAACCCAGTAGCTCTAGCTTAACAACTCGCCCAAATAACGACTATCCAAGGCGGGAAAACCCCGGTACTCAACCTGAAAGACGCGGGCTCTACCGATTGTCCCGAAGAAGGCCTTGAGGTACCCGACATGGAAGAACAGAGAAGGGAATGGGCCAGCGGCCACCCGGTCGACAAGATAGAGGAGATTCCTGTTTGACTAACCGATCCCTCGAAAGTCGTCAAGATCGGAGCTACCCTTGACCCAGGAATGAGAGAGGGCTTGATTAGGCTCCTCATGGAGTTCAACGATATTTTCGCCTAGAGTCATGCGGAGATGCCGGGGATCCTGATGACATTAGCTGCTAATCGACTGACGGTGGATCTGACCTTCAAACTGTTAAACAGAAAAGGTGCCAGTTCAATAATGAAATAAACTTGGCGGTTCAAGAAGAGATGGATAAACTCACCCGGGCAGGCTTCATTCGAGAAGCCCGCTATCCTGAATGGCTCGCCAACATGGTCATGGTCACGAAGGCAAATGGGAGTGGCGCATGTGCGTGGACTACACCGACCTCAACCGGACATGCCCGAAGGACAGTTTTCCTCTGCCAAAAATTGATCAATTGGTCGATTCCACCTCCGTTAACAAGCTCCTGAGCTTCATGGACGTGGATTTTTACTACAATTAGATTATGATGCATCCCGCGGACCAAGAAAAGACCATCTTCATCACCGCACAAGGCTTATACTGCTACAAGGTGATGCCTTTCGGGCTAAAAAATGCTGGAGCTACTTACCAGCGGTTAGTCAACCATTTGTTTAAGCCCGAAATTGGAAGGTCGATAGAGGTATATATCGACGATATGATCACTAAACCTTCGACCTTGGAAGGCCACCTGGACGACCTTCGACGGACTTTCATGATCCTAAGGGAAAACCAGATGAGGTTGAACCCTTCCAAATGTGCATTTGGTGTAACTACGGGGAAGTTTTTGGGCTTCATGGTCCTTGAGAGAGGCATAGAGGCTAACCCGGAAAAAATCACGGCTATCCTGGATCTAGAATCCCCCGTATCTCTTAAACAGGTAAAAGCCTTGACCAGACAGGTAGCAACGCTCAACAGGTTCATCTCTCAGTCTACCGATAAGCGTCTACCATTCTTCAAAACTATCAAGCAGGGAAGAAACATGAAGTGGGATCAGGAGAGCGAACAGGTTTTCCGTGTTTGAAAAGATACCTAACAAGCCCTCCATTACTAGTCAAGCCAAATCATGGGGAAGAGCTCCAAATATACTTGGTAGTTTCAGAAACCGCTGTGAGTGGGGCCTTGGTCAAGGAATGTGAGGATAGAATCCAGCGACCAATCTACTATGTGAGTCACGCTCTAACCAAGCCCGAAAAGAATTATACTCTACTGGAAAAGCTCGCTTATGCCTTAGTGACCTCGGCAAGGAAACTCCGTCCTTAATTTCAAGCTCATTCAATAGCAGTGGTGACGGAACAACCCCTCCGTCAGTTCTTGCAAAGGCGGGATGTTTCTGGAAGTCTGGTTTTATGGGCCCTGAAGCTTACCCAGTTCGACTTAAAATATAAGCCCAGGACCACGATAAAAGCTCAAGCACTAGCGGACTTTGTAGCCGAGATTTCAGTACCTTTGGATCAGGCATCCCCCCTCGGTAACAGATGCCCGCCTTGAGAGAATTCCAGAAGCAGTCGACTGGCCGGAGGGCTGAGAGTCATGGACTCTCCACACCGACGAAGCTTCGGGCAGACCGGGGGAGGAGCGGGCATAGTCCTCATCGACCCAGAAGGAACTGAGTGCTGCCATTGTTTCAAGTTCGAATTCAAAGCCACAAACAATGAAGCGGAATACGAAGCCCTGCTAGCTGGGATTAAAGCTGCCATAGAGCTCGGGTTGATTACTTGAACATCAAGAGTGACTCTTCCCTTGTGGTCAACCAAGTTTCCGGGGATTATCAGGTCAAAAGGGATAACATGATCGCTTACCAGAAACTGGTTCAACAACTCAGGACCAAATTTAGGGGATTCAGAATCAAGCAGATACCTCGACACCTAAATCATCGGGCTGACGTCCTAGCCAAGATAGCTGCCTATGGTGACCAAACCCTACCTCAAGGAGTCCCTCTTCAAATAATCCTCCTACCTAGCATTATGACTGGTAAGGAAGCTTATACCTTAGACCGACAACCATTCTGGATGGATCCAATAGCAGAATATCTACAGGACGGGAAACTCCCTGGGGAGCCCGACCAAGCTAGGAAGGTTAAAAGGCTCTCGGTCCGGTATTGTATGGTGGATGGGCATTTATACCAAAGGGGAAAATCCCTTCCCCTACTCCGATGTCTGCACCCTGAAGATGCCAAGTGGGCTCTAAGAGAAGTCCATTCCGGGGAATACGGGAACCATATTGGTGGAGAAGCCTTGGCATATCAGGTTCTCCGCATGGGGTATTATTGGCCGACCATCCATCAAGATGCTAAGGACTTGGTACAAACTTGTGAAGCATGCCAGAAGACCGCAAACTTGAATCACCTCCCCCCGGAGCGCCTGTCATCTCTTAGCTCACCATACCCCTTTGCTATGTGGGGTACCGATTTGATTAAACCGCTTCCTACAGCTCCGGGACAGGCTTAGCATGCTATCGTAGCAATTGATTACTTTACAAGATGGGTTGAAGCCGGACCACTGTCCCAAATATCGAAGAAAACACAACAAGGTTTATCAAGACCAATGTAGTCTGTAGGTTCGGAACTCCTCTGGTCATCATAATCGACCTCGACAAACAGTTCAACGATGCCCGATTCAGAGATTTCTGTCAAGGTTTAGGAATCTACCTTTAGTTTGCCTCGGTATCCCACCCTCAGACCAATGGTTTGGTGGAATCCACGAACAAAACCATCAAGAAGTTATTGAAGAAAAAGCTGAAACAAAAGAAAGGCAGATGGGTAGAGGAGCTTCCCGAGGTCCTCTGGGCGTACCGTACTACAAGGAGAACAGCTACCGGGGAAACGCCCTACTCACTGGCCTTCAGAGTTGAAGCATTCCTACCTATAGAGCACAAGTTGACATCCTTTAGAGTCCAACGGTTTGAACCGGGAAGCAATGAAAGCAAGTTCCGAGCTAGTTTGGACCTCCTGGAGGAAAAGCAAGATCGAATAGCAGAAAAGGTAGCAATCTACCAAGGTAGGATTGCCAGGTACTTAAACAAAAAGGTTAAAACCCGAAGCTTCAAAGAAAGAGATTTGGTCCTCCGGAAAGTAACGTTGAACACCAAGAAGAGGTCAGACGGGGTCCTAGGGCTCAACTGGGAAGGACCCTACCTAATAAAAATGGTGATCCGTAATGAGGCGTACAAGCTCGAGGATATAGACGGCCGACTCATCGACCATACTTGGAATGCGGATCACCTAAGGAAATTCTACCCTTAAACAGGGGACTCAGGAGCAGGCAACCTCTGACTAGCTTTTTTTATTTTTTCTGACAGTATTGTACTCCAACTTTCATATCAATAAAGCTTGCCTTTTCCTATTTACTCTTTTGTCAACTATTTGGGTCTACATGGAAAGTTTCGACATTATCGCCTTAAGACCAGGGGTAAGCCGTGGAAGCCCCCTCGCTGTTCCTGATGCCTCGGCAGGGCACCACCCCCCGCCAAGAAGGGTCTGAGTGTAAGAGCATAGTTGCCGTCCAGATCTCGAGACCAGAAAATAGCTAGATAGCGCTCCTGATGCCTTGGTCGGGCTACCACCCCCAAGAAGAATCTGAGTGTAAGAGCATAATTGCCATCCAGACCAGAAAATAGCTAGATAGCGCTCCTGATGCCTTGGTCCGGCTACCACCCCCAATAAGAATCTGAGTGTAAGAGCATAGTTGTCATCCAAACCAGGAAATAGCTAGATAGCGCTCCTGATGCCTTAGTCGGGCTACCACCCCCAAGAAGAATCTGAGTGTCAGAGCATAGTTGCCATGCAGACCATGAAATAGCTAGATAGTGCTCCTGATGTCTTGTTTGGGTTACCACCCCCAACAAGGAATTGTGCTTGAAAGCCCAGAAGCCCTCCTGATCCCGAACCTAAGAAGGGACTAAACAGTTTTTCTCTTTTTAATGTTCTACTCGGGCTACAACCTCCCAAAGGGGCTCGGGGATGGAGTGCTCGACCTACTTAAACTCTAAATACTCCTGTTATTTTACTAGCTCTCCTAGATACAGGGTTACTTACTACAGCAAACCCACAATCAAACAAGAGGACTGTCAGCTGAAGAAGTGGAGCTAAGAGTTCCATTGCTCGTTTCGATATGAAAGCTGTACGATCAGGCAAATACATGGAAGTCAGAGTTAGATCTGGGATTGAAAATTTTATTTTCAAGTAAAGGAGCTTATTCCCCAACAAGGCTACAACGTGTAAGGGGGGCCTAATCCCCGGTTCTGGGCTACAAAGGAAAGATAATGAAATATCAAACTCAGTTGAAGATGGGATACCCACCCCCTTTTTCGGGCATTAAAAATAGGTTACATAGGAGAGAGCTCAAGTTTCTTCGTTCTCCCGAGGGCCTCCAGCCTCCTCCGCCACATGATAAACCTCGCCATCTGCTCCCTTCTATGGTTGTGGTTCATCCCGGCCAGCTACATCTGCCGCCTCCTCTTGGGGATCAGCTCCGGCTGCCTCGCTGTCACCAGGATCTTCCTCCACAATTTCATTTATCACTGTCATAACTTCAGATGGTATGGTTGCATTAAGGAGGCGGGCCACCGACTCAGACACGTTCCCACCTTCTATGGACTCCATTCTTGAGAGCACTACTGGAAGTTCTCGAGATTCAGTAAGTCCTCATTCATATTCCTTGTTATGAACCACCTTCGAGGATTCACCAAGACCAGATACTGGAAAGGCAGAAACAGTAGGAGATAGGTCTGGCACCTCCAACTGTTTCTCAGCTCCCTCCCCGGAAGGACCAGCTTTCGCAGCTTCAAAGCATGACATCTCAGCAGCCCGTGACATGACTTCCTCCCTGTCCAGCCAGCAATGCTAGAGAGGTCGAATAGAGAAGGAAGAGCCTCTGTAACCTGGTAGGAGGCATAGAAATACCCCTCTCTAAAAGAAGCATCCAGTTCAGTTTGGAGCTGGGTAATTTGAGCTTGCAAGGTCTGGTTTTCAACATCTAGGACCTTCGCTTCTTCCCTCCAGTCATCCCACTGGCTAGCCATCCGCTTCAACCGGAGAGTCTCCTGATCAAAAGCCCAATTCATCTTATTGGAGCTCAGTCATCTGCGTCTCCATTCCTTGCTGGCTGGAGGTCATCTCCTGGACTAGGTTTTGTGCCCGCGCAAGCAATCCCATGGCTCGCTCAGCTTCAACCTCAGCCTTGGCGGCCCGATCACGGAGAAAGGCTACCTGATGCCCCATGGCCACCTGAAATTTGAAAGCCTGCAAGAGAAAACCATGTTAGGAAACGACAAGTTAAGCGACTGAACGAAAAAGTAAGAGTTATGATTACCTCGGCTAGACGGGCAGACCCTTTGGTTATCATAATGTCCACAGGCATCGCGGTCATTCTGGAAAGCCCACCACCCGGACATGATACGACAAACTGCTTCAGAACCTCATCCTGACCTGCCGAGCTCGATGGCAGGTGGGGGCGAGGGGGGGTAACTTCGGGAGCATCAGGCTCTTTGGGAACCTTAATTTCCCGGGATACGACAGGATCACTAGAAGGGGATAATGTGGCTTAGGGAACACCGGTTGAAACGGCGATTACTAGAGAGGAAGCAGGAGCGGACTTAGCGACAACTTAGAGGGTAGACCCCCCTCGGCCTAGGGCCTTTGCAGCACGAGATGCGAGAAGCGCCATCTTGGACTTCGATTGGGAAGGTGAAGGGGAAAAGACGAGCTGGGCAGCTACCATAGTTGTTGACCCACCCTTCTTCGGAGCAGTCGGGAGAACTCCCAGGGACGATCTAAAAAGAGGAGGAGGCATCCTAGCTTATTGGGCTTCATGAGAAGCTTGAGCAGTAACAGAACCTGTTAGAGAAGGAAGCCAGGATATTCAGAACTTAAACGTCCAATAAAAAAAAGAAAAAAAAAACAACAACAACATAATAGACCAAGATACTTACGAGGGGTTGCACTGGATATCCGCAGGTACCTGTTCACCCTGTGGAGATCAAAAGGGTCGACAGTTGGAAACTTCGGATTCAGATAGTTTCGAGCTAGGATAGTCTTCAGCACGGCTTCAAACTCTGCGTGCAAGGAATCCAGACTCCAGGTGGGTTTGTCACTAAAAGAGGTAGGGACCTCGAGCACATGCCCGCCGATGAAGACGGAGCTCCCCTAGTCTCCCCCCGCTTATATCCACTATTCTTTCCAAGCGGGATCCTTCTTGGAAGCCTTGGGGATGATGAAATTGAGCCTATTCTTGGCCTTAACGTAGAATTGGCCTCGTGGGACTCCTGCCAAGCTACCGATCTAGAAAAGGAAAGCGAGCTCCTCAGCCCCGGGCTCCTTAGTTACGCCGATCAGCTCACATTGCTCCCTCCACAATACCAGAAAGCCAATTAGGTACCTCCAGAAGCCGGGCGTCAGTTGAAGTGGAGCTAGCTGAAGGGCATTGAGAGCCCGTCGAAGGGTGGGGTGGGGTGGGGTGAAGAGGGAGCCTCACCCCGCTCTCAAAAGCAGTGATATGGATGGGGAGCACTCCTTTGAGAGGATAAAAAACATTGTAACTCCGATGGGGGATGGATAGAGATACTGTGTCTGGGATACCATACTTATCCCGTAGACGGCCGATCGATTGAGGATCAACAGTGGAGTCGGGGATGACCCTAGGTTCAAAATGAAGCGTTATCACTGGAGGAGGCTCTGCCACTGTGACTTGAGCCCTCCCCACCTCATCTAACCTCTCCCCCGATGTCAGAGTCTTCATCGACTAGGTTCAGAAGATCGTCAGGACGGTTCAAAAAGCCAAAACCGATAAAAGCATTCCTGTTAGAACGGCGACGCTGGCGGAGCAGAGAGGATTCCTCGTCACTTGAAATCCCTCGCACCCGCTTAAGAGGAGCTAGGCTAGGACCCCCAGAGCCCTCCACCAAGGCATCAACACTGTCCGTGGAAGTCGACATTGATGGGAAAAAGAGATGAGAAAGCAAGCAGAATACTTCGGCAGAGAAAACAAGGAAGAAGGAATTTTAAAATTTGAGGGTTTGAGGGAGTGTGAAGAAAGTGACAGTCAGGCCGGGCTTAAATAGAGGTCTGTTGGCGATATCCTCGAGAAGGTCACCTGAACCAGTATCGCAGCCGTTCTTTTTTCGAATAACACCCGTTTTCAAATTCAAAATGTTGGGTAATTAATGAGAAAACTTCGCTCTCATTTATTATCATTAAGGCAAAAAACTTTCTCAATTAAATAAGGAATCTGACTCCAACCCCAACTCTATTACCGGTGTTCAAGTCAGAAGGGACTTCTGTTAATAGGGAAATTTGGTCAGGAATCAAAGAGAAATTTTCCACCCATAATCGACAATCATGAAGCCCGAAAAGACCGTAAAGCCACCCAGCAGGAGCAGGGAAGGCCGGTTCGGCTTCGAAGCTACCAGAAGACAAGCCAGATACGACTGGGATAAGCCCCCATAAGAATAATGGAACCCGTGCTTCTCCAAACCATCTATAGGGGAACCTCGGCTCTGAGGTAGAGCTCCACAACCGCCCCGTAAATGCTAGGGGAAGTCTCCAAGCTTAAGAGACATTCGAAAGAAGCCCGCCAACCTCTCCAGAAGCCCGTTGTCCTTGCTGGACATAAAAGAAGAATCACGCCTAAATCTACACTACCCCAGCTACCTCCCAGAAGGGTCTACAAGAGCACCTCAAACCCCCAAGGGTCAGGGAAAATCCATCTTAAACTTCTAAGAATAGAGCCAAAGCAGGGATCTACCTCGGTCTGCGGGACAACAGGCAGCTGGCAGGGTGACCTGTAACATTTCAAATTCAAATAAAAAATCCCGCCCGATAAGGAGGGAACGGGTTCATGGGATCACGGTAAAGTATTTGTAAATATAAAACTTACTTGGACGATATAAATAGGTGAAGCCAAGCAGAGAAAAAGATAGAGGCAGGAAGAAGGCCTAAATTCTGGATTCAGAACACGGTCACTTAAATCTCCACTATTCGACACGCACAGAGCTGCCACTACCCTATACCTTTGAGAGATTATGAACAAACAAGAGAGTTATTTGTACATTAAAAATGACGATCAATAATAGAGCCCCCATTCGTTGTTATAGTCACTCGTCTCTCTCAAACAGGTCGGGAACCAACGGTACCGATCCCGGCCACCGTTTTCGTGGTAGTGGTCTCGAGGGTGTTAACAGGAATTTCTCACATCGAGTAAATTTCCTGTCAACAACACTGATTTTGTTTTTGTTTTTTTAAAATAAAATGAAAAGTGGTTAACAAACTCGAATTCAAAATTATTTTTGAAAATCAAAAACGAAAACGGGATGAAAACCGGCTACAGGACGGGGTCTTAATGTTCTAGAATTATTACGAAGTAAGAAAAAAGAAAAACATTGCCAGTTTAGACTTCCCCCAGATCTATTCCAATTTTTCCAATTATGCTATTTAATTTTTCCAATTAGCTTCCAGATCTCTGATTCAATTTTGATTTTTACCTTTTGATGCATGGTAGCATGTCATACTTGTTTTCTCTGATAAAGATGAATTGATTCAGACAAAAATTATCTATGAAGATTTGGATCGCAAGTGAACTAATTTGTGGTTCATAGGGGTGGGTAAAAATCCATTAAACCGAACCGAATTTATTAGGTTTTTTTGGCTTTCTGTAAAATCTGGTTCGGTTCGGTTTGAAATTTTGAAAACCTAAATTTTCGGTTCAATGGCTAGAACCAAAAACCGAACAGAGAACCGGCTATATAAAGAAAAATCCCTAATTTTTTCCTATTCTCTCTGCTACTCTGCCTCTCAGTCCCTCACTCCCTCTCAGTCTCTCACTCCCAGACCTCAGTCCTCACTTTCTCAACCTCCCAGTCTCTCTCGTCCGGCCCCCCTCTCCTCCGCGGTTTCTCTCGTCCGGTGTCCGGAGACTCTCTCGTTCGATGGTGAGTGGTGTCCCATCGTTTCTCGGCTTCTTGGATCAAAGTTCTCCGCCATCCGCTGTCTCTGTCGTCCGCCTCTTCTCTCAACAACAGATGTCTCCTCTCCCTCCACCGACCGAATTGCCAAACTGAATTGGACTGGTAAAAAGACCTAAATGATTATTTTTTTCACTATATTTTTTTTTGCTTTCGTCTTGTTATTTTTTACTGGAATTTGTTTTATTTGACGAATGAAATCTTTGTATATTACCCATAAAAATCATTAAGATGAGTTAGATCTAGTGGGCAAAGAAATATTGATTATTTGTAATTTGTTTTAGGTATGTGGAGAAAGATGAAGACAAAAGGGATTCAGTAGAAGAGTCAATGCTTTGTTTTATATTTTATTTTTATTTTATATTTTTGATTTTTTTGATTTTTTTAATTGTTGATATGTGAAGATGAAGACGGTGATGGTGGTGAGTGGTGGGGATGGGTTTGTTTTTCACCGTTTCAAATTGTGACATAATTGATAAAGTTGGCGATGAGTAGGTGACAGTGTGACATTTATGTCAGAGCAAAGTATGAAAAAGAATCCAATGCAACCCATTTTGAGATTGAATTAAACACACAAATTTTAACCAAATTTGATTAAACAAAAAGATTTAATTAATCACAATTTCAATAATTAAAGCCCAAAAACATTTTAAACTTAAAGCCCAATAATTGGGCCCAATTGGCCCAAAATCAAAAAAAAAAACGAACCGTACCGGTTCAAATCAATTGGTTTTTAATCTGTTGATAATTGTCTATCGGATCTAATCGAATCATTTTTTCAAAAACTGAATAGTATCAGTTTTTTTATCGGTTCACTTATCAATCAACGTCCACCCCTAGTGGTTCATTGGGTTACAAATAGATGGCCAGGTTACCTTTGCAATTGGAGAAATCATATGGGAACATATCTCCATTAATGGAGATCCAGTTCTCCATTTTTTGAGAGAACCATATCTCGACGAGATGATCTGTCCAATTTTTTTTCCTGCTTTGTTTTTAATTAAAAAATGAATTATTCTTTTATTATTATTTTTTTGCCTAAAAAAACTGAGATGTCAATGACAATTTTACCCATAGAAAACCTGTCAACCGTTATCTTCAACGGAGTTTGACTAATGACGAGGGGGCTGCAGCAATTAGTTCAATTGGTTGAAAATTAAGCCTTTATTTAAAAACTCGAAGTATGTTATTGTAATTAACTCTTTCTTAAATTGTATAATATAACTTTACTTTTAATAATACTAGAAAACCCAAAAAAAATAGTCCAAAATCAACACAAATTTTATGGCAATTGAATTGTCCCCGGTCACTCCTCGCCATATCATTCACCACATCACCTCATGATTTGTGTGATGATGACAACTTATTTACCACATCATTTAGGTTTAATTTTGGGTTGTAGAGTATTACTCATAATTAAGAAAGTAATAATATAATGATAGATAATTATTTTAGTTCAATCCATGGTAATAATATTAATTTGTTATTCAATTTTCATTCGATTATTAGAGATTGAGATTATTTTAATCATAATTCCTCTTAACTGGATTGAAGAATCTAAATTCGTTAGGTCTACCGTAATCCCAACTATATATTTACATATATTTATATATTAAAAAAATTATTAAATAAACAAAATATAAAATTGAAAATTATTTAAATTTATTCCGACATAATATAAGTCTATATTTTTAAAATACTTTTGGATGTTGTTACTTTAATAATATATAAATTAAAACAGTTATTTTATTCAAACACATACTTCAATAATTTATTATTCAATTTCAAATTATTACGAATTAAAAATATTATTATATTTAATTCAATCTCGTGTTTCACCAAAATAAAATATAATATTAATTCAGTCTAGTCTTATATTTTACACAGTATAATATTAATTTAATCATATCCAATCTCATCTAATATAATCCAATCAAATCTTATGAAATAGTTCAATCCAATCTCGCACACCAAACGGGGTCTAAGGGTGTCTTTGTTGTGCAAGATTGGATTTGATTGGATTTGATTGTATTATTTTTATAGGATTTGATTGGAATTGATTTGATTGGAATTTACTGGACTAGATTAGTATTGTGATGGGTTCGATGCACTATGGATTGAACTAAAATAATAGGGTTAATATTAAAAATAACCCCTCACATTTGAACTATTATTAGATATATAATTATAAATGTATTTATTTTAAAAACCTCCCCCGTGGACTAACATCATTAGCATTCCGTATTTACTGACTGAGTTTGACCATTAAAAAGTTTAAAATGTCTCTATTTAAGTTTCAATTTTATGAATTAATTATTATGCCCTTATACTTTTACCAAATAAATTAATAAAATAATACAAAATGCGATAATGTTAACTTGCAATGGAGAAGTTATTTTGTGGACAATTTTATCCTTAAAAATAACAAAATTACAAATGAATAAAAATCATTGAAAATAATCTAGAATATGTATTTATTTGTTTTTTATATATAAATCCAAGCAAAAACTCATTTTCAATGTTTTTAGTTCATTTGTAATTTTGTAATTTTTAGGGATAAAATTATCTACAAAATAACTTCGTATTTACAAGTTAACACTCCCGCATTTTGTATCATTTTATTAATTTATTTTGTAAAATTATGAGGGTATAATGGTCAATTCATATAATTGAAGCTTAAATAGGGATATTTTAGTCTTTTTAATAGTCAAACTCAGTCAACACAAACGGAATACTAACGGTGTTAGTTCACATTTGAGGTTTCTAAAATTAAAGCATTTGTAACTATACATGCAATAATAGTTCAAAAGTGATGGGAGGTTTTAAACATTAACCCAAAATAATATTATCTTTTGTTCGGTATAATATAGGATTGAATAAAAAATAATTGAAAATATTTTTTTTTTATGAGAGGTGAGTATAAAATTATATTAAATTAATTTTTAAATAAATAAAATCATTTTAATCAATACAAAAAAATAAAATAAATTATTTTAAATTAAAGTTGGTTAAAAATTATTAAATTAGTTTTTGAATAAAATATTTATTTTAAAAAATTAAAATAAATAAAATGACATTTAATTTTTAATTGAAATTAAAAATATTTTTTAAAAAATATTAGGTTAAAATAACATAATATTAATTTTTAAATCAGATTAAATAAATCTAACTTAAATAATATAATTTAAATAAAAAATTAAAAGAACAAAAGGCTGGGACAAAAATAGTCCCAGCAAAAAAAGTAAAAATAAAAAACAAAAAACAAAAGAACAAAATGCCCTAGGTCCCAACCAAAAAAATAATAAAGGAAAAAGAACGTACAACCATTTATCTACACGGAATTAGAAATCCAATACCGTGAAAACAACAAAAAATCAGCCCAATCGCATGCAACAAAGACACCCTAAATTCGCAAGTGTTAACCAACAATCTACATCACCTGAACCAAATGATCATTTGTAAGTCGCCAACACCAAATTGTCGGCTACTATCATCTTATACAGACATAAAGTTACGCATGATCCTTTGGATAAAGATTTTGATGAACTTCTTAAGATACTTCGAAATATGTTACCGAAAATTACTGTCCTTTTTAAATCACTATACTTCTCCAACAAATTACTTAAAGTCTTTGATTCAGAATATGAGAAAATTCATATATATATATATACATTAATGATTGTTATCTCTTTAGAAAAGAATCGAAACATTACTAGGAATGTTCAACATATCGTGAATCATATCGTGAATCCCAATGGAGAATAGACGAAAATACTAAACATATCTATGGTGGAGTGGCTGTCAAAATATTAAATGTGTTGTGCTATCTTTTGGTTAAGTCTAAATTAAAGTGATCGAATTAAGATTTAAAGTATTAAGGTTTAAGGGTATAATTGTCATGGAATTAATGTGTAGATACCAGAGTGTTATTTCTAATTCGTTGAGGGGCCGAATTAGAAATAACCAACATATAATAATTTGATTATTATATATATATATAGGGTTATGGTCCCCAAATTATACGATACTTTGGTTTTCTCTGTATCCCCATCAACAGAGCAAAATAGAACACAGTATGGTTCATAAAGGTCGTGATAATTTGGAAGATCACAGGCCGTTTACAAATCTCCAGCAATGGATTCAGGTACGCTTCCGCTTTCTAGATTTACTTATTTTCTCTTGAATTGATATGGGTTATGTTATATTGTTTAGGGTTTGATTAAGTATGTATAGAAACATGTTTAGGTTAAACATTCAGATTAATTTTGTGCCTAAGCATGTTATAGTTGTGTTAATCAAAATCCTAACAATTGATTATGTACCTATACATGTTGTTTTTGTTTTATTGTGTTAATTGAATTTCATATCAATTGGTATCAGAACTGCCCATGATTAATTCTTGAGAATTAAGATTTGGATTTTGATTTTTTTTTTTTAAAAAGGTTTTGATCTTATTGAGTTTCGGTGTTTTGAATTTGGATTAGGTTATTGTTTAATATGGGTATATTTTTTTATTATTATTATTTATAAAAAAAAAACTGGGTTCTTCACATTTTCGAAGAAAAAAAAAATCGAACTGGGCAATTTAGGTCGTTGAGTTTCAACCCAGATTCGTTGCCGATCTCGGCCTGGTGCCTCGTCGGTCGCCACTGGTCCGGATCGAGCGACCCACCGTGTGTGGCGCCGTTGTCAGTTCGATTCAGAGGATCGATGTTCTTCGATCGTCGTTCGTTCGTTCGATCTTTCGGTCAAGATCGGTCGCCGTTGTCGTCGGCTGCTTGAGCTTCCGTGAGCCGTGGCTTTCTAGTGACGGCGTGACGATCTGGTGGCTGTTCCATAAGAAGAGCTAAGGTCTTCAGTAAGTTTTTTTTCAGGCCCTTCTTTTACAAATTTGAAATTCTTGAGGGACTGTTTTGTAAATTATTTGGGTTATTGTGTGATTTTGATAAAATTTTAGGGTCAATATATAATTTCCAAAACTCTTAGGGCCTTTTTGCAATTACGAAAAAGGTTTGGGGTAGATTTATAATTATTGAAAAACTACAGGATCACTTTATAAATTTCAAAAGTTTTGGGCCAAATTTTAATTATAAAAACTTAATGGGCCTTTCTATACTTTTACAAAATAAGGGGCACTTTTGTAATTTTGATAAAATAAAATAAATTTTTATTTATTTTTATTTTATTTTAAGGATCAACTCAAATTCAAATATTTGGTGGTATACCTTTTATGATTAAATAAAGTAGTATATCATTCTAAATTGGCTAATTAAAACAAGATGTCACCAAAGTGACCTCTCTTGTATAGATTATTCATGAGGGATGTTGGATGTTCGTGTGTGTGTAAATTCATGCGGTTATTTACCGGTCCAAATGAAGGTTAATACTTGGCCAAATTGTACACACATCTGTGGTGGTAAACATATGACGATTATAAGGTTTTACATGTGAATAATAAGTCGATCCAAAGATAGATTTATTATTTAACATAAATTATTGTCAATGTTTGATCACTACTAAAGGAGTACCACGTGTGTGTATATAAATTCATACGGGTATTAGCCGGCCCAAAGGAAGATTAATATTTGGGCCGAATTGTACATACATCTGTGGTGGTAAACATGTGATGATTATAAGGTTTTACATGTGAATAATAAGTCGATCCAAAGATAGATTTATTATTTAACATAAATTATTGTCAATGTTTGATCACTACAACAAGAATACCACTTACAAATAATATTATTGTCTAAAAACTTGATATTAATGTTGTACTGGGTATCTTAAGATGGGACCGACCATTATTTGGTATATCTTTTATGGTTAAATAAAGTGGTCTATCATTCTAAATGGGCTAATTGAAGCAAGATGTCGCCAAAGTGACCTCTCTTGTGTAGATTATTCATGAGGGATGTTGGATGTTTGTGTGTGTGTAAATTCATGCGAGTATTAGTCGGCCCAAAGGAAGGTTAATACTTGGCCGAATTGCACACACACCAGTGGTGATAAATATGTGACGATTATAAGGTTTTACATATGAATAATAAATCGATCAAAAGATAGATTTATTATTTGACAATAATTATTGTCAATATTTGATCACTACAACTTACAATTAATATTACTGTCCAAAGACTTGATATTAATGTTGTGCTAGGTATCTTGAGATGGGACTTACCATTATTTGAATTTGTTGATCATTGTATTTAGTTATTAATGTGAGCATGATTGTATGTTTGTTTTGTTCTCTTTCAAAGCTAATATTTTACTATATCTGCTAAATACCAACTCTATAGACATGCTTAGTGGGATCAACTTTAAGGATTTGGAAGGAGAACATACTCATTGTTCTCGGTTGCATGGATTTAGACATTGCACTTCGGGTTGAGCAACCTGCTTCTCTTATGGATGCAAGTTCTCCTGATGATAGGAAGAACTTTGAGAAGTGAGATCGCTCAAATTGCATGAGTCTTATGATCATGAAGCCCAACATTCCGGAGGCATTTAGGGGCGCGGTATCTGAAAAGATAATCAAAGCTAAAGAGTTCCTAGCCGAAATTGAATAGCGTTTTATGAAAAACGATAAGGCAGAAACAAGCACGCTTTTGCAAAGCTTGATTCTATGAAGTACAAGGGCAAATGGAACATAAAGGAGTACGTTATGGAAATGTCTCATATTGCTTCTAAGCTTAAGGCATTGAAGCTCGAGCTGTCTAATGACTTGCTCGTGTGTTTGGTATTAATATCACTTCCTGCACAATACATTCAATTTAAGGTCAGTTACAACTGTCAAAAGGAGAAATGGACTCTTAATGAGCTCATTTCGTACTGTGTGCAAGAGGAAGAGAGACTGAAGCGAGATAGGACCGAAAGTGCTCATTTGGCTAGCACCTCTAAGGGTAAGGTCAAATAAAGAAAGAATAATGAAGCTGTTAAACACCTTATGAGATTTGGACAAGCATAAAGCCTAGTCTAAAGCATTTTCACATTTTGGGATGTCCAGCTGAGGCAAGGCCTTACAGGCCAAATGAAAGGGAATTGGACTCCAAAATTGTGAGCAACTACTTTTTTTGCTACTCTGAGCGATCTAAGGGCTATAAGTTTTATGATCCCAGATCAATTTTTGAAACAGGAACTGCAACATTTTTTTGAGGATATTGAGTTTGGGGGAGAAATAAGGTTAGAGACATTGTCTTTAAGGAAGAATCGGTTTCGATTCCTACTATCGATTTTGACAATGTGCAGGTTTCTATACCAATCATTGATCAAGAAGCGAATCTGGATCCTCAACCAGACAATGTTGAACAACCCCCAATTCAAGATGAGGTAATTGTTCCTGAGGAACAAACTCAACAAACTCAACAACCTCAAGAACCAGTGCCATTAATGCGATCCACTAGAGAAAGGAGAAATGCTATTCTGGACAATTTTTACGTATTTCTCCAGGAACATGAGGAAGATATTGGAATGATGGAAAATGATCCAATCAACTTCCATCAAGCCATGCAGGGTTCCAACTATCAAACGTGGATTGATGCCATGAATGAGGAATATAAGTCTATGCAAGACAATAAGGTTTGGGAACTTGTCCCATTACCAGAAGGTGCGAAGCCCATTGGTTGTAAATAGATATTTAAAACCAAAAGGGATTCGAAAGGTAATATGGAGAGGTATAAGATTCGTCTTGTAGCTAAAGGCTTTACCCAAAAGGAAGGGATTAACTATAAAGAGACTTTCTCTCCGGTTTCAACGAAAGACTCTTTTAGGACAATCATGGCATTTGTTGCATATTTTGACCTTGAGCTTCATCAGATGGATGTCAAGACGGCGTTTCTCAATGGTAACATTAACGAAACAATTTATATGGTGCAACCAGAAAAATTTGAGTCGGGAGACCCAAAGAATATGGTTTGCAAATTGACAGAATCCATTTATGGACTCAAGCAAGCTTCCCGTCAGTGGTACCATAAGTTTCATCAAGTGATTATCTCGTTTGGTTTTGAGATAAACGTTGTTGATAATTGTATGTATCACAAATTCAGTAGGAGTAAGCACATATTCCTGGTTTTATATGTCGATGACATACGGCTAGCCACAAATGATATAGGCATGTTGCATGAAACCAAGAGATTTCTATCAAATAATTTTGAGATGAAAGATCTTAGTGACGTCTCCTTTGTATTAGGGATCCAGATACAACGAGATCGCTCTTGAGGTATTCTCGGATTATCACAAATGAGCTATATCGATACAGTTCTCAAAAGGTTTGGCATGCAGGACAGTAAACCAGGTGACACCCCTGTCGCTAAGGGAGACAAGTGTAGTCTCAATCATTGCCCTAAAAGTAACCTTGAAGCTAAGGAAATGCAGAAGATTCCCTATGCATCAGCTGTAGGGAGTCTAATGTATGCTCAAGTATGTACGCGTCTGGATACTGCGTACATTGTTGGTATGTTAAGCAGATATTTAAGTAACTATAGGATGGATCATTGGAAAGCAGCCAATCGGGTTATAAGGTATTTGAAGAGAACAAAATATTACATGCTCTCATATAGGAGATCAGATCAGTTTGAGACCATAGAGTATTCCGACTCTGATTATACTGGATGCCAAGACAGTAGGAGATCCACATCAGGCTACATATACATGTTGGCTGGTGGAGCTATTTCTTGAAAGAGTGTCAAACAGACACTCATAGCTTCTTCCACCATGGCAGCAGAGTTTGTAGCATGCTATGAGTCATCTAACCATGGAATATGGCTACGAAATTTTATCACTGGGCTACGCATTCTGGAGGGTGTTGAAAGACCACTCAAACTATATTGTGACAATAAGTCAGCAGTGCTATATTCTAACAACAACAGGAGCTCATCTTAGTCAATGCATATTGACATTAAGTTCCTAGTTGTGAAGGAAAGAGTACAGAGTGGACATATATCCATAGAGCACATTGGGACAAACTCCATGATAGCGGATCCGCTTACAAAAGGATTACCACCCAAGGTCTTCCATGAGCACACTGCTCATATGGGTGTTATTTTGTGTAAGGATATCACATTATAGTGGGAGTTTGTATAATTTTGTATTGTATTGCTCTATATTTTTATTTTGGATATATTTATACATTTATGTATTTGGATATTTTTCTGATCAGAAATAAAGTATTCGGTAAATTACACTCTGTTACATTGTGTTAAGTTTTGATCTCACTAAGGAATAAAGTAGGACCAGTTGGAATAGACATGTATAGATCACATTGCATGTAATTTTCATGTTACACATCCATGATTGATCTATGTCATTTAGTTATATTGGTATACGTGACCATTGATGGGTTTAGTCACGATAAATGTGACGAAAACCGCTTTGATCCTATGTTGGCATAATCAATGGACGAAATTGTTCGGATATACCCTAAAATTGTGATAGCAAAATTTTGGAGCTCATAAAGTCATACACATTTGTAAAGTTACATATGTGGCCTAGTGGAAGATTGTTGGAAAATTCCATCATATGTGGCCACACATGTGAACATTAAATGTGTTGTGCTATCTTTTGGTTAAACCTAAATTAAAGTGATCTAATTAAGATTTAAAGTATTAAGGCTTAAGGGTATAATTGTCATGGAATTAATGTGTAGATACCAGAGTGCTATTTCTAATTTGTTGAGGGGCCGAATTAGAAATAGCCAACGTATAATAATTTGATTATTATATATATTTAGGGTTATGGTCCCCAAATTACACGATACTTTGGTTTTCTCTGTATCCCCATCAACAGAACAAAATAGAACACGGTAGGGTTCATAATGGTCGTGATAATTCGGAAGATCACGGCCCGTTTACAAATCTCCAGCAATGGATTCAGGTACGTTTCCGCTTTCTAGATTTATTTATTTTCTCTTGAATTGATATGGGTTGTGTTATATTGTTTAGGGTTTGATTAAATATATATATAAACATATTTAAATTAAATATTCAGATTAATTTTATACCTAAATATGTTATAATTGTACTAATCAAAATCCTAACAATGGATTATATACCCATACATGTTTTTGTTTTATCGTGTTAATTGAATTTCCTATCGATCAGATACTTTCCGATTGTTGAAGTTGGTGAAGAATTCAAATCAAAGAAGCAAAGTCAAAGTTGAGTTTTGTGAAGATGAAAATACAAGTTAAATTGCTTTGGCCTTTTGTGAAATAAAACAAAAAAAAAAATTAGGTTAAATTTGATTTATTGGAGTTCTGTGAAGTGTGCAGACCAAAGTCAACAAAGGAAGCAAACCGGAAATTGCTTCACAAAACTTTTCAAGGGAAACCGATGTGCAATGCACATCGTTTAGACAGCGGTCCGCCAATATTGAAAAACGATGTGTTTGGTGCAGTGAATTATGACAGCGGTGGGACATCGGCTCAAATCCAGTAGATTCACGTCGTGAGGTTGTGAGAGAGTTGTTGCACATATAGTGTTCAGATACAAATCCATATGAGATAGAAAATCTTATCTACAGAAGAAAGTGGAAAATGAAATAGACTCCTATTAGGATTTGGATTTGATAGTGTTTTCATATAAATACCATCATTATGTATACTCTAATTTAAATGTGTAGTGTGTGAGAAAAATTGTTAAAACGAGAGCAATTGTAGAGAGACTGAAGGGGAAATAGTGATTGTAATCAACTCTAAAAGTAGTAGATTCAGTGTGGTGCGTTCCGTGGACGTAGACAAATTATTGAACAACGTAAAATCTTTGATATCGTCTTTTTTTTTACTTACTATACCAAATAGAAAGTACTTACAATACATGTTAATTATAGATGTAGGAGAACCTAAGTGCTATGATGATGCATGTCATGGAGAAGATGAGAGCAAGTGGAAGCTTGCAATGAAAAATAAGATGAATACGTTGGTATCTAATCAAACTTGGGAGTTAGTCAAGTTGTCTGAAGGAAAGAAATCCCTACAGAATAAGTGGGTGTTTCAGATTAAAGAGGAACATAATGGTTTCAAAAGATACAAGTCACGACTAGTAGTCAAAGGCTTCCAGCAAATTGAAGGTATCGATTATTCTAAAATCTTCTCTCCTTTGGTTAAACTAACTACAATCCGGTTAGTGTTGAGTATTGTCACAATAATTATAATGCAATTTAACAACATAATTATCAAATAATGCCTATATGCACATACATGAGGACTCAATTAGATATATAAAGTAAATCTAACAACCTAATTGTCAAATAAACCCACATGAACATTCAAGAGAACTTTACTATATAAACAAACATGAATCTATCAACCCTGTCATCAAACAATCTCGTAAGAACATTTAAGGCTTAGCTATTTAGGCAAAACAACTTAATCATCCAAGCTATCACAAAAAAACTCAATCATGCAATTTAGACTCATAAAAATATGCAATAAAATGAGTCAAGGTATCTAATCAAGAGTAAGAAGAACAATAAATGATATTCAATAGAGTTCTTACTTACCTAGTCATGAAATCAAGAAGACACATGCTCAAATGATGTTAAATGATGCAAGATGGAGCTAGGCTTTGGGTTTGGAGATTTAATGAAGTTTAAAGGAATCTTTCTCTCTCAAGACTCACTCTTTCTCTCTCTAGAGTTTTTGCAAATACAAGAGAGTTGGGGAAGAAGATGAGAAAGAGAGTTTTTATAGTGGGAAAAGTGATCTCAAAAGAAAGACAAAAAAGCCCCTAAATACCGCCCTCCGCAAGAGGTCTTGCGGGAGGCACCCGTAGAGACCTGTCCCGCGAAGAAGCCTAGAGGAAGCTTTGCACGAGACTTCGTGGAAGGGTCTACAGAGACTTGTCCTGCAGAGAATGCAAAATTTACCTACCAGCCTGAATTTCAAGCGACTAAAAACGTGTTCAAATGATATCAAAACCTTTCAAATAATATACCGTTAAAAAGGTGTAGAAGTCTAAATTTTACTCCAATTAAAACAACATGATTTTGATTACTGTAAAAAGATTTATGGTCAAATGAGTGACCAAATGTCAGATCGGGACAACAACAAGAGTGCCTAAACTCATGAAAAAAACCATATAACCAAAGACCAAAACAAGAGAAGAATGGGACCTTCTCAAATGGTCATTCAACTCGCTAAGACAAGCACACCATCGTGCAAGTGCGGACACAACACCAGCACATCACACAAAACCACACTTAAATCTAGAAATGAAACGCAAGTGTGATTGTGAAAAGGATGTACAAAAATAAACAATTACAACACAAATGCAAGATGAACAAAGCATGCATGAGATGTGTATGTGTATCTAATCTCTTCAAGAATCAAAGTCAAGTGATATACCTTACGCTCTTGCACTTACTCTTGAAGTCATGGAGATGAATGGAAGTTTACCAATGGAATTTAAGCTGCCCATTAAAAAATTATCTCCAATGCGGTACGTCATGAAATATGCCAATCATAAAAATAGAGGTTCTTACAATTAGATTCTAACTCTTACCTAATCCTAGTTGACTTAAACTTAAACACTAGACTAAGTAAAGAATAAAATAATCTAATTAATTCTCTTTATCTCAATGGTGATTTGAACCTGTAACCTCCAATTAATAATTAATTCATAATTCATAATTCATAATTCATAATTAATTTAATTAAATAATCTCAAGATTCAATTAATTCCTGAATAAATATGTGTCACTTTCGTATCACATATAATTAGACAATTCGATTAATTAACTGTGACCCTTATTACTTTTAATCAATCGGGCTAGCAATAAGTCCTAATGAAACCACAGTTTTGAGCTCCAATAATAATTAGAAATAATTAATTAAACTCTTTAATTAATATTTCATGATTATTAACCTCAGAGTTATTCCACTAAAAACCTAAGGTAGCACTCTCAACTGTAGATGTATTACACAAATCAAAATTACAGTTGTTCATCGATATAACTATTGCTTATGGTATGATCCTCCAAAAGTAGTTCATAATTAGAGTAAGGTCATAAAATCCGTAATACCCCTCTAATTATATATTTTCCTTTAAGTATCATTGATTCTCTAATGAACAATAAATCATAACTTTCTTTACGGAAGAAGGAGAGTGTTCATATTGTTCAAGCCCTGAATCAACCCTTAAGGGAACTACTATCTACTTCTCGCAAGAATGAGTGGATTCCGCTATTGTGTACAGACCTTCTCAGCCACAAGCCAAACTGTGATTCCAACATATCGGGAATGCAACTTCGATTGCACTCATGGTATATCAAAAATCACGATCTAACTTGAATGAGTCAATAAGACACTCAAGATTAAGATCACCCATATATAGTCATCATTTGTCGATATATATGAATCTTCTCATGTAACGGATCTTTGGTGAGAGAATCATATAGATCGTGGCTCAATCCTATATGAGAGTGGATATCACATCATATAAGGTGCCTCCACTCTCATATCACCATATGAATAGTCTAGAATAAGACCACCGTACATTACGGAATGGATCGCAACTATAGATTAACCACAAATAAAGTACCTAACTTTATATGCTATCTACGGACTCTTTAGATTGCTCATCTCAAACTAAATACCTCTGTATATGACATTCATATACTCAGTTAGAGATTACATTCGGTAATCTTGGATGTTAAGTGCACATGATATAAATATATGAGACAGATTTATATAATGAATATACTACTTCTTTTATTAATGTTTCATTCACATTTACAAATTACAAGTTTTAAGGTATAAACCTCTAACAGTTGAAATAGGACTAGAGTAGTTATGCTCTTCTGCAGTGCTTGAGTTATGTTCAAGAGTACTGCCATTTTTGGATATAATAGCTTGCGGAAGCTTTGATACCATATACCATTTTAGAGAAGAGAAGATTCTGAGTTATTTTACTTTTAACTTTGTAAGGCACTTTTATCCTCCAGAGAGACAAACTCTTGGCATGCTCAAAAAATAAATAAAATAATTATTTACATAAAATGGTAACCGGTTGTTTTGTCCTTGTTCACAACTTAAAGATTCTAATACAGTTGACTCTGTTGACCATTTGCTTCGATACAAATATGTTTTATTTTGGTTCGATAGACAGATTGAGATATTAATTTTAGACAAACGATTTAAATCTTTTTTAATGGATTTTGATCCGTTCCTCACCATAGGTATAATCATTTTATCCTCAGTTTTTTATAATCTATTGCCACATATCTTGTAAGTAAATCAATTGTCTAAATTTATTCTTTTAATTTGTATAGCTTCAGACGTTCTCTTAACTCTCATAATCTATCCAGACATATTATATATACGAATCAATGGTATAGATGTATTCTTTTAACTTTTATATTTTCAGGCTTTCCCCAATTTATTTTATTTACGTCAATTTTATCAACCCTATAAGCATTCTCTTATCAATATTGTATATCGATTCCCGAAATACTCTCAAATTATATCAAAGCCAAATTCAATTAGCAGACAGATAGAAATCACCAAAATCAACCCAATGATTGCTTCATGTATCGAAGCTTTTTCAATTGTTATTAACCTCATTCCATGAAGAGAACCAGACTCAATTCCACTTTTTTTCTTCGAGTACCGAAATAACAAGTGCTAAAGGAAATAACAGCCAATCTCCTCCCAAATTTCACAAACCCACTTGGTGAATCTCGTCCATGACTTTTTCTGAGAAAAATGACCTTTTGAATCAGCAACGTATAAACAGTATAAGAAGCTATTTCCTTTTTTTTTTCTGGCAAAACACAGTTTGAGGATGGTATGTATACATGTTGCTTTGTGGATAGTTAATCAGACTTTATGTAAGATTTCATGAAATTGAAACAGCAATATTGTTTTGTTTTCTTTTTGTTTTATTTATTTATTTATTTATTATTTTAACTGAACAATGGCGACTGTTGATTATGGAGTTAACAAAATTTGGGAGTTATTTGAGGTTTTAAAAATGGCTGTTTTGGTAATGTGATGTAATAAAAATTAAAAGATTAAATCTTGAACATTGATTTACTTACAAGACATGTGACATTAGATTATAAAAAACTAAGGATAAATAGAAAATGAGAAAATCATCCAAATCCTTTTTTAATACCTATTATTTAATAAAATGAAGGTTTTGATTGAAATTTTCATATATTTGACCCTTTTAAATAATTTTGAAAGTTTTAAAATTAATTGAGACTCCTAAAAAAAGAAGAAGAAGGTGTTTTTGCCATTAACTTGAGTTGAATGAGTTGAATGAGTTGAAAGTACAATTTCACCTCAATTATATAATCTCTGTTTCTTGAGATATAATTATCACACTATTGACTAATGCTAATCAATTTATTAGTCCAAAAAACAACTCAAATTATACGGTAAATGATTTGTTATTGTTATATCATTCACATTAACCTATGATTTGTATAGTGATGCCAACTTATTTACCACATCATTTGAGATGAATTTTTGGTTAATTTTTTAGGTTATATAGTATTACTTTAATTATAAACCACAATGACAATTTATCATTTTTTTTTATTGGTTGTTAAAGTCCAAGGCAAAATAAACATTTAGCTATTTCTAAAACCATTCACCATCCAAAATTTGATGAAAAGGCAACTTTTATAGATTTAAGAACCAATTTGATAATGCATAGATAATTAAAAAGTTGAAACGGTGAGGAATGTCATATTTTTTTTTATTGTAAAGTAATGATGTCACCAGTTTAATAACTTATGTTTAAAAGACACTTATTAGGGTGAACTACTAAAATTGTTCTTAAATTTGTCATTGTGCTTCCATCAACACTTTTAAAATATAAAAGTTGTTTTCACTTTCCAAAAAAATTATCTGAAAATCGATCTTTTTATTTTTTTTTCATGCATTTGTGACTGGTTTAATAATGTATCAATTCGTGTATGAACATATAGTCTCCAGAATTTGCACGAGCTTTTTATCTTCTTTTTCGTTTCCGAGTTTTTTTTCTATTGATTCGAGTTTTTTTTCTATTGGTGCGAGATTTTATTTTTTTAACTATTTATGAGATTTTTTGGAAAGAATTCAAGTTTTTTTTTATATTGGTTCGAACTTTTTTTTTTTGTATTGGTCTGAGCTTTTTCTATTAGTTTGAGTTTTTTTAATTTTTTTATGAGTTTTTTTTCTATTGGTCTGAGATTTTATTTTTTTGACTACTTACAAGATTTTTTTGAAAGAATTCGAGTTTTTTTTGTATTGATTCGAGTTTTTTTTCTATCTTTTTCGAAAAAAAATTCTATTGGTCTTAGATTTTATTTTTTTGACTATTTGTAAGATTTTTTTTGAAAAGAATTCGAGCATTTTATTGTATTGGTTCGAGCTTTTTTTAATTTTTTTTCCAAACTTTTTTTCTATTGGTTCAAGATTTATTTTTTTTGAGCTCAACCTCCGAATGCATCTGTGTAGCGTCTGAGTTTCAACAGAACTTTCTCTCTCTATTTCACAACTGTCACTGTAAAAAAATAAATGAAAGAAATCTGATGGAACAACTATTGGGGTCATTTTTGTTCGTTCACCATAATAGGTGTCTTTTAAACATAAGTTATTAAACCAGTGACAGTGTTGAAATGCCACCTCAAAAAAATGTTATTTAACTCTTGAACCCTAATTAAAAAATAGGATATTATCAATTGGATTCCTATGTTTTTTTTAATTATCTATTTTTTATTCACTTATTCACTTTTTAATGGATTGGTCCCTATAGTTTCAAAAACCACTCAATTTGATCCCTCTAACCAAAATTTTGATAGTCAGCCGTCACAGAAAATGATAAATAGAGTAGTGTTAGACAACCTAAAAATTTAGCCCAAATTTCAATCCAAATGATGTGGCAAGTGTAGACATGCCCAAGGTTCCTGTCCGATTCGGAACAGTTGGTTCCAGTTATGGACGAAGCCATAATCGAAGCCGGACCGTAGACCGACGGTTCCAGTTTCGGTTCCTTCGGTTCCAGTTCAATTTCGCTGGTTCGGTTCCTCTCTTTTTTTGTTTAATTATTACTATTATACTAATTTCAAAATTATTACCAAAACATAAGTCATGTAATAATGTGAAATTGTAAATGAATTTTATTGTATAAAGTTGTAAGCCGAAATTAAAATTGAAAAGAGAAATACTAAATACATAAATTGAAACAAATGTATAAAACTAAAAAATAAAAATTGGTCTTACACTTAATTTGTACCAAAATGAAGTTGCCTACGTATCCTCTTGGGGTTAGAGGAATCAAAGATCAAGTAGATCTTTTACATTTTATTGCCTTTTAAATCTATAAGTCTGTAACTAATCGTTGCCTTCCGTTCCGGTGCTGGTGGTGTGATTATCATCGAAGAAATCGTAAATCACTTTTGGGTCCATTTCTTGTTGTCTATATTCAGCCTTTTATCCAATCATCAACACACACTTGGACTTGAATTGATTCTGGACTCAAAAGCGACCGTATTAAGTCCAAAAATATTTCCACCGGTGCTAAACTCTTGTTCTACAGCCACTGTAGAACCGGTGTTGCAAGAATCTATTTGGCTATTATAGACAATATTGGGAAGTGCATTTGATGTTCCCTCCATCAATGTAGAATATCAAATTGATCCATATCATCGTTTTCCATAAACTCAAAATTGGTACGGTGATAAGTTTCAATCTTATAATACGAGACCGAACTTGATGAAGAAGAAGAAGAATAACCTCGTAATCTTTTGATCTTTTGGGATAATAATGCAGACTCTGCCCCCAACACTCCAGAAGATCGAGTTTGGGAGACATTTTCAGTTTATGGAACACTGATGTTCAATGATGGACCATAAATTCTACGATATTCATCATATAACTGATAAAATAATGTCTTAATTGTAAAACAATAAGTATTAATATCAACTTCTATACCTAAACAATCATAATAAAGAGTTAAATAATCTGTCAAATTTTCTATTTTACAACGTGGGTCAAAACACAATGCAAACAGGTAAATAGTTGGAATCTCCCTATAATAGTATAACCATTTTTTTTCATAGATTCAATGCATGCATCTAATTGTATATCAGATGAACAGTCAACAAATGCCCCAGTAATATTACAACCCTCAATAATAAATAATTGAGTAGTAGGATAATAAATACCTGACAAATTGTTAGTAGCACTATTAAAAACTTATAACAAATTACAAATTTTTGTACAAACATCCCAATGGTTTGTATAAAGATTGATTTGACTAACATTATATTGTATAAAAGAAACTAATAAATCCTTATATTCATAACTTTCACAAAGCAATTTATAAGTGGAGTTTCAACGTGTTGGAACATCACGAGAAAATCTAATGAAATGTCTATTTTTCTGTTTACAAAATCTTACTCATGCTTTCATAACATTAGGAAGTTTCCACATATATGAGAGAGCATCCTTAATGGGTTTAATAAAAGATCGAAGAATTTCCAAACCTTTTTGAACGTATAAATTTAAAACATGGCAAACACATCTTGATGAAAAAATTTACTATTAAAATAAGGCTTGCATAATTCAATTAAAGCAGGAATAGCTGTCGTATTATTTGAAGCATTATCAAAACCAATTGAAAAAAATTTGCTTTCAATTTTATACTCTTCAAAAATCATTTTCATATTTTTATAAATATTATCAGTAGCATGTGCATCATCAAAAACTCTAAATGCAAGAATTCTTTTTTGTATAGTCCATGCTTTGTTCATATAATAACAAGTTACACCCAAGTATGAATGCGCTCACCCATTGTCAGTCCATATATCGGCACATACAAAAACATGACCTTTATAGTTCGTAAAATATTTTTTCAAAATCATTTTTTTTATATAAATATCATACATTGTACGTGTGAGAGTGATTCTAGGGACACGACATGCAGTATGATTTAATGTTTTATAACAATATTTAATAAAACCAATTTTTCACCGAAACTAAAGGGGTTAATGTTCTATAGCTACCAACCTATCTAATTTTTCTCTATTAGTTTGATCACTATATTTAAATAATTAAGTGTTAAAGGTAGAAAACCTGAAAATTTGAGACTAAGTACTCCCTTTGACATGTTCTGTTGAATGATGGGTCATAATATACTTTCTATATTTATCGTATCCTCCAGAATATATACGACGTACATCTTGATGGTCCTACGTGATCCCAGTTTCGAACATACATATATATCCAATATTTAAACGACCAAAAAACTCATACAAAGTTGAAGTCAGTGTCACTAATTACAAGAGAAAATCTTCCTATGGGTTAGGCATCTTTTATTGACTATCGTGCATGGTGAATGGTGACAAATTAAAAATTCTAAGCCACGTTTTTTTTTAAACATCTAAGCCACAATTTCTCTGAGTCAAACATGACTTTAATTTATTGAGCAACAGGATAAATGGAAGTCTCACGTTAGTGCTGTAATAATGGGCCGACCCGTGACAGGTCGGTCCGGTCGGTCCGGTCGATCTATGAAGACAACGGACCGTGTTCGGTACGGCTCATGAAGAAAATGGGCCAGGCCGTGACAGGCAGCGTGTCGGGCCGCTCGTAGGAGGTCCGGCAAATCGGCCCGCTACGGCACGTCAAGCAGGCGTATCAGGCCCATGGACCGGCCTGTCGGACCGGTCCGTTTGGCCAACCAGGTTTTGTTTTCAAAAAAAAAAAAAAAACCTCCAACGGCTGGAATTTGAATTCTAGCCGTTGGAGCCAAAAAAAATTACAAACCCCCTTTGAAATCTTTTAAATTACATTTTGAACCACAAATCAAATTTTTTTATAAATACTTCCATCCATTTCATTTTTCATTCACTCTCTCTATCATTCTTTCAATCTCTCATTCTCTCAAATCTCAATCTCTAATATATTCTCCAATTCTCTAAACTTTTTCATTCAATTTGGTTATTACTCTCTCTATAAAATTCTCTACATTTTCCACCAACACACCAAATTTTAAAGGTACAATTTTGTTATTGCTTTTACTCAAACATAATTGAACCAAGAAGAAGCTGTTTGTCTCCAAAGATGGTGGAGATACTAACATGCTTTCGGGATTGGCAGCATGCTAAAAAAATGTTGTAAAATCTAACTGTAGATAAAGAGCTTATTCTAAATTTCGACAATCTATATATTGATGACCCTGCAGGTAGTGGTCAATGCCAGAACTAGGTTATACTTTTACATATGTATTTATTATTTACTTGTAAGTTGTAAAACGGTTGCACTCTTTTTCCCTTACCGAGTTTTTATCCTACTGGGTTTTTCTTGGTAAGGTTTTTAATGAGGCAATCATGTAAATATGTAATATTGAATTCCATAAGTTAAATAAATAATTGCTCGTTCTCTTTATTCATTTCAAACCCTAAACCCTAAACCCTAAACCCTAAACCCTAAACCCTAAACCCTAAACCCTAAACCCTAAATCCTAACAAACGTAATTTGAAAAAAAAAATTGGACCAGACCTGACTAGCCCGCCAGACCAGGCCAGCTAGAACGCCCGCAGCCCGGCCTGGCACGGCCCACCTGAGGCAGGCCGACGTGCCGTGCCGGGCCTGCGGTTCAGGAAATAGGTCGGACCGGGTCGACCCGCGACACCGTCGCATGCCAGGCCCAACCAGGTTTGTTTTCACAAATGGACTAGCCAGGCCGTGCCTAATGAGCCAGGCCAGCCTATTTTTACACCACTATCTCATGTTAGAATTCTCATATCATAGTAGACATGCCCACGGTTCCGGCCGGTTCCAGTTCCGGTTCAGAACCGCCGGTTCTGGTTCCGGACGGAGCCAGAACCGGAACTTGAACTGTAGATAGGCGATTCTGGTTCCACCGGTTCGGTTCTTTTTTTTTTTTTACATTTTTGCTTAAAAAAATAAAAAATTGAAACCGGCGGTTCCAGAACCGGAACCGAACAGCCGGTTCCTAGCCGGTTTTTTTAGGAGATGAACCAGAACCGAACCTTCACCCCCACGGTTCTGGTTACGGTTACGGTTACGGTTACGGTTCATTTCACACGGTTACGGTTCGGTACCACGGTTTGAACATGTCTACACCATAGGTGGTATGTTAAACAAAAATGGGTCCCGTGAATATCAGCTTGGACTAAAATTTCAAATATAGTTTAATTATAACATTGATAAAAAAATTTGCCAAGTACAATATAAGATTGCATCTAGATGTGTAAATTAAATAGGATTAGACAACACGGAACAAGGGTCAGGAAATACAAACATGACATGCATCCAAACCATACAATTGGTTGGAAAAAGAAAGTTACAAAATGAATCGAAAGATAGAGAAGTTAGAAGTTTGAGAGGGAAAATTAATATTGGAAAAATTAGAAGAAAGCAAATGTTAGAAGATAGAGAGAGAAAGTACGAATGAAAAAACAATGTAATTAGGATCGGCAAACTACGTTAGGATAATATCTTGAGAGGAACAAAAAAACGATGTTAGCATCCACTATCATGTTGTATTAATGTTAGATCAGTCACTTCGAGTTGACGAATGCGTTCGATTCAATCCCCTAAAAATTTAAATTGACCGGTGAAGTTAGCTCTAAATTCTAATTCTCATGTGTAAAGTTTGTTCATTACTGGCGTGTAAAAGTTCATTTTATAACCGGCCATTATATGTAAAGTTTCATTTTATAATTTACTTGTAGATTTCCATTTTATATCTAGCTTGGACAGTTCTGTTTTATAATTGGCATGTGAAATTCTACACGTAAAGCTGTTAGAAATTGAAATCAAGTTTTTTTTTTCATTAATACATCCGTTCCTCACTCTCAAAACACTAAATAATGACATACCATATGATAGCAAAACTAAATTAATTTATGACATTTCAAGTTTCTTTGACGAACATGGGTTTGGTATACATGCATCATCAATTTAAAAAAAAAAAAAAATTGACAGTAAGGCTTTTGCAAAGACAAAATTTCAGGAGAAAGACTTCGCTGGAATAAATAGAGAAAAATGCAAACAGAGAGAAACGCACTAATAAGGGAGAGAAAATAAAAACATTAGAGTTTTCAAAAAATAATAAGAAGAAGAACATTAGTTATTTAGATGGGTATTTTGGGTACATCGGTGTCTATAGACTAAAGTTAACCAAACGACCACAAACTTTTCTTTAAAAATTCTACTTGTTGAAATTGCTTCTAAAAGGTCTTCTGCTGAAAGATCAACTTGAAAAACTCTTCTAAACTGACCCTTAAAATTTTGTAAAAAATTTCATAATTTAAATGCTAAAACCAATAATTTCGTCAACAATAAATTAAATCCTATTAAAAGATGCATCATGGTCTGGCAAAGGGAAATGCTAAACCACACGTTTTCTATTTTCTTAACTTTATTATAAAATTGTCAATAATGGATCAGAATATGTATAACTCGGTTAGTAGATATACGAGATTGAAACTTGGATGAATAATTTTTAAATCAATTGATCAAATCATGTTAAAGATAAAAAGCTTTAAAAAAAAAAAATTACCATTAATGGTTTAGCATCCTTTTCCATTTAACTATAATAACGCCACTCAAGTGGAATAGTGGATACACCATTCATGTCCACTTAGAAGTGGCGACCGGTCACACATCTCCAGACGAGAAATGCCCATCGGTGTGATGAAGATTTGTATTTCCCTCCGTGTCAAAACCTCTGTTTGGCTGATCGCCAAAACTAGTCTTCTCCTTCTCCGCTGTTTTTTTTTGTTCTATTGTATTTCTTAAACAAAAAAAAAAACAGAAAAGAAGTGGTGGTTTAAGGGTGGTGGGGCCCGGGGGTTACTTAAGCAGTAGAAGACCGCTTGTACTTTTGATGGTTTTTAAGAACTACCAAAATGTGCTCGTCTTTACATTTTTATAGTAAAGCATCAAAGAAAAAGAAATAAAAATAAAAATCCATCATCAATCATTGATGTAATTGACACATTTTAGTAAATGTTTTATCATTTTAACTTCCAAAAGCTTGAATTTTCTTTTCAAGAATCATGCAACCTTCATCAATATAATGGAAAATAAAGCTAATTTATATTTATATAGGAAAATAAAGATCAATATTGTAAACTTTTATTATTCAAAACACCATTCCCTCTATGAAAGCGTCAATACTTTGACTAGTACACATCACAGATCAGGAATTATTGCTACATCATATTACAGCTTATTGATTCTCGTGCATAATCAAAATTGCAATCAAGGGCAGAAGACGACCCTGTAATTAGTTCCACCAGGGCAAGTGAAAGTGCTTGTCTGATCATCTTTAGGGTAACTATAAGCATCAGGGCACTTCTGCTTGAAAAACCTGGAGAAATCGGTTGCTCCACAGGTGCCAGAATTGCAACAATACTGATCTGTTTTGAAAACGGTACATGGATTGTTACACCCACCAGAGGCCCTGAGTTGATTTGGACACTGCCCATTGATATCTGCATCACATCTTATTCCACGGCAGCCGCCTGATACTGGGCTGAAATCCATAGGAACATTGAACCCATCAACAAGAGATATGTCGAAAAAGTCGCGGTTGTTGAATTGGTTTAGTGCATATTCAGCTAGTGTGTTTGGAGGTTGGCCAAAACCACGACATTGTAGCTGGCCATTGCAATCACCGGTCTCACACCGACCTTGGCCTGCTGCGTTGAATGAACACTTGGTTCGTGCCCAAATACGGGCTTGCTTGGTGCCTGCATTGACATTGATGGTCCATGATTGACCTCCGTTCAGTTGGCGGCCACCACCAGGGACTGCAGCAGCCCAGACCGTGTAACGGCATTGGTTTCGGATCTCGAAGGTGGCGGCATTGGTTGAGGTGAAGGACAAGGAGACAAGGAGTAAGGAGACAAGTGAAAGTAATGAAAACAAAGTCATGTTCGGTTGAGAGATACGATGGAGTAGTTTGTATTGTGTTGTGTGGTTGTACTGAGGCCATGGTGTGAATTTATAAGGGCAAGGTGGTGGGCTTAGTGCATATAGATAAGATTATTGTGTGGAATTCTCAGATTATTGTGTGGAATTCTCAGCATGTGTACTGTATAGATAAAATTATTGTATGGAATTCTCAGATTATTGTGTGGAATTCTCAGCATGTGTACTATTTATAACATCTCCACCGATCTCCCTTGAACACAATTCTTAACTTAATCAAGGGAGTATATGTACTTTTTATAGCTCTAACCGATCCCTAATTAAATGGCTCCCTTAATAGTATTTTAGTAAAGTTACTTTCTTAATTAATGGATGTTTTTCCTTCTAAATGACTCCACATATTTAAGATTATTAAAAGACCTAAATAATATATAATATTTATTAAACACAATATCTAATATTTAAATAATAATAAAATATCAAATGAATCATTTAAAAAATTATCGTTGAAACACATAATCCCCTTTATAATCATATACATTCTATTTAAGGGAGTTTTAAAGCAATACTATAGAGTTGCTCTTAATTTTTTGTTGGATATTTTTTCCAATTCAAGCCACGACTTTTCATTGTAAAGAGTAATACTCTGCTCCTCAAAATATCAGGAGAGTGATAAATTTGTAGAAGTGAGTGGAATTCCACCTTGGCTTCTTTTATGTTGCACGTGTAAGATAACTAAAGATTGTTACGTGGCACTATGGTTGCCGATTCATGATCGCTTAGACATATTATATATATACGAGCTTATATCTAACACTATGTGAAAATTATACGTAATAATATTTTAATAATTTAATTTATTTATCTAAGATATTAAATAATTAATCAATGGTCAAGTGAAGCTTTTTCACGTGGTATTTTGAAACTCTATGATAATATATTATTCATCAAACATTAAAGTAAAAATATATGATTTAATAATATTAATAATTCTCATTAAATCTAAAAAATCAACTGTTAATTGAAAAAAAAATGAAGAGTGGAAGAATATAAAACTGAAGAGTTTGAATAAAATTTTTTTATTAAAAAAACTTAAAAATGGTCAAGTTTTCTCATACCGATACGTGGCATGTTAAGGTTTTAAAATAAGATAAAATATTAATAGTACACAAAAATCAAGAGTCAATCCCATAATTAATAGGATAATGAAGAGAATGAAGAATCAATTTCATAACTAATGAGATAATTAATAATTTTTCTTAATGAACCAAAAATAAAATAACATAACTTACTAAATATTATATATATATATTGAGTCTCTCATAAGGGATCCTTTATTTTAATTTCGATAATGACCACTATGAAATCACATTGATTTGAATGAATTTTTATTTGAATCATATAAAGTGAGTCTCTCATAAGGGATCCCTTATTTTAATTTCGGTAAGAACCACCATGAAATCACATTAATTTGAATGAATTTTAATTTTATTTTTTTTTGTAATTGATAAGTTCATTGAAATCTACCTATGAATAAAATTTGAATATTTTGCAAGCATTACAACCCTAATATTTATCTATAGTAGTAATTTGTCCATCGAGTCCATCGAATCCATCATCCGTAAGTAAAGAGCACCTCACAAATCTCAATCGGGTCCATTGATTTTCCAGCATTTGTGGTTATGAGTGGAATGTTAGCCTTACCGAAGGGTTGCATAGCAAACAACAGCTAATTGAAAATCCAAGTTTGCCAAAGTTGAAATTCCTGGTTTCAAGTTTGGTTAACCAAAACAAACATGATAAATATAACGAAATACGTCACAACAATAATCAATTCAAGATTACATTTTAACTACTAAAGTGTTTCCTTAAAAAAAACTGTTATATGTAAATTTTATTGAATGTAAACATCACTTACAGGTAAGGCAATCCCTTAAAGAGATTGTCAGATGAACATCCGAGTTGGCATCTAGAAGGCACCATCCAAGACATTACTAAGGAATAAGAATCCGAGTAAGCCCGAATACGGGTACTCGGCACGTTCAGTTCTACTCGAGACAACATAAGAGGCCTGAATAAAGGAGTTCAATACATGATTCACATGCGAGAATAAGCTCAAGAAGGAATCTAGAATCATACTCTGATACGCAAAGCATCAGTGTTTCATTCCCCGTATCAAAGGATGAAAGAATTTAGAAAGTTTCTAGAAGGATAAAACACCAAACAGGAAACAAGTTCAAACCAAATCAACAACTCTACTCTTCTAAAAGATTGCTCATCGATTAGGAAATAAGATCCTAAGCGGGTTGTGTAATCAGAGTCCCACAAAGATTCAAACTCACAGGATCTCAGAAACAGGAATAAAGACAAAGACGACCTTGACAAGTAATAAATTTTAGTTAGATACAATCTCCTTTTCTTACTAATGTAACGAGGATTAGGGTTCTATGCACATATAAATAGACCCCTAATCCTATTAGAGAAAAGAGGATAGATTCAAAAAAAAGATATGTTAGACAAAAAAAAATAGAGAAGAATTCACTGTAAGAGATAGGCAAGAGAGATCGAGTGGTGTAATTTATCATTCAATAGTGGATTTGGCTTGGTTGGGCACTCAACCACCCGTGGATGTTTCTCCGATCACCGGAGTTTCACCACTTATACTCATATCATAATAACTTCAAATGCATTCTCTTTCTCTTTCTCTTTCTCTTTCTTTTTTGACAGGTCATAATCAAACCCAACCTGTTGACTTTCTTGACCATCGAGAAATCGACGTCAACAATTGGGGCTAGAAGGAGGGGGTGAACCTTTGGTCTTTTTAAACGATGGCCGGTAATGGAAGCAAAGACAGTTCTAGGGACATCCAAAAATCTTAAGATAATGCTCATATAGGCGGGAACACTCAGGATCCTACCACAACCACCGGGAACAAACCGATATCCCTAGCTGACATTCAGCAAGTCCCTCCTACCAAAGAGGACATAGCGCGTCGCTTCCGTGATGCATTGCAATAGTTATTGACGGTTACGGTGTAAGAAGGAATAGATCTATTAGTCACGGGAGAGACACATCCGCCAAATCCTCCATCACCTCCTAGGCTCTGATTGATTATAATTGAGCCGAAACCAAATATATCAATAGGCGTCAGGAACTCAGATCCAGTCAACCAGACTGGGGGTACGACGCGTAACCAGGACAAGGATAATGAAACGCCCGCAGAAGAACAGCCACACCAAAGACGAAGCCACAGTCAAGCAGGCCATGATAGGCATCGTAAATACGGCCAACGGAGAGATCGGTCATCATTATCAGAAGGCAATGATTGTCATCATCGTAAACGGCACCATGGGACCATAAGCTTACAAGGATTGGCTCGTGAGACTCAGAGGCAGAATGAATAGGAGCTGGAAACTAGTGTGACAGTCACTCGACAGCTCGACCATCGGAGAGAGCAGATGGGAGACAGAGATGATGTGATTCAAAGTCTGACCCAAGAAGTCGAGAATAACAGGCGTCAAATGGACGTGTTGATCAGGCGGTATGGATATAATGAATTGTCTAACGACGATTCTGATAGCCCATTTACTAAAGATATACTACAAACGCTATTCCCAAAAAGATTCAGGATACTGCACGTGGAACAGTTCAAGAAAGATACAGATCCTAAAGAGCATGTTAGGTGATTTAAGAGCGTCATGGCCCAGTATGCCCAAAGTGATCCGTTGTTATGCCTTAACTTCCTACAAACTCTTGGGGATACAGGCTCAAGATGTTTCGGGAGATTGCATCCACCTAGTATTAGGAGTTTTGGCGAATTGAGTAGGAGATTTTCAAGAAAATTCCTTGGGAATGTACATGGGAAAAAATCGGTGGCATATCTTTCTCAACTCAAACAAGGAAAAGACGAGTCGCTAAAGAAGTATCTAGGAAGATTTGATCAGGCGGTCTCAAAAATCTGTAGTGCGAATGATGAGGCAATAATCGCTGCATTTATAAACAACTTACAGAATGAGCATTTTTCTTTTGACTTAAAAAGAGCTCGTCTAACTAGATATGCAGACAAGATGGATATGGCAGGAGGATATACGCTGGTAGTAGAAGAAGAAGAGTTGGTGACATGAGATAGTTACTTGCATTGGAAGAAACCCGAACAAAAATATGCCGAGTCAAAGTCATAGAGCCATAAAGGTAAACAGAAAGAAAGTAGCAAAGAAAGAAGCAAAGATGGGGGAAGTGGACGTAATATTGACCAAACCAGGAAAAAATTTCAAGGAAAGTATACGAACTACACCCCACTTCGGAAAAAGCAGGATGAGATCTTGACAATACCATAAGAGAAGGATATGGTGAAAAAGTCGCGCTGGCAGTCACAATTTGCCCGGTGAGATATGATAAAGTATTGCAGGTTCCACAAAGAAACCGACCATGAGACTTCCAAATGTTACCAGCTCAGAGACTATATAGAAACCCTCATCCGAGAATGATATCTGTAAAAAAATGAGAAGTCATGAACTCAGAAGGAAACCAAGCCGGAGGATCATAACTCAGATCGGAATAAAAAGGCCAGCCTCGAGGCGAGTGGTGCGATACAGACTATCTTTGGTGGACCGTCAATTGGGAGAAGTAATCAAGAGCGAACTCAAGAAATCCGAGAAGCAATGGAAGCAAGACAGAATTTTGATGTTAACTCCATCGAGCCGGATCCGAAAAGAATAAAGGAATTATAGGACCCGATAATATTCACTAAATCTGACTCATATTGGGTCAATGTCCGGCCAAACGACACGCTTGTCATTAGTGCTCGAATTGGCCATAGAGAAGTTAGGAGGATACTAGTGGACAATGGTAGCTCAGCAGACATCCTCAGCGTGGCTGTTTATGATCAACTAAGATTAGATCGAAAGGACTTGCAACCCTTTCATATCCCACTCAGAGGATTTAGAGGAGTTGAGGCAGATCTCTTGGGACAATGAAATTACCCGTAAAAATCGTGGTAGCACCCTGTCAGAAAACAGTGCTACTCGACTTTGTGGTGGTAGATATGAACAACTGGCCTTACAATGCCTTACTAGGCCGACCTTTTCTAAACAAGACAAAAGCAGTGATAGCAACTTACGTCCTAATGATCAAATCTCCAACTGAATGGGGAGTAGGAAAGGTCAAAGGTTCACAAAAAATGGCTAGAAGAGCTAATCTCTCCGTTTTTAAGGACAAGGATAACAGCGGACACCAAGTTTGTACTTTAACCCAACCAGATCAGGCTGAGAAAGAAGAATCACTGATGTTCAAATTCGATCCAATAGAGGAACCTGAAATGTCCAAGAATGAGCCAACAGAAGAGGTGATCTTAAAGGAAGATGAAACAACTAGAAATATCAAAATCGGAACTAATTTAGAAGAGAAGGTCAAGATAGACCTCATCAATTTGCTTAGAGAATACATAGATGTGTTTGCATGAAGTCACGAAGACATGGTGGGGATAGACACGCGAGTGATATCACACCACCTGGTTGTAAATTCGAGTGAAAACCTGTGATTCAGAAAAGAAGGTCTTTTAACCTCGAAAGGAATCGAGCAATTAAGCAGGAGGTAGAAAAGTTACTCGATGTAGGATCAATCATAAAAATCAACTATCCTTAGTAGGTGGCAAATGTGATTTTGGTCCAAAAGAAGAATGGTCAATGGAGAATGTACGTAAATTTCACGGATTTGAACAAGGCCTGTCCAAAAGATAGTTTTTAACTCCCACGAATAGACCAACTGGTCGATGCAACATCAAGTCATGAATTGCTCAGTTTTATGGATGCCTATTTTGTTGACGTTGATTTCTTGATGAAAGATAAAAGCCAACAATGTTGGATTTGGTTGTCGCTTGTCAAAAGAGAATGAGAAAGAGAATGCAATTGAAATTATTAAGACACGAGTTTACGTGGAAAAACTCCGGTGATCGAAGAAACGTCCATGGGTGGCTGAATACTCAACCAAGCCAAATCCACTATTTAAATGAAGAATTACACCAAACGATCTCGTTTGCCTCTCTTTTTATGATTATTTTGTATGGCTTGCCTCCTATTACAATGAGATTGTGGGTCTATTTATATGTGTATAGAACCCTAACCCCTATCATATAAGTAAAAGAAATTGTATTTTAATTAAGGCTGGTTGCTTATTGGAGTCATCTTTATCTTTCCATTTTTCAGAGATCATGTGGAGATTGAATATGATTCTGATGGTATAATCTGTTTAGGACTTATTTCCTTATTGATGTGCGGTTTTCTTGAAGAAGCAGAGTCGTTGCTGGATTTGGAATCTGTTTCATGTTCGGTATTTTATTCTTCTAGAAAATCTTTTCGATATAGATGTCTTGCGTATTTGAGCATGACTCTTGGTTCATCCGTGTGAACCGTGTGCTAGGTTTCTTCATTCGGATTTCCCGTATTGTCCTAAGTAAAACATTATGTGCTAAGCACTTGGTCCCGAGTAGGACATAACATGTCGAATACCCGTCTTCAGACTTACTCGGGTTCCTATTCCTTTGAGTGACGTCTTGAATGGTATTTTTCTAGATGCCTACTCGGATGCCCATCTGGTAATTTTTCAATGGATTGTCCATCTTGTCAGTGATGTGTACATTCGACAAAATATGCATAAGACAATACCCCCTTAAAATATTTTTGTCGAGTAGGAATGTCTGTTCTTAGCAAGAGTATTTTAATCGACCTTTTAGTCTTTTATGCCTCATTAATACCATAATAATAATCTTTAAACATCGATTTGCAGTAATGGTGTGTCTTAATGGCTACCACGTAAATGCAATTTGTCCCTTCATGCGAAATCTCAGTGATTGCAACTTTTTAGAATTCTGACGGCTTGATCAATTCTTTTCATGACACGTGCCTTTCAACTTCTCCATTCCTCTAGTAGCATTTATGAGAAACAACTTATGGGTCGTCTGATACGCTGCCTACTTCGTTAAATCCTTCTTTTTGATTTTTCTCATTTTTTGAAACCTTCGGGTTTCGTGTCATTGCCCATTTAAATGGTTTACTGAAGGGGGATACTCCGGTTCATTTTCACAGAAGCAAATAACCAACCCAGATTTTCTCACATACAGATCCATCGAAGTTTTTCCTAGTTTCTTCGTATCTACTTTAAAGGTCAGTTCCGATGAATCATGTTTCACGTCACCGCCTTTTTGTTATAGCTTTCAAAGCGCTTGAACATGGAGACCTTCAATTGGTTTCTTGTTTTCGTAGATTATTGGGGGAAATTCCTCCTGACGAGCCTCATTTTTTAGATGTTGATGTTTATGTGTTTCATCTTGACGCTCATTTTAGTTATAGTTCTGAATCTTCTTCCAGCTCTGAATCTTCTGTTTCTGGTCATCACAGGGTTCCTTTGTGATCAAGGATGGGAAAGCATCTGAGTAACCGTGTGGTTCACAAATATGGCTCAAGCAGCATTTGAATTGGAAGGCAAATAGTTAACGAGAAAGATGTTGATGAGGAACACAGTGCATCTCGCATTCTCTTCTCGTCTAATTTTTCGAGTGGATATGATGCTGAGCCGAATGTAGTCGGGGAAGATGAAATTGAGAAGTATCATGCTTGGTTTGATCTGAATGACCTAGTTTTAATGGCTCATGCTGGTGATAGAGCCGTATGGAACCCTCCTCCGGGCATGGTAGAGATTTATAGGTCTATGTTCTGCTATGGTGTGACTCTTCCTCTTCAGCCGTTCATCACTTGGTTCCTTACCGAGGCGGGGATCGCCCCTGCTCAACTTGGCCCGAATAACTATAGCACATGTGGAGTCGAATGAACTTGTCACCGCCCTCTCGCCGAGAAATCAGGCATTTTAACACACTAAGGCAATCTGGTCGGACTGGAACTTATTTTCTTATGTCCAGCCCGCCAGATAACTAGGTCTTGAGGGGACGAAAGTGAACCGGGGAGTTGATATTTCCTCTGACGCCAAAAAGAAAGGCTTTGTATGGAGATTTCCTTCCTCAAACAAGCATTGGAAGAATAGCTGGTTCTTTACCGGAGGGAACTTAGGACTTGGGACTTGAGGGCAAGTTCTCAGTTGGGGAGAATCAATAAGTGTTAAAGGTTTCTCGTTTCTTCTGCTTTCCTGATCGTTGGAACAAGACACAACTTATTTTTATTGACGCCGAGTTGACTAGACTTGCTAGGGCGGTCGTGCGTACTCTGGAAAAGAGGAGCAGATTCTATCTTTTTAATGAGAAGAAAATGATAAACCTTGGCGTCTTTAATCAGATTTCAAATTATCGCAGGTGATGTAAGTAGAATCTTCTTGTTTCATTTCACTCGTACATTTACGTTTTTTTTATTGGTTCTCACTTGTGCAGTATATGATTCGGACATCGTCTGCGACGTCCAAGCTCACCAGGTGAAATCGATCATTCAGACGAGCTGAAAAGAAGCTTCTCGCGATAATAAAAAAGGGGTTGCTCTGCCTGATGAGTCTGATGAAGTGTTTGATGAAAAGGACAAGCAAATTCTTGAGTTTATTTTCGAAGAGGTCATTCAGCCGACCGTGGGGGAATCGAGTTGCCCGAGTGGCCCTATCGAGAATGACGATGCTCAGAGGGTGTCTGAAGGTGAGGGCAGACAGGGAGGATATCCCAGTGGTACAACATCTGGCGTGCCGAGTTCTATAGTCGAGGAACCGTCTACAGAGCAGTTCGCAGTTCACAGTTAAGGATGATGAAGGTGTTAGGACACCTCCAGATGAGCAAATTGATCTTGATTCTGATCTTTTTAAATCTTTTCAAGATATTACGGAGAATCAATAGGATCATATGGCTGACCTCGATTTCCACCATAATCGGGCTGAGAAAAAGAAGGCAGCTGATTCTCCCGCCCATCCCCGTAAAGTTTCTCGGGTGGTATCATTTATTGAGTTGAGTGATGATGATACCGAGGTTAGAGTTTCCCCAAGCGTTCATGATAAGGCGCATGTGGGAAGAGCGAAAACTTCAAACCTAAACAGAGATTCTTTACCTTTGAGGTTGAAGATGTAAGGGCGGAATACTAGGAAAACCCTTTCTGTCCCACCCTTCAGGATATGCTAAGGGTGATGTCATCTGGTCGGGCCTTTATTGGAGATGATCATTGGAGCCGTTTCAGGGTTGGTTCCTCTACAGACCATCTTCAAAACGTTTTCAACAACGCGAGCTACGTAAGCCTTCTATCCCATATTTTGCCTTAATGCTTTGTCTTGGATTTTTTATTCATTTTTCCTTACAGATGGTGGCCGAGTTTACCGAGTTAGTTAATACACAACGACATCAAATTGATCGAATAAGATGTCTCAAAGCTCAGCTGAAGGAGAGTGAGGACAGCCGTGCTCAGATTGAGGAGGCCTATCAAAGAGAGGTGAGCTCTGCCCAAGAATTTACCGACCACTGTTTGGCTAAGCAAATTCAGGCTTAGGAGAGGGCGTCTGCAGCGGAGGAGAAGGTTGTATCCTTCCAAAACTTACCCTTTACTGCCCAAGAGTCTATACTCAAGGCTGAACAGGAGGTTGACCAAGCCAGGTAATCTTATGAGTATAAAATCAAAGACCTCGAGTGCCAGGCCTTAACCGTTGAATCCCTTTCAAAAGAGGCTAGGTTGGAATTTGAAGTCCAAGGGGTCAATCGCTTCAAAAGATCCCCAGCCTATGAAGCCCTACTCCTTAGAGAGTTTCAGTGATGGTTAGTCTCGGCTGGTGAATTCTTCAAGTTATAAATCGGAAGACTGACAAGGCCTAAGTTAAATGAGAGCTATCAATCAAAAACCATGTGGATCAGTCCCTGGAATCTCTTTGGGCTCAGATGAAGGGGTGGAGAGCATACTGTCGTAGTCAATAAAAAAAGCTCCATCCTATGCATTTGGAGATCCTGTCAGAGCATTCTCTTTCGACCTTCTATGCTAGCCAGGAGGCTGGTGTGGATGGATCGAAGCCCGACATTGGACCGGTTCTTGAAACGGATTACAGTGATTGGATAGACGATTTGGTCGACACAATTGCTTAGCCTTCAAATGAAAGTTTCATCCATGAGTACGAGATGGTATCTGACCCGAGTATCGATAAGAGTTCCTATCGGCAAGAGTTCCAAATCCTCATCTCAGCCTTAGGTGTTTTTGTAAAAATTCCATATTTTTACCAACTGCTTTATTCGGAATGTCAAGTATCTTATTAAACTGGCTAATTATATTGCCCGAGTAAATTCTCTGAGTATCTTATTTAACTGGATAATCGTCTTGAGTCTCTTTAAACGCCGAGTATCTTATTAAACCCAATTTCATACGCTAAGTATATTATTAAACTGGTATTAATTTTAAGTGCTAAGTATCTTATTAAATTGGCTAATGCAATTTCTTTGTCCCAAGTTTCTTATTAAACTGGCTAATGCAATATATGTGCCAAGTATCTTATTAAACTGCTAATATTATTAACCGAGCCATCTTGAAGCAGACAAGCAGATTTTTACTCGTGCTTCATACTCGGTTGCTACCCAAACATTACATCGAGGCTCACCACGATCATATGTTCGAGTCCCTATGCAAATCACTGGGGACGTCTCCTAGTTTGTCTGCGCAAGGGTTAGCCGAATCATTAAGCTCTAAAACTTCTTAACACAGTTGCGCATCTCACCGGAAATCTTTTCCCTACAACACCTCGAGCCGTTCTCCAGAATCTGGTGCATCATGTTTGCCTTTTAGCTAAGGTCGACTAACCTTGCTCGACTGGCTTGCTCCTTCGAGATTCTTCACCCATTCTGGAATTTTACCAAATTAATGGTCCCGAGAATTCTATTAATCGATATTATGTCAATCAGATGCATGTTCTTAATATCATGTGTTTACATGTTCTTATTATCATGTGCTCACATGTTTTTATTATCATGTGCTCGGATTTTTGGAATCCCTTATCGAGCTTTTATTCAACTTCGAAACTAACCATATGATAAATCTCAAATTAAAAAATATCCTGACTAATAAAATTGTCATAAATAAAGTAAAGAAACGATTTCAAGGATAAAAAATCTTCAAATATTGGGCGTTGCATGGTCGGGGTAAAACCCTCCATTTGGTCGGACGATCCAGTATGCACTGTGACCTGCTATTCCTTCGATCTTGTTTGGGCCTTCCCATTTGTCAACCAATGATCCCACAGTTTTGTCCTTTGTGTTCAGCGATACTTTCCTGAGCACCAGGTCCCCTAGCTGGAATTTTCTGATCCGAACATGAGAGTTATAGTGTCGAACCACTCTTTGCTGAAATGTTGCATTTCGCACTCTGGATTTCTCTTTTTTTTTCCAGTTTATCTAGGCTTTGTAATAGCATGTCAACATTCTGGTCTTCATCATATAGCCTGACTTTTGGTGTCATATACGATGTTTCTACCGAGATGACAACTTCTGTTCCAAATGCCAAAGAGAATGGAGTCTCTCCTGTAGAAGTTCTTACTGTCGTTCGATACGCCCATAATACTTCAGGGAGTTTTTTAACCCAACTGCCTTTCTTAGCGTCCAATTTTTCATTGAGCGTGTGCTTGATGATTTTGTTTACTGCTTCAGCTTGCCCATTTGTTTGAGGGTGGGCAGGCGTGACATAATAATTAGCAATTTGGTACTCTTTGCACAGCTGTCTGAATTTTTCATTGTCGAACTGGGTATCGTTGTTAGTAATAATAGTATTCAGGACCCTAAACCTGTAGAGTATGTTTTTCTTCACAAATTTTGTGGTATTTACTTCCGTGATATGTATTAACGCTTCAGCTTTTACCCATTTTGTGAAATAATCAACAACCTCAATTACGTGCTTAGCTCCACCCTCTGTTCCTGCCGGCAATGGGCCAATTAAGTCTAGTCCCTACATGGTGAATGGCCATGGAGATGTAAGGCTTTTAAGTTGTTCAGGGGGCTGGCAAATATCATTAGTGATCTTCTAGCAAGCATTACAACTTTCTGAGCATCATTGTACATTTGAGAACAAAGAGGGCCAATAATAACATTTCCTAAGTACCTTGTGTGCTAAACTTTTACCTCCAGTATGATTTCCGCATACTCCGCTGTAAATCTCTTGAAGTATCCGGTATGCATCTTCCTCTGATACACAATGTTAGAGTGTTCGGGAAAACCTTCTTCTGTACAATTCTCTTTCAATAAGGGTGTATCTTGTTGATCGGTACCTGATCCATTTTGCTTATATGGGATCTTCCGGGAGTATATTTTCTCCCAAGTACTTTTTTTAGCTGAGTCATCCAACCGTCTAGCGGTGTTCGGATTTCTGAAACATCAAAGTTTTTTGGATCAACTATACTTGGTCTGAGGAGATGTGCAACCGGAATATTTTTTTGGCCTGATTGATGTTAATTTTGATAAAGTGTCTGCCTTTTCATTCTCTTCCCTAGGGATCTGGATAATCCTGTGGTCCTTGAATTTTTGAAGGAGTTGTTTTGCTATGCCCATATAAGCTATCATACCTTCATCTCTAACTTGGTATTCGTCTAAGACTTGGTTGACGATTACTTGCGAGTCACTGAATATCTCGACCTCATCTGCTCCGAGGGCTATGCAAACTCTAAGTCCAGCTACTAATTCCTCATATTTGGCTTGGTTATTTGTTGATTTGAAGTCAAATCTTATGGCATATTCAACATCATCTCCTTCCAGGGTGCATACTACGATCCCTGCCCCGCTACCGTTAGTGTTCGAGGAACCATCGACATATAACCTCCACGAGAAACTCTTACTCAGCATCCTTTTTGCTTCCAGGTTTGGTTCTGTGAATTCTGCTACGAAATCTGTCACTGCTTGGCCTTTGAGTGATGTTCTGGGTGTGTATTGAATATCGAATTCACTCAGCTCGATTGCCCATTCAGTTAATCTCCTTGAAATTTTTGGCTTCTGTAAAATTTGCTTAAGTGGACAATCGGTGAGAACCTGGATCGTATGAGCCTGAAAGTATGGCCTCAGTTTCCTTGCTGCTGAAACCAATGCTAGAGCCATTTTTTTTGCCTGTGAAAACATGGTTTCAGCTGGAAGAAAAGCCTTGTTGGTGTAGTACACTGGCCTCTGTACTCCGTCTTCTGTCCTGACTAGAACTGAGCTTGCTACTAGTTCTGTAATGGATAAGTACAGATGAAGTATTTCTCCCATTTTAGGTTTTGAAAGGATAAAAGTCTTCCCTAAGTACTCTTTGATTTTTAGGAACACTTGCACGCATTCTTCATTCCATTCAAGTCCTTTCCCCATTTTGATTACTTTAAAGAAAGGAGCACATATATCTGTGGTTTTTGAAATAAATCTGTCCAAAGAGGCTAAGCATCTTGTTAAGTGCTGCACTTCTTTTAGCGTTCTTGGTGAGACCATTTTTTGAAGGGCCTGGATTTTCTTAGGGTTTACTTCGATTCCCCTCTAGTGAATTTGGAAACCAAGGAACCTTCTCGAGAACTCCAAACAGACACTTGTTCGGATTCAACTTCATCTGATATCTCTTCAAGACATCGAATGTTTTCCGTAAGTCCGAAGCATGTTCGTTTGTCGAGACACTTTTGGTCAACATGTCATCTATGTAAACTTCCATGTTTCTTTCTATTTGACGTGCAAAAATCCTATTGACCAATCTTTTGTATGTTGCTCTAGCAATTTTTAATTCAAAAGGCATTACTGTATAACAATATAAGCCTTGATTAGTTGTAAATGTTGTTTATTCTTCATCTGCCTTATTCATTCGAATTTGATTGTATCCCGAGTAAGCGTCCATAAAACTGAGTAATTCATGACCTGATGTTGCATCGATAAGTTGGTCTATTCTTGGAAGTGGGAAGCTGTCCTTTGGGCAGACCTTGTTCAGGTCTGTGAAGTCTACGCACATTCTCCACTGGCCATTTTTCTTCTGGATCAGGACCACATTTGCTACCCACTGAGGGTAGCTGATTTCCCTGATCGATCCTACTGCAAATAACTTCTCTATTTCCTTCTTAATTGTCCGACTTCATTCAAGGTTGAATGACCTTCTCTTTTGTATTACTGGTTTTGCATTTGGATTTACCGCCAGATAATGTGATATTATTCGGACATCTATCCCTACCATGTCTTCATGACTTCAAGCGAACACGTCTTTGTATTCTCTAAGCAAATTAATAAGGTCCTGCTTAATCTTTCCTTTCAAATTAGTCCCAATTGTGATATTCTTATCTGGTTCATCTTCCTTTAAGACTACCTCTTATATTGGTTCATTTGTAGATACCTCTGGTTCTTCCCTTGGGTCGAACTCGAACAACAGTGATTCGTGCTTGATTTGATCTAGTTGTGTTATGGTGCATATTTGTTCACTATTATCTCTATCTTTGTAAACCGAAAGATTAGCTCTTCGGCCATCTCCTGGGATCCCTTGATTACTCCTACCATCCGTTCAGTTAAAAATTTGATCATTAGAGCGTAGGTAGCTGTCACTACCTTGGTCTTGTTCTGGAATGGTCGACCTAATAACGCATTATAAGGCCAATTGTCAAGATCTACCACCACAAAGTCGAGTAACACTGTTTTCTGACAAGAAGCTATTTCGGTCTTTACGGGCATCTTTACTATCCCAAGAGACCTGACCTCGACTCCACCGAATCCTCTGAGTGGGGTATGGAAAGGTTGTAAATCCTTTCGATCCAACCTAAGCTTATCGTAAACAACCACGTTAAGGATTTCTGCTGAACTACTGTTATCTACTAAAATTCTCATGACTTCTCTATGACTAATTCGGGCACTTATGACGAGAGCATCATTTGGTCGGACATCGACCCCATGAGAATCAGCTTCCGTAAATATTATCGGGTCTCATCCTTCCTTTATTCTTTTCTGGTCTAGCTCGACAGAGTTGACATCAAAATTTTGCCTTACTTCTACTGCTTCTCTGATTTCCTGAGTCCGCTCGCGATTACTCCTCCCAGTTGATGGTCCTCTAAAAATAGTTTGTATTACTTCATTTGTCTCGGGACTGAACCCTTTGTTCCGACCAGAATCATGATCGCCTGTCTTCATTTTCTTCTGAATTTGTGGCTTATTTTTCAGAATTATATCTTACAGATGTCCTTCCCGAATGAGGGTCCCAATATAGTCTCTAAGCTAGTAACATTTGAAGGTTTCATGACCAGTTTCTTTATGGAATCTGTAATATTTTGTTATGTTTCGCCGAGCAAATTGAGATTGTCGACGTGGCTCCTTTACCAGATTCTTTTCTTCCAGTATTGCCAGGATTTCTTCTTGCTTTTTTCGGAGTGGAGTGTAGTTTGTGTATTTTCCTCGGAACTTTTCTGTGGTCTGGTCGGCATTACGCCCACTTCTCTCATCCTTGCTAGTCTCTTTGTTATTCCCTTTCTGTTTCCCTTAATGGTTTTGTGATTTTGACTCGACATTCTTTTGTTCAGGCCTCCCTCCGCGCATGTAACTTCCACATGTTGCAAGCTCTTCTTCTTTCGCCAGAGCGTATCCGCCTGCCATATCCATCATATCTGCATATCTTGTTAGACGAGCCTTTCTCAGGTCAAAGGGCATTCGTCCATTCTGTAGGTTGTTTATGAATGCAGCGATTATATATTCGCCATTTGCACTGCCAATTTCTGAGACCTTCTGGCCAAACCTTTCTAGATACTTCTTCAATGGCTCATCTTTCCCTTATTTCAGCTGAGAAAGGTAAGCCACTGATTTTTTCCTATGCACAATACCGAGAAACTGTCTAGAGAAGCTTCTGTTCAATTCACTGAAACTTCCAATACTTTCTGGAGGCAATCTTTCTAACCATCTTGAGCCTGTATCTCCCAGAGTTTGTGGAAAATTAAGACACAACAAAGGATCGTTGTGGGCATACTGGGCCATATCTATTTTATATCGCCTGACATGTTCTTTAGGATCTGTGTCCTTCTTAAACTGTTCTACGTGCGACATCCTGAATCTCTCCGGGAATGGCGTTCGCAGGATACTTCTAGTAAAAGGACTGTCAGAAATATCATCAGATAACTCATTATATCTGTATCGTCTAATTAATGTGTCCATTTGTCCCCTGTTGTTCTCAACTTCTCGGGTCAAGCCCTAAATTATGACATCTCTGTCACCTATCGGTTCTCTGTGATGGTTAAGCCGTCGGATGATCGTCATACCTATCTCCAACTCCTCGTCGGTCTGTCCCCGAGTCTCATGGGCTAACATTTGCAAGTGTATGGTTTCATGACGACGTTTGTGATGGTGTTGATTGTTATCCTCTGATGACGATGATCGATTTCTGTGCCAGTCATATTTATAGCGCCTATCTTGGCCCGTCTGACCGTGATTCCGCCTTTGGTGTGGCCGTTCTTCTTTAGGCGTTTCACGATCCTTATCCTAGTTGCATGTTATACCCCTAGATTGATTGATTTAATCTGAGTTCCTAACAGTTGTTAGTGCATCTGGTTCCGGCCCTAACTATAACCGAACGGAGCCTTATAGAACCCTATTACAATGAGATTGTGGGTCTATTTATATTTGCATAGAACCCTAACCACCCCTGTCATATAAGTAAAAGAAATTGTATTTTATTTAAGGCTGGTTGCTTATTGGATTCGTCTTTATCTTCTTTCCCTTTTTCAAAGATCGTATGGATATTGAATAGAATTCTGGTGGTATAATCCGTTTAGGACTTATTTTCTTATTGATGTGCGGTTTTCTTGAAGAAGCAGAGTCGTTGCTTGATTTGGAATATGTTTCCTGTTCGGTGTTTTATTCTTCTATGAACACTTTTGATACGGATGTCTTGTTATGTTTTAGATTGTGTTGGCATTAATTCCATATCAAAATGATGTTTACTTGTAATGATTTAGTTATTTAGATTCATGATGATTCAAGCTTCAAAGAAAAAGGAACAACTAGTCAAAGCAAGTTCAAAGTCTTCAAAGAGAACAGATGCCATATGGTTCTACAAAGGTATACTAAGACCTTATCTTTCTCTTACAAGGCTTAGACACACACACACAATTCATACATTTGTGTCCTTGCATAGTTGTGCACCATTATAGGCACACACATACAATTCATTCATATGTGTCCCTGCTTCGTTGTGCCCATTTATAACACATTCACACACTTGAAGATGAATGCTCATGCATTGGTATGAAAATAACATGTTTTGGAAAATGCATGATTGGAGACTATCTCTATGTAGTTTGCATTCTAGTGTGAATTGTGTTTGTATGTGTATATGTTTGTATAACATGGATATTGAACTTGATTTTAGTCTTAAATCATTCTTGATTGAGTTCCGGTCATTTCAGTTACTCATACTATTGATTTCAAGTTTTAAGTCAAAAGATACTACATTTTCAACTCATGTTGCATACATCATCTTTGTCTTCGTATATCGAGTCAAATTATTATTTTCTGGGTTGAGTATCTTATTTATTCATGTCCGTGAGAGAGTTACAGTTCGTAATTCGTAAACGGATTCGAATTCCAAGTTTGGAGGCCGGAGAACGGTCGAAGAACGTGAGAGGAGCGCACGAGGAAAAAAAGTGCAACCAAGCACTCTTTCCCGAGATGGCACGTGGCCATCTCGGGACAAAATGCTTGCTGCCCCGAGATGCCCTCGTGCCATCTCGGGCAGAAAGCATGTTTGGTGCACTTAAGGTCATTTTGGTATTTTTACTTCTATTCTTTCCCTCTCTTTTATATATCTCTTACATCTCACATTTCATTCTAAGAAGAGATTCAAAATTTGAGTGCAGAATTTTCTCCCAAATTTTCTCACCTTCCAAACACCATAACTTCTTCATTTGAACTCCATTTGAGTGATTCAAAGTTGAGAGTGTTTGTCTTTTCATTCTCCATCTTTTCTCTGAAGATTTGAGTTAATTTTATTGCTTTGTTTGGAGTCTAACCTTACAAAAACAGGACTGCACCAAATCAACTAAGGTATTGATTTTCTCTCAAAGTTTTCTTTTAAAACTTGGTGAATTTCCTTGGGTTTTCTTCTTCAACATATATATATATATATATGTCTTGTGATTGTTTTGATTTGAGTTTTGAACTCATTTAAAGCTAGATTGAGTTTCAATTGAAATCTCACATGTTGAGTTAGGTTTTGATTTTGCCTATGTTTTCACATGTTTGGGATTGTATTGTGCTAGCTTTGATTCTAGGACTATTTGATGATCTTTAATTTATTGACTTTGTAAAAAATAGTTCCTCACATATATTAGGCTCTCTTTGGCCGAAATCTCACTATAATACATGTGTTTGTGTTCTTTTGAGCTATTCATGTGCTTTGATGAATCTATGAATAGGAGATATGCTCTAGAACTCTTGCTTTAATCTAAATGACTTTGTCACATGAATTTAGCATGTTTTTGGTATATGATATTTAAACTTGATTATGTATTAATTGAACATATCTTGTGACTCAAGCTTTAGATCTATGCATGTATCTAGGTTGTAATTAATGTTGAAAATATCTTACATGATCTAGATGGATTAAACATGCATGATTGACTAGACTATATTTTTTTTGTGCATTCATACCAGTTTCCTGACTAGCTTAGAAATTCAAAAGGAAATGCTCATATGGGACTTCCAAACGCATAGGATGAGGTTACCTTGGCTGTGACAATAAGCTCTCCACTCCCTCATCTGAGTCCGAAGAGACTCCAAGGATCGGTCCACATGGTTTTTGAATGACAATTCTCAATTAGTCCGAGCTTTATCAGTTGCCCGATTCTTGACCTTGAAGAACTCCCCAGCTGAAATCAACCCCCGTTGGAAATGCCTGAAGAGTAGGACATCATAAGTTGGGGAACTTTTGAAACGATCAACCCTTTAAACTTCAAGTTCCAACCTGGCTTCCTTCGAAAGAGATTCAACAGTCAGGGCCTGGCCCTTAAGGTTTTCAATTTTTTACTCATAAGACGACTTTGCTTGTTCATCCTTAAGCATCGATTCCTGGGAGACTGAAAGCAGGTCTTGAAAAGATTTAGCCCTCTCTTCTACAACAAAAGCTTTCTCCTCAGCCTCCATCTGTTTCGCCAAACAATGATCGGTAAACACTTGGGCAGAACTTACTTCCCTCTAATAGACCACCTCAATCCGAGCATGGTTATCCTCACTCTCCTTTAACTGAGCTTTCAGACGCTTTATCCGGTCAGTTTGGAATTGTTACGTCTGAAAAGCTTCAGGAAACTCAACAACCATCTGTAGGGAAATGGTTTAAAGATACGGTTTAAAGATACCCAAGGTACGATAATGTAAAAAATACAGTTCGAAAGACTTACGTAGCTCGCGTTGTTCAAAATATTTTAAAGGCGATCTGTAGGAGAACCACTCCTGAAGCGACTCCAATGGTCGTCCCTAGTAAAAGCTCTGCCGGCTGACATGATTCTCAGCATGTCTTGGGGGGTGAGACCCATAGGCCTTTCCGAGGATCCCTTTGCATCCTCAACCTCAACCTCAGAGGGCGTAAAAACTTTATCTAAACCCTCATGAGAATCCTCTCCTCCAAAAGATTTCTCCACTTGAGCACTCGGGGGGTCCCCAACATCGGCATCTTCGTCGCTCGATTTAACAAATGACACCACTCGGGGAACTTTTGAAGGAGGTCGAGCGGGAGAATCAACTGTCTTCCTTTTCTCAACCCGAGTACGGTGGGAGTCGAGATCAACTGCAGTATCTTCTTGATCTTCTGTAATATCTTGGAAGGGTTCAAAAAGATCAGGATGAAGGTTAACCTGCTCATCAGGGGATTCCCTAACTCCCTCTCTATCAACAGACTGCTCGACTAGCAACTCATCAGCAGGAGAAATATAATCATCAGATGTTAAACCGTCTGGATGCCTCCTCTGCCTACATTCATCTTCAAACGCTCTTAGGTCACTACCAGGCCTTATAGAGCCACTCGGGCTGCTTGATTCCCCTGCGGTTGGATGGGCAACCTCTTCAGAAACATACTCAGGAACTTGCTCATCTATTTCCTCAGAATTCTCGTTTGATTCTTCATCAGACGAAGCAATCCCTTTTTCGTTTTGACGAGAAGCATCTTTGTGACTCGCCTAAATAATTGCCTTTACCTGGCGGGCTTGAGCGTCACAAACGACTTCCATATCATATACTAAAACCAGAAGGGGTAAGGAGTTAGAAAAGCAAATAGTAAAAAGCACTCACTAAAAGTAACAGTAAAGATCACTTACAGAGTCTGCGACGAGCAGAAATCTGAGCATATAAGCCATGCTCTATCATTTTTTTCTCATCAAAAAAGTAGGACATGCTTTTTTTTCCAGAGTACGCACTGTACCCAGAGCAAGGTTAGTCAATTCAGCATCAGTGAAATGGGTGGCATTTTGTTCCAGCGATCAAGAGAACAGAAGTAGCGAGAAACTTTTAGTACTTCCCGAGCTTTACCAGTTGAAAGCTCAACCCGGTTTCCCCAGTTCCCTCCTATAAAAAACCAAATGTTTTTCCAATACTTATTTGAACTAGAAAAACCCTAGTTGAAACCCTTTTTCTTGACATCTGAGGAAGTATCGACGCCCTGACCCACTTTAACTCCTTTAGGAATCCAGCTACTCGGATGGTTGGATAGAAGAAAATAAGTCCCAGTCTTACCAGACTTCCTGAGGGTAAGAAATTATCGTATTTCATGAGGGAAATGTGGCGGCAACTTCATGCGGCTCCACATGTGCCACATGCACATCAGAATCCTATAATTGTTCGGGGCAAGTTGAGCAGGAGCAATCCCCACCTCGGTAAGAAACTAGGCAATGAAGAGCTGAAAGGGAAGAGTCACCCCGCAGCTAAGCATGAATCCATAAATTGCCGTCATGCTATGGGGAGGATTCCATGTGGCCCTGTCACCGACCGTTGTCATCAGGATAGAATCATTTAGATCAAACCGAGCATGATATTTCTAGATCTCTGTATCCCTAATCATATTCAATTCGGCATCATACGCACTCGAGTGTTCAAGAGAAAAGAGAATCTGAGAGGCGTGGTGCTCTTTCTCAACATCATTCTCATTAACTTTTTACCTCCCGATCAGAACATCGCTTGAACCATGTTTATGAACCGTGTAATTACTTCAATGCTTTTTCATCCTAGATAAAAGAGAAACCTTGTGATGATCAGAAATGGAAGGCTCAGAGCTAGATGAAGATTCAAAGATAGGGCTAGAGGGGACACCGGGGTAAAGCCCAAAAAAAGTCAACATTAAAAAAGTTAGGTTGGTCAAAAGGCATTTCCCCCAGTAATTTATAAGTACACGAGACCAAATAAGTATCTCCACGCTCAAGCATATCAAAGGCCTTAACAAAAAGATGGTGGCGTGCAATGGGGTCTATGGAAACTGGCCTTAAAAGCAGACACAGAGAAACCGGAAAAAGTCTGAGCGAAAAACAAAGGCGAATCTATGCGTGAGAAAACCTAGGTTTTTTGCCTCTTTTCTGTGAAATGATCGACATGAATAGCCCCTTTCAGTTTAAATAAACGATCGAAGACACGAAACCCTAGTTCGAGAAGCGGGAAAAATTGAAAGAAAAGAATGAACGTTTGGTGACATAGGCAGCGTATCTGATAATCAACGAGTCACGTCTCATAAATGCCCATAGATATACCAAACAATAAAAAGACACGTGTGATAAAGAAAATTGATAAAGTTGTCAGAATTGTAAAACATCGCAATCATAAGGATTTTGCATGAAAGGACGAATCACACATGCATGGTAGTCATTGAGACACGTCATTAATGCAGTGTATTGTTTAAGGATTATTATTCCTATATTAATGGGGTATTAAAGAAGAAAAAGGCAAAAACCTAGTCGGAGGTTCGATTAAAATACTTCTGTCAAAACAAAATTCCACTCGGCAAAAGTATTTTAAGGGGGTATTGTTATATGTAAATTTTATTGAATGTACACGTCACTGACAGGTAAGGCAATCCCTTAAAGAGATTGTCAGTTGAGCATCCAAGCTGGCATCTAGAAGGCACCATCCACAACATTACTATGGAATAAGAACCCAAGTAGGCCTGAATTCCGGTACTCGACACGTTCAGTTCTACGCGGGACAACATAAGAGGCCCGAATAAAAGAGTTCAATACACGATTCACATGTGAGAATAAGCCCAAGAAAGAATCTAGAATCATACCCTGGTATGCAAAGCATCAGTGTTTCATTCCTCATATCAAATGAGGAAAGAATTTAGAAAGTTTCTAGAAGGATAAAACACCAAACAGGAAACAAGTTCAAACCAAAGCAGCAACTCTACTCTTCTAGAAGATTGCATGTCAATTAGGAAATAAGATCCTAAGCGGACTGTGTAATCAGAATCCCTCAAAGATTCAAACTCACGGGATCTCAGAAATAGGAATAAAGACAAAGACGACCTTGACAAGTAATCAATTTTAGTTAGATACAGTCTTCTTTTCTTACTTATGTAACGAGGATTAGGGTTCTATGCATATATAAATAGACCCTTAATCCCATTAGAGAACAGAGGACATATTCAAAAAAAGATACGCTAGACAGAAAAAAGAATAAAGAAGAATTCACTGTAAGAGAGAGGCAAGAGAGATCGAGTGGTGTAATTTATCATTCAATAGTGGATTTGGCTTGGTTGTGCACTCAACCACCCATGGATGTTTCTCCAATCACCAAAGTTTTACCACATATACTCGTATCATAACAACTTCAAATGCATTCTCTTTCTCTTTCTCTTTTGACAGTTCATAATCAAACTCAGCTTGTTCACTTTCTTGACCATCGAGAAATCAACGTCAACAAAAACAATAAACAAAAATATAAGAAAATTATACCTGAGAATGATGTAAGGCTTTTTGCAAGAGGCATTTGGCAATCATCATAACCAAACAAAAAAAAAAACTAAAAGATTAAAAGTATTTAGCCAAATGTTAAAAAAATCCGTAGAAAATCTCACCTTCTAATACCATTTGTTACCCTAATGTTTGGGTTTTGATAGTCAATGAAATGAATTAGAAGAAATGTGAGATTTTTGGTGGTTTTTATAGAGAAAATTGAGGAAAATGAAAGGGATTTCGGTTATTATGATTATGTGGTTTAATTGAATAAACTTAAAATATATTCAAAAGAAGAATATGATGGGGTTTTTGTGTTTTTTTTTAAAGGATGCCGTGAATGTTTTATGTGTGTGTGTGTGAGTGAGTGAGTAAAAGAAATGAATATATTAATTGTAATCAAATTGGTATTCATTTTACCTTATATAATGAATACATTTATATTTTTAAAAAGAAAGAAATGAACACATTTAAATCTTAAACTCTTTTCATTTTGCCTTATTAATATATATATATATATATATATATATATATATGAATATATTTATATTTTTTAAAACAAGAAAGAAATGAATGCATTTAAATTCAAAGCTCCCCCGCAGCGACATATGGCACTGTGAGGGTTAGCTTTTATATTATATTATATTATATTATATTATATTATATTATATTATATTATTATTATTATTATTATTATTATTATTATTATTATTATTATATAATATAGTAAAAGTTTAATGTAATTGAAAAATCACTGGTTTATAAGAAGTGAAGCAATAAAGATCCATCCTAAAGTCAGTTCATTCTCTTCTATTTATGGGTTTATCAATTGTTATTTATTTATTTATGGTTTACTGATAGGGTTTATGCCCTAAAGCTTGTAATTTGTGAATGGAATGTTAAAATATATAAAAGAATAGTTTAATTCATTCTTCTTATGTCAATATTATGTATAACTTATACATTAAACATTAATCTCAAACTGTGTATATGAATGTAATATACATATGGATACAGTAAGAGACGTGCAATCTAAAGAATCCGTAGATAGCAAATAAAGCTGGGTACTTTATTTATGATTAATCTACAGCTGATGTCCATTCCGTAGTGTACGGTGATTCTATCCCGGATCATTCATATAGAGATATGAGAATGGAGGAACCTTGTATGATATGATCATATAGGACTGAGCCATGATCTATATGAATCTCTCACTAAGATCCATTTAACGATGAGATTCATATATATATATATATATATATATATCAATTAATGATGGCTATATATGGGTGATCGTAATCTTTGATGTACCATGGGTGAGGTCGGAGTTACATTCCCGATCCATATGCCCCGTATGTTTGGATTGTGGTTTGACTTATGACTATGAAGATTTGTACACAATGGTGGAATACACTCCTTCGTGTGAGAAGTAGATTGTAGTTCCCTTAAGAGTTAATTCGAGGCTTAAACAATATGAGCACTCTCGTAATTCCATGAGGAATGTAAGATTTATTATTCATTAAATAATCAATGGAACTTAATGGATAGATATTATTAGAGCGGTATAATAGGCATTATGACTCAACTCTAATTATGAACTACTTGTGGAGAATAATACCATATGTAATAGTTATATCGATAGACACTGAGTAATATTGGTTTGTGTAAAAACGTCTACAATTGAGAGGTGCAGCTTGGGGTTTTTTGTGGAATAATATAGAAGTTAATAATCCTGAAATATTGATTAAAAATTTGAATTAATTATTTCTAAGGATTATTGGAGCTCAAAATACTGTAGGCTCATTAGGTCCTCTTGTTAGCCTGATTGTTTTAGGCAACAAGGGTCAAAAATAATTTATTGAATTGTCCAATTAATTGTGTTACAAAAGTGACACGTATTTATTCGGGAATTAATTGAATAATGAGATTATTTCAATATTGAATAATGGTGATTAAATAAATTAAATAATAAGATTATTTAATTATGTTATTAATCACTAAATAAAGGGTGTGAGTTGATATTTGATTTTGAATAAACTAAGATAATATGATTATTTTATTTTATTAAATTAAATATTTGAAATTGAATTTAAAATGTTTATATTCAAAATAAATGTTTAATTATCTTTTTAAAAGGATATGAGATATCTTTATAATGTTTTAAAAATCAATTTGATTCGGTTGCAAAAAAAAAAGATATATAGATATATATTTTGTTTTTGAGAAAACCGATCAATACAACTAAAAAAGAAAAACTAAAACACCTATATTTGGTGTAGTGTGTGCATCGTGCATAGTGACCAAAAAATATATTATTTTTTTCTACAACTAGAATTGTTCTAGATAGTTTTATTTGGAAGAAAAAGTTTCTCCAACTTTTCTCTAGATCCTCCATACAAGTTCCTGAGTACCGTGACACACCCACACACCGATACCGATTCCGGGAGATATCTAGTAAGATCAAGTGGTTCAAATCAGGAGCAGATCGTAAAGAGAAGGAGTCACCAACGAAGGTATGAAGAGATTGTCTCTTCTCTTCTCTTTTATATTTCGATTTCGATTTCTTGTTTTTATTGTTCAGAAAAATAGATCATAGGGTTTACTGCTAGCAGTATTTCTTTGATATATTTTTTTAAAAGTTCCTTCCGTTGCACAATTGGTAAACCGAGACCCAACATTTACAACACATTATAAGTAAGTAAAAAGGATCTTCAGAAGAGTGATTTACTTACGGTTCAATATTGTATTGATTGCAACCTGCAGATTGTAAATTCAAAATAAAAGAACTTAAAGTTCTTGATTTCAATCCAGTCTTAATATGAGATTCTGGATTTATTTATTATGCTTTTTATTTATTTGTATTTATTTATTTATATACAATATATGAGATTAGATAATGCCACCGTCTAGAACCAGAAGTTTCTGGATTAATTTATTATGCTTGTTGATAGTGATTTTTAGATAGTAGAAAAGTCAACAACAATAATGATCTTACCGTAAACAATTTGCTTGTAGAAATGAAAGGAAAAGCACGCAAGAACAAAAGCACGAGATTTTTACGTAGTTAACCCCTAAATTAGGGAAACATCCATGGTTACTGGAGACAGTGAGAAGAAAGATTTCAATATGTTAAATTAATGAATATACACTAAAATCATGTTCATTTCTGATGTTAAGGTTTCATGCGTGCACATACTATGGTATTTAGGGTCTATTTATGTGTATAAAACCCTAATTCTTGTTGTACAATTAAGGAAAGTTGACAAAGCTAATTTCAACTCTCATTGGTTTGAGTCGTGTTTAACTTCTTTCCTATGTTGTTGATTCTGTGCAATTAATAGAGTAGATTCATTGTCCGATTTGGACTTTGCTACCTTCAAGGCAATCAGTTTGTTTCCTTATTGAACTGTAATGTTAGACCTTGTTATTTAAGTGAAACTCCTCTCCTTGATTCGCTTTATATGTGTTATGGGATTACTGGTCTTGGTCGAACGCTTGTTTCGTTGATTGTTAGGTCTTGGTCGAACGCTCGTTTCGTTGATCGTTGGCTCTAGCCGACCGGGTTTATCTTATTGAAGCCATGCTTTAGTCGATCGACTTATCTAGCCAATCACCATATATGCAATAACCCCTACTCTCATGCCTCATTTTCCTGCTAGTGGGTTGACGTCAACATCGTTCGAGTCCCTTTTATCAAATTTGAAAAACACTTCATTTTCTATCTACTAAAACTGTTTTATTTTTCCTAAAAACCCTAATCTCCTGTAACCTTTACTTCTACGATTTCAAACCTAGAAATTCTTTGATTTCTTCAAGGTTCTTCAACGTAACTTCAAGCCATTCGCCACTTTCATCTTCAAAATCTCAGGTAATCTCTTATGGAACCCCAAACTCACCACCGTTTTGTTGAACTATGTAAGGTTATTGAATTAAGGAACCATGAAACGGTTGATAGAATAGAGTCTATTTTGGGGCACTAGCATGGCCTTAAGTTTCACAACCTATTGCTTTCAATGAAAATTACTCTTTTGTGCAACCTGGTTTTTCTTCTTTTAACCCTAATGATTCTTTCTCTAAAACACACCCAGATATGCCAAAAAAACAAGCCAAACTGGTTAAGGTAGCAAGCCTACTGCTAAAACTTTTGCTACTCCCAAAGAACTAAGATTGGATCTCAGTTTATTCTTCTAAAAGAAGTCGATAGACCTTGCTAATCCAGTTTGATCAGATTTACTATTGATAAACCATCTTCATATGACACTAAGATAAATGTAGTCTCCAAACAAGAACATAAAAATCACAAGGGAAGATTTGACATCCATGATTCTATGGAACTCATTACCGACCACAGTAGGGCTATATGGAATCCACCTTCAGACACGGTAGCCATATACGGGGATATTCTTACCTCAGAGATTGCATTACCTCTACAACCTTACATTGTAAGATTCTCAGCCTACGTTGGAATTGAGTCTACTCAGTTGACCCCCAATTCTTATAGAATTCTAGTTTTTGGAAATTGTGGAGAGATATGGGCGTCAGAGCTCCACCATCCCCAAGAGAAATTCACCACTTCTACACCTTGGGCCGATCGGATTATTGAGACAAGTACTATCTTTCCTCAACTTCCCCTAATCATTGGATCCCTAAAGGTGGAGTTACTGAAAAGACCCCTCAACTTTCAATGAACAAGGACCAGAAGGGTTTCATTTAAGGGTTTCCTACTTCGAATAAATGATGGAAGAATTCTAGGTTATTTGTCTAATGTGATTGGGGTCGAATGGTGGTCGGGGATGCTACCCATAATCTAATCAGGAACTCAGTTCCTATATACTTTGTTATTTCGGAATCTTGGATCAAGACTTCCCTAATTTTATCTGAGATTGAAATCTTCAATCTGACCAAGGTTGCCGTTCAGAAACTGGATAACCGGGGTCGACCCTCCCTATATGATGAAGGCAATCTGAATGCTATTAGGTTCTTTCTTAAATTTTATAAGGCCAGAAAGCTTTGTAAGTAAATTCAACTTGATACCTTTACACAAATAACGTAATTTCCCAAGTTGAGTTGACCCTGTTATCTTCATTTTTTGACAATATTTGATCATGACGTTGTTTGTGATGCCCAAGCCCGTTAACTCAAAGGCATGGATGATTTTATTTAACGTGAGGCTGTTGACATAGAGAGTCAATGGATTGCTCCACCCCAGGTTGATGAACTTGTAGAGCACACTTTCGTACCCGACCCTTAATGATCTTCGTGAGCCAACAGAGGCTGCTACTGCTACTGCTACTGCTCAAGCACTAGTAGAGGAAGCCAGGACACCCTTTAAGAGATTCAAGTGAAAGGCAACCAAAGAAGCCCTTACCAAAAAGACCATCAAAAAGACAAAGGGGAATTCATCTTCCATAGTTCCTCTGCCTGAGGTTCCCAAAGAACCTATTAAAGAACTTGAGCCTAAGCTAAATGTTCCTGAAAGACCCATTGAAGGATTTGAACTAGAGGCAACTACTCTTGAAATCGCTCAAGCTATTCCCTCAGTTGAGGTGGTTGACTCTGATCCCCTTAATGATTTGTCGAGCGAACTGATCACCAAAGAAAATCGATTGAAGAGGAAGGTTAACCACCTTTTTAAGCCCAAACACAATTTTCACATCCCTCGTTATATGATTATGACTTACTTTGATTCTAATGGTGAAGAAATTCTGGTTGGCCAAGTTGAGAATCATACTGAAGAAAACGTTGTCCTCTTCAATCAGTAAATTATAGCTCTAAGAGAGGGAGTTGATGTTGATGGGCTTTCCCTTCAAGTGGGGACTTGAACTAAACAAAGGGAAGAGAACCATGTGGCGTTCAGCCCAATTGGAAGCACTTCACCAGTTGAGCTAGTTGAGCTCCCAACTTCCACTAAGGAACAGAGTCCACTAAAGCTTCAACAATAGAGGAAACTAAAGAAAAAAGTGGTCAGGAAGCTGATGTGTGAAATCGTGTTATAAAAACAATACTCATAAGTGCACGAATCGTGAGGATTAGTACAGCGGCAAGTAAAGATCGTTCCCACGAGGAAAAGAGATTTATTGATTGAAAACTAATTTTAATTAAAGTTAAATTAAAAAGTAACAAAAGATTGATTTGATTGATTAAACTAAAACTAAATTGAGAAAGCATTAGGTCATCAATGATCCCCAATTATGAACACTCCAGGCATGGAATTAACTTATAATCAAATTCAACAAATTCAAGGTTTCATTCTTAATCTTGATTTTTACTATTATTGTATGATTGTGGGATAAGCCTCGTATTCACAATTATTATTCACCATTGGTCTATGGTGTGAACAACGATCGGAAACCCGTTAAGCCCAAGAAATAAAAACCAAATTCTATACTTTGCTTTGCCTATGCTAAAGATAAAATTCATTCATTCAAGTGAGCAATAGTCAAGGTTAGGTTTGGTCTATACTCTAACCCTAAGTCTCAGATAATCTTAACCATAAAATCATGCCAAATAATCATCCACCCTTGGTCTATGTTGTGAACAAAAAAAAAACTAATGAGGATTAAGAAGTTTAAGCATAATGAATGAATCAAGAATTGAATTGATAAAATAATAATTAATCCATACATGAGCATTCATAAAAAGTTCACATCGATCCCTTAGTTATGGGATTAGTTACACATCATGAAAATAGTAAGACAAGAGAAAGAAAAGGTAAAACCCATTGAATTCTTCAAGTCTTCAATCAAAATCTTCTTAGTCTTCGAATCTTCTGATGTGTAAGTGATTGGGAGAATTGTGTTATATTTCTGAAGAGGTATGTAGAAAAGTGGTGTGTTGGTTGTGTAGAGCTCAGATCCTGAAATTAGGGTTCAAATGGGTTTAAATAGGTGTATATGCTAGGTCATGTTCTTAAACAATAAGGAAATCGATTCCTTTTTGGAACTCTACCTTTTTGAAATTTAATTCTTTCATAATCCACCCAAATTGATTCTTATTGAAGGAAGATAAGGATTAGGTGTTAACTTCCTTCCCAAGACTCCCACTCATGTCTAAGAAGGTAATATTTCCCCGTTTCGGCAACTTGCAAAGCGAATCTCATCACTATTTACGGGTTTTATAACTGACTGATTTACGCAATAGGTACTCAAATAGGCATAACTTCTTCTAGAAACTTTGGATCGATGAGCCGTAAATTAGGTTGGAAACTAGACTTCTGGGGCTTCAAATCCATAGGTGGCAGAACACACAGTTCAATTGGAGTTGAGAGAAATGTCCCTTCATCGGCATTGTCTCGCGAACCGCTATGACTACCGCTGTGACAAGCCACAACGCCTTGACAGCGTTTTGGAGGTGATTTTTCTAGATTTTTAGCGTTGTTGGTATTGTTGTCATAATTAACAACGGTGTTGACAGTGATCAAGTAAAATTGCATATTATTCCCTCAATTCTTCAATAATTGCCCTTTTTGTCTAAATTACTTCAAACGCTTCACTTGGATCCAACACCTGAAAATGCTTAAACAAACAAATTAAACACCTAAATGGCTCAAGAAACAAGCAATTGATTGGAGAAAAGGAGATCAAGACATATACAAATAATGACCGATCAGAAGCCTAAGGTGGTGATCTTACAAAATCAAACCCCTATTCCAACTAAGACTCAATCTGCTTCTAAGGGTCCTTCCGGTTTCCGTGAATAATTCCCCGACCCTCTGGGTATTTTGTATTCTATAGCCGCTGGGAAGAATTATGGATACTAGAATAGACTCAAAGGATGTCCTTTCTCTAATAGGATCATATGTATTTTTCAATAACAACGATTATGTAAGTATCGGAACGCTTCTTTATCTTTAAACCTTATTATTTTCCTTTGACCTGTTTAGCTATATTTCTATAATACAGGTCATGAAGGAGATGGTGGGAGCTTTTATGACCATCAGGAACCATGTGAGGGAGATTGTCGAGTGATTCAACTTGTTGAGAAAGACCAATAGATTAAAGTTGTCTATGAAAACTATAGGACGCTCGAGACTGTCTGGAAAGAGCTGAACGAATCCAAACTTAGCCGAGTTTCTCTAAGGAAAACAATTTCTACTAAAGATACACTGGCCACTGCTCAAAACGCCATGTTGGAAGCCAAGCACAAGTCTAAGGAGGCCAAGGAACATTACAATCAACTGGCTGAGAAGGTTCTTTCCAAGGAGGTCAAGATGGAGCTAAAGCTGCAGACTATTGATCTCTATAAGAGATCCGTCTGTATTTAATGCCGTTATGCTAAAGGAGCACCAGAGAGGTTAGGTTACTGCACTACTCACCTATTTTTTGTGGCAACATTTAAATTTAATTTTTAATATATATATATATATATATATATATATATATATATATGTGTGTGTGTGTGTGTGTGTGTGTGTTTGTTGACAAGTGGCATATCATTGTTTAAAAATAAAAATACCTTTAGAACCGATTAATCATAGGGATCAATCCAATGAAAAATTATTGACGTTGATTTCTTGATCGTATCAGAAAAGCCAACAAGAATTGGATTTCGACTATCAATTCAAAAATAAAGAGATTCAGAGAGAGTAACCAAGACACAAGTTTTACGTGGTAAAACTTCGATGACCGGAGAAACGTCCACAGGTGGTTGAAGGATCAACCGAGCCAAAATCCATTATGAAAATATGATGTTTATAAGCTCTCGGTCTCTCTTTTTCTCTCTGTATTTTTCTGTTGTTTGTTGTGTATCTATATTCTTTTTGGCGAGATTTATGGGTATATTTATATGTTTATAGAGCCCTAATCTGCCTTGTACAAGTAATGAATCTTTGTATTTAATTATAATTATTTACTTGCTTGAGGTCGATTGTCTTCTATCCTGTTTCGGAGTCTGATATGGAAATCGAATGGGATTCTAGTAGTACAGTCTTATTTGGACTTGTTTCCTTATAAGAATATAGTCTTTGTAACGAAATCAAGTTGTTTCCTGATTGGGGACTCTTCTAGCTCAGTATTCTGTTTTCTTTGGGATTCCTTCCTGACGGAGATCTTCGTGTATTTAATGACTTAATCCGTGTGAACTAAGTACTAAGTTTCTCATTCGGTTTTCACATTTATCCCAAGTAAGAACAACGCTTGCTGGTCCCGAGTAGCGCCATTTGAGCCCGAGTAGAAGATGCATTTTTGCTAACCCCGAGTACGTTTAATTGATTCGGAGTAGTTCAGTTGATCCCGAGTAAGTCTTGCCATGCTATTTGTTTACTCGGGCTTCTTCTCTTTAATGATGCCTTGTAGGATATTTCCTGAGTGCCTATTTGGGCATCCACCTGGCAATTATCTCCATCTTGTCGATGACGTGTATGCTTGGTAGAATTCACATACGACAATAGCCCCTTAAAATATTTTTGCCGAATAAAATTTTGTTTCGGGCGAGAGTATTTTAATCAATTATTTTTTTAATTTCCGAATAAATATCTTCATAATGACGTGTTTTAATGGTGACCCTGCGAATTCGATTTGCCTCTTTACATGAGATCTCTAATGATGGCGACGCTTTGGAGTTCTGACAGAGAGCCAATTCTTCTGACACGTTTCTTGCCTTTTCGTTTTTCGACATTTATGAGAAGCGACCCACTCGTTTCCTCTTTAAATTCTTCGTCTTAGGTTGTGCTGGTTCAATTGGAAAAATTTCACAATAGAAAAGAACTTCTCTCTAACCCAGATTTTCTGCAGTCGTGATTCTCCGTTTAAGATCTTATCAATTCTTTTTTAAGGTTAGTTCCCCATGGAATCATCTTCCCATCATCGTCTTTTTACTGTTTCTCTTGACGCATTAGAACGTGGGGAGTTCCAGTTAGTTTCCTGTATTAGACGATTACTAGGGAATATCCCTATTGATGATCCTCTATTTTTAGAGGTTGATGTTTCTGGGCTTTACCCAGACGTTGAATTTTATGTGTCCAGTTCTGATTCTTCATCCAGTTCTGAATCTGATGTTTCTAATCACAGGGTGCATTTGCGAAGGATGGGTAAACATCAGAGCAAAAGTCAAGTACGCAAGCACGGTTCGGGCAGCGTTCTGATCAAGGAGCAGGCTATCAATGAGAACGTCGAGGCATCTGAGGCGTCTTTCCTTACATTTACTGCCAAACGTCCGTGTGGGTTCAATACTGAGCCAAATATGATCGGGCCTGTTGAAATAGAGAAGTATCGCTCCCGATTTGACCTGCCCGACTCGGTTACTTTGGTTCCTGCGGGGGATAGAGCTGTATAGAATCCTCCCTCAGGCATGATGGCAATTTATGGGTCCATGCTTTGCTGCAGCGTTACACTTCCCTTTCAGCCATTTATCGCCTGGTAACTGACCCCGAACAGCTATAGAATCTTAATATGCATGTGGAACATGTATAGCCGGATGAACCTTTCGCCGCTGTCCCCGAATGAAATCAGGCATTTCTTTACGTTGAGGCAATCGGGCAAGACGGAGACTTATTTCCTCATGTCTAATCCACCAGACTGTTGGATCCCCAAGGGGACAGAAGTGAGTCAGGATGTAGATATTTCTGACGACCCTAAGAAGAAAGGTTTTATATGGGGATTCTTTACATCCAACAAGTTCTGGAAGAACAGTTGGTTTTTTACATTAGGGAATCTCGGGTTTGAAGTTACCGTCACGATCGGGGATGTTCGGATGGTGTTAAAAGTCCCACGATTCTTTTGTTCCCCCGAAGCATGGAACAAGAAGGAAATTGAATACAGTGATGGCGAGCTGACCAGACTTACTCGGGCGGCAGTTCGAAAACTGGAGAAGAGGAGCAAGACTTATATCTTCGTTGAGTAGAGGATGATTGAGCTCGGTTTCTTTAGACAGATTTCAAGCCACCGCAGACGATGCAAGTGACTTTTTGCAACATTTTACTTTCTATTATAATTTTCTGCTTTTCGTTTCCTGAATTTTTTTTTAAGTGTTTGATACGGACATCGTCTGCGATCTTCAGGCTCGCCAGGTGAAATTAATTCTTCAAACGAGCAAGAAAAAGGCTTCTCATCAGAGCAATAAAGGCATCGCTCCACCTGAATCTGATGAGGAGATTGACGTTGCGGCGGAGCAGAACCCTGGGCATGTTCAACCGATTGCTGGGTAAACTGCTGGTCCGAGTGGCCCGAGTGAGCCGACTGATACTCAACTGCCTGATAATAGGGAGAGACAGTGTGAGGGTCCAAGTGCGGAGCCTGTTGGGCGGTCATAAACCGGTGAAAGGGGTCATGCCTCTATGAGTCAAGTGCATGCAGGTTCCGACTTCTTTGAGTCTTTTCGAGATGATGTCCAGGAAGATCCTGGTGCTGATCTTAGCTTCCACCGTTCTCGGGGTGAGAAGCGGAAGGCACTCAGCTCCACGACTAGTCCACTGAAAATCCCTCAGGTGGTCTCATTCATTGATTCCAGCGATAAAGATGCTGCAGATGAGATCCCCGTGAGTGAAGGTCCTGGAGCGCCAGTAGATGCAGCAGCGCCAGTAGATGCAGCAGCGCTAGAACCGGACAGAGTTTCCCCTACCCCTGAGGTCAAAAATCTCGGGGCTGAACCCTCGGGGGTTTCTTCATATTCTTCCCCCTAGGATATGTTACGGGAGATGTCCTCCTGTCAGGCTTTCATTGGGAAAAATTATTGGAGCAGTTTTCGGGATGGTTCCATGACCGAACGTCTTCAAAATGTCTTCAACGGTGCATCTTATGTAAGTTATCTGGCTTCTTTAATGTTTTACTTATGTCAGATTTCTAATCGTATACTTTTACAGATGGTGGCCGAATTTGCTGAGCTAATTCAAACGCAGCGACATCAAGCTGATCGAATAAGACGTCTGGAGGTCGGCTCTGTATAAATATTTGCCGACCACTGTCTGGCAAAGCAGGTTGAGGCCGAGGAAAGAGCTTCTTCGGCAGAAAAGAAAACAACATCACTTCATAACTTATTGTTTTCTGCCCAGGAATCTATGCTCAAGGCCGAGCAGGAAGCGGAGCAGTCTAAGTTGGCGTATGATCGGAAAATTGAAGATTTAGAGCACCAAACGTTGACAGTCGAATCCTTATCCCAAGAGGCCAGGTTGGAACTTGAATTTCAAAGGGTAGATCGTTTCAAGAGATCCCCTACCTACGATGCTCTTCTCCTTCGGGAGTTTTAACAAGGGCTGGTTTCAGCTGGTGAATTCTTTAAAGTCAAGAATCGGGCAACTGAGAAGGTTCGAACCAATTGGGAGCTGTCAATTAAACATCATATAGATCGATCCTTGGAGCCTCTTTGAACTCAGATGAAGGAATGGAGAGCTTACTGCCGTAGCCGTAGCCGTAGCCGTAGCCGAAGCACTGAGCCCCATCCTATGCATTTGGAGATTCCATCCGACCACTCCCTCTTAATCTTCTATGTCAGTCAATAGTCGGTTTTGAAGGGTGTGGAGACTGATGTCGGACCGATCCCAGGAGAGGATTACAACCAATGGATGGATGACTCAGTCGACACAATTGTGTGGCCTTCTAACGAAATTCTGCTCCGCGAATACGAAATGGTGCCTGACCCGAGTATTGGCAAGGGCTTGAAATCCTCACAACCTTAATTTTTGTAGAATCGTAGAAATCTTTGATTATTGTAAGGAATTTGTAACCCTTTGTCAATCAATACAATTCCAAATTTTTCTAAATGATTGATTTGCTTTGATCACTTAATTTCTTGATTGTTGCCGAGTACTTCATTAGACTGGCATGTTCGGGTAACTTAATCAAGTATCTTATTAAACTGGTAGTTACCTAAATAACTTTAATCGCCAAGTATCTCATTAAACTGTCTCTTCGATGTTCGGGTAACTTAACCGAGTATCTTATTAAACCGGTTGTTACCCAAATGACTTTAACTGTCAAGTATCTTATTAAACTGGCTCTTCAATGTTTGGGTAACTTAACCGAGTATCTTATTAAACCGGTTGTTACCCGAATGACATCAATTGCCAAGTATCTTATTAAACTGGCTCTTCAATGTTCGGGTAACTTAACCGAGTATCTTATTAAACCGGTTATTACCCGAATAACTTTATTATTAACCGAGTCATCTTGAAACAGAATTTTACACTTGTGTTTCATACCCGGTTGCTACCCGAACATTACATCAAGGCTCACCATGATCATATGTTCGAGTCCTTACACAATACCAAGGACGTCTCCTCAGTTTTTATGCGTAAGGGTTTGCCGAATCGTTGAGCTCTTTTAAATAAAAAATGCTCAACACAGCTACGCATTTCACCAGAATTTCTCCAGATAGCGTCCCGAGCATTTTTCTAGAGTGTGGTGCATCGGGTTTGCCTTTTCGCTAAGGTCATTTTGACCATGCTTGGCTGGCATGCTCCTACAAGCTTCTCCGCCCATTCGGGATTTGATGGTCCCGAGAATTCTATTTGCATGTACTTATTATCATGCTCTTCTTCCATATGTTCTTATTATCATATGCTTTCTTTTTGAAATCCCGAGTTCGATGCTTTTCTTTCGGAAACTCCGAGTAATTTTATTTATTACTGTAAAAAAATCAACATATTTAAATTCCACAACTAATATTTGTCCTAACTAATATTGTCCTGACTAGAAAAAAAAACAAAAAAGAAAATAATAATTTAAGGGTAGAAAATCTTTAGATATTGGGCATTGCATGGTCGGGGTAAAACCCCTCCATTGGGTCGAGCAATCTAATAAGCTCCATGGTCAGCTACCCCCTTGATCTTGTATGGACCTTCCCATTTATCAGCCAGGGATCCTACGGCTTTATTTTTTGTGTTCAATGACACCTTCCTGAGCATCAAGTCTCCTAGCTGGAATTTCCTGATCCAAACATGAGAGTTGTAGTGGCGAGCTACTTTTTGCTGATATGCCATATTTCTTATTCGGGACTTCTCTCTTTTTTCTTCTAGTTCATCCAGACTTTGTAGTAGCATATCAATATTCTGTTCTTCATCGTATAGCCTGACCCGCGGTGACGCATAGGATGTTTCTATGGGGATAACAGCTTCTGTTCCGAATGCTAAAGTGTACGGAGTTTCTCCTATTGAAGTCCTTGTTGTCGTCCGGTATGCCCATAATACTTCGGGTAGTTTTTCAAACCCAGCTTCCTTTTTTGTCATCTAATTTTGCCTTGATAGTGTGCTTGATGATTTTATTTACCGTTTCTACCTAGCCATTGGTTTGAGGGTGAGCAGGTGTGGCATAGTAATTGGCAATCTGATATTCCTTGCACAGCTGCCTGAATTTTAGGTTATCAAATTGGGTGCTGTTGTCTGTGATTATTGTGTCTGGAACTCCAAACCTATAAAGTATATTCTTTTTCACAAAATTTATGGTGTTTGCTTCTGTGATATGCACTAGTGCTTCAGCTTCTGTCACTTTGTCAAATAATCGACATCTACTATGGCGTGTTTTACTCCACCCCCTGTTCCTGCTGGCATTGAGCCAATTAGGTATTAACCCCACATGGAGAATGGCCATGGGGCTGTGAGATTTCTGAGTTTTTCAGGAGGCTGTCGGATATCGTTGGCGATTCTTTGACAAGTATTGCAACTTTCCGACCACCGGTGTGCATCTGAGAAAAGTGTAGGCCAATAATAGCCTTGCCTGAGCACCTTGTGTGCTAAACTTCTACCCCCAGTGTGGTTTCTACAGACTCCTCCGTGGATCTCCTGAAGTATTCGGTATGCATCTTCTTCTGGTACACATCTTTGGAGAGCTCGGGAAAATCCCCTTCTGTATAATTCTCTTCTGACCAAGGCGTACCTTGTTGATTGATACCTGATGCGCTTTGCTAGTACAGGGTCTTCAAGGAGCACGCCTTCTTCCAGGAACCTTCTCAACTGAATCATCCAACCGTCTTGAGGTGTTCGGATTTCTAAAATTTCTAAGTGCTTCGGTTCAGTTGTACTCGGTTTGAGGAGATGTGTGACTGGAATGGTCTTTGGTCTAATTGTGGTTGTTGCTGACGCTAGTTTAGACAATGTGTCTGCCTTTTCATTTTCCTCCCTAGGGATCTGAGTGATCTTGTATTCTTTAAATTTCTGGAGGAGCTGTTTCACAATGTCACGGTAGGTTATCATACCTTCATCTTTGGCCTAGTATTCATCCATGACCTGGTTGACAACTACCTGTGAATCGCTGAATATCTGAACTTCATCTGCCCCGAGAGCTATGCAGACTCTGAGTCCAGCTAATAGTGCCTCGTACTCAGCTTGATTATTAGTTGCTTTGAAATCAAATCTCATGGCACATTCAACATCATCTCCTTCTGGAGTACATACTACGATCCCTGCCCCGCTGCCATGAGTATTTGAAGAACCATCAACATACAGTTTCCATGGGAAATCTTTACTCAACATTCTTTTTGCTTCTAGGTTTGGCTCTGTGAACTCGGCTATGAAGTCTGCCACGGTCTGTCCTTTGAGGGATGTTCTGGGGACATAATGAATGTCGAATTCACTTAGCTCGATTGCCCATTTGGTCAACCTTCCTGAAATTTCTGGCTTTTACAAAATTTGTCTTAATTAGCAGTCTGTGAGAACCTGGATTGTGTGGGCCTGGAAACGGGTACCTTGTTTCAGCTGGTAGAAGTGTCTTACTGGTATAATATATTGGTTTCTGCACTCCATCTTCTGTTCAGACTAAGACTGAGCTTGCCGCAAACTCGGTTATTGACAGATACAACTGAAGTACTTCCCCTGTTTGTGGTTTTGAGAGAATTGGGTCTATCCCAGGTACTCTTTTATTTTTAAGAATGCTTGTTCGCACTCTTCATTCCATTCAAGTCCTTTCCCTTTTTTGATTACTTTGAAGAAAGGCGCACACCTGTCAGTAGCTTTTGAAATGAATCTTCCCAGGGAAGCTAAACACCTTGTCAGGCGCTGTACTTCTCTTAATGTTTTTGGTGAGGTCGTTTTCTGCAGGGCCTGGATCTTCTTGGGATTAACTTCAATTCCTCTTTGGTGAACCTGAAAACCCAGGAATCTTCCTGAAGGGACACCGAATAAACATTTATTCGGGTTCAACTTCATCTGGTATCTCTTTAAGACACCAAATGTTTCTCGGAGGTCCAGGGCATACTTTTCAGCCGAGACGCCTTTAGTCAGCATGTCATCAATGTACACTTCCATGTTTCTTCCTATTTGTCGAGTGGAGATTTTGTTGACCAGCCTTTGATATGTAGCACCCGTATTTTTCAAACCGAAAGGCATTACTGTGTAACAGTATAAACCCTGATCTGTTGTGAAGGCTGTCTTTTCTTCGTCGGCCTTGTTCATTCTGATCTGGTTGTATCCCGAGTAGGCATCCATGAAGCTGAGCAATTCGTGGCCTGCTGTGGCGTCCACCAGCTAGTCTATTCTTGGAAGTGGGAAGCTGTCTTTTGGGCATGCCTTGTTCAGATCCGTAAAATCTACGCGCATTCTCCATTGCCCGTTTTTCTTTTGGACAAGGACTACATTGGCTACCCACTGTGGGTAGTTGACCTCTCTAATTGATCCTGTAGCAAATAGCTTTTCCACCTCCTGTTTGATTGCTCGACTCCTTTCGGGATTGAACGATCTTCTCTTTTGTCTTACTGGTTTTGAATTCGGGTCTACTGCGAGATGGTGAGACATTATTCGGGCATCTATCCCGACCATATCTTCGTGACTCCAGGCGAACACATCTTTGTATTCTTTAAGTAGATTGGTGAGGTCTTGCTTGACTTTTCCTCCCAGGTTAGCCCCGATCTTCACCACCTTATCTGATTCTCCTTCTTTTAATATCACTTCTTCAACTGGTTCTGTTTTAGTTTCATTCGACCCTTCCCTTGGATCAAATTCAAATGATAAGAATTCGCTGGGCTGACTTGGCTGCGTTATGGTGTACACCTGTTCAGCATCGTTTTTGTCTTTGTACACTGACAAGTTTGCTCTTCGGGGCATCTCCTGGGATCCCTTGACTACCCCGACCCCTTGTTCTGTCGGGAACTTGATCATTAAAGCATAAGTGGCTATCAAGGCTCTTGTTTTATTCAGAAATGGTCGACCCAATAATGCATTATACGGCCAATTGTTTAGATCTACCACCACGAAGTCGAGTAGGACAGTTCTTTGGCATGGTGCCATTCCAATTTTTACGGGTAGTTTAACTGTCCCGAGTGACCTGACCTCAATCCCACTAAATCCTCTGAGTGGAGTATGGAAGGGTTGTAGATCTTTTCAGTCTAACCTGAATTGATCATAGACGGCTACATTAAGGATGTCCGCCGAACTCCCATTATTAATCAGGATTCTCCTGACCTCCCGGTGACCAACCAGGGCACTTATGATCAATGCTTCATTGGACCGAACATCGATGCCATGGGAATCTGCCTCAGTGAATATTATCGGGTCCCATCCTTCTTTTATCCTTTTCGGGTCTGGTTCAACCGAGTTCAATTCAAAGTTATTCTTTGCTTCTATCGCTTCTCTGATTTTCTGAGTTCGTTCTCGGTTGTTTTTCCCAGTAGATGGTCCCCCAAATATTGTATGTATTATCTGATTGGCTTCGGGACTGGTTCTTTGATTTCGACCAGGGTTGAGATCAGCCTTGACCTCTTTCTTAGTTTCTGATCTCTTATCTTTTTTCAAGATTACATCCCGCATGTGCCCTTCCTGAATAAGAGTCTCTATGTAATCTCTGAGCTGGAAACACTTTGAAGTCTCGTGACCGGTTTCCTTATGAAATCTGCAATACTTGGTTGTATCTTTCCGGGCAAAGTGAGACTGGCACTGTGGTTCTTGTACCATGTTCTTCTCTTCTAGGATGGCCAGGATTTCTTCTTGTTTTTTTCCGAAGAGGGGTATAATTGGTGTATCTGCCTCGATATTTCTTTTGGGTCCGTGTCTTTCTTAAACTGCTCCACGTGCGGCATTCTGAACCTTTCTGGGAAAGGGGTCCGCAGGATTACCTTGGTGAATGGACTGTCAGAGTCATCATCAGATAAATTGTTATAACCATAACATCTGACCAATGCCTCCATCTGACGTCTAGTGTTCTCAACTTCTTGAGTTAGGCTCTGGATCATGACATCTTTGTCCCCCACCGGGCTTTCCCGACGGTTGAACCGTTGGGTAACTGTCATTCTTTCTTACTCTTCACTTTGATGCCAAGTTTTTTGTATGACTCCGTGATGACGTTTACGATGAGGCCGATCGCTATCTTCTGATGACGACCGATCCCTGTACCGGTCATGCTTACGGTGTCTAGTACGGACTGTCTGATCCTGGTCTTGCTTTTGGCGTGGTCATTTTTCTCATGCGTCTTACGTCTAGTCTGGTTGATCGGGGTAGAGTTCCTTCCGGTTTCTGGCATAGTTACTCCTGGCCCTACTACTATAGAGCGAAGCCTTGCAAGTGGAGGATCAGGAGCATTTACTTCCGCAGCCGTTAGATCAACAGTCTGTGCTTCTGTAGCCAATAGATCAACCCCTTCCCTTGCTGCGTCTGCCACCAATTGCTGTAACGCTTCTCGAAAATGAAGCGTCAGGTCTCTGCTGGTTGAGGGAACCTGTTGGATTCCTGCCAAGTGTGTGGGTTGATCTTCCGTGTTTACTGCAAGATCTCGTGACGTACTGCCAACATGGAAGTTATCATGTGACTTTTGGCAATTCCCAGCCATCAATTAAACTGGAGGTTCACCCCCCTCCTTCTAGCGCCAATTGTTGACGTTGATTTCTGGATCGTATTAGAAAAGCCAACAAGGATTGGATTTCAGCTATCAATTCAAAGAGAAAGAGATTCAGAGAGAGTAACCGAGACACAAGTTTTACGTGGTAAAACTCTGATGACCGGAGAAACGTCCACGGGTGGTTGAATAATCAACCGAGCCAAAATCCACTATGAAAATATGATGTATACAAGCTCCCGATCTCTCTTTTTCTCTCTATATTTTTCTGTTGTTTGTTAAGTATCTATATTCTTTTTGGCGAGATTTATGGATCTATTTATATGTTTATAGAGCCCTAATCTTCCTTGTACAAGTAATGAATCTTTGTATTTAATTACAATTATTTACTTGCTTGAGGTCGATTGTCTTCTTTCCTGTTTTGGAGTCTGGTATGGAAATCGAATGGGATTCTAGTAATGCAGTCCTATTTGGACTTGTTTCCTTATAAGAATGTAGTCTTTGTAACGAAATCAAGTTGTTTCCTGATTGGGGACTCTTCTAGCTCAGTATTCTGTTTTCTTTGGGATTCCTTCCTGACGGAGATCTTCGTGTATTTAATGACTTAATTCGTGTGAACTAAGTACTAAGTTTCTCATTCGGTTTTCACATTTATCCCGAGTAAGAACAACGCTTACTGGTCTAACCCCGAGTACGTTTAATTGATTCGAAGAAGTTTAGTTTATCCCGAGTAGGTCTTGCCATGCTATTTGTTTACTCGGGCTTCTTCTCTTTAATGATGCCTTGTAGGATATTTCCTGAGTGCCTATTTGGACGTCCACCTGGCAATTTTCTCCATCTTGTCGATGACGTGTATGCTTGGTAGAATTCATATACGACAAAAATGAATAATTGAGTAAAAAACATATAATTCAAAAAAAACAAACATAGGGATCCAAATGATGATATCTCTTAAAAAATGACATTTCGTCAATTGTCATGGACTAAATTATAAATCACTCTTTTAGACGAGATGAAGTTAATTAAGCCATAATGTCCCTCAAATTCAACCAATAAGATAAGTTTGAATTATATCTCTTCCCCAAACCACAAAAATCTAAATTATAATTGTTCAAAAAGATTTTTTTAAAAAAAAAAAAAGCAAATAAAAACAATTTTTTTATAAAAAAAAATGTAAGTTTTTAATAAAATATTAAAATGGAATGAAATGATGAAAATACTCTTCTAGCTGTGAACTTTTATAACCATTAACATTGACGAAATTTAACTACCAGACAAGGATTGTTAATATCAAGTTTTGATAAAATTATTTATAATTGTTCAAAGGAAAACCTTACGGTGCTGAGTTTGTTTGTTACAACAAAGAGAGGATTTTACTAGAGTGACTTTGTTTCTATAATTATCGATTGATTCTCTTATAATGGATCCTTTATTTTAATTTTAATAAAAATCTTTTTACATTTTAATCTGAATTTTTTATATAGATGATAAGTTCAATAAAATCTACCAGTCAAAAAAATTAAAGAATTTTTCAAACACTACAACTATTTATCACGATTTTGTTAGATATGAAGACATTAGAAAATGGATGAAATATAGGAAATTTCAAGAAAAACGGTTACAGTGTTTGAAAAATTCTCAAATTTTATTCATAGGTAGATTTCATTGAACATATATCCATAAAAAAATTCAAATCAAAATTCATAAAAATAGATTTGATTTCATCAAAGTCCCTTATGAGAGAATCATCCGTAATTATCTTCTTTTAAAATGTTTAGATAAAATGATCACAAATGTCCCTAAATTCTTGAAAAACACACGGGAAATAGAACTTTCTTTTAAATAAGTAAAAAACCTTCATGAGTGGAACAGTATTTTTGTAACTTTACTGGTATTATATGATTTTAACTAAAATATAAAATAAAACAGTAATTACACGGCTATCATATTCATGTCTTACATTGCTAATTATTTTCTTTCAAGCAAGCAAAACCTTAATCTAAGAATGCTGTACATTTGAGTGAAGAGATGACTTGTTAAAGACTTGCTTCACAACCATTGTCATCACTGGCCTGCCCAGGATCCCATTATAATCTCAAACTTATATGTGATTGTGGAAGCTTGTTTAAAAATACGGGCGAACAAATTTGTGATTCGGTCTTTTGGAGGTCAAGCCTCCTTCGATAGTCAAAGAGCAGGCTGACGAGGGCCTCGACGGCAAAGATGGTAGGTGAAGGAGGCATGCTCGACCTCCTTCGATAGTCAAAGAGCGGGCTGATGAGGGCCTTGACGGCAAAGACGGTGGTAGGCGAAGGAGACATGCTCGTGTTTGAATCCGAATGATGATACCGTTCATGGCGTCCATGGTTTTCATGCTCGCTACTCTGCTCTTCAAGCTCTCTCTGTTTGCTTCTCCATCGCCGTGCATGGTGTATCAGGCAGAGGTTTCACACGTTGTGTGGGAGAGAAGAGAAATCTGAATGATGATGATCGGGTTTGAATCCGAATGATGATGATTGATTTGGGTTTGTTTTGGTTTGATGATGATGAATCTAATCCTGTTAAGAATTGGAAGACTAGAAGATTAAAAGGAATGGATGAGAATGGGTTTGATGATTCGAAGATCGGAGGTGAGAATGGGTTTTGTTATTTGGAATATTTGGAATATTTCATGGAAAATTTCATGAAAGGTAAGGGAAAAAATAGGAATCATTTCTACTTGCCAGGAATAGATGAGAATGGGTTTGATAATTCAACGATTGAAAGGAATGGATGAGAATGAGTTTGATGATTCAAAGATTGAAGGTGAGAATGAGTTTTGTTATTAGGTAAATTTCATGAAAGGTAAGGAATAAAATAAGAATCATTTCTACTTCCCAGGAAACTGGTAAAACATCAATCTATAGCTTTTCAATTTTTGCGGTAAGGGAAGCCAAAAGAGACCAAAAGCATTTCCTATAAATTTTACTAAACACCCTAAACCAACTTCATAAACACTTTTGGCTCCAAAAATAGCTTGGAAAGCAATCCCAAACTGAGCATTAAACTTATATGTGATTGTGGAAGCTTGTTTGAAAATACAGGTGGATAAATTTGTGATTTCAGTCGTTTGGAGGTCGAGCCTCCTTCGCTAGTCAAAGAGCAGGCTTGCCAGCCTCCGCTCAATCAAACGAAGGTCCCTCCTAGATCTGTGAAAACGCTACAAGAGCCAGGCCGCCTTCACAAAAGAGACCATGGAGGCCACTTCCACCAGAGGTGCCTCAATTTTCTCTCATTGTCAATAATATATATTTTTAATTTCTATAATTAATAATATCGTGTAAAAGCAAAAGTACGGTATGATTTTTTCCACTAAACTAGTTCAGTAACAAACGATGCAAGATGATATTTATCAAGAAAATTCCGGAGCCCCAAAACCCATAGAAAAAGTACAATGAAACAGGAATTACATTTTTGTCTTTAACACATCTAAAATCCTGGTGATTAAAGAATGATGTTAACAAGAAGAATATTTTAACTGATAGATCCGAAAAATTACATCTAACATTTCAAAGGATGACTGGGTACCTTCATTAGAGTATTTGACTACCATAGTCAGCATTAAACTTCTCGTATCGATGGAAATTAAGATGAGCTGATGGCCTAGTATTCTTCAAAGCTGTCTTTATATCATCAGGTTTAATAGGGCCAACCAGTGGTAATTCTGCAATCAAAAGATTTAACCTTTCAGTTCTTCAGTTGTAGACACCAAAATAGCATGATGCAAATGAAAACAAAAGGAAACACTATCTGTTTAATGAGAAACAATACCAAACAGAAAAAGAACACCTTTGTCAGAAATGATATGTGGAGTTATTATATATTAAAAGGTTCTTTTTATCTATTTTCTTTTAGGAGGAAACTAGTGCCTAGACATACGAGAATCATATACCATCATCAAAATATAATAGGCATATTGTAAGTTTTAAAAAACATGGCTTTAGAAGTCATACCATCCTCAGGTACCACTTCCTCTCTGTCTTCAAGGTGTGTCATTAATCGTCTCAAGGGCTGCATTGCAGCCTCTTTGCAGAGTAACCGAATATCTGAACCTGAGAAACCTTCTGTTTTTTCCACTAATAAATCATAAGGCAGGCTCTCCTCGTCAGGCTGTGAAAGCAGGAGTTCTTCGAACATCGCTCTTCTTGCTTCTGGTTCCGGCAGAGGTACAAGGATCTTATCGATGATGGTCAAAGGATAATTAATATAATCAAAACCATCTGAACTTCAGTTGCAAAGTTTGCTAATATATTGTGTAGAAGAGTACCATGAGACGACAGTACTATATTAAGTGGCAAGAGTCACAATGAGAAGTGAGAGCAAGGGTGAATGAATAATAGATACCATAAGCATCTTAGCATGATTTATTTAATAACCAAGTATGCAGAATTAAACCAATCCTTAATCTTGGAACAGAACTTTGTCTCACAACATCTTAGTGTTGCTTGCAAAATTGTATCGATATATTTCAACCCAAAAAGAGCAGTAAACTCGCTTTGGATCATGGATGAAATGCAGCAACCAACGTAATTGATGATACATATAAATTTGAAATTATCTCAATTAACTTGCACTTCTTCCAGAATTTAAGAACTGGTGTTTCAACATTCAAGCAATCAACAGCTTGCATGTACTGCGGTGCAAGCCTCGACAGATAACAACATCAGCCAAAAACTCACATGAGCAAACAATTTTCAAAAGGCCAGAAAGCACATAATGTGATGACACTTAAACTGAGAACTGCTTCCAAAAAATTATTAGCTGAATGCTGAAAGCCAGCCATTTCAATTGATATCCAAAAAAACAGAATATTAAACCAAAGCTATTTCATATAAATGTCGAATTCAGCATAAATTCATCAAGCTTTGTGTGAACAAAAACATTTATTAAAAAAAAACATATTCATCTATCAAAAGGATACTCGCTTCTCAAGACGCCGGAGCATTGCTGCATCAAGTTCCCACGGGAGATTTGTGGCCGCCAAAACAAAGACAAGTTCATCTGTCCGTGTCAAACCATCCATCTGCAATCTAAGCCAAGTGAATAACTTTTGAGAAAGTAAAGTGAAAATCTCAGCCGCAATCTAATTTATTATTTTGGAAGTTATGGTTATACTTGGTCTGTAGGTAGCACCATATTTCGTGTTTGGGCTAAGTCCACCCGAAAGCCTTCATCTGTTTTATTAACATTATTTTTGAGTTCCAATTAGTTTCTCTCTCATTAACACGCATTCATTGACCCACACAACCACACCCACATAAATGCCCAACACATGCATTTATGTTAATAAATGAGGAAAAAAAAAAACATCACCTGTATTAGTAATTCAGTTTTCAAACGTCTACTAGCTTCATGCTCACTGCGTCCTTCACCACGTTGACTGATTATTGCATCAATTTCATCAAGAAATATTGTTGACGGAGCATGGTGCCTAGCAAGCTCAAACAACACCTTTATTAACTTTTCTGAATCCCCTGCAATTTCATATTACTTAAAAATTAGACATGCTTCCCATATATTCTGAAAACAAATTATTTTAAAGGAAAAGGTGCATAATAGAGGAATAAGTTGTTTTATATTTTCAAAATGAGCTATTGATTGGGAGTAAAAAGAAAACAATGTCAAATCTGTCACAGCAGTAAAACATGATCATGATTGACATGTAACAAACTCTGTATTAAAAAATCTGGGACATCTAGACCTTTTTTTTTATCAAAAACACCTCATCTGTTACGACTACTTGTGAATTTCTTGATTTTGATTAGTCTGGTTAATAAGTTTATTATAAGATGAAAACTGTAAAAAAGAAATATATACAATCTTAGCTCACTTATTTCCTGTCTAGAGAAACGTACAGACAGATTGAGTTCGGGTCCTGGCAGCATCCTCAATAGTTTTCTAGAACTCTAGAAGTTGAGTAAAATGTCCTCTATTACCTCTTTCACATTATAAGATCTAAGTATACAACATCTCTCACTTTCTATTTCTTAAAAGGTTAAAATGTCAATCAGAATTATATACATGTGTGTACATAGGTGTGTACTCTTAAAAAATTTATTTTATTTTTTTGTTAAGAATTCAGCTCCAGGTATGAACTTTTGTGAGAATGTCTACACCAGAGAATTTCTACATACATGTATTTATGAAATTCAGTACCAGGTATGAACTTGTGTGAAAACCCTACACTAGAGAATTTTTGCATACATGCATAATTGGAATTCAGCTCCAGGTATGAACCGTGAGAATGTCTACAACAGAGAATTTCTACATACATGCATATATGGAATTCAGTTCCTGGTATGAACTTTTGTGTGAATACTCTACACTAGAGAATTTCTGCATACATGCATATATGGAATTCAGCTCCATGTATGTACTTTCGTGCAACATGTACACTAGAAAGTTATCAATGTATGTATGTATGGATTCGACCATCTAGATACATCAAACATGCTTTCAGAAAAAGCAGTCTAACTTTTACATACCACGCCATTTGCTAACAACAGAAGATGCTGAAATATTGAAAAATGTGGTCTTGCACTCTGTTGCAACAGCCTTAGCAAGCATTGTCTGAAACATTAAAATGGTGATTCATTTAACAAATAATACATATGAAGAGATTATATATATACACATAGAGAGAGAGAGAGAGCGACCCATCAAGACATGGTTATCAATTTCTGTTGTGTTGACCCAGAATCAGTACTACCGGCATAAGCAAAGATTATTCCTTGGTGCACATCAAAAGCCAATATTTTAGCCAACACTGGAAATGCTACAATCATGCAACCCAGGGCATTTGTTTTGACAGTCAAATTTATAGAGACATGCCATTGCATATTATTTGATATGTCAAATAATTTGGTGCCCTCAATGAAAAAAGCCAATGTGGTCACCAACAGAACATTTGGTACTAGCCATACAAATGATCTTCTGGGCCAAAATTGGTATATACCTTCCCAGCTTTCTTTTTTTTTTTTTTAATTACAATAAATAAATCAAACCACTTTCCCGCTAGGTGTGAGTGTGTGACTGAGATTTGAACCCAAGACTTTTTGTACAACAACAAGAGATCTTACCAACCAAGTTAGTTAGTACCCAACTACCCACATATAGTGTTCTAGCTATTTGACTTTGACGGAGCATTATAATCATTAATCATTTTTTTTTCTCTCTACACTGCAAACCGAAAACAATTACCAGATCAATGCCGAAAATATTTTTCCAAAATTATTATTCCACCAAAGAGAATAACTACAGCATTTATGGATGAAAACTAGCTTGTATCGTCCAAACATACAGTGGGAATTTATAGCTAGAAAGCAATCAAGCTATGAAAGCAAGCAAACTTTATACGATTAAATGGGAGTCCAGAAAAAATGGGGATACTTTTGGTCACCTGACAAATGTCCTTAAATGTAAGTATTAACCAGGTTTGGAAATGAGAAGATGAAAGTCACAGACATTAATTTAGTTCAAAAACAGTTTCATGAGGATAAGTAAGCACTGACAATAGAAGCTCAGTCTAAGATAATGAAGGAATAGGAAATGCCAAACCAAGAAAAATAAAGTGAAAGAAGAAAAAGGACAAAGAAACCAAAAAGTAAAAAGTAAAATGACTAAGATAACTAACATAAATAATTCAGAAGAAAGCTTACAAACCTTTCCTGTCCCTGGTGGGCCGAAAAGGAGTATACCCTTCCATGGTGATAGAAGGCCGGTAAAGTACCTAAATGATGAGACACGATGAGCTTAATTGTGAAATGAAACTTTAAATTTCAACAACACAGCAATTTATTATGTGTTTGTGGACTCAGATTTATTAAACCAAATTGGAAGATAAAAGGCTCCTCGCAACAATCTATTAATTCGCAAACATATAACAGATCAATATAGAGGACTAAAGTTGGTGCTCAACATAAATATTCTCATAAATCTCACATACATATAAAGAAACTGTGTTTCAGTTGTAAATTTACAGTATCATAGGTGACAAATAAATCCAAAACATTCTAAAGAGAAGTTTGAATTTCATTATCACTATCCAATTTGTTAGGAACTAACATCAACAACAACCAAGCCGCCACATCTTTCTTTATCCTTTTCATAGACAGTTTGTAACTTAATGGAAAACATTCATGGGCAGTGGTATGCAAATAAAAATCATTCTTGCTACAGATCAACCAGTCATGCAATGATACAATTCACTCAACAGTAATAAGAGACGAATACATGGAAGATACCACACATGCATAAATGCAATAAACTCATGAAAAACAATTGTTGAACAAAGCAATTATATTAATAACTCTATATATTTTGAATGCTTTTTCTCCAGTATTATGACAAAATCTGCAGTGATGAAATGAGGATTTTAAATGAAATTTCTGTCTAAAGGTATCTTCATCCATGAAATGGAACAAGATATACTTGGGATATTTGATTGGCATGACAACTGCTTCTTTAAGTAAACGTTTGGCATTCTCCAACCCCTTGATGCTCTCCCACTTGACATCTGGACTGCCACGGATGATATCCCTGCACAGGATACAATTTATTGTTATAGGACAAAGCCATCAAAGGATAAGTTAAAATGCAAATTTCTTCACCACTCAGACAGCATGTATGCAACAAATGTAACATATAATCCTACCTACATAGACTCTCCGCTAAAGCACGAGCGTCGGCTGAATCTAGAGGAGGAAGCAGAGACCTCTGCCTGAAAAAGTGAACATCAGAATCAGCATTTCTCAAAGGAAGAGGCACTTTAATAGCAGATTCAAGATTAAAACGATAAAAATTACAAAAGTACCATATTTTAACAAAGTCAAATCTTTGGCAGAACTCATAAGACAATTGTTACATATTATGTAACTATAAGCACCAGAAACTCCTTTGCATATATCTTTTATTTTTGACTTGAAGTTTTTCAAATTAAAAACTTTTAATGACTGCTGCTACAATCATGCTGGCTGCTTTGTTAAATGATGCATGTGCATTTTTTTTTAATAGGATTGAATAAGATAGTGTCTTCACACCATAATTAGTGATTATTGTAATGAATCCCATTTCATAATGTCTCATTTTACACACAATACACACACAAGTCTGTAAAGTATGTTATAGAAGCTTCTTAGCATTTCAATGATTAAGCGGAAGAACTCACACGTGTCTGTAAAGCTGTATATATGCAGATATGCTCACACAATAAGCCAAGAAATATTGGAGAGTGAAATTAAGATACTCCAGTTTAAAAAAATAATAATAATAATAATAAGATACTCTTTATAGAAGAAATGCGAGAAGCAATCACATATGTTATAGAGGCTGCTTAGCATTTCAAGGATTACGCTGGAGAGGTGCAAGTGAAAAAGCATTTACATGCAATGTGGAATAACTGCATGATACAAACATATAGCCCAGAATCAAATGTCAGACACAGAATAGGAGCTCGCTATACCATATTACTAGCTGATATGAATTGGTGGGCCATTTCAGCTGATATGCAACAAGATTTATAACAATGTTAGTAACTAATTTCACAAACCTCTAAGTGCTTAAATTTTTTCTTCATTTTGAGGCCAATTTGCCTACCTAAAATATCAATGCCAATCTTCAAATGATCCATATTTATATAGAAATACTTACACAAACTTTGTAGATCATTCAGTTGTATATAACAAAATACTAAAATCGAGGGCTCTTACGGTCTCTCATTAATTCCATTAGACAAGACACCATTTGAGTGAGTTGAGTTAATCCCCTGAAACAACACAACATCAAAATATATATAAATATTAAGGGAAAAAATCCCCTTCTAATGCACCAAAATCACATACCAACAAAAAATGCAAAATATATCAAATCAATACCTGGCTCTGAAACTGCTCGTAAATGGCCATGTCAGATGTGTTCTGGACATGCCCATTCCCATTGGCGGAACTCCCATTAGAAACTGGCTTTTCAGCGGTCTGACCATTTTGCGACTCCGTTTGTTTCTTCCTCCCAAACTTGGCATCATAAAACAGTTTAAAATCCTATAGATAAAAGTGATAGCTTAAAAGAAATGCATATTGCAAAATTTCTTCTTCCTATTTTTTTTTTTTTGTTTTTTCAAAATCATCAAATTAGATCACAATTTACAAAATAAAAAAACAAGATTGCAAAAAAAAAAAAAAAGCCAAGAATTAATTTCACTAGAGCACTTGAACAAAAAAAAATCTTAAATCAACTTGTCAAAGTTGAAATACATAGAAAATATATATAAAACATTTCGATTCATATATCTAAAACCAACACCACATTATTAAAAGAGAGTCAATCTAAGTATGCCAAACAGTAATATTCAACTCAGTCTAGTGAAGTTGCTTGTTTACTCCGTCCATGAAACCACTATCTAAATCAACGTTATAGAATTTCACAGAACAATCATAAAAAGTGATAAATAATTAATAATTGAAAATATATTAAAAGAAAAATAGAAGTACCTGAAAAGTCCAGCGAGTGACCATAGGTTCATCGGCCATTGCTGATAATTTCGAAAGAAGAAGAAAAGAGAGATCGATTTCAAAAGGTTTACACTCTCTCTCTCTCTCTCCCGATTGCTGGTGTATTATTCTAAATAGCAGCAGAAAAGAGCATGTGCGTGATAAAATATTTGGAAAATGATTGTTGGTGAGTGCTTCACATAAATCATGTTGTATCTTGTTACTTGTACTTGTATGTGATTCTCTGAAAAATCATCTCTCTGCCCAGCTGCGCTGTCACTTCTTAGAGTTATATTTATGTGAAAATAGCTAAATCAACCCCATACATAATGAAATTTTCGTTTTTGATCACATAGGAGAGTTTACTTGATCATAACAATATTTTATTTTTAACCATCTACAAGGGTTTAATTTTTAATAACCATATTTAAATATATATATATATATATATATATATATAAAATATAAAAAAATGCAAAAAACATAAAATCTAGAGATAAAATGTGAAATGTTGTAAAATAAAAGTGATATGATGTAAAAAAACATGAAATCTCACTAAAAAAACTTAAAATGTTTATATTTTCTTTTCAAACGTGGAATCTAGAGAAAAAAACTTAAAATGTTAATTAAAAAAAATGAAATGTCAACATTTTTTTCAAATGTAAAATTACTAAAACACTCTCCAAAATTATGTTTTTAACTTTTTATATAATAAAACTATCGAAACCTCCCTCTCCCTTCGTCCCTTCGTCACTTCGGGTTTTTTTTAAAAAAAAAAGTCTTCGCTGAAACAGCGCTGCTGGTAAGGGAAAGTCACGTCGGTGTTACAGCCAAGGCTAGACTGCAATATTTCCATGTCTAGGTGTGTGTTGCCCAGGCACGGTGTCGCCTGGTTATGCGATGCCCGGTGAGTTTGCCTGGTTCACGAATTCAGGCCATTTCGTCTGGTTCTCGCAGTCCAAGTAGCGCATCGTTGGGGTCGCATGGGCATGGTGCCATCCTCATCAGGCGGTGTACAATCAAGCAACACCGTCCGGTGTACACTCAAAAGACGTCGTCTAGTGAAGGGTTTGACAAGATAGAGAGAGGAAAGGTGAGAGAGAGGAAAGGTGAGAGAGAGAGGAAAGAGAGGAGAGACAATTCGGGGATAGTTTTTATATAAGGATATTTAAGTAATTTTTTAAAAATATAGTTATTAATAATTAAACTTTCGTACGTTGTTAACAATAAAAATTTAATATTTTAAAAGGTCACTTTTGCTTTTCTGTCTTGGTAAAATCCAAGAGGAACAACTAATTTTGTTTTTTAATATTAAAGACCAAATAAAGGTTATATAATAAAAAATAGTTGTAATTTTGATTACTATACTATCCAAATAATTAACCTAAAAATAGTTATAGACCAAAGCAATGAAATTTTACAAATTATCTACAGGTCATGACCGAACTAAAGATGTTTGCAATTTAATTATACAAAAGTTGTTTGAACAAACCATGCTTCATGTTGGACTTGGTGGTATGATGACAAGAGTGTGATGTTGTTAGAGCCCTAGTTTTACCGATCGTGCAGCGGAAGGATTTTAAAAAAAAAATTATAAAGCGATCGAAAAAATAAACCTATTTTGTACAGTAAAATACGTTAACAAGGAAAGAATGAATAAAACTCTTTTCTTCATACTTGCGTTGGAGCGTCCTTCTCTTTAATTTGATTTGCTCCTGATCTGAATCAATAGAATCTTCCTCGTTATATCTCACGATTTGTAACAACGTGTGGACACGTCACGGTATTTAGAAGTTTGAATGGAAGTAAAAGAAATTTAAGAAAACAACACTTATTTTCTATGTGTGGAATACGACCACCAAGAATCAAAGAGAAAAACAATATATATTTATCTTTTAACTGATAACTTTAAATTAATTAATTCTTTTAAAATATCTAATATATATAAGGATAATTAATAACTTTGAATTTAAACTTTTTAAATTTAAAATTGATTTTTAATTTAATAAAAATAAAATAATCAAATTATTTTATCTTCATTCAAATACAAATATCAATCAACACCCTTTAACTAATGATTAATCACATAATTAAATAATCTTATTATTTAATTAACATAATAATTAATATTTATTAATTAAATAATCTCAATATTCAATTAATTTCTGACTAGACATGTGTCACTTTCATAACACAATTAATTGAACAATCTATTTAATTAACCGTGACCCTTATTATCTTTAATCAATCAGGCTAGAAAGAGGATTTATTGGACCTACAATATTTTGAGGTCCAATAATCCTTAGAAATAATTAATTAAACTCTTTAGTTAATATTTCATTATTGTTATTTTCGGTGTTATTCCATTAAAAATTCGAAGCTACACTCTCTCAACTGTAGATGCTTTTACACAAATCAATCATTTTCGGTGTCCATCGATATAGCTATTACATATGGTATAATCCTCTACAAGTAGTTCATAATTTGAGTTGGGTCATAATGTCTATTAATACCCTCTAATTACATCTTTTCAATTAAGTGTCATTAATTCTCTAATGAACAATAAATCATACATTCCTCATGGAATTAGGAGAGCGCTCATATTGTTCAAGCTCCGAATCAACCCTTAAGGGAACTACTATCTACTTCTCGCAAGAAGTAGTGGATTTCACTATTACGTACAAACCTTTCCAGCTACAAGCTAAACGGCGATCCCAACATACGGAGTATACTGATTGGGAATACAACTCCAATCTCACCCATAGTATATCAAAAACCATGATCTAACTTGAATGAGTCGATAAGACACTTAGGATTAAGATCACCCATATATAGTCATCATCTATCGATATATATGAATCTCAGCGTAAACGAATCTTAGAGAGAGATTCATATGGATCGTGGTTCAGTCCTATATGATCACATCATACAAAGTGTCTTCATTCTCATATTACCATATGAATGATCCAGCATAAGATCACCGTACATTACGGAATGAACCGCAACTGTAGATTAACCACAAATAAAGTATCCAGATTTATTTGCTATATACGGACTCTTTAGATTTCTCGTCTCAAACTGAATCCATCTATATATGACATTCATATACTCAGTTTGAAATTACATCTAGCAATCTTGGATGTTAAATACACATGTTAAATAAAAGTATGAAACAATTTGAATGAATAAACTACTTCTTTTATTTATGTTCAATTCACATTTATAAATTACAAGCTTTAGGGTAAAAACCCCAACAATTCTTACCACCCAAGTTCAAGCCACAATTTGGTAGCATTATCAAAAAGAAGCTGTTAAACAAAGCAAGCAATAGAGAAATTGGTTTACTTATGGAATTGTGCTAGAACAATATACTTTACGAGGAATGGATAAAAGGATTTTATCAGTTAACTTAAGGATATTATCAAAATTCTCCCATAGTTTGATATATTAGTCAAAATCCCTTATCTAGTTCTATTAAGGTGCGTTTGGTACGGGGCGAGATGAGACAGAACATGATAAGACGTGACAAGACAAGACGGGACATTTGTTCCGTATTGTGTTTGGAATGTTTAGGACAGAATTGTTAATTATACTATTATGTGTTTGGTATGACTGGAATAAGATGAGATAAGAGGTTCAAAGGACCAGAGTACCCCTATTAATTCTAAAGACTTTGAAGATTAAAAAAAACTGAAAAACAAAATTCTAATTTTGTTTTTCTGAGGTGGGGAAGATCTGGAACCAGATCTCATCAATAATCATCATCAAATGAAGGAATTTTTTTTAAGGAATTAATTGTCTAAAAGAAAAACAATTTTCTGTTAAATTAATTGTTTATCAAATAGAGGTTAATTTTTTGTTACGGAAGTTTTATTTTATTTTTTTAGAATCCAGATCTCAAATTTCTTTTTCTTCAATCATCATCATCATTTTTTCACTTAGCCAACAACAACTACATTATCCTCTTCTTTATTCCTAAACAAAAACACAATAACTCAAAATCCCCATTAGAGGTCTCCACCCACCAAACCAACAAAAAATCTCAAGACTTATTTATAATCTTAAAAACACCTCCGTTCTTTCTTTCAATTTCACCTAAACCAAACGAAACCTAGTATGTGAGATAGAGAACAAACAGAAAATTGGAAGAAATCTGGAAGAAAATTAAAAGAAAAAGAAAACTGGAAAAAAAAATCAAACAAAATCAAACACAGAACATCCATGGTGTTCTTGGTTGGAAGAAACAAGAGTGAGAAAGGAATTTGAGAAGGTTTTAAGAGAGAGAGAGAGAAAAAGGAATTTGAGAACGAGAGTAAGGAATTTAAGAGGGATTCGAGAGAGAGCGAGAGAGAGAGAAGGGAATTTGAGAGAGATTTGATGATGAACAAAGGAAAAAGATTGGATTGAGGCGGTGTATCGAACAAGTTTGTGATTCAGACTTGTCCCATGCCATGAAACAAGTTATCCGAGGGTCTTGGGTAGGATAGAATTTGATGATTTTTATCTCACCTTGTCTCGTTATGTCCCATGTTAAAGTCACACCAAATATGGGATAAGAAGAAGAAATTGTCACACATTGTCTTGTCTCATCCCGCATACCAGACATACCCTAATAGTCATTATTCATCTGTAGTTCACATTATTCCCCATTATTCCTCTTTGTGTTACTGTTTCTATTAAATAATTGAATCAACAACCACCACTACCACAGTCTACCTAAATCAGTTCAAACCTACAAACACCCCTATTGTCAACCACCACCACCAGTGTTGATCTCATCTCAATGAAGAAGATCGATACTCAATCTCGCTGGAAAGAATAAGCACAAAGACGACGACCACCACCACCACCACCTACCTAAACCAGTTCAAACCAAATCAAACCTAAACACCCCCACTATCAACCACCACCAACAGCGTTGATCTTCTCTTAATGAATGAGTTCGGCGCTCGATCTTCCTGACAAGAACAAGCACTATGAAGACCATCGCCATTTGTCGCCACCAACCCAAAGTATAACAACCAATGAGAATAAGAGAACGAAGAAAGAGAGGAAGAAAGATGATAGAGAGATAGATATGAGATAATGAATTTAGTAAGAGAGAAATTTAACCTAATTATTTTGTAGTTTTGATTTTTGACAGTTATTATGATAAGTATATTATTTGAATATGTTAATATTCATTTTTTTTTATTGTAACATAAATATTGTATTATTCAAGGTGAGGTGCATCATTCTTATCCACTTATTAATTTCAATTTTATTTAAATAATTACTATTAATTATTCCATTTATTATTTTACAGTTTTACCATTCACGATTGATTCTCTAACATCTCATTTTTTACTTTTACTTGTCCATTTATCATATTTCCCTTCAACATTAACAGACATTGTGTCTTTTAGTGGAAAAAGTAATAGGAAAGGGATAATTGGGAATAATATGAACTATAAGGGGTAATATTGTCACTTGGGACTGGGCCTGACAAGCTAAGCCTAGCCTATTAAGGCCTGCCACACTTCAGTGGGCCGTGCCTAGACTAGCACAACATGATGGCCCGTGTCGGGGGGGGAGGCCCTCGTGCATACCGTTGGCTTGCTAAACAATCTTTTTCTTAAAAAAAAAAAAAGTTCAATCATAACTGTTGGTTGGAAGGCACTCTTTAATCTGCATTCTCTAATCTCTAACTATTATTCTCTAATCTCTCAACCAAGTCAATAAGGTATCAAAGTAAAAAGATATTTTAAAATATATATATTATTTAATTTTTAATTTTTATATTTATATTTTATACTTACTATTTTTATACTTATTTTTTATTTTAGTATTTATTTTTAAATTTATTTTTAAATTTAATATTTATGTTTAGGTAGTTAGGTTTTATATTTATGTTTAGTTTTAAAATTAAATTTTTATGCTCAATTTATAAATTTAAATCTTTATGCTCAATTTTAAATTTATATTTGTAGGTTTTATAAATCATAAAATTATGTATTTTCTTTTATTTTATATATTTATACTCAAATTTTAAAAATCAAAATGATGAATTTTATATTAATAGTTAATTTCAAATACACTATTATTATTTGATAGTTATGTTTAGTTATTAATTTTAATACTTATTCTCTAGATTTTATTTTTATATTTAATATTTTTTCTTAGTATATTTATGATTTTATGCTTGGTTATTAATTTTAATATTTATTTAATATTTATGTTTAATATATTTATGTTTAGTTTATAATATTAATATTCATTCTTAGGTTTAATTTTATATTTAATATTTATACTTAATATATTTATACTTAGTTTTTAATGTTAATATTATTTTTTAGGTTTTACTTTATATTTAATATTTATGCTCAATATATTTATAATTGTTTGCTTAGTTTTAAATGTTAATATTTATTCTTAGGTTTTATTTTATATTTAATTTTTAATACTTAGTATATTTTTTATTTAGGTTTTAATTTATATATAATTTTTAATGCTTAATATATTTATGATTTTATGCTTAATGATTAATTTTAATAATTATTCTTAGATTTTACTTTATATTTAATATTTTTGTTTTGAACATTTATACTTAGTTATTGATTTTAATATTTTTACTAATTATGCTTATGATTTTGTGCTTAGTTATTAAATTTTAGTTTAATATTTATGTTTATTATGTATTTTATTTTATTTTTTATATTTATGATTAGAAAATTGATCCTAATCATCATAGTTTTCTGGACAGTCTTAACATAGACAATAATGATTTTAACCTTTATAGACCTGAAGACAGTGTTACCGAACCGGTAGCAAGACCAGGTCATTTCACCTCCACATCGATATCACGTCTCAGAAAGACAATATTTGTTGTATGATAGTGTTTTGTCAAAGAAAACGTACAAGGCCTAGACGGTACGATCAAATCAATGTCTCGTTGTAAGTTTTGTAAAGCTTTATATATCAGTTCTAGGTCAAGAACCAAACATTTGAAAAGACACTTGGACAAATGCATGTCTAAACAAAGACAGGTAGACACTACAACCCAGACACAACTACAACGGAACCCATACGGGGTCGATTATGACTCCGCGTATGTTAGAGACTACATGGCATGTTACATTGCACACACTGAACAACCGATTAATTTCAGTGATTATGTTTTTTATGAACAATTTATCCAAAAAGCCTATAACCCCCAATTTAAAGATATTTCTAGAAACACCACTATGAGCAATTTGAAAAAATATTTTTACACCGAACGAGAAAACTTGATAGATGAATTATAGCATCTAAGTGTTTCTATTGCACTAACTTGCGATATTTGTAGCTCATATTTCAAATAGAACTATTTATATGTCACGATACACTATTTAAACTCTTATTAGAAGTTACAAAAAAAAAACACAAAAAAGAATTTATGGTTTTTATCCTATGCATTTTCAACATACCGCAAGAAATATTTATCATATCATTATTTATGTTTTACAAAATTATGGAAAAACTCAACGCATCTTTTCTATCATATTAAATAATGTATCGGTAAATACTAGTTCTATTGCCTTGTTTTTAAAACAATAATATACCGTAAGATGTCCACCCAAGGTGTGCATGTCTTATCATCAATTTAGTTGTAAAATCTGGCATGAAGTGTGAAACAAATATTATAGTGTGTAATATTAATCTAGAGGAGGGGGGGTGAATAGATTTTAATTAACTTTTACCCAATTTTCGTTAAGTCAAGTTGACGAAAATGCCCATAGCTAATTACAAAGAAATCACAAGTGTAAAAATACGGAAATATTAAAGACACTTGAGATATACGTGGAAACCCTCCAAATGGGAAAAACCACGGGCTGATGAGTGCGCCACACTAGAACCTCGAATCCACTAATGATAAAGGAATTACAACCTAATCCTGGTTTAATCCTCTACCACTACCTAATCCCGGTATAAGTGAACCTAGTTCATCATGCTTGTGTTTTAAGCTACCTACTCCCGGAAGCAACACAAGTCTTACTTCTCAATGAAGAGATAAAGTGTCCTAAGTGAATATATGATGATATTCAATGAACAAACAAGGCCCTATATGCTTATCTAGGATAATGAGATGACAATCAATGCAATCCTAGATATCAAGTGTTAAATGACATGTTCAAATAACTTTGTTAAACACAGATCAATCAATCCTATGAAGCTATCACAATACAACACTCAATCATGGCATCACAACAATCTCAAATTTGTATCAAGAAAATATTCTAAGAGAATACAATTAATTAAAGAGATGGTTTAGCAAGCAAAAGCACTTAACTTGTAGGAAGATAGTGAAGAGCTTATCAAACAAGATCTGATGAAGCAACCCTATCCATAGATGCACTCTATATGAACTTAGATGATGCAAGATGAAGATTTAATGCTCATGGGAATGCTTTGAGTGATTAAAAATGAGTTCTTGGAAGTGTTTTTCCTTTGAAATGTGTTTTTCCTTTGAAATGTGTTCTAAGGAAGAAATGTGATATTCTGAACTCATACACGACCTTAATGCATTGAGTTATATATATATATATATATATATATATATATATATATATATATATATATATGTAAGATCCAAACAAAGTGAGGTCGTTTTGGAAAAAACGTTCTAGCTTCCTCTGTGTGCGCTGGTGACGTGCGCTGATCGAGTAGCGCACCACCAGCGCACAACCTATTTTTAAAATAGGCGCTGGACGAGTGGCTCATCCCAGTAGCGCAACACAAGCGCAGATTCTCTAGGATGTTTGCGCTGGTGAGGCTGCGCTAGACGAGTAGCGCAACACCAGCACACGCCCACATTTTTCAACTGCACGTGGGTGCAGCAGCGCAGCTCAGTGGCGCATGACTAACGGCGGTCCACTGTAAATGTTGCGCTGGTGAGGTACGCTGGTCGAGTAGCGCACCACCAGCGCAAAGCCTACTTTTCAACACTCAAACATACAAAATCACTAAGTCCTAGAGTGAAGAAAATGCATCCTATTTTAATGCCTAGCATGACATACAACTTTCATAGCAAGATGCAAATAGGTCAACAAGACTCATTTAAACTAAAATGCACACACAAGAAAACACTCAACATATAAGATTAAGAATTATGCATGAATATGTGAGTGTGTGCAACTATCTTTTCAAAGTAAGTAAGCACAAGAATTTTACCTTTGGTGCTTCTCTTCTTGAGGTCTTGAGAGCCTAAGCTACCCTTACATGAACCCCATCAATGTGGTTATTCACAAAATAACCCAATCAATAAATGAGGACTTTTCAAAGTGAAAAATACAATTAAGCATGGTTAAATTGTCAAAAGCTAACCTAAAGGGGGGTGAATAGGTTTTAAACCTCTATTCAATCCCTTGAAACAAACATAAACTTATCCATCTAGATAGCTTGAATCACAACACATTGTAATCATAAAAGCACAAATAGACTATTGTAATCATATTCAATAAAGCATGTCGATTAAAGTATATAACATGCAGATAAATATATCTTACTACAACATAAATCAACTCTAACTTATATATATATATATATATATATATATATATATATATATTTATGTATGTATGTATATATTAACTTCTATATCTACAAATACAAATGTATGAGTAACTATATACAAGTATGTCAACTATTAACAAATACAAGAGATATATACAAATTGATCTAGAAGTATGTTTTCTTATATTTCCTTACAACAATCTTGTTTACAAAGCATGGAGATTTGATGAACTAAACAAGATTCAACAATCACATAAACACAAATAAAATAAAGTAAGGGATAGAGACATTTGACATATCATTTTTATATGATAAACTTCCGAAGAAGAAATATCCATGGGTTGAACCATTCAACCACCTTTGATCAACACCATCTTTCACTAGTTAGATAAAAGTACAACCTCAAAACGACCAATCTGTATGATTATCTACTTTTTATTGGATATCTCTTTTATCCTACCATCAGGCCTTTTACCAGTGAAAAACTTATCGACACTCAACTTAGAAGCCGCATGCCTCTAATTTAGTTCTCCATGCTCAACCTACGTATCCTCATGTTCCTAGTCGAGACTCTCTTGCTCAAGCTAGAACCGCATGTTCAAGCAAGAGACTTTATGCCTATGCAAAGCTTCCTAACATGATCAGATGTATGCCTATGCAAACACAAGCAACATAGAATTATGATCAAGATATCCTATGTAAACTAGAAATAAACTTTATGCACACAATATATATTTTTCTAGTTTATAATCCAAATAATTGACATCACACAAAATAGTGCATATCACATATGAAATGTATGGATTAGGTAAACTTCATGAAGAACTAGAAACAAACATGAAAGATCACAAGTATAATTTTTCTAGTCCTTTATACTTGAACAAAAACCTAGAAAATATAATCCAACAAAATCACACTTAAATCCTAGATTTTACTGATGCAAACTAAGCTTGAAACATAACATATTCATTAAGCACATGTTCAAGGCTTTAGAACTAAAACCAAAAATGCTATAATACAAAATATGTTCAATAAATTTTCTCTAACAAATATTTAAAGCACGTATTTACAAAAATAATCAATTAAATATCAAAGGCTTTAAATATAAAATTAAATGTGTTAAACCTAAAATATATTAAATAAAAAGATCCTAGATCGTAATAAATTCAATTAACACTCAAATAGCCTTAGATTATAAGCTAGTCACAATACAACACCCAAACATATGAATTTTTAGATTTAACAAAACTTAAATCACATTTAAGTATCTAATTAGATAAATCTAGCTTATAATTGAAGCTTTATATCTAAACAATATTTGCTCAAGTCACATACACAAATATAGAAAGAAGACCCAATGTATATAAATATTTAAAAGCTTAGAAAAACAAAAGATAAACAAATACCTTTGATGACTTGAGTGCAGCCATGAAATTGATGTTGAAAACTAAAAATACTTTTAACAATTATCTTCAAAATTACTTGGAGAAGATAGTAGACTTCAATTCGAAACTTTTAGCAATTTGGTTGAGAAATGAGTGAGATATGGAGTTTTGAAATTGAGAGAAAATCACACAAAAATTTATGCACTAGCTTCTTTAAAAACAAAAAATGAGAGAGGGAAGATGACATAGAGTGTGGACGTGTGGGGGACCACGGGAGAGGCTAGAGGCCATACCACCTCAGTATCCAGTGGAGGCGCGTGGCCTCCACGGTAGAGGTGCCTTGTGGCAATTTGACACTTCTCTCTTACTATGCCTCATCGTGCGTTGTTCGACCGTTATTTGGCCTTCAAACTCCAAATTCGATTCCAATTTTGGATTATGAACCGGGACACTCTCACGGATATGGACGTTTATAAAACTTCAACCAAAAACTTAAAATTTGACTCGATACACAATGACATAAACCATGTGAATCACGAAAAGTTTCATAAAATCTAACTCGGAACTCAAAAACATATGTATGAGTAACCGAAACGTTCGAAACTCAATAAAGAACAATATGAGAATATATTCAAGTCCGATATCAAGTGAATAAAAATAAACAAACATAATTACACACAAGTACGCTATTTCCTAGAAATAGTCCTAAAACATGTAATTTCATAAAAGTTGTCAAATATAAATCTAATGCATGTGTATACAACATTATGGGTATTTATATGTTATACCAATTGAGCACAATGATGCAGAGACATATATGAATACAATGTATGTGTGTGCATAAACGCCTTACAAGAGAAATGAGGTCTAGATATACCTTTGATATGAAACAAAGTGTGCTCCCCTTGAAAACTTCACTTTGCATGATGTGTTGTCATTCCTCTTTGAAACTTGAGCCAACATGAACCTAAATAACTAATCAATACAAAAGAAAATATCGTTTTCATATGGAAATATGCCAACATGACTCAAAAACCTAACATGAAGGTTATAGGTGATCGTATAGATCGCATCAGATATGCCTTTTCTTGGATTAGTAACTCTAATTCAAAATTGTCAGAATTTAGGAGATATTGTCAGACGACCCTGACGATTTCAAACAGATATGCGAGTAAGATGGAACTCTACTTACTTAATGTTGTAAAATTATTTGGATTATTTTGTTACTATTTCAGGTTTTTTTATACATGAAAATAATTGAAAATGGTTGTCCAGTACTAACCTCAGACGATTGATATGTGGCAAAGATTTTTATTCAATTTTTAAAGATTTTTTACAATTCCACTGTAATTCTTTTCGAGATCTATTATCCAACATCTTCTCTGACAATCCAACAGATTGTGGAAACGTCTGAAAACGTTAAACTTGTATAGAGATTATCCTATCTTGGGCACTGCATTTCTTGTCATGGAAAACAAGTTTAAAAAATACTGGTCTAAAATTATTTTCTTCTATGCCTTAGGTGTTATACTAGATTATAGGGTTAAATTATCTGGTTTAGAAACTTTTCTTGATTATATTGGTGGTAAATTGAACTTAGATTTAACTAAACAATATACTGATCTGCCAAGTTGGTCGAATTTTTTAGTATTTATAAGTACAGGTTTGACGGTGTTAACATGCAACCATCGGAAGATCGGAAGCTCCCGTTGAAGAGAAGTTAGAGCATTCTCCAAAGGGGTGGTGGCTCATCAAGTTCTTCATCCCAACCTCCAATTTCATGTGTTGTTACAACTGAAGGTGCCGAACTCAACAAGTTCGTTGAAACTTAGTTCGATTCAACCGGAAACACAGAGAAATTTGATTTGCTATTATGGTGGAAGAGCTATATCAACAAATATTCAGTACTATTACATCTAGCTTGTGCTAGCCAAGTATTAACGGGCTGCACCGTATTGGGCTGGGCCCGCACGAAACGACAACATTATATAGGGGTATAATGGCCAATAATAGAACTAAAGGGGGATATCGACCAATATATCAAACTACAGATGAATTTTGATAATATCTCATTAACTTATCAAGAATTTCTAGCATATTGGGGGGTGCAATGACATCAAGAATACTTTAAGTACCAAGGAAAAAAATGATTTTTATCGAGTTTGGTTAGGGTTTAATATTTAACAAAAACAATGATAAATACGGATAGTTAACCTTATGAAAAAAGATTGATTAAGGTTTATTTGAAGATAAAAATAAAATAAAATAACTTCGTAAAGATTTCTTAATGGGTGTACGAATAAAAATCTAATGAAAAAGTAGATAACATGTCAGAGGATTATTTCTTGTAATCCACCGACGGTTTATAATACTTTTTTTTTTTTTGAATTTTTATATATAGTATACCTAAAAATTGTTTGGGTAGCAATATGTGAACCTTTTAAAAATGGTAAATACACTACAACACCTAGTACTACTAATATTGTTATTGCTTTAACAAATGTCATGACTCATCAATAGAAACATTTTCTTTTATAAGTCCCCTACATTCAAGGCAGCAATCAAGTAATTATATAGTTTAAGAACTATATAATTTAAGGAATACTTCTACCATTAAAAACCCTTATGGAGTTTGATATATTAGCCATTTTGCACTAACTGGTTTCATTAATGCACATTTTGCACCTTGTCATTAGTCCTCAATTGAAAAAGTAGGTTTCTGATATGGTTAAAGTGTAAAATGATTATATTGCCCTTTGAATCTTCTGATTTTTGAAAATATTTGTTTTGCCTTTAGGATCTTCTGATTTTAATATGTAAATTATTTAAAACTATAATAATTAAATGATTACAAAAACTAACCCTAACCCTAGCCTTAACCCAAACCCAACCCAACCCTAGCCTTAACCCAAACCCAACCCGCACAACCCAACCGAACCTAATCCTAACACTAAAAAGGAAAGGAAAAATTGCACCAACCTAACCCTAAACTAACCCACTAACACTAAAAAAGAAAAGGAAAATTACACTACTAATACACAACTACTATTATTGTAGTTTGATATATTAGCTATTTTACACTCTTACTTGATCACTAGTTTCAATAATGTCCATTTTGCACCATATCATTAGTCCTGAGTTGAAAAAGTGTTTCTTACATGATCAAAGTGACAAATAACTCTATTGCCTTTTGAAAAAAAAACAAATGCCCATTAGATGGACTATGGGGATCATTAAAAAACAAAAATAATGATGGGTTATTTTCAATTGCCAATAAAGTTTTTCCGATTGTAAAATAACAAACTAGAGAGATCGTCTCTAATATGCTAAAAAAAACAGTCACAAGTAAGAGTGAAATTTACATTAGGCTTTAAACATTTTAACAAGCAGGATGGTTCTAGTGGTTCGACACTCCTTCCCTTTAAATAAGATCTCGGGTTCGAATATTGTGAATGGATAAAACCTGCACTGGGACTCTGGAAGAGCTTTACTCCTTAGTGGGCAGACCCGGCACGAAACCGAATTAGTCGGGACCAGTGGACCTCCGGATACCGGTGCGTTAAGCAAAGAAATTTACATTAGGCTTTAAACACTTTAATTTTTTTTTAAAGTGTAATGCTGAGATTCTTCTTTCACAAAAAATAAAAGTAAAAATCGAGATTGGACTTCTCAGATTTAATTCAAACAAGCATTCGATGTTTTATTTCTATTTTGAGATGAATTATTTGATGGTCGATGTACAGATTTGATTCCGTGCATGTGAATGTTCAAAATAAATAATTCACTTGATGCTCGCACGTGGATTTGCTCTCATGGTCCTGTCTTTATTGGCCATTGGCCATCATCACTAGATCTCTATAAACTTGTTTCACGTTACATCTCATTTAATAATCTCTAAAGTTGGCTTTATCGATTGTATTTTTTCACTTCTATTTTCGTCAAAAACATCTTTTGCTAACTCATGCGCATCTTTATTGTACTTAACATTGTTACCAATCTTAGGGTTAGCGATATCGACATGGTATTAGATTATAATTTGATCTTTTGATCTTTTAGGAAATTTCTAACTAAATCATTACAATATATTCCAAAATAAGTAGATGTATATGTATCATCCAATATGATCGAGTATGTAAGAATTTTCATTCTGCATGTGGTATATCAAAAAACAAAAATTTATGTATATGTAATAATTGCCAAAAATTTAGATTTTACACGTGTGATATTAGGGCTCGAAAAATAAATGGCACTATTTGAGAGGAGTGTTGTGCAAATATCACCGATTTAGTAATGTAAGTTTAAAAGGCATCAATTAACGTAAAGAGACGAGAATACCCCGACAAAATTGAAAAGGAGAGAAAAGTTGTCGTTTTGTGAGTCTGAGAAAAGCAACAGTGAGAAAGAAACCGAGAAAGAAATCGACGACAACGAAATCGACGGCGAGAAAATCGACAGCTTATTGACCGAAACAGCAATACAGTACAATTCGCAGCGATGACAGAAGTAAGTTCAGTTTGTTTTATTTATCGAATTGTTGTTCATAACTTATCATTGCATTTTAGACTTGTTATGTTGATTGAAATTGCAGATTAGGGTTAACACTGGTTGTGGTTTTGGTTTGGGTTTGAAATGAGGTTCAATATTCTTGTATCGAGCAATTTTTTTTTAAATAAAAATAAATCGAGAATATTTCAAGCGAGATCTAGAATTTTTTTTAGAAAGATTCGAGGAATTTTATCATACGATCGAGGTTATTTCTGAAAGGGTCGAGAACATTTTAAAAGCATCGAGAATATTTTAAAAGCATCGAGAAATTGTTTAGAACAATCGAGAATATTTTCCTAACGATCGAGAATGTTTTTCAAAGTGATCGAGCTTTTGTTAAATGACGAGAATATTTTTCAAAGAATCGAGAGGTTTTCAAAGGATCGAGAATTTTTTAAAACGATCGAGAATATTTTTATAACGATCGAGAATGTTTTTCAAAGGATTGAGATTTTTTAAAATGATCGAATCGAGAAGATTTGTCATCGAATCGAGAAGATTTTTCAAAGAATCAAGAGGTTTGTCAAAGTATCGAGACTATTTTCAAAGGATCGATAATGTTTTCAAACGATCGATAATGTTTTTCAAAGGGTCCAAATTTTATAAAATGATCGAGAAGATTTTTCAAAGAATCGAGAGGTTTTTCAAAGGATCGAGACTATTTTCAAAGGTTAGAGAATATTTTCAAACGATCGAGAATGTTTTTCAAATGGTCGAGATTTTTTAAATTGATCGAAAGGATTTTTCAAAGAATTGAGAGGTTTTTCAAATGATCGAGACTATTTTCAAGGGATCGATAATATTTTCTAACGATCGAGAATGTTTTTCAAAGGGTCGAGAACTTTTTCAAATGATCGAGAAGATTTTTCAATGAATCGAGAGGTTTTTCAAAGGATCGAGACTATTTTCAAAGGATCGAGACTATTTTCAAAAGATAGAGAACTTTTTAAACAAATCGATAACTTTGTCAAAGGATCGAGAATATTTTAAAAGTATCAAGAATTTATTTCAAACGATCGAGAATTTTTTTTTTTTTTTTTTTTTTGCAGTTTACTGATGTACTATTTCGGTGACATTGCAGATGACGAGCAGGTTGAAGGAATTGCTTAAAGCTGCAGAGGGAGATTGGTTCAAGGGAAAATTGACCCGACACGACCATTTTGAAGCCCTTGCCCGTATAGACGATGCACTTAATCGGGTCCCTGAAGAGTTTGTTGTTGAGGATCGGCGTCGGTTCATGGCCTCTTGTTTCGGGCATTTCATGTCGATACACCGGGAGCTAATTTTTAGGTGGTGTTATTCATCAGCTGCTGTTGCGGGAGTTGGACCATGACGAACCATGTGGTGAGGTTTTCGAAGGTGAAATTTAGCCTCATCACTGGATTACGTTTTGGAGTCGTACCGGACACGAGTATATATGTTGCAGTTGAGAATGGCATACATCAACAGTACTTTCCTGGACATGATGAGGTATCGTTGGATGACTTGAGGGTTGTTCTTGCCCAGGGAGAGTTTCAACAGGCGTATGATGCTATGAAGTTGTGCCTCATTTACATGTTGAACTGGATACTGATGGGGTGGACAAGAGATTGAAGATTCCAGTTTGGCAGTTTCGGTCGGTAGATGACCTCAATGCCTTGGATGTGTTCCCCTGAGGTGCCCACGTCGATAGGCATTCTATATTTTTATTCAAGCATGCCTTACCGCGACGTCGTGAGGAGAGACGGTAGCAGTCACAGGGCGATGTTGGACATTCTGTGGAGGGGTACAACATCTACGGTCTATCATACGCCCTTTTGGTAAGAAATTTGATTTCCAACATGTATATTACATTTCTAATCCAATTTTTTTTATTATAAATGTACTTATCTTTGATGCAGATATTTGCTTTCGAGGTGATCCCCCAACTGGACATCGCTTTCGGGACTCAAAGGGTTACAGACCTTTCCCCTCGTATGTTGAAGTGGGAGTTGATGAAACAACCCAGAGGGAAGAAGCTGGAGAAGATTTTTAGTGCTAGGGTAATTTATTTTTTTGTAAATCATATGTTATATTACTTACTATCAGTAACAATGACATTCATCTAACTACGTTTTCAGATGCCGGTGAGGACGGAAATCGTGCCCACAGCAGCTGAGGCGATGGCCCCGTACTTTACAGGCCTAAGTGATGGGGGGAGCCCGTATGTGCAGGACGACAGGGTTCACCTTCCTACTGTCTCTGAGCAGACTACAAGTGCAGTTCGTCCCTAGGAGGAGGGTGATGGTGGGAGGTGTACTGAGACGGAGGCTTCAGACCCTATAGGTCCAGATTTCAGAGACATGGATACTGACAAATCTGAGCCGTCTCCTCAGCGAGTGAGGAGTAGAAAGGTTCGGTTTACCACCCCAGGAACTGGTTTCGCTACAGAGGATTCCCGTGCAGGCGTTCGACTTGATGGGGAGATAAGTTGAGATGGTAGTTTTCTTTTCATTAACAAGAGTTGTTGATTGTTTTCGTATTAACAAAGTTGCATGATTTCAGTCCCGTTTAGAACATAACTCGAACGAGTTACGTGAAGCCCTCCGGAAGAGTGAGAAGGATAGACAACAACAGCACCGGGAGTTGCTGGATTTGATCCAGAAGAGCGAGGAGAATCGATAGCAACAACATAGGGAGTTGCTTGCATTGATCAGGGGCCTTCAAGACTTCAGGACCCATACAGAGGATCCACATACCGGAGGGGCAGTTCTGGATAGTGAGGCTCAGTCTCTCCCTCCCCCTCCCCCTCCCCCTCTTCATCCCTCTCTGAGCGATCAGCCATCCCCCCCCTCCCGCTCAGAGCCATTCGCAGGCTCCCCTTCTCACTCAGAGCTATTCGCAGGATCCCCTACACCTCCTAGCGAGCAGCAGGCTCCCCATCCACCGACGTCCAAGCAGCACGCTCCCCCGTCACCTCCTAGCGAGCAGCAGACTCCCCCTTCTCCGACGTCCTAGTAGCAGGCTCCCTCTCCCCCTCCACCGACGTCCGAGCAGCAGGCTCCCCTTCCCTCTCTACCTTCGATAGAGCAGCAGGTTCCCCCCCCTCCACCTCCGGCTGAGCAGCTGGCTCCCCCTCTACCTCCACCTCTACCTCTGACCGAGCAGCAGGCTCCCCCTTCACCTCCCCTCGAGCAGCAGGCTCCCCCTCCCTCATCCACATCTCAGCACACCCCGTCGGGGGGAGTTCGACAGCAGAGGCGTTTACTGAAGCGAAGTTGGCAGTTGGTTAGCCCGTACACAGATCTGTGCCGACCTAAGAGGGCGAGGGTTATAATAGAGGGACCTGACCACGTATTTAATCCTCAGGGACTGGTGGACGGTGACCAGTTGAAGGCGTACCAAGCCTTCAAGAAGAACGTAAATGGGGAACTGTAAGTAAAATTCATTGTTATTTAGGTGGCCGTTTTTCTTGTAATGCATTATATAAATGTGTAGCTGATGGAACATTAATGCAGACGTGATGTTGATTTGCTAGAGCCTATTGATGATGCATGATTCCATCGGTTGCAGACCAACTTCATGGATGTTGATAATGAGGTATGTGGGACCGTAAATCTTGATTTTAGTATTTGTTTTAGATGTGTAAGCATCCTAACATATCTTAACGTGTTTATATTCCCATCATATGGACACGTACCTCCATATTCTTCGGAAGCGTCAACGGGCTTTCCCGAATGTGTATAGTCAGATGGTTAACATATTGGACTCGTAATTTTTTGTAAGTACTGATATTAATAATGATTACGCATGGTTTTATGTGTGTATGGAAAACATTAATAAATTTGTGTTTTTGTTTTTGCAATCCTTTCTGGAGCATCAGTACAGGAAATTGATGCATCACGATTCTCGAGGACAGATCACCCTGAGCCGTTGGAGTGTTTTGAGGTCTTGGTGGAAGGATGACGACATTACAACGGTCCTTGGGGGTGCCCCGATTGGATGCCGTCCGTGGTACGAGGTTGACATGGTAAGTGTTACTTGACATGGTTTGTAATTGTATATATAAATGTCTTTGTACATCCTAACACCTGTTGTTGACGTTTACAGGTCCAGATACCGTGCAACATTGGGCCCCAACATTGGCTGCTGGTGACTGTGGACCTCACATGCGGGAAGATGTTCATAGTCCACCCCTGGAGACAGGAGGTCCAATTTCATATCCGAAAGCAACAGATAGCCCCATTGTGCTACTTTGTGCCCTTGATGTTGCATCAGGCCGGGTTTCATACTAAACGAGCGGCTGGACTGTTGAAATTTGAGAATACAAGTAAGCCCTTTGATGTCAGCGTCGTGTTGGGAAAACATGTCCCCCAGTAGAAGCAATCGTAAAACATTCCGTAATAGTCACTTTAAGATTGTATTAGTATAAACCTAATGTTTTATTAACGCTTGTTAATGTGTCCAACTGCAGGGGTAACTGTGGTCCCCACACGTTGAGATTGATCGAGTACATACTGGCGAACAAAAACGATTTTGATTGGTCTGAAGACAATAGAGGGATCATTCAGGAGAAGATGGCGGTTGAAATATTTGCAAACTTCAGGCCCGTTTAGATTTTTGTAGTAATTCATGTGTATACGTATCAATTCTTTTGTATATGTTCCAATTACTTTGTATATTTACAAATTCTTTTGTATATGTACCAAAAGTTTTGTATATTTACCAATTCTTTTGTATATTTATAAATTCTTTTGTATAAAATTGCTTACATTTGTATACATACAAATCATATTTAAATACAATTGCATTTCAGTTACTTAACAAGTCATACGAGTTCAAATTATAACAATGTCATCATGATAACGCCTCAATTCATTCCACGGTCGCACCGTCTCTAGTAGGGCACGTCTGTCTGTTGTGACCAACAGTATGACAGATACTACACTTGCATCTGTATTCCTCAGGAATGACTCTGCTCGGACCTTCACCAGTAAAAGCTGGGTTAGAACATCTCCTCAAATTATGCCCTGATTGTCAACATCGTCTACAATTCTGTGCGGATGTTCTCTCCGAAGACGAGATACAGCGTGAAGCCCTCGAGCGGCCTGCTTGTCTCCTCGAGCTTGGATTCAAAACGACTCTCTCAGCGATGTCAGATGGCACAATCCAAGTGGAAGGATGTTCAACCGGCATAATAGGAACCGAGTACGCATCAATAAGTGTTTGTCGCTTATAGTAGTCCGCACAGAGGGATGTGAAATCCATGTTTCGGTCCCTGTAAAAACATTGAAAACGATGATAAAATTGTATGATGTTTAAGTAATATTAACCGTACACAAAATTGTATGATGTACCTTACGGCAGCGAGAGCGTGAGAACATAGAAGAAGGTCCATTTAGAATTTGTTACATGTGCAGGTCTTCCGGGCTAAGTCAACGGTCCACTGTTTTCCAGCCCATTTCACCAAAAATATGTTCCAGTCAACTGGATTAACGGTCATAAAATTACAATTTTCAACACGTTTGAGGATCACAAGATGTGTTGCGTCGGTCAACTGATGACGCATGGATTGTACAGCCCTATGACGATTGTGAAACCAACGTTGTAGCATATTCCTAATAAACTCTGCCAAAGTCAACATAGGTAGTTGCCGTGCAAATTTAAGGCATGAGTTTATGCATTCTGCAACATTTGTTGTCATAACCCTATACCTTCTGTCGGGGCAGTGAACACAGGACCACTTGTGTGGACCGGCATCAATTACATATTCATATGCATTCGGGTGCAACTTGCGTAACTCTTCCATGTGCCTATTATATTGCAACTCGGTGTACGCTCGGGTTGCTTTATCCATTATTGCGGCAACATCCTTTCTATGATATCTCTTCTTAATATTTTCATAAAAGTGCCAGCAACATATGGTACGGGTAGCATAAGGGAACACTTTAGAAATCCCTGCTTCAAAGCTTGCATGTCGATCAGAAATGAAAACCAAATCATCTATATGGCCAAGGACACCTTTCAAGCAATCCAAAAACCACTCCCATGATAGGTTGTTTTCCGAGTCACTGTACCCAAAAGCAATTGGATAAACCTGTTCATTCTCATCTTGTGCAGTTGTAACAAACAATGTGCCCCCGAATCTACCCTTTAAATAGGTACCATCAACGGCAATAACTGAACGCATACACCTCTGGAATCCTCTGAGTGAGGCACCCAACGACATGAAAAAGTATAGGAATTTACCATTTTCATCGCACTGTAAGTCAATAATCGTTCCGGGATTTTGTTGTTCCAACACATAACCGAATTATGGCAGCAGTTGGAAGCTTTCCTCATGCGTTCCATAGGTGAGTGACAATGCATAATCAAGGGCTTGATGTGCCTTACTGTACATTATTTGAATGCCATACATTGTTTTCATGTCGGCGATTATGTCCTTCGGACGCATTAGTCGATCATCCTGTTGCTGTAATCTAGGTGCAACCACTTCTCTAATTATGACTGCACTAGCTTGTCGATGGCGGCGGTGAATCTCTTCCAAAGGACAAGTGTGTTCGTTGATAAAACTTCGTACTTGAAAGTATGTCGCTTCATCTCTCCTAACCGCTCTTAACTTCCATGCACAGTTATCCATCAAAAAAAACAGATGTAATGTTGTCTTATTCGACCTTTTCACCTTCCACTCGAAGTTGGGCCGCATTGCAAAATGGCCAGTCAATCTCTTCAAATCCTTTTTAGTAGGAAAAAATTGACCTTTATATATCATGTTGGTAGGTTCATCTTCTACCAAGTTCCTGCTTCCATTCATACCAAACGAGTATGATTCTGCTCCTGGAATAACCCACGTTATAGCATTCGCAGAATCAGCTGGAGTTACATCAGGCCGGACCTCAGATGTCCCAACTATATCTACTACAGTGGAACTACATCTGTGGACACGTCTTGCATGTCTTTCCGTTTTGAACCGTTCTTCATCTTCCTCATTGTTCGGTACATTATGTACCAGATGCAAATTTGCCTCATTAGCCACCTCATGGATTGGTAGGTTATGAGGTTCATTGTTCCGCTCATTGTTCATGTCATTGTACATCTTATTGTATTGGTGGTTATACTGCCCAGCGTTCATTTCAATTTGACAACCGAAATCATCGTCCAATTGAGCTCCAACTATATCACCATGGTTGGCTACTTCCGGTGGGACACCACACAGGTTTTCCCTACCGTCAATCCCACTTCTTTCTGTGAACAACTGGTTGCTTTCGGCTGAAGATCGAAATTGTTGGGTGTTATCATGAGGAGGGATTTCTTCACCGATGACACCTCATGTAGCCCTCTTAATTAAACTGACACATACTTGAGGGATTACCCTATCTTCCCCTAGCATAAACAAAACATCGTCGTCATTTCTTATAAATTTGCGACATGTTGTCCCGGGAACGATTGATATAGATTGTATATCAGCAATGTATTTGTTCACATCGTACTTCACAACGGTTTGTACGATCGACACCAGCTCTTCGTAAGTCATATTTTTGGACACACACATTCATTGTTTATCAGAATCAAGAAACCTCTGACTTCCATCAGGTAATTGCTCCCATCGACCATTGTAAGATATTACTAATCTAACCCGATCCATTGTCCTGTGAAAATCATCATCACAATCAATTATTAACAGATTAAAAAAAATTACTTTTACAATTACAAAAAGTTCAAATGGATCGAATACTTTTTATAAAGGATCGAGAACTTTTTCAAGGGTTCGAGAATAATTTACAAAGGATCAAGAACTTTTAAAAAGGTTCGATTCGAGAACTTTTATCGAGAATATTTGTCAAATTATCTAGAACTTTTTATAACGGTTCGAGAACTTTTAACAAGGGAACGAGAACTTTTTCTAAGGGATCGATAACATTTCTAACGGTTCAAGAACTTTTTAAAGGGATCGAGATAATTTGTTAAAAGGACCGAGAACTTTTATCAACGGATCGACAACTTTCAACAAGTCAACGGGGTACTTTTTCTAAGGGATCGAGAACATTTCTCACGGTTCGAGAACTTTTTTAAGGGATCGGGAATATTTGTCAAATTATCGAGAACTTTTATCAAGGGATCGAGAACTTTTAACAAGGGAACGAGAACTTTTAACAAGGGAACGAGAACTTTTTCTTAGGAATCGAGAACTTTTAACAACGGAACGAGAACTTTTTCTAAGGGATCAAGAACATTTCTAACGGTTCGAGAACTTTTTTAAGGGATCGAGAATATTTTTCAAATTATCGAGAACTTTTCTCAAGGGATCGAGAACATTTTCGAAGGGACCGATAACTTTTTCTGAGGGATCGAGAAAGTTTTTAAGGGATCGAGAACTTTTTGAAGAGATCGAGATTATTTGTCAAATTATCAAGAACTTTTATAACGATTCGAGAACCTTTGTCTAGGGATCGAGAACTTTTCCTAAGGGATCGAGCATTTTTTGTCGAGTATTTTTTTCAAATAATCGAGCTTTTTTCAAACTAAACAAGAGCTCGTTCCAATATAAAATAAGCTCGATTCATCTTTAAATATTCTCAGTCACATAAGAAAAAAACATTCTAGTGCAGAATCTGAAATGGATACATTGATATCGAGGAATGTATACATTGTTAACCCATAAAGAAATGAATGCAAAATATCTGAAATGAATAAAAGAAATTTAAGTGAAAATCATAAATATTTGTTACCTTCTACTGTAGAATCTGGAGAGAGAGTCAAGTTTTTCAGACAACTTTTTTGGGGAGATACCAACGAGTTTAGAAAGAGGCTTGTAAAAAGTTAAAGTTTAGGGATAATTTGGGCAGTTCACCATAATAGGTGCCTTTTAAAATTAAGTTATTAAAAGGGTGACATCATCACAACACACCTTAAAAAAGGTGATATATCTCACCATTTCCACTGTGATATTATATTAGAGGTTAAATTCAGGTTTTACATGTGAGAAAATATATTAAAGTTTAAATTCATATTTTACATAATTACATGTGAGAGAGTATATTAAAGGTGAGGGTTCAAAAATTAAATAGCATTTTTTGGAGGTGGCATTTCAACATTGCCACTGCTTTAATAACTTATGTTTAAAAGACACTTAATATGGTGAACGGATAAACATGCCCCCAATAGTTGTTCCATCAGAATTCTTTCATTTTTTTTTTACAGTGAGAGTTATAAAATAGAGAAAAAAAATTCAGTTGAAACTCAGGCGCTGCGCAGACGCATTCGGGGGTCGAGCTCGCAGTGGTCGAGTTGTCCGGTCAGCTCACCGGGGGGGGTACTTCAAAAAAAAATCTCGATCCTTTGAAAAATATTCTCGTTTATTTCAAAAAAAATCATCGATTCTTTATAATATATGCACGAATTCGCTACAAATATACTCGATTTAACTAAACCTAATTTTCTAAAAAAAATTCTCGATCCTTTGAAAAATCTTCTCGATCCTTTGAAAAATATTCTTGTTTCTTTCAAAAAAAAATCCTCGATTCTTTATAATATATGCACGAATTCGCTACAAATATACTCGATTTAACTAAACCTAATTTTCTAAAAAAAATCTCGATCCTTTGATAAATACTCGATTCTTTCAATTCTTTCAAAAATATGCTCGATTCTTTCAAAAATAAGCTCGGTCATATTTAAAAAAAAAGACTCGATTTGGCTACAAATATGATCAATTTAACTAAACCTTATTTTCAAAAATAAAAAGCCCGATCCTTTAAAAATCAAAATGTTCATACATGTTCATACAAAGACTGGACAACAAATCATAACGAATGGATACATTGTTAAACCACACAGAAATATATGAAAATATATAAACGAAGATCACAAATATATGTTATCTTTTTGTGTAGAATCTGGAGAGAGACAAGTTTTTTGGAGAGAGACAAGTTTTTTGGAGAGAAAGAGAGAGAGAAGTTATCGTTTTCAAAGTGTAGATGGAAACATAATAAGGGATCGTTTGTTTTTTTCACTTAAAACTTAATGGGTCTGAATCATAATCATCTTAAATAATGGTTAAATTCTATATCATCACAATCTTAAACGCTTGATTTGTTAGTCATTGTATCAATATCATTTTATATTCCTTTTTAATAATTATGTTGATTTTGGAATATATGATATGGTGAAAAGACAACCAATGACTAAGTTTTAAGTGAATGTCAATGAACCATAATCCACAACCAATTAATTTTGTTAATATCTGTATTTCAATTTTAGATTAAGTTTTGAAATGAATGTCAATGAACCATAATCCACAACCAATTAATTTTGTTCACATATATAAACATGATTCATAGATTGATTCACTGCAATACCATTAAAATTCATAATCTTATAAGGTATGTTTGAAAATCAAAACATAATATCTAAATTGCCAATAAAAAACATAATATCTAAATTATTTTATAATTTTTTCATATAAACTGATTTTATAAAGCGTAATGTTAGACGTCTTAAATTTTTTTCCAAATGATGTGGCACGGGTGTCAACCTCTTATAAATAATGAGATTATATGGTGACTGATATGATATTGACACCTCACGTCCACACCATTTGAGACAGAATTTGAAAAAAAAAACTTGGGATATTTAACGTTACTCTTTTATAAAGTACGACAACAAACCTTTTTATAGCAATTTCGAAATCTTGTTTTTAATCTCAAATAATATAAGAAATTACTACCTCATAATACATCAAAACAGTAAATAAATAAACTGATCTAAATAATTTTTTTCAAAATACAAATCGTGATACAAAAAGAATAAATTAAAAAAAGAAATTGAGGAAAAGAATAAATTAATTGAATATAAATGGTTTTGCTTTACAATGGTTAGATTTGAATTATATTTTTTTAGCCTTCCATAAAAGCCATATAGTTTCATATTATATATATATATATATATATATATATATATTAGATTTTCAATTAAACTATATATACCAAATTTGGAAGATAAGATATGATTTATAAAATTCATCAATTGCCAATGATAAAAAGTAACTATCTCTTAGACAAATTCTATCACAACAATGAAATTTGAATATATACTTCTCTCTACAACTTCTACCGACTATTCTACTTATTTATAGAATTGGAATTAATCTTAAAATCTTCATTAATTGAACATGTTTTGATTGTCAATAGTCTAGACACTAATCTCTTATTCAAGAAAGTAGCCATGTTAGTAGAAATTGATTAAATTGTGTTTGAAAAGTAGTAATTGTCTCTGATTGGATCTATATCATCACAAACCAACATAATCATATCTCATCAAACAAACAATAAAATAATAATAATAAACGAAATAAATTAGAATAAAGATATCCATATCCATAAAAAATAACCCAAAAAAAATAAAAAATATTTTCTCCTACATGTTATCTTATAGTTGGCATTCATGGTACATAAAATTTTTCTTTCTTCAATAAAAAAAATCAAAAACAACACATAAACAATTTCGTAATCTTTAAACAATATTCTCACACTCCTTACGAACATGTCAGTAGATATACAACTATTTCAAACCCAAAAATAAATATATTTCTAATCACAAAATATTTAAAATTAAATGAAAATAAAAAAAGGAGTCATTGCTCTCTCTGTATTAAATTCCAACAACCATCTTTCGACCTCTTTTCTTGGAAAATTCTTAAGAAAAAGTCCAAAATCTCCACGAAGAAGCTGGACAAAATTCAACTAAAAATAAATTGAAATGACTAAAAAGCAAGAACAAATAGAAATTTTAAAAATTGTAATATAAAGAAAATCAAGAGCCTGGTTACCTTAAAACTTTGTGAAAGCCAATTGTAAATTCTTCAGAAACAGATCGTCCAGGAAATATCTGCTAATAATTTCATCATGTTGAACCGTATCAGAGGCAATTAGCTGCAACTTCTATCAAGCCCATATCTGATAACAGACACTCTGTCACAGCTTATTGCTCTCAACTCATCCAGGAGAAAGTTGGTGCCAAAACGAGCTAAGAGGTTGGTGCCCATTTTCAACTAACTTGACTCAGCTGATATGCAACACATCAGGCCTAATATGGATCGTTAGATTGGCCACGTCATAATCTCTCTCCGTAAATCACGAAGGTTGTTAGTATATAACCACATGTTATGTGTGTGAATTTATAATGATCCAAAAACAGAGGAAAAATAAAATCTACAAAAGTTCCAAAACTCTATTAGGTTTATTGTTCATCTTCCTGTGATTTCTTTTTGTTCTTAATAGTTTAACAAAAAAAAATTCATGGTATCAGAGCATCTAGACTAGCTGTCATGATGTCTTTAAGCTCAGAATCAGATGGAGATTCTAGGTCAACAAGCAGGAGAAGACAATCCAGTTCTCAGAAGTTAAAATCAAAAGTTTCATCGCTTTCTTCTAATCTCAATTTCAAACTTCCTATAAAGTTAGGTCTGAATAACTATTTTTTTTTAAATTAAAAGTTTTACCGATTATTAGGGTTTTTGATCTAAAAATTTTGTGTTGAAATCTGGTGTTTGTCCACCAAAGTATGTGAATTCAAATCAATTAGGTGAGGATGATAAGATTGTTAGTGGTGATTTTATCAATTGGAAGAAGGCAGATCAATTAATTGTGTGCTGGCTCTTCTCGACTTTAAGTGAGGCCGTGTTCAGTCATGTAACTCATTGTATTACCTCTCATGAAGTGTGGAAGACTATTGAGAGGATCTTTTTGCTCAACAATCCAGAGCTAGAGTCTTACAACTGAGAGATGAGATACAGAATACCAAGAAAGGTAACTTGTCCATCAGTGATTTTATCTTGAAAATGAAAACATTGAGTGAGAACCTTGATGTTGCTGGTCAACCATTGACAAAGGCCGAGCTGACATCACGGGTCTTGGGAGGTTTAGGCTTAGAGTATGATGTTGTGCTTATAAGTGTAACTGATAGACAAGGAGAAATCAGTCTTCAAGAGGTATAATATCAGTTGATGAGCTATGAGAGTAGACTTGCAAAGCATAGTGCTGCTATGTCTCTTAACATGAGTAATGTTTCTGCTCAATATGCTTTAAATGGAAGTTTTAAAGGAAACAATCACAGAGGTGTTAGATCAAGAGGCAGAAGCAGAGGAAGGTATGGAGGTAGATCTGGATCAAAATTTATTTGTCAGTTATGTGGAAAAACTGGACATGTTGTGTCCTCCTGTTACAAGCATTTTGATCAGACATTTCAAGGTCTAAGTATCCAAAATATGCAGCAAAATTTACAACAAACAGGAAATCAGCAAAATCAAGGCAACAACTCTGGTTTTCAAGCACATGTGAGTCAGTACAATGTCAATGCACCAAGTGGTCAGAACCAGATTCCCATACAGAATTATGGTAACTTCTCTAATGTTAATGCCTTCATTGCCTAACCAACCACTGTAATGGATCCATCCTGGTATGTGGACAGCGGCGCCACAAATCACGTTACTTCAGATGTGCAAAATATCTCTAGCAAAGTTGATTACAAGGGACCAGATAAGCTCTCAGTAGGTAATGGAGCTATACTTAAAATATCCCATGTTGGTTCCTCTTCCATAATGTCACACACAACACCTCACATACCCCTTTTCTTAAATAACATCTTACATGTTCCAGCAATCACTAAAAACATTTTAAGCATATCTCAATTCACTAAAGACAATGATGATGTTGTGGAATTTAATTTTGAATTTTGCTTGATTAAGGACAAGAATTCCATGAAGGTTCTGCTGCAAAGGGGTTTGAAACATGGCCTCTATCAGCTGGACCTCTCATCAATTAAGGACAAGTCTACATCTGCCAACTTTCTTCTGGATGAGTTGAGAGCAATTAGTTGTGATAGAGTCTCTGTTATCATATATGGGCTTGATAGAAGTTGTAGCTAATTGCCTCTGATAAGGTTCGTAGAATAAGGTCTTGTAAAGCTTTCAAGTCTGACAATAAAAGCTCCATTATGTCTTTATGGCATAATAAACTTGGTCATCCTCCATTCCTTATTCTAAAACAAATCTTGAGAGAATTACGTTTGTCTTGCACTGCATCTACTTCTTTAGATTTTTGTGTTGCATGTCAATGTGGCAAACTTCATCGGTTGCCATTTCCTTCCTCAAAAACTGTTTACAAAGCACACCTTGAACTCATTTTTATTGATGTTTAAGGGCCCTCTCCTCATGTGTCTCAACTTGGTTACAAATATTATGTTTATTTTATTGATGCATTCTCTAGGTTCACTTGGATTTATCCTCTAGAATCCAAATCTCAAGTAATGAATGTATTTGTAAAGTTCCAAAAACATGTTGAACTTGCATTCAATAGTAAAATCAAGTGTGTTCAAAGTGATTGGGGAGGGGAATACCGACCCTTGATTCAATATCTTAAGAATTTAGGAGTTCATTTTAGGCATTCATATCCTTACATTCACCAACAAAATGGCACAACTGAGCGTAAATATAGGCACATTGTAGAGGTTGGACTTACTTTACGTGCTCAAGCTCAGCTTCCCCTTTCTTTTTGGTGGGATGCGTTTCACATTGATGGCCATATTATAAATAGGTTGCCCACACGCTCTTGGTCACATTTTCCCACTTCAAAAGTTGTACAAGTCATCTCCTGATTACCACTAATTGAAAGTATTTGGCAGTGCCTGTTTTCCTCTTCTTAGGCCATATAGTAAAAACAAATTCATCTACCATTTAGATAAGTTTAGTTTTGTTAGATACAGTGATTGTCATAAGGGTTTTAAATGTCTACACTCGAGTGGTCGAGTATACATCTCTAGACATGTTTCTTTTAATGAGAGGGAATTTCCCTATAAGTCTCTATTTGCAAGTGACAGTAATATTGGTGAGAATGTGTCCACTAAGTCTGGTTTACCTGTGTCAATCTTGTCCACAATCAAGCATAATCGGAATCCTTATTTTATTCGGCACCATACATTAACTTCTAAGCCTGTAATACCTCTCATAGTTCATCTACCATACTCTCATTTGCATAACACTCTCAATCTTGTTACACAATTACCTCAAACATAACATTCTTCTACACATCACATGGTTACTAGATCAAAGGCAGGCATTGCTAGTCCTAATGTTCTTTTATCATCTGTCCCTTATACCATAAGAGAGCCTACAAAACTTTATGATGCCTTATCTAATCCAAACTAGAAGTCAGCAATGGATGATAAGTACAATACTCTTATGAGAAATCGAACATGGGTTCTTGTACCAAGGCATGATGATATGAATGTAGTTCAGAACAAATGTGTGTTTAGGGTCAAACACAATCAAGATGGCTCAATTCAGCGGTGTAAAGCCCACCTTGTTGCAAAAGGCTTTCACCAAACCGCTGGTGTGGATTTTCTGGAGACCTTTAGTCTGATAGTTAAGTCTTCCACTATCAGAGTTATGCTCTCCCTTACTGTTCTTAACAACTGGAACATTAGACAACTGGAACATTAGACAACTTAACGTTAACAACGCCTTCTTGAATGGAGAACTGAAGGAGACTGTGTTTCATGGAACAACCAGAGGAACATGTTGACAAACAGCAATCCGGGTATGTGTGCAAGCTGATCAAATCCCTCTATAGCCTTAAACAGGCATCAAGAGCATGGTATGATAAGCTGAAGTCATCTTTAAAAGATTGGGGGTTCAGAAACACTAAAGCTGATTCATCTCTCTTTGTGTTTAGGAAACAGAACAATGTGGTTCTTCTCTTAGTTTATGTCGATGATATACTGTTAACTGGAAATGACTATACATTACTCTCTCAAGTTGTGTGTGACTTGAATAAATATTTTACCTTGAAAGACTTAGGTGAGTTGAGCTATTTTCTTGGTTTTGAAGCATCTAGGAATGATAAAGGACTCAGTTTGACACAGTAAATATGCATTTGATTTACTGCAACGAAGTGGAATGGTTGACTGCACAATTTGTTCTACACCAATGTCCACTGGTGCAAAGTTGTCTCAGGGAGATGGAGAACCTTTCATGGATCCAACTCTCTATAGAAGCGTTGTAGGGGCTCTAAAGTATCTCACATTGACCAGACCTGACATTTAGTTTACAGTAAATAGGTTGAGTCAATATTTGGCTACACCAACTATTGTACATTGGCAGGCTGATAAGCGTGTCCTCAAATACGTTAAAGGAACATTAGATTATGGTCTAAAATTCCAGCCTTCATTGTCTAATCCTCAACGGACTCTTGAAGGTTTTCCAGACGCTGACTGGGCCAGCAATCTCGATGATAGAAAATCTACAAGTGGGTGGTGTATGTTCCTTGGTGGCAATTTGGTGTCCTAGAGCTCGCAAAAGCAAAGAGTGGTTGCTCGGTCGAGTTATGAAGCAGAGTATAGGGCTTTGGCTTAAGCTGCTGCTGAAATTATTTGGTTAAAAGCTCTGTTATCTAATATTGGTGTGTTCTTTTCATCACCTTCAGTTCTTTAGTGTGATAATACTGGTGCTGGCTCTTTGGCATGGAATCCAGTCTTTCACTCACAAACTAAACACATTGAGCTAGATCTTCACTTCATTCGAGACAAAATTGAAGCAAACGAGCTGGATGTTCGGTACATTCCTACTACAGATCAGCCAGCAGATATTCTAACAAAAGCACTAGGAATCAGCATATTCAATCTCTTGAAGGTCAAACTCGTCTTGGACAAGTCCAAGCTTCGTTTGAGGGGGGATGTTGAACCTTATCAGAGGCAATTAGTTGCAACTTCTATCAAGCCCATATCTGATAATAGACACTCTGTCACAGTTAATTGCTCTCAACTCATCCAGGAGAAAGTTGGTGCCAAAACGAGCTAAGAGGTTGGTGCCCATTTTAAACTAACTTGACTCAGCTGAGATCAGCAACACATCATGCCTAATATGGATCGTTAGATTAGCCACATCATAATTTCTCTCCGTAAATCACGGAGGCTGTTAGCAACAGAATTATAAATTCTGTTCTCTGTATATAACCACATGTTATGTGTGTGAATTTATAATGATCCAAAAACAGAGGAAAAATAAAATCTGCAAAAGTTCCAAAACTCTTTTGAGTTTTATTGTTCATCTTCTTGTGATTTCTTTTTGTTCTTAATAGTTTAATAGGAATTTTTCACATCAATGTTAATCAACTACTCAAAAAGCGTTAAAGAATAAATGAAAAAAGGAAAATGAAAGAAGATATAAACCTACCGGTGGTGTTGAATGAATAATATTTTAAAAATATACCATTAATTCGATAAAAAAAGAATATAATATCATTAATTTGGTATTATAATTTGAAAAATATTATTTATTACTATTTATAAGACTAATTAAAATTCAGAAATATTTATTTTTGAATATAATCGTTTGGTATTTAATGCATATTTAATAGATTTTGAAAAACAAAAAAGAAAAGGAAATAAAAAGGTTAAAAATAGAAAAGAAAAAAAATTGTGAAGTTCCTTTTAAAACAAAATATCTATGAGAAGAGACTTTTAGGGGGGGTTGGGTGTTGTTTTAAAAAACTATTTTTCTGTTTTTCAAGGTTGAAAAATATAGAGAACTTGTCCAGTAAAGTTTTGTTAAAAAAGTATCTGAAAATATTGAATCAGTTTTTTCAATTCAATTTAATGTTGTAAACGACAACTTTACCAAAAAAAACAAATATTTGTTTTAAATCTATTGTTCTCGTTTTTTGTGGGACCTACGAGTTACATCAATACTTTTTGTTTACTTTTGTAATTAATAATAAAAGATCCATTATCCATCGACTTATATTTTAATATCAAAAGTTCCATTACCTGCCTGACGCGTGTTTTAGGGCTCATCCTGTAAGCGTTTTTTAAATTGTTATTTTTTGAGAATAAAAATGAAAATGAAAGTGAAAACAATGTTTTTAGTTTCAGTTTTGAATTCCCAAAACGTGTCTGGTAGCATATACTGAAAGTTGTATTTTGAAAATGAAAACGGAAAAAATGCGTCTGGTAGGTTAACTGAAAACTATCAAAAATTGATTACATAATTAACCGATATAATTTTTGTATTGTAATTTTTAAATTAAACAAAAGTAACACATCAAAAATTAATTCAAAAAAACATATCAAAAAATGAATTAATTAAAACTAAACTTTTAAATTATAAATAAATAATTACATTATATATATTACTATATAATAAAAATATAACTGTATATATTATATATAAGCTAGACGAAGAGAGGGACCTTTCAAAACTATGGCAAACAACATATCTGATAACACTCCAGCTAGACTTTCTTATGCTATTTCTATTCGTCAAACCCAAACAAACAAAATACAGAACCTTGTTGAATACACCCATATCCCAGAATCCGCACAGATCACTGAAACCGCTATCCCCTTGTTGAACCCTTATACTGTGTTCAAGCGCAGCAGATCACTCTCCAGAAGAGTCACTGCCCTTGTCCAACATTGTTCTCCTCCGATAAAAGAGTATGTCCAATCCACTGCTTTGGATAATTGCTTGATCCCCGCCTCAGCAACTGAACAATATGTTGACCTAGAAATTGGTCAATGATCAATGGATCAAAGAAGGCTACTCTCATTTGCACATCGGAGCCATACGAATAATCCTTACCCTACATGGTAGAAAAGGATTACAAGTCACGGCCAGGATTGCCCTTCTCAACACAATCTACAAACAATACGAGCACGCCATCATCGGAACGTGCCTGTCAACCCTTCATGCATGAAGCATTTCGCTCACCTACTATCCCAATTTCAACATCCCTCTCAGGGATCTGAATCTTCACAACTGTCTCAAGATTCAACTTCAAATAGTAGGAGCTCCTATGATGCCGAATTCCTATATGGCAACGTTGCACCACCAGATTGCTTACAGGCTTCAAGATCATACTCTTGATCTTCCCATCCCTGGACATACTGGAGATACCATCTTCATAAAAGCTGAAAGAGAAGATGAGGTTCCCACCATCATCCAGATTCCTAAACAGCTGCCCAGAGAAAAGCTCATAGAAATCATGTCTCTCAAGTGGATCACTAACTATGAGAAAACCTTTCAAAACACCAGTCCTGTTGTCGCCACAGACACCAAATTCACCAAGTTAGCCGATGGATCCATCCAGACCACCTATGAACAATTGGCACTTCTGTGATACAAGTAACCAGTACCCCAGCTATAGAAACACCACCCAGTGCTCCTCCTGTTTTCCAGGTCCTCATGATTCGACCTGTCACAACTGAAAAGAAGATTCCTATCCATCGTTTTGAACCTGATGGATCTCCTGTCTATACAGACAAGATCAACGGCCATTTCATATGGGAAGTTGACCCTGAGATGTGTGATGCAGACTGTGGATGCAGAGCTTGTTACAAACCACGAAAATCTCCTTGTAAACCCATTCGCTCTCACCAAGATCCTAAGGACCCTCACAGTCCTTGGATTTGTTTACAACCAATAAAAAACAAGTCTCTCTCTATCTATGATAAAGCTCTTCAAATCCTGAAGGATGAAAGATTACTTCTCGATGAGCCAACAGAACCGGAACATATTCTGCCCCCAACTCCGGCTCCTGTGCCTTGCTTCATGGCCTCTAGCTATGATAAGGACTTTCCGCCTCTGGAATCCTCTTCAAATCCAGAAATGAACTTATTTTCCAGACCTTTCATTCAATCTACTGAACTCTTACCTGACGAATCTCTTAAACAGCCATCCCAGGCTGAACAAGTCCTCAACTGATACACCCGTAACGCTACAGTCCAGAATAGAGTTCTCCACTCTATCGACCAGAAGATTGACCAGGTCTCACATCATGTTTCCCAACATGACCACCAACTTCAACATCTCGACTCAACACTGCGCAACATGTATACAGACTTACAGTCGAGAGTTTCCCGGTTAGATGTTGATCTCCACCAGTACATCAACCAAGGATATTTTGGCCCTGAATTCGACAGCAAAGAAAGGGAAATCAGACAACTCAAGGACCAGTTAGACCAAATAACTCGGGACCACTTTACTAGCACACCTTATATCCCAAGGCCACATCCCTATTCTTCATCCTTGATCTTCCCAACTCAGTCGCCACCACCTCCTTCTAGGCCCCCTGACCATACCCAGTTTTTCAAATCAACTGGAGATCTTTTCAGAAAATACCCACCTCTACCTACACATCTTGAACATATTTCCTCAAGCAAGACGAAAAGGTCATCTCCCAGAAAAAAGAAACCACCAAGCACCTACAAGCATTCACCACCAGATCATCGGAAGCATGCCTTTTATGCAACTTCTCATCAATTTTCCTCTCTGGGAACCTCTGAACCCACAGAATCCTCTTATGATTCCCCCTATTCATGGGAAACGTATTCCCCTGATTCCTCGGGCTCTCCGGACTCCTCTGAACATGCAAATTACTCAGACCCATATGCATTGCCAGATCCCTCCCAGATCTATTTGGCTTCCAGAGCTGATTCACAACCATCCACCCAGACAGTTGACACATCTGAATCTTCAGATGAGACCTCTGTGGAACCAGCTCCAATGGTCGACGAACCGCCTGACCAAAGGAACAGGGCCCAGGCCCCTCCTCAGAAACCTACAAATGGCCCTTGGTTTAATTTTGACGACCTAGCTCCTCGACAATGGAGAAAAAGAATGTCAGAAATGAGAGCCTGGCTCAACCTGCAGACAGCAAAACATGAGAACGACACAGAATCCATCTTGAGAGAATTTGTCTCCAGGTTCACTGGATCTCTCAGTGATTGGTACCAGGCTCTTGGAGAATACAGACAACTACAACTGGTTCGATGTGGGTCTGTTTCCCATGCTGTGGGAATAATCTTCCGAGAATTTCTCGGAGATGCCTCCCAGTTCTACAAACAGACCATACAAGAATTCTTTGACATGCGGGTCTGTTCATTAGACAAAAGAGACATAGATTACCACTACAGACGCATGTCTTTCAGGTATCATGCTCTCGGTGGAATCAACGATGAAACCTTAAGACAGGTATACTTGAACTCTCTCCCTACAGAGCTTCAGTGAGAACTCCATAGAATAATTAAGCTCTCAGGCAGAGGCCTACGAGACATTACTCTAGGAGAAATCCACATGTTCACCCATACTGCATTAGACAAACTCTGTGCCACCCAAAGAGTTTTTACAAAAATGATCAAAGAGGGTAGAAAGTATGACAGATACTGTAAATTTCCTCCGACCTACCACCTTAAATGCAACTCCACTGAACACTGCAACTGCAGAGCAAACAGGTCCTACAAAAGAAGGCCTTCCAGGAACCAACCTCGAAAAGAGAACAATTCCTCAAACTCCAAGAGGAATAGAAAATATAAATATTACAGGAAGAAGACAAGGAGATCATGGAATAAGTCTAACAAGTGTTTTGCCTACAGACAAGAGGGTCACTATGCCAAGCAATGCCCAAATAAAAGAACAAAATCGGCTAAGCTCATCCAACAACTTAGGCAGGTTGCTGATGAAATCCCCTCAGATGCTAACATTGAATCTTTCTTCTCAGAACAAGAAGATGTCAACCAGTTGACCTCTTTCATGGTCCAAGATTCAGACGACTCCAGCACTTCCTCAGAACAAATAGGATACACAGATCCTGATTCTCCTTCAGAAGTCTATCAGGCCACCAGTAATGGTAGTTCAGGCCCTCAGGTCAAAATTCAGATTTTAACGACAAAATATTCCAAGCCAGTTCCTGTCATTGCCTATTTTGATACTGGAGCACATTCCTCAATGATGAATCCCAACGTTCTTCCTTCGAAAGCCTGGAAAGAAGAGAAAAATGAGTTTCTAGCAGCAGATGGACAAATTTTCAACACTTACCTGATCTCCAAGCACAAGGTTGGCATACAGTTTTTCCCTTCATTCACCCTTTGGACTCAAGTCATTGGGACACTTTCCCAGGTAAGGATATCCTCATCGGATGGGACATCTACAGCCAATCCAGAGCCATCAGGATCCTACCTAACAGAATTCGCTACAAGAGAGAATTCAAGCCTTTCATCGACATCCTTAAGATTTTCCCCCTTTCGATTATCAATCCAGATTTCCAACAAATTCAAAGGCAGCTCATCCAATTCTGCACTAACAGCCATACAGACTTCAAACATCCTCACCCGCTGTGGAAAAACCCTGATTTCTTCATTAGACTTCCTTTCAAACTCAATGAGGATGTCAACCCAACGAAAGCTACTCACTCCGGAATGCCCCCCTCTGACCTATCTTTGGCAACTGAAGAATGTAAACAGCTCCTCAGCCAGGGCCTGATAGAATCCACCTCCTCCCCATGGGCTTGTCAAGCTTTTTACATTGAAAAAAGGTCAGAATAACTCAGAGGAAAGAAAAGGCTCGTAATTGATTACAAGCCTCTTAACCTCTTCCTCCTCGACGATAAGTTCCCAATTTCCAGAGCTAATACATTGTTTTCCCAGCTTCCTGGAGTCACTGTTTTCTCTAAATTCTACTTGAAAGGAGCCTTATGGCAAATTGGTATCCACCCAGATGACAGACCCAAGACGGCTTTTTGCCTCCCAAATACCCAGTACCAATGGACAGTCCTACCTTTTGGCCTAAAAACAGCCCCCTCACTTTTCCAAAAGACCGTCACCAGAATTTTCCGTCCAATCCTCCATACTGCCCTGTTATACATCGACGATATCCTACTATTTTCATCAGACAATGAATCACATGATAAGCTCCTACAATAATTCCACCAGATCATTGACAAATATGGAATCATGTTATCCGATAAAAAGAGCTCAATAGGTGTTACTGACATTGAGTTCCTTAGCATGACGATCAGAGATGGTTCCTATGTCCCTGGGCCTCATCTGGCAAGACAGCTTCTTGCCTTTCCAGATTCGAACCTCTCACAAAAGCAGATTCAGCAGTTCCTTGGCATTGTCAATTATATCAGAGATTTTATCCCACAGGCAAGCCATTACACCACATGCTTATCCAAGCTTCTCAAGAAAAATCCTCCCCCATGGGATACCTCTCACTCCGAGGCAATAACCCACCTAAAGAATGTTGCACAGAAGCCTCCACCTCTGCATATCCCATCGTCAGGATAACTCATCTTACAGACTGATGCCAGTGACCACGGAAAACGCCACTACTGTGGCCATGCCAGCGGACAATTCAAAGATGCCCAAAAACATTACCACACCATCTATAAGGAGATCCTTGCTATGAAAAATGGAATCTCCAAGTTTGACTTCCATCTCAGGACCAGGAACTTCATCATTGAAATGGATAACTCATCTTTTCCAAAAGTTCTTGAATTCCACAACAAGCTCCCTCCAAATCCTCAGCTCCTGAGACTCAAAGACTGGTTTTCCAGATATGACTTTTTCGTCAAACACATCAAAGGACACCACAACATCATCCCCGACATGCTGTCACGGCCTAGACCTATTACTCTAATCTCCAGTGTTGGTCCTATCCCCTTAATCTACATGATATCTTCTCAGGCTTCTTCTTCAACAACTCCGTCTACTGTTCCACCACCTCCTACTCTCACGTCGGAATTCTTGGCTACTCTGCCACCAGGACAAGTGCCATCTGTCCAACAGGTCCATGATTTTGCAAAACTACATCTCCCTTCATACCTTTCACAGATCAACAGCCAGGGTTGTCACCATCAATTAGCCAATCCTAGCAAACCCTTCCTTGACCCTTTTGTATCTCCACCCTTTTACTATTATTACGACCAGGTATTATGGTTCCTATGGTGTTTATCGGTCCTCCATCACCATGCCATAGTTTTTCCCTTTCAAGCATTATATGGTTTTGTCCAGAACTCAACCTTTCCTAACCTTCAGACCTTCCTACAGTGGTTTAATCCTCTATCCGTTTGGCGAACCGAACTTACTAAGCTTATGGGCCAATACCATCTTTGGAAAATGGATCCAGAACCGGCTTCCAAAGTATGATGTATTTGGATCTTTAACAAGCCTTACAGATACAACCCACTAGCCCAACTTCTTTGGACTTCCAACGTCATCTACGAATGGGATACTTCGTATGACAACGAAAGGCTATACCATCCCAGTATTCAGATCCCTCTCCTCAATTTTCTTTGTGACGTCAACCATGACCGAACAGACGTCCTTTTCATCCTCCCTGATGTCCCACGGGACACAGCAAGAAGTTGGCACCCCTTCTAGAACTCCTATCTTATAGATTCTCAAGACCAGGCTGACACGTGGCCCTGTTCCATTTGTGGGGCTCTCGACTCAGACGAAGAATACCACGCCACCTGTAATCTCAGCAGCCCGTAGTATTCCCGTCCCTATCTGTATAATTATTATGTTTGCCAGTTGTCAGACCAGCTTCCTGTTGTTTTCTTGACTTTGTAAAATTATTATCGTCGTTTATCAGCCACCGTCTTTGGCCATATCCTTTATATGATAAGCTTGTTCCTTGCTTGTAGAATACTTCCTCTCCCTTTATAAGGAAGCCTCGTTCTCTCTGTAAGATCATCAAAAAAATCAGAATAAAGTTTGAGTGTTTATTTTCATATGACTTTCTAAAGTTTCTCTCGTCCTAATCTTCAGACAATTCTATGTCTGAAACTATGATTCTTCAAGATCCCAGTATGCTCTATGCTTGCCTCATATGAGGACCCTGCATATCAGAACAGATTTTGTATTTTCTGGTCTAATATATCAGCTGGACACCCTGGACACATCCGGAACCAGAATGTTGCTGGCTAGGATGAACTCAGGTTTAACAATGCCACGTACTGACTGGTTTATGGCTTAAGACCTCCATCCATCTCTATCTAAAAGTACCCTGTTAAGGCCGTTTGCGGGGAAATTGAACTGTGAGATGGTCGTGGAGCTCTGTCATTCCTATAAATATATAATATTAAATATATATATATATATATATATATATATATATATATGTAATAATATATAATATTATATATTTTATAAAATATTAATATACTATTTATATAAATATTATAATATTATTATATATATATATTTATATTATATATTATATAATATATATTATACTATACATAAAATATATTATTTTATAATATATAATATTATAATATATATATATAATAATTATAATGTATATATATATATATATATATTATTACATGAATGCTTTCAGTTCTAGTTGGAAATAAATTATTCTGAAATATATATATAGGCACTTTGGTCATTTAAAAATCTTATCCCGTCTTATCCTAACCATATGAAACGTATAATAGAACTAAATGAAACAAAATGAAAAACAAAATGATTTTTTTATATATAAAAAAGTGAAAAACAAAAACGAAAAACGAAAAACGAAAAGCGAAAAACAAGTATTTTGTGTTTTTAAAATTTTTCACTTTTAACACTGGTTTTATTTTTCATTTTTTTTTTCGTTTTTCAAAAATAAAATGAAAAACGGTTAACGAACTCGTTTTTAAAATCGTTTTTGAAAAATAAAAACGAAAACGGACTGAAAAACAGCTGCAGGAAGAGGCCTTATATTTTCATTCTCTCAATATTGTTTTCAATAATTATTACTGAATGCATTTTCGAATCTAAAAAATATAAAAGTCAATTTATTGAAATCAAATAAAAATATAAAACATAAAACGAAAAATAAATACGTTACTGAATGACCCCTTAGGGTTTATAAATTTAATTTAATTCTTTTAACTACCACATTTATCTCACTCTCTCACCATCTTCTTACTCTTATGCTCTCTCTTCATTCCTCAATTTTTTTAACAGATTCTTTTCTCATTTATTTTTATTTGTTTCTCTTCAAAACCTCCATCTCTCTCAAGTTTCTTCTCCCTGTATCTCTTTTTCAATAAAATCTTTACACGTTTTTTTTATGGTGGTGGCCCTGATGGACAGTGGTCGATGACATGAATTGGTTTACATCTAAGTGAGGTAACCGTCGGGGCGGTGGCATCTCTAATTGAATTCGCTATCAACTCTTTATGCTCTTTCCAATTGTTTTTCGTCTTCGCCTGTCATGGCTCACATAAACTTCCTCAAAAGAGAATTTAATTTTTAGAAAAATAGGTTGTTGAAAGGTTATTTAATTACTGTTGAGAATATAAATTCATAGAAAATGATGAAAATATATAAGATATTAGAGAAATATGAAAATAATTAAATGAGATTTAATATATTCCTTACTTGTTATAATAATAGAGCAAGAGAACCAATGTAATTACTCTTTCAATTCACTACTAATTTATAACTTAGCACCCAATTGTTTCAACTTTTTTTTTTAATTATCAACCTGTTACATTTTTAATAAATGCAACAATAAAATTGGAATGTGTTGTTGTAATGATTTTTTTAGGAACAACGATATAATTTTAAATATTTATTAATTTAATCATATATTTAAGTAGTTTAGTAATAAGAATGTCAAAAGATAAATAATTTTTAATCATATTAAAAAATAAAGATAATAAATGGAATAATGTTATATATATACAATAAATGAAATATTAATGTATTTAAATCTAAAGCTTCATGACACATGGGTTCCATTTTTTTTTTAAGTAAACTCATTTCTGAATATATATTTTTTTCTCCCGTCCTTCACATAGATAATTCAAAAATATAAATATAAATATGAAGACCGTTATGGATACACAAATAGTAGTGGAGGTTTTCTTTTAATTATGTTACAAAAAAAATATTTATTACCATTTATAAAAAAAATATAAGTGAATTTACATATATTTAGAAAAAGAATCTATTGAATTTGAATGTAATAATTAATGTTTTTCATGTTTTACCATTTTATTTGATTTAAACTTAGTATTTTATTTTTTATTATAATATCATTAATATATTATCATTGATATATTTTTAAAATTTTCCATTAATTCTATACAAAATGAATTACCATTATTTTTATATTACAATTGATATTTGAATTAGTTTTAAAAGATATTTATTTATTATCATTTATAAGAATAATAAAATTCAAAAATATTTATTTTTAGAAATAATCATAGTGTATTTAATGCATATATAATACATTCTAAAAACAAAAAAGAAAAGAAAGCTGGATGAAAATAGAGAGAATAAAAACCGTAAAAAAACTGTTTTTAAAATCTCAAAATATATCCCAATTTATTCGAAAATACTGTTTCCATATTTTTTTTTTATAAAATGTCAAAATATTTGTTGAACTATTCAATTTTAAAAAAAAAAACTCCATAGATGTTATTTTCAAGCCCATTGATAAATTAATTTATTTTTTCATATTTATTGTCTAAAGACATTTCATCTTTTTTAATATACTTATTTTTAGAAGAAAAAAAAATCACGTGTCACCCTCCTACATGATTCAATAATAATAAAAAGTGAAGACTTTCATGTATATGCAAAGAGTAATGGATTTTTTTTCTAACAAAAAAAATATTTTTTAATTACCATTTATAAAAAAAAAATATGAGTGAATTTCATATATTTAGAAAAAGAATCCATTGAATTGAAAGCAATAAATAATGTTTTTAATGTGTTGCCATTAATATTTAGTTATATATTATTATTTTAAAAAAAATTATGTTATCATTGATATATTACCATTAATAGTTTTTTAAATTTACCATTAATTTCATAAAAAATGGATTACCATTAATTTATTATTACAATTGATAATTTAATTCGTTTTGAAAAATATTTATTTATAGCTATTTATAAGAATACTTAAAATTCAAAAACTTTTATTTTTGAATATAATCATTGTGCATTTAATACATATTTAATACATTTTAGAAAAGAAAAAAAGAAAAGAAAAAGGAAACAAAGAGGTTAAAAATAGAAAAGTAGAGAAAAATTGTAAAAAATATGTGTAAATTTCCTTTAAAAACAAAATATGTATGAGAATAGACTTTTAGGGTTTATAAATTAGATTTAATGATTTAATTAAAAATCAAATTATCAATTTTTAATCCTAATGATGAGTGCACTTATCAATTGAAATATAGGTACAAATTAAATATTTTTGACCAATTCAACATTTTAAAATTGGTGCATTAAATCTGAATAAATTTCTTTAAAAAAATTGAATTAAATTAAAAAAATATTAATGTGGTGTATTAAAAACCACATATATATCATCTTCTCAATCTTATGTCCGTCTCTATTCATTCTTTATATTTATTTTTTTACAGATTCCTTTCTCACTAATTTTAATTTGTTTCTCTCCCAAAATCTTCATCTCTATTTCTCAAGCTTCTTCTCCCCATATATGTTCTCTCTTTCTTTGTATAATCTATACGCGTTGTTTCATGGTGATGGGCTTGGTGGCCAGTGGTCGACGACATGAATTGGTTCATAGTTGGATGAGGTAACTGCCAGGGGAGTGACTGATTGTCGATTCACTTAACAACTTTTATATTAAAAAAAAATCTAACAAACAACGATATATATAATTTTATCAAATTGACGTAACAATTTTTGCATACCTTTATAGTGGATATTCCCCATCATGTTCTTTGGTGTATAAGTCTACTCATAATGGGTAGCATTTTGTTTCTCCGCATAGCCATCCTATTTATCTTTATATATAGGAATTGTTTGGGTAAGATCAAAAGCCAAATCAATTGTAAAAAAATTATTAATGAAAAATTATATCATATTTATTTGTATTGGACATCCAAAAGTTAGTATTAAAAACCTAAAAGTTATGCCTTCAATTGATGATATTCGAAACAATCATTATTATTTATTACTTCTTTAATAGAATTTTCAATTTATTAAAAAAAAGATGTTGCTAATATATATAATTGTATAGATTAATACATTTAAATCTAAAGCTCCCTCATAGAGATATGTGGTGTCATGAGGGTCAGCTTTCATATATTATATAAATATAGATTCGGATTTGTATGGGAGAGAAATGAGAGACTCAAACCCACGATCTCGTGATGACGGTGGTGTGCGTGTGAGGAGTTTTACCACTCGATCAACCTCATATTGTCTTAAATTTATTTCGACATATATATAGGCGAAGCCAGAATTATTATTTTTTTTGGGAGGGGGGGGAGGTCACACAACGCCAATCTCGCATCTGATCTTTTTCAACAAAATATAATTTCGTTATGTGTTAAAGGTGATTATACAGATAAATAAAATGAGCAGTTGATAACTAGAAAATTATATATAACCAAATTAATGTAATTTTCTTTACGATTTCTATTTCAATTACATAATCAAGATCGTGTGTAAATAATTACATAATCATAAACAAGATAAGATGTGTTCAGTTGTAAGCACCTCTTTTTACATATAAGAGGTTGTGAGTTCGAGTCATACACCATCCTCGATCCCAAAATATTCTAATAATCGGAATATTAATAATAATAAACGTAATCTAACAAAGAACATAAAATTAACCTAACAAAGAACATTAATAAAGATAGTCACAAACTCTAAACATAATGAGCAGTTATTAGGTACAGAATTTCTCATACGAAATAGTAAATTGCTATTCAATAGTCACATGTAGCTATTGGATTGCTACCAACAGAAATCAACGATCCAGTATATAAAATTATACACCTCATAATTGATATTTATCTAATAGTTGCTTAGTTTGTTTTAGATTTATAGTAAAATCTTAATAATTAATAATAAGTATAAATAATGAACACAGTAGTTGAGGTAATAATTAAAGCAATAATAGGAAATTAAAATCGTAACTGAATTGATTTGTTTCTGTTTCATTTTAATAGATTTATAAAAAAAAACATTAATTCATTTATATTATTAAAATAATAGGTGGGACTATGTGAATATTATTAACTACAGTACGTATCATAGTTAAGTACAATTGAAAAATTGTTGTGATTAGATTGGTTGGGTATATATATAGTCTTTTCTCTTCGGTGTGTATTGATATAACTTACATTAGTGCGTTGTAGATGGACCACTGTTTATGAAGAAGCTTTAATAAGTGTATACATTTTGAATCAAAATATATAAATCTAATGGTCTACATCCAACGCACTGATAAATTTATATCAATACATACTGACTTAAAATTATATATATATATATATATATATATATATATATAGTTTATTTTGAAATGTGCACCTTAAATTTTAAAAACTTTTTTGTAAGAAATGAATACATCTGTATATTAGTCATTCTCTAATGAGAAATTCCTTATATTAAGATCGGTAAGGACCTTAAAAAAAATCATTGAGTTTTAATGAATTTTTATAAGTTTTTTTAGGGATGATAAAAACAATGAAACACACTTTTGAGAAAAAAAAAAAACAGATTTTTAGCACTTGTGAGTTAATTGAATGGAGGTTTATGCATGCTTGGTGAAATAAGATGGAGATGAGGCCTGTACATTTGGGAAGAGAAAGAGAAGGGCCCGTCTTGTAACCGTTTTGCAGTTGCTATTTTTTGAAAATAAAAATGGAAATGAAAACAGTGTTTTTGGTTTCATTTTCGATTTCTGAAAACGCGTCTGGTAACAAATACTGAAAGTTGTATTTTGAAAATGAAAACGGAAAAACACATCTGGTAGGTTAACCGAAAACTATCAAAAATTGAAATATCAATTTTAGTATTTTGTTTAATATTATTACAACTATAAACAAATTGATTAAATAATTAACCAAAATAATTTATGTATTGTAATTTTTAAATTAAACAAAAGTAACACATCAAAAATTAATTCAAAAAAACATATCAAAAAAATGAATTAATCAAAACTAAACTCTTAAATTATAAATAAATAATAATAATAAAAATATAATTGTATATATTATATTAATATATATATATACTATAATAATATATATATTATTTCATATATTAAAAATTATTATATTTTTTATATTTGAAATATTATTATATTTTTTATATTACATTTTTATATATAATAATACATAATAAAATGACATTATATCCTATGTAAATATATAATATTTGATATTGTATATGTATATTATATATATATATATATATATATATATATATATATATATATATATATCATAATATATATATATATATAATTATCGAATAATATATAATATATTATTATATTATTTAATATTATGAATAATATATGATATTTTATATAATATTTATATATATATATATTATAATATTATATATATCATATTATAATATTATTAATATATAGAATATTTTATATTATAATATACATAATATATATATATATATATATATATATATATGTAATTATAATTATAATATATATATAAGAGGAGCACTTTGGTAATTTAAAAATCTTATTCCGTCTAATCCTAGTTATATCAAACGCATAATAGTACAATTAATAGTTTAAGATTTTTTTTAATATAAAAAAAACGAAAAAAAAAAACGAAAAACAAGTATTTTGGCCCCGTCCTGCAGTTGTTTTTCAGTCCGTTTTCGTTTTTATTTTTCAAAAACGATTTCGAAAATGCGTTCGTTAACCGTTTTTCATTTTATTTTCGAAAAAAAAAATGAAAAACAAAACCAATGTTAAAAGTGAAAAAGATTTGAAAAATACAAAATACTTGTTTTTCGTTTTTCGTTTTTGTTTTTTATTTTGCTTTTCACTTTTTTTATATATTAAAAAAAATATTAAACTATTAATAATACTGTTATGCGTTTGATATAACTAGGACAATACGGAACAAGATTTTTAAATTACCAAAGTGCCACTCTTATATATATCATAATTATAATTACATATATATATATTATAATATTATATATATAATATATTTTATGTATATTATAATTATATATAATATTATAATATATATTATAATATTTACATAATTAGTAAATTAATATATAATATTATTTTATAATATATTATAATATATAATATTATAGAATATTAATATATGATATATAATATTAATATATCATATATATATAGTAATAAATATTATATAAAATATTATATTTTAATATATTATTTAATAAAAATTATAATATATGTAATAATATTTAATATATTATTATCATATTGATTAATTCATTTTTTGGATATGTTTTTGTGAATTACTTTTGATGTGTTACTTTTGTTTAATTTAAAAACTACAATACAAAAATTATATTGGTTAATTATTTAATCAATTTATTTATAATTGTAATAATATTAAACAAAATACTAAAATTGATATTTCAATTTTTGATAGTTTTTGGTTAACCTACCAGACGCGTTTTTTTCCGTTTTCATTTTCAAAATACAGCTTTCAGTATTTGCTACCAGACACGTTTTCAGAAATCGAAAATGAAACCAAAAATACTGTTTTCATTTTCATTTTTATTTTCGAAAAACAGCAACTGAAAAACGCTTACAGGACGGGCCCTTAATTTTAATCATTTTCTAAAATACATTTCATTGTAAAAAAAGGACAGATACACACACATCAAATCCAAACCCGCGTTTAAGGGTTTTAACTTTTAAAGGGGTGCTTTCACATATCTCTTGGTATCTATCCAAACTCCACTGCACTCTTCTTGTTGTTCAACGAGAATAAAAATGGATTCGTTTGGTGCATGAAATATGATAGGATTGGATATGATAAGATTGAATTGGATTGGATGAGATTAATTTAAATATTATCTCATATTTGGTGCAATGTAGAATTGAATTAAAAATAAAGTAACTATGTGTTTGGTATAACCCAAAATAGGGTTAAAATAAAATGATAAACTAAATAAACTTCCTGATTTAAAAAAATTAAAAAATCAAATTAAAAAGAAAAAAGAAAAAGCATGTCTCCCTGTGAGATTCGACTTTACCAAAAGGCAAAACCCATCAATTTTTTATGCTTTCAATCCTTAGTTATTCTTCATAATCTTCTCTTCTTCATCTGCTTTTCATCTTCTCTCTTCTCCACAACAATATTATCCCATCCCTCTCATCTTTCCTTTTCTAATATCATCATCCATTTCTCCCCGGTTTCAAGCTCTCAAAACTCCGAAGGTGGTTTAGTTTGTTTGATTTGGGTGTTGGTGTAATTAATTGATTTGGTTTTGTTCTGTGGTTGCTCTGTTTTTGCTCTTGGAGCTTTTGATTGGTTATTATGCTCTTGTCTAATGGTGTTGAAGCAACTAAAATAAAAAAAAATGAATTTGTCGATTTTACGATTTATTGCGTTGTATTCATACATTACAACATGAAATTCTTTAATTCGTTCAAGTTAACTAATGTCGTCTCTTCTTCTAAATTTTATTCGTAGCAGATAAAAAAAAATTAATACCGCTACTAGAATCTAGAAAATATTTTATCTGTTTATTTTATTTTTGTGTTTTTTGTTCTGAGTTTCAAAGATCTTCATCAATGGAGATTTTCTATTACCTGGTGTTTGGTGGGTTATGGGCGATGGTGGTAGCAATTTAACCTTGTATTTTGTTATTTCAGTTTTTGTTTTGTGAAAACATTGATGAATCCCTTGTTCTAAAAGCAGAAGCAGATTTGAACATCATCAACATCATCATCAAACAATTTTTTTTTTCAAAAGTAAAATTAAAAAGAGTGAAAGGTGTGGGACTAAATTGAATCCCATGATTTTGCTTGGGACTAATTTATCCCACATGAATGGGATAAAAAATTTAAATGAGATTAATTTATCTTATCCTACAGTTATATCAAACATGGGAAAATGTTTAAAAATAAGTCATTTCTCATCCTATCCTACCTACCAAACGTACCCTAAAGGTATGTTTGGTGCATGAGATGAGATAGAATGACGTATGACTAATTTTAGTTTCATATCTTATGTTTGTTTCTTGCATGTGATGAGATTATTTAATCTCATGTAAACAACTTATCCCATCCACTAATTATAGTCCCCCCATTTTATACTTTTTTTTTTCAATTTATTTTGATTAAAATATAAATATATTTTAATAAAGGGTTATTATCATTTTGGTTCCTAAATTTTTTTAAAAGATCAATTTTTTAAAATAAATTTGTCTTTTTAACAATATTTTTCCTGACATTTAAAAAGTATATCAAATAGGTCTTGTTGACTTATTTTTTAACGGTCAAACGTTACAGAAAATATACAATGTCTCTTTTGCCCTTGTATACCTATTAATGGCTGAAACAACTGTTTTACCCTTTAAGATTTTTGGAATGACAAATTTGTTCGGGTCTATTAAGATAAAAATACCCTTACTTGTGACCAAATTCTTTAACTAAAATATGGAATTACATCTTTACCCCATTTTATTTGTTTTTGAAAAAAATCTTGGGAAAAATTAGGTCTATACAAAAATTATTAAAAAAATAAAATAAAAAATAAGAGATGGATCTCCACCCTCCATATAAGAGATGCAGGGTGGAGATAAGTTTTATTTTAAAAAAATTGAAAAAATTGAAAAATAAAAAATAAAAATTAGAGACCCAATTTCCATGTATTTTAAAAAATCAATAATCGATTAAAAAACGATAAAAATAAATAAATTAAATCTCCACAGTCCAAATCTTAGATGGATGGTGGAGATTTATTTAGTTTCGTAAAAAAAAAAATATATAAAACTAACTAAAAAGAAAAAAGTAAAAGAAAATAAAAAAATGGAGGAGATCCATAATCTTATTCATCAAAATTCCAGAAACCAATCCTTCAAAAAAAAAAATCCATAAATCATTCATCAAAATTCAATGGTTTGGTAATAAAAGAAAAAAAAATGAAAAAAAGAAAACTTAAACAATGAGGTGCTGGATCTCCATCTCCTTTCTCTTCTTCACCTAACTGTAGAACAGACGTAATTGCATTTGTTGATTTGCTCGCGATTGTAATTCCAGGATTTATTCTCTCAGTTAGTTTTTCTTTACTAATACGAAAATTGTCTTCCGGATTCACTTTTTTTTTTGGTGATAATACTTGATGAGAAGATCTTCATGTTTGTTGATGTTGATTTCTCTGATTTGTGTGGTCTGAAATCCTATGTTTTGTTTGGTTGCTGAGAAAATAGGGAGTAAAAGACCTTTTCTATTTTTTCAGGTTTTCCAGGGTTAATTCTTAGAAAATGATGAATTGTATTCAATTCAAGGTTTGTTGGATTTTATTGAGTTGTTGTGATTCAAAATTTTAGAGTTCTCTTAGGCTGTTGGAGATGGAAGGCCATGGCTACAAAGGGATTGGTCTGGAATGATTGAGATCGAATTCTCTTTTCATTTATCTCCTTAAATTTTTTAAATTTTAAATTGTAAATATAAGTATTAAAAAATATATATTTAATTTGTGAAATATAAACTATTTCCTTTACATATATATATATATATATATATATATATATGTATGACACATGACATGTTCTTTGTTCAAAGATAAAAATGCCCTTACAAATGTTAAGTTTGATTGACAACTGACTAACAGATGAATCAATTTGATATACTTTTCAAAAGTCATAAAAAATATTGTTAGAAAGGTAAACTCGTTTAAAAAATTAATCGTTCAGAAAAAGTTAGTGACACGTTTAATAAATAATAAAATATTTTATTTTCATTTTAAAAATAATAATTTTCAATTTTAACAAATAAAAATAAAAATTATTTTGTTTAAAATTGGTTTTATTTATTTTTATTTAAAAATATAAATAAATAATTAAAGAAAATTAATTTAATTTTATATTAATTATTTTCACATGTATTAAATATAAGATAAAATTAATTTTTTATTCAATCTCATACCATACCAAACAGGAGATAAGACTACTTTAATCTAATATCATACAGCACCAAACATATCACATCACTAATTTTAGTTCAATCCAATCCAATCCCGTAAAAATAATCATGTTTTATCCCGCACATGCACCAAACAAGCCATAAGGCAATTTCTAATTGTTCTCTAAAATTTTCTCTATTTTGGAGACTGGAAATGGAATATTTCATATTCTTGTTCATTTTCTTGGAATATTCCATCATTATAAATTTACTACTCAAATTATTCTCCATTTTAAAATTTTCAAATAATAAAATATTAATATTTTTTCAAACTTTCTTAAATAAAATTGTTTTCTTTTTATTATTTTAGATAATAATTTACTCACTTTTATTACACCAATTTTTTTCTAATCTTTTTTATAATTATCTACACCTAACTATTTTTACATGTAATGATTTTGAAATAATTTTTTAACATTTATATTTTTTACACCTAATATTATTTACCGAGAATGCGAAAATACTAGAATAATGGAGAAAGATTTGTACTGCCGGAGATGTTAATATTAATATTTTGTTTTAATGAATTATTTAGAGTTAATTATTATTATATATGTTAATTATATATAAAAATTGATGATTTGAAAATATTTATTTAGAATTAAAATATTTATTAATTCATTATTAAAAAATAAGTAAAGTATAGCCATTATGCTCGGTTGAAAGATCTCAATAAAATACTTCTAATGATGTAATTTTTATAGTGATTATATTTATGAATAAAAAAGTTATATTAAATTAGTTGAGTTTAGCTAAAAATATAAAAAATAGATTGAAGAGATAAAGTAATAATGTTTAATATAAATAGTGAAATTTAAAGAACCATTGATTTCAATCTCCATTGGAGTGAAATGAATCTCCATTTCAACAAAATAAAGATCCATCAGAGATGGTGAGATGATTTAAAAGAACCATCTCGCAAAATTCCAAACTCCTTTAGTTTCTTTACCATTCTGTTGCTCCTTTAGTTTCTTTACCATTCTGTTGCTTTCCGGTGAGTCACGCCAAGTAATTTGTATCCTATTCTTTCTTGAGATTTTGGTGTATCTTGACTTATTGGCTCTAAAAGGCGAGCCAAGAGAAGTCGTAATTCCTTGCATAAAGCAAGTCATTTTTTTCTTTCCTTTTAATTGTTCAAAATTACCATAAATTCTTTATAAAAAAAAGGGTCGGTGATATATAAAGTCACAGATTTTATGAGAAAGTCTTTAAATGACCATTAATTTTTTAAAATGATTTAAATTAGTCATTTCATAGAAAGAATGTATCGATTGTTGTCACTTTGCTCATTAATTGTTTAAAGTCAGTTTGTTTATGTTATAACCTGTTAGAATATAGGTAAAAAATTTTAGTAAAACATATTTTACACCGGCTTTTTAATTGGTTTTTTTACTTGTATTTTGAATATATATAAAATTAAATAATAAATTAATCATGAAGTAAATTTGATGTCACCCCAAATTAATCAAGAAATTAATAAGGGAATAATAATAAGTTTAACGTCACCTATAAACAGAAAATATTACCCATAATAAAATAAATTAATCAAATCATTAATTTTTATATATAATCAAATAATCAGAATGCATATAATATTGGCCATAAAAAAATTGATAGGTGTCATGTCACAGATAACGGTAACTTTCTGTTAAATTTTAACTGAATTTGGCTACCAATGAATAGTTTTTTTATCAAGATGGTGATTTTGGAACAATATTTTGTCAAAATGATAATTTTGGAACAATTTAAACGGTCAATAACCTTTTTTGGAACTCCACCCACCAATTAATGGCGTCTAATGCTATTTTCTCTAACAAAAAAAAATTGATTTGTGTTATGGTGAGTGATTCTGTTATCGATATTATACAATGAGAATTCTATGTTTGTTTAATTTAATAGAATTGTGCTTCTTCGGCTCTTTAGAACAACGTAATTCAGTTGCATCTTTAGATTTTAAATTTAGATATTTTCATCTCTAATGCTGGCATTTGAGAGAGTGTGCTTTTTATTTTTGGGATATGATGGTCCTTGATTTATGATGGCTTCATGCAATTTGATCGAGAGACGAAATCAATGTTATGGCACTTGTTTTCTTATTCGTTGTTTATAATAAAATCGATAACCTGTGGTTAATTTTTACGGAATAATCAATTATAACGATATGGGATCTCTATTGTTGTCCATAGAGATCCTTCTACGAGATCTCTATTAGAGGTGATGAAGATGGGTCTCCGTTGTCTCTGTTGCTCGATGGTTCGGCTTTTTCCTTTTAAAAAAAAAATCATTTTGAATTATTTTTTTTATCTATTTTTAAAATAAAATTCTTTTTTTACTTGTAATTTTGTTTAATTTATTTTTTAAAAAATTATTCATTTTTTTAATATGTTGAACTAACAAAAGGACTCTAATCAGTTGATTAAAATGGTGTTTTAATTTATGTCTAACCAACCAAATTGAGATATGTGTTTATATATATATATTTTTTTCAACGTCTTCTATAAATATGGATACATGTTTCAATTTAATTTGTTAGACACAAATTAATATATCTTTTTTGGATAACTGATTTTAGTCCCTAACAAAAACACCCTTAGTTTTGATGGTCAAATTTGGTCAACATTTATGTTTGACCAAGTTTGACTAATAATAGGGGATGTGAATGTAAATTAACAATAAAATTGTTTTCGGGTCTAATAGATCCTTAAGGATTTACTGCAATTTGCTGAATAAAAAAGTATTAATTAAAATGACGTCGTTTTGATTAAACCTGCAGAGGCAGAGCCGAGATGTCACATTCTCTTCCTTCCATTTTCATCAGCCGCAGTTATCACTCTCGGTCTTCAGCAGCAAGCCAGCACTCAACCAGTCAACGGCGGAGCTCGTGGAGTTTCCGTCTTCCATCGATATTTTGCCTTTCGACGGTCTCCACTCTCCGTTGAGTCCGTTCTCTTCCGTAAGTTTTTAATTTCTGTCACATTCTCTTCCGTAATTGTTGAATAATTCATGGCTATATACATATGTAGGAGTGAACTTGACCCTTATTTGTCAAATTTTAGGTAAATTAGGATCAACCATTGCTATAATTTGTTTTATTTATTAATTGTTGCTTCTATGATTCTGTTTGTCAAAGAAAAAAAATACATTCTGATTAATTCATACTAATTAAGTAATGATTATTAATTACAACTTATAAGAATCTGTCGATGATAGATTCACTTCTTGCTTTATTGTTCCTAGGAGATATTTTAGAATTAAACGGGAATTCAAGATTGACGCTTTGGCTGATTTCTCACTTCTCAGAATGACAGAATTTACAAAATTTCATTTTTAATGCTGGTGTTCGAGTGACTGTTTTGTTTTGTTTTGTTTTTTTTTTTTTTTTTCTCTTTTGGATATGATGGCCCTTGATTTATGATGGCTTCGTGTAATTTCTCCTTTGCAATTTGATCGATAAACGAAATCAAAAGTTCTGGCATTTGTTTTCTTATTTGTTGTTTAAAGTAAAAATCGATAACTTTTGGTCAATTTTACTGATTCGAATAGTACAAGATGGTGGAAGCTATTGGCACTCTGTTTACATTCTATCATCAATGACACCTTCTCTGACCAGGTACTTCCTTTATATTTTATTATTATTATTATTACATGGATATTTTGTAATGTTGAGAGTTGAGACTGAGACTTCAATAAATCAATATCCAGTGTAGCTGCCTTATTGAGAGCATGTTATCTGATAAATGGTTGTTGAAAAATGTTGGAGCTTTATTAGCTTGGAACTCGTCAATTTTTCGCTTGAATCATCTACCAAAGTGTTCCTTTCGGCCAGTTCGAATGGCAAGTAATAACATACTCAATCACAGTCTAAGGGCTTGTAATATTGAGTCAAGAGGTGCACTGATTGTTCTGGAAGGTTTGGATCGATGTGGGAAGACTTCACAATCAAGTAGATTAGTTTCATACATGGAAGGTCTGGGCCACTCCGTTGAATTATGGAGATTTCCTGACAGAACTACCAATGTAGGTCAAATGATATCTTCGTATCTTTTGAATCAGTCCGAGCTGGATGATCGCACAATCCATCTCCTTTTCAGTGCAAATCGTTGGGAGAAGAGGTCTGTTCTACTCTCACTTTTGACTTGTCTACTTCTGCATTGAATATTATGCATAAGCCAAGTTCTTTTTTTTTTTTTTCTGTTTATTATTTTTGGGTACGGGGCGCTGGATCATACTTTAAATGAGAGAATGGATATGAAAAACTGAAATGTATAACTAGCACGGGTGGATGTTAGTTTGAAGCTGTCTTTGCTGAGTTGATTTGAGAAATCAATTTGATAAATGCATTACGGGTGCACCATTGTATCTAATTTAAGCTGTCATGGATAGATAGAGACCAATAACAACTGATTTGTATTTTTGGTATTAACAAGGTGTCAAGGTCCTTGCCGTTCTCTAATTGCTGCATGGGAACTGTGGACATGTGATTTTATGTCTTCTTTTGGACCCTGGTGCTCGGTGTGATATTATAGTTGTCAACCTTTGTTTTAAAATTTAAGATTCTTAATATGCATAGGATTTTTAATGTGAGATTCATGTTTGTATATTCATGTTATAGAAATCTAATTGTTCATACTCATTTATGCAAACTTTTATATTTATTTTTTTCCAACTGTAAATCTTGACAGTGCAAGACGTTTGATACAACTATCAAACTGTTCAATAAAATGCTAAAGAGAGATAAAAACAGAGGAAAGAAACTGAGCAAAATGGAGAGTGGAGACTGAAATTTGTTTCGTCTTCATTAATTAACCGTAACTGAATACAAGAATCATATATATACAGCTCTGGATTCCAGACTCTTCTAACTAACTATTTACCCGGCTTTCCTAGAAATAAGGAGAGCCAATAATATTGACAGCACAGCTAAATTAGTTACAAGCACTCTCTACCCATTCTTCACTCGTAAGTCGTAATGACTACTATGCTTGTGAGTTGTGACTTCAGACTTGATGAAGTGATGATGCCAGGTCGTGATCTGTGTACCACCGTAGCTAACAAGGTACTTTCACACACCTTAGTAACACCCTGTCTTGATCATCAGCTTTAGCCTGAGTTGTCACCTGATTACTAGCTGAGCTCTAGTGTCTTTGATTATGAGCTTGAGGTTGATCACTCACTTGATTAGCTTCATTAACACCAACAAAACAAAGGGGATTCAAATAGTTTATAATCCACAACTCTATAATTCCACTAGTAGAATGTCAAACCTTAGCTTTTTAGGTTGCTTGCCTCACTATCATACTGAACTATACTTGGAGCATTCTTTCATCATAGGCTATTATCATAATTTAGATTACATTTATGTTTTCAGTCACAAATATTTGGCAAATGACAAGAAACTTTAACATTTAATATGTGTTTAATTTATTTGTATCCCATTAAGGTCAAGTTTGTTTCGCCGTATTGTATTGTATTGTATTAGGCAATTAAAATGTACTGAAATAATACAATACAGTTTTTGGTGTAAACACTGTATTGAATTATTTTAGTACATTTTAATTGCTTAATACAACAAACTCTGTATTAACTAATACATTATATTTGGTGGTATTAGGTTGTATTGTATTAGAAAAAAACACCTTTCTTTTCTCTTTTATTTCCAACAAATATGAAATATTAAAGAAATATGTGTTATGGTGTTAATATTTTTTTTATAATTTCAAAATTATATAGGAAATATTTATGTTATTTATAAAAATATTATTTTTTTAAATTTTTTGTTTTAATTAAAATAAATATTTATTGATTTTTATATAAAAATGTTTATTGATTTATTAACTATTTTTTTTTTAAATATATTATATTTTTATAATATAATAAAATACAATAGAATCATATATGCATAACTTAATACGATATAATACGTTGCATCACCAAACACAGGTTTGTATTAATGATAATAAATACAATCCAATACGGTATGCCAAACGAGCCCTAAGTACAAATTAATAGATGGAACTGAACATATCGCACAATTGTTTTCCCTTAAAAAAATATGTGAATGTTAATTAATTGTTTTTGGACCAACAAACTGTTATATACTGTTCTTATGGTCTATGTTTCCTTTAGTCTTTTCTTTTCAATCAGCAAGTACTTCCCTTTTTCGCTATGCAGTTGTGTTTGTAATATCATTTGCTTTCATGTTGGAAATCTTGATTAATAATAGCAGCCTCCACCTGTTGTTTCTTCTGTTGCATAGTAATTGTCGTTACTTGTTAATTACTTTCTTCTGCCTTTAGTTTAGCAGTTTTGATTTTTTGTTGTCGGTTTTGAATTTGTATTTTTCCTTTACCCCGGCCAATAAAATGTTAGCAAAGAAGATGAAGATGGTATGCATATATAAATATATATCTGATTGGTGGTGGCACTGATCTTCTGTGATACTTTTAAAGATTCAGATTCTTTATTTGTGTAAGTCTATTAGTATGATATTAATGCCTAATTGCTCCTATCAGTTGGTTTGTGATGATGCTATCCTAGTTTCCTCACATGGATTTAAGATGAATACTCCCATATTTAGGCATGGCTTACAGATTCTTTATTATATATATTGTATATGCTGTGATATATGTATTACAGATTGTGTATTGAATGATTCGCAGATTCTGTATAATACTCAATTCTCAAATTAGAAGTCATGGTTCCTTATCAGCATTGTAACATGATATTAGGTTGTGATTGACCTGTTGGGTGGGGATTTGATAATAAAATACATGAGATTATGAGAATGTCCTTAAGATTTTAGGGTTTGATTTCCAAGTATGCTGTGTAGTATAATTTATGTAACTTTACATGTTGTGTTGTATGGTTCGTCCAGGAGTACCTGGGTTCCCTAGCACCCAGATTATAAATGTGCATCATTTATAGAGTTTTGCTTAAGATGGGCATGCTGTTTTACGTAATAACATTGCCTTATTGTAGCGCTGGTGATGGCATGGCAAAGTAGGGGTACGGTGGAGCCAATTTTGGCCATTGATAGTAATAGTAGTTATTCAGGCATGAAATTAAGTTTGGGTTTCCTGGAGCCTGGACAAATTATTGATTTTTTTCATCAAGGTTTTTAAAATGCAAAAAGAAACCTAATATACGTCATGAATGATGCTTTTGCAGGTCAATGATGGAAACTAAACTGAAAGCTGGCACTACCCTCATTGTTGACCGTTATTCGTATTCTGGAGTGGCTTTCTCATCTGCTAAAGGAGTGGATCTCGAATGGTGTAAGGTGAGGTCAAGTTAAAAATGGTTTCAAAAATAAGGTTTTCATTACTTTTGGAAGTTGATTTAAGGCCTTTTGCAGGCGCCAGAGATTGGGTTGCTTGCTCCAGATTTGGTACTCTACCTTGACATGCCGCCAGAGGTTAGTTGTCTACATAATTATGTTAGAATTATCAAATGCAAGCATCAAGACTTATGCTGTTTCATAAATGTCAGTTACAGCTGTCTAGTCACCTTGCTCTGAATTGTATATTGCTTCGACTGACTATTGTCTTTGACTAATAGCTAGCCTTTGCTTTATCTGAATATTGTTGGAGGCAGGACGGTCTTGTTTGGTAGCTATTTTAAGTCAAGATCCAGAAACTTAAGTATTTTATTTTTGGCCTTCCATTTTTGCTAGACATGCATCAATCCCTTTGTAATGATTAATGAAGTGGTTTTATAGGGTTTCTTGGCGGTGAACACCCAGAAAATGAAAGGATTGTTTAATTTATTCTAAACAAAGATAATACACTTCTCTCTCTGTTTGCAAGGAAGTTCTGGCCAATATGTACACTCTAGATTTCATTCTTAACTATATAAGAAAAGAAATTGAAAAATCATTCATCTAGCGAAATGTAGGGGGTAAATGAATATGTAGCAAGGTCAATGAGTATCAAGAAAGGAGTCGGGTGTACTTTGTATCTTTACAAGCAATGTCACTCGTCATCATAAACTAGTAGCAATTGAATCATTCTACTGTATGAACACAGACCTTGACATTTGATGTCAACATTTTGCTTGACATTTGACGTCAACATTTTGTTGTCACCCAATCATCAAAGAAAGGTTGCTTCTTTGATGCATGTAATTGGTGATTTTCTTAATCAATAAATATCAATGTTGTTTCAAAATTATAGAAAGCTGCTGAAAGAGGAGGCTATGGAGATGAGAGATATGAGCGCCTTGAGTTTCAAAAGAAAGTTGCACAATGCTATCAGATCCTCCATGATCCCTCCTGGAAGGTAATTAGTCTTTTTTTTCATCTGGTTTTCTTAATAATAGAGAGGCTTCATAGTCTTCATCCTCTTACCCTGTCATAGAATTAGAGTTTGTTTTTGTTGTAAGGCTCCCTTCTACTATATAAAAGCATAGTCACCATAGATGATGTACTGAAATCCGCCATCTAATGGCAGATGGTAGATGCGTGCCAATCGATGGAAGATGTTCAGAAACAGCTGCAGGAGATTGTTTTGGATCATGTCTTGGCTTGTCAAAAGGGGAAGCCTCTTTCCCTTCTCTGGTCTTGTTAGTTAACCTATTATTATTTTTACTTTTCTGTCTCTTGAAATGGATGTGATTTTTGTGAAGCATGTAATTTGGCAAACATGCTCTGTTCTGTTGATTCCTGCAAAGTTCTGATAGTGTACAGAGACACAATCTGTGTTATTATTAATTATATATTTATATAAAATTATGATTTATGAGAAACTAAATTCTGAGTATGTTAACCATAATCAAAACCACTTCGTTTCTGCTGTTGCAAAGTTTCTTGATTATATCTTTTATTCAAAGAATTGTTTTTGTTGGTATTATGCAGCATTGTTGAGTGGAGCCATGAAATGATGGAAGGCAGTCATGTGATTGGAAGGTTCATAATCTAAAATCAGCAACTGTTAATCTAATAATATAATGTTGGTAGGCTGTTTAGAGATGTCAATGGTATGGTTGGAGGGTGGGTTTTCTATTACCATCTCCGATACTAATTTGTATAAGAAATATCATTTTCGATGAATACTTACCTTAAACTAAACAGTACGGGTACGAGGATTCCTCGTTAGGGGATTTGGTTTTCTACTTCATACTATTCTTATCTCATTAATATATTTTTTCAATGACATTTTGATAATATTATATCCATTATATTTATAAATAAAAAAATGAAAATGAAAAAAATAAAAGAAATAAAGCTCAGTGATGCACGATGATATCAGCACAAAGTTTAGCTCAACAGAATCCTAATCCTTTTTTTTTTTTCAGATTCCCATTAGTTAGAAGGATATATAATTTGTTTTAGGGTCAATTTGATATTACTTTTGAAAAGCTAAAATCAAATTATTTTATAATTTTGATATAAAATGATTGGTAAAGCTTTTAAAAGTAATTAATTGATAATATGATAAGTTTTGACAGTGATTTTAAGAAGTATGTGAGAGATTACTTTTTGATAACATTTAATGCATCTTTTAAAATATCAACATTATCCTTATGAAATCAAGTTAAAATCATTTATATATTTTATTTCATCTTAATATTAAATATTGATTTGAGTTATAAAATCTTTTTAAAAAGTTTTACTGTTCTTAAGGATTATTTTTCCAATTTAAATATTCTATTTAAATTTTGATTTAATATATATAATAAATGAAAAAAATGAAATTATACCTTAAACTAATGTATATTTTAGTCATCGTATTTAATCTCAATATTTTTACAATAAAATTACCAAACATATGTATACTACTTTTGAACTATAAGTAGTTTTAAAAATACAATTAATCAAACATCTACCGACTAAGACTCTGCTTGATTTTTCCACTTAATACTTAATGGCACTTAATGTGTCCTATTAAGTTATTTTCTTTGTATTTTTAAGTGAGAAAATTATTTAAAGAATCCTTAAAACCACTTGTTTAGAAAAGTGAAAAAAAATCACTTTTTACTTAACCAAAATCCATTGAAATTTAATGCAATTTTTTACTTTCAAAACTATCATCACCAATCTAACTAAGATCTAATTTTGTTTTCTATCAAACTGCTATTTATAATAAGATTTTTTTTCCTTCTTACCATAAACAACTACAGCATTATAAAACCTAATTGCTTCAAAATTCAAACAATTAGAGATTGATTTTCCTACCATATTCCGACTTTTGGTAAGGAGTCATTCTTTTTTTTTTCATAATTTGATAATTAGTTTTATTAGTTTTATTTTAGAATTTGATTGCATTTAAATAATAATAATAAAATAAATTTAAAATATTATTAATAACTAAATATTTTTGTTTTACAATTATTAAATTATTTGTTATAGTTATCCTTAATATATTAAAATATAAATATATAACAAATAGTTAGAAGTATATAGATGTAAAAGTATTAATTTTCAGATATTTGTAATTTAAAAAAACAAACAACTTATCACTTACATTCAATTTTCAATGAAAAAACAAAAAAAAAACATGTTTTTCAGTTTCTAGTTTTCAGTCACTATTCCATCTTCAGTAACATTCAACACTGTTCAGTTTTCAGATAAAAAATCAAATGGGACATAACTTCACAGCTGATTATTCTTTCAACACAGCTAACATCGATTTTATAAAAGTTATAACAATACTAAATTGGTCTTTAATTCAACTTAAATGTTTAGAAAAACGTAATCAGGTTAAATCAAAATTGGGTATTACAAGATACAAGATAAGAACAAAAATGGAATTCTTCCAACAAAAGAAAAAAACAAGAATGGAAAATAATGATTTCTTATTCTATAGTAGGTGTTTTTAAGACAATTAGTGGGGTGCCCATGACACAACACTTATGCTAGCCCAATAATAGAATTGGCCTTGGTATAGTATACTAGCTATTACCAAGTCTCAAGTCAAATATTATTTTATTTTTAATAATGTAAACTGCAAGTTGAGGCTCCAACCATTGTACTTATAATTCAGGATCTGACAATGGGGAAGGAGATGGAACTCGAATCCATAACTTAACGGTGTATATATAAACGGTATATTATCGGATCAATCATATCTTATATTTTAAAATAGAAATCAAATATACAATCATATGAATGGGATGACGAGTTACATATGTATATATTATATAGAAAAATGAAAAATACACTAGCAAATATTGTCTTTTTTTTTCTCTTCTTTTTCAAACAAACACAGGATATATTTTATTAGAAAAATAAATAAATAGAAGAAAACTTTGAGACCCTTGGTGGTAGTGAAGACAGACACTTGTACACGGGGAAATTGAGACAATTTATATCAAACATTTGATTCTTGTTGATGGATACCTAACAACAAAAGTGGTCCTGAGGACCACATATCTCTCTATGTGTATTTTGATGCCTTGATGTATGCGTACCTTGAAGTTCTATCGATCGACCAACTTGCCTCATATCATTTGAGATTATTGGTTTCTTGGTCGGATTGCATTGTCATCTCCAACTTTGCTCATCTTCAGACAAACCCTAGCCCACTACTTTGACATATCCACGCACGCCCTCTTAAATCTTAATCACTTCCCTCAAATCAATGTATGTACTCATCATGTTCATATCAAATGCAATGCTATTATTTGAATGTTCAATGAACCTTATAATTAATTACAACATTAACAGGAAAGAAAGAACAATCTATAGCTTCTTCAATGTTCAAAGTGCGTGCGAGAGTGACAAGCATTATATATATTATATGATTACTAGAGATATATAACAAGCTATATACTTGTTCAAAGTTCAAGGTTCAAAGTTCAAGGTGACAAGCAATTACTAGTTAGTAATAGTACTTTTGCCGACCAAAATATCACTAGCTAAGAATTAAAAGGCCAAATCTTGGAAGAATGCTTTGTAACCTAAAATGATGATCAAGAAAGATCGAAAGTCAAAAAGTGTTTGACTATTACATATGACACAACCGTCCATTGATTAATTTGATTATAAAAGTTAATGGCGCAATCTCTTGCGTAATCATGCATCACTGGAGCATATATATTTTATATTGTATATAGCTGTGCCCAAATTAAAGCTTGAAGTTGCTTTCAACCAATAACAAACTGCCCAAGCCAATGGGGAGTACTCATAATTATTATGATCTTTTTCTTTAGTGAAATGGAAAAACAAAGGAAATTTCGTCTCTTTGATTTGATGTTTCTTGTGAGTGAAGGGAATTCTTAGGTGTTGAGAAAGTGACATTTCCAAGATAAAAAAAAAAAAAAACAGCATGCTTTTATTTCTGCTTTTCTGTATATAAGGCTAATAGCTGTGTTTTTTTTTCTCTGCTATAAATATTAAGGATTCTAAATCACTTGTATATAATATGTGCCTTTTCAGATTACTGGAAGCAAAGGGAATTTCAAAAGGGGGCCATGGCATGCAATATTCATACTTTGTACATGCACTGACTATGTGTGAATGCCTCTTTTGTGTTCATTACTAGCTAGTGATCTTTTTGTTTTACATTAAAAAAAAAAAATCAAGTATCAATTAAGCATCACATGCTATATTCCCTTAAGAATAAGTATGGGTTATTTATCCACAAGTTTTTCATTTGCTAACATGTGCTTTATATATATGCCATCTGCAGCCAGGGCAGAACCTAAAGTTAAGAGTTGGAAGACAAATTACAAAATCTAAAAATTATTAGAAATAATATATAAAATAATTTTTTGAGTAATTTTTATAATTTTTTAAAGGGTTGTTTTAATTTACTTATTTTTTTGTCTGGGGTAGGGAAGTTCCGTTATATATACTCCACTTCCGGATGCATCAACTTTAATATTATCAGATTGAATGAACGTTATTTACCGATAAACATTGAAAAAAAATTAATGGAAAGAATATAACAAAAATATAAGCATATTTTTTTTCCTATGTACATTAAATATGATAGTTACCTGTCACAGAACCATTGACATATTTTGATGTCATACACAAAAGCTAAAGCTTCCCATGTAACATATATATATATATATATATATATATATATATATATATAGTTTTTAAATATAAACTTGTAGCCGTTAAATATATATATATATATATATATATATATATATTATTTTTCTTCTCGATGCATACTAATTTATATCAATGCGTTACACGTGACTGATTCTAAAGAAATTTTGATAAATATATATAATTAATTTGAGTCAAAGTTTGTAAATTTAATGGTCTACAACTAATGTACTAATGAAGTTATATGAGTGATTTAAAATTTTATATATATATATATTTACATGACACAAAACCATTGACATTTTGATGTCATACACAAGCTAATGCTTTGCATGTAACATATGAGTTTTTATTCTTTAACAAAAAAATCCAAAAAGGTAAGTACTGTATATGAAGATTTTATGAAATCAAAGCTAAAGCTTCGCATGTAACATATGGGTGTTTATTCTTAAACAAAAAATCCAAAAAGGTAAGTACTGTATATGAAGATTTTACAATATATATATATATATATAAATTGAGAAGATAATAGGTAGATGTTCCATCAAAGGGGTCCTGAATCCTGATCATGTCAAAAGATTAAATTGTATAAGTAGACAATAAATCCTTCACGTGAAGTAAGTTCACATATGCCGCACAAAATTGGTAGTTGATAGTCGAGTAACCCTACTGCATGTGCAGAAGATATTATGAGAATAATGTTGTTTCATTTGTGCCAATCATGTAATCTGAACTCTGAAGCTTAGGTTTCCAAAGGATAATAAGGTCGATCGAATGAGGTTGTGGGCTTTCAACTATTATTTCCTTATATGTTTACAGAACTAGTTTGTCCATTTAGGTGAAATAGGCTAATCATCATCAGATAATGCACACGTACCCCAGTGTCTTTGAAGAATTGGGGTTTGGTGTTCCCTGGTTCTAAGCAGATGTGACCTTTTGAGGACCAAAATCATCAATTATTGTCAAAACCATAACGCCATTGATAGACTACTTATTAATGCTTCTGCCTCTATGCATATTTTTCAGATTGCAATGCCATTTCTTCTTCCTTCTACTTTTTTTTACCCATTTCATTTTTAATTCCAAAGATATATTGGAGAGATTTGAAATTCCTCAAAAACCGTATTCCTATTTTATTGAATCCTTATACACACCTTCTTAATTAGTTACAACTCAATTAAAGAATGATACTGACGACGATGACAGACACATATATTACACACTACAAGAAAAGAAATTGAATCCAATATTTTATGATTTGACAATTTAACATTGTTAAATTTCTGAAACACACAACAATGTGAAGTTGTGAAGGAATTGTGAGGTTAAAAGGACAAAACTGAAGGAAAATCAGCGGATGAAAAGATAAAAAACTGAGAGATGAGGCCTTGGTGCAATTACAATTTAGAAAATTAGTTTTATATATAATAGAAACCAAAATGTGAGGTCATTCATGTCTGAATAGTTGTATCCTAGCTACCACCCAAACAGATTTCTTGTACAACACTTAAATACAAAAGAAGATAAGGTTAACGTACAACAAAATGACCATGAATCAAATGGCTGCTCCCTACCTCATTGACACTCGACAAATATCTCAAAGTTTTCTTTAAGTATCCAAGCCTAATTTGTAGATCTATGTCACAGACACAAACTAGGTAGTAGGTACCATAAACACAACCAAGTACTACTTTCTCTTGCCCTTTGCAAAACTATTCAACTTAAATTAACTTCATCCAACACCCACTGACCCACCTTTTGGTTACAATTTTTTTCTTACTAATCATTGACTTGCATCATAGAGAATTAGAGATCAACAAATTACCCTTTGGGCAAAAAAAAAAAAGAAACTATTTAAAATGTGCAAATTTTGTGTCTTTTTTAAGAATGCCATAAAATTAGTGGAATTTCTGTTTTAACACCGAGACTTGAGCCATGAAAACAAAATACCCTTGTTTTTTTTTGTTTTTTTGTTTTTGTTTTTTTTTGTATCTAACAATTTTTTGTTTTTTTCAAATACTTTCATCTCATACCTTTATTTTCACATTCCACACTTTAAACACTTAAGGAAAATTAATAAAAGCAACCCACATTTTGATCGTTTAGACTTACATCGCACATTTTTTTATTATGATTTGTGAAAATTTGACATTGCTCTCAGATTTTTTTTTTAAAAAAACCTTCTTTTATGTTAGTAAAAAATTTAAAAGTAATTAATTGATAATTTAATCCTCTTAGCAACTATATTTAGAAGTTGATAAAGAATTACTTTTTTTTTTTTTTGAAACTGCAAGTGCAACTTTATTAAAACTTAAACCAAAAGGTCACACCAAACCAAGAAAAAGCATCGGAGCCAAGCATCAGACAATTTAGAATACATGAACACACACACTCAGCCAAAGGGAAAAGCAGAGGAAACCAAAACATAACGAAGAGCTTCATCGAAACAAAAAAAAGCGTAAGACTCAAACATCTCCCCACTCCAATCTATCCCCACCACCACTAGAGACTCAAGCATCTCCCCACTACAATTTATCCCCACCGTCATTAGAGCTGGCTTTGGCTAAAGAATCTGCAAATGCATTCGAGCCTCTTGGTATATACCTTAAATCACACCGATCCGAATTCTTCAGAGAAAGACGAATGTCATACACTAACTAAACAAATTGCAGGCTACCAAAGTCAGAGCCCTTAATCCAAGCAACCACAGTTTTCGAATCGAAAATAATAGTAATGCTACGACGAGCAAGAGAGACATTTTTAGAAATCAGCTGACAAGCTTTATGTATTGCATGCATCTCCACTGGTATAGCATTCATAATACTTATATAAATCGAAAATAAGCATAGAATTGTAAAACGTATTTTGTAATCAAACCTGACTGGTATCAATGAAAACAGAAAGTAACGTTAGAAAAAGAGTTTGATTCGAGGCCCGTGTTTCACATGGTGTCCTTAAAACAATTTCGCCGGACAACACCCTATGTGTATTAGGCGATTGTCTCACAGGATACAACGGTTCAATAGTGGTAGGCCTAAGCACTATCCACTACCAGCGAACTCAAATCGAGTTTTGAACTTACAAAGAAAACAGAGAGAAGAAACGAATTCGGCTGCTCAAAGTAATTTGTGTAATTTTTCTGTGTGTGTTGAACATAATATAAGAGGTGTTAAATACCCAAACCGAAACACTAGGGTTTTGGGATTAATTCGGGATTATTTTTGAAAATTCGTTTTTGATTTAATAAGGAAATAATTTAATTAGATAATATTCTCTAAAGATTTATTTCTAATTAAAACCCGATTCTGTATTCATAGTGATCAAGTAAGAAATCAGAATCCAAACAATTAAAGCTTTCCTTGTTCATCACAATAAAAAACGTTGACTTAGGGAAGTGGAAAAAGGTCAACTGGACTCTCACGGTCCAATCGGAGCGGCATTCGTGTCGGCGGGTCACTCCCACACACGAGTCGTGCATTCGAAGGTTCGGGGTCCATGATTTGCACCCTTCCCCCCTGCGCGCGCGAGAGAGAGCCTTTATGCCACACACATGTTGAAAGCTCATATCACACATTCACTTATAAACTACTTATAAATGATTTCCCTAAGCAATGTGGCATTCCTTTTAATCCCTACACAATGGGTCCACTTTGAGATTCAATTCTCATTCACCCATTAACCATTTTGTGAATTTGAGTATACCATTTTGAAGTTCTCACGGAGGAGAATTCGAATCCACTTTAATCTTCCATTTCTATGGAATTTATCATACTCAATTTTTGCTCTCAACATGAGAGATTATCACAAAATTTCCAACAATCCCCCACATGAATGAAATTGACCTAGGAGACACAAAGAAGATGTTTGGTAAGTTCAAACGACAGAAGCCTGCATAGAATAGGTAGGTGTTACCCTTTGAACCTTCCCTTATAAAGGTATGCTAACTTTACTGACTGATCAATAGATGTGATATTCTTGAACTGTTCTACCGTTTTGTGTAAACGATCACACACCTTACACAGGTATCTTCCAGACCCGATTTGGTTCTCATTTTTATGTTCGTTTTGGCTATGAACATGCGCCTGGTTCTGTGAGAGTCTCTGGAAAATATAGCCCTTCACTATTCTCTTTTAGAAGCGGCCCCACTTCTCTCTTACATAGGTGATTTCTTAATTAAGAGTAACCCGCTTTACTCTGCTCGGATTTCCATAGCTAGGAATTTCGACGCATAAGAATCATTAAAAACCACAGTTTAACCTTTTCCCTACGGGCATCACTGTTTCATCATAGGAATGGACTTGAGGGTAACCCCCACAGTGATCCAACTGAATCTTACAACTTGGTTGTCCCATTGAACCTAGATCTTGGGATCTCCAGTCAACTAGGTTGGGTGTCCATTGAATCGACCTTTTATCTAATGGCCTTTAATCCCATTCCTCTCGATGATGTCTCAACTAGTTCTCTGTTTACCCTTTAGTTAGCTAATCCGCAATGTTATCTTTTGACCTTACATAGTCAATAGTGATAACCCCAGTTGAGATTAGCTGTCTAATGGTATTATGTCTTCGACGTATATGTCTAGACTTCCCATTATACATATTGATCTGTGCTCTTCCTATTGTTGATTGACTATCACAGTGAATGCAAATCGCCGGCACATGCTTTGGCCATCTTGGAATATCTTCTAAGAATTGGCGTAGCCATTCAGCATCCTCTCCACATTTATCTAATGCTATAAACTCAAATTCCATGGTGGATCTGGCTATACATGTTTGTTTGGAGGATTTTCAAGATACCGCAGCACCACCCAGTGTGAACACATACCCACTAGTGGATTTTGAATCCTTCATATCAGATATCCAGTTAGCATCAGTGTATCCTTCTAGGACAGCTGGATATTTGGTATAATATAGTCCATGATTACGAGTGAATCGTAAGTACTTCAGTACTCCAGTACTTCAGTACTCCAGTACTTCAGTACTCCAGTACTTCAGTACTCCAGTACTTCAGTACTTCATTACTTCATTACTCTTACTATTCCTTTCCAGTGATCGGTTCCTGGATTACTCGTATATCTGCTTAATTTATTGACTGTATTCGCTATGTCTGATTTTGTACAATTGGTTAAGTACATCAAACTTCCTATCACTCGAGAATATTCTAGTTGAGAGATGCACTCACCCTTATTATTGGATAGATGTAGATTTGTATCTACTGGTGTTCTAGAAATTCCAGAATCATTTTTATTGAATTTCTCAAGAATCATGTCAATATAGTGTGATTGACTTAGTATGAGTCCGTTATATGTCCTTGAGATTTTCATTCCTAATATTACATCAGCCGGTCCCATATCTTTTATATCAAATCTTGATTTCAACATATCCTTGGTAGATTTGACCATTTTATCATCACTACCAACAATGAGCATGTCATCAACGTAAAGGCACACAATGACATAGCCATTTTCCTTGTCCTTGACATAAACACATTTGTCACATTCGTTGATCTTAAATCCGTTTGACATCATAGCATTGTCAAATTTCTCATGCCATTGTTTTGGTGCTTGCTTTAAACCATATAAAGACTTCACAAATTTACAGACTTTCTTTCCTTGTCCTGGAGCGGAAAAACCCTCAGGTTGTTCCATGTAAATTTCTTCATCTAAATCTCCATTTAAGAAAGCCGTTTTCACATCCATTTGATGTACTTCAAGATTTCGCAAAGCTGCGATTGCAAGTATCATTCTAATGGAGGTTATTCTCGTCACAAGAGAATATGTATCAAAGTAGTCTAGGCCTTCTCGTTGATTGTAACCTTTAATTACAAGTCTGGCCTTATACTTATCAATTGTTCCATCTGCTTTCATCTTTCTTTTGAAAATCCATTTGGATCCTAGCGGTTTACATCCCGGGGGAAGATCAACTAATTCCCAAGTATGATTTTGAAGGATGGAATCAATTTCGCTCTTGCACTACTGAAGAGCTTACCGCTTCTTTGAAGGTTCGAGGTTCACCTTCCAGCAAATAGGTCATAAAATCTAGACCAAAAGACGTTTCCGTCCTTGCTCTTTTGCTACGTCTAGGTTCATCCTCTACTTCATTTCCTTGTTCTTTGTCCTCACAACTATCATCATGTGTTCGTTTTGACGAACTTGCTTCATCATTGGATTTATATGGGAAAACATGTTCAAAGAACATTGCGTTTCTAGATTCCATTATCGTGTTTTTGTGTATATATGATATGTCAGATTTATAGACCAAGAATCGATGAGCACTACTGTTTTGTGCATATCCAATGAAAATGCAGTTAACAGTTTTAGGACCTATTTTCACCTTCTTAGGTATAGGTACTGCTACTTTGGCAAGACACCCCCACATTCATAAGAATTTATAGGAAGACTTTCTTCCTTTCCATAGTTCATATGGTGTCTTGTTTTCTTTCTTTCGGGGTACCTTGTTTAAAAGGTAATTGCTAGACAATATAGCGTCACCCCACATGTTCTGAGGCACTCCAGAACTTATCAGCATTGCATTCATCATTTCTTTCGAGGTACGATTTTTACGTTCTGCAATACCGTTTTACTGAGGGGAATATGGTGCAGTAGTTTGATGTATGATTCCGTGTTGAGCACAGAATTCACCAAACGGTGCTACATATTCACCACCTCGGTCACTTCTCAGTACCTTGATTTTCTTGTTGAGTTGATTCTCAACTTCATTTTTATAGAGACTAAACTTCTCTATAGCTTCATCCTTGTTTTTCAACAAATATACATAGCAGTATTTGGTGCTATCATCTATAAATGTGATGAAATATTTGTTTCCACATCTTGTTTGAACAAATTTTAAATCACATATATCTGTGTGAGAGGTTCAGATTTCCTTTCAATAGTTTGAAATGATGATCTTGTTAGTTTTGCTTCAATGCAAACTTCACACTTATGTTTAGGATCAATATTGAATGTGGGAATATGATTTAAGTTAATTAATCTACGCAGGGTATCATAATTAACGTGTCCTAGTCTACCATGCCATAAATTGGAAGACTCAAGCAAATAAATTGAAGAATTATCTTTATTGATTGTTCTTTTGACAACATATACATTAAGCTTAAACAGCCCTTCAGTTACATATCCCCTACCCATATAAGTTCCCTACTTGGTTAAAACCACTTTGTCTGATTCAATCACCATCTTGAACCCATACTGATTGAGCAACGAACCGGAAACCAAGTTCTTGCGAATATCAGGTACATACAACACATTGTTCAAGCTCGGGGTTATACCAGAGGTCATCTTGAGAATGACTTGACCACGTCCCTTCACGTCAGATGTGGCTGAGTTGCCCATATACAACTTTTCTTCATTCTTCATTTCTTCAAATAAATTGAACATCTCCCTGTCAGAGCATATATGACGAGTGGCCCCAGTATCTAACCACCACTCCCTTGGGTTTGACCCAACAAGGTTTGCTTCTGTCACAACTGCAGAGAGATTGATCTCGGATACATCTCTTGAGATCCCAACAACCACGCTTGCCTAGTGGTTCTTCTTCTTCTTCTTCTTTGGCAACCTGCACTCAGAAGATTTGTGACCCAGCTTGTCACAGTTGAAGCACTTCCCTTGGAATTTTGGCTTCTTAGAGACTCCTCCCTTAGAACCCAATTTGGATCCATTCCCATGCTTGTTCTTTTTTGGTTTAGAACTTTGCCCATGCTCAACCGCATTGATCTTCGCTTCAGACGCATTTACATCTTTCTTGTCATACTTCATGTGATCTTCCTGAATACGAAGCTTGAGAATTAGATCCTCGATCTTCATCTCCTTTCGCTTGTGTTTGAGATAGTTTTTGAACTCTTTCCATGAAGGAGGAAGCTTCTCAATGATTGCAGCCACTTGGAAAGTTTCACTCAGGGTCATCCCTTCGGCATGTATCTCATGCAGAATCACCTGTAGCTCTTGGACTTGACTCATAACTGTCTTGGAATCCCCCATCTTGTAATCAAGAAACCGGCCGACAATAAAATTCTTGGAACCAGCGTCCTAAGTTTTGTATTTGCGGTCTAATGATTCCCACAGTTTTTTGGCTGTTTTCTTTGAAGAATAAACGCTATATAGCGAATCTGACAGTCCCGTTCAGTATGTAATTACGGCACAGTAAATCCGAGTGATTCCATGCATCAATAGCATTCCATACCTGAACATCTCGCTCTTCACTATTATTAGGTTTAGGAGTATCTTCAGTCAAGAATCTGCCAAGGTTCAGTGTGGTCAGATAAAACAACATCTTTTGCTGCCATCGTTTAAATTTCGGTCCACTGAACTTATCAGGCTTCTCCATATGATTCATCGGCAAAGGTACCGAATTCATGTAGGGATTTGCCATGGAAACATTCCCTTGACTCATATACTGGCTCACCACCGGATCATGCATGTTTCTCACGAAGGAGTTGATGGCCGGAGTCGATGTAGCCACAGTAGGTACTACTACTGGTACCTGGCCCACAAGCACAGAGTTCACAACTGAAGTATCTAATCCCATACTTGGATTCACTTCTGGAGTCTCTAGTGGAACACTGGAGTTCACATTCGTTTTGTTTGCCATAATATCTGAAACAAAAACAAAATCGTTTTAGTATCACCAGAAATAATAGCACAAATATCAGTTGATATCAAATCAGATTTCACGATGGAAATCAGAATCAGTCTCTGATATTGCAGACCCGATAACACAATTCAGTTGCAATTGAATTCGAAACCTGTGTCTAGTAATAGACCCAATTTCCACAGATTAATATATATCTTTCAAATTGAAATCAGTGTTCCAAAGAACTCGATTTCCACAGGTTATGTATGTATATAAAATTGAAATCAGTGTTCCAAAGAACCCGATTTCCAAATTGAATCAGTGTTCCGGAGGAACCCGATTACCACAGTTGTACAAGCTGATTTATTTTTCAAGTCTGTTACGATCTGAACCAGAAATCTGATACCAGAAAGTTTGAATAAGCAAACGTTGTTTGAAAATAATTTTAAAACAGAAAAGAAAACGAAATTGTCTTAAGATTGTAAAACGTATTTTGCAATCAAACTTGACTGGTATCAATGAAAACAGAAAGTAACGTTAGAAAACGAGTTTGATCCGATGCCCGTGTTTCACACGGTGTCCTTAAGACAATTTCGCCGGACAACACCGTATGTGTATTAGGCGATTGTCTCTCAGGATACAACGGTTCAACAGTGGTAGGCCTAAGCACTATCCACTACCAGCGAACTCAAATCGAGTTTTGAATTTACCAAGAAAACAGAGAGAAGAAACGAATTCAGCTTCTCAAAAGTAATTTGTGTAATTTTTCTATGTGTGTTGAACAGAATATAAGAGGTATTAAATACCCAAATAGAAACACTAGGGTTTTGGGATTAATTCTGGATTATTTTTGGAAAATTCGTTTTTGATTTAATAAGGAAATAATTTAATTAGATAATATTCTCCAAAGAGATTTATTTCTAATTAAAACCCGATTCTGTATTCTTAGTGATCAAGTAAGAAATCAGAATCCAAACAATTAAAGCTTTCCTTATTCATCACAATAAAAAACGTTGACTTAGGGAAGTGGCAAAAGGTCAACTGGAATCTCACAGTCCAATCGGAGCGGCATTCGTGTCCGCAGGTCGCGCCCACACACGAGTTGTGCATTCGAAGGTTTGAGGTCCATGATTTGCACCCCAACCTCCTACGCGCGTGAGAGAGAGCCTCTATGCCACACACATGTTGAAAGCTCATATCACGCATTCACTTATAAACTACTTATAAATGATTTCCCTAAGCAATGTGGGATTCCTTTTAATCCATGCACAATGGGCCCACTTTGAGATTCAATTTCTCATTCACCCATTAACCATTTTGTGAATTTTAGTATACCATTTCGAAGTTCTCACGGAGGAGAATTCGAATCCACTTTAATATTCCATTTTTATGGAATTTATCATACTCAAATTTTGCTCTCAACATGAGAGATTATCATAAAATTTCCGACAAGAATTTTACCATTCGAATCACGAAGGACGCCACAGATACCATCCTCACACGGACTACCCCTTGCATATTTGTCCACGTTAAAACATAGCTCAAACATTGGCTTTGCAGGCCCTGCCCCAACCCTTCTAGTCAAAATCGCAGAATCTTCCACACATCTTTCGTTTAAGTGCAGAACAAGAAGAGTTAAATCGATTTTGGAACCAACTCTATGATTCTTGAACCAAAGAACAACACAAAACTTAATCGAATCTAAAACCATTCCCAAATCCATATTAATTCCACTAAAAACCACTTCATTTTGACATTCCCAAATTGACCAAATAACCGCAAAGAATAGAGTACTCCAAGCTCTCTTACGATTCTTCGAAGGGCACAAATGATTCCAGCAGATAGCCCATTCCTTGACTGACTTCGAAGAGCATGAAGACACCCCCCACCAGTCTATACCTATTCTCCAAATCTTCAGCTTGATCACAATGTATGAAAAAGAGATCAATCTATTCACATCCTCCTCCACTCAAAAAATAATCTGTACAAACAACCTGCTGCCAACCAAATCTATGTAAAACCTCTCTAACTAAAATTCTACCTTTCAATAATTGTCAAGCAAAGACCTCCACCTTCGGAGGACAAATCCTCTGCCAAAGAAAATCGTTGAAAGTGTTTGTATTCCTTACATTGTTGTCTTCAAGGCACCTTCTAAAGGATCTTACTGAGAAAATTCCATTTGCACAATGAGACCAGGTTAATGCATCTGATATTCCAACTCTTAATTTAATGTTGACCAAACATAACTTGAAATAATTCCACTGATCTAACTCCTAATCAAACAAAGGCCTACTCATTTTCACATCCCACACCCATTCCAAATTCATCCACCTACCATACTCATGAATCACCCCATTCTTGTTAGTGGCCAAAGCAAAAAATCTAGGAAGTGCATTCATTAGAGACACCGAATCCCAGCTTACCTCCTGCCACAACCGGATTTTCCCCCCATCGCCAGTAACTGTTTGAAAACCCTCTTTAACAATGTTGAGAGCTCTATGATTCGCACTAAATAATTTATTGATGCTCCGAACAAAATGCGAATCGGGCTTAATATCGCAGTCATTCCACTGCAACACAGCGAGACCATATTTATGTTGGGGTTTATGCTCTAAGCATGCAATTTGTAAATGGATTTATGAAGCAAATAAAAGGAAATGTTCAATTCATTCTGTTATGTTATTTATTTTATAAACTTGTGTACATATTAACATCCTGGATTGCCAGATGTAATCTCGAACTGTGTATATGAGTGTCATATACGGATGGATACAGTAACAGACGTGCAATCTAAAGAGTCCATTCTGTAATGTACAGTGATTATATCCTGAATCATTCATATGAGATATGAGAATGGAGGCACCTTATATGATGTGATCATATAGGACTGGGCCGTGATCTATATGAATCTCACACAAAGATCCGTTTACCGATGAGATTTATATATATAAACTAATGATGGCTATATATGAGTGATCTTAATCCTGGGTGTCTTATCGACTCCTTCAGGTTAGATCGTGGTCTTTGATATACCATGGGTGAGGTCAGATGTATTTCCTGATCAATATACTCCGTATGTTGGGATTACGGTTTGGCTTGTGATTGGGAAGGTTTGTACACAATAGTGGAATCCACTCCTTCTTGTGAGAAGTGGATGGTAGTTCCCATAAGGGTTGATTCGGGGCTTGGACAATATGAGTGCTCTCCTAATTCCGTGAGGAAGTAGGATTTATTATCTATTAGAGAATCAATGGTACTTAAAAGATATATGTAATTAGAGGGGTATAACAGACATTATGACCCAGCTCTAATTATGAACTATTGTGGAGGATCACACCATATGTAATAGTTATATCGACGGACACCGAGTTGTATCGGTCTGTGTAAAAACGTCTGCAGTTGAGAGAGTACAGCTTCGGGTTTTTAGTGGAATAACACCGGAGTTAATAATAAAGGAATATTAATTAAAGAGTTTAATTAATGATTCTGAGGATTATTGAAGCTCAAAATACCGTGGGTCCATTAGGTCCCCTTGCTAGCCCGATCGATTTAGGTAACAAGGGTCACGGTTAATTAATTGGATTGTCCAGTTAATTATGTTACAAAAGTGATACGTATTTATTCGGAATTAATTAAATAATGATATTATTTAATTATGTTATTAATCACTAAATAGAGGGTGTATATTGATATTTATTTTTGAATAAAATAAGATAACGTGATTATTTTATTTTATTAAATTAAATATTTAATTTTTGAATTTAAATAGTTTGAATTCAAAATTAAAATCAAATAAAAGATATGAGATATTTTTTATTTGAAAGTTTTTAAAAATCAAATAAAAGATATGAGATATTTTTTATTTGAAAGTTTTTAAAAATCAAATTAGATTTGATTAGATTTTTTAAAAAAATATATATTTATATATGATATATATATTGTTTGAAAAAAAAAAGGCATATAAGACAAAATAAAAGGTGTTTTGTTTTCTTTTTTGCGTTTTTGAAAACAGTAACGTGAGATATAAAAAATCAGACACTTGATATATGCAATAGCTTTGATATATTCAAGTAAGCGTGTGTGAGTTATTGTGTGCAAGTGTGTGCATGAAATACACCAAAAAAGAGAGAAAAGTGTGCAAGTGTTGTATACTTATATCAAAAGGCTCAGAGCCTTTAGTAAAAGTCTCGAACCCAGTAAAAAAAATTCGGATACTTGATAAAAAAATACTCGAACCCATTAAAAAAAACCCGGGTACTTGGCAAAAAAGCTCGAACCCTTACCAAAAAAGTTCGAGCTTTTTTTTAATGGGTTCGAGCCTTTTTGCTAATTGTACGAGTTTTTTTTTACTAGGTTCGAGTTTTTTTACTAAGTGTCAGAGATTTTTTTTTAACTTGGCAAAAAGGTTCGAACACATTAAAAAAAAGCTCGGACACGTGACAAAAAAGTTCGAACTCTTACCAAAAAAGCTCGAGCTTTTTTTTAATGGGTTCGAGCTTTTTTGCCAAGTGCCCGGGTATTTTTTTACTGGGTTCGAGCTTTTTTACCAAGTGTCCTAGCTTTTTTTTTTTTAACTTGGCAAAAATGTTCAAACCAAGTAAAAAAAAGCTTGGGCACTTGGTAAAAAAGCTCGAACCCATTAAAAAAAAAAGCTCGAGTTTTTTTGCCAAGTGTTCGAGTTTTTTTTTACTGGGTTCAAGTTTTTTTACCAAGTGCTCGATTTTTTTTTTAACTTGGCAAAAAGGCTCGAACCAAGTAAAAAAAAGCTCGGGCACTTGGCAAAAAAACTCGAACCCTGTAAAATAAAGCTCGGGCACTTGGTAAAAAAGCTCGAACATATTAAAAAAAAAGCTTGAGCTTTTTTGGTAGGGGTTCGATCTTTTTTGTCAAGTGCTCGAGTTTTTTTATTGGGTTCGAGCTTTTTTACCAAAGGTTAGAAAATTTTTTAGGCCATATCAAAAAAACTCGGAGACAAATCAAAAAAGCTCGGAGGAGTATAAAAAAAATCTCGGAGTATTTTAAAAAAGTCTCGAACAGAATCTGGAGACTAAATGTTCATAGATGTTCATACAAAGATTGAGACAAAATATCATAACGAATGGATACATTGTTAAACCACACAGAAATATATGATAATATATAAACGAAGATCACAAATATATGTTATTTTTTTTGTTCAGAATCTAGAGAGAGAAGTTTTTTGGAGAGAGAGATGAGTAGTAAATCGATTTTCAGATAAATATTTTGGAGAGAGAGAGTAGTTATCGTTTTCAAAGTGTAGATAGAAGCGTAATGAGAATAAAAAATAGATTATTTAAGGGCAATTTAGGTAATTCACCATAATAGGTGTCTTTTAAACTTAAGTTATTAAACCGGTAACATCATTACAAAAAAAAAAAAGGTGACATATCTCACTATTTCCACTTTTGAATGCCCTTTCTATTAATAACTATTCAATACAATTTTACAAAATTATCAACGAAAATTCTTATGAATAATCTTCATCAACATTTTTTTTTATGTAGAGAAATATTGTTAAAATAAATTCGTATAGTGATTAGATCTATGGATTTTTAAATGTTTTCAATGGAGATAAAATCTATACGTATGAGTTTTTTGTTGACAATTTACGATTCCGCAATTCTCTCCGAACTGGTACACCGCTGAATAGACTTAAAACTTAATGTTGTAAACATTTGAAATTGATTCTCGTAGATATTGTTTTCCTAGAATAAAGATATTGTTTCCTAGAGGAACTGTACATGTACCTAAAGTTCAAGAATTGTTGTCCAGAGGCTATTTATGTCCATAGTTGAAACTGAGAAATAATATAACTTTCACCAAAAAAAAAACCGTACTCTGTTTTTGACACTTTTATTGTCACATTTGAATAAAATTAAATTGACCCACACCACAGTCCAAGAACTTCATATTTCATCTTACCCATCTTTTATATAAAAAAATTAAAAAATATTAATTAGCTAGCAAATTAAATGTAAAATTTTATATAGATGAATCTCAACCAATTTAAAAATATATCAATTGTGATTTTTTTTTCTCTATTTTAATTGTAAGAAAACTTATCATTGAACGTGAACTTTAACAATTTTGTGTCTTTTTTCTTTTTTTCTCTCAACTTTATCCATTGTTGTAGTTTTATTGTACATTGTCATCCTAGTAGGTATGGGTACTCAATAGGTCCACAATATATTAATATGATTATGTATGATATGTGCCTACCATTTTTCTAAATCGAACCATCGTTTTCGATGTTATATTTAGATATCGAAAATTAATAATATAATACTATATATATATATAGTTTTACATATTCGAATTGAACACCTCTATGTATTCATTTTTACAACAATTTATTTATTATTTTTATTATTTTTCAAAGCTAAATAATCTAAAAGAAATAATATTAAAAAAGAAGTGGATGATTTTGAGTTTGATTTGTTTGTTTGAAAGGGGGTTGGTTGGTCAATACAAACTCTTAAAAAGTGAGAGTGTGATGGTTGTTGATTATACAGCAAGTAAAAAGCAATTCTCTTTTTAAGAATCTTCTCTGATCTCTCACTCACCATCTAAAGCCTGTCTCGTTTGCGTGGTGAAGTGGGGACGTCTCCCCGAAAACCATGCGACTGACATTTGCTCTTATGTCAAGCATGACACCACGGTCAAATCACTTCTAGTTTTTTTTTTTTTCCTTTCTTTGAAGAGTTATCCTTTCATAATTGTTTTTTTCTTCTTAAGAAAAAAACAATTCTAAGATTTGCTTTTAAAATACATCTAATTATGTAAGAAAAAAAAAATTATTAGTATAAAAGCATCTTTAATACTGTATCAAAATTAGGTATTAATACTAAAATTTATTATCAAGTGTATATTGTTTTTTATAATAAACGGTATACTATATATCAAAATTGATATAACAATAAATATCTTTTTTTTAAATTATAAAAATGTTATTATTTATATTTTTTAAATATTTTAAATTATTTAAATTTAATACACATTAATATTATTTCAATCAAATTTATTTTGTGAGCAACAATTTAATGTACATTAATATAGCTTTTTTTTATCAGTAAAAATGTTTCCTATGGTCACATTAAGAAGGCTACATGCAAAAATGATTTGCTCATAAGGCTACGCAGGAATTCATTTACTAATCTATGTTATTCTTTAAAAAAAAAAACACGTTGGTAAAGTATCTAAAAGTAATTTTGAATAAAAATTTACTAATTATTTTCTTTTAACATATTTCAAGTATCATTCTGGATTGCTTATCGATTAACCTAACCACTACATCTATAGTAGTTAATCTCATTAAACCCTAACAAATTACTAGACCGATCATATCAAGATTGTTATTAGGAAAAAAAGTTCCAATATTTTATGGATAAAAATCTTATTGTTTTTGCAACAATAAGGGTGGGTTTTTTTTTTAAAAATATATATATACATTAAAGGTTGATTTAATCCACAAAATTGTAGTACTGTGTAGTACCCACTTTTTTGAGTACGGCAAGAGGTTGTAGTAGTAATGGTACAGGCCATGCTTGTCTTTCACAGGTGGGCCATTTTGGTTTTGCATTTGTAATTAATGTTGTAATTGTTTATAGTTTGAAAAATAATTCACCAAAAAAAAAAAAAAAACTTTTGCAATTCATTGTACGTTATGATAACGATTTTAGATTATTTATGTATAGAGGTCAAAAAATTATTAGCACTATTTGAGGGGAGTGTTGTGCAAATATCACAACTTTACTAATGTATGTTTAAAAGACACCATTTAACGTGTTCAGATCAAAATACTCCGAAATATTAAAACAGTGAGGATTTTACCGTTTTCTAAGTCAGAGAGAAGCAACAGTCAAACCGACGGGAAAGTAACCGACGGAAGGAGATTACACGAGAACATCTGCGATTGAGAAAGGTAAGATTTATTTTTTTCATCGTTTTTCTGGTTCTTAACTTGCATTATATGTTAGAATATAGTTTTGTTGATAGAAATTGTAGAAACCTGTTAAAATAGAGATCTGAGAATGATTGTGGTTTAGGTTAGGGTTTGTAATTTGGTTGAATATCAGTTGAGGAAGATGAAATCTGGTTTTTCGAGACTTTTTGCAAGAGAATCGAGCTTATTTTTTGTTGAGTCGAGCTTTTATTTTCATGAAAATTAGGTTTCCGTAAGTCGATGTTTTTTTATAATGTTTCGAGCTTTTTTTGGATTGAATCGAGCCTTTTTGAAAGGGATCGAGCTTTTTTGAAAAGGAATCGAGCTTTTTTTCAATAGGGTCGAGCTTTTTTTGAATTGGATCGAGTTTTTTTGAAAGGAATCAAGCATTTTTGAAAAGGAATCGAGCTTTTTCAAAAGAAATCGAGGTTTTTTTCAAAAGGGTCCATTTTTTTTAATTGGATTGAGCTTTTTTAAAAGAGATCGAGCTTTTTTGAAAATGAATCGAGCTTTTTTCAAAAGGAATCGAGTTCAAAAGGAATCGAGTTTTTTCAATATGGTCATGTTATTTTTGAATTGGATCGAGCTTTTTTGAAAGGGATCTAATTTTTTTGAAAGGGATATAGCTTTTTTGAAAAGGAATCGAGGTTTTTTCAATAGGGTCCATTTTTTTTTTTGAATTGGATCGAGTTTTTTTGAAAAGGAATCGAGCTATTTTCAATAGGGTCCAATTTATTTTCAAAGGGATCGATCTTTTTTTGAAAATGAATCAAGGTTTTTTCAATAGGGTCGAGCTTTTTTTGAAATGGATCGAGCGTTTTTGAAAGGGATCGAGCTTTTTTTACATTGGATAGAGCTTTTTCACCATATCATCCAACTTTGTTTACATAGGATCGATCTATTTTGTTATTGGATCGAGTATTTTTTCATAGGATCGAGTTTTTTGAAAAGGGTCGAGCTTTTTTGTCATTGGATCGAGCTTTTTTGTCATACAATCGAGCTGTTTTTGAAAAGGGTCGAGCTTTTTTCTCCTAGGATCGAGTTTTTTTTTTTGACCAAGTGTTTTTTTCATTGCATCGAGACTTTTAATTTTGGTTATGAATTTTGTTCTGTTTAATGATGTTTGTATTCTAGTACATTGCAGATGACAAATAGTTTAAGGGATTCGCTTAAAACTGCAGAAAGAGACTGGTACGAGGGTAAATTGACTCGACACAACCATTTGGACGCCCTTGGCCATATAGACGACGCGTTGAACCGTGTCCTTACAGAATTTGCAGATGAAGATTGGCATCGGTTCATGGCGTCATGTTTCGGGCATTTCTTGATGATGCATCGGGATATGAAGTTTTCTGGTGGTATTATCCATCGGTTGCTTTTGAGGGACCTGCATCATGTTAGGGAATCACTCGATGAGGTTTTCTAAGGTGGAATTTTGCTTGATCACCGGACTACGGTTTAGAGTTGTACCAGACACGACCAAGTATACAGCAGTGGAGAATGGCATACATCAGCGGTACTTTCCTAGAGCCGATGGGTTGTCGTTGGAGGAGATTAGGGGTGTTGTCACCGTCGTAGAGTTTGGAAAGGCGTATGCTGTCAAGCTCTGCCTCATATATATGCTCAACTTGGTACTGATGGGGGTGGATAAGAGATTCAAGATTCCAGTTTGGCATTTTCGGCTGGTTGAGGATCTCGATGCGTTCTCTTGGGGTGCCCACATGTACAGAAATTCTATTCACTCATTTAAGCATGCGTTTGACCGGCGGCGAGACGGGTTCGAGCGACGCCAGCATAATAAGGGCACTGACGTACACACGGTGGAGACCTACAACATATACGGTCTATCTTATGCCCTATTGGTAAGAACTTCGAAATACACCAGGATGTACTTTATTGGTGTTGTCCTAAATGTTTTGGTTAGTTATCGAACTTATCTTTGATGTAGGTATTTGCTTTCGAGGTGATCCCTGAGTTGGCCAAAGAATTCAGTGGCCGGAGGGTTACAGATCTGACTCCCTGTATTTTGAAGTGGGAGTTGACCAAACAACCGAGAGGGAAGAAGCTGGCAAAGATTTTCAAAGCCAGGGTATGTATTTAATTTGTAAATATTTTTATTAGTTAGTATTTATACAATTACATTGTTCTAACTAATATTTCAGATGTTTGCGAGGAAGGAACTGGTGCCCACACCAGCTGAGAGACAGGCACCGTACTTTGACGGGCTAAACGAGGGGGGGAGCCTGTATGTAGAAGATGACAGGGATGATATGCCGACTCTGGTCCCTGATTAGACTACCTTTGGCGGGATTAGTGGTACAGAGGGTGAGGTTTTAACAGACAGGACCAGTGACAGTGAGGGATCTGAGGCCGCTGCTATGAGTTTAAGGACCAGTGGCAGTGAGGGATATGAGACAGACCCTCAACGGGAAAGGCATAGGCATAGGCATAGGCATAGGCATAGGCGGGTTCAGTTTACCACCCCCGGGCATGGTAAATCTACAGGGGATTCCCGTGGGGCCGTAGGCCGTGATGGAGAGGTCAGTTCAAAACAAAGTTTAGTGTTTTTTATTAACACGTGTTAATAGTTTTGTACTAACAATGTAGACATGATTTCAGGCTCCGTGGGCAGAAATGTTGAACGATGTGCTTGAAGCCCTCCGGAAGAGTGAGGAGGATCGACAGCGTCAACACTTGGAGTTGGTGGACATGATCCGGAAGAGTGATGAGGATCGTCAGCAACAACACCGAGTGTTACTGGATATGACCCGGGGGCTTCAGGGGTCGACCATGCGTACACACCATGATGGCCCCCCACCTCCTAATCTCTTCAAATCCTTTTTCGTTGGAAAAAATTACCCTTTTTATATCATGCTTGTAGGTTCATCTTCAACCAAGTTCCTACTTCCACCCATACCAAACGAGTATGATTCTGCTCCTGGAATAACCCATGTTGTGGCATTATCAGAATCATCTGGAGTTACATTAGCCCGGACCTCGGAGTTCCGAGCTATATCTGGTGCACTGGAACTAAATCTGTGTACACGTCTTACACGTCTTTCCGTTTTGACATGTTCTTCATCATCCTAATTGTTCTGTACATTATCTACTGGATTCAAATTGCCCTCATTATCCACCTCATGAATACATTCGGTGTTGTATTCTGGTCATTGTTGATGTCATTGTAGATCTCATTGTATTGCTGGTTGTACTGCCTTACATTCATCTCAATTTGACAACCAAATACATCGTCGAATTGAGGTCCCAGTGTATTATCATGGGCGGCTACTTCTGGTGGGACAACACATATGTTTTCCCGACCATCAATCCCACTTATTTCTGTGAACAACTGGTTGCTTCTGTCTGACGATCGAAATTGTTGGGTGTTATCAGGATGAGGGATATATTCACCAATGACACCTCTTGCTGGCCTCTCGATTAGACTAACACATACTTGAGGGATCACCCTATCTTCCCCTAGCATAAACTGAACATCATCATTGTTTCTTATAAATGTACGACATGTAGTCCTAGGAACAATTGATAGAGACTGTAGATCAACACTGTATTTGTTCTCATCAAACTTCACAATGGTTTGCACGATCGACACCAGTTTGTCGTAACTCAAATTCTTTGACACATACAAACCTTGGTTATCGGAACCTAAATACCTCTGATTTTCGTCAAGTAATTGCTCCCATCGACCGTTGTAAGATATGATTATTCTCACCCTATCCATTATCCTGTCAAAATCATCATGAAAAACCATTATTAAGAAATAAATATTTAATATTAATTTTACATTTATAAAGGATTATTAAACAAAAATCATAAGTGTAAGCGATCGAGATTTTTTTTACTGATCGAGTTTTTTTTATCGGGATCGAGCTTTTTTGGTTCAGGACTGAGCTCTATTTGTACATCATCAAGTTTTTTTTAATATGGCTCGATCTTTTTATTTTAGGGATCGAGCTTTTTTGTGAGGGATCGAGCTTTTTTGTGAGGGATTGAACTTTTTATGTGAGGGATCGAGCTTTTTTTCTGAGGGATCGAGATTTCTATGTGAGGGATTGAGTTTTTTTTTCTGATGGATCAAGCATTTTTATAATTTGATCGAGCTTTTTTTCAAATGTTTCGAGCTTTTTTTAAATGGTTTCCAGGTTTTTTGCCCAAGATTTTAAACTTGTTTGCACCACTTCAAATCAACTAGGTCAAATTTATATACAAAAAAAAAATGCATATATGTTCATTCATTATTTTTTAAAAGCTTACAACTTCCAGACATAAACAAAAAAAAATTTAAACATATTCTTAAATGTTCATACAGTGTTATAACACAGAAATACAAGAAAATATGGAAATGAAGATCAGAAATATTAATTTACCTTATTCTGTAGTATATCTGGAATGAAGCTCGTTTTTTGAAGAGATACCCGGCGTAGGAGTACTTGATTTTGAGAAAACTTTTTTGGACGAGAGCTTTTAAAGAATAAATAATCGATTATTTAAGGGCAATTTCGGTAGCTCACCATAATAGATGCCTTTTAAATATAACTTATTATAATGGTGACATCACTGTAACTAGAGGTGTCCACAGTTCGGTTAAACCATTCGAAACCGAACCGAAACAGGCCTCTGGAAATCGAAACCGAAACCGAAACCGAAACCGAAACCGTCGGTTACAAAACCGATTGGAAACCGGATCCCGACGGTTCCGTTACGGTTATGGGATCTTAAAAACCGACCAATAACAGCCGGTTTCAAAAAAAAAAAACCAATGAAATGCTGACACGTGGCAGCATTTCAGAAAAAAAAAAACGAACGAACTGAGCCGTTCGATTTCGAAAAACTGAAACCGAAACCAAACCGAAAACAGCCGGTTCCGAAACCGCCCAAAACCGTCATATTCCGGTTACGGTTATGGTTCGACCTTTCCACGGAACCGAAACCGACGGTTCGAAACCGAAACCGAAACCGAACCGTAGACACCATTAACTGTAACTCACCCACAAAAAGGTGACATTTCTCACAATTTCCACTTTATGAATACAATCAAACCGAACAAATTTTCATTTTAGTGGTTTGTATAAATGGAACTATTGCCACAATTTCTCTATACACATACACTATTAAATTCTGCAAATCAAAATTTCATTTTAAATATACTTGTAACTTGAAATAAACCCATGTTAATTGATATTTATTTAAATAAAATTTCACCACAAAAGTTACTTTTAAACTCTTGGCTTTTGAAAAATGAAATTTTGCAAACGAACCACACAATTCTACAGCAAAAAGTGCTGGCAAAGAACAAAACGAGATAAATGAGGCCAAATACAAGATTCGGAAAACCAAATCTATCTTAGAACACCAGAACATCACTCTCATACAAATTTGTACGAAAAGGCACACTATTACTTTGACCTAAACTTGAAGAATTTTTAATTTGATGGATATTATAAGAAATTTTATTTGATATTATTAGCCGCTAGATAATTTTAACCTCATAATTTTTTATGGGTATTTTAGCAATATAAATGGTCATGTAAGGAAATTTAATTGACATAAAATTTTAAGAGTATATAAACGACGATGATAATGAAAAAACCTTGCATTAATATTTTATAACAGTACAAAGGGAAAGTTTGTTACATTAAACAAGGGAAAGTAAAATACATAAAAAAATAAAAGAAAAGAAAAGAAAAGAAAAGCAAAGGGAAAGTACAACCTATTTGTTTTCCAACTATGGCAAGTAAGAGTCAACTATTAGAAACCTATTTTAAGCTTTGACAAACAAAAACCTAAAACATGGTAACATACTATGCTAATTTGGGGGAGATTGATTTCGACGACATTTCAATGAGGAACAGTTTTCTCAAAGCGCCCAAGCCTGTAATCAGACAACCTTGATTTGTAGGCAGACTTTTTGTATTCACTCCATGTGAACTCCTTATACAAGCTTTCTTCTTCTTTTTCCACCAGTGTTGGTAAAGGTGCTATCTTTTCATTCATTGGAGGGCCTCCAAAATATATCATGGAAAGTCTTGATGTATTTGTTTCGGGCGCCAACACTCTGTGTTTCACACTTTTGAACCTCCCATTAGTCATCACCTGCATATCAAGAAACCCAAATCACAAATCAGCCTAAAATATCCAAAATTATAAATACCCATTTAAAATAATAATAATAATAATAAAGAATCTTATTTATTAATTACAAGGGTTAAAAGGGTGTGTGTGGTACCTGCAAAGCATCACCAACATTGATATAAAAGGAGGACTGATCAGGTAGGACTGGAGCCCAGGTCCCATCTTTGAGAAGGATTTGGAGTCCAGATGTGTTGTTAGATCGTAGAACAGAAATGATCTGGGGGTCTGTGTGCTCTCCAAAACCAATCAAATTCTTACCACTCAATGCTTGCCAATCAGGGCTTGGTGGGTAGTGGTTTAGCCTGAAACACGAGTCACTCTTGTCATCTTTCAATAGCTTGCTCAGCACATTCCTTGGCTCTATTCCCAGCCCATCTGCCATCAATTCCAACACTTGATATGCCATTTTCTTCACTGCCACTATGTACTCATCCACAGCTGACCTGGACCATTCAATATCCGATATTTATTATATAATCTATATTAATACAAAAATATCATACCTGATACAGTAACAGTAAAGAAGGAAAAAAAAAAAACCTTTTCAGTTTCTGGGTCAGATTTTTATACCTGAAATTCTGCGAGGCGAGACTTCTGTGGGAGTTAATATCAGGATTGTTATTGGTGTTGAGGAGGAGATATTCAATCCAACCCACATCACCATTCGGGCCGATTCTTTTGTTGCCATAGCCGAAAGGGTTAGGAGGTCCAACCCTGTCTTTCTCAGCCTGAGTGAGGCTGAAAAACTTGACAGCTTCGGCTTCAAGCTTGGTTATGAACTCCATTGGCACGCCATGATTGACTAGCTTGAAGAACCCAATCTCCTCACAGGCATGAACTATAAGGTTTTTGGCTTCAGGGTCTGCGAGGTCTATCACAGGGATTCTACACGGTAAGATTGTGGGCTTGCATGCTTTGATTATTTTGAAATGCTCTAATGCTCGTTGTTCCAGAACCACCATGGTTTTCTTTCTTGAGAGGAAAAAGAGACTATAAGAGCGAAATTTTGAAGCTGGAGAAGGAGATAGAGAATGGTTTGTGAAGAGAATAAAGCGGTGTTGTGGTGGCTTTAAATAGGAAAAAACCGGTGAGGATTGGCTTGCTAATGCATGAATAAGAGAGAGAGAGAGAGAGAGAGGGACGCGTTACTAACTATGAAGAGGAGCCAGTGTGTCTACTTAGCATTTATGCTATCGAGGAGAGAAATTACCTTGATTTTCCTTTTTTAAAGAATAAAAAAAAAGAATCTTTTTTTCTTTTCTCTTTTAAAGAAAATAAAAATGAATGTTGATTTGGGTTTTGGTTTTATGGGGTCCTCTGTCGTGCTTCTCTCCAGTACTCCAGTTGAGTTGAGAGAGACGTATAATTTCGAGGACCACACCAGTCAACTAACTGTTAATTTCAACCGGTCTAATGTGTCTGACCTACCTAGTGCCGGTTTATTATATGCTATCCTGGATTCCTTGTGCCACAATTCATGTCATGTCACCTCACATCTATATCCGTGTGTTCGAGTTTGTTCCCTGTCCTAAATTTCGAATTAATATAATATTTTATATAAAAAAGTCTTTAAGTTTTATAAAAAAAAATCTACAGATTGACTAAAATATTTGGAAAAGAAATGATTAAATATCTAAAATTCAAGCTATATAAGTAATATCTAAAAATCAATCTATACAAAATTAAAGTTTATAGTAAATTTAAGAATTATTTGAAAATAAAATAAAATAGAAGAAATAAGTCAGTAAAAATAAGAGCATCTTTAATACAGTACCAAATTAGTATACCAATGCTAAAATTTAATATAGAGTGTAAAAGTCTTTCTCTAATACAGTACTAAATATTGTATCAAATTTTACACATGCTATATTGTGTGTCAAATTTGGTACACGGTATAATATATACTATATTTGACACAACAATAAAAATATTTTTTTAATTATAAAAATACCATTATATATATTTTTTAAATATTTAAAATAATTTAAATTTAATGTGTATTAATAATATTTCAATCAAAATCCATTTCATCCAACCATTTTTCGGTATTTTAATGAATGCATTAATGATAAATGTTAATTTTTGTAATTTTAATTAATAAAATAATAAAAATATCATATTAAATACAACTATATATTGAAATACAATACTAAATTGTTATGTCAAATATAATATTTTATACTCTTTTTTTACTTTAAATTTGATATTGACAATAAAACATACATCGAAGATGGTTTAATTAAGAGAAAAGAAAAGTAAAAGTAAAATTTGTGTATTTTAATGAAAATGAATCAAGCTATATAAAGTAATTATAATGGGATTACAAAATTAAAGTTTATAGTAAATTGAAGGATTATTTGGGAAAAAAAAATAAAATTGAAGAAATATATTTGGAAAAATAATTAAGATAAATTTGTATATTTTAAGGAAAATGACGGGCGCCCAATGGATGCCAAAGATTCAAAGAAAGAGTGAGTGAGTGAGTGCGTGGCCTCCCAATCATGGCGTGTATTTGGAAACTGCGTCTAGTCTTTATCCAGCTAGTCACTCATTTGGGACATAAACACCCTGTGTCTTCTTTCAATGTGTTAACATCTCCACTTCTAGTGACTTCAATTAACAATTTTCAAATCATTAAGTTTAGAAACTTCGTCTTCATTGTGGGGACCCTTTTTTTTCTTTTTTCTTTTTTATGTCAAAAATCATTTAAACCGTCCATACCTAAGAATTTTTGAAATTGATTCAAAATTCAATTATTTCTAATTTTATTAAAATCTCTTCATGAAGTTGAGAAGGAATCAGAAAGATTTTCTTCCATTTCATTTCTCCCCATCCATGGTTTTCTTTTCTTTATTTTTCTTCAATTTCCACAGAATAGATAAGAGGAAAAGAAATTTGTCGTGGACAAATATTCATGAAGATCTACACAATTTTTAAATAATAAAAGAATCTTTATTTAAAAAGAGAACAACAAGAATTTTACGTTACAATTAATAGACAATCGTTCATTACACCAAGTTTACTTACTAGAATATATAATAAGGTTGACACAAGAAACATTTCCTAGCAATTGCAGGTCCAAAATGGATGTTACCAATTCTTAGTTTTAACAGGTCTCTGTCTCAATGTCTATGTTGACTACGAAAACCTCCACTTAGAAAGCTAGTTTACTTCTCAGTAGCCATTTAACTTCATCATACTTCTGATTATTTTTAAGAACATTGAAAGAGTAAAGATTTTCTCCATTGATCAGTGGGTCTAATTATATCTAATTATATCTTATTAGTTTTCTATGAAATCACTATGATATTGATGTTACACTATATTATCTTGCAAAATTCACCTTTGAGATAATTTCTAAGAGGCGAGAACTCCCTCATTCTTTTCTTTTTTCCTTGTTATGATCAAGACTTCATGTATGGTCCAAGCCTCCAAGGAAATAAATATTAGTATCAATGCATATATATTAAGTTTAAATTTTTGGAAATTTTGGAGAAAATATCGGAATTATCATTAATATTTTCAAAATATCAAAAACATTACAAGATATTTTCTTCCTTCTACCGATTTTGTGATTTAGTAACCTGAATTTTTGGCTAATCTTAGATTTTCTTCTTGGAACCACGGTAATCTTTGATTTTATTACTTTTTTTTTTTGTAAATATAACTTCTCACACCGAACGGTCATTTCAATGGTTGGTCCATATGTGCGGCATAAATATCTAATACCACAAAAATGGAGAGAAAAATCCCGTTCATAAAATACACATGGTGAGACTCAAACCATCACCACTAAATGTGTAGATGCCATTCAGATCGGATTATGATAAACCAGAATCCAACTTTTTTGGATTTTCAAATTCGGATTAGATTTTCTTAAAGAAAGAAAAATCTTTCAATCATATAATCCTTACTCGATCGGATTTGAAATTTTTTATATTTGGATCGGATTCATATTTGGATATAGATATTTTCGCATTGATTTCAGACTTTTGTTTGGATTTGGATTCGGATTTAAAAAAAAAAATCATTTAAAATTATTAGCTGGGAAGACTAAATTATTCATTGAAAAAAAACCTAAATAATTATAAAAATATTATATATTTTTTAATATATATATATATGGAAAATTTTCTACTCCTATTCCATATTTAAAAATATTAAGGTAGGACTTGAACCCCTTCCCACTATATGGAACGATGGAAGAGGGTATACTACGAGGTGGTGTGTTTGTACACATTTAATACTAATGTACCGGTCATTGGTTGTTAATTAAAAATAATAGGATCATCTATTGTTTATAAGAAAAAGCTAAAAAAGCTAATGTTAGCTGAATATCTTGATTTTTGTTTGAGGTGAAGCCAATTCTATTAGAAAACTTAAAAAAGAAAGTAAAGTTCTCTCTCAATAAATATGTGGTAATTATAAGTCAATATTGGATTGCTTTAAGTAAATCATAAATGTGGTGTCAAAATCATATCCATTTCCTCAGTTAATTGCTAATCTTTCAAGACGGTAACAAATGAAATATAATTTGAAAATCCTATCAAGAATGTCAATATCTTAAATGTTAGGAGAGTCCCCATTTACATATGAATACCACCTTTTAAAAGGTGATGTAGACCAAATTGCCACTCTAATCATCAAGTGTTTTGAATAGAAACATAAAAGTGAGTATAGTTGATTATGTCCTCAAAACTCATAGAAATTGAATGAACATTTTCACCACTTTGCTATCTCTTAACTAAGATTTTTTTATAACTAATGGACAATGATATATTTGAAGGTTCTTCACGAGGATACGGTTGGCACCTCTCTTGTACAAAAAAAATCTTGTTTGGGGTGGATATACCAAATTAATATGTGATTGGTTGATTATACTGTATCGACAGACACTCGTACCAATCTCACTTAAAATAACTTTTTCTTTTATGAAACCTATATAAAGAAGTAATGCATTCAACATATAATTGAACTTGAAAAAGAAATGTTTTCATATATATGAAATGTTAATTTAACACCAAATAAACATTAATTAACAGGCTACATAATTCTATATTTAACCCGGTAAATGAATAACAAAAGAAGTAATTTGATGTGAGATCACAATGTTTTAAAAAAGATGGTCAAGAGCAACGATATTATTTGTAGTATATATTTATCTTAAGTAGACTTTCAAAGCATAAATTGTCATATAATTTACAAAATAAATGAATTAATTGAGTTAAACGTGACATTTGCTTAAGCCAAACCTATCTTGGAATGATTACAACAAGAGTTAAGATATTAGTGATTAAAAGAGGAATCATGAGACTGACCTTTCAAAGACACAAACATTGAAAGAAATGGTTGATAAAATGTCACATTAATAATGACAAATTGTCAAATCTACTAGGATGATACATCTTGAAATTCCTCTGACAAAGATTTTCACTTATCCATTCACATAGTAATTTAAACTAAGAAAACCTTTTCAAATTTTATTATTAGTTGGCATCAACAAATTTAAATTACCAACTTAAGCTTGATAAGGACATTATGGATAAGAACATATATCTTATTCATTTTCTATTTCTTGATCTTTCTCTTTGTTTCTTTATTTTTCACAATCCATCTATTTCCATAATTTATATTATTATAAAATTTTAATAGAAAAAAAAAAGTTTTCAACTTCAAAATTTCATACATATTAACTTTTAAAACATTGAATTTTTTAGTACGAAATGAACTACTTCAAATAGATTAATAGCTTGAGAGTTTATCCCATAATACAAATACTCCAGCGTGGGCTAAATGAGCATCCAACAGTTCCGGATAAGTCAGGCCTTCATGACCCACTAAGTGAAACAGTGATTTTTTGAACATGAGCAGTTACAGCTGGAGTTCCTTTAGGACCAGTTTATAGCTAAATTTCCAGTTCAAAGTCGTAGAACCTCCTCACCCAGTATAAGGTTCTCATGAGGCTGATTTATCTTAGATTGATTTTTAATTTTTGGAAAAGATATATATCTTTCATATATTAAAAATTTTTGAAATACATTTTAAGTTTAAAAATATCTATAACAAAACAAGACAATTATTTATGTATAATGTTCTCAAAATGTGTAGTAAAAAATGTAAAATGTAAATTGATTGTGTGCATGTATTTGCACAGAGGAAAAGATAGAGAAAGATTTGTGTACATGCAGATAATAGGTAACTCTCAATCAATAGATATGATTCTCTTTATGTCATTTTCTTTATGCATTTATTGGCTACTAATTGTTTTTTCTTTTCTTTATATCAAACTACAAAATGATGAACTAAGCCTCCTAGTCAAGATCAAAAGACACTTGCAAATCAACATGCTAGTGGTACCTAAAATCACACATCGACCAAAATTGAAAATGAAATAAAATAATGAAAATTGGTCAAGCTCTCAATCCTTTGATAACGGCAGCCACAAATACATTTATTTAATTTTTGATTTTTTGGATGTAAAGTTGTTTGTTGGAAAACCAATTACTTGCTCATTTGGGGAACGAATTTAGTGACTTGTGGATACATCTCTTTGACTAGTTTGGTCAAACTTTTGAAGCTAAATAACTTTTGAAATTTACTACTATAACTTCACAAGAAATTGGTCTCAAATTTCACAACTATACCAAATCTAAAGTAAGTTTATAGTTTTGTATATTTTAATACATGGATTTTACTTAATTTCAATATCAAGATTGCTTGTTTACATTGCTCACTAAGAAAAAAATAAATAAAAATTTATCACCTAGAGAGTTAGGCACCTGGAGAAGGTAGATGTGTCTAGGGGTGGGCGTTGATTGGACCGGTTCGGTTTTTCATGGGACTGGTTCGGTTTTTCATAGAACCAATAAAAAAACCGATAAAATCCGGTTTTTAAAAAAGTGATCCGATCCAATTAAATTGACATTTGTCAACCGATAAAAAAACCAACCGAATTGGACCGGTTCGGTTCGATTCGGCTTTTTTGGTTTTAGGCCTAATGGGCCAAAATTCTAAATTTCATTTATTACATATTTAGTTCATTTTTTTTAACCTATTGGGCCAAATTTATTTACATCACAATAAAAACATATTAAAAAACTATAAAATCCCATAAAAAAACAGTAAACACATTTCAAAATAATGTCAGCCAAATTTTTTGTTGATAGCTAATACAATAGTCAATACCAAACAAAGTCAAATTACATTTCAAAATCCAATAAAATATACCTAATAATTGAAGAGTGAATAGTGAAAGTTAGAATTAGTTTTTTTAAAATTTATAGTTGGGTACCGGTTCAGTTATCCGTTTTTTGGAACTAAACCGGACAAAAACCGATCCAATCGGTTTTTTTAAAATTAGAACCGAACCGAACCGAACCGATCACCCAATTAAAACCGATAAAAAGTCAATTGGACCGGTTTGATCCACTTGTTCGATTCGGTTCATTGGTTTTTTGCTCACCCCTAGATGTGTCCATAGATGTCTAAACTGGGTCAGGCTAGCAAGAAGATCACATCACAACCTGGGACAATTTTTCATATGATATGGTACGACACAATACTATATATGAGTCGAACTAAGTTAATATTAACAGACACGACACAACACAATATAACATGACACGATTTAATTTTTATTAAGATATTTAAGATATATTATAAACTTGGATAAAAAAGTCATTTTTTTACTTTTACTTTTAATTGAAATAATAATTTCATATATTTTATTTTGTCTCCAAAACCAACGTCTTGGGCTCCAAATTTTCTCTCGATTTATTTATTAATTATTGTTGAAAAAAATAATATATAAATATAATATATTCTATTAGTTTCACACTGTCTCTGACAAAAATATTGTTTATGACAAAAAATATTTACCTTTCAGAAAACTTATTGATATGAGAATAACTGTTAAATAACTATTTAATTGGAGCAAACAATTTTCATATTAGAAGAATTTTTTTTATTAATATTTTTTATTGAAAATATTTTATTATTCTTCTTTGAAATTTGTATGTAACTGAACATACTCTAAATTGTTTATGGATGTTATAATGTTGCTAAAATAGATAAAAATATTTTGTGCAATAAAAGCATATTTGAAATATGTTTTAAATTTAAAAATATCTATGACAAAAAAGACAATTATTTATGTATAATGTAAATTGATGGTATGATTTAATTATTAATGATATTTTTAAAATATATTACAAATTTAGATAAAAAAGTCATTTTTACTTTTGCTTTAAATTTTAAAATTCAAATGGTCAAATAATAATTTCATATTTTATATTTTGTCCTCAAAACCAAAGACTGGAACTCCAATTATATAATTACTATTTTGAGGGTTAATCTACAAAATTCGACTTCTAACCCTAAAATTATATAATTATATATTTTGACATCCGAGAGTTTTGCTTTTTCGTTTTTGAGGGAGTGGTATCTCACGTAGCTTCAGAAATCTCATAGGGGGTATGTAACTTCGTCAATTTGGCATTCTTTCCACTCTCACTATTCGGATCTTCTTAAAGAGGGCATTTGGCTCATTGGTGAGAATTCCCAACGAGATTTTTGGCTCGATAATTGGTTGGGATTCTTGAGCTTCTGGGAATTCCTGATTACTTGGCTACCCTTCTTAAGGCAAGGGTTTCTGATTTTATCTATGAGGGTAAATGGGTTCTTGACAATAGTTTTCGAGTTCGTTTTCTTGATCTCTGTTCTCGGATCGATAGGATTGCTATATCTCCAATTGTAGATTCTTTGGTGTGGGCTCATTCTCGGGATTGGCTTGAGAGTGATTCTTCTTACGTGGTTCAGCTGCTCTCCTCTCGCTCTGAGCAGGTTCCTTGACGAATTCGGCAGGCTTGACAGCGCTGTATCTATCAGATATCTAAAATATATTTTCAGGTTTCTCATATTTTTAAGGAAGGGAATCGGGTTGCAGACGCTCTTTCAAAGCATGTTTTAGGGTTAGAGGTCGATTCGTCGTGGGCAAACAACCTGTCTTTCTGCTCTTTGTTGGTTGACAATGATTGTATGGGTCGAGAGTCTTTTCATTTTTCTTGATGTTTTCTGTTTTTATGGCCTGCGTGCCAATGTTTTTGTTGCGATTGTTTCCCTTGATTTTTATACTTTTCTGGTTTTTGTTACTTTTTATTTTATTCTTTTTATATTATGGATGGATTTTTCAACATATGATTGCCTGTAATGCTTTTTCCCTCTAAGTCAGTCCAATTTTATCAAAAATAAAATTATGTAAACGGATTTATTTTTATTATGGTTGTGCAATATGTAAAGAGAAATTTGATATTTTTTTCCTTGATAAGGGTTTAAATTGAGATTTGAGAAATGCACACATATTAACAAGACTTATTTGTGAATATTGTTAAGAAAAATATTTAAAAATATTAGTTATTTATAAACTAATTTGAAGCATATCATAATCATGTGATGTAATTAATTTAATTCTAGTATGGTCGTGCAATATGCAAAAAGAAATTTGATATTTTCGTCCATAGTAAGGGTTTAAATTGAGGTTTGAGAAATTTCTATGGACCACACAATGAGATTTTGAAAAAACAAAAAAACAAGGATTATGTATAATGCACTAAAAGTAAATGTGCTATCTAATCATGAATAATTTATAAACAAAATATTATTTCTTTAAGTAGAGTCATTTACTTGTGGGGTTGAGCAATGATAGAGCAAAGTAGTAAACTTTGGGGGGCCATTTTATAAAAATACATAGCCTAGAACTAAATAAGATTTTATATAAATTTCCACAAAACACATATATTTCTACCCCTCTCTACTTCTAGATGATCAACTTATAAGGTTTTAGGCATGTATGTGTACCGCTACTGAAATAAAACTTTTCTCTTAACAAGCTATCTTCTATATTATAAGTTCTACTAACAAGTTCATATATCACACTTTAAGAGTAGATATTAGTTGTTTTTGTTTGACTTGTTATTGCGATAATATCAAATCTCCTTTATACAAGATTACGGATTCTAAAGTGCTATAACCTCTAAATTTGTATGATGTATGACTAAGATAATATTAATTTAAATTATATCTAATTATATTACAAAGTAGGGAGATATATTGATTTCACTTACATTCTTAGATAAATGAAGATATTATTTTCAAACTTAAACTTAGCCAGATTAGGATCACTAGCTAGTATTGATTTGATTACATTTTGATCTTTACTAAAAAAATTATGTAATTGAATGCAATATATATATTGATTGTCTAGTCAGTGTTACGATATATAACAATAAACTATGGAATATAATTAAGTAATCCTAGCATGTCAATGAAATAATTGAGTACCACACAATTTTGATAAACTGGGAAAATAAAATGAAAATATTAAAAATTGTGCCGGTAGAGATCATATTAAGGTTTAGAACCCTGGATAAAAAAAATAATATTACAACAGTCTAATATGGCCCGGTAGGATAAAAAAAAACTCATTCAACAGATATTTTTTTTTAAATTTGAGATGTTGTAATAAATTAAAAGGTGTAATTCGGTCCAAAATATAGGACAAAAATCGTATCCGAAATTGTCCAAATCCTCGGATATGAGAGATAAAAAAAAAAATGTTCGGATTGTATAAATCCAAAACTAAAATTTTTCTGAATTTGAAAAAAAGGAGTATGATCTTATTGGAATAACTGATCTGAAGATAACTGGTATTAAAGAACTATATTTCTTTTAAAACTTAAAATATTTTTCTGTGTACTTACTTTAATTTGATATTTTTATTTGTAATTAATTATTTTATAATTTAAAAGCAGAAAAGTCAATATTTTATTAATTTTTGTGATAATTTTAATATTCCTAACCACTAATTTTAAATGTAGTTGTCATTTTTCATTTCATTTTATTGTGCATCTGATCCAAAAATATCAATGAGATCCAAGAATTTCCAAATATGTATCCTATTCGAATTCAAATATAATAATATCAAATTTGAACAGTTACGAAATATCCATTTAAAAGTTTTTTATATTATTATTAGGGTTAACAACATCGATGATCTCTATACTTATAGCGAAGTTGTATAATGTTTTTTAATTTTTTTTTCTTAACATTTAACCCCCTAAATTTTCATAGATTTACAAAAACCGATATAAATGAAATGGACATCATTAGTAAATTATATTTACATACCTTGAATATATGAATAATTGTATTAAGGCTGAAAAAATATAATAATATCATATTAATACGTTTAGACATTTTTGACTAATATCTAAAAAAATCTAAATAAAAATATTAAAAACTTTAATTAGTTTTTAAGATATAATTAATAATAATAATAATAATAATAATAATAATAATAATAATGATAATAATAATAATAAACTTTGAAAATAATAATAATAATAGTAATAATAATGAACTTTTAAAAATAAAAATTATAATATATTAACAATAATAATAAAGAAAAATTAAATTAAAAATATATTGAACATAGATTTTCAAACTCCAATTAAACAATTAAAACTACCCTTAATTCCAATTAAACAAAAATGAATTAAACTATCCATATTTTTAATTTATTTTTCTTTATTATTATTGTTAATATATTATAATATATGGAACCCATATTTCTAAATTTTAATTAAAATTAAAATATAAAAAATAAAAACTAATTAAAATATAAAATTAAACAAAACAAACATAATTTCTCTCTCTTACGATCTCTCTGAATAAAAAAAAATTTCTCTCCTTTCTCTCTCACGATCTCCCTTCTCTCTCATCTCACCATCTTCATCTTCATCGATCGTTTTTTTCTCTTCTCTTCTTCTTCGTCGTCGTCAATTTGGTATGAGTGTGAGAGTTCTTTGGGTTCAACTGGGTGGTGCTCGTTTGGGTGTGGGGTTGGGCTGGTGTGTTGGTTCGAACCCAGATTTGGGTTCGAATCCAAATTTGAGTTCGATTCCAGGTTAGATCGAATAAGGTGTTTGTGTTTGAGAGAGTTGGTGTTGGTGGTTGATTTTAGGGCTTATGTTTGTATTTGGTTTTAAGTTTTGAGCAGAATTACTCCGATTCTATTACTGGGTTTGATTTTTGATTTTTTTTGTTTGATTTGTATTTTCGATTCTATGCGTTTGAATTTTTTTCTAGGTTGATTTTTTTTTCTGGGTTTGATTTTTTTTTTTTTGGGTTGGTGCTTTTGGTTTGATTTTGGTTTAGTTTGATTTTCATTTGATGATCGATGATGTTGGTGATCGATCGATGATGGTGAGATGGTGTTGATCGACGATGGTGATGAACGACAATGATGATGGTTTTATTTTTTTAAAAAAAATTCCTACAATTTTTAAATTAAAAAAAATATTCGGTGGATCTACATCGTCCATCACATGAGATGGATGGTCTGGATCTCCACAGAATCCTTTTTTTTAAATTTAATTTATTCATTAATAATAATAATATATTTTTTTATATTTATATTTTTGTTTTAATCTATTTTTTATATTTTTTATTTATTTAATTAAAAAATTACCGTATTGCCCTTCGCTAGAAACCTTCATTAAGGGTATTTTGATCATTTTACATTCTGACAATGACAGTTTGTTTAATTGGAATTATGCGTAGTTTAATTGTTTAATTGTTTAATTGAAATTTAGAAATTTAGGTTCAATATATTTTTAATTTAATTTTTCTTTATTATTATTGTTAATATATTATTAAAAGTTTATTATTATTATTATTATTATTATTATTATTATTATTATTATTATTATTATTATTTTCAAAGTTTATTATTAATTGTTTTTTTTTTAAATAATTAAAGTTATTAATACTTTTATTTTGATTTTTTTGGATATTAGTCAAACTGGTCAAAGGGTATTAATATGATATTATTATATTTTTTCAACAATAATATAATTATTCATATATTCATAGTAAGTAAATGTAATTTACTACTGACGTCCGTACCAATTTTTTTTTTTCCAGAAGATACTATACAACTATACTATAAGTATATGAAATATCGATATTATTAACACTTATTATTATTATTATTATTATTATTGAAAATTCCGATTCTAAGATTTTCGGATCAAGATCTATCTAGATCCGAAATTCTGAAAAAATTGATTTCAGTTATCTGATTCGATTCGAATGTCACCACTACTATATAAAAAATGTTATTTATCTATTGATTCTTTCGCAATACATCGATACATAAAGTTGATGCTGAGTAATGAAATATCTAACTATTAAATAAAATATATTATTACATATCATTTTTAATTAGAGACGATTGTATACGTTTTTTTTCATATATAACGGTAAGATATTCGAGGTCTATTATATATATTTTATAAATACGTACGAGAAGTATTTTGATCTGATTATGAGAGATTTGTATTTAAAAAATATATAAAATATTATTGGATTTTAAATTAAAAAATAAAAATAAAATTGTAAAAGGAGAAGCTCTCTTTGGAATCCCTTCTCAGGGTGGACCACCCAATTGACTGCTTGAAAGATACAATTCATTGAATTACTTGGGTGTGACACTGTGACACTGTGACATGACCATCCAATGCCTTTTTCAGTTTTTCATCCCCACTTTTACCTCTCAATAATGTTATTATTACTATTATTTTTTCTAAATTAAATGAATAAAAAAAGAAAAAAGAAAGAATGTCAGTATCTTAAAACTGTGTTTTTTTTTTCTCTTTTTTATGAAAGATTATCATAATAAAACTTTTTAAGAGAGAGATGGCATAGGAAAAATCATTCTTTTTATAGACCCCCCTAGCTATCCTACTATATAAAGCACACGTGCTGTATTGTCAACCCCATAACAATTAATGTGTGGACTTGTGAAACGTGGACGATCAGGGCACGTCGTTCTCACAAGAGTTGGTAGTTGGCTACGTGGTCAACTCTCATTCGTTGCTTTCGTTGTCGGCCATTTCAATCTCACTGCTTACAACTGTTTACTATTTTCCAGGTTGGCCGATGCTTTTTTTTTTTTTTTCCGTCGATGTCGTTCTTGTACACAGTACACACTAAAAATTGACGATGAAGGGAAGTCCCAGCTATTATACTATTGGATTGCCTTTCATGTTAGGATTAGATTTATTTTTAAGGATTAAATAAGATTTAATAGAATTTACATTATTAAATTAATATCTGATTTTTTTTTAAATGAAATTGTAGTTTTACATTATTTTAAAGTAAATTTAATTATTAAAAAATACTCTTAACTTTATACTTTATCGATAAATAAAACAGAAAAAATATAATATATATACTTTTTTTTAAACTATTATAATATTTCAAAATTGATAGAAGGGGTCATGATTCAAAATTATAAATTTTTAATTGTAGATATGATAGACTTAACAGCGAGCAAACATCATATCACCTTTATAAATTAGATTAGCAATTATGGAAATTTCCATATGAACAGTCAAGGTGACAAGCACTCTCGTATTTAGGTAGATTATATACACACATTTGCAACATATTACATGATATGAATCAAGACATCCACCTAATAAATAAAAATATGTGACGTGGAATGTTATAATTTTTTATTATAAATGGACCGGCACATCAATTCCTTCGGTCCAAGGTTTTCTCAATGTTGAGTTAATATTTCCTTTAGATGTTTGATATTTTTTTCATGGAAAAATATTATATAATTGTAAATATGGATAATTTCACGAGGAGAAACGAGGACACAATATCGACAATAGAAATCTAGAATTATGCAATTAGCTATGAATCCATGATACTAAAATAGTTTATATATATATATATATATATATATATATATATATATATTACTATCTCTGCAAACATACTTGTTAGGGTTAGAAAATAGAAGCTTAGAATCATAAACAAAAATAAATAATAAATAATAATAAAATTTGTGAATTGTGTGTGGCTGCCCATAACAATTCCTACGATAAATTTCACAATTTTATTTTACAAATTATGTGGTTAGCGAATGGTGACATATGACACATCCATGGAGTCTGATCAATATCTCATATGACCACAAGGGAGTCTGATCAATATCTCAGATGACCACAAGGTCAAAAAATATTCAGATTTGGGTACATATATGACACATTCATATCCGTTTGTGATAATAATTAAATTTGTACTATAAAGTTTTTGATAGTAACTTAACATCTTTAAATGGCTTATTTTCCTTTCGAGAAGGTGGTCCAGTTGCATAGGTGTATGCTGATGAAATGTGGCAGCTCGATTTGACGACACGTGTCAATGAATGGCCAGCGAACGAGCACGTGGTTTGAATAAAGCTTAGCAGGATAAGATCATATGATCTCATTATGCACAATCTATGAACCTACCCTATATATTACATATATAAAAAGGTACGAAATATTATATTTTTGATTTGAGTCTTATGAAATAATTGAAAATTATTCTATAACGTTAATTCTATACGAAAAACCTATTGAACATTGATACCCGTTTAGTGTGGTTTGATGATGAGATGGTTCATTCGATCTGTAATATCTTCCGTTCGAGTAATCGGTCGATTATACATATTAAAAGAAAAGACTTACGTAGAACGGCAAGAACCTTATATTGATAATTATTATATAAAATTATGGGTGGTCAATCTTAAATTCTTTGTAATGAATAATGATCTTATAACAAATATCTCAGTTTGTGGTCTATGTACTTATGATCCTGGCCCACCCAACCGAGTCGCTTAATTGAGGTTGGATATAGTTATTTCAATCCAAGCCCAAAGTAGCTTTTGAACATTATAATTAACCTCGCACGCTTGTTGATAAACAACACATCAGATATGATTAGTCTCTATCAAATGAAACAAACTCCATACTAGTTACTGTTTGTTAAGTTGTCAAAGGACTAAATAAAAAGTATTAAGTTTGTTGATTAATAAGGGTTCAAACTGTGGAAAGTGTGCTGGGTATTATCGATTCATTAATTTAATTTAATATTCCCAAATCTTTGGTCGTAAAATTTATAGTGAACCCTAAAAGTCGACTCTAAATTGCATCAACTAATTACAACTCCGAAAAAAAAGTTGATGCATAAGAATGATATTGTTCTCTTATGTAAACAAAACTTAAATATAAATACAAAATGTTTTTTTTTTTAATATTATAGTAATTCAAGATTTAAAGAGTTGATAAGTGAACCATGATCTCATGACGTAGGTGTCAGAAATAAACTATTAGATCAATCTCATTTTATCTAATACAAAATGAATTTAGATAACAAATAAATACATGGAAGAACACAAACCATATATTTTTGTTAAGACTATATTTGATACTATATATATGTTAAATAGTTACTTGATTTAAAATTTAAAATCATAAGTATATAATCAAATAATGTTTTTAAGTTACAACGTTGTAAAAATGTGTATAATGAAGGTTCATGAAGATCCTTATGGACCTTATGAACAAGAGTTTACTAATAAAATATTTATATATAAAGTATATGAAATGATATATTTGTAGTCGTATTAAGTTAAAATCAATCAAACAAAAACCATTTTTAATTTTTTGATTTAGACAATATAATAGAGTAAAAATTATGATAGAAAAATATTGAATCGAGCTCCAGATTGTATTATGAAAATAATTCAAATTTCGAAAGGTCGTGAAAATAAAAAAATAAACTAATTTTTTTCCTCGACTCCTGTGACCACCTAAAATAGGAAAAACTGCGGCGGCATGGCCACATGGGGAACTTAACCAAAATAACGATTCAGCAAAATTCGATATTCACTTGACACGTATATGACACGCGTTAGATGATTATGCATTACAGGTGTACTAGTTATCTACATGTAGTATTTTGATAGGTGAAATATTATATGTTGTCGAAAAATGCCTCGAATTGATCGTTAAGTGGGCGGTCAAAATATGATTGTTATTGTAGTAGTGTACCATGTCCATGCATGAGAAATTTAAGATGAGGAAGAGGCAGGGGGTTGGCTGTCACGTGCATTGGCCCAGAAATGGCTCTTCTATTGGGTGCTTTGTTTGAGCAACCGATGGCCTCCATAGTGAACTCCATGCAAGTTTCTGACATGCTCGGAAAACACCAACATGTACAAAATTGTCGCTCGTTATCTCATACATGTGCATGTCAAACATTAAATTTTGTGAGGAACCGTGGTAGATATATACTTACCCAGTTGCATGTGAGTTTGTGACCTGTATGTTTTTAATCATTTTCAATTCCATCTCCTATGCTGCATGCAACATTGATACTCTAACATGAGACACCTGCGATGAGTATGTCATGCATCTGAATGTTATACATACATGATCAGACACTTATGTTGTGTGTATGTCATGTGTGACTCATTGACGGCCTAAGCGTATCTATTTATCTATCGACTAATCTTATCTCATCTTCTTTAGTTTTCTTTGATTCTGTTTGGCATGACTTTAAATGAATGACTATTGGTTACTTTTAGAGGTGTTCGGTTTTCAAAATGACTTTTTTTTTTTAAAATAAAATAAAATTAAAAGCTCTTCCAATCAAAGCTAACAGTCTTGGTGCTTATTAAGACTTAAGAGAGATCGACAATTTAATTAAAATTGTTATTAATATTGAATTAACCTTAACATTTTAGAGATTATAGAAAGTAAATTATTAAATATCAAATGTTTTATGGTGGATGTGGGAAGTAAATGAACGGAATATAGACAAATTCAAGAAAAATAATTGTAGTGTTTGAAAAATTATCAAATTTTATTCATAAGTAGATTTCATTGAACATATCATCTATAAAAATATTCAGAACAAAATTCATAAAAATGGATGTGATTTCTTCAAGGTATTTACCAATTTTTTTTTAAAAAAGATCTCTTACAAGAAAACACTTTTAGACTTTAGAACCCTTCTGGGTCAAAAAACTAAAGAAATCAATGTGAAATTTCAAAACAATACATTTACGACAAATCTTTTGAACAAAAACAGTTTAAACCATTACAACAAAATTGGTTTTAATGACCTACACATTGGAAGTGTCCAAGTAGGCATTAAACCTTTATCAAAAATTGGACTAAACAATTCCTTATTATTTGTTTTAAGAGATAAAAGAATCACTAATTACAAAGAATCCATACTGGGAATGGCCGAAACCTCCCTGACTTATGGTCCTATTTACTTCCAATGTTATCCGAACTTTACCATAGCCTTAAACACTGACGAACACAAAGAAAAATGTCTAGTCATTGACATCCAGACCCATAATTACCAATTCCTAGAAAATTCCAGTCCTTATAAACTTGTTTATAGAGTCTACTACAGTGTTTTAACCTCTGGACTTATCCCCAGCTACATACCTCCATCAGTACCAGCTGGTCAGACTATATGCTTTAATGCATCACCATCAGTCAATGCCTTTGTATCCGTTCCAGTCAGATGGGAAAATATCAAATTTTCAGATGATTGGATCAAAGAAAAAGTTGACAAACCTTCTTATAAACCTCTTATGAGAAACCTGCATGACTGTGTTACTGAACATGATGGAACCCTCAGAATATCCTTCAGGAGAGGTCTATCACTCAGAGAAAATGACAGTGACCATTCCAGATCACTAAATGACTTTCAATCAGACAGAAATTCTTTATCTAGCCTATCCAGACAAAATATAGCCAGAAAAATACCAAGTCTAGCCCCCAGACAACCCAGACAGATAACTAACCTCACTCCAAGCCCGGTGGTTCCAAACCCAGTTGCCAATTATGATCCAGAAGACTACTCCAGTGAACCTGCTGTCAACCTTGTTCATAAAAGAAGAAGAAGGCCCAGAGAGCCCATAACATAAATCCCCATTCCACCAGAAATCCTTACACATGTGACCCATGTCCAAAAAACCCCGGAACAAATAGCCCAACCTATACACACCTATGACCAAGGTCAAACCTTACCAACTCCTTCTCAAGTTCTGACAGAAATCCTTGAACCAGAACCTCAAAATAGAACCATAAATGTCATCGACTGTGAACCCAGTATTGACTTTGATCTTTTAATTGCTGATTACTATTCCCCCCAACATCAGCAATTAAGAGAAAAATACGAAAAGAGTTACTATGAAAACAAAAGAAATCAATTCCGAAAAAAATGGACAGAAAACCTTAAAAGCCTTAATCAAGAAATACCTTTCTTTGAATGGTATATAAACCGGAAAAACCTTGAACAAAAATGTATTGTTATTAATCAATCAAACATCAGAACTTACAAGACAAAACGAGGAGAGGAAAAATAAGTTCATCCTCCTCCAAGACATTTTGAAATAGAAATGCCCAACGAGGATCCAGAAAGCGACAAAATTACAACCCTTTGCACACCTTTCATAATCTTTAACGAAGATCTATTTCCTACTGTTCCTTCATCCTCACAACAGATAGGAGTAGTCATGAGACAAAACAATTACACGAATTTCTTTTTAAATTCCCTGGGAACAATTAGAAAAAAATTGATCTTAACCTTTCTCAATCCTTTGTTTATCCTATCCCAAAAGAAATTCCTCCACAAGTTTTTATCCCATATGAACCATCTTCTTCTTCCAGAAAAGCAAAAGGGAAAATGCATGAACAAAGCACTGAACCAAGTACAGTCCTTATGTTTCCTGACCATACTGGCATTGAAAAATGCTTTGACAATATCATTGTTGAAAAAGAGTTACTAAAAGCCTTTGAAGAAAGACTCAGAGACTTACCAAGATCAGAAATCCAAACTCTTGACAAAAATATCCAAGCATCCTCTAGTGATGAAGAAGAAGACCTAGACTTCCAAAATATGATCCAAAAGATCACCTCCAATGACAAAGCAGATAGCCACAATTACACCCGATATTACCAAAATACCAAACCCTATTATCCCAGACCCACTCCTCCGACTTACAATACGAAGAAACTGCCCCATACCGAGCCTATACTGGTAATGTCTGTTATCAATTCAATATTGATGGCTTATCATAATACCAAATTATAATTGTTCTTAGACAAATGCATACTATTGGTTACATATACATCAAGAAACAAAACATGTCTCATGCTGATGCAGTTACCTCCTTAACCACTGGCTTTGAAGGCCAATTATTTGGATGGTGGACTCATACCCTCAGCCTGAATGCCATAAGTTCTTTAATAAGCCACACAAAAACAGTGACAACAGCAACACTAGCCAGATCAGCTACTGACATAGCCTCTTTTATACCATCAACTTCAACAACTACAACTACATCTGAACCAGATGGTATAGATGTCTTATGTTATACCATTTTGATGCATTTTGTAGGAAACCCTAATATTAACCAAGGAAAAGATTTGTCTAAACTCCAAAATTTGAAATGCAAAAAACTCAGCGATTTTAAATGGTATAAAGACATTTTCCTAACAAGGGCTTTTACAACGCTCTAACAATGCTAACTCTTATTGGAAAGAAAAATTCATTGCTGGATTACCAAAACTCTTTTCTAATAAAGTTAGAGACAAAGTGGTTGAACAGATGGGATGGTCTGACTGATCTCAGCTGGACCTGAATACCTGAACTTATGGTGAGATCATTGCTACGATTAATATTATAGCTTTACAACTTTGCAATGATCTTAGATTAAAGAGCCAACTCAAACAACAAAAGCTGACGACCAGAAAAGAACTAGGATCGTGGTGTGAACAGTTTGGTTTTGATAAACTCCCCACGCCTAGAAAAAATAAGAAAAATAGAAAATTTCTTCGCCATTATCCTTATAGGATAAACAAAAAGGGAAAGGAGGTTTACCACGAATCAACTTACATTCCTGGTAGAACTCTTAACTATTGACCCCCTAAACAAAACAAAAAGAAAGCATATTCCAAAAACAAAACAACGAAAAATTACAAAAAATCAAACAAGTGTTTTAAATGTGGCAAGGATGGACATTATGCTAATAAATGTCCAGACCAGAAAAACAAAATCAAAAGTCTTGATTTAGAGAAAGAAATCAAAGACAAGGTTTTACAAGTCTTATATGCTGAATCAGAATCCGAGGCAGAAGCATCAACTTCCCCTGGAGAGGTCTTAGTAATAGGAGATTCTTCTGATGATACTTCCTCAGATTCATCTTCTGACTCAAATCCTGACACACAGCCTTGCATCTGTAAGGAAATCAATGTTCTTGATCAATATGATTATTCCCTAATAATCAGTATGATTGATAATATTGAAGATCCTTTACAGAAAGCCAAACATATTAGACAATTACAATAAAAAATTGCCAGTGAAGCTGCTCCAAGCAGTTCCACACCTGTTTCAGAAAATAGACCTTTTAAAATTGCCCATTTTCAAGCTCCTGATTTTGAATAAAATATTTTGGAAAATTTTCAAAATTCTAAATCTAGAAAAGTGAATATTACTGATCTTTAAAAAGAAATCCAAAACATTAAAGAAGAGATTAAAATCTTAAAGAAAAATGTTCAGGACTTACAAGTCAAAAATAGTTTGAAAGAACAATTTCCAAAAAACCCTCTTGAAAAGAACCCCAGTTTCAGCAGATCAAAAGATTCTGATACTGCCCAACCCGATCAAGAGGAAAACACAAGCGACAAAAACTTTGCTCAAATCAATGCGATAAGAGAAATCAGAATCCAAAAGTGGTACGTAGAAATTGATATCAGGATTTCTTCAGATTGCAATTTAAGAGTCAATTCCCTAGTTGACACAGGTGCTAATCTAAATTGTATCAAAGAAGCACTGGTACCCACAAAGTATTTGGAAGCAACAATTGAATCTCTTTATGGTGCTAACGAACAACAGTTAGATATTCAGTACAAACTTACTAATGCTAGGGTTTGTAATGAAGGTATTTGTTATACCAATGACTTTATTGTTGTTAAGACTCTTTCTCATAATGTTATTTTGGGATTACCTTTCTTTTATTTAATTTCTCCCTTTAAAGTTATTGATGAAGGGATTGTGACAGAATACCTAGGAAAAGAGATCATATTCCCTTTTATTTACCCCGTTTTAGTTAAAGACTTAAATGCTTTGAAAGACAAAAACATTTGGGATGAGGCTTCTGACCCTCTTAGTAATTGTATTGCTACTTTTAATCAGAAGCAAACCCAATTGAATTTTTTAAAAGATGACATATTTTTCAAAAGACAAGAGTCCAGATTGGAAGAAACCAGTCTCCAAGAAAAAATCAAAGTTTTCAAAGAAAAATTAGAAAAGGAAGTTTGTTCTTCTGTCCCTAATGCCTTTTGGAATAGAAAAAAAAAACATATTGGTACTCTTCCTTATACAAAAGATTTTAATGAAAAAGGAATACCGACCAAAGCTAGACCTATTCAAATATCTACTGATTTGTTAGAATATTGCAAAAAAAAAAATTCATGATTTGCTTGATAAAAAACTCATCAGACCTTCCAAGTCCCCCTAGAGCTGTCCTGCCTTCTATGTTCAGAAAAATGCTGAAATAGAAAGAGGAGTTCTTAGACTTGTTATTAATTATAAATCTTTAAACGATGCTTTACAATGGATCAAATATCCAATTCCCAATAAATCTGATTTATTGAAAAGATTTTATGACTTTATCATCTTTTCAAAATTTGACATGAAATCAGGTTTTTGACAGATTCAAATAGCAGAACATGACCATTATAAGACGACCTTCACTGTTCCCTTTGGGCAGTATGAATGGAATGTTATGCCATTTGGTCTAAAAAATGCCCCTAGTGAATTTCAAAGTATTATGAATAGCATTTTTAACCCTTTCACTGAATTTTCTATTGTTTACATAGATGATGTTATAATATTTTCCAAAAATATTGACCAGCATTGGAAACATTTACAAATATTTCTTAAAACTACTAAATTTCATGGATTAGTGATTTCGGCCCCTAAAATCAACATTTTTCAAACCCATATTAGGTTTTTGGGCCACAATATTAAAAGAGGAACACTTGTCCTATTCAAAGAAGCCTTGATTTTGCTGACAAATTTTCTGATGAGATTAGAGACAAAAAACAATTGCAAAGGTTTTTGGGATGTCTAAATTATATTTCAAATTTTTATAAAGAGTTTAGCATTATTTGCAAACCTCTTTTCCAAAGGTTAAAAACCAATCCTCTTCCATGGACACAGGAACATACTAAGGCAGTTCAACATGTTAAGAAACTCTTTTGTATGTTTATTTGTCATCCTACTGCCCTCAAAATCGTAGAAACTGATGCCTCCGAAATTGGTTTCAGTGGTATTTTGAAATAGATCATTAATGACAAAGAATGTTTGGTTAGGTATGTTTCAGGGTCCTGAAATGATACCCAACAAAAATATTCAACTGTTAAAAAAGAAATCTTAGCTATCGTTTTGACAATTCAAAAATTACAAGATAACTTGATCAACCAAAAATTTGTTTTAAAAGTTGATTGCCAATCGGCAAAATATATTTTGAAAAAAGATGTGAAAAATCTTGCCTCTAAACAGATTTTTGCTAGATGACAAACATTATTTTCTGCTTTTGATTTTGAAATTGAATATATTAAAAGATCAGAAAATAGTCTTCCAGACTTTTTGACCAGAGAATTTTTACAGGGTAACAAATGAGCACAAGTAGAGGTCGTGGTGGTCGAAGCCCTGTTGGCAGAGGCTCCATAAGATCATACTTATCAAAGGACAAAAGCATGGACTTATCGACTTATCATGCTTCCCCCAAAAGAAGTCACAAAGACAAATATGCCATTTCCTTGACATCTCAACCCAATTATCCACACATATTACCTTTGACCCAATTACCCCAACTACCTCCTACTGGACCTTCACCTAGTAGAAGCCCAAGCCAAAGCCCAACACATACGACAACCAGTTTTTCCTCTTTGTCTATGGACAACAGTTATTTCAAAACTGTTACTTCATCCAAAGTAAGCCCGCATTCAAACAAACAAGGCAAATTAGCAGCCCAAAGCTCAACCCAAAGTTCACAATCAAGCCTTCCCAAGATTAATCAGCCGACTTATTCATATGTCAATAAACCCTTATTTGACAGGTTTTTTTCCATGGAACATCAGTTTTTGCATGACCAATATTTTAGGGAATCTAAAAAACTTGCGGATGATATTATTAATCCCTTGTTTGGAAGGATTCCTGTAGACATATTGAAAAGACATATCTTTTATGAATTTATTTTAATTGCAGATTCAATTTTTATCTCTGATGTTTTTGACAAGAATGACAAAGAAAAATTGATTTTTAGAAAGATAAAGATTTGTAAAATTCTTAATCTTGAGCAATGGGGTGGTAATCCCAACTCAAAAAGAAACTTTAGCAGGATCTTTCATGTCTCAGATTTTTCTTACTGGGACTACATTGATGCCTGGACCAAATTTCTTTATGGATAAAACCCAGAAAATTCTCTTTCTTGGTTTATCTACTTTGATAAAAAATTTCAAATTAACATACCAATCTGGTTTTTAGAATGGTGGGACAAATTTGGACCCATTATTGATTTCCTCCCTAGCCAAGTCAAGGAAGGTTATTCGATCTGGATTTCTAACCTTGCCAGACCAGATGAATGGGAATTTTTCCCCGACCTATTATTATTATTTTTTGTTCATTTCAATCTGACATGGATACTTATGCTTGAGTATTCCATAAAAGACAAGTTAGTGAGAAATGTAAATGTTCCTTATTTTGGGAGACAAGTGAATATCAAATGGTGGAGTGGGATGAATCTGGCAAACCATGGAAAATATAGAATTTCCAAATGGTTTAGTGAGAATCCAGCTGTTTGCAATAAAGTCTCAGACCAGTCACATTTTCTCATGGCTAAATCCCAGAATCAAGCCAGGATTGCTGCTGCTAGTACTCCTGATGGACTCATGAGGATTGCTGAGGAAATGAAGAATACTATGGCAAATATGTCACAGACTGATACTAATTCAAACAAAAGCGGAGATAAGGATAAGGATGACTCAGACAATTATGTGTATGATAGCGATGACCCTACCACTTTCTCCGGACATGATCCTTAAGCTTATCCTATCCTTTATTGGTAGGACCTATGGTGGCAGACAAAAACAGACAAGCATTATTAAAGTAAAGATAAGATGCTCCGACAAGATAAAAGGTAAAGATGCTCGACAGCTGTGACAAGTCAAAAAGAAAACAGTGACTTATCTGCAAAGAATCTTATCCCTTAGTAAAGAAACTTAACTATGGTTTATTTCCAACTATAGTTAAAGTTTTATGCTATATAATATTGTAGAGGCTTGCAGAAGTCTCAGGTTCAGTTTTAAGATTTTCTAAGTTTCTTTGAAAAGCTTTGTGAAGCTTTGTTCTTTCTTTTCCCTCTACTGTAAATTTCTGAATCTCTTAAATAAAGTTTGAGACTTATTTCTATACACTTTGTTGCCAGACTATTCTGTTTATCATTGTAAGCGACTATTTACCTTCTTATCTTTTAATTTTATGACATATCATTATATTCTGGTCTAGTATATCGGCTGGAATACTCAGACATACTTGTACCCAGATTGATACTGGTAGAGTAGGCTTGTGCAGACAACGCCATGTACTGACCAGTTATATTTGTATTCATACTAGTATTGTTGAACAGTTGACTGCTTATTTATTTTGTCTTTTATTCCTTATATGTTTCTAGAGTTGCTCTATATTGTACTATGCTTCCTGTTTTATATTATCCTGTTCCATTATATATATATATATAACACGTAATGCTAGACTTCTTATATTTTCTAAATTTCTTTCAAAATAGTGTTGCCATGCATCATGTCACTCACTATATAATCTCATGATTTATAAGATGTTGACACCTCATGTACCAACACTATTTGAAAAAAAAATTCAAAAAAAAATTAAGATGCCTAGCATTACTCATATATATATGTGTGTGTGTGTGTGTGTGTGTGTGTGTGTGAGTGTGATTCTCCCATAAGATATCCATTATTTTAACATAAATTAAGGACCTCCATAAAATCAACTGATTTGGATGAATTTTGATATGAATTTTTCAAACACTACAACTATTTTTTTTTAATTTTTCTTATTTTTTGTATTTTTTTTTCTGATGCTTCATATTTCACAAAATCGGAAAAAATAGTTTTAGTGCTTGAAAAATTATCAGTTTTGTATACAAGTAGATTTGATTGAACTTATCATTCACAAAAAAATTCAGATCAAAATTAATTCAATTTGATGGATTTCATGAGAAAACATATATATATAATAATATTTTGGGATTTGAGAGAAGGAAATATATGGACGAAACCAGATTTTTTTTGGGTGGGCATTTGTGAAAAAACAATATTGATAAAAGGTCATACTATTTAATATTAAATAATATTTTTCGTTTTAATAGTGGATTTTTACGATAGCAAAGTATTTTCATTAATTACAATTAATTGTACACTTAGTTGAAATTGGCAAATTGATAGCAAAATTTACATCAAAATTGAAAATGGTCATTCAAAAATTAAGAAGAAAAGCTATAACATTGCAAATGAAAGAGTTTAAGGGCACGTTTGGTATCGTTTTTAAAATGGTATTTTTGAAAACTATTTTTTTTAAATGGAAATCATGTTTTTAAAATGATATTTTTAAAAATATATGGCCCAGTCCTGCAACTGTTTTTCAGTCCGTTTTCGTTTTTGTTTTTTAAAAACGATTTTGAATTCACGTTCGTTAACCGTTTTTTATTTTCTTTTCAAAAAACGAAAAACAAAATGAAAAACAAAATCAGTGTTAACAGTAACAAATTTAAAAAACACAAAATACATATTTCTTTGTTTTTGTTTTTGTTTTTCATTTTTTTTAATTTGTTTTTTTTTACTTTTTTTTTCCTTCTTCTTTTTTGATCCTCTTCTTCTCCTTCTTCTTCTTCTTCTCTGAACCTTCTTCTTTTCCAAACCTTTTTCTTCTCCGATCCTCTTCTTCTCCTTCTTTGATGCTTATTCTTCTTCTACCTTCTCCTTCTTCGATCATCTTCCTCCTTATCCTCCCCTTCTTCTTCGATATTCTTTCTTTCTTTTTCTTCTTTTTCTTCTTTTTTTCTTCTTGACTGATCTGATTTCCTTTCTTTTTATTCTTTTTAAATTTTTTTTATACTTTTTTTATTACTGTTATTTTTATTTATTAAAATAATACTTACTTATAATTTAAGAAAAAATGTCATTTATTTTTTGAACCCTAAATTCATTTACCTAGAAAACATTTTTGGATTTATCATGGATATATCTTGATCATCACATGTTCATCATTCAACAAATTAGAGGTCCTTTCTGATAATTTTATTCATAAGTTGCCTTTACATGAATTGAGGAGGGTTTAGATGTTGTTAGGAGAATGCTTGGCTCCGTTTCGCTTTTTTGAGCCTCAACCGGTTCGATTCTGATTTTACGTTCTTCATAAACGTTATAGAACATGAAATTTCATACAATATGGAATCAAGAATTTTGTGATTTGGGGTTCCCTTCTTAGAGTTACGCCAGTTTCAATATTATTGTTCTGGTTTGTGCTTTTTCTCTAGGGTTTCACCTTTGATTCGCGTTTCAGAGTATCACCCGGTTAGTTTCCAACTTTTTTACCTTCTTTAAAGTTGTAGAACGTGAAAATTCGTGCAATATGGAATCAATAATTCCATGATTTGGAATTTTCTGCTAAGAGTTACGTTAGTTTCTTTATTGTTGTTCTGGTTTGTGCTTTTTCTCTTGGGTTTCACCATTGTTTTACGTTTTCGAGCATATTCAGTTCGATTTCTGAATTTACATCCTTCTTGGAAGTTGTAGATCGTGAAATTATATGCAACCAGGAATCAAGAAATTTGTTATTTGGGGTTTTCTGCACAGAGTTACATCAGTTTCAATATTGTTGTCCTGACTGTGGATTTTTATGCATTCTTGAATAAATAAATTTTTATTATGAGGTTTTCGGTTTGGAGTTGTGTTTGCTGCTGTTGCCGGCTGTCCTCACTTGGACCATGGTTTCTCCTCCCATGCATGGCCTCACGGAGGATCCCATGTCTTTGGAGGCTTCCTTGTTTTCCTCTCCGCAGTCAAGTTCAACTACTGCTCCTACTTGTGGTAAGGGGACAATTTCCTCTAATAGTAAGGGGTGCAGTTTGGGTAATGTGTTGACAACTATATATTCTTTGGGTGATCAATTGGTTACTGTTGGAGGTTCGACTCAGTTACCTGTTATGAATTCTAATCCCTTGCCGAGTGGCAAATCGTATGCGGATCTTTTGAAGACTCCCGAAGCTTCTGTTCAGTCATTCCCTTTGACTTCTACGCCTTTTAAAAAGGGAGAATTTGTGTCTATTCTGGTTGATCCAGTTGCTTATCAATCCAGACTTGAGTTGTGCAAAAATGCTCTTATAGGGCGTGTGGTTCTTTCTAGTGGGGAACGTCCTTGGAAGCTTGCTGACCTCAAGGCTAAGCTTGGTAAGCATTGGATGATTTTAGAGGATTGGAGATTTATATCTTTAGGGAAAGGCTATTTCCAAATCATTTTGAAGTCTCTTGGGGTGCGTTTGGTACGCGGGACGGGACGGGACAACTTTTTGTTGTCCCACGTTTGGTGCGCCATTAACATGGGACGGGACGGGACCGGGTGGGACAAAAACCATGAAAACTTGTCCCACCTCACACCCTAGGCCAGACTTGTCCCATGCATGGGACAAGTCTGGAAAAGACAATTTTACCCTCAAATGTTTTTAAATTTACAAAACTATCAACTATATATAAAAAAATTACCCTTTGTCTCTCTCAAACCCTGATCAGCCCGCTCGCCTCTCTCTCCCGCTCGTCTCTCTGTCAAACCCACCGGCTGCAGATCCATTTTTGTAGGTGTCCCGCGAGCTCACAGTCGTCAGTGTCTGCTGAAGCCATCAAACCCAACTGCTGCAGATCCATCTTCGTCGGTGTCACACGAGCTTGCCGTCGTCAGTGTCTGCTGAAGCCAAGTTAGGGTTTATTGTATCGAGAGGAATTTCTTTTAATTGAGAGAGGTAACGTACTAACCTTTCTAATTGTTATTAATAATCCAGTTATCAATAATTAGGATTTCTTATTGAGTCAAAATTAATGCTTGGCTGAGTACTGACTGGATTCTCATTTCAAATCGCATATCTCTTTCTCTCTTCCCTTTTTCATTGCAGGTATTTCAATTTTCGAAGAGCTGTGAAAGAGCAAAGTTTAGGTACGATACTATATGATTTTCATTTCTGTTTATTATATTGAGTTTTTTTTCTGCTTTTGTTAATTTCTCTGGTGATCGTAATCCATATGGTTTTCTCTAGTGAGTCAACTCAGTTGAATGTATTGAGTTGTACTGGGTGAAGCTTTTTCTTGCTTTAGTTGCTTCAAGTTGTAACTTAATAGATGTGAATGATTTATTGTTTCCTTGGTTCTTAATGGTTAAGGACTTCCATTCAATTATACCATGCAGAGGAGAGATTGAATATGCTGTACCTTATTGAAGTTTGAAATTTATTTATATTTCCTTTTACTATGAGATTGTTTGAATTGTAGATTCTATTTTAAGTTCTCTATGTTTGAATTTTCATGAAAGTGAGATTGATCATATTTTTCTTTTTTTGTTCATCTCTGTTGGGCTTCATGTTGAAGTGGGTCAAAGTGGTTTGCAATATAATTCTATTGCCTACTGTTATATTATTCCATTCGTTCGAAGCTGTAGAAGGAATGTTTTGTTAGCCTTTTGCTATCCTAGCTAGTTTGTCAATGTGAATTTTAATTATAGATATGTGAAAGTTGTATTTACCATGTTGACTTTGAGAGCACGTTCTTGTTTCTTCAACATCGGTTGAATGTATAAAAATTGCTAGAAGATAATTTGATCGAGAATGCCTTGTAATTTCAAACAAAAATCTGAAACTTTTTATGGGTCTAAATGTTATCAAATGGCTGCTAATAGAGCTTCTCTAATAAACAAATTTATAACTTGTAGGTGTTTGAATTTAAGGTTCATTCAACGTAGATGTTGTGATCTATTGAATTTAAGTTTATCTATATTATATGGATTTAATTTTTAACCTTTAGTCATAGTTTATGTTCAAATTTTAAGTGTTTGAATTTTAAGTGTATTTTTTTTGTTAGAGTATATTTTGAATTTAAGTGTTTGTTTAACTTCCAGTGGATGTTATAATTCAAGTCCAAACCCAAAATTCAATTATATGTTAAAAAATTTATATTAACTATTTAGTGGGTTGAGCAATCCTTTTTAATTGAAACTGGTCGAGGCGGGTCGAGTAGCCCAAACAGGTATCAGGTATAGGGCATCCCCATCCACCCTGTTGCCATCTTTAGATGTGATGCAGTGGAGAGCATCAAAATTGTCAAAACTAATGTTGTTATAATCTTATTGTCAATAATGGCTTTCTTCCTTTTTGGATCAAGGCCTTTGAATGTGATGGATAATTTATACTATTTTAGATGATGTTTGTTTCACGTATTCTATAAACAATCAACCATTACTCTTTATTATCTTTTTTTCTATTTTCTTTTTAAGCTTTGTATTACGGGTGTAAATTGTATTACTCAGCCTGAGCCACAATTATGGTCTTGTATACAATTATGATCGATGTATTACAATCCATATATATATATATATTCTTCGTTTAGTTAATCACTCTTTTAGACTAAGTGTGGGAAGTTGTATTGTGTTTAGATATTATGTACTTTATTATGTAATTAGCGACTATTTTATTTGTTTAAAATTATGACACTCCTTGTATTGTTGAATTAGCTTTATTTGTTTGAATATGAGAGAATGCGTATATATATATTCTTCTTTTAGTTAATCACTCTTTTAGACTAAGTGTGGGAAGTTGTATTGTGCTTAGATATTAGATACTTTATTATGTAATTAGCTACTATTTTATTTGTTTAAAATTATGACACTCCTTGTATTGTTAAATTAGCTTTTTTTGTTTGAATATGAGAGAATGCGTATATATATATATTCTTCTTTTAGTTAATCAATCTTTTAGACTAACTGTGGGAAGTTGTATTGTGCTTAGATATTAGGTACTTTATTATGTAATTAGCGACTATTTTATTTGTTTAAAATTATGACACTCCTTGTATTGTTGAATTAGTTTTATTTGTTTGAATATGAGAGAATGCGTATATATATATATATATATATATATATATATATATATATATATATATATATATTTATATTCTTCTTTTAGTTAATCACTCTTTTAGACTAAGTGTGAGAAGTTGTATTGTGCTTAGATATTATGTACTTTATTATGTAATTAGCTACCATTTTATTTGTTTAAAATTATGACACCTAATATATTGTTGAATTTGCTTTCGCATGATATATGGATTAATTTGACTGAATATATGCTTGTTTTTTTTATTTGTGAAATATGAAGGTATGGATGAACATGAGAATCAATTGATTTTACTCATTAAAGCGTGGAGGCTTTACGTACATATGATGATGTGTTTTGCTGCATTACATGCTTATTTGTTTGAATATGAGAGAATGCAATCTGAAAGGAGAGATTTAGGTTAAAGGACATTTTGTAGGCTTCAAATTAGGTCAACAGAAATACAACGTATTACACGTGTAAATGATACTAACTGCATATGGGAGTTGCGAATGGATAGAAATACCTTTGCAATGTTGCGTGAGTTGCTAAAAACTCGTGGTGGGTTGTTAGATGATGGTAATGTCACCATAGAGGAGCAAGTTGCAACTTTTGTAAACATATTAGCACACCACACCAAAAATAGAAGTGTTCAAGTTAGATTTTATAGGTCCGGTGAAACAATTAGTCGGTATGTCCACCGAGTTTTGCGTGCTTTGTTGTGTTTGGAAAACGTGCTATTTGTCAAACCAACTCAAGTCCCAGATGATTGTACGGACTCAAGGTGGAGATGGTTCAAGGTAACCATTGTAACATTATCATTATATACATGACATAATAATTTATATTATCCAACAAAAACATAAGTTCTGTTTTACTTTTAGGGTTGCCTAGGAGCATTAGATGGAACATACATAGAAGTGACTGTACCTAGATCCGATAAACCAAGGTATCGAACAAGAAAATGACATATTGCAACCAATGTATTAGGTGCATGCACTCGTGAATTGAAGTTCGTATATGTCTTATCTGGTTGGGAGGGATCATCTACCGATTTTAGAGTTCTTCGGGATGCAATTACTGGACATAATGGATTGAAGATCCCATTTGGTAAGATAATAATAATTATAGATACTATTTTAAATTACAACAATTTACTCAACTTATTTTCTCCAGTGACAACTAATATGTGTAGTTATTATAGGTAATTATTATTTAGCCGATACAGGGTATACCAACGGTCAAGGTTTTCTTGCACCATACAGAGGTACTAGGTATCATTTACAGGAATGGGAAGACTTTGATCGTGCACCTAGTAATCACGAGGAATATTTTAATATGAAGTACTCACAAGCTAGGAACATTATTGAGAGGTGTTTTGGTCTCTTGAAGAAACGTTGGGCTATATTACGCAGTCCTTCGTTCTACCCAATTAGATTTCAAGGGTGAATGATCATAGCTTGTGCTTTGCTGTATAATTTTATTAGGATGTATATGGATGTTGATCCTGAAGAATACACACCAATCACACTTGATGAGCTGCCTATTGGGGAAGATATACCAGATGAGTTAGAATCTATTGATGTCGTTGAAGCAAGCGATGAATGGAGTCAATAGAGAGATGATCTAGCCGGAGAGATGTTTGACACTTGGATGTCTAGGAGAACTTGAGAGATTTATGTTTTTTTTTTCATTATTGTTGTACTTGAGAGATTTATGTTATTTTTTTCAATATTGTTGTACTTGAGAGATTTATGTTATTTTTTTCAATATTGTTGTATTTGAGATATTTATGTTTTTTTTCCAGTATTGTTAAACTTGAAAGACTTATATCTTTTTTTTGTTATTTTTGAACATTTCTATTGTCTATTGAATTTGTGTTGTTGTTGTTGTTGTTGTTGTTGTTATTCTTTTTGTTGATCTATGCATTTGTTTTTGTTTATGGTATAAACTTTATTAAATCACAGGAAAATTCAATATGACTGGTAGACGTAATTGGACACATGAAGAAGAAGATGTAATGATAACCATCATTGAAGGGATTGTTGCTGATGGTGGTAGATGTGATACTGGTTGCTTTAGGCCTGGTACATATGAGCTTGTCGCTTCAAAGATGCGTGAAAAAATTGAAAATATTACCATCATAGGAAAACATGTGCAAAACAAAATGAAACGACTGAAAGATAAATATTCAGCAGCCTATGATATGCTCAACACGAGTGGGTTTGGTTGGAATGACACTAACAAATGTGTTACAGTTAGTCCTGAAATCTTAGAGGAATATTTGAAGGTTAGTGGTTATATTAATTCTCTTTATATATGTAATCGATTAATAGTTTTATTGTTATAACATATATGTAATAGTTTCAATGTCCTAATATATATTTGTTTGTTTTGATAGAAACATCCCAATAAGAATTATAAGGCTAATAGGCCATTCCCACACTATGAACGACTGGTAACAGTGTTTGGGAAAAATCGAGCAACAGGGAATATGGCTGAATCCGCAGCAGATGCTTTGGATAACATGGGATTGGAAACTGAAGAGTCGGGTACAGCTGGTTTCACTTAGCCTTCCACAACTCCCTCAAATGTGGCATCTGCTTCCTCTGACCAAAATACAGGAGAAACATCAAAGCGGAAGAGAAAAAAGAATGTCAGTTCAACAACAGAAGAAATCACCAAGGTCTTTGAAAAAAGCATGGAAAGAGCATCTGCGGATATTGCTAAGTTGACTGAGGCAATTACGGGAGGGGATGCAATGACCCGTTTAGGTGTTGAGCTAGAGGGTATGGGTCTTGATCGTATGCAAGTGATACGGGTTGCTATGTATTTTGGAAATAAGCCAAACCAGTTGCGCATTTGGAATGGCTTGAATGACTCTTACAAGCCGGATTTCGTGAAGGCAATTCTAGAGGAGTGAACATGTTTGATATTGTAAACATGTTTGAAACTTATGTTTTGTTGGAATTGTGAACATATTTGAAACATGTTTGAAACTTATAATTTGTTGGAATTGTGAACATATTTGAAACATGTTTAAAACATGTTTGAAACATGTTTGAAACTTATATTTTGTTGGAATTGTGAAAATGTTTGTGTTATTGAATTTTGTTATTAGGTTCGTGAACAAACATTAACTTTTTTGTTGGATCATGTTATTAAGTATTATCCGTAATTTACTATTATGTGAAAAGAAAATATGTGTGGTTGAATAAGTAAAACTTATAAAATATATTTTCCTTTTCTATTATTCACAATTACGAGCATATAAAATTGAATAATAATTTTAATTAAAAAATTTGAGGAAATAATATTATTAATTGATATTATTATTAAAAAATGAGGGAATGACCATAATAATAATATTATTATTTTAAAAAAATCACATGTCTTTCAAAAAGTTATTAATTAAACTATTTTTTAATTACAATATTATTATTTTTATGAAATATGATATACAAACAATATTTTATTTAAAAAAAAAATTGACTTGTCTTGTCCCAAATATGATTTATAAAAATATTTATCATTATTATGTGCTAACAAACATTTGATAGGACAAGAAGAACATCCTGGTCATTTGAACCTCTTGTCCCATCCTATCCCAGTTATACCAAACATACAACAGTACAGTGAACAGTTCTGTCCCAGACCTACCAAACACAATATAGAACAGTCTGTCCTGTCTTATCATGTCTTGTCCTGTCCTGTCCTGTTCCGTCCTGTCCCACCTTATCCTATCCCATGTCTGCACCAAACGCACCCTTGGGGACAAAACAAGGTTTGGGGTTTGGGTTCGATTAATCTGAAGCCAGGAGTTCTTCGTCTTCAACCTTGGGTTTTGGATTTTAATCCCTTTTTACAGAAGTCAACTAACGTATAGGTTTGGGTTAGGTTCTATGATTTGTCTTGGGAATATTTGCACCCGAAGATCATTTTTGATTTGGCCAGAGGTATTGGGGTCCCGTTGAGATTTGATAAGGCTAATATTGATGGTGATTTTGAGCACTATGCTAGGGTTTTAGTGGATGTTGACATGTCCACTTTGCTTCCTTCCTCAGCTCTTTTAGAGAGGGATGAGATTCATAACTCTTTTATTTCGGTGGAGTATGAAAACTTACCATCATTTTGCTCCATCTGTTCCTCCATTGGCCATTTACCCGGTTCTTATCGTTGGAACAAATCTAAGGTTCCTACTGCTAGTGTTGGAAAGTCATCTCAGTCAATGGCCGAGGTTTCTGTTGAGGATACAACTTTTCAACCAGTTCGCTCTCGATCCTCTAAGATGGTTTATCGTCCAATAGATAAGATGGTTTAGGAGGTCCCGATCTCTAATGCTTTTGCTGCTATTTATCAAGATTTTGGCCTATGGATTCTGTGGTGGTTCATCAGTCGGTTTCTTCAGGTCCTTCTTTTGTTCAGTCCTCAGATTCTAGTTTGACTATTTCTTCGAGCAATCTTTATTCAGAGCCTTTATCTACTGTTGTGGGTTCAATCCCAATTTCTTTATCAGGCGCTCAAAATATTCAGCAGGTTTGTAGCCTTTTGCCTCGTAAGGCTCCTCTCTCTTCCTCTTTTGTTGTTTCTTTGGGCCCTCCGATAGTGGACACTATCTCTTTAGGTGTCCCTAGTCAGTCTTTAAGTGTTGGAGTTTCAGTTGCTTCTTCTGGTTCGACAATTCAGAATGATAAGCTTTTGTCAGATTCTCAGGTTGAGCTTCATTGTATTATTGATTCTTCTTGGGCTAAACAGGTGGAAGCTGAGGATTTGGATTCTGATGGTCTGGCTTAGAGAACCATGATGGTGAAATATAGGTTGGAGTCATATAAGTACGAGTTTCGAACGACTTCTAACAGTTCCCATGATTAGTATCCTTTATTGGAACAGCCGTGGTATTATGAACAACTATTCGAAACGCGTGCTCAAAGATTTATGTTGTTCCCATCGGCCTTTCTTGGTTTGTATTTCGGAGCCCATGGTAGCTTTTGATTTGATTTCTGCCAGGTTTTGGTCTTCTCTTAGTCTTTATTTGGTGGGTATGAATGATATGGGTGTATTGATTCCGTCTATTTGGGTATTTGCTTGTGACTCTATTTCAGATACTCAAATAGTTTTGTGTCATGAGCAGCATTTGACCGTCTCCATTTCTATCTGGTGTGTGATGCATTGGTACACTTTTGTTTATGCTAGTACCTCTGCCTCGGTTCGCCGTGTTCTTTGGCGTTCTCTTCGAGAGATGGCTGGTTCTTTTTCTTCCTTTAGTTAGCTCAGGTTGCTGCTAGGATTATCTCTCTGTAAAAAATTGGTTTCATCAGGGATCAACACATTGAGGATTGTATTGCCCTCGCTTCTGATTGTGTTAATGTGCTTCATAAGAAATGCTATGGGGGTAACGTGGCTATGAAAATAGACATCCAAAAGGCTTTTGATACTCTTGACTGTAAGTTCCTTTGTCGAGCTTTGAGGGCTTTTGTTTTTTCTCAAACCTTCATGGATTGGATTGTTAGCATTCTGGGCTCTTCGAGACTGTCTGTTTTGATTAATGGATCTCCGACTGGTTATTTTAGTTGCTCAAGAGGGGTTAGACATGGGGATTCTTTCAATCCTCTTCTTTTTGGTCTCGCTGAGGATTTTCTAAGTAGGTTACTCAAGGATGGTGGAGTCACATCAGCTTTTGCCTATCTCTTCTCCGAGGGGTTTTTTCGCTCCCACTCATTTGTTGTATGCCGATGATATTTTGGTCTTTTGTAGAGGAACATTAAAAAATCCGAAGAGTGTTATGCTTGCTTTCAGAGTTTATGGTAGCATTTCGGGTCAACTTGTTAATTGGAGTAAGTCCTCCATCTTTTTTGGGTCTTCGATTTCCCCAGCTCGGATTAGTTCTCTTCAGTCCTTAGTTGGGATTCAAATTGGTTGGCTTCCATTTTCTTACCTAAGGGTTCCTCTTTTTCAAGGTAAGCCCAGGAAAGCTATTTTGATTCCCATTGCAGATAAGATTATGTCTAAATTTGTCAATTGGAAAGGTAAGTCCCTCTCTTTGGCTGGTCAGATTGGTTGGCTTCCATTTTCTTACCTAAGGGTTCCTCTTTTTCGGGGTAAGCCCAGGAAAGCTATTTTGATTCCCATTGCAGATAAGATTTTGTCTAAATTTGTCAATTGAAAAGGTAAGTCCCTCTCTTTGGCTGGTCAGGCTACTTTGATTCGCTCGGTGATTATTGGCTCCTTTGTACACTTTTTTATGGTTTATAAGTGGCCGGATTTCTTAACTAAGATGGTTACTAAGAAGATCAGAAATTTCTTATGGACTGGCTCTTGTGAGGAGCACAAGTTGGTTCGTGTTGCCTGAAATCGTTTTTGTAGACCTTATGCTTTAGGTGGACTTGGTTTGAAAGATTTGGCCTTATTGAACGATTCATTACTTCGGAAGCTCATTTGGAAGTTGATAACTTCTAACAATTTTGCTTTTACTTTTTTTAAGCGAGAAGTATATTAGACAGCTGCAGAAACCTCAGGGCGGTTACATCACCTCTTCCATCTGGTATTCTTTTTGGACTAACTATATTGAGCTCATTAAGTATGGTATCTGGCTTATCGGGGAAGACTCCAAGAAGGATTTTTGGCGTGATAATTGGCTTGGGTGCTCATTTTGGATCTACTTGACATTCCTAATTTCCTGGCCACACATCTTCAGGCTAGGGTTTCTGATTTCATTTGAGATGGTAGATGGATTTTGGATGATCACTTTCGAGCTCAGTTTTCGGATCTCTGCTTTTGGATTGATAAGATAGTGATTTCTCCGGTGACAAATTATTTGGTGTGGCCTCACTCTAAAAACGGTATTGTTTCTTGTAAGGCGGCTTACTATAGGATGTTTCATGACATCCGTAGGTCCCATGTTCGAGGGATGTCTGGTCTCGCTATATCCCCCCCTCTCGTTCGGTTCTGACTTGGCAGCTTTCGCTGCTCCCCACTGATGATCGTTTGTGCAGGTCTGATTTTCATTTAGCTTCCAGATGTAGTGTTTGTGGAGCTAGTTTGGAATCTGTGGATCATCTTTTTCTAAAGTGCCCTATTGCAGCAGCTCCTTAGGAGGCTGTTTTCTAGGTTTTTCAGAGACGTGTCTTCGCTGACACTTGGACTTCATTTTTCAACCAGACCATTTCTGTTTCTTTCAGTGCTCAGATTAGGATTTTGTGGAGAGCTTCTACTCATGTGGTGGTTTGGAGTGTGGTATTCCCGTAACCAGTGGATTTTTGAAGGTAAATATATTGATTTTAGGGTTGCGTTATCTCTAGTGTGGCGCTCTGTTTATGATGCGAACAGTTTGGGGATCGGTGGTATGTGTAACTGTGTTGATGATCTGTTGATTCTTCACTGGTTTGGTTTCTATGGTCGTCCTGGTAAGGCTCCGGTTATTAAGAGTGTGGTTTGGTCACCTCCAGCTCCAGGATGGATCAAGGTTAACACAGATGGTGCTGCCTTGGGTTCGCCAGGCGTGGGAGGTTGTGGTGATGTTTTTCGTACTTACAGATCATTTGTTAAGGCTTGTTTCGCTATCCCCTTTAGTCAGGTTTTTGCTTTTAAGGCCGATCTCCTTGCAGTTTCTTTAGCCATCAATTATGCTTGGAATTTGGGTTGGCATAGGATCTAGCTCGAGTGTGATTCTTCTTTTGTTGTGTAGCTTCTTTCGGTTAGGTCAGATCAGGTTACCTGGCGTGTTCGTTAAGCTTGGCAACGTTGCCTACATCAGATCTCGCATATGGAGTTCCAGGTTCCACACATATTTAGGGAAGGTAATCAAGTGACGGATGCTCTCTCTAAGCACGCTTTAGGTCTATCATCTGATTCCTGGTGGTCTTCCACTCTTTCATTATGTTTTTCATTAGTTGGTTATGATTGTATGAGTGGAGAGTCGTTTATATTTTCCTAGTTTTGTTTTCTTGTGTGGCTTGTGTGCCTTTGTTTTTTTTTTTTAGGGTTGTGTCCTCTGGTTTGTGATGTATTACTATTACTTTTTTTATTCTTTTTCTTCATTTATAAATTTTCAGATACTGCCTAGAGGTTTTTCAGCATATGATCGCTTGTGATGTTTTTTCCCTTAGGTCAGTCCAATTTCATCAAAAAAATTGAAAAATTGAAAAATTGATTAATTGAATTTTTTTTAGTAATTTGTAATGTGTTACTTTTGTTTAATTTAAAAATTACAATACATAAATTATATTGATTAATTATTTAATCAATTTGTTTATAATTGGAATACCATTAATCAAAATGCAAAAAATGATATTTCAATTTTTGATAGTTTTCATTTTTCAGTTAACCTTTCAGAAACGTTTTTTTCGTTTTTAGTTTCAAAACACATCTTTCAGTATATGCTACCAGATGCGTTTTGAGAATTCAAAACTGAAACCAAAAATACTGTTTTTTTTTTCAAAAAACATTAACCGAAAAACGCTTATAGAACAGACCCTAATGTGTTTGGTATTATTTTTTAAAAGTGGTTTTCTAAAACGGAAAACGATATAAAGGTGTTTAGTTGTTATTTTTAAATTGGATAAAGTTATTATTTGAAGGGAAAAGTTGTAATTTGTTTTGAAATGATGTTTTGGAAATAATAAAAAATATAAAAAAATTGTTTTAAACTTTTTAGTTATACATTTCAAAAAGTTATTTTTTGTTTTTAAAAACAGTTTTGTAAAACTTATAAACAAACAACATTAAAGTTGTTTTTAATTTTTCAAAACAAAAAACCATTTTTAAAAATGGTTCCAAACATCACCTGTAAGCGTTTTTCGAAAACAAAAACGAAAATGAAAACAGTAATTTTGGTTTCAGTTTTGAAATCTGAAAATGCATCTGATAGCATATACTGAAAGCTATATTATGGAAATGAAAACGGAAAAAAACGTGTTTGTTAGGTTATCCGAAAACTATCAAAAGTTGAAATATCAATTTTTACATTTTTTTAATATTATAACAATTATAAATTGATTGATTAAATAATTAACCAATATGATTTTTGTATTGTAATTTATAAATTAAACAAAAGTAACACTTCACAAATTACTTCAAAAAAAAAACATATCAAAAAATCAATTAATCAAAACTAAACTCTTAAATTATAAATAAATATTTATTTTAATAAATATATATAAATAATGGTAAAATATTATAACAAAAAATAAAAAAAGAAGAAAAAGGAAGAGACAACTAGATCGGGGAAGGAGGAGGAGAAGAAGAAGAAGAAGAAGAAGAGTGCCGAGGACATCGTCCATGAAGAAGAGGAAAAGTAAACAAAAAAAAGTGTTTTTTTTAAAACAAAAAAAAGTGTTTTTTTTAAACAAAAAAAGAAAAAACAAAAACAAAAACAAGTATTTTGTGTTTTTTAAATATTTCACTGTTAACAATGATTTTGTTTTTTATTTTGTTTTTTTCTTTTTTAAAAATAAAATGAAAAACGATTAATGAACGTGAATTCGAAATTGCTTTCGAAAAATAAAAATGAAAACGGACTGAAAAACAACTGCATGATGAAACCTAAAAGTGGAAGAGGCATAAAAGTCTCAAAATTTCACACACCAATTAGAGAAATGAAAATGAATTGAGCTGGCATGTATTTTTAAATTGAGACTTATTGCGGCATTGTGGGCTTTTTAAATATTTGGGATATTAAGATTTTAGTCCCTCAAGTTAGCGTTAATCTGGATTTGGTCAACTAGTTTTTTGAATTACTAACTTTAGTCCTTCTGTAACGGTTTCCGTTAAATGACAAAGTCAGAAGGCAAATGACCATGTTACCCTTGGTACCAGTTAAAAGACCCTTATGCCTTTCATGAAGTGGGCTGTTGGGCCTGCTAAGCACACCCCAGCCCAGATCCAATTGCATCCTAAAAGAAGTCAACTTGGGCCATTGAACACACCCCAGACATAGCTCAGTACACCCCTTGCATCAGTGTGATGTCAGCGTGACGTCACGTCGTCTTCTCCAGCCAGCGACCCGTCGACCTGTAAATGCCCGACCCGGACCCGATGGTTGACCCGACATAAAACCCGCTTGTTTTTTACCATTTTCGATGATTTTCTGCCCAAAACGACTGCCGATGTGTCATTTTAAAAGCATGATTGAAAAGAATATGCTTAGAAGAGCCAAAATGCATGCACCTAGGAATTTTAGAGCCAATGAACCCAAAGCTCCTAGGAATGATAATGTTGCTACTATGTGGACTAGAACTAATGAGTATGTTTGCCATGTGGCACGAGTGGCGTTGAAGGCAAAAGCTTCTAACACTTGGTACCTTGATAGTGGATGTTCTAGGCATATGACCGGAAACAAGAGTTTCTTTGAAACTTTTGTGATGAAGGATGGTGGATTTGTCACCTTTGGTGATGGTTCACGTAAGATGATTCTAGGAAAAGGAAACATTTCCATCCCCGGTTTTCCCTCCTTGCCTTATGCTCTCTATGTAGATCGCTTGCAAGCAAATCTTATTAGCATATCACATTTGAGTGATGGAGGTTTTTCGGTCATGTTTAGTAAAGTTGATTGTTCTATTTTGAGAAAGGATGGACAAGTCCTAGTGAAAGGCAAGAGATCAAGTGACAATTGTTATTGTCTTGATTCTAATGGCTTGTGATCAAGTTGAATTATGACATTAAAGGTTAAGTCATATGAATTTCAAAGACTTGAAAGTTCTTGAGAGGTTGAAAGTTGTGAGAGGTCTTCCTAAGTTTGGAAATAGGATTGAGGGAGTTTGTGGACCTTGTCAACAAGGAAAGCAAACTAAGAGTGTGCATAAGAAGGGTAAGTATCTTGCCACTAAGGAGCCATTAGATCTTTTTCATACGGACCTTATGGGTCCTATACAAACCGAGAGTCTAGTTGGCAAGAGGTACATTTTTGTATGTGTGTGGATGATTTTTCTAGATTTACTTGGACTTACTTTCTTAGAGAGAAATCTGAAACATTTGAAACTTTTAAAATGCTTTGCACTAAAATTCAAAATGAGAAGGATTCTCACATAAAATGCATCAAGAGAATTATGAGTGATCATGGGAGAGAATTTGAAAATGTTAGCTTTGAAAACTTGTATGATAGTCTTGGTATTTCCCATGAGTTCTCAGCTCCTCGAACTTCTCATCAAAATGAGGTACTAGAGAGGAAGAATAGAGTCCTCCAAGAGATGGCTCGTGTGATGTTGCATAGCAACAATGTGCCTAGGAATCTTTGGGCTGAAACTGTCAATACGGTTTGTTATATAGGCAATAGGGTGTTTCTCAGGCCCGGGACTAGGCAAACCTCCTATGAATTGTGGAAGGGTAGGAAGCCAAATGTGAGCTACTTCCACTCATTTAGAAGCAAGTGCTACATTCTAAATGACCGTGATCAACTTGGAAAGTTTGATGCTAAGAGTGATGAGGGGATTTTCATTGGCTATGCCCTAAATAGTAAGGCCTATAGAGTTTTTAATTTGAAGACACGAAGTGTTATGGAATCATCTAATGTGTTCATAGATGATTGTAGGCATAAAGTTAGTAACCATGATGAGGAGATTAGTGTGATTGATTATACTCCCTTGGTGAGAATTGATGAGATTTCTAATGATGAAAAATCTAAGCTTGACAAAGAGATCACTCAATCTCTTGATAGAGATCCTACTTTAGACTCTAAGGAACCCGCTCCTTGGGTTAGGCATCTCCACAACAAGAGTGACATTCTTGGAAATGTGAATGAGGGAGTGAGAACTAGACATCAATTAGCAAATCAAATTAGTTACACTTGCTACACCTCTCAATTTGAACCCAAAAAGGTAGGTGAAGCTTTAAGTGATGAGTTTTGGGTTCTTGATATGCAAGAAGAGCTAAATCAATTTGAAAGGAATGAGGTTCGGACTCTAGTTCCTAGGCCTAAGAACACTAATGTGATAGGCACCAAGTGGGTCTATAGGAACAAATTTGATGAGGATGGCAATATTGTAGGGAACAAAGCTGGACTAGTTGCACAAGGGTACTCTCAAATTGAGGGTATCGACTTTGAGGAGACTTTTACTCCCGTTGTCCGTTTAGAGTCCATTATGCTTCTCTTATCCATTTCTTGTGTGCACAAGTTTAAATTACATCAAACGGATGTTAAGAGTGACTTCATCAATGGCTTCTTACAAGAGGAAGTGTTTGTTGAGCAACCTAAGGGGTTTGTGGATCCACACCACCCCAATCATGTTTATCGTCTCAAGAAGGGGCTATATGGGTTGAAACAAGCACCGATGGCTTGGTATGAGCGCCTCACTCTTTATCTTGTTGACAATGACTATTCTAGAGGTAGTGTTGACAAGACCTTGTTCATCAAATGCACTAAAGCTCAAATTTATGTCGATGACATCGTTTTTGGTTCCACTAACAACTTGAAAGTTCAACAATTTGTTGATGTCATGACTCATGAGTTTGAAATGAGCATGGTTGGTGAACTCATTTACTTCATAGGCTTGCAAATCAAGCAAATGCATGATGGGATCTTCATATCCCAAGCTAAGTATGCCAAGAACCTAGTGAAGAAGTTTGGCCTTGAGAATGCCAAGCATTGTGACACACCAATGAGTACCACTTTGAAACTTAGCAAGGATGCTAGTGGAAAATGTATGGATAAAAGTCTATATCGTGGCATGATAGGGAGCTTGCTATACTTGACTGCTAGTAGGCACGATATAGCTTTTAGTGTTGGTGTGTGTGCTAGGTACCAAGCAAATCCCAAAGAATCCCATCTATTCTCTGTGAAGTGAATCATTCGATATGTGAATGGGACATCCAACTATGGGATATGGTACTCTTTTGACACTAATGCTAGTTTAGTTGGCTTTAGTGATGCAGATTGGGCAGGTAATTGTGGTGATAGGAAGAGTACATCGGGCGGTTGCTTCTTCCTAGGAAACAATCTTGTGTCTTGGTTTTGCAAGAAGCAAAATTCCATCTCATTATCCACAGCCGAGGCAGAGTATATAGCAGTTGGGAGTGCTTGCACACAACTCCTCTGGATGAAGCAAATGCTTATGGATTATGGCTTTGAACAAGGTACTCTAACCCTTTATTGTGATAACATGAGTGCCATCAATATTTCAAAAAATCCTGTCCAACATTTTAGAACCAAGAATATTGACATTAGATATCATTTCATTAGGGAGCTAGTTGATAGCAAATGCATTGCACTTGAACATGTGGGCACAAATGATCAACTAACGGATTTATTTACTAAACCATTATATTCAACTAAGTTTAAATCTCTTAGTAGGTCTATTGGGATTTGTCATATGCATTGATGGGTTTTGGTGGTTGACCCCATATGGGGAGCTCAAGCAAAAAGAGCGAACTTGCATCTTAATAAGCAAATAATTGTTCAATTTTATGCTCTTTAATTAATTGCCTGAGTATCTTGGATGCATATATTATTATATTTTTTTTTGTTATTCAATAAGTGTGAGTTTGCCTTATTTGAAATGCATGTCTCATTTATGTTCAAACATGTATTTTTGGACTAGGAAATTTGATTGGGAAATACATTTGATTGACCCAAAGTTTATTTCCTTTGTTTGTGAAAACTTGATCTTTACATGCTTAAAGTGATATGCATGTTGAATTTATTGAAAGCTTACAAAATGATTGCAAATATGTGTGCAAGTGACTTTTGAGACTTTATTCAATAAGGATATTGTATCCATTTCAAGGATTTCACAATCCAATAGTTTATCTCTTTACTTATTGAACAAGACCACTATCATACGGGCATCTTGCCCAGAAAAATCTAATAGGGCGCAATAGTCGCTCATGTCTTGTTCAACTAGTAAAGTTTGATAGTTGCTCTTATTTGTTTTTGGTTAAACAATATCTTGTTTTCAATTGACAATCTAGTGCAAATTGGTTTGACTTCTCTTGGAACCTCATGTGCTATTTTCCTTTGCCAAATACCATGATTTTGGAAGTTGATGTTGCATGTATTTCATTCAAGGCAAAATCTTTCGCATATGTTCCAATCAATAAAACTTCCATGAATTTCCCTCTCTCTTAATTAACCTGCATAAAATTGTTATATATGATTATGCATTTACATTGCAAATATCTCTTTTTGTTACAGCATCCCTGTTGGGGAATACTCATTTGCCTATCTTGTGACAAAAAGAGGGAGTAGTGTTGGATTTAGTGAGAGTTGATATTGGCATGTTTTAAGGGGAGTTGACCTATTGTGAGGGAGCTGACCTATTTAGGGGGAGCTTTTGCTTTGTGCATTGTTGATTGCATGTTACTTGTTTCTAATTCATGCAAATTGCATAATTCATGCAAATTGCGTTTGTTTTTATTTATCTTGATCCCTCTCATACACTTGTCTTGGAAAGTGTAGTGCTTTGTTTTGTAGGGATGATCATTCTTCAAGAGATGAAAGATTTGAAGATTTGAAGATTTGAAGATTTAGCTTTAGGTATCTATTGCAACATAGAATGGTTGTTTGTTGACCTCTTGTTGTTTCTTGTTGTTTGTTGTGAGGATACCTTATGAGTGAGTGGTTTTGTCACGAAATAGCCAAATGAGGAGATTGTAAGTTTCTCAGTTTTTGATTGGCTTATTTCGTTGACAACCACATTTTTGGATCAATATGTAAGGGTAGTTTAGGGCTTCATTGTTCGTAGCCAAGCTCAAGCATCTAAGGTAAAATCACTTGCTTAACTTCATTGAAGAGATTTAGTGCACACACTCACATTCATGCATTTTATTTTAATTATCTTGCTTCCATGCTTATTTGCCATTTTGTTTGGCTTGTGTGTCTTATTTTTATTTGAGTGTTGAATGTATGTTTGTGCCTTATAGAAGAGGATTTTTTCCTCTATACCGCGGTCTAGACCGCTCTCTGTGTCGTGCCCACGACGCGGCCGCACAGCGGTGTTTGGCAGAGGATGCGCGCTGCGTCTACCACGGTCTGTGCTTGTTGCCTACGCTGCGGTCTCTCAAACTGAGTTTCACAGAGGGTGCACGCTGTCCAGACCGCGGTCTGTGCACACTGCATGCACAGCGGTCTACAGAGCGGAGTTGTCCAGACGATACACCGCTCTCTGTGCCGCGGTCTGGACACTTGCCTGGACAGCGGTACAGCCAGCGGTCCTGACATGTTTTGGTTACGTTTTGTCAAAAATGACACAGTTTCACTTTAGACTTCATATAAATGAACTATCTTCTCCCCAACTCGTTTTTGAGAGCTTCAAAACCTAATTTTAAGAGTGAGATAAGGTTCTTTAGAGAGATAAGCTCCAAGAAGGCATTTTTACTCAACCATCCTTAAAATCCAAAGCATCAAGCATCTTTCAAGCATGAGTTTCTTGTTTTTTCATGACTAGGTATTCTCTACATGTTCTAATCTCTATGTTTTCATTACTAAGACATGTATACCTAGGGTTTTAGTCTTTATTGCACATTAACTGCTTGCTTAAGTGTTAAATTGTTTTTATGACATGCTTGTGTTTTTTATTGTTGGTTGAGATGCATTAATTTGTGATACCTAGCATTTAGGTAGATTTTGCTCTTCTAGCTAATTCTTCTTGCCTTTGCATTTAGAATATTGATATCTAGGATTTGCTTTAATTGTCATTATTAATCCTAGATAAGCATGAATGTATTGACCTAGCATTTTTGCATATTGAATATTCTTGCATATTCACTTAGGTTGCCATTATCTCTTCATTGTTGTTTTAGCTTGTGGCTAAGTGGTTAGTGCACAAGGTTAGTGATCCAAAATCGTTATTAAGGCCCGTTGAGTAGAGTGAAAGGGTTAGTAACTGGAGGGTTAGACGGGAGGTCAACCTATGCTGTAAACTTTTACTCAATAGTGGATTTTTAGGATCGAGGGTGGCGCTCTAAATAGCCCGTGGTTTTTTCCATTTAGAGTGTTTCTACGTATATTTTCCATGTTGTTATTTTTTTATGTTTGTTGTCATTTAATTGAGCATTTAAGTAGAATGCGGTAGAATTGTTAATATTGATTAATTCGCAAAATTGGTAATCTATCGAATTAAAACCTATTTACCCCCCCTTTAGGTTATAGATACACACTTTCTAGGGAATTTCAACTATGACTCTACAACCCCAAACTCTAAGATAAGATAAATTAGTCTTTCTTTTCTTCCAAAGTTCATATGGAGTTGTTTTAAGTTTCTTAGTAGGCACTCTATTTAATATATAACATGCAGTCAATAATGTTTCACCCCAAAATCCTTTACCTAAACCTAAAATTCGAAAGCATTGCATTAACCATTTCTGTAAGTGTTTTATTTTTCCTTTCTGCTACCCCATTTTGTTATGGTGTGTATGTGGTATATGTTTCATGTACAATACCAACAAATTCATAAAAATCAGGGAATTGATATTCACCACCTTTATCACTCATAACAACTTTAATTTTTGTGTCACATGCATTTTCTATTTCAGCTTTGTAAACCTTAAATTTATTCAAAACTTCATCATTTGAATACAGCAAATAAACATAACAATATTTTGAATAATCATCAATAAATGTGACAAAGTACTTCTTCCCACCTCTAGTAGGATTATTATGTATATCACACACATCACCATGAATTATTTGTAATAAAGATGATGTTCTTTCAATTTTAGGGAAATGAGTTTTTATAATTTTTGTTTGAGCACACACTTTGCATTTTTCATGCATGTCATAGTTATATCTAGGAATTAAATCTAAATTAGCCATTTCTTGCAAACGCTTTGTATAAACATGTCTTAATCGATTATGCCATAACGATAATGAGTCAATAATATAAACAAAAAAAAACATTCATTTTATTGATATTAAGCTTAAACATACCCCCATAAGTAAGAACTTTTCCAGAAGTGAATTCAAGTTGTACTGTGCCTTTTCCTTTTATTGCTGCAGTAGATAAATTTCCCATATACAACACACTTCCATCTTCAATAGATTCATAATATATTCATAAGATGTGAAAAAAGTACGATCCCTGCACATATGCTTTGTAGCACCCGAATCTATCCACCATGCATAGTCATCTTCGAGAACATTAATCTCGGATATCATGCCCACAAAATTTGAAGTCGAACTCTCCTTTTGTTTCTTTAGGAGTCGACATTCTTTCTTGACATGGCCCGGCTTATCGCAATGGTAGCATGAAAATTTATTTTTCTTGCCATCTAGGTTCACCTTTGCAGCAAATTTTCTTTTGTTGTCTTTTGGGTGTTGGGGCTTAGACTCTTTCTTTTCCTCCACCATATTTATTTTGGAAGACACAATGGGCTGCTCATCATGACTGTTAAGTCTATTCTCTTCCTCAATATGAAGATGCCTGCCCAAAATTCCTCAAGAGAGATGTCTTCCTTCTTATGTTTGAGACTATTTTTACAGTCTTTCCAGGATGGAGGAAGTTTGTCAATAATAGAGGAAACAACAATTGACTCATCCATGACCAATTTGTGTTGTTGAAATTGATTATAAATATGTAGGATTTTATGAAATTGCTCAACAACACGCCTACCATCAACCATTTTGTATTGAAAATATTTAGAGATCAAAAATTTCTTACTTGTTGCATCCTCTGTCATATATTTTGCCTCTAGGAGATCCCATATTTCTTTGGCTGATGACTTGTTGTAATACTGATCAAAAAGTGCATTAGACATGTCATTGCAAATGTGTCCCTTGCATATGAAGTCATCTTGTTCCCATTTTTGCCGAATTCGAGTTTCCGTTAATGTCTTATCATCACGTTCCAACGGTTTCGGTATAGTGAGCACATATACAACTTCCAGAGTTGTCATCAGGAAATGCTATTTCTTTTGCCAGCGCCTGAAATTTCCACCATCGAAACAATCCAATTTGACAAAATCCACAGTGAAGTCATGCAATGATGAAACTCGTGCCTTTGAGCAAAATAACGTCTTAAGATTGTTGTAGAAATTTCTGTCAAATCCAATTGCTATTCTTGAACCCAAACCGAAACACTGTTAACAAATACATACTGCAAAGAACAAAATTAGGCACGATATGTTGTCGTTCTTCTTAAGACGTTATTCGTCTCCACCAATTCTGTGATGCACTGAGTTTGTGAATATGCCTCCAAGATACAATAAAGCCTTTGTTTATCTATGATGTGCACTTGCGAAAACAAACCAGAATACTTTTAAAAGTTGCAAGTCTGTTTATGACAATATTCTATTTTATACAGTGAATAGAATATTGTTGATGTATGATTTTTAGAAAAACAGAGGAGGAGAAAAATGATTCAAATGAAGTCTGTATATTGTCTGATGTCAGTATTTATAAACATTGAAATAACAGTTTAAATTTAAAACAAAACAATGTGTCTGTTTAAAACAACACATTCTTTTATTTATTACAAAGAGTTGTGTCTTTTCAAATTTAATTTCAAATTTAATTTATTTTAAAATTTCTCTAACATTCATAACAAAAAGAATGAAACCTTATGGTGCCTTCTGCATGTGACGATTAATATTATGTATTATAAAAATAATACAAAATTGTTGTCCCAATTGCCATAGCAACTGATATTTAAAAAAATATATAAACAAATTCTAGGTGGTCGAGTATTTAGCCTTTTCACAGTCCAGAACCAAATAATAACAAACCGTTTCGGCTTTTTACTTTTATAAAACCCGTATAGTTTTATTATAACAAAATATTAACGATATTTGTACCCTTTAAATACCGTATGTACACTAAATTAATATATTTTTAAAATTCCATTAATACGCTTGACTAAAATTATTATAAGAGGACTAATTGTTTATTTGATTAATTAGTTTCTTATTTTAATCTTTTGTAATTTCTTTTCCTATTAATGAGTTAATATTAACGTATATCATGAATACTCTTTCCATTTTAATAAACCCTAGATTCTCTTTTAAATATATTTTCAATATCTTTTAAGAAAATACAAATTGATTGCAAAATATGGAAAATGAATCAAAATCATGAGACAAATTTGGGACTGAAAAAGTAAAATTTTAAATTAATTTTTTATTAGAAGAACAAAATCGTTATGTATATAAACGTACTTTTAAATTACTATTATCTATATTTTTTATTTCTTTCAAACAGATTTTAGAACTTTTATTTATTTATCAATATTATAAGTTCTTTTTTGTAAAAAAAAAAGATGTTCTTTAATTTCATTGAACACCTATGTGGTTCTCAAATAATAAAAAATCTTAAAATGAATTTTTAACGAAAAATAAATAACGAAAATTGGAGTTTGATTTTGAAAAAACCGAGAGGAGAAAAGAAGTAGGGAAGAGAAAAGAAGTAGATAAGAGAATTACAGGTAACAACAAATTTTGAAACAATAATAAAGTTGATTAAATATTATAATAATAGTCATAAATTATGTGTACTTATAAACCCGTATAGTTTTATTATAACAAAATATTTACGATATTTACACCCTTTAAAAACTGTATGTATAATAAATTAATATATTTTTAAAATTCCATTAATACGCTTGAGTAAAATTATTATAAGAGGACTAATTGTTTATTAGATTAATTAGTTTCTTATTTTAATCTTTTGTAATTTCTTTTCCTATTAATGATTTGATATTACGAATATCATAAAAACTCTTTTCATTTTAATAAACCCTAGATTCTCTTTTAAATATATTTTCGATCTCTTTTAAGGAAATACAAATTGATTGCAAAATATGGAAAATGAATCAAAATCATGAGACAAATTTGGTTGTGAAAAAGTAAAGTTTTAAATTAAATTTTTGTTAGAAGAACAAAATCGTTATGTATATAAACGTACTTTTAAATTAACTATTATCTATATTTTTTATTTATTTCAAACAGATTTTAGACTTTTTATTTATTTATCAATATTATAAGTTCTTTTTTGTAAAACAAAAAAATAGATGTTCTTTAATTTCATCGAACACCTATGTGGTTCTCCAATAATAAAAAAAATTTAAAATAAATTTTTAATGAAAAATAAATAACGAAAATTGGAGTTTGATTTTGAAAAAACCGAGAAGAGAAAAGAAGTAGGGAAGAGAAAATAAGTAGGGAAGAGAATTAAAGGTAACAACAAAATTTAAAACAATAATAAAGTTGATTAAATATTATAATAGTAGTCATAAATTGTGTGTACTTATAAAAATACTATGCAATATAATTAAAGAAGGGATATTTTTGGTATTAAGTGGGGTTTATTTATAAATTATAGTTTTTTTTAAAAATTTGATGTGTGTGATTATGAAAAGGTGTAGATACAGTTTTTGAAGGGTGTCATTATTGTCATTTACCACTCATAACAAATTCATATAGTTTAGTCCGAGCTTATCGAATCCAGACCGGACTGGAAACCAAATACTTATAACATACCTTAATTTCGGTATAGACTACACCCAAAACTCTTCATTAAAACTTTTAAAAATAAAACATTAAGACTTTGTTCGGTAAACAGTATTGGACAGGACTAATGGACCGGATAGGACTAATTTAGTAATGTCTAGTGTTTAGTAAAAATATTTGATCGGACTAAAAATCTGGTATATATTTTAATCCGGCCCACATAGTACTATTTAATCCACTCCATACATTACTGGGCCGGACTTGAGTGGCGTTTTTTTTTTTTTTTTTAATTTTTTTTTAATGGAAGGATTGCCTTGAAAACGAATGGAAAGTTGGAAACCAAAAGGCCAAAAAGTTATCAGTTGGTGCCCCCACAAACTTTTTATTATTTTATTTTTTTATTTTACTGTTTCAATTTAATTGGACATCACTTTTCTTTTTCTTTTCCTTTTCCTTTTCCTTTCACAGTCAGTGGTTAGCGTTTTAACTCCCCAAATATATAATAGAGTCTAATTAATCTGTTAGATCCCGATATTAGCTGTATTAAAAAAAACTGATTTAATTTAATTTAATTTAATATATATATATAATATCAAATGAAATATGAGAAAAAAAAACAATAACATATTCAACACTGCAACACATTATTAAAATTATTGTAATAAAAAAACATTATTAAAATTAAAAAAAACACAATTTACAATATTTTTCAATTTAAATTTTATAAGATAAAAATAATGATAATGCTATATATCTAAAATATTTGTCCAAATCCATACATATGGTATATAAGATTAATCTTGACAACTCACGTACTATATTATTTGAGCATGATTTTGGACAGTGTAATATTGCTTTCAATAAAATGAGTATCGAAAGATGATAATGTTGTATACAATAATAATATTTTTATCTAAATACTTATTTAACAAAATATTTTTATATCTTTTATAAGAATAATATCTTTTATTAATAAACTAATTTACAATAATAATCACAATTTTTAATTTAAAATAATACAATACAAAACAGTCTGTTACGATGTAGTACATTGGAGAACCAAACATGAGATAATACTAAACACGATCAAGTTCAGTATAGTCCAGTCCAATTTAATAGATCCAGTACAGTGCAGTACAGTATGACGTGTCAAACAAGACATAAAGGTAAAAACCCTTATTCATATGTGTTTTATAAGAATTTGGATCCTTTACTGCTGATCTAATCTTTTTCCTGATCTCACATACTCTCATGACACATAAATATTACAATAAATGAGTGGTTAAGATGTGACTGATTTTCATAACCACTTTATCAATAATCAATCACATATTTTTAAAAATGTCAGGAAAAATATCTTATCGTTAGAGGATCTAAATCCGTTTCATAAACTCACCAACTTTAGTTCAAGGTCAAAATAACTTTAAATATTCTTTAAAATTTTAACGTGTATTCATAGAGAAGAGGTAGATGTAGTTTTTGGGGGTTCAAATATCTTATCTTTAAATTTATAGTTTTTTAAAATTAATATAGAAAAAGCCAGACACCTGGAGCCACGGTCCACTATTTGGGACATTGTAGATGCAATTTGGGAGGCTATGATACAGCAAGCTAAATATTTGTAGGCCCATAGTTTGGCTGGGCATACAAATTCTTAATTAGCCCACCATGATGAGATGAGCTTATTGACACTCTTTAAAAAATGGTACGTACATAGATATGCCCAAGGTTTCGGTCTAGTTCGGTTCCGGATGGAGCTAAAACCGGAATCGAAACCGTAGACTGGCAGTTCTGGTTCGATTTTTTTTTAATTATTACTATTATACTAATTTCAAAAAAATTACCAAAACATAAGACATGTAATAATATGAAATTGTAAATGAATTTATTACGTAAGGCCGTAAGCTGAAATTAAAATTGAAAAAAAAAATACTAAAGACATTGAAATAAATGTATAAAACTAAAAAATAAAAATCGGTCTTGAACTTAATTTGTACCAAAATTAAGTTGTCTACGTATCCTCTTGGGGTTTGGAGGAATCAAAGACCACACAGTTCTTTTACATTTTATTGCATTTTACATCTGCAAGTCTGTAACTAATCATTGCCTTCCATTCTGGTGCCGGTGGTGTGATCATCATTGAAGAAATCGTAAATCACTTTTGGCTCCATTTATTGTTGTTTATATTCAGCATTTGTCCAATCATCAACACACATTTGGACTTGAATTGATTCTGGACTCAAAAACGACCGTCTTGCATCTAGAAGATTTCCACCAGCACTAAACTCTTGTTCCACAGCCACTGTAGAAACCGGTGTTGTAAGAATCTGTTTGGCTATTATAGACAAGATTGGGAAGTGCTTTTGATGTTCCCTCCACCAATGTAGAATATCAAATTGATCCTCATCACCGTCTCCTATAAACTCAAAATTGGTATTGTCATAAGTTTCAATCTCATAATATGAGACCGAACTTGATGATGACGAAGAAGAAGAACCTCGTAACTTTTTGATCTTTTGGGATAACAGTGCATGCCCTACCCCCAACACTCCAGAAGATTGAATTTGAGAGACATTTTCAGTTTGTGGAACACTAATGTTCAATGATGGACCATACATTCTACGATATTCATCATATAACTGATAAAATAATGTCTTAATTGTAGAACAATAAGTATTAATATCTACTTCTATACCTAAACAATTATAATAAAGATTTAAATAATCTATCAAATTTTCTATTTTACAACGTGGGTCAAAACACAATACAATCAGGTAAATAGTTGGAAACTCCCTATAATAGTCTAATCATTTTTTTTTCATAACTTCAATGCATGCCTCTAATTGTATATTAGATGAACAGTCAGCAAGTGCACCAACAATATTACAACCCCCAATAATAAATAATTGAGTAGTAGGATAATAAATACTTGATAAATTGTTAGTAGTACTATTAAAAACTTATAACAAATTATAAATTTTTGTATAAACATTCCAATGGTGTGCATAAAGATTGATTTGACTAACATTATATTACATAAAAGAAACTAATAAATCCCTATATTCATAACTTTTACAAAGCGATTTGTAAGTAGAGTTCCAATGTGTTGGAACATCACGAGAAAATATAATGTGATGCCTGCCTACCTGTCTATTTATAAAACCTTACTCATGCTTTCATAACATTAGAATATTTCCACAAATATGAGAGGGCATTGGGTATATCAAGATCTGCAGCGAAATCGGGTATATTTTCTGATTGACTTGTCATATTACCAGGGTTAGGGCTAGGCTGGCTAGCATTGGGTTCAGAAATTATTAAAAGAGGATTTGGATTGACTGGATAGTTTAGGGATTCAAGATAGGCTTGCCATTGTAGGAACTCATGCTAAGCGGTGTCGTCAAAACCGATATTATCCGGCTAGACTGAATCCGGCTTCGACATACGACCTTTACCTGTCCTCGAAACGGAATCCCTTGATGGAATGTCTCCTACTCAACTTCCACTTGCCATTAAAAAAATTAATTTGTAAAAAAGTTCTTCAATTTTTTTAAATAAATGGATGGAAATATATTTGAAAAAATTGTTGACAAGGATTTTTAAATGATTTTTTTAAAAAATTGCAATACAATAAATACAAACAAATAAACAATTGACTAATTGAGAGATAATTGAAGAGAATTAGAAATATTGAGGGAGAGTTAAGAGAGATGGTGTGAAAAGAAATGAATTGGGGGGGGGGGGGGGGGTGTATTTATAGGAAATAAATGGGAAAAGAAAAAAAATAAAATTAAAAAAACAAATAAAATGCCGTTGGGCCCAACAATTGTTTTAATAACAAATTCAATTTTTTTTTTAAATAATTAAAAAAAAGAAATTGGACTGGAACCGGCGGTTCCAGAATCGAAACCGAATAGTTGGTTCCTGACTGGTTTTTTTCGGAGACGAACTGAAACTGAACCTTCAGCTCCACGGTTACGGTTATTGCTCATTTCACACGGTTACGGTTCGGTTCTACGGTCCGAACCGAACCGTGATCATATCTATAATGTACACCCCTTTTATAAGAATATGTTTAAAAATTTAAAAATTCTTTAGTGTGTATAGAAACCCCACTAAAGCTAAAAATATATTTTCTTTGATTCTACTGTATTATATTTTGGCAAGTACACCCACCTAACCTTATTATGTTATTTAATCAACTTTATTATTATTTATAAATTTGTTATGGGTGGTGCTATACCGGTCTATTTAATTATGTCATACTTTTTAAAATTTTGATTTAATTAAATAAAATTATACGTTTTCATTAATTTTATTATTTATTTCCCAAACTACAATGCTTGCTTATTTTTCAAACATAATATACCACATCTCTGATCTTTGTATACGTCTCTCTCTTACCTCCATTGAACGATTTATTTTTTCTTCTTATTTATTTATTTATTTTTTGAATTTTTCTTCTTTTTATTTCATGGTAGAAAAGAATAAAAAGAAAAAGTAATAGCGTTGATTCAACACAACGACAACTTGATATCATTCTACAGAAAAAATAAACTTTAAACTTGGGGGTTGTATTGAATTGAGATTTTAATAGACTATTTTGGGAAGTAAATGTCTGGTGATATTGTATTGACGCTTTTTAATAAGTTAGATAAATATGGTGTTATTTGATTAAGACTTTAAAGATTTTTTTTTTTTAAAAAGCCGTTAATATCTTATGGTATTAGATCCATACTTTTACAGGCAATAAATTTTCTGGTGGTATTAAATTAAGATCAAGATTTGAAGGGTTTCATAACAAAATGAATTATCTAGACTTTTTTGTAAAAACTATAAATACCAAGATCTCAAAAGTATCTTGCTCTCTCCGTTAGACTTTCAAGACTTTTCACACTCTCAAAATCATATTCATCTTCTTCAACTTCCGTACCCCCATAAGATCTTCATCCCAATCTATCAAAATAAAGATTTTTTTTTTAATTCTCCCATATCTGGTTATGGTGAAGCCATGCTTTCGAAAATGTCTTCACCAAAATAAGATTTTTTTTTATAAAAATAATCCACCAAAAAATATATTTTATGTGTGCTTCATCATCATGTAACACAGAGAATACGATTTAAAATCAAAAGGTACCTCATGGATAAGCAATTTTTGAAATTGTTGAACATTCCTATAGATTCTTGCTCTTTCGCATAGGTTCCACAAATTTCCCACCTCCCAAATACTCCAAATAATCCCTTCTTTTATGTTAACTTTATTTGTCACTGTTGGTCGATGATCATTTATCTTGCTTTAACCATACCAAATAGAAACTATATCTAGATTTTAAAGATTTCTTTGATTTAATCCTAGGAAATCGCTACGAACTCTATTGTGCTTGGTGGGTGCTTGATGATTCTTTGTTGTACAGGTTAGGGAGATGTCTCTCTTCTTGAAATTGTATGTGATTCCTATTTTTTTTGTGGGTTTTCATAATTTGTGTGTTTGGCGCTCAGTTGTGAATTCTCCATTTTTTTTAAAGGTGAAATGATGCTAGGTTTTCAGTGTTTTTTTTAAATGGTGCTTAGTTGGGCTTTAATTTTTTTTTTAAAGGTGTAAATCCCTTTTTGGATTGTCAAGTAAAAATGTAAAGTTTCAATCCAGAGAGTGGGGTGTGGACCGGTGGGGAAGATGATGTGGGTAATAAGGTGGAAGATGAAGAGAATGGAACTTAAAGGCAAGAAGATTGTGAAAAAAATAATATTATAATCATAGTTTTGTTTAATGTAAAAATAATAATTCATGTGTAACCAAAAACAGTTATCTGACATAATAATCCTCTGAACAAATCCTAATAGTTTATAAATAAAGTCTAAATAATCCTAATAGTCTTTGAATAAAATCTAAAAACACTTTTAGAATACTAAAAGTCTAATACATATAATCCTTATAGTCTCTAAAATCATACAAATCTATCAAATCCTAACACCCTAAAATTGTCTATTAAAATCCCAATCCAATGCACCCCTTTTACTTTTAGAGAAATAATTGTTTCAAGATTCTTGATATCATTCTCAGACAATTCTTGTAGATGTTGTTGGGGTTTATGCCATAAGGATGTAATTTTTAAATTGATTTATGAAATAAATAAAAGGAAAATTCAATTCATTCTTGTTGTGTTGTTCATTTTATAACTTGTGCATATATTTAACATCCAAGACTGCCGGATGTAATATCGAACTGTGTATATGAGTGTCATATACGGATGAATATAGTAAGAGACATGCAATCTAAAAAGTCCATAGATAGCAAATAAACCTGAGTACTTTATTTGCGATTAATCTATTGCTGCGGTATATTCCGTAATGTACGGTGATTCTATCCTAAATCATTCATATGAGATATGAGAATGGAGGCACCTTATATGATATGATCATATAGAACTGAGCCATGATCTATATGAATCTGTCACCAAGATCCGTTTACCGATGAGATTCATATATATCAATTAATGATGACTATATGTAGGTGATCTTAATCATGAGTGTCATATTGACTTCTTCAGGTTAGATTGTGGTATTTGATATACCATGGGTGAGGTCAGATGTAGTTCCTAATCAGTATACTCCATATGTTGGGATTACGGTTTGGCTTGAGGCTAGTATGGTTTGCACACAATAGTGAAATTCACCCTTCTTATGAGAAGTAGATAGTAGTTCCCTTAAGAATTGATTCGGGGCTTGGACAGTATGAGCGCTCTCCTAGTTCCGTGAGGAAATAAGATTTATTGTCAATTAGAGAATCAACGGTACTTAAAGGATATATATAATTAGAGGGGTATAACAGACATTATGACCCATCTCTAATTATGAACTACTGTGGAGAATCACACCGTATGTAATAGCTACATCCATGGACACTGAGTTATATCGGTATGTGTAAAAGCGTTTACAGTTGAGAGAGTGCAGCTTCGGGTTTTTAGTGGAATAACATCGGAGTTAATTATCAAAGAATATTAAATAAAGCGTTTAATTAATGATTCCAAGGATTATTGGAGCTCAAAATACCGTGGGTCCATTAGGTCCACTTGCTAGCCCGACCGATTTAGGTAATAAGAGTCACAGTTAATTAATTGGATTATCCAATTAATAGTGTTACGAAAGTAACACGTATTTATTCGGAAATTAATTAAATAATGAGATTTTTTAATTAATGAATAATAGTGATTAGATAAATTAAATACTAAAATTATTTAATTACGTTATTAATCACTAAATGGATGGTGTTAGTTGATATTTGATAGAATAAGATAATATGATTATTTTTTTTATTAAATATTTAAAATTAAATTTAAAATGTTTAAATTCAAAATTATTATTATTTAATTATTTTTAAATAAAATATATGAGATATTTTTTATTTAAAAGTTTTTAAAAATTAAATAAAGATTTGATCAGTTTTTTAAAAGTTATATATATTAAGTTACAAAATATATCTGATAGATATATGTTTCTTAAAAAGGCAACATGGATGAATAACACACATTCATTCAGTTTAAACTTTAACGCAACAGTGCATTGATTTTGACATCAGTTCTTGTTCTTTTGTGCATACGTGCGTGAGACGTAAAAAAATATATTTTTGTGCAAGTGTGTGCATGAAATAACACCAAAAAGAGAGAAAAGATTTTGTGTATAAGTGTTGTGCACTGATATCAAAGAAAAAATTTCTTATTCCTTTCTCTTCAACATTCTCCATTCAAGTTTCTGAAGCCGTGATACGCTCACACACAGTTACCATTCCCGGAATATAACGAAGAAGATCCTTGGTACAGACTAGGAGTATATTGTAAAGTGATGTAGCCTCCAAACGTTGGTATGTTTTTTTTTTCTTCTTCACTTTACATTGATTTCAATTTCCTATATATACATATATTTTATTATTGTAATGATATTATATGTATTAGTTCTGAAAAAATTATGATCCTAAGTTCACTGGTTACAGATCGTTTACGATTTGTACAAAATTAAAAAAAAAAACTATTTCCACTGCATTACCAGTGAACGGGGTTCCTACAGATGCTTGATATCATTGTCAGATAATTCTTGTAAATTCTTCCATACACATGATATCTTCCTCAGGTTGCGTTTGATTTTTTATCTGAAAACTGAACAACGCTGGATTGTACTGAAGACTGAATGGTGAGAGAAAACAAAAAATAGAAAACTGAAAAACATTTTTATTTTTTTCACTGAAAACGGAATATTACTGATAAGTTGTTTGTTTGTTTGTTTATTTTTTATTTTTTAAGTTACAAATATCTGAAAATAAATACATTTACATCCATGTTCTTTCAATTATTATTTGTTATATATTTACATTTTAATATATAACCACTGACTAATTTTATTTATTTATTTATTTATTTATTTTTGTTTGTTCTTTATTCTATAGTATTCTTGTTTTATTTTTATTTTTTATTATCTTGTTTCTATTTTTATTTTTTATTATTGAATTTTGAGAGACAATGTTAATAAACTAATATTGTTGCCTGTGATGATTTGAATCTTGTTGCCCGTGATGATTTGAATCTTGAACAGTAACTCATTTTATAAAGGTAAAAAATCTAACATATTGAAGTTTAAATTTTGGGTACAGAAATAATTTTGTTTTAGGTTATTTAAGTAATAATTTTTTTCAAAAAAAAAATATCTATGGGAGACTTTTCATTGGTGGCAATAGAGTCACTTTAAAAAATTAATAGGGTTGTAGATGAAGACAAAATTGGAAATATATTAGATTTGTGTGAGGATAAATTTGGAAATATAAAATTAATATCAATACGTTGTTTTCTAATTAAGTGAAAAGTGAAAATTTTTCATAGTGATTTTAGGAGTTATATAAATGATTTTATCATTAAAAAAATCAAACAAAACAACTAAATGAAACAAATTAAGTGTCATTAAGTATTAAGTGAGAAAATCAAATAGGCCCTCAGACTTCTATAATATTTTATATGTGTATAAGAAGCAAATTTTAAGGTTTAAGAGTCAATGATTTTTATTTTCAAGAAACAGATTACAAGAACGTGAGTTATTAATTTATTTATTTTTGGAAAACGAATGCGGGTATCAATAAATTTACTTTGTAGATTTTTTTTCCTTAAATTGTATGTATCTTTTAGTAATTTTGAAAAAGAAAAAAAAAGAATGCTACATAATTAAAATGGTGGGGCATAAATTGGCCGGTAGAGGGTGTTCTAATAGCACTACTCTTTTGTTATTATCTTTTATATTTTAATTCTTTCCGTATTCTTTCTCTTCCTTCATGCTGAAAGCTCCCTTTCTCTTCTTTGTTTACCTCTCATAAAATCCGATTCCATTTATATCTCTTTCTCTCTCCATAAAGATCTACTTTCTATTTGTGAAAGTTGTAGAAATGTAAGGTTTGACCATACTACCATGTCCCAATTATTGTGGAAGTGTTTTATGAAATTGTAGAACATCTCACACAGTGTCCTGATTGAATGGGCTTATACGCTACCCTGTCCAATGCTGTTCATTGCTTTCTTGCTTATGCTAATTTATCATGTGAATTTTTTTGGTAATTGTTAATCGATTTTTGCTATGAATGTATTATTGGAAAAATTCCATCATGTGGGGCCACACATATAAATATTAAATGTGTTATGCTATCTTTGGTTAAGCCTAAATTAAAGTGATCTAATTAAGATTTTAAGTATTAAGGCTTAAAGGTATAATTGTCATGGAATTAATGTGTAGATACCAGAGTGCTATTTCTAATTTGATGAGGGGCCGAATATAAATAGCAAATCATATAATAATATGTTTATTATATATATTAGGGTTATGGTCCCTTAAATTACACGATATATTTGTTTTGTCTGTATCCCTATCAACAGAGTAAAATAGAACACTTTAGGGTTCACAAAGGTCGTGATAATTTGGAAGAATTTGGAAGATCACAACCCAACCATCAAACTCTGGCAATGGATTCAGGTACGCTTCCGTTATCGATTATCTCCACTTTTCTCTTGAATTGATATGTGTTAGTAATATGTATACATAGGGTTTGATTAATTATGATATAGAAACATGTTTAAGTTGTGATTCAGATTAATTATGTACCTACGCATATTGATTTGTATTACTCAAATTCTTTAAAGTGGTATCAGAGCCACCCATGATCGATTCTTGAGAATTTAAGGGATTTTAGAGATTTGTTGTGTTTTTCAACCACTATTATATGATATATGTTGTTTTATACATCAGTTCTTGGTACCAAATATATTGTTTGATATACGTTATCTGATGTATTGGTTGAGAACAACAATATTTGGTATTATTTGTTTGTCTTTTGGTGATATGTTGGGAGTTCACGTTTTCATCTAGATAAAGAAATAAAGAAATATTCTATATTGTTTGTTCTTTATTTAGATTTTGATCTTCTGTTTGAGTTTTTTTTTTTTAAAAAAATTGGATTTGCTTTTGAGTCAACGGGTTTTCTCACCCAACCCGGTTTCCATCTCGCACAATGCCTATTTTCCAGTGAGATTATGCATGCTTTGCAGCGAGGAGGTCGACCGCTGGTCGATGTCCATGATCTGGTCCAAATCGAGCGACCTTCCGTTACTGTGCAACCGTTCGTTCGATCGGTGTTGATCGATCGTCGATCTTTCTCCGATCTGCGTTTACAGATCGTCTGCTGCTTCCCCATCGTTCACTGCCTTCCGGTGACAATCTGGTGGCGGCAGCGCACGAAGAACTAGGGTTTACAGAGATTTTTTTTTGCTCAGGCATTTATCTTGAAAATTAGATATTCTTAAGGGACTGTTTTGTAATTTTTTTAGGCTATTGTGTGATTTTGATAAAGTTTTAGAATTGATTTATAATTACCAAAACTTAATGGGCCCATTAAAAATTATGAAAAAGTTTTGGGGTAGATTTATAATTACTGTATAGTTAAAGGGACATTTTGTAAATTTAAAAAGTTTTGGGCTAAATTTTAATAATCAAAACTTGGGGGGCATTTCTATAATTTTACAAAATCATGGACAGTTTCGTAATTTTGACAAAATTAAATAAAAATTTATTTATTTTTATATTAAGTATCGACTAAAATTCAAATATTTTGGTATATTTTTATGGTTAAATAAGTTGATCTATCATTTAAAATGAACTAATTGAAACAAGATGTCTCAAAAGTGACCCTTATTGTATGGATTGTTCATGAGGGATGTTGGATGTTTGGGTGAATGTAAATTCATGCGGGTATTGGCCGGCCCAAAGGAAGGTTAATATTTGGCCGATTGCATACACACATGTGGTGGTAAACATGTGACAATTATAAAATTTTACATGTGAATAATAAAGTTGATCCAAAGATAGATTTATTATTTGACATAAATTATTGTCGATGTTTGATCACTACTTACAATTAATATTACTATCCAACGACTTGATATTAAGGTTGTGCTAGGTATCTTGAGATGAGACTTACCATTATTTGAATTTGTTGATTATTGAATTTGCTTATTAATATGAACATGTTTGTTTGTTTGTTCTGTTCTCTTTACAGCTAGTGTTTCTACTATATCTGATAATATCAACTCTATACCTATACTTATTAGGACAAACTTTAAGGATTGGAAGGAGAACATATAAATTGTTCTCGACTGCATGGATTGCACTTCGGATTGTGCAATTCGTTTCTCTTACGGATGCAAGTTCTTCTGATGACAGGAAGAACTTTGAGAAATGAGATCGCTCAAATTATATGAGTCATATGATCATAAAGCGCGGCATTCCGGAGGCATTTAGGCGTAAGGTATCTAAAAAGATAACCAAAGCCAAATAGTTCCTAGCCAAAATTGAAAAGCGTTTTGCAAAAAACAATAAGGCAGAAACAAGCACGCATTTGTAAAGCTTGATTTCTATGAAGTACAAAGACAAAGGGAACATTAGGGAGTACATTATGGAAATGTCTCATATTGCTTCTGAGCTTAAGGCACTGAAGCTCGAGCTGTCTGACGACTTGTTCACGCATTTGGTATGAATACCACTTCCTGCACAATACAACCAGTTTAAGGTCAATTACAACTGTCAAAAGTAGAAATGGACTCTTAATGATCTCATTTCTTACTGTGTGCAATATGAAGATAGACTGAAGCGAGATAGAACTTAAAGTGCTCATTTGGCTAGCATCTTTAAGGATTAGGTCAAAAAAAGAAAGAATAATGAACCCGCTAAGGGTCCAGCTCAAAAGAAACAACAACAGGACCAAGAGGATTGTTTATTTTGCAACAAGCCTAGACATGTGACGAAGGATTGTACCAAGTATCATGCTTGGTGTGCAAAGAAAGATACGTTCCTTACTTTAGTCTTTTATGAGGTAAATTTAGCTTCAGTACCTAGAAACATGTGGTGGTTAGATTCTGATGCTAGTACTCACACCAGTGTTTCTATGTAGGGTTGCCTGAACTACTGAAAGCCAAGTGATGCTGAAAGACAAATCTTTGTGGGCGATGACAAGTCAGTAGAAGTGGAGGCAATAAGGCATTTTAGGTTGTTATTAGGAACTGGTTATTATTTGGATTTACCAGATACTTTTATTGTATCATCTTTTAGATGGAATTTGGTTTCAGTTTCTTTATTAGACAAGTCTGGTTATTATTGTTCATTTGGAAGCAATCAATTCGGTTTATCAATAAATTCAAATGTTGTTGGAACTGGTTCACTATGTGTATATGACAACTTATATTTGCTTGATACAATCGTTTCTTATAATGAAACCTTGCATGTGGAATCATGAGGTATTAAACGCAAACTAAGTAAAGAAAATTCAGCCACATTATAGCCCAAACGCTTAGGTCACATCTCTAAAACTAGAGTTGAGCGGCTTGTGTTAGATGGGATTTTAGATTCCTTTGACTTTACAGACTTTGATGTTTGTGTTGATTACATTAAGGGAAAATAGTCCAAAATAAAGAAATTAGATGCCAACAAAACTACAGATGTCATAGAATCGATACACATAGACATCTATGGACCATTCCCTACAGCTTCCTGGAATGACCAACAGTATTTCATATCATTCATAGATGATTACTCTTTCTATAGGTACCTATTTCTTATTCATGAGAAATCACAGTCTTTGGACGTGTTCAAAAAATTTAAATCTGAAGTTGAGAACCAACTCAACAAAAGAATAAATAGTGTCAGGTCTGACCGTGGTGGTGAATAATATGGTAGATATGACAATTCAGGTGAACAACGTCCTTGACCGTTTGCTAAATTCCTAGAGGAATGTGGAATTGTCCCACAGTACACCATGCCAGGATCACCTAGCATGAATGGTGTAGCTGAAAGGTGAAACCGGACTTTTAAGGAAATGGTAAGAAGTATGATTAGTCATTCCTCCTTACCAGAGTCACTCTGGGGAGAAGCACTCAAAACAACAGCTTATATTCTGACCAAAGTGCCAACTAAAGCAGCTGCAAAAATGCCTTATGAGCTTTGGATGGACAGAAAGCCTAGTCTAAAGTATTTTCACATATAGGGATTTCCAGTTGAGGTAAGGATTTACATGCCACATGAAAAGAAATTGGACTCCAAAACCGTGAGCAACTACTTCATTGGGTACTCTAAGCGATCTAGAGGCTATAAGTTTTATGATCTCACACTTAGGTCAATTTTTGAGACGGGAATTGCAACATTTTTTTTTTGAGGATGTTGAATTTAGGGGGAGAAATAAGGTTAGAGACATTGTCTTTAAGGAAGAATCAGTTTCGATTTCCACTATCGTTTTTGATGATGTGCTGGTTTCTATACCTATCACTGATCAAGAAGCGAATCTGGATCCTCAACCAGACAGTGTTGAACAACCCCCATTCAAGATGAGGTAATTGTTTTCGAGGAACAACCTCAACAACCCCAAGAACCAGTTCCATTAAGGCGATCCACTAGAGAAAGGAAAAATTTTATTTCAGACGATTTTCTCGTATATCTCCAAGAATATGAGAAAGACATTGGAATGATAGAAAATGATCCAATCAACTTCCATCAAGCCATGAAGGGTTCTAACTCTCAAAAGTGGATTGATACAATGAATTAGGAGTATAAGTTTATGCAAGACAATAAGGTTTGGGAACTTGTCCCATTACCAGAAGGTGCGAAGCCTATTGGTTGTAAATGAATATTTAAAAACAAAATGGATTCAAAAGGTAATATGGGGAGGTATAAGGCTCGTCTTGTAGCTAAAGACTTTACCCAAAAGGAAGGGATTAACTATAAAGAGACTTCTCTCTATGGTTTCAATGAAAGACTATTTTAAGACAATCATGGCACTTGTTGCACATTTTAACATTGAGCTACATCAAATGGATGTCAAGACAACGTTTCTCAATGGTGACATTGATGAAACTATTTATATGGTGCATCCAGAAAAATTTGAATCGAGAGACCCAAAGACTATGGTTTGCAAATTGAAAAAGTCCATCTATGGACTCAAGCAAGCTTCCCGTCAGTGGTACCATAAGTTTCATCAAGTGGTTATCTCATTTGGTTTAGAGATAAACACCGTTGAAATGTGGTATCTTAGAGGTTTTGGATTGTAATTGGAGAGTTTGGGGCTGAAGGGTCATGGTAGAGGTGCTTTCTAAAGAGTTGAAATGGTGTATTTATATGTTTGGAAATTAGGGCACGAAAACCTAAGCCAGAGCTAATATGGAATGCTTGGGCGTTGTACAGGTCGCTGTACATAGGGTGCATGTACAACGTCCACCTACTGGATTGCGAGCGATCTTGGATGGGTGTTGTACTTATGATTCTTATACTGCAACCGTTCTTAGATTAAGATTCATAAATTTCTATTATGGCCCCAAATTCTTTTTTTTTTTACCAAAATACCATTATAAGTCTAGGAATTTGCACAAGCTCAATTAAACCGTTAAATACTCGATTTATACTAAACAAATTTAACGCAATTGATAGAAATGAAGGCTACACCAATTGTAGAAATAGAGTTATCCAATACCCCTAAACCTATCTCTTGCTCATCCCCGAGCAAAACCGATGCAAACGGAAAAAATGATAAATTAACCTACTCAAAACTAAGCAAGGAGAACACTACTCAGCATGTGTCACAAGCATATTTTCTACCGAGTCAACTAATGATGAGATGCGACGTTGGGTGAACTATGTTTTAGTAAAGAGAGATGCCAAGATATATAGACCAAGGTGCTACAACACTAAAGATTACAATTCCTGACATCTCAGCGGTGTCAGTTTCAAAAGTATCGAACACAAGAGTCATTAGATAACATTTCGTTTTGACATCTAAGCCTTTTAAGATTTCTCTCATTTTTTCACACCGAACCCAGGCTCAATCATCAAACATATGCGAGTTGGAGTTAATGCACAAAGAATTTTCAAAGTTACTCGCATATGGGAAATTTTCAAGAACGCTTATATTTTCATGCAAATGGACCTCAAGAATGGAATCAAACATTAAGAACTCTCTTATTTTCAAGTTAGACCCCTCTTAAAGATCAATTAGGACTTCTTTTTGAGTGCAAGTGAAGTTGATATTGGATGGTGTTGGGTGGGTATGGTTTTTATTGGTAAGATTATGATCATGCTGGAGTCTTTTCCTTGGTACACTTTGCATATTCCCCTTTTTAGCGCTTAGGCGATCAATCGAATTTAAGAGCTTTGTAGATTTAGTAGTTGCTTTTCATTGTGCAACACTTTACATTGGATTTTTAAGGCTTTTTATTTAATATATCTTAGTACAATTTACACAATGAGCCTAAGTACACGTAACTTGATTACATTTTGGTACATTTCATTTTGGGCTTCAATCTTCATGTTATCTAGTCATGATCATTGTTATGGGATGGTTTAGTGTGTGGGTCTAATGTGGTGTACATATAACATAGGGTGGATATGGTGATTGGGTTTAGTGTGTAGGTTTACAATCTTTGGATATATAAACACACACACACACACATACACGGCTTTGGAATAATTTGGGTAATTATAAGTAGCTACCACACACTGCTTACCTCATCTTTATAGGTAAAAGTCTAGCAAGAAAACAAGGTCAATCACACGAGGTCTTCTTTCGAAAATTTGTTCTTTATTGTTTAATGTATTGGAAAGAGGTCATTTTTCTCATGCCTAATATCTACATGATGAGTGTTTAAAGAATAGAATTGAAATTCACTCTTGTGGACGTAATTTTAAGACAATGAAGCTCACATGGGTAGTCTCCACTAATGATCTAGGCATCTCGGGTGCGCAACCTCATTCACTAAAACACAATGAGTCCGGTAGGGTATTTGTAAGCAATATGGTGCAGCTTTGGCCAACATGACCCTAAAATGATGCATGACATACCAAAAATACCTATAACGACTCGGAACAAAAGCAACTCAACAAGCAACTCTTGTTGCTCAAAATTTTTGACTCAAAAATGGTAGAAATTTGACTCGAAAACACGCAATCATGCAAAAATTTAAGATAAGGCATACAAAACAATCAAGCAAGACACACAAAAACAAACCCGATCACAGAATGGCCACACCCCAAACCTAAACGAAACATTGACCCCAATGTTTGTACATAGGAAATGAATGAACATTGTAGGCTTAGAAGCAGAAAAGAGGCTAAACGCAACGCTACTCAACAAGCAAGCATAACCAAACCTTACAACTAGGCACAATACATCTCCACAAATCTAGACTAAATAAAAGCTAAAATGATATGCAGAGAAAATAAGTGCTAAAGAGAGACAAAATATTAACTAAATAAAATAAAGTTACAAAGAAATAAAATCAACCGAGTTTGAAAATCCCCAAAAGTTGCTAACTAAAAGTACAAGCAAAATAAAGTCAACAAAGTTGGAACAAAAGATGGCATGAAAATGGTTGCTTCGGTCAATCATTTTGCATGGGATCCTTTCCATTCCTTCCCCTCTCAATCTCCTTAACTGTCATAATGTCAGGCACATAGTCTCCTCTTGAGAATCCCTAGCTCTTCTAGTAAGTCTGGAGGTTCAGCTGGTTCCTCATATCGATGTTGTCGGCTTTGATATCCTCCATCTTCACCTCATGCTCCACCCTGTACTCATAAAACTGCTGGGATAGGTTATCGACCTTTCTTTCTATACGGGTCTGGGCTGTCTGAAAATTACCAAATGCCGTCACCAAAAACTGTAGCTGCTCTAGCATCTGGTTGTTTTTCTCAAGGCCTTCTACATCCATCTTATCTCTAGAAACTTCAAAGTCATAATCTTTCTCATTCGACTCCCCATGTCTGGAGTCTCCGTCATGCTGGTGGAGACATTCCAAGAACGCAAATTTAGGTCACTCTTATCACCCAAGGATATCTCATCATTATCATACTGTGGAACACCAGCCTTCTTGCACAGTATGGTAATTAGGTAGAGGTAGGGGTAGGGGATGGGCTTCTTCAATGATTTCTTCTTTTGCTTGAGGTCAATCTCCCTTGCTCCAATGATTTATGCTTTCATGATTTTTCCAATATCGATCAAGCTCTCTGTGAGATAGCAACCCAACAACTTTGCCTGCTTCACTGAAATTGAACTTGGGTGGGATACGGGCCTCAAAGAAGCTGAGTTGAAGAGGTTCATTAGTGCCATATCCTTGGTCAAGTCAGATTGCCTAATCGGGTGCTTCTTATCTCAGACCACATATTCATTTCCTCTTAGTAGCTTAGCAAATTCCACTAAATTTCCATCAAATGAAGTAAGACCAAGATAGAGGATATCTTGGCTTACCGGATCTGTGCCGAAATACTCATTGATCTTCTATTTTGAAAACTTCACTTCAACATTTCTGACCAGCATACCTCTTCCTCTTGTGAAGTTTTAGAGGACCATTCTTGTATAAAACTCCCTAACTACAGTGATGTTGGTCAATCCGGGAGTCACTACATAATTTTCCCACTTCCTTGCTCTGATAATGGACGGGATGATATTTCCATTTAGGGAGAAAATCTAAATCCCTCTTTCAAAGATGATCGATCGATTCACAAGAATTGCTATTCTTGCATTATATTCTCTGTTATGCACACAAGGGCCCAATTCTTGACTTCTGCCTCTTGAAGAACCCTCACCGGCTCTAGAACATTTGTTACCCCATGTCTTGGTCATTTTCAGCACAAATGGGCAGCACTTCGACTGAAATTTTAGAAATCCAATGCCAAACTGTATTCCCAAACTCAACAAATGATCACAACTACCCTTAATCTAGCACTTCAATATGATAAGGCAACCCAAACTTCCAAAATGAGTGTCAAAACTTTGAAAACAACCACCAGTTCTACCAAATTTGGCCTTACTTAAGTATCCAACCAAAATCATGCCAAAATTTGCCCAATCACGAAATTAAACATGCAATAATCATAACCCATGTACTTGCAGCAAATATGGACCAAAATCAACAACAATATTGCACCAATTTTACTTAGAATCAAAAATCCCCAAATTCTTGCCCTAGGTTACTTGAATCACACAATGGAGTAATTATGGAAGAAAGTGGAACAAAATAGATGAAGAATGGTGATGATTATACCAATTTTGGAGAGGAAGCCTTGAGAGAAGAAGATGAGATCGTTTTTGAAAACTTTGTATGAATGTTGCTTTGATCGCTCGAAGCCAATTTTAAAATGCAAATCTGGGTAAGGCGATGTACGTATAGTGCCTGTACAATGACCATGCCTATTTTACCTTGAAACGGTGCATTTTAGGTAAGTGGTGGGCCCCCAGATTTGCATAGGCATTGTACGTATAATGACTGTATAACGCCTGTACAACTATTTTGATCCAGACTCTTGGCACTCTTCAGTTGCTCTTCGGTTGCTATTTATAGAGCGATTTTCTGGGTTCCTGACCTTTGTACTTTCCTATTGCCTTAAGTCTTACTTGAATTTGGTCATGCACACTTATAATGCTTAACTGCAAACATCACTTGTATGGGCACAAAAATAAAAGTTCAAACTATAATGCCTAAAATAAAATAAAATAAAATAAAATAACAATTGAAAATACTAAAACTTAACACAATTTAGTTTTTTCCATACCCCCAAACCTAATTTGCTCAACGGTCTCATTGTGTCCAAAAGAAATCACAATGCACAATTCAAGCTCGGCGGGAAAAAACTCAATCTCATAAAATCTAACCTAGAAAACTAGAAATTAACTTATGAAAGCATTTAAATCTAAGTACTATTTACAAGATGATACCTCCCTTGTTGGCAATGGATCAAGTTGGTTCTTTGAGAAGAAACGTTTCCTTTGGCTCCTCAAATGCGCTCTCCGAACAGAGCTTCAATCATTGCCCGTTCACTTTGAACCTCTAATTTGCTCTATTTTCACTTTCCACGATTTCGTATGGGAATACTTGAGTGACGGTATAGGGATCCATCGACCGGCTTTGAGCTTCCCAGGAAATAAACGGAGCCTTGAGTTGAAGAGGAGGACTTGATTCCCCACTTGGATATTTTTCTGCACTATTATTCTATTGTGTCACTTCTTGGCTTTCTCTTTATAGATTCAGGCATTTTCATACGCCTTAAGCTGTATTTCATCAAGTTCATTAAGTTGGAGCAATCTCTTCCCACTGCTTGCATGTCAAAGTTCAACTTTTTAATTGTCGAATATGCCTTGTGTTCAAGCTCAATCGGAAGGTGGCATGCCTTCCTGTAGACATGCCCAATGGGGTTTTGAAGGCCGTTCTATATGCCAATAAAGCATTGAGTTTCTTAGCCCAATCTTTTCATCGGTTTTCCATCGTCTTTTTGAGAATGCTTTTGATTTCTTGATTTGACACCTCTGCTTGGACATTTTCTTGAGGGTGGTAAGAGGTAGTGATGCGGTGCTTCACACCATACTTCTTCAATAAAGCTTCAAGTAATGTGTTGCAAAAGTGAGAGCCTCCATCATTAATGATCACTCTTGGAGTATCGAATCTTGTAAATATGTTCTTTTTGAGGAACCTTGTGACCACATTGGCCTCATTCTTTGGTGTGGCTATAGCTTCCACCCACATAGACACGTAGTCCACCGCCACTAAAATATATTGGTTACCATAAGAGCTTGGGAATGGTCCAATGAAATCTACACCCCACACATCAAACAATTCCACTTCAAGCATTACATTGAGCGGCATCTCATCCCTCTTACTAATATTACTGATCCTTTGGCACCGGTCACATGCTTTGATAGAGCTCCTTGCATCTCGAAAAAGTGTAAGCCAATAAAATCCTGATTGAAGGACTTTCCTTGCCGTTCTAGTTGCTCCAAAGTGACCTCCATATTTCTTTACATGAAAAAGCATGTGAATATCCCTAATCTCCTCATCGGGTACACATCTTCTAATGAGTCCATCACTACAAACCTGTAAAAGGAATGGCTCATCCCATAAGTATGACTTTGCATATGAGCGGAACTTCTTCTTTTGGTGGAAAGTCATTTCCACCGGCATGACCTCACTTGATAGAAAAATCATAAAATCAGCAAACAAATGAGTCGTTAGTTCTTGGACCACTAGTAATTGCTCATCTATGAAATGTTCATTGTTTGGATTTATAGTTTCCATTTATTCTCCCCTCTCCAATCTTGAAAGGTGATCTGTCACAAAATTCTCCGATCCTTTCTTATCACGAATCTCCAAGTCAAACACTTGAAGCAAGAGCACCTACCTAAGCAACCACAACTTAGAATCTTTCTTTGCAATCAAGTATTTGATTTGCCACATGGCCGGTGTACACAATTACTTTTAAGCCCACTAGATAATGAAGGAATTTATCAAACACAAACACAATTGCCAAAAGTTCCTTTTCTGTGGTGGCATAGTTCACTTGAGCATCATTAAGCGTTTGGCTTGCATAGTAAATCACATGGAGCCTATTATATCTTCTTTGTCTCAAAATGGATCCCACCGCAAATCGCTCGCATCACACATGAGCTCAAATGGAAGATCTCAATCGGGGCCCGATATTATAGGAGTGGAATTGAGCTCCTTCTTCAACTTCTCAAATGCAAGGAGGCATTTTCATCAAAAATAAAAAGGTTATCTTTCACTAACAAGTTGCAAAGGGGATTTGTGAATTTGGAGAAGTCTTTGATGAAACGTCTATAGAATCCAGCATGTCTATGAAAGCTTCTAATGCCCTTGATTGAGGTGGGATGAGGTAACTTCTCTATTAATTTTATTTTAGCTCGATCTACTTCAATTCTTTTGGATGAAGTTTAATTGCCTAACACATTGTCCTCCTTCACCATGAAGTGGCAATTCTCTCAATTTAACACCAAATTGCTCTCTTCACACCTTTTCAAAACTAGTCCCAAATTCTTCAAACAATTATCAAACGAGGATCCAAAAATCGAGAAGTCATCCATGAACACTTCTATAAACTTTTCCACCATATCCGAGAATATTGGCAGCATGCACCGTTGGAATATGGCCGGTGTATTGCACAACCCGAACGACATCCTTATGTAAAAGTGCCATAGGGACAAGTAAAAGTGGTATTCTCTCGGTCTTCGGGATCAATAGGGATTTGGTTGTAACCAGAATACCCATCAAGGAATCAATAGTAGTCATGACAGGCTAACCTCTCCAACATTTGATCTGTGAACAAGAGTGGAAAATGGTCCTTCCGAGTGGTGTCATTCAACTTTCGATAATCTACGCATACCTTCAACCTGTGATGATTCTTTGAGGGATCGAATCATTGTTTTATTTGGGACCACCGTGATCCCTCCCTTCTTTCGGACTACTTACACCGGACTAACCCACTTACTATCCAAAATTGAACAGATAATACCCGCATCTAATAACTTCAAGATCTACGCTCTTACCACTTCTTGCATATTAGGGTTTAACCTTCTTTGATGTTCCACCAAAAGCTTGTGATCTTTTTCCATTAGTATCTTGTGCATGCACAAAGTAGGACTAATACCTCTTATATCCAAGATGGGCCAACCCATTACCCTCTTGTGATCTCTTAAAACTCTTAGCAACTTCTCTTCTTTAAGTCTTGTCAAGGAATCAGAAATGATGACTAGAAGTGAAGATGACTCCCCTAGTAAAGCATACCTCCAATGAGTTGGTAGTTGCTTCAACTCTAGTTGAGGGGGTTTCTCAATGGATGAGGGTAGCTTGGTTTTCCTAACTTTGAGTTTTTCAAAACAGCACCTATTTCACAAATTCTTCACGGGTAGGGAGCTCAAATGCAATGCACACTCCGCTATGTCCACATCTTCATCATCTTCATTTGCACCATGCACAATGCACAATGCAAGCCTCTAGTGGTTTTTTAAGACTCCCCTTTTGAAAGTACTCTTGAATCATAGGATCAATCACTTCAATTCTCGAACAACTCTCGGCCTCTCTAGGCATTTTCATGGTCTTCCTTAAGTCAAATTCAACCTTGTCATCCTCAACCCGCAAAGTCATTTTGTCATCCTTCAAATCAATCAAAGCACCCATCATTTTTAAGAATGGTCTTCCCAAAAGTAACGGGATCTTAACATCTTCCTCCATCTCAAGAATAGCAAAGTCTACGGGGAAGTACAAACTCTCCATCTTCACTAGCACATCCTCTAAGACCCCTTTTGGGTATTTGATTGATCGATCCTCTAAATGTAGTGTAATGTGCGTTGGTTTCACCTCTCCAACATTCAACATCTCAAACACCGAAAAGGGCATCAAATTGAGGCTCGCCCTTGGGTCGATCAACGCCTTCCCAAACTCCGATGTGCTAATAGTGCTTAGAATGGTGAACTTTCTAGGATCTTGTAATTTTAGAGGCAACTTTTTCTGTAGTATTGAACTACACTCTTCATTTAAAGACACCATTTCAGAATCCTCCAATTTCTTCTTATTTGCCAAAAGCTCCTTAAAAAACTTGGTATACTTGGGCATTTGCACCAAGGCCTCAGTGAATTGTATGTTAATATGAAGCTTCTTGAAAATATATAAGAATTTGGCAAAATGTTGAGCATCTTTATGTTTCCTCAATCGTTGATGGCAGGGAATGAGTGGCGCATATGCCTTCACTTGTGGTCGTATAGTCAAATCTTGAGAAGTATTTGGGAGAACATTAGCTTGGTTCTCTTCCTCCGATTGGTCTTCAAATGTCTTGTCATCTTCAACCGTGACTTCTTTTCCTTTCCCAAAGTCTTTAGGAAGCTCAACTTCCTTTCCACTTCTCAAGGTGATTGCCTTGCATTGTTCCTTGGGATTGACCACCGTGTCACTTGGCAAGCTTCCTTGTTGGTGAGCTTGAGACTCCCTAGCCAATTGACCAATTTGCACTTCAAGATTTTGAATTGTGGCTTGTGAATGTTGTGCAATTTGATCAACTTTGGTATAGAGTTTCTTCAGTGCCAAGTCTTGGGTTTCCACTCGATTATCAAGCTTAACAATATACTTGGACAACAAGTTTTCAATTGTAGGCTTTCTCTCAGCTAGGTTTTGGTGGGGTTTTTGGTTAGAAATGGCTAGTTATGGTGGAGTGAATCCAGGTGGTTTGAATGTTGTTTGGTGTTGTTGGAGTTGTAGGTTGTCTTTCCATGAGAAATTTGGGTGATTTCTCTACCCCGGGTTTTAGGTATTGGAATAGGGGTTATTGTTTACGTTAGGGTAGGGAAATTTTTTGTTGTAGTTCACAAAGGAGACTTGTTCCGTGGATCTGGTTGTAAATGGGTTTCCCGCTTGGTAATCTACGCTTGTATAAGGCCCCGAACACAAATCACAATTCACCGTATTCACTTGGGCTGTACTAGAGCTTGCCAACTTGCTAACTTGGTTGGACAAAGCCTCTATTTGAGCTTGTATTACGGTCATTTGATCGATTGCCAATACATCGGGTGCTTTCTTTACCATCTTCCGGTCACTCCCTCAGTGACTATTTGTAACAGTCATGTCTTCTATCAAGTCATAGGCCGTATCCATTGACTTGTACATTAGGGAGCCACCCACCGAAGCATCCATAAATTGGCGAGTGATTAAGTTCATACCCCTATAGAATTTCTCTACAATAGACCATTTCGGTATTCCGTGGCATGGACACTTTTTCTTATATCTCTCTCATGCTTCATATAAAAACTCCAATTCATATTGGGTGAATTCATGAACTTCATTTATCAATTAAGTCGTCCTTCCGGGAGGGAAATACTTGCTTAGGAAGGCTTGGGCCAACATATCCCATGTAATGGTCGATCTTGGTGCCAATGAGTCATACCAAGCCTTAGCTTGGTCTTTTAATGAAAAAGGGAAGGTCCTCAACCGAATAACATTGTCCGTCGCCCCATTGATTCTAAATGTTGAGTAAATTTAGTCAAAATTCCTCAAATGCCCATTTGGATCCTCACTCGGTAAACCACCAAATTGTCCCATTATCGTCATTATTTGAAAGACATGGGATTTGATCTCGAAGTTATTCGCGGCTATCGTTGGGAGTTAAATTGGTGGCATGTTTTAATCTACCATTGGCATCACAAAATCTCTCATGACCCTCTCATGTTCTCTATTTTGCTCATTTTGCCTCTCTTAGGCTGCAGTTAGGATTGGATTTTGGTCCTCCACACCCCTTTCCATGGCTAGTCTTTGAATCCTTCTATTTCTCTGGACCGTTCCCTCAATATCCGGATCGAACCTCAAATCTTGTAAATTGTTGCTCATTGTACTATGATGCATACAAGAGCAACCGCCTACAAACACAAAGAAATAAACACGAAGTAAATGATCTAAATTAGTAATAAATCAACTAGTAGTGATATCAATAAACCGCTCAATCCCCAACAGCGGCGCTAAAAATTGATCACTCCTAAATGAGCACCCGCAATAGTACGGAGCCGTAAGAGTAGTACAATGATAATAAAGTTTGTTCAACAAGGATTGGTGAATTTATTACCACAATTGATTGATTGACTACTCTTTAGACAAGCAAATATTTGATGACTAAATTATACTACTAACACCAATTAAATTAAACTACTACTATAATACAATTAATGAAACTTAAATAAATTAGTAGACAAGGCAAAGTCACACACAAGCAAGTAATTGAATTTCTATTAAGAAACTAGGATAAGACCTTGGATCAACCTAACCAATTCTTACCAACTTATAGACACACCATTAAGGATAAATTATGCAAGTGCGAATGTAGACTCGTAAACCCTCTATTAGTCTCTACTCTCTCTTGAATAATAGAAACAATACTTATATGCACCAATAACCTATCTCTCCATGGTCATTTGAAGTACATACAAGTTCATTAAGCTTAGTGGTTCACTAAGTGAGTTCTAGAGACTAACCTCGAGCGTTTCTACCTTACTAGACCTCTATTATGCATTTCATCAAGCACGTTGTGTGCTTCTCCTCTCGGTGCATCACACAAACCAAAGAGACACTAAGTGCTAGATAAACACTCAATGCTAAGTAAAGCATGAAACACAAAAAATATGAATAAAGTGGTGGTCTTTATTAGCAATTCATGGTAAAGGTTTCATCTTTGCCTTAGCCAAGATGGATTTAGTTCATAATATAAGAAATGGCCATACATGATGTGAGATAAATACAAGTCATGAGTGAAATACAAGTAATAATAAAGAAAGTAAGAGAAAGAGTAAACTAAATGAAGAACTTCTCCTATCTTGCTTGGATGTGCTAGTCTTCTTCTTTCATTGACTCCTCTTGCTCCAAGATATGGTTGTTTTGGGTGAGAAGATGGGGTTTTAAGTAGTTGGTAAGGTGAGATTTAAGTCTAGATGGTGGTTTTATGAAAGTTTAAGGTGATTTGGTGAAGGTATTGGGTGATTTAGTGAAGGATTTGGGTGAAATGTAGTGCCCTGGAGGTTTTGGATTGTAATGGGAGAGTTTGGGGTTGAAGAGTCGTTATAGAGGTGCTTCCTAAAGAGCTGAAATGGGGTATTTATATGTTTGGGAATTAGGACACGAAAACCTAAGCTAGAGCTGATGTGGAATGCTTGGGCGCTGTACGTAGGGCGTTCTTACAACGTCCACCTACTGGATTGCGAGCGCTCTTGGATGAGCGATGTACATAGGGCGTTTATACTGCGACAGTTCTTCGATTAGGCTTCAAAAATTTCTATTATGGCCCCAAATTCTTCATTGTCTTACCAAAATACCGTGTAAGTCTTGGAATCTACACAAGCTCAATTAAACCGTTAATTACTAGATTTATACTCAAAAAACGAACGCAATTGATAGGAAATAGAGGATACACCAAGTGTAGAAATGAGAGTTATCAATATGGCATGACTTATTTTACATTGATATAAGAAATATAATTTTCCTCATCTAAGACGTTCATACACTTCAATATTTTCACAAACATTCAAAATGACATAATTATTATGTTTTACATATTTATGCTTGAAAAAAAGTACACATTGTGTGAGCCATCAATTAGCAATTTGAAAAGAAAATTCACATTAGTACGCTTCTAGAATATCTCCTATGTAGCTAGTTTTCTAAAGTCGGGTATCTCCTATTTAGCCAATGTTAGGGCGTATCTTGTAAGTGTTTTAGTCCTCTAAAGCCATTGCATATCGATATGATGGCAATTTGGTTTGTCCCTTGCTCTGTCATCTTCAGCCTCTAAGGGCGTGGCTAGCCTTGGGGATGCGTCCGTTCATCTCCCCACGTCTAAATCAACATTTTGTATAATCATGTCGAGTCACTAGTGAGATAGCAGTATGATGATGAGAAAGCCAGCTCCTGAAATACCATATATCCGTGGTCAAATTTTTTGAACTCATCAAAGCTTGCACAACCAGGACTCAGTACAATAACATCCTCTGCATATTGACAAATGGTGAGATAAATTTGACAGATACAATTAACAAAAGCCGAAATCTATATGATCAGATAATAAGTTTTGCAATGCAATTTTCAAATGTGTGAAGTAAGGTTAACAAAACCAGGATCATTATTTGAACAATTATAACAATATGGAATTCGAAAAAATATAGAACATCAACAATGTAAGATGTAACAAATCTCTTTTTGGCAGCACAATCAAATATAAAAACAACAGACCGTTAGTCGTTTGGATCTTCAGGAATGTTAATTTTTTTTTCACTATCACATAAACCATAGAAAAGTAATGAACAAAAATGTAGTACATGGACAAAAATGATATGAAAATAACATTTTTAACGACAAATTTCATATAAGTGGCTAACATGGTTGTCATGAATAGTCCTGGATAATCAAGGAAAATCATGGCAGGTCATGTAAAACTATAGGAAAATCATGAAAAGTTCATGGAATGTCATAGAAAAAGATGGGAAAGAGGAAAATAAAAGCATGGAAACTAGAATAATTGGCTAACATGTTTGTGATGAAATTCATAGGAGATGAATGTCATGGTCAGGAGACATCATGGGAACAACTGAAAATACAAACACGGTTAAATGATCAAGGCTAACCTAGAGGGGAGGGAGGGGGGGGGGGGGGGGGGGAGGGGTTGAATAGGTTAGACACCTTTTTCGACTCCCTTAAGAACAAACAAAAGTTTGTCCCTCTAGATTGCTTGTATCACAATATATATATATATATATTAATTAAAAACACTTAATCAATATATAAAACAAGTAAAGTGTGATACAAACAAGTAATGGTAACACATACACAATCTATATTATAGAAAGGAAGTCAACTAACATAAAGAGATCTATCCATAGTATTCAAATAACAAGTACAATTATTAGAGAGATAGGGATAGAGAGAAGTTGACACAAGATATAACGTGGTAAACCTCCGAAGAGGAAACATCCATGGGCTAGCAGCCACCGGCAAACAAAATCCACTAGTAGATAAGACAAGTACAATCTCTCAAGTGACCCCTTCACCTAGAAACTACCCTCCTATCCTACTCATGAAGATGTCGCCCTAATGCTCAATAGTCTGAGGATCACACCTCTTGTCAAGACTTCCTCGCTCTCCTTATCTGGATCCTCACGACCTAAGGTAAGACTTCTTTCTCAACTATCCGAGTCCTCCCGACTCTAGTCAAGACTTCCTTGCTCACCTATCCGGATCCTCACGACCCTATGCAAGACTTCTTGCTCGACTATCCGAGTCCTCCAGACTCTAGCCAAGACTTCCTTGCTGGACAATCCAAGGGCCAAGACTTCTTGCTCAACAACATAGGTCTCACACCTATTGTCAAAACTTTCTTCTCACAAGGCATCTAGGTGATCATGAATACAAAACTCAAACAAGCACACAAAATAGAATGCTATGATCAACACATCCTATGGAAAATACTAGACATGAGCATGAATGCACAAATCACATATAGTCTAGTTAATCATGCATGTATAATCAATCTAGATCATGTAAGATATGTTCAATATTAATCACAACCTAGATACATGAATAGATCAAAACTTGAATCACAAGATATGTTCAATAAATCACTAGATCAAGTTTAAATCACATAAACCAAAAAACATGCTAAAAAAATATGACAAAGTCAATTAGATTTAAGCAAAAGTTCTAGAGCATATTCCTAATCATAGATTCAACCAAAACACATGAATAGCTCAAAAGTACATAAACACATCTATTATGTGAGAATTCGGCCAAGAGAGCCTAATACATGTGAGGAACTATTTTTCACAAAATCAATCAATCAAAGATCATCAAATAGTCCTAGAATGAAAGCTAGCACAATACAATCCCAAACATGTGAAAACATAGCCAAGATCAAAACCTAACTCAACATGTATGATTTCAATTGAAACTCAACCTAGCTTTGAAAGAGTTCAAAACTCAAATCAAAACACTTACAATATACAAATATATGTTGAAGAAGAAAACCCAAGGCAATAGAAAACTTTGAGAGAAATTCAATACCTTAGTTGATTTAGGTGCAGTCCCGTTTTTGTGTATTTAGACTCCAAAAACAGCAACAAAACTCACTCGAAACTTAAGAGAAAAGATGGAGGATAAATAGACAAACACTCTCAACTTCGAATCACTCAAATCAGAGTTCAAATGAAGAAGTTATGGTGTTTGGAAAGTGAGAAAATGTAGAGAGAGAAATTCTGCACACTAGTTCGAATTTCTTTTTTGAATGAAATGTGAGAGATAATGAGATTATAAAGGAGAGGAAAACAAATGAGCCAAAAGACAAAAATGACCCTCTTTGATATTGCTCCCCCGAGATGGCGTGTGGGCATCTCGGGGCAGCAAGGTGTTGCGGCCGAGATGGCCACAAACCATCTCGGGCTTGCACCACTCCATGGCCTTCGGCCATGGTGTAATCCCTTCGCGCTTCCCTCGTGTTCTTCGACCGTTCTCTGGCCTACGAACTCGAAATTCAAATCCGTTTGCGGATTACAAACCATAACTCTTACACGGATATGGAAATATAAGATACTCAACCCAGAATGCAATAATTCCACTCGATATACGAAGATGAAGATAATATATGCAACATGAGTTGAAAGTGCAGTATCTTTTGACTTAGAACTTGAAATCAATAGTATGAATCACCAAAATGACCGGAACTCAATCAAGAATGATTTAGGACTAAATTCAAGTTCAATATCCATGTTATACAAACATATACACACACAAACACAATTCACACTAGAATGCAAACTACATAGAGATAGTTTCCAATCATGCATATTCCAAAACATGTTATTTTCATATCAATGCATGAGCATTCATCTTCAAGTGTGTGAATGTGTTATATATGGTGCACAACGATGCAGGGACACACATGAATGAATTGTATGTGTGTGCCTATAATGGTGCACAACGATGCAGGGACACAAATGTATGAATTATGTGTGTGTGCCTAAGCCTTGTAAGAGAAAGATAAGGTCTTAGTATACCTTTGTGGAACCATATTGCATCCTTTCTCTTTGAAGACTTTGAACTTGCTTTGACTTGTTGTTCATTCTTCTTTGAAGCTTGAATCATCATGAATCTAAAAAATTAAATCATTACAAGTAAACATCATTTTGATATGGAATTAATGCCAACATAAACTAAAACCTAACAGTAGTTGACCTTTGGAAAATTCCATGTCAAAACACTTATACATTTACTACAAATATAAAAATGAAGATAGATCACAAAATCACTCCCTCACATTACAATGAGTAAGATTCCTATAACTAATCTTTACCAACTCTTGAACTTTATCTTGATCTTCTCTTGAAGCAACCTACAAATCATCTCAAAGCACAATGTATGTACAAGAGAAAAACAACAAATGACAACATATAATATGGATAAGAATATACAATTAAGTCCACAAATACATGTATCTCCTCCTCAATACATGCCAAAATACAAGAATTCTTAACCAAATCTTAAGACTAATTATTACATGTCATTGAAAGTTCAAAAGTTCACAAAAAAAAAAACTAAGTAACAAGCAACTCTCCAACAACTATTTCTCCCCATTTTTGACATGAAATGATGCCAAAAGGTAATAAACATACCATGAGACTCAAATACTAGCTATTAGATCCACCAAAGAAAGATTTGTGTGTAGTTGACCTAACATAGTGCTTGAGGTGTGGTCTTGAACTTGAGGCAATACACTCCTCTAACTCTTTTTTTCTAGCATCTTGTTTATCAACTATAGCACTAAGCTCATCAACCTTCTTCTTCAAATGTAAAGCCTAATCCTGAAGAATTTTTATGCTAGTCTCTTGACAATCAATTTGTGAACTACTAAATAGTCCAAAAGTATCACATGTCTTACCCTTATCCTTATATGACATGTATGACACACGTTTATCACTATATTTTTCCAAGGGTTGTACCAACACATCATCTCCATCTTCTCTACTCTTAACACCACCCCGTAATGCAAGCTTCTTATCTCCTATAGTTGAGAAAGCCGCATTATCTAAATAAAACATAAGTAAATCCCCAAGGTTTATAGGTTGATTAGTCACCAAGGCATATACTATTTTGATATTGTCTTTATTCAACTCGGTTGAATTCGAAGATCTAATAATATTAGTGCAAATGAATAGATGCCAAAATGCACTAGCCTTAGTTAACTCATGTCGACTAATATATGTTTTACCTTTCCACTCAAAAGAAGCATTGTCACAAAGAGTTATATCCATGATATTAAGATTCTCAATAACATCTACATCTAGAAAGTTTGAATCTATATGATTAGATAGCCCAAGAAACTTGTTAATGTTTTCCGGGTTAACTCTAAACACAACACCCTTAATCTCCATCAAGGCATCCAATAAGGTGGCATTCTCTTTATATTCAAGATAAAACTCTCTAACAATAGTATCATTCACTATTCCTAACATGCTCACCCAAGATTCCCAATTCCTATCCTTAATGCATTTAAGAACATAAGAATCTTTACATTTACCTAAGTCAATGCCTCTCTCTTGGAATATTCAAAGCTAGAAAGCAAGAATTCTCAACACAATTGATATATAGCCTCAAAGCTATCTCACATGTGCTTCTTATTTTAGTGATAAGAGCACTCACCCTCATCCACTTGTTCTTGGGTGTACCTACACAAACATTTCTAATATCATCATTGACAACAATGTTAAATCTAGTGTAAAGTCCTTCAATGACTTGATTAACAAGAATATCATTAACACACTCTTCTTTAACATTTTCAACACAAGGTTTGTCAAGTTGAACAAGATTAGTATTCTTTCTACCCCACAACTTCTTTTCATGCTTAGCAATATTATCATGTTTCTCAACCTTCAAGACCTTAGCATGTTCAAGTTGAAGTTTAATCTCCTTATCTCTAGATTCATTTCCTAATTTGCAAATTTCAATATATTTATAACACATAGGCTTAATGTGACCTATTGTGTTGCAATAATGACAAATTGGAATAAAAGATGAGATTGAACCTTTTGGAGTTGAACTAGCTTCACTAGGAGTTTGCAAAGATACCTTGTTCGCCAACTTCTTATTGGTTTTTGATCTCTCTTCTTGTGTGGTTTATTATCAATCACGACTTTATCAAAGTGAGTAGGAAGTGGTGCTTCCAAGAGCTTCTCTTCAACTACCAAGTCATCTTCACCACTATGAGAGTTAACAAGATTCCTAACACTAGACACACTTACCGAATCATTCACTAAGATACTCAACCCAGAAAATAATAATTCGACTCGATATACGAAGACGAAGGCAATGTATACAACATGAGTTGAAAGTGTAGTATCTTTTGACTTAGAACTTGAAATCAATAGTATGCGTAACCGAAATGACTGGAACTCAATCAAGAAAGATTTAGGACTAAACTCAAGTTCAATATCCATGTTATACAAACAAATACACACACAAACACAATTCACACTAGAATGCAAACTACATAGAGATAGTTTCCAATCATGCATATTCCAAAACATGTTATTTCCATACCAATGCATGAGCATTCATCTTCAAGTGTGTGAATGTGTTATATATGGTGCACAATGATGCAGGGACACACATGAATGAATTGTATGTGTGTGCCTATAATGGTGCACAACGATGCAGGGACACAAATGTATGAATTATGTGTGTGTGCCTAAGCCTTGTAAGAGAAAGATAAGGTCTTAGTATACCTTTGTGGAACCATATTGCATCCTTTCTCTTTGAAGACTTTGAACTTGCTTTGACTTGTTGTTCATTCTTCTTTAAAGCTTGAATCATCATGAATCTAAACAACTAAATCATTACAAATAAACATCATTTTGATTTGGAATTAATACCAACACAAACTAAAATTAACAACAACATCGGCACATCATGGAATGTCATGGTCAACCGACTTCATGGGAACATCGTGGGAAATGAATTCAAGGCTGGTCGGGAGACATCATGGAATGTCATGGCATTATCATGAAAAGTCATGGAAACATCATGGAATGTCATTGCAACATCATGGAAAGCATGAGAACATCATGAAAATCATAATGTAAAGTCATGGATACATCATGAAAATCATAGGCACATCATGGAAATCATAATGGAAATCATAATGGAAATCATGGGCACGTCATGGCAGGTCATGGAAAATGAATTCAATGCCAGCAGTAATGTCAAAGAAATCAAGGGGGGCCATGAAAAAAATGTAGGGAAAAACCGGTTCAAAGCGCAACGGAAGCGTGAAAAATCAAAAATTAAGGTTTGCGTATATCTAAAAATTTTACCTTTTAATAACAAGAACCTTAACCCTAGATTAATTGATGTATAAAAAAAGTATCGTACCATTTTTTTTCGTGTCGATTGAGCTAAATTGAATCCGTAAGATCTTCCAATCTAATCACGAAAGTGAGTCATCTAGGAGTGTGAGTTCCCATTCATTAAATTGTATACCTGAGGACGGAAACGAACAAAATCTTCTTCTTTGTTAGTCACAATAATCCTTTAAGAGAAAAACCAAGAACGTCCGGTCACTTTTGAATTATCAATCAATTTGATTGAAACTCGCGTGAACCTTGATTTGATTTGATGCAAAGTATACTTGTGTACTACCGAAAAGAAAAACATTCCCTCTTTTCTCTATGCTTGGTTGAATTCTTCACACAATGAGTTGGACAAAGTTTTTTTTATAAACAATGAAAAACAAATAAAAAACAACTTCTCACACCAAAAACTAAGGCTTGGTCGAAATCTTATAGGTAATATGTATAGGAAGCCAAATCCTCTTCTAATAAGGATTTACTAGGTGGGCAAGAATCCTTTCCTTAGATGGATTTACTTAGTGACCAAGACTCCTTTTCCAAAAAGAGTTATTTCCTAAACCAAGACTCCTAATCCAACTCATTAGTGTATTTGTAACCATATTAAAGACTTTCTATTTTGATTAGATAAATAATTCTTTTTATTTATCTACGTATCAAATATAGTCTTTAATATTAATTATACTGCCAACAATAGTATAATCTTAAGAGACCATCTCCTACTAGGAAAAAGATTTTGACTTTTAATTAAATAATTAATTAATTTCTATTTAATTAAATAATAAAATAAAAGTCAAATAATTAAGCTATTCTAAATATCCTTGCCGCCCAACACATATATATGAGGCCTATATTATTTTTCTTATTTTATTAAATCCATTGGACCTTAATAAAAAGTCCACATGCGAACTAGACCTATTCTTACAAAAAGAAACAAGTTCACATGCCTTAAAACAATTCTAAATGGACCCCTAAATTTGTCCGGTAGAATATATCAAGTGATCCATGCAAGTTCGTGGAGATTGAGAATCTTGGCGGGCTATCTATATTTAAACTCCAATAGACACAACCCAATCACAATTAACAAATGATTCACTTAGGTCCGACCTATTTAATTTTACTTCATTCCACTAATGAACTAAAATTGAACTCTTAAATAAAGATAGAATAAGTTGATGTTACTCATTCATACCTTATACAACCTTATTGGAGAAAGTGTATCCTCGTGAAGAATATCAGTAATCGCCAAGAGCTCATAGACCGCCTATAGCTCTCCAAGTTACCATATTTACTCATATGACCACATTTTGAACTTGGATATTTTGACTTGTCCAGAAGCCAAGTTTCAATAGACACTATTGAAAACTTAACGTTAAGATTTAATATCCAATACCTCAAAACATCCATATGATGATATTCTACTCTCATTTCATAAATGAAGCCACGATGTCCATATCTATAAATGAAGTCCTCTATCGATTAACAAATGAATACCATTAAACTATCGAGGATAGACTATGCTATATAATCGTACTTATTGATAGCTCAAATGATAACACTTACAACCATAAGTCCATCATTTATCTTAGGATTGAGATAGACTCTCTGATTGTTTTCAAATAAAAACTTTTATCCATTGACGGTTCTAGAACAAGTATTTCATTGTGATCCAATTCAATGCACCCAGTGAACTAGATTCTTTTGCCTAAAGACACCACACTTTGATGATTTTAGACTCATCATAACACATTTAATCCCACCCAAATGCTAGCAAAAGAATCTACCATAGGGAAGCAAACGGTTCAAAATGCAACAGAAGCGTGAGAAAACTAAAATTAAAATTAGGGTTTACGCATAAATAATTTTCCCTTTTAATAACAAGAACCTTAACCCTAGATTATTTGATGTATATAAAAAGTATCGTACCTTTTTTTTCATGACGATTGAACTAGCGTCGAATTAATTCCGTAAGATCTTCCAATTCAATCACGAACATGAATCACCTAGGAGTGTGGGCTCCCTTTCTTTAAATTGTATACTTGGGGATGGAAACAAACAAAATCTTCTTCTTTGTTAGTCACAATAATCCTCCAAGAGAAAAACCGAGAACGTCCGGTTACTTTTGAATTATCAATCAATTTAATTGAAACTCGCGTAAACCTTGATTCGATGTTGTGAACAAAAACCTTTTGAGGCAAAGGATACTAGTGTACTATCGAAAACAAAAATGTTTCCCTTTTTCTCTTATAGGTCGAATTCACACTATCTCTATGAGTTGGTCAAATTTTGTCTAGAGTAAAAAACAAAATTTTCTCCCTAAAAAATTCTCTCTTGCTAGGCCAAATTCTCTTCTTGAAAATTGCTTAGCATGGCCGAAGTTAATCTCATAGTAAAACTTAGACTGGCCAAAATTAACATACGTATATATATATATAGGATCATAAATCCTCTCCTAAGAAGGATTTACTTGGTTAATAAGAATCATTTTCTTAGGCGGATTTATTTGATAGTTAAGAATCCTTATCTAAAAGGAATTCTATTCTATTATATATATATATATATATATGGACTGGCCGAAATTTCATTGGATATATATTAGGATCACAAATCCTTTCTTAAGAACGATTTACTTGGTAGTTACGAATCCTTTCCTTAGGTAGATTTACTTGGTGGTTAAGAATCCTTTTCTAAATGAATTCTATCCTACACAAAGACTCCTAATCCAACTCAATAGTGTATTTGTAACCATATTAAAGACTTCCTAATTTGATTTGATAAATAATTCATTTTATTTATCTACTTATCAAATATAGTCTTTAATATTAATTATACTACCAACAATAGTATAATTTTAGTAGACCAACTCCTATTAGGAAAACGATTTTGATTTTTAATTAAATAATTAATTAATCAACAAATTAATTAATTTTCATTTAATTAAATAGTAAAATAAAAATAATATAATTTAAGCTATTCTAAATAGCATTGCCGCCCAACACATGTATATAGGCCATATATTATTTTTCTTATTTTATTAAATCCATTGGACCTTAATAAAAATGTCCACATGTGAACTAGACCCATTCTTACAAAAAGAAACAAGTTCACATGCCTTAATACAATTCTAGATGGACCCTTAAATTGGTCCGGTAGAATATATCAAGTTATCCATGAAAGTTCGTATGGATTGGGGATCTTGGCGGGCTATCTAAATTTAAGCTCCAATAGACACAACCCAATCACAATCAAAAAATGATTCACTTAGGTCCGATCTATTTAATTTTAGTTCATTCCACTAAAGAACTAAAATTGAACTCTTAAATAAAGATAGAATAAGTTGATGTTACTCATTCATACCCTAGACAACCTTATTGTAGAAAGTGTATCCTCGTGAAGAATATCAGTAATCGCCAAGAGCTCATAGACCACCTATAGCTCTCTAAGTTACCTTATTTACTCATATGACCACATTTTGAACTTGGATATTTTGACTTGTCCATAAGCCATGTTTCAATAGACACTATTGAAAACTTAACGTTAAGATTTAATATCCAATACGTCAAAACATCCATATGATGATATTCTACACTCATTTAATAAATGGAGCCACGATGTCTATATCTATAAATGAAGTCCTCTATCGATTAACAAATGAATACCACCAAACTATCGAGGATAGACTATGCTATATAATCGTACTCGTTGATATCTCAAATGATAATACTTGCCACCATAAGTCCATCATTTATCTCAGGATTGAGATAGACTCTCCGATTGTCTTCAAATGAAAAACTTTTATCTATTGACGGTTCTAGATAAAGTATTTCATTGTGATCCAATTCAATGCACCTAGTGCACTAGATTCTTTTGCTCAAAGTCACAACACTTTGATGATTTTTGACTCATCATAACACATTTGATCCCACTCAAATGATAACAAAAGAATCTACAACTTTAACAAGATAAAGACGCCTAACCTTTATCTTAAGTTGTGAATATTATTCAAAACCAACTAAAGAATTGTGTCTACCTCATACATATCTAGATGTATGAACAATTCTTCTTTTCTCATAGTCTTTTGACCTGATGATTATTTACTTTTGACAATTATAATAATTAAACTATAAATGCTATAAGATTTGTTAAACTAGAAATCACTTTTTAATATGAAAAGATTGTCAAATACATTATTATACTTTTGCTATCGAGCATAATCCTAACAATCTCCCACTTGCTCTATATCAAATGTGTCATATCTCTCATCCCCATATTCTCTAGATGCCCATCAAAACTCTTTTGTGGAAAAGCCTTTGTAAAGGGATCCGCTAGATTTTCTGCTGACGCGATCTTGGTAATCGTCACGTCACCCCAATACACAATTTCCCTCAGAAGGTGATACTTTCTTTCAATGTGTTTCTTTCTCTTATGACTTATTGGTTCTCTCGAATTAGTCACTGCTCCACTATTGTCGCAATAGATAGTGATATGCTTATTCACACCAGGAACCACTTCCTAGTCAATCAAGATTTGGCGGAGCCAGACAGCCTCGCATGCTGCAACATACTCAGCTTCCATGGTGGAATCGGCAATACAAGATTGCTTGATACTCCTCCATATGTCTGCCTCTCCTCCAATAGTAAACACAGATCCTGATGTTGATCTCCTGGAGTCAGAATCTGACTGAAAATTAGAATCTGTATACCCAACGGGAATCAAATCCCCTATAGAGTTTACAAGCATATAATCTCTTGTTCTCCTAAGATACTTGAAAATATGCTTGATTGCCGTCCAGTGATCAGGACCAAGTTTCGATTGAAACCTACTAACTATGCCCACGTCAAAACAAATATCTGGTTTAGTACAGAGCATTGTATACATGAGACTTCCAACTGCCGATGCATATGGAACCCTACTCATGAATTGCTCTTCATGCTCATTCTTAGGAACTTATTCCTTAGAAAGTTTGATTCCATGTCTGAAAGGTAACAAACCTTTCTTGGAATCTGGCATGGAAAACCTAGAAAAGATTTTATATATGTATGAAGCTTGGGATAATGCAATCGTTCTATTCTTTCTATCCCTTATGATTTTGATACCAAGAATATAACTTGCTTCTCCTAAGTCCTTCATATCAAATTGTTTTACTAACCATTCTTTTATTGATGTAAATACATCTACATCATTTCCGATGAGTAGTATATCATAAACGTAAAGAACTAGGAAAACCAACTTGTCGCCTTTAATCCTTTTTTATACACAAGGTTCATCAAGGTTTTGAATAAATCCAAAACTTTTCACGGCTTGATTGAACCTTATGTTCCAGAATCTGGATGCTTGCTTCAATCCATATATGGATCTTTGCAACTTGCATACCCTTTCCTCTTAGCCCTTTTCAATGAATCCTTCTGGTTGCATCATATAGATGCTTTCGTCAAGACTTCCATTAAGGAAAGCTGTCTTGACGTCCATATGCCAAATCTCTAAGTCTAGATATTCCGCAATAGATAAGAGTATCCTAATGGATTTAAGCATGGCCATAGGAGAAAAGATTTCTTCATAATCGATACCTTCTTTCTGTGTATAACCTTTAGCTACCAATCTAGCTTTAAAGGTTTCCACCTTTCCATCCATTCCTCTTTTCCTCTTGTATAGCCAATTGCACCTGATGGGTTTTATCCCTTTAGGCAAGTCTACAAGAGACCAGACTTTGTTTTTGATCATAGATTCAATTTTGGATTGCATTGTCTTTTGCAAATGGCGACAATCAACATCTTCCATTGCTTCCTTGTACGTATAGGGATCATCGTCGTCCGGAAGATTCTCTACAGATTCTCCCAGACCGATGTATCTCTCGGGTTGTCTAACAATTGTCCCACTATGATGAGGTATGGTAGATTGTTGATCTTGTGTTGGTACGGAACTTACAATTGGGCTTGGTTGCGAAACCTCTTGTGGAATTGTATCTTCTAAAAGCTCATTCAGGATAATTCTACTTTTAGGCACAAAATTATTCATATAGTCTTTATCCAAAAATTTAGCATTTATCGAAACAAATACTTTAAGATCTGAAGAACTATAAAAATAATATCCTTTTGTTCCTTTTGGATACCCTACAAATATACATGTTTCTGAACGGGACTCCATCTTTTCTGTCTTTCCTTTTAGCACGTGCACAAGACATCTAAATATCCTTAAGTGTTGTTAAACTAGGGTTTCGCCCGGTCCCTAACTCATGCGGTGTTTTAGAAACCGACTTAGATGGTACATCGTTTAGAATGTACATTGCGGTCTGTAAAGCATATCCCCAAAAAGAATTAGGGAGCGTTGAATAACTCAACATAGACCTAACCATATCCAAAAGAGTTCTATTTCTTTTTCTGGCACCCCATTTTGTTAAGGTGTGCATGGTGTAGAAAACTGAGAAATTATCCCATTATCAATAAGATATTGCTGAAACTCACTAGATAAATATTCTCCACCACGATCAGGCCTCAAGATTTTTATACGTTTCTCAAGCTGATTTTCTACTTCAGCTTTAAATGCTTTGAACATATCAAAAGCATCCGACTTATGTCTCTTGAGATACACATAGCCAAATCTTGAGTGATCATCCGTGAAAGTGATGAAGTACTCATATCCACCTCTAGCTTGAATGCTCATAGGTCCACACACATCAGCGTGTATCAATCCTAAACATTCGATGGCTCTTGCACCTTTGGTCGTAAACGACTTTTTGGTCATTTTACCTTTCAAACAAGATTCACAAGTTGGTAGATCATCAACCTTTAAGTCACTTAGAGGTCCGTCACTTACCAATCTTTTAATCCTATTAAGGTTAATATGACCTAGGCGCAAATGCCATATGTAGGTTTCATCTTTTGATAATTTTACTCTTTTATGATTAGGTTCTGTTGATTCCGTGTCTAGCAAGTGAGAGATATTTCTAGGCAAGTTGAATAAACCGTTTTCCAATGTACCTTTACAAACAAGTTTGTTATTCTTACTAATAATAAAACCTTTATTAAAAGTAACTGAATATCCAAATTTATTTAGACAAGAGACCGAAATTAAATTCATCTTGAATTGTGGTACATAATAAACATTTGTTAAAACTAAATGCCTATAAGAATCTAAACTGATTCTAATATCTCCCACTACACTAGTAGACACCAACGCTCTATTGCCTAAATGCAAGTTGAATTCATTCTTATTCAGTCTATTCCTTTGACCCTTTTCACCACAAAAGAAACATTTTCCTTTGATCTTGGTTACTTTCTTGGTCTCCTTCTAAGAAGCCCAAGTTGCTTTTTCTTCTGTTGTTTCTTGACCTTCTAACGGGTCTTAATAGTAGCAACTTTACCAACCATATGAATCCATGTCTAGAGACATCATCATATCGGCAGCAGTCTCCATTCATTCATGTTGCTGTTTCAACACGTTGGAGATGATGGCCATAATGTAACGTACATTTAACCATCTCATCTAAAGAATTCCACTACTGATACTTATCTCTTTGCTCCTGAGTAGATTCATTAGTTTGGCGGTTAAGGAATATACATAATGAACTTATACTTTTCAGCTTGCAACAACAACCAAATATTCCTTTTCCATGTGACATAATTATCATCAGTTAAAGTATTATCTTTTAGGATATTGATTAGGGATGGGTCATGATTTCTTTTTAATAATAAAAATTATATAAGTAACAATCATGATATAACACTTTTGAATATTTCTCTTGAATTATAATAAATTAATTCAATCGTAAAAATTCAACAGTGATCCAACACCTAAAAATATCACGCCTCTTTTGGGAGTTCGCACCATTTACTAGTTGGACTAGGTCCCACCTAATTGTTAACATAACAACCAACGTTTTCAATTTAGCCTTGCAATTTTATTAACAAGAACTCTTGGGAGGATATTAATAAAATTACATTGAGTGTGTTACCAAGTTATCGAACTTTAATATAATCCCTCACGAATATCCCTCATTTGGGAGTAGATATCATTTGAGCTAATTGTCTAGTCTATCCTTCTAAGGAAGTATCTTACTAAATTCCATTTATGAATACCTCTTGGGAGGTTATTACACGAAACATAAAGTTCAACTAAACTTGGCGGCCGTAGGTGTTCCAAAACACCTTCTCCCACTCAATTGTTTAATGCGTGTGATAAAATTCCAAAGAATGATTTACCAAGTTATCTAGATGCTAATTTAGATACCTAAACCGTTCTATGCATGTTCATACCAAAAAAGATATATGAGTGACACTCCTATTCTATATGACATGTTATCAAACAATGATAAACATTGAAATATTTACAAAAAATATAAATAGTTACAATTTTGGTCCATCCTAGAAAAGCAAGTCAATTACATGTCTTGGAATACAAAAACCTCTTTTCTTGGCGAACAAGTCTTCACGCGACCTTCGTCGTCCGGACTCTCTCGGCTGCCTCCCATGGGCTTGCGCACCCTTGGCCCTTACCCATGGGCGTGCGCATGCCACAAACCCATAAAGGGCTGCCATGCGTAGCCCACGGCCTCCATAGGGCTGCCGTGCGCAGCCCATGCCACAACAAACGTGGTTGCGTGCTCTTAGCACTCACGTTCGTTGCTACGGCTCGCACAGTCCCAAACTTGTTCCGGTTGCTCCTAATTCTTCAAACCTTCGAGTCTTCGAAAATTGAGTGTATTACAGAAGAATTTAAATAATAAAATACTGCAGTTCTTTTTTTTTTATTATTACAATAGTGCAGTTTTTTTATTACAACAACAAAATAATAATAAAAACTTAGCAACTACCAAGAAGGAAATTATGGCGATGATAGACCACCCTTCTTGTTACAATCCCAAAACAAAATACATTGAAATTCTAGGACCAAAATTGAGCAATAACAAACCACATATAAAACATATATATATCCATACATTCCAATGTAAATATATATATGCGAATACCTAGAGTGCCATCTCTTTCTAAAACATGCATATATACAATAAAAAGAAAACGATTCACGAACACATACATCAATTAATCAAGGCTACACCCTTGCTCTGATACAAATTGTAGGGAAAAAAACGATTCAAAATGCAACGGAAGCGTGAGAAAACGAAAATTAAAATTAGGGTTTGCGTATAAATAAAAATTTTCCCTTTTAATAACAAGAACTTTAACCCTAGATTAATTGATGTATATAAAAAGTATCGTACCTTTTTTTTTCACGACGATTGAGCTAGCATCAAATTGAATCCGCAAGATCTTCCAATCCAATCACGAACGTGAATCACCTAGGAGTGTGGGCTCTCTTTCTTTAAATTGTATACCTGAGGATGGAAACAAACAAAATCTTCTTCTTTGTCAGTCACAAAAATCCTCCAAGAGAAAAATCAAGAACGTCTGGTCACTTTTGAATTATCAATCAATTTAATTGAAACTCGCACGAACCTTGATTCGATGTTGTACATAAAACCCTTTTGATGCAAAGGATACTAGTGTACTATCGAAAACAAAAACGTTCCCCTTGTTCTCTTCTTGGCCGAATTCACACTATCTCTATGAGTTGGTCGAATTTTGTCCAGAGTAAAAAATAAAGTTTTCTCCGTCAAAAATTCTCTCTTGCTAGGCCAAATTCTCTTCTTGAAAATTGCTTAGCATGGCCGAAATTCATGTCATAGAAAAACTTAGGCTGGCCAAAATTAACATACGTATATATATAGGATCATAAATCCTCTCCTAAGAAGGATTTACTTGGTTGGCAATAATCTTTTTGTTAGTGGATTTATTTGGTAGTTAAGAATCCTTATCTAAAAGGAATTCTATCCTATTATATATATATGGGATGACCGAAATTTCATTGGATATATATTAGGATCACAAATCCTTTCCTAAGAAGGATTTACTTGGTAGTTAAGAATCTTTTCCTTAGGTATATTTACTTGGTGGTTAAGAATCATTTTCTAAATGAATTCTATCCTACACTAAAACTCCTAATCCAACTCAATAGTGTATTTGTAACCATATTAAAGACTTCCTAATTTGATTAGATAAATAATTCCTTTTATTTATCTACTTATCAAATATAGTCTTTAATATTAATTATACTACCAACAATAGTATAATTTTAGGAGATCAACTCCTATTAGGAAAAAGATTTTGACTTTTAATTAAATAATTAATTAATCAACAAATTAATTAATTTTTATTTAATTAAATAATTAAATAAAAACAATATAATTTAAGCTATTATTAATAGCCTTGCCGCCCAACACATGTATATATGCCATATATTATTTTTCTTATTTTATTAAATGCATTGGACCTTAATAAAAAAGTTCACATGTGAACTAGACCCATTCTTACACAAAGAAACAAGTTCACATGACTTAATACAATTTTAGATGGACCCCTAAATTGGTCCGGTAGAATATATCAAGTGATCCATGAAAGTTCATGTGGATTGGGGATCTTGGCGGGCTATATAAATTTAAGCTCCAATAGGCACAACCCAATCACAATCAACAAATGATTCACGTGACCTTCGTCGTTTGGACTCTCTCAGATGCCTCCCATGGGCATGCGCACCCTTGGCTCCTACCCATGGGTGTGCGCATGCCACAACCCCATAAAGGGCTGCCATGCGCAGCCCATGGCTTCCATAGGGCTGCCGTGCGCAGCCAATGCCACAACAAATGTGGCCGCGTGCTCTTCGCACTCACGTTTGTTGCTACGGCTCGCACGGTCCCAAACTTGTTCCGGTTGCTCCCAATTCTTCAAACCTTCGAGTCTTCGATACTTGAATGTATTATAGAAGAATTTAAAATAAAAAATACTGAAGTTTTTTTTTTATTATTACAACAAGTGCAGTTTTTTATTATTACAACAAATGCATCTATTTTTTTTAATAAAACAATAAAATAAAAAAAAACTTAGCAACTACCAAGAAAGTAATAATGATGATAATAGATCACCCTTCTTGTTACAATCCCAAAACAAAAATACATTGAAATTCTAGGACTAAAATTGAGCAATAACAAACCACATAATATATATATATATTCCAATGTAAATATATATGTGAATACCTAGAGTGCCATCTCTTTCTAAAACATGTATATATACAATAAAAAGAAAAAGATTCACGAACACATACATCAATTAATCAAGGGTACAACCAGGATCTGATACCAACTGTAGGGAAAAAACCACGTGCAGCGAAGCTTGAGAAAATTTATGAAAATTAGGATTTGCGTATAAATAAAAATTTTCCCTTTTAATAACAAGAACCTTAACCCTAGATTATTTGATGTATATAAAAAGTATCGTACCTTTTTTTTTCGTGACGATTGAACTAAATTGAATCCTTAAGATCTTCCAATCCAATCACGAACGTGAATCACCTGGGAATGTGGGCTTCCTTTCTTTAAATTGTATACCTGATGATGGAAACAAACAAAATCTTCTTTTTTTGTTAGTTACAATAATCCTCCAAGAGAAAAACCAAGAACGTCCGGTCACTTTTGAATTATCAATCAATTTGATTGAAACTCACGTGAACCTTGATTCGATGTTGTACACAAAACCCTTTTGATGCAAAGGATACTATTGTACTATCGAAAACAAAAACGTTCTCTCTTTTCTCTATGCTTGGCCGAATTCTTCACACAATGAGTTGGACGAAGTTTTTTTTTTATATATAACAATAAAAACAAATAAAAAACAATTTCTCACACCAAAAACTAAGGCTTGGTCGAAGTCTTATAGGTAGTATAAATAGGAGGCCAAATCCTCTCCTAAGAAGGATTTACTTGGTGGGTAAGAATCCTTTCCTTATGTGGATTTACTTAGTGACCAAGAATCCTTTTCCAAAAAGAGTTCTTTCCTAAACCAAGACTCCTAATCCAACTCATTAGTGTATTTGGAACCATATTAAAAACTTCCTAATTTGATTAGATAAATAATTCCCTTTATTTATCTACTTATCAAATATAGTCTTTAATATTAATTATACTACCAACAATAGTATAATTTTAGGAGACCATCTCCTACTAGGAAAAAGATTTTGACTTTTAATTAAATAATTAATTAATCAACAAATTAATTAATTTCCATTTAATTAAATAATAAAATAAAAATCATATAATTAAGCTATTCTAAATAGCCTTGCCTCCCAACACATATATATGGGCCATATATTATTTTTCTTATTTTATTAAATCCATTGGACCTTAATAAAAAGTTCACATGTGAACTAGACCTATTCTTACAAAAAGAAACAAGTTCACATACCTTAATACAATTTTTAATGGACCCCTAAATTGGTCCGGTAGAATATATCAAGTGATCCATGCAAGTTCGTGTGGATTGAGGATCTTGGCAGGCTATCTAAATTTAAGCTCCAATAGACACAACCCAATCACAATCAACAAATGATTCACTTATGTTCGATCTATTTAATTTTAGTTCATTCCATTAAAGAACTAAAATTTAACTCTTAAATAAAGGTATAATAAGTTGATGTTACTCATTCATACTCTAGACAACCTTATTGGAGAAAGTGTATCCTCGTGAAGAATATCAGTAATCGCCAAGAGCTCATAGACCGCCTATAGCTCTCCAAGTTACCATATTTACTCATGACCACATTTTGAACTTGGATATTTTGACTTGTTCAGAAGCCATGTTTCAATATACACTATTGAAAACTTAACGTTAAGATTTAATATCCAATACCTTAAAACATCCATATGATGATATTCTACTCTAATTTCATAAATGGAGCCACGATGTCCATATCTATAAATGAAGTCCTCTATCGATTAACAAATGAATACCACCAAACTATTGAGGATATACTATGCTATATAATCGTACTCAATGGTAGCTCAAATGATAACACTTACAACCATAAGTCCATCATTTATCTCAGGATTGAGATAGACTCTCCGATTGTCTTCAAATGAAAATTTTTATCCATTGACGGTTCTAGATCAAGTATTTCATTGTGATCCAATTCAATGCACCCAGTGCACTAGATTCTTTTGCCCAAAGACACCACATTTTGATGATTTTAGACACATCATAACACATTTGATCCCACTCAAGTGCTAGCAAAAGAATCTACAACTTTAAGAAGATAAATGCGCCCAACCTTTTATCTTAAGTTGTGAATATTATTCAGGACTAATTAAAGAATTGTGTCTACCTCGTACATGACTAGATGTATGAACAATTCTTCTTTTCCCATAGTCCTTTGACCTTATGATTATTTACTTTTGACAATTATAATAATTAAACTATAAATGCAATCAGATTTGTTAAACTAGAAATCACTTTATTAATATGAAAAGATTATCAAATACATTATTACACTCTTGCTATCGAGCATAATCCCAACAAAAACATGGACCCGAAAGTGATGGGCACATCATGGATAGAATTTCATGATCAGTGCACGTCATGGTCACAACTTGGAATGTCATGGCATTTAGAAAGTCATGGAAAATCACGGCAACATGGACATTCATGTGCATATTATGGAAAACATCATGGAAAATGAATTCAAGGCTGGATGGAATGTCATGGCATTATCATGGAAAGTCTTGGCAACATCATGGAAAGTATAATGTAAAGTCATGGGCACATCATGGAAAGCATAATGGAAATCATAGGCACATCATGGAAGCATAATGGAAATCATGGAAATCATAGTGGAAAGCATAATGGAAAGTGTAATGGAAATCATGGGCACATGAATTCAAGGCTGGTAGCAATGTCAAAAGAAATAAAAAAAGGTCATGGAAAAGCATGGACCCGAAAGAGATGGGCACATCATGGGTGAAATTTCATGATCAAGGAACATCATGGTCACAACTTGGAATATCATGGCATCATAGAAAGCCATGGAAAGCCATGGCAACATGAAAAGTCTAGAAACATGGAAAGTTAAGGGAAAATCATGGAAAACATTGTGTAAAGTAATGTGCACATCATGGAAAATAAATTTAAGGTTGACAGGTTTGTCATAACAACTCAAGGTTGGGAAATCAGGAAAGTCAGAGGAAATCAGGGAAAATCATGGATGCTTCCTGGAAAAGGTCATGAAAATTCACTGCTGCAAACCATGGACATCATGGAGACAAATCTTGGCAAATCATGGGAAAAAATTCCCGATTTTCCCCTAAATACATTCGGATTGCCATAACAGAAAAAAGAGAAAACAATAGTCCAAGTTTTGATCGTACCTAGGGTAATTGAACAAAGCGTCTTCTTTAAACTATTAGGGGTAATTGAAACATCGGTGTCGACTAAGGTATCAGAGTCGTTGAACTTTTAGAGTTGCAGGGCAAGTCGTATTTCAGTTTTCCAACTTCGACTCATTTTTGGGATTTTAAGGATTTTGATTCGAAATCTGGGTGTCTAAATGAAGATGGTAGGGTTAGTCTTGTCTTAATGCACCTTTTAAGTATGTCAGATCACAAAAACGGTAAGGGTATATTCGTAAGAACAAGTTTTCAAAAACTAGAAAATGGTAAGATTTGATATTTGACTGATTTCTGGTTATATTTGGTTTTATGCCATCTCCAAGTGGCTATAAGTTAAAACGCCCCTTTATGTATATATATATATTATAAATTTTATCGAATATATACGTCACTGACAGATAAGACAATCCCTAAAGAAGATTGCCAGATGAATATTTGAGCTGGCATCCAAAAAACCATCCAAAAAATCAAGGGATAAGAACCCGAGTAAGTCCGAGTACAAGTACTCAGCACGTTCAGTACCACTTGGAACAATATAAAAGCCCGAGTAAAGAAGTTCAAATACGTGATCCATGCAAGTGAATAAGCCTGAGAAGAAGTCAGTGTCATACTCCAATACGCATCTGTATCAAAAGACAGAAAAAGTTTAGAGACCTTCTAGAAAGATAACGTACCAAATAGGAAGCAAATCTAAATCAGGCAACAACTCAATCATTCTAGAAGACTGCATGATGTTTAGGAAAATAAATCCTAAATCAGATTGTGTAGTTAGAGTCCCACGAAGATTCAGATTCAACCCACAAGATCTCCGAAATAAGAAAGAATATAAAGACGACTCCAACAAGCAACCAGTAATAATTAAATACAAATTCTTTTCCTTACTTATACAACAAGGTTTATGGTTCTATGCATGTATAAATAGGTCCATAATCTCATTGTAGGGGATATATACAAAAAAAAAAACAGAGAGACAGACTCAAGAGAGAGGCAAGAGAGATCAACTGTTGTAATTCATTAGAACTAAATAGTGGATTTGGCTTGGTTTTGTATTCAACCACCCGTGGACGTTTCTCCGATCACCAGAGTTTTACCATGTAAACTCGTGTCATTATTGCTTATATTACATTCTCTTTCTCTTTCTCTTTTAACAGGTCATAACAAAATCCAACGCTATTGACTTTCTCATCCATCGAGAAATCGACGTCAACAATTGACGCTAGAAGGAGGAGCTGAACCTCCGACCTGTTTAAACAATGGCTGGTAGCGGAAGCGGAGACAGTTCCAAGGACGTTCAGAAATCTCCAGACAATACGTATATAGGCGGGACCACTCAGGATCCCACCACAACCACCGGGAATCAACCGATATCCCTGGCTGGTATCCAACAAGTCCCTCATACCAGTGAGGATATATCACGTCATTTCTGTGATGCACTGCAACAGTTACTAACAGATGCAGCACGAGATGGAACAGATCTATTGGCCGTGGGAGAGGCACATCCGCCAAATCCTCCACCACCTCCTAGGCTCTGATTAGTTATAGTTGGGCCGGAACCAGATACACCAGTAGCTATTAGGAACTCAGACCCAATCAACCAGACTAGGGGTATGACACACAACTAGGATGAGGATCATGAAACACCTGTAGAAGAACATCCATGCCAAAGCCGAAGTCATGGTCAAACGGGCCATGATAGGCACTGTAAATATGACCGGTGAAGAGATCAATTATCATTATCAGAAGACAGTGATCGACACTATCGAAAGCAGCATCGTGGAACCATACGCTTACAAGGGTCAGCTCATGAGTCTCGGAGACAAGATGAAGAGAAGATAGTGATAGGAATGACAGTCACACGATGGGTCGACCATCGAGAAGAACCAGTGGGTGATAGAGATATTGTAATTAGGAGCTTGACCCGGGAAGTCGAGAATAACAGACTCTAGATGGATGTGCTGATCAGGCGATACGGACACAACGAATTGCCTGATGATGATTCTGACAGCTCTTTCACCGGGGACATCCTGCAAACCCTCTTCCCGAAGAGATTCAGGATGCCACACGTGGAATAGTTCAAGAAGGATACAGATCCTAAAGAACATGTCAAACAATGTAAAAGCGCTATGGCCCAGTATGCCCACAGTGACCCTTTGTTGTGCCTCAACTTTTCACAAACTCTTAGAGACACAGGCTCGAGATGGTTCGGAAGATTGCCTTCGGCAAGTATTGAGAGTTTCAGCGAGCTGAACAGAAGCTTTTCAAGACAATTCCTAGGGAATGTGCATAGGAAAAAGTCAGTGGCTTACCTTTCTCAGCTGAAACAAGGGAAAGACGAGTCGCTAAAAAAGTGCCTAGGGAGAGTTGGTCAACCAGTCTCAGAAATCGGCAGTGCAAATGAAGAAGCAATAATCGTTGCATTCATAAATAACTTACAGAATGGACGACTGTCCTTCGACTTAAGGAGAGCTCGATTAACGAGATATGTAGACATTATGGATAAGACTGGAGGATATGCATTAGCCGAAGATAAGAGTTAGCAACAAGAGGTTGCTACATACATGGAGGGAGACCTGAACAAAAGGATGCCGAGTCAAAGGTACAAAACCATAAAGGAAAACAGAAAGGAAATAACAAAGAAAGAAGCAAAGATGGGGGAAGTGGACATAATATTAACCAGACCGTGGAAAAATTTAGACAAAAATATACGAACTACACCCCACTCCGGAAAAAACAGGAAGAAATTTTGGCGATATTATAAGAAAAGAATCTGGTGAAATAGCTACGTCGGCGGTCACAGTTTGCTCGATGAGACACGAAAAAATATTACAGGTTCCGTAAAGAAACCAGTCACGAGACCTCCAAATGTTACCAGCTTAGAGACTACATAGAGACCCTCATTCGAGAAGGATATTTGGAAGATAAAATCCTAAAGAAAGATTGAAAGAGATGAAGGCGGGAGATTATAATTCTAGTCAGAACAAAAGGGCTAGTCCTGAAACAAATGAAGTAATACAGACCATCTTCGGAGGACCATCAACCGGAAGAAGCAACCAAGAGCGGACACAGAAAATCCGAGAAGCAGTGGAAGCAAGGCAAAATTTTGATGTTAATTCCATCGAACCTGATCCGAAGAGAATAATGGAAGGATGAGACCCAATAATATTCACTAAATCTGATTCACATGGGGTCGACGTCCAACCAAATGATGCTCTCGTCATTAGTGCCCGAATTGGCCATAGAGAAGTTAGGAGGATATTAGTAGACAATGGTAGCTCGGTAGACATCCTCAATGTGGCTGTTTATGATCAACTCAGATTAGACAGAAAGGACTTGCAACCTTTCCATACCCCGCTCAGAGGATTCAGAGGAGTGGAGGTTAGGTCTCTCAGAACAGTGAAACTACCCGTGAAGATCGGAGTAGCTCATTGCCAGAAAGCAGTGTTACTCGACTTTGTGGTGGTAGATCTGGACAACTGGACTTCTAATGCGTTATTAGATCGACCTTTCCTAAATAAAATAAAGGCAGTAACAACTACCTACGATTTGATGATCAAGTTCCCAATTGAATTGGGAGTAGGAATAATCAAGGGGTCGTAGAAGATGGCCAGAAGAGCTAATCTCTCGGATTACAAAGACAGGGACAATAGTGAGCATCAAGTATGCACCTTAACATAACTAGACCAGACCAAGCAAGAAGAATCACCGTTGTTCGAGTTTGATCCAAAGGAAGAACCAGAGACATCATAGAGTGAACCAGTAGAGGAGGTGATCTTGAAGGAAGATGAACCAGATAAGAAGGTCAAAATTAGAGCCATCATAGAAGAAAAAGTTAAGCTAAATCTTATTAATTTGCTCAGAGAATATAAAGATGTGATCGCAAGGAGTCATGAAGACATGGTGGGGATAGATGCCTGAGTAATATCACATCATCTGGCGGTGGATCTAAATATGAAACCTGTAATACAAAAGATGAGATCTTTCAACCTTGAGAGAAGTCAGGCAATCAAGTAGGAAGTGGAGAAATTACTTGTTGTGGGGTTGATCAGAGAAATCAACGACTGTTAGGTTTTAGTTTGTGTTGACATTAATTCCATATCAAAATGATGTTTACTTGTAATGATTTAGTTGTTTAGATTCATGATGATTCAAGCTTCAAAGAAGAATGAATAACAAGTCAAAGCAAGTTCAAAGTCTTCAAAGAGAAAGGATGCAATATGGTTCTACAAAGGTATACTAAGACCTTATCTTTCTCTTACAAGGCTTAGGCACACACACAATTCATACATTTGTCTCCCTGCATCGTTGTGCACCATTATAGGCACACATATACAATTCATTCATATATGTACCTGCATCGTTGTGAACCATGTATAACACATTCACACACTTGAAGATGAATGCTCATGCATTGGTATGGAAATAACATGTTTTGGAAAAATGCATGATTGGAGACTATCTCTACGTAGTTTGCATTCTAGTGTGAATTGTGTTTGTGTGTGTATATGTTTGTATAACATCTATATTGAACTTGATTTTAGTCTTAAATCAATCTTGATTGAGTTCTGGTCATTTCGGTTATTCATACTATTGATTTCAAGTTCTAAGTCAAAAGATAATACACTTTTAACTCATGTTGCATACATTGTCTTCATAATCATAAATCGAGTCGAATTATTATTTTTTTGGTTGAGTGTCTTATATTTCCAAGTCCGTGTGAGAGTTACAGTTTGTAATCCATAAACGGATTCAAATTCTGTGTTTGGAGACAGGAGAACGGTTGAAAAATGCGGAGGGAGCGTGCAAGGAAAAGAAGTGCAACCAAGCATTCTTTCCCGAGATGGCGCATGGCCATCTCGGAACAGAATGCTTGCTGCCCCAAGATGCCCACAAGCCATCTCGGGCAGCAGGCATGCTTAGGCACTTAAGGGTAGTTTGGTCATTCTTACTTCATTTTTTTCCCTCTTCTTTATATTCTCCTTCCCTCTCACATTTCATTCTAAGAAGAAATTTAAACTAGTGTGCAAAATTTTTTTCTTTACATTTTTTCATCTTTCAAACACCATAACTTCTTAATTTGAACTCCGATTTGAGTGATTCAAAGTTGAGAGTGTTTGTCTATTTATCCTCCATCTTTTCTCTGAAGGTTTGAGTGAGTTATGTTGCTGATTTTAGAGTCTAAACACATAAAAACTGAACTGCACCTAAATCAACTAAGATATTGATTTTCTCTCAAAGTTTTCTTTCACAACTTGGTCAATTGCCTTGGGTTTTCTTCTTCAACATATATTTGTATATTATGAGTGTTTTGATTTGAGTTTTGAACTCTTTCAAAGCTAGGTTGAGTTTCAATTGAAATCATTCATGTTGAGTTAGGTTTTGATTTTGCCTATGTTTTCACATGTTTGGGATTGTATTGTGCTAGCTTTGATTCTAGGACTATTTGATAATCTTTGATTGATTGATTTTGTAAGAAAATAGTTTCTCACATGTATTAGGCTCTCTTGGCCGAATTCTCACATAATACATGTGCTTATGTTCTTTTGAGCTATTCATGTGTTTTGTTGAATCTATGATTAGGAATATGCTCTAGAACTTTTTGCTTAAATCTAATTGACTTTGTCATATGAGTTTAGCATGTTTTTGATTTGTGTGATTTAAACTTGATCTTGTTATTTATTAAACATATCTTGTGATTCAAGTTTATATTTATGCATGTATCTAGGTTGTGATTAATATTGAACATATCTGACTTGATCTAGATTGATTATACATGCATGATTAACTAGACTATATGTGATTTGTGCTTTCATGCTCATGTCTAGTATTTTCCATAGGATGTGTTGATCATAGCATTCTATGTTGCGTGCTTGTTTGCATTTTGTATTCATGATCACCTAGATGCCTTGTGAGAAGGAAGTCTTGACAACAGGTGTGAGACCTATGGTGTTGAGCAAGAAGTCTTGGCAAGAGGTGTGAGACCTTGGATTGTCAAGCAAGGAAGTCTTGACTAAAGTTGGGAGGACTCGGATAGTCGAGCAAGAAGTCTTGCCTAGGGTCGTGAGGATCCGGATAGGTGATTGATGAAGTCTTGACTAGAGTCGTGAGGACTTAGTTGAGCAAGAAGTCTTACCTAGGGGTCGTGAGGATCCGGATAGGTGAGCGAGGAAGTTTTGACTAGATTCGTGAGGACTTAGTTTAGCCAGAAGTCTTGCCTTGGGTCATGAGGATTCTGATAAGGTGAGCGAGGAAGTCTTGACAAGAGGTGTGAGGCCTCGGATTGTTGAGCATAGAGTGACAACTTCAGGAGTAGGATATGAGGGTAGTTTCTAGGTGAAGAGGTCACTTGAGAGATTGTACTTGTCCTATATACTAGTGGATTTTATTTACCGGTGACTGCTAGCCCGTGGATGTTTCCATTTTGGAGGTTTGCCACGTTATATCTTGTGTCAATTTTTCTCTATCTCTATCTCTCTAGTATTTGTATTGTGGATAGAACTCTTTATGTATGTTGGCTTCCTTTCTATAATATGGATTATGTATGTGTAACAATTACTTGTTTGTATCACACTTTACTTGTTTTATATATTGATTAATTGTCTTTAATTAATATATATATATATATATATATATATTGTGATACAACCAATCTAGAGGGACAAACTTTTGTTTGTTTCTAAAGGAGTCAAAAAAGGTGTCTATTCTTTTCACCCCCCTCTAGGTTAGCCTTGAGATATAACCGTGTTTGTATTTTCATCTGGTATCAGAGCAGGACACTAGATTGCACTTAGTGTGAGTTCGAGGTGATACATTCACGTTTTTTGCAAGTCATTTGAAGTCAATGGTTTACAAGATGATGTAATGGAGGAAGGAGCCTCAAATACTAGGCCACCATTACTTCGTGGCACTAACTATGGGTATTGGAAGTTGAGGATGAAAGCCTACATTCGTTCTATTGATAAGAGGGCTTGGATGGTAGTGGAAGAAGATTATAGCCCTCCTACCAAGGTTCAAGAGGATGGAACCATGATACTTAAGACAAAGAGTGAATGGACAACAAATGAGTTTGAGGTTGCTAAGTGGCATAATCGTGCTATGAATGCCATCTTTGGAGGAGTTGATGGGCATCAATTCTCCTACATTCAAAATCTTGAATCCGTAAAGGAAGTTTGGGATACTCTTCAAGTTACTAATGAAGGAACCTTAGCGGTGAAGAAATCGAGGCTTCAAATGATGGCATTACAATTTGAAGGTTTAAGTATGAGTGAAGAAGAAAAGTTTGAAGACTTCCAATTCCGGCTTCTTAACATAGCTAACCAATGTCAAGCACTTGGAGTACTTATCTCAAAAGAGCGTTTAAATTGGAAATTCCTTAGGTCTCTTCCTAAGAGATTCAAATCAAAGGTGACGGCTATTGAGGAAAGCAAGGATGTGGATAGTATGAATATCGATGAGTTGCTTGGGTCTCTCCAAACTTATGAGATGTGCTTAAAGCCAAAGATCAAGAGTAAGGGAATCGCTCTCAATGCTATAGAGAAGGAGAGTGATGATGAAAATGAAGAGATGGCTCTTTTGGTTATAAGGTTTAAGAAGTTTCTAAAGAAGAATGTCAAGCCTAGATGCAAGTCTTCTAAGGAAAAAAGAGTCAAGAGAACATTATCTCCAAGGATTGAGAAGAATAGTCAAGCCATGAACAAGAATGATGTTCAATGCTATAATTGTCATGGTTTCGGTCACTTTGCTAATGAGTGCACCAAGAAGCCATCTAAGAAAGACAAGAAAGGCAAAATATTGACGGCTACTTGAAGTGATGATAACTCTAGTGACAATGAGAGCTCTAGTAGTGATTCTTCAAGTGATAAAGAGTTGGTGAGCAACTTTATAGCTCTAACGGCTTCTCATTCTCTACTAGATGTTGATGGTTCAATATCTTTGAACAAGAACTTTGATGAAAATCATCATGGAAGCTCTAGCTCCATTCCTACTAATCTTGAGTTGTTGAAAAAGATAGAAAAGCTTGAAGAAGCTAGAGATAATGCTTAAAGAGAAGTAGTTGAGAATGATGATTTGATCAAGAAGCAACTAGATGAGTTTGAAGTTGTTACTCGTAGACTTCTTGGTGAGAAAGGTGATATTATGAAGAAGTTTAGAGAACTTGAAAAGATAAACCTTGAGAAGGATAATGTGATATTTTCTTTGAAGAAGAGAGAACAAGAATTGATGGAAGAGATAGACACGGCTAAGGAGGCCATCAAGGACTTAGTGAATGATTCGGTAAGTGTGTCTAGTGTTAGGAATCTTGTTAACTCTCATAGTGGTGAAGATGACTTGGTAGTTAAAGAAGAGCTCTTGGAAGCACCACTTTCTATTCACTTTGATGAAGTCGTGATTGACAAGAAACCACACAAGAAGAGAAGATCAAAAGCCAAGAAGAAGTTGGCGAACAAGGTATCTTTGCAAACTCCTAGTGAAGCTAGTTCAACTCCAAAAGGTACAATCTCATCTTTTATTCCAATTTGCCATTATTGCAACACAATAGGTCACATTAAACCTAGATGTCATAAATATATTGAAAAATGAAAATTAGAAAATGATTCTAGGGATAAAGAGATTAAACTTTAACTTGAACATGCTAAAGATTTGAAAGTTGAAAAACATGATAAGTTTGCTAAGCATGAGAAGAAGTTCTGGAGTAGAAAGAATACTAATCTTGTTCAACTTGACAAAGCTTGTGTTGAAAATGTTAAGGAAAAGTGTGTTAATGATATTCTTGTTAATCAAGTCATTGAAGGACTTTACTCTAGATTTAACATTGTTGCCAAGGATGATATTGGAAATGTTTGTGTAGGTACACCCAAGAACAAGTGGTTCAAGGGTGAGTGCTCTTATCACTTAAATAAGAAGCACATGTGAGATAGCTTTGAGGCTATATATCAATTGTGTTGAGAATTCTTGCTTGCTAGCTTTGAATACTCCATGTATTGATATGAACTTGGTTATCTCACATCATGTTTGTTATGATGGTCAAAATTTGTTGATTAACTTTAGAGAAGTTCTTTTGATATATGTGTTGATTGAGTTGAGATATTATGCTTTTTATACTCTTGTTGTGAAACATCGTCAACTTGGTGTCATAAGGACATTCAAGGCAAGAGTGCTCATAAAAAGGGCGGAAGTATGATATTTAGTGAATATAATGTGCAAAAAGGTATCTCTATACTTTAATGCATATTCTCTTAAATATTCATCTTTTGACTCAATTTTTGACATACATCTCATAGCATGTCATATTAGAGAATTTTGTATAGCATATATATGGTTCTCATAGCTTGGGTTGATAAACAGAAATGGGATGACGAGCCACATGCATACACACGATCATATGTTCAAATCTATTCTCTTAAAAGCAAAAATTCCGGATGATAATCGGTTTGACTTTTTATGGAAAAAGGTTAAGATGAATCGTTGTTGGAAATTGTTTGCATGTTGATTATCAAACTATTTCTTGATATATATTTGAAGCATATCTCTCACACACACTTTTTTTTTATGAGTATGATGATATTTTAGCAATTGTTGAAGAATTATGAGAGAACTTGAAAAATCTTTGTGTATCTCTCTTAGCATATGAAGCTTATTTTGTTGATATTTCTTCAAATTGCTTGAATATGTGATTGTGTGAACATCTTTGTAAACTTTATGCTATCATTGATTTTAGTTATAGCATTTATCAAGGGGGAGCATTGTATGCTAGACATTGTTCTCTTTTATGATATGTTCACATGCTTCATTTTATTACATGTTGGCATATTTTGACTTAATGATACTTGTAAGATATTACTTACTATCTTTGTCTTGCATGATGATTCATTCTTAAGTCATATGTTATTGTGTTTATATATTTGTGACTAATATGTTTGTTTTGTCTTTCACTCACTTTTGTTGTATGTATATAGCATCTTAACTCACAAGAACAAATGGGAAGAACTAAGGTTACCGGGAGTCGAAATCAATCGAATCCCATTGTGAAAGCCAAGTCTACCTCAAAGGGATCCAAAGCTTCAAAGTCAAAAGATTTAGGGATCTTCCGAACTAAGAAGATATTTCAAGAGAGAGGCATTGACTTAGGTAAATGTAAAGATTCTTATGTTCTTAAATGCATTAAGGATAGGAATTGGGAATCTTGGGTGAGCATGTTAGGAATAGTGAATGATACTCTTGTTAGAGAGTTTTATCATGAATATAGAGAGAGTGCTACCTTATTGGATGCTTTGATGGAGATTAGGGGTGTTGTGTTTAGAGTTAACCAGGAAAACATTAACAAGTTTCTTGGGCTATCTAATGATATAGATTCGAACTTTTTGGATGTAGATGTCATTGAGAATCTTAATATCATGGGTAGAACTCTTTGTGACAATGCTTCTTTTGAGTGGAAAGGTAGAGCATATATTAGTCAACATGTGTTAACTAAGGCTAGTGCATTTTGGCATCTATTCATTTGCACTAATATTATTGGATCTTCGAATTCAACCGAATTGAATAAAGACAAGATCAAAATAGTATATGCCTTGGTGATTAATTAGCCTATAAACCTTGGAGATTTACTTATGTTTTATTTGGATAATGCGGCTTTCTCAACTAGAGGAGATAAGAAACTTGCATTAACAGGGTTTATAACTTCTTTGTTTCTTGTGGTGTTAAGAGTAGAGGAGATGATGTGTTGGTACGACCCTTGGAAAAATATAGTGATAAACGTGTGTCATACATGTTATATAAGGATAAGGGTAAGACATGTGATACTTTTGGACTATTTAGTATTTCACAAGTTGATTGTCAAGAGACTAGCATAAACATTCTTCCGGATTGGGCTTTACATTTGAAAAAGAAGGTTGATGAGCTTAGTGCTATAGTTGATAAACAAGATGCTAGAATAAAAGAGTTGGATGAGTGTACTGCCTCAAGTTCAAGACCACCTCTCAAGCATTATGTTAGGTCAACTACACGCACATCTTTCTTTGGTGGATCTAGTAGCTAGTATTTGAGTCTCATGGTATGTTTCTTACCTTTTGGCATCATTTCATGTCAAAAAGAGGGAGAAAGAGTTGCTAAGAGTTATTAGTTACTTAGTTTCCTTTTTATGTTGTTTTTTGTGAACTTTTGAACTTTCAATGGCATGTAATAATTAGTCTTAAGATTTGGTTAAGAATTCTTGTATTTTGGCATGTATTGAGAGGGAGATACATGTACTTGTGAACTTAATTGTATATTCTTATCCATATTATATGTTGCCATTTGTTGTTTTTCTCTTGTATATGCATTGTGCTTTGAGATGATTTGTTGGTTGCTTCAAGAGAAGATCAAGATGAAGTTCAAGAGTTGGTGAAGATTAGTTATAGGAATCTTACCCATTGTAATGTGAGGGAGAGATTGTGTGACCTATCTTCATTTTTATATTTGTAGTAAATGTATAGGTGTTTTGACATTGAATTTGCCAAAGGGGGAGATTGTTAGGTTTTAGTTTGTGTTGGCATTAATTCCATATCAAAATGATGTTTACTTGTAATGATTTAGTTGTTTAGATTCATGATGATTCAAGCTTTAAAGAAGAGTGAACAACAAGTCAAAGCAAGTTCAATATCTTCAAAAAGAAATGATGCAATATGGTTCTACAAAGGTATAATAAGACTATCTTTCTCTTACAAGGCTTAGGCACACACACACAATTCAAACATTTGTGTCCCTACATCGTTGTGCACCATTATAGGCACACATATTCAATTCATTCATATGTGTCCCTGCATCGTTGTGCACCATGTATAACACATTCACACACTTGAAGATGAATGCTCATGCATTGGTATGGAAATAACAAGTTTTGGAAAAATGCATGATTGGAGACTATCTCTATGTAGTTTGCATTCTAGTGTGAATTGTGTTTGTGTGTGTATATGTTTGTATAACATCTATATTGAACTTGATTTTAGTCTTAAATAATTATTGATTGAGTTCCGGCTATTTTGGTTACTCATACTATTGATTTCAAGTTCTAAGTCAAAAGATACTACACTTTCAACTCATGTTTCATACATTGTCTTTGTATTCATATATCGAGTCGAATTATTATTTTATGGATTTAGTATCTTATATTTCCATGTTCGTGTGAGAGTTACGGTTTGTAATCCATAAATGGATTCTAATTCCGAGTTTGGAGACCAGAGAACAATTGAAGAACGCGAGGGGAGCGCGAGAGGAAAAGAAGTGCAACCAAGCACTCTTTCTCGAGATGGCCCATGGCCATCTCGGGACAGAATGCTTGCTGCCCTGAGATGCCCACATGCCATCTCGGGAAGCAGGCATGCTTGGGCACTTAAGGGTAGTTTGGTCATTCTTGATTCATTGTTTTCCCTCTCCTTTATATGCTCCTTCCCTCTCACATTTCATTCTATGAAGAAATTCAAACTAGTGTGCAGAATTTTTCTCTCTACATTTTCTCACTTTCCAAACACCATGACTTCTCATTTGATTTCCGATTTGAGTGATTAGAAGTTGAGAGTGTTTGTCTATTCATCCTCCATCTTTTCTCTGAAGGTTTGAGTGAGTTTTGTTGCTTTTTTTTGGATTCTAAACAAATAAAAACGGGACTGCACCTAAAGCAACTAAGGTATTGATTTTCTCTCAAAGTTTTCTTTTAAGACTTGGTCAATTGCCTTAGGTTTTCTTCTTCAACATATATTTGTATATCGTGAGTGTTTTGATTTGAGTTTTGAACTCTTTCAAAGCTAGGTTGAGTTTCAATTGAAATCATTCATGTTGAATTAGGTTTTGATTTTTCCTATGTTTTCACATGTTTGAGATTGTATTGTGCTAGCTTTGATTCTAGGATTATTTGATGATCTTTGATTGATTGATTTTGTGAAAAAATAGTTCATCACATGTATTAGGCTCTCTTGGCCGAATTCTCACATAATACATGTGCTTATGTTCTTTTAAGCTATTCATGTGTTTTGTTGAATCTATGATTAGGAATATGCTCTAGAACTTTTGCTTAAATCTAATTGACTTTGTCATATGATTTTAGCATGTTTTTGGTTTGAGTTATTTAATCTTGATCTTGTGATTTATTGAACAAATCTTGTGATTCAAGTTTAGATCTATGCATGTATCTAGGTTGTGATTAATATTAAACATATCTGACTTGATCTAGATTGATTATACATGCATGATTAACTAGACTATATGTGATTTGTGCTTTCATGCTCATGTCTAGTATTTTCCATAAGATGTGTTGATCATAGCATTCTATGTTGCATGCTTGTTTGCGTTTTGCATTCATGATCACCTAGATGCCTTGTGAGAAGGAAGTATTGGCAATAGGTGTGAGACTTATGGTTTTGAGCAAGAATTCTTGGCAAGAGGTGTGAGACCTTGGATTGTCAAGCAAGGAAGTCTTGACTAGAGTTGGGAGGACTCGGATAGTCGAGCAAGAAGTCTTGCCTAGGGTCGTGAGGATCCGGATAGGTGAGCGAGGAAGTCTTGACTAGAGTCGTGAGTACTTAGTTGAGCAAGAAGTCGTGCCTAAGGTCGTGAGGATCCAGATAGGTGAGCTAGGAAGTTTTGACTAGAGTCGTGAGGACCTAGTTGAGCTAGAAGTCTTGCCTTGGGTCGTGAGGATTCAGATAAGGTGAGCGAGGAAGTCTTGACAAGAGGTGTGAGGCCTCAGATTGTTGAGCATAGGGTGACAACTTCTAGAGTAGGATAAGAGGGTAGTTTCTAGGTGAAGAGGTCACTTGAGAGATTGTACTTGTCTTATCTACTAGTGGATTTTGTTTACCGGTGGCTGCTAGCCCGTGGATGTTTCCTCTTCAGAGGTTTACCACGTTATATCTAGTGTCAATTTTTCTCTATCCATATCTCTCTAGTATTTGTATTATGGATAGAACTCTTTATGTATGTTGACTTCCTTTCTATAATATAGATTGTGTATGTGTAACAATTACTTGTTTGTATTACACTTTACTTGTTTTATATATTGATTAATTGTCATTAATTAATATATATATATTGTGATACAAGCAATCTAGAGAGACAAGCTTTTGTTTGCTTCTAAGAGAGTCGAAAAAGGTGTCTAACCTATTCACCCCCCCTCTAGGTTAGCCTTGAGCATTTAACCGTGTTTGTATTTTCAACTACCCTCAGTGGGTATCAAATGTGGTTTTGGTCCAAAAGAAGAATTGCCAGTGGAGAATGTGCGTGGACTTCATGGATCTGAACAAGGCCTGCCAAAAGGATAGTTTTCCACTTCCGAGATTAGACCAACTGGTCGATGCTACATCAGGCCATGAATTACTCTGTTTTATGGACGCTTATTCAGGATATAATCAGATCCGGATGAATAAAGCTGATGAATAAAAAATAGCATTCACGACCGATCAAGGCTTGTACTGTTATATAGTAATGCCCTTTGGGTTAAATATGCTGGGGCAACATACTAACGATTGGTCAATAGGATATTTGCTCGTCAAATAGGAAGAAACATGGAAGTTTACAATGACGACATGTTAACCAAAAGTGTCTCGGCAGACGAACATGCTTCGGACCTGCACGAAACATTTGAAATCCTGAGAAGGTATCAGATGAAGTTAAATCTGAACAAGTGCCTATTCGGGGTCCCCTTAGGAAGGTTCCTTGGGTTACAAGTTCACCAAAGAGGAATCAAAGTCAATCCCAAGAAGATCCAAGCCCTTCAAAAAATGACTTCACCAGGGACGCTAAAAGAGGTACAACGCTTGACAAGATGCTTAGCTTTCTTAGGAAAATTTATCTCGAAGGCCACAGATAGATGCGCTCTTTTTTTCATAGTGATCAAAAAGGGAAAAGGGCTTGAATGGAATGAAGAGTGTGAACGGGCATTCCAAAAGATCAAAGAATACTTAGGCCAGACTCCCATCCTCTCAAAGCCTAAAATGGGAGAAATACTTCACCTGTACTTGTCCCTTACAGAGTTAGCAATAAGCTCAGTTTTAGTCAGGACAGAAGACAGGATACATAGGCCAGTGTACTATACCAACAAGACCCTTCTTCCAGCCGAAACCAGGTATTCACAGGCAGAAAAAATGACTTTAGCATTGGTTTTGGCAGCAAGGAAGCTGAGACTGTACTTTCAGGCACATACAATCCAGGTTTTCACCAACTGTCTACTTAAGCAAATCCTTCAAAAACCAGAAATTTTAAGGAGACTAACTAAATGGGCGGTTGAGTTGAGCGAGTTCGATATTCAGTACATGCCCAGGAAATCACTCAAAAGCCAAGTGGTGGCAGAATTTGTAGCGAAATTCACAGAACCAAATCTGGAAGCAGAAAAAATGTTGGGCAAGAGTTTCTCATGGAGGTTATATGTCGATGGTTCCTCGAATACTCATGGCAACGGGGCAGGGATCATGGTATGCACCCTGGAAGGAGATGATATTGAATGTGCCATGAGATTCGATTTCAAAGCAACAAATAACCAAGCCGAATATGAGGCATTGCTAGTAAGGCTTAGAGTTTGCATAGCTCTTGGAGCAGATGAGGTTGAAATATTCAGTGACTCACAGATAGTCGAAAACCAAGTCTTAGATAAGTATCATGTCAGAGATGAAGGTATGATAATATTTGGGCATAGCAAAACAACTCCTCCAAAAATTCAAGGAATACCGGATTGTCCAGATCCCTAGAGAAGAAAATGAAAATGCGGACGCTTTGTCCAAACTAGTATTAGCAACAGCCACAATCAGGCCAAAAAACATTCTAGTTGCACATCTTCTCACACCGAGTATAGTTGAGCCAAAAAAAATTAAAGTCTTAGAAATTCGAACACCGTTAGACGATTGGATGACCCCGCTAAAAAGATACCTAGAAGAAGATATACTCCCGAAAAATCCCTCAGAAGAAAAATGCATCAGGTACCGGTCAACAAGATACACACTGATTGGAGGAGAGCTGTACAGAAAATGTTTTTCTTGAACACTTCAAAGATGTGTATCAGAGGAAGATGAACACCGAATACTATAGGAAATCCACGGCGGAGTATACAGAAACCATACTGAGGGCAGAAGTTTGGCACACAAGGTACTCATGCAAGGTTTTTATTGGCCTTATTTATTCTCGGTTGCTCAGCGATACTCAGAAAGTTGCAATGCTTGCCAAAGGATCGCCAATGATATTCAGTAGCCTCCTGAACAACTTAAAAGCCTCACATCCCCATGGCCATTCACCATGTGGGAACTAGACTTAATTGGTCCAATGCCAGCAGGAACAGAAGGTGGAGCTAAGCACGCAATTGTGGCCGTTGATTATTTCACGAAGTGGGTAAAAGCTGAAGCGTTAGTACATATCACGAAAGAAAATACCACAAACTTTGTGAAGAAAAATATACTCTACATTTTTGAAGTCCCAAATACTATTATCACTGACAACGACACTCAGTTCGACAATCAAAAATTCAGGCAGTTGTACAACGAGTACAAAATTGTAAATTATTATGCCACACCTACCCATCCTCAAACAAATGGACAAGTTGAAGCAGTTAACAAAATCATCAAACATACACTCAAAGCAAAGTTAGATGCCAACAAAGGCAGTTGGTGAAAAACTTCCTGAAGTATTATGAGCGTATCAGACGACAGTAAGAACTTCTACAGGAGAAACTCCGTTCTCTTTGGCATTCAGAACAGAAGCTGTCATCCCGATAGAAACATCGATAGAAACATCGTATATGTCACCTAGAGTCAGGCTATATGATGAATATTATAATGTTGACATGTTGTTATAAAGCCTAGATGAGTTGGACGAGAAAAGAGAGAAATTTCGGGTGCGAAATGCGGCATATCAGCAAAGAGTGGCACGATACTATAACTTTTATGTTCGGATTAGGAAGTTCCATCTAGGAGACCTGGTGCTCAGAAAAGTATCGTTGAACATGAAAAATAAAGCTACGGGATCTTTAATTGACAAATGGGAAGGCCCATACAAGATTGAAGGAATAACTGGTCATGGGCATATTGGATTGCCCGACCAGATGGAGGGGTTTTACCCCGACCGTATAACGCCTAATATTTAAAGATCTTCTACCCTTGAAATATTCCATTTGTTTTTATTTCATTTTTCTAGTCAGGATATTTTTTAGCAATCCTTTTGAGATTTTCATATTGTTAGTTTTACAGTTATGAATAAAAGCCCGACACGGGATTCTAAAAATCTGAGCATAATAAAGACATGTAAAAAAGATGAGCATGATAATAAGAGCATGTGGGAAAGATGGAGCATGATAATATGAACATGCGAAAAAGATAAGCATATTAAGAACATGAAATTGATTTCATAATAAAATAAAATGCTCGGGACCATTAATTTGTCAAAAATCTCGAATGGACAGAGAAGCTCAAAAGAGCATTCCAGCCGAGCAAGGTCAGCCAAGACCTTAGCCAAAAGGCAAACCCGATCATCAGATTTTGGAAAAAAGCTTAGGTCACCTTCGGGAAAATCCCGGTGAGATGCGTATCCGTGTTGAGCAATTTAAAGTTTAACGATTCGGTAAACCCTTACACAGACAAAACTAGGAGACGTCCTCAGTGACTTACGCAAGGACTCGAAAGTATGATTGTGGTGAACCTCGATATAACGTTCGGGTAGCAACCGAATATGAGACAAGTATAAATCTACTTGCTTGTTTTAAGACGACTCGGTTAATAATAGTAGTCAGTTTAATAAGATACTTGGCACATGAAATCGCGTTAGCCAGTTTAATAAGATACTCGACACATGAAATAGCTTTATTCAGTTTAATAAGATACTCGGCATCTTAAGAATCGCTCAGATAACTGTATTAGCCAGTTAAAATGGAATATTAAAAACTTTCGTGACAAGAAACTACACAAAAAATGGAATTTTATTAATAAAATAAATCTTTACAAATAAACCTAAGGGGCTGAGGACTTGGAATTTTTGCCAATACTCGGATCAGGCGCTATCTCATACTCATGAAGGAGACTCTCATTCGAGGACCAGGAGATTGAGTCGATCGAATCATCCATCCATTCGCTATAATCCATTCCAGGGACTGGTCCAACATCAGGTTTCGACCCATCCACACCAGTCTCCTGACTAGCATAAAAGGTCGAAAGAGAATGCTCGGATGGAACTTCTAGATGCATATGATGGGGTTCTTTGCCTTGACTACAACAGTAAGCTTTCCACTCACTCATCTGAGTCCGAAGAGACTCTAAGGACCGATCCACATGGTTCTTTATGGATAGTTCCTAATTAGCCCGAGCACTATCAGTTGACCGATTCTTTACTTCGAAGAATTCACCTGTCGAAACAAACCCCATTTGAACTCCCTAAGGAGCAGAGCATCGTAAGCCGGGGACCTTTTGAAGCGATCAACCCCTTGCACTTCAAGTTCTAACTTTGTTTCCTTTGAAAGGGACTCAACCGTCAAGGCCTGGCGCTTAAGGTCTTCGATCTTGCGATCATAGGAAGATTTTACCTGTTCAGCTTCTTGTTCAGCTCAAAGCATAGACTCCTAGGCAACAGAGAGTAAGCTTTCCACAGATTTAGCCTTTTCCTCAGCAACTGAGGTCTTCTCCCCGGCCTCCATCTGTTTAGCCAAACAATGATCGGTAAACTCTTGGGCAAAACTTACCTCCATTTGATAGGCCGCCTCAACCCGAGCACGGTTGTCCTTACTCTCATTTAACTGAGCTTTAAGATGCCAAATCTAATCAGATTGATGTTGTTGCGTCTGAACAAAATCAGTAAACTCAGAAACCACCTGCAGAGATGAGTAAGTTAAAAATCCGAGTCTAGGTACAATAAAGCAAGGGTCGGGACAGTAGACTTACGTAGGACGCACTGTTGAAAATGTTTTGAAGACGATCTATTGGGGAACCATTCCTGAAGAGGCTCTAGTACGAGTGCCTTGCTGGTATAATACACTGGTTTTTACACTCCATCTTCTGTTCTGACTAAGACTGAACTTGCTGCAAGCTAGGTTATTGACAGATACAGCTGAAGTATTTCCCCTTTTTACGGTTTTGAGAGAACGGGAGCTTGTCCCAAGTACTCTTTTATTTTTAAGAATGCATGCTCGCACTCTTTATTCCACTCGAGTCCTTTCCCTTTTTTGATTATTTTGAAGAAGGGTGTGCACCTGTCTGTAGCCCCTGAGATGAATCTTCCCAAGGAGGCTAAACACCCTGTTAAGCGATGTACCTCTTTCAATGTTTTAGGTGAGGTAATTTCTTGCAAAGCCTGGATCTTCTCGGGATTAACTTTGATTCCTCTTTGATGGACTTGAAAACCCAAGAATCTCCCCGAATGGACTCCGAATAAATATTTGTTCGGGTTTAATTTCATCTGGTATCTTCTCAGAACATCAAATGTCTCTCGGAGGTCCCGGGCATGCTCATCTGCCGAGACGCTTTTAGTCAACATGTCATCAATGTACACTTCCATGTTCCTTCCTATTTGCCGAGTGAAGATTTTGTTGACCAACCTTTGATACGTAGCACCTGCATTTTTTAAACCGAAGAGTATTACTGTGTAGCAATATAAACCCTGATCCGTTATGAAAGCTGTTTTTTCTTCGTCAGCTTTGTTCATCCGGATCTGATTGTATCCCGAGTAAGCATCCATGAAGCTAAACAATTCGTGACCTGCTGTGGCATCCACCAGCTGGTCTATCCTTGGAAGTGGGAAGCTATCCTTTGGACATGCCTTGTTTAGATCCGTGAAATCTACGCACATCCTCAATTGTCCATTTTTCTTCTGGACGAGGACTACGTTGGCGACCCACTGAGGGTAGCTGACTTCTCTGATTGATCCAGTTGCCAGTAGCTTTTCCACCTCTTGTTTGATTGCTTGACTTCTTTCAGGATTAAACGAACTTCTCTTTTGTATAACCGGTTTTGCATTCAGGCTAATTGCTAGGTGGTGGGATATTACTCGGGCATCTATTCCGATCATATCTTCGTGACTCCAAGCGAATACATCTTTGTACTCTCTAAGCAGATTGGTCAAGTCTTACTTGACTTTTCCATCCAAGTTGGCCCCGATCTTGATTTTCTTATCCGGTTTGTCTTCTTCAAGTACTATTTCAACCAATTTTGTTTTGTATTCATTCGATCCCTCCCTTGGATCCAGTTCGAATGACAAGGATTCTTCACACTGGTTTGGCTGCATTATGGTGCATACTTGTTCAGCATCATGCTTGTCTCTGTATACTGACAGGCTTGCTCTTCGGGCCATCTCTTGAGATCCCTTGACTATCCCAACCCCTTGTTCTGTCGGGAACTTGATCATTAATGCATAAGTGGCCGTCACGGCCCTTGTTTTATTCAGAAATGGCCGGCCCAATAATGCATTGTACGGCCAATTATCCAAGTCAACTACCACGAAGTCTAGCAGGACAGTCCTCTGGCATGGTACCGTTCTGATCTTCACGGGTAGTTTTACCGTCTTGAGTGACCTGACCTCTATCCCCCCAAACCCTCTTAATGGAGTATGGAAAGACTGTAAATCTTTTCGGTCTAGTCTTAGCTGGTTGTACACGGCCACGCTTAGGATGTCTACTGAACTCCCATTATCTATTAAAATTCTCTGGACTTCCCTATGGCCAATCCGGGCAATTATACCAAAGCGTCATTAGGTCGAACATCAACGCCATGGGAATCTGCCTCTGTAAAGACTATTGGGTCCCATCATTCCTTTACCCTTTTCGGGTCTGGCTCAACCGAGTTTACATCGAAGTTATTCCTTGCTTCTATTGCTTCTCTGATTTCCTGAGTTCGTTCTCGGTTGCTTCTCCTAGTAGAGGGTCCTCCGAAAATTATATGTATTACTTGATTGGCTTCGGGGCTGGTTCTTTGATTTTGACCCGGGTTGTGATCAACCTTGACTTCTTTCTTAGTTTCTGATCTCTCACCTTTTTTCAAGATTACATCCCGCATGTGCCCTTCCCGAATAAGAGTCTCTATGTAATCTCTGAGCTGAAAACACTTTGAAGTCTCATGCCCGGTTTATTTGTGAAACCTGCAATACTTGGTTGTATCTCTCCTGGCGAACTGTGATTGTCACCGCGGCTCTTGCACCATATTCTTCTCTTCCAAGATGGCTAAAATTTCTTCTTGTTTTTTTCGAAGAGGGGTGTAATTGGTATATCTGCCTCGGTATTTCTTTGTGGACCGTTCGACGTTGAGCCCATTACCCCCATTCTTGTTTTTTCTTCTTGCCGTTTCCTTTCCTTTCCATTTTTCCTTTTGATTCTGCCTCTTGGATTCGATATTCTTCTGTTCGGGCTTTCCTCCATGCATATAGCTTCGTCCTGTAGCTAACACTTCCTCCTCGACCAGAGCGTATCCTCCTGCCATATCCATCATGTCAGCATACTTAGTCAGCCGTGCTCTTCTCAAATCAAAGGACAGTCGTCCATTTGCAAGTTATTTGTGAAGGCAGCAATAATTGCTTCATCATTAGCACTGCCAATTTCTGATACTGCTTGGCCGAACTGGCCCAAGAACTTTTTTAATGACTCATCCTTCCCTTGCTTTATTTGAGAGAGGTAGGCCACCGACTTCTTCCTGTGAACATTGCTCAGAAATTGCCTTGAGAAGCTCCTACTTATTTCGCTGAAATTTTCGATGCTCGTCGGGGGTAGTCTTCAGAACCATCTTGACCCTGTGTCCCCCAGTGTTTGCGAAAAGTTGAGACACAATAGGGGGTCACTGCGGGCATATTGAGCCATGGCACTTTTATAGCGTCTAACGTGCTCCTTTGGATCTGTATCTTTTTTGAATTGCTCCACATATGGCATCCTGAATCTTTATGAGAAAGGGGTCCGCAAAATTTACTTGGTGAATGGACTGTCAGAGTCATCGTCAGATAGATCGTTACAGCCATAACGTCTGACCAGTGCCTCCATCTGTCGCTTGTTATTCTCAACTTCTTGAGTTAGGCTCTGGATATTGACATCTCTGTCCTCTATCGGACTTCCCCGACGGTTAAACCGTTAGGTTATCGTCATTCTTTTCTCAGACTTTTCACTCTGATGCCGGTCCTCTTGTGTGACTCCATGATGACGTTTGCGATGGTGTTGATCACTGTCTTCTAATGATGACCAACCTTTGCGCCGGTCGTATTTACGATGTCTGGCCCGTACTGTTTGATTGTAGTCCAGCCTCTGGTGATGTTCCTCTTTAAGTGTTTTCTGTCCAGCAGGGTTGATTGGGGAAGAGTTCCTTCTGATTTCAGGCATAGTTATTCTTGGCCCAACCACCATCTAACGGAGCCTTACGGGTGGAGAATTGGGAGTATGTGCTCCTGTAGCCAGTAGATCAATCCCTTCCCTTGCTGCGTCCTTCACCAATTGTTGCAAGGCCTCTTGGAAACGCAACGTAAGATCTCTGCTGGTTGGAGGAACTTGCTGGATCCCCGCTAGATGCGTAGGCTGGTTTTCTGTGTTTGCTGCAGGATCTTGTGATGTATTGCAAACATGGAAATCGCCTGGTGATTTTTGGCCATTCCCTGAACTACTTCAGCTTCCTGCCATTGCTTTTAACAAGTTCAGAGGTTCAACCCCTCCTTCTAGTGCCAATTGTTGACGACGATTTCTGGATTGTCAGAAAAGCCAACAAGGATCGGATTTCGGCTATTAATTCAAAGAGAAAGAGATTCAGAGAGAGTAACGAAGATAAAAGTTTTACGTGGTAAAACTCCGATGCCCGGAGAAACGTCCACGGGTGGTTGAAGGATTAACCAAGCCAAAATCCGCTATGAAAATATGATGTTTACAAGCTCTCGATCTTTTTTTTTTCTCTCTGTATTTGCTATGATTGCTTGTTGTGTGCTATATTGCCTATATCTTATGGAGCCGGATTGTGGGTCTATTTATATGCTTTTAGAACCCTAATCTACTTTATACAAGTAATACAAGATCTTTGTATTTAATTGTGATTCGGTTACTTGCTTGAGGTTGATTTGTCTTCTTTCATGTTTCGGAGTCTCTTATAGAAATCGAGTGGGATTCTAGTAGTGTAGTTCAATTTGGACTTGTTTTCTTATAAGAATGTAGTCTTCGTAAAGAAATCAAGTTATTTCCTGATTAGGGACTCTTCTAACTTAATGTTCCATTTTATTTGGGATTCCTTCCTGATGGATATCTTCGCGTATTTAATGACTTGATCCTCATGAAATAAGCACCAAGTTCTTACTCGAGTCGTATTTATTACCGAGTAAGAGTAATACTTGATTGTCCAGAGTAGCACCGTTTGAGCCTGAGTGGAAGCGTTGTTCAACCAGTCCCGAGTGTTGTTAACTGATCCCGAGTAGGTTTCATTCTATATATGCTTACTCGGGCTTTTCTTCTTTTTAATGATGCCTCATTGGATATTTCCTGAGTGCCCATTTGGGCGTCTACCTGACTATTTTCTACTTCCTGTCAATGATGTGTATGCTTGGTAAAATTCACATACAACAAGGATAAAGCCCAGAAACATCAACATCTAAAAAATCAAGCTCATTAGGAGGGATTTCCCCCAATAACCTACGAACACATGAAACCAATTGAAAATCTCCATGCTCAAGCGCTTCAAAAGCTGTAACAAAAAGGTGCTATCATGAAACGGGATCCATCTGAACTGACCTTTAAAGTAGATGCGAAGAAACCGGGAAAAGCTTCGATGAAGAATCAAGACGAACCCGTACGTAAGAAAACCTGGGTTATTTGCTTCTTATTGTGAAAAATGAACCGGAACAGCCTCCTTCAATTTAAATAAACTATTTAAAAGGTTAAAGGCACGAAACCCTAGGGTCTCAAAAAGTGAGAAAAATCAAAAGAAAGATTTGGAGACGTAGGCGGCGTATCCGATAGAAGACGAGTCGCTTCTCATAAATGTTATCTGAGAAACCAATCGATTAAAGGATACGTGTCGTAGAAAGAACAGATCAGGCAGTCAAGATTATAAAATGTCACAATCATTAGATTTCGTGTGAAAGGACAAATTGCATATCAGTGGTAGCCATTAAAACACATCATTAATATGAAACGTTGTTTAAGGATTGTTATTCATGTATTAATGAGGCATAAAAGAAAGTCGTAAGGTCAATTAAAATATTTACGCCAAGAACAAAATCCTACTCGGTAAAAATATTTTAAGGGAGTATTGTTATTTGTAAATTTTATCGAATATATACGTTACTGACAGATAAGACAATCCCTAAAGAAGATTGCCAGATGAGTATCCGAGCTAACATCTAGAAGACCATCCAAGACATCAAGAAACAAGAACCCGAGTAAGTCCGAGTACAGGTACTCGGCACGTTAAGTACCACTCGGAACAATATAAAAGCCTGAGTAAAGAAGTTCAAATACGTGATCCATGCAAGTGAATAAGCTTGAGAAGAAGTCAGTGTCATACTCCAATACGTATCTGTATCAAAAGGCGAAAAAAGTTTAGAGAGCTTCTAGAAAGATAACGTACCAAATAGGAAACAAGTCCAAATCAGGCAACGACTCAATCATTCTAGAAAACTGCATGACGATTAGGAAAATAAATCCTAAATCAGATTGTGTAGTTAGAGTCCCACGAAGATTCAGATTTAACCCAAAAGATCTCCGAAATAGGAAAGACGATAAAGACAACTCCAACAAGCAACTAGTCATAATTAAATACAAATTCTTTTTCTTACTTGTACAATAAGGATTAGGGTTCTATACATGTATAAATAGACTCATAATCTCATTGTAGGGGATATATACAAAAAAAAAAAATAGAGAGACAGACTCAAGAGAGAGGCAAGAGAGATCGAGTGGTGTAATTCATTATAATTAAATAGTGGATTTGGCTTGGTTGTGAATTCAACCACCCGTAGATGTTTCTCCGATCACTGGAGTTTTACCACTTAAACTCGTGTCATTATGCTTACATTACATTCTCTTTCTCTTTCTCTTTCTCTTTCTCTTTCTCTTCTCTTTCTCTTTCTCTTTTGACAGGTCATAACAAAATCTAACGCTGTTGACTTTCTCATCCATCGAGAAATCGACGTCAACATATATATATATATATATATATATATATATATATATATATATATGTATGTATATATATATATGTGTGTGTGTGTGTGTGTGTGTATGTATATATAATGAAAGGGTTTAGCAACTATACAGGGTGTGAAAATTCTCTATAATTACTGGACAATTTACTGGTTGTTAGACTGCCATGTGACAACAAAAAAAGTTGAAGTTGAAATAATTACAGATTATAACAAGTTACAACCCGTTGTTTCAAGTCAAAACTTGTTTTTTTTAATATATTTAAAAAATTAAAATATTACAACTTTATTATGAATGTAACCACTTCCATTAGGTAAGTGACATTTTTTTCATAATGTGACAAAAATGGTAATTTTTTTTAAAAATTTAATACACAATGCCAATATTAGAGAAAACCATTTTTTAAGAATATGAAATTAAACTGAAACTATTAATATTAATCACTTTGTTCTCATCAATGACTACATTTATGCCAATAAGAAGCCTCGTGTAACTGAATATATATATAATTTCTATATGAATATTAATATAATTTGTGGAGTTTAAATCTTTTAACATAACCATAACATAACATCAAACTATGTTAATATTTAGTTGGTAGAATTTGACAATTGAATCAACAGTCTGATGTATGTAACATTGACTCGTATATATATAGTTGGTAGAATTCGACCATTGAATCAACAGTCTGATGTATGTAACATTGACTCGTGTATATATATATATATATATATATATATATATATATATATATATGTATGTATGTATGTATATAAAGTTTCATGAATATCCAATTTAATTTGAAACATATCTTGAAATTATATAATTAAATTTATTTTAATTAATTAACATAAAATATCTAATATTGATATCTTGTATATTTGTTCATTCAATGACATATCCTGATACTAAAATACTAAATTATATATATTTTTTGTGATAAAGTATTTAATTATCTATATTATTTGTGGTATTATAATTTTTTTAATATAACAGAAATTAAAGTGTATATGAACCACATGTGAAATTAAATAATTAAATATATTGAATTTTATTTACATAAATCATAAAACATGATAAAGCCCATGCAATGTTTTATGTACAATTTTTGTAATGTCAATGTAATTATACTTTATTGATTGTTGAAATCAGTACAATGGTAGAAAATTGCGTTGGAAGCAATATGATGCTTAATACGGAAAAAAAAATCATTAATGTATCACTTTTTTGAAGATGAAATTTACATTTGTAGACGGTTGGATCTACAATTGAATTTATGAGTGGACACAGACAACTTACAAAACAGAAGTAGTGATCGAGGGGGCACTTGGGTGACTACAGTGGTAGCAAGCTAAGTGGACTCTAACGCTTAAGTTAGTTGGGATTATATGAAATGAAGTAGAATTAAATGAAATGAAAATAGTAGTAAAATGATAATCAAACTGTTTTTCCGACAATAATGGTAGAGCGAAGTACGATAGATCACTGTTGGTTGAATGTTAGGGCTTAAGTGAAGGTAAGGTGATAAATGATGATTTCTGCTTGATCGAGTGTTATGCTTCACGGGAACTGAATGGGTTGATGTCGAGTGCAGACTCATGAACGAATAGAGGTCAATGACTTGAAAGCTTGGCAACAATGTGATTTGATGAGTAATTCATGGGTAAGTCAGGTTGTACATTGTTCCATTATCAATGATAAGGGTTAAAATTGATTGTTTAATTCATTTTAAAGAATTCATTTACCATGAGTAGGGGTTGACATTTTGAGGTCGGGTCAAGCCAAGACCAAAACCAGACATGACCCCAAAATTTCGGTTTGCATGTATGTTAACTGAGAAGGGTAATTTTTTATGAGAAAAGTTACCATAACCAAACAGGTTAAGGTCGATTCGGTTTGGATCATTTCCAGTTTTGGTGCCCAACCCTAAATTTAGACACGTCAATAGGTCAGATTGACGTCGGATTTACATGGCATATACCTGAAACCCAATTAAGGGAAAGTTCTCTATACATGATCCGTATCTCGAACGATTTATCAATTTCTGTCCCATATCCAAACTCATTTGAGACAGAGTAACCCATACCGATCCGAACTGATGCGTATCATTTAACAAAAAAAAAAAAGTTCAACCCATTAAATATATGAATTTTATCATACAATTGAAAAATATATTTAAATTTAACTTATAAAGTACAAATAAATATTAAAATTTATAGTTCAACGTACATTTAAAATTCATGTATAAGCATAACTTTAATAGAATATAATATTATAATATTAATTTTAAATTTTAATATAAAGTACAATTAGTAGAGAGATAAAAAAATAGAGTTTTGTTTTACCTATTATATATTTTTTAAAAATTATATAAACACTGGATCAACCATAACAGATCCTGTATAGTTGTTAGATCTAAACCCAACCCGGTTACAAACCGAATCAACAATGTTTGGCTCAGACCCACCTAATACTTGTTTTAAGTGCTCTGAATCCGTTCCAAATGGATCAGATCCCCATCGGTTGGGACGGATCGGGGATTTTTGTCATCTCTAACCCTAATTTATGAATCGATTGAGGTAGCATAAGAAAAAAAAATTGAATTCATTATAATTATTGGTGCTAATCATATTAAATTAATAAATAAGAATAGTAATTGTAATATTGGGATGTGGTATAAAAAATATTTTTTTTCAAAATTAAATTTTGTTTGAAACAGAAAACTCATAGAACATGACAGTTAAAAATCTTAGAGAATAAAATGGAGTAATATTCTTAATTTTATTAAAAAACTGTAATTCAATAAAATCTGAAAAATGACTAAATAATAATTATTGAAAAATTGATGAAGTCGATTTTTCTTTTACAAAAATTAATTTTGAAATAGGTACACAATGTAATAATTTTAAAATGTTACTTGAAATGTTTATTTTCTTAAAAATATATATATATACATATACATTTCTTTGTTTGATTTTTTTTTTTTGTATTTACTCACCCACCAGATTAAATTTCTCTCAATTCAACCATTTCCAACATGATCCCACTTATCACTCCACCATTCACTGACAATTACTTTGAATTAATAACCGTGTCTATAAGCTGTCAGTAATTTTTTCTTTTGTAATTTTAAGAAAATCAAATCCATTATAGCCATCAGATATTTTTGCTGTATCATTCAAACTACTTTATTCAAACGGCTCAATCACACTGTATCTCGGTGTAGTTTTAATAGTAGTACAACTAATCTGGTTGGTATCAACATTAAAGTTTCAGAGTGGTATAGTCTGTTAACAAATATCAAAAAATTGTGGAACAAGAAAATGAAAAACACTAGAAAGGTAAAATGCCTTAACAATTTGATTGAGCCAATAGAGCTTGCAATGGTACATCCACCCCCCACTAATCCATCCAATCCATAACCCAAGCGTTTTGTGTTATTATTATATAACGAAATATAATTCGATATCGTATTGTATGCATAAGTATGAATAAACGCGTACCTAGAAACGTAACGGAAAACATCCAATTCGTAGAGTATTAATTATGAATCCATAATAATACGATAACCTAAAAATAAAACAATTAAAACAATTAAAACAATAGAGAGTCTTCTACTTTCTTCTCACTTTCCTCAGATTGCCTAATGGGGAGACAATTCTGTTATATGTTCACTGTGAATGAGAGTAGGGACCCCCTATATATAGTATAACTTCATAGAATCCTAACTCATAAATGATTCTCAAAACCCTAATAGGATGGTTAGTCCTAATAGGAATATTAGGCCACACATATACAATAGCCCATACCATATCCTACATATATTTAATGTAGCTAAGGTGCACCGAGTCCAACGATATTGATCACATTAATAACGAGTTTTATCCGGTCAAATCTCACTTACTTAAACATTCCAGTCAATTCGGTTTTTTACAAACTCAAAATATAATGTAATATATTGCTTATAATTTTATAAAAATCTTACATTTTGTGATATTTTTACCAAGTATTCATACAGTACTCAACCCAATTTTATACTGCTTTCTTGCAATTCTTTTCGATCCAATCCATTGTAGTACTTTTTGGCCTCTCAAGTGGCAATCCAAGAGCTCGGTCCCATATCAGCTGAGAGCAAATTTCAAGACTCCTTGATACTCCGAAAAGAACAGGAAAATATCTTGCTTCAGTCAAACCAAAATAGTTCAGCAGTACCCCACTGTGATCATCAACATTCGGCCATGGGTTTTTAACCTTTCCTAGTTCTGTAAGTATTGGGGGCACAACTTCATAGAGCTTAGAAACCATCTGGAATAGCGGATCATTAGGTAAATGCTTCAAGGCAAACTCTCTCTGACAGGTGTATCTAGGATCCGTTTTACGCAACACTCCATGACCAAATCCAGGAACAACCTTGCCACTATTTAATGTTTTCCAGATAAAATCTTTCAACTGCTCTGTAGTTGGGTTCTCACCACACTCATTTACCACATTTTTGATCCAAAGCAAAACTTCCTGATTAGCTAAACCATGTAGCGGTCCAGCTAAACCATTTAATGCAGCCGCAAATGAAAGATAAGGATCCGAAAGTGCACTACCAACTAGGTGGCCAGTGTGAGCACTAACATTCCCACCGTCATGGTCACTGTGGATGGTGACATAGAGCCTCATAAGCTCCTGCATCTTGGGATCATCAAATCCTAACATATTTGAATAGTTTGCACCGTAATCCAGTGAGGCATCCATGGGAATAATTTTTCCATCCTTGTATATCCTTCGATACACATGTGAAGCTACTACTGGCAAACGAGAAATCAGATTAAGAGAGTCTTCATATGTTGGCTCCCAGTACTTTGATTTATGAATCCCCTTCTCGTATGCCTTTTGAAATTCACTCTGGACCTGAATGGCCATAACACCAGCGACAAACCGAGTCATTGGATGTGCAGAGGCTGGTAGAGCATCAATGGTCTTAAATACGTAATCAGGGACAGTAGCACGATCTTGCAATTCCTTGGATAAGGCATTGACCTGCGCTTTGCTTGGTACCTTTCCAGTTAACAGCAGCCAGAGAAGACCCTCCGGCAAAGGTTCTCCATCAGGCTTTGCTGCTGGTAATACTTTTTGGCATTCAGGAATCGTCATACCCCTAAAACGAATTCCCTCATCAGCTTCAAGTAAGGAGCCTTCCCAGAGTAAGCCAGTCATTCCTCTCATACCACCAATTACCATATCAACAGTAATATTTCCCAGCTGGGACTTTCCATATTCTGACTTGACTTTCTTCAGACGCTCCTGTTGTTCTAGAATCAACTCCTTGAGCTGAGAATGAAGGTCAAGATCAGAAGAGCTTTGCATCTGAATCCATCTCGCAGAATTGGTGAGACTAGATTGTTGGTTAACGCGAGAACAAAGACGAGAAAGCGCAGTGATGCTCCTGAAGAACACCATCACGAGTCCGAGAAAGAACACCATCACGAGTCCGAGAAAATGGCCAGGGAATAGTGAGTGTGTGTACGCACTACCTAGCCATTAAATATTATAAAATTCAATCCAATGGTTATTAGATCAGTAACAATACTGATTCAGTAACATAGCATAACCCATAATGAAAATAGTGATTGTTAGAATATATATTTAGTTTCCATAATAAAATTCTATTAAGTTATTTATTATCAATAACGTTACTTTAACTAAATTTAAATTTAAATTTGAATTTAATACGGAGAATAAAAGATTCTAACAGTAATTGAAATTGAGTTATCCAAAAAGCTTTGCTTTATATATAATATGTCTCCATAGATAACTTGTTGCCTTTTGTTGGATAAAAGAAGATGCTCTAATTAATTGTTTGTAGGATCCAAACCTCCATCAACGGTCTCTGCAAATTGTTCCCACCACTTTTTTGCGTCCCCCTTGTCTAACACTGTACATAAGATAAGTAAAAGATATAAACCGTAAACTGTATCTTTATAATTTTGATATTTAAATCTTTCAAAAATATCAAATCATTATCATATAGTCCCTAACAAGCCATACTTACTATAATTTGAGAAAACTCTTTTCAGGAGAAATTCTTTGTAAAATCACCTAAAAGTCTTGTGTTTTTTCAAAAATTTGCATTTGCTTAAACAATTAAAATTTAATTTTCAATTTTCTTCCTTTGTTACAATTGATATATATATATATATATATATATATATAAAACAAACCTTGTATAATGGGATTCGACCATCAAATGAGATGTGTTCATCTTTGAGACAGTTGCAATTCCAGGCTTCTTCGTATCTTCCCTGCATATATAAAGCTGATAATTAGTACTTTATATCATCAATAATTAAAAAGATAGGCACATCACTTCTCAGCCCATGTGCTAGTGACCCGTGCTGGTTGGTTCGAGTTTCACTATTAACTCATTTTACAAGCATAACCTTTATAACATCCTAGATTTTGGGGGCCTTAATTGCAAAGACTAATTAGATACCTGACAGATGAGAATCTCTACTAAAGCCATCTCCACATGGTATGCAGGCTCAGGCTCATCCTTACACACTTCATACACATCCCGCAGCAGATCTACTGCAATGTCTGCCTTCCCTAATTTCATATGCTGCACCGCCACCATCTACAAACAATCATATATTATTGCAAATAATAATGAAAGACATTAAACAATGCAATGTTGTAATTCTCACTAACTAATGAGACATAGTCTTTTTGCATACAACAAATAATATAAGCAGAACTGAAAAAAGGCCAATTCTAGCTAATTGGTGGTTTATTTCTTTTTGCAATGAAAAAGAGTTATTTGGGTTAGAAGAGAAGAAAACCTTAATGGCTTTGACATCTTCCATTGAAGGACCTGGAGGCACATTATACGTTGGAAGTTCATAGGAGGGCTCTGCTTCAGTACTTGAAGCCATAATAACACTAACATCCAAAATTGATTTTAACGCTACACTCGCCCTGAATTGGTGTAACCACGTCGACACAGGTGGAGCTTTCTGATACATTTCCCTTGGACCTGCAATGGCTGTAGGGTTCATTTTCATCTTACAACTGCAATTTATGATACCAAGTGCACAGGCCAAAACCATAGATGCCCCCACCGCCCCTTTAATAACTTTGTTACCATTTTTTGGAGGCGGTGTCGAAGGCCTGTTGGATGCACGAATCACCGGACTGATGGCATGCCCTTGTGGCCGGCAAGGTGAGCCGATTGAAAGTGAAAGAGATGAGCAGCTGGAGTGAAGTTTGGTTGCCCTACAGTGGCGTTCAACAGTCGTGGTGGAAGCATCATTTAGGAGCATTGAAGGCAGGCAGTAATAGTTTAGGCAAAGTGCAGATTCCATGAAAATGGCTTGTGTAATTTAATTGGAGGGTTAGGACTAGTTGTAGTATACTAAAATTAGTTTGGTTTGAGATTCTGTCATTTCTTGGCCATAACATCATGTGATATATTTGTGTATAGTGAGCGTTTTATCAAGCATTGAAGTAAGGCATCATTTGTTGCTTTAGACAAAAGTAATACTATATTAAAAACACTCTTTATATATATATATATATATATATATATATATATATATATATATATATATACACACGTATATACTGGTTGGGTGAGACGACTCGAATCTGGAAAATTATCAAGCTGACTAAGTGCCATTTACCGGCCACCAAACATTATTGGGAGGTAGTTTGATCCATCTTAATTTTGAAATTCCATGAGAATTATATTCCTTGCCATGGGGTTTTACTACAGGGCAAGGTTTTTATAAAGGTTTTACTGCATATCCAATTTAGACGCTCCATAAAATTATTTTTCGATTGTGATCCAACCTTAGGCGTTTATCGAATTTTCTCTAATTTCAACAACAACAAAGCTTTGCTTGAAACATGGAAGATTCTCAAAAACTATATGGAAAAGATTTTACCTTGGTAACGTGGAGAGGAATAATATTTTGTTTGAGATTTAAGGATTCGAAAATACTCGCGTGGTAGGTTCTTTACCTCCCAAGCAAGACTAGAATCAGAATAATTAATTCAACTAAGGATTATTGAGAAGCTTCAATTACATGCACCTTCTAATAAGTAATGACCGTTTCTTCAAGATCATTACACAAAACTTCTCTTCACTGTCTCGTAAATCATAATAATAAGAATACCATTCATAAATGATCATGCCGAATTTCTCATCATTATTCAGAGATTTTGATCTCCACATGGAAAAGCCTCTCAATAACATTACTATAAACACGAAATATGGAGCCATGGCGGCGGCCACAGTGACCCCATTTGTAATCATTGGTAGCATTTACGTTGCATGTGCTTACACTAGCGGAGCCCGGAAAAGAAGGCCGGCGGCGTCTAAGGTTAGTCCTGTCCTTACAAGGTCGGTGTCAGTTGGGGTTCTCCATGGAGGCAAAATGGCCTTGGAGAGATTGGTAGAATATCACCATGCTCGGGCTGATGCAACATCGTTGGAGGATGCTTTGAACAACTTAAACAAATCAATTTCAATGAAACGTCCTTCTTTCAAGGAGTTGCAGGTCAGGCTTGCTTTTATTTACATTTCCTAGTTAATTATACATTTTTTCCTGCATGAATAAACTCTCCTAACGGGTCCTTATTTCTCTAAGATGAATAGATTTTTAGAAAATGCGAACTTTCAAAGTTCACCAAAATACACCACAATAAACTTGTTATAAAATATAATCTGCGAACGATAATTGATAGGATAATTTCTACATAACTAATTTAAAAGATGGAGCATAGTAAATTGATATATCCAACGCTCTTAATCTTCATTTTTCAAAATTTCTCAACTAAACTAAAGAAATTTGTGATTCGTATGAGATATAGTTTAAATAATTAGGAAGGATTTTGATTTAAAATATTTTGGATACGTAAGTTCATCACAAAAAAGAAAGTAATTTATTTTCTTATTTGAATTTTAACTAATTTATAAGATTTTATCTATAGACTATATATAGTTTTCGTATACAATGTTACGAAGTAAGTTTTTTTCTTTCCAATGTTAATATTTCTTATATTTTTTTTTAAAGAAAAACTAAAAATTGATTGAATTTTCTATTGTTTCATAACTTTCATTAATTAGCTAGTTTGTTATATTTGTTTTAAAAAAAAAGTAGTAGTTTTTTATTGTATATGTCGTACCATACTGTATTGATCAAAAACCGAAAATCTTTGATTACATGTGAGTTTAATAGTTGCATTTGCATTGAAGCGTGTTGTTTGGAAACTAGAAATGAGCGGAAAAGAAGACGATGCAGTGGAAAAGCTAGAGAGTGCGTGGAAGACTGCAGAAATGGAAAAGAAACGTCATGAAGCTTATGAGTATCAAATGTTGCTGATCGAAATATATATTCTCATATGTGAATTTTATCGAATGTACACGTCATCAACAAAGAGGATAAATTGTCAGGTGAATATCCGAATAGACATTCAGAAAATATCCTACAAGACATCACCGAATAAGAGAAAACCCGAGTAAGCAGATGTTGAACAAAACCAACTCAGGGTCAATTGATATCATATACTACTCGGGATCAGTTAACGACACTCGGGACTGGTTAAATGACGTTTCTACTCGGGATCAAATGATGTTACTCGGGACTAGCATGTATTGTCCTTAATCGGGACAAATATGAAGAAAACTGAATAAAAAACCTAGCTCTTAGTTCACACGGATTAGGTCATTAAATACACGAAGATATCCATATCAAGAAGGAATCCCAATGAGAATAGAATACTGAGTTGAAAGGGTTCCCAATCAGACAACAATTTTATTTCTTTAAAAAGACTACGCTCTTATAAATTAACAAATCCAAATTGGATTACATTACTAGAGTCCCATTCGATTTTAATACAAGACTCCGAAACAGGAAAGAAGACAGTCCGCTTCAAGCAAGTAATCATAATTAAATATAAATATCTATTAATTGTACAAGGCAGATTAGGGTTCTATAAACATATAAATAGACCCATAATCTCGCTAAAAAAGAGATATACAACAATCATAGAAAAATACAGAGAGAAGAAAAAGAGATCGAGAATTGTATTCCTATTATTTCATAGTGAATTTTGGCTTGGTTGATCATTCAACCACTCGTGGACGTTTCTCCGGTCATCGGAGTTTTACCACGTAAAACACTCGTATCTTGATTACTTTCTCTTTGAAATCACAGCTGAAATCCAATCCTAGTTGGCTATTTCTCACACATCGAGAAATCGACATCAACAATTGGCACTAGAAGGAGGGGAACCTCCGATTTAATTAAGGATAATGACAGAAAGCAAAAGCAGTTCCGGGGATGTCCAAAAATCTCCAGATAAATTCCATGTTTGCAGCACCTCGCGAGATCTTGCTGCAATCACGGAGAACCAACCTATATTCCTGACGGGAATCCAATAAGTTCCTCCAACCAGTGGAGATCTGACACAACGTTTTCGAGAAGCGTTGCAACAATTGGTGGCAGACGCAGCAAAGGAAGGAGTTGATCTACTGGCTACAGAGGCACAAACTCCTAACCTCCCACCTGCGAGGCTTCGTTCGGTTGTAGTAAGGCCAGAACAAAACGCACAGGAAGCCATAAGAAACTCTACTCCAATCAATCAGGCTGGACGTGAAACATCTGAAGAGGAACGACCACGCCAGAAACAGAACCAGTATCAGATAGTCCGTGCTAGACACCGCAAACATGACCGGCACAGGGATCAGTCGTCATCAGAAGATAGCGATCGGCACCATCGCAAGCGTCATCATGGAATCATATGTGAAACCCACCATCAAAGTGAAGAGCCGGAAAGAGGAATGACAATCACCCAACGGTTCAACCATCAGAGAGTCCAGTGGGAAACAGGGATGTCGTAATCCAGAGCTTAACTCGAGAAGTCGAGAACAATAGGCTTCAAATGGACGCACTGGTCAGACGTTAAGGGTATAACGATTTATCTAACGAGGATTCTGACAGCCCGTTAACCAGGGACATCTTGGGGACTTCATTCCCGAAAAGATTCAGGATGCCACACATGGAGCAGTTCAAGAAGGATATCGACCCAAAAGAACATGTCAGACGCTATAAAAGTGTTATGGCCCAGTATGCCCATAGCGATCCCTTACTATGCCTCAACTTTCCACAAACTTCAGGAGACATGGGCTTAAGATGGTTCGAGAGGCTGCCTCCAGCAAGTATTGGAAGTTTTAGTGAGCTGAGCATGAGTTTCTCAAGGTAATTTCTTAGTAATGTTCACAGAAAAAAATTAGTGGCTCACCTTTCTCAAATAAAACAAGGGAAATATGAGTTGCTGAAGAAATACCTGGAAAGGTTCGGCCAAGCAGTATCGGAAATCGACAGTGCAAATGATGAAGCGATAATTGCTGCATTCATCAATAACTTACAGAATAGACGATTGTCTTTTGACCTAAGAAGAGCCCGACTGACCAGATATGCAGATATGATGGACATGGCAGGAGGATATGCACTAGCCGAGGAAGAAGAGTTAGCCACTGGAGGATGCTACATGTATGGAGGAAAACCCGAAAAGGACACTGAGTCCAAGGTGCAGAACCAAAAGGGAAAACAAAAAGGAAACAACAAAGAAAAGATCAAGGACGGGGGAAACGGGCGTAATACCGAACAGACCACGAAAAAATATCGAGACAGATACACCAGGTACACCCCTCTTCCGAAAAAGCTGGAGGAAATCCTGGTCATTCTGGAAACAAAGAATATGGTACAAGAGCCTCGACGACAGTCTCAGTTCGTCCGGAGAGATACAACCAAATACTGTCGATTCCATAAAGAAACCGATCATGAGACATCCAAGTGTTACCAGCTCAGAGATTACATAGAAACCCTCATTCGGGAAGGACATCTATAGGATGTAATCTTGAAAAAGGATGAGAAATCAGAAACAAAGAAAGACATCAGGGCCGATCACAGCTTTTGTTGAAGCCAAAAGGCCAGTCTAGAGGCCAATCAAAAAATACATACGATCTTTGACGGACCATCCACTCGGAGAAGTAACCGAGAACGAACACATGAAATTCGAGAAGCAGTAGAAGCAAGGTAAAACTTTGATGTGAACTCGGTGGAGCCAGACCCGAAAAGGGTAAAAGAAGGATGGGACCCAATAACATTCACAGAAGCAGACTCACATGGGGTCAACGTTCGGCCAAATGACGCCTTAGTCATAAGTGCCCGGATCGGTCACCGGGAAGTTAGGAGAATCTTGATAGACAATGGAAGTTCGGCAGACATTATCAATGTAGCTGTCTACGATCAACTCAGATTGGACCGAAAGAACCTACAATCTTTCCACACTCCACTCAGAGGATTTAGGGGAATTGAGGTCAGGTCACTCGGGACGGTAAAGCTACCTGTGAAGATCGGAGTGGCACCTTGTCAGAGAACTGTGTTGCTCGACTTCGTGGTGGTAGACTTAGACAATTGGCAGTATAATGCGTTGCTGGGTCGGCCATTCTTAAATAAAATTAAGGTTGTAACAACCATTTATGCTTTAATGATCAAGTTCCCGACCGAACAAGGGGTCGGGGTAATCAAGGGATCCCAAGAGATGGCCCGAAGAGCTAGCCTGTCAGTATACAAGGACAAGAATGAATAGGTTTTCACTATAACGCAGCCAAGTCAGAGCAAAGAGCCACTGTCATTCGAATTCAATCTAAGGAAAGAGCCGAATGAATCCAAAATTGAACCGATCGATGAAATCATCTTAAAAGAAGACGAACCAGATAAAAAGATCAAGATAGGGGCCAACTTGGAAGAAAAAGTCAAAAAAAGCCTCATTGATCTATTTAAAGAATATATGGATGTGTTCGCTTGGAGTCATGAAGACATGGTCGGGATAGATGCCTAAATAATATTTCGTCATCTCACAGTAGACCCGAATGTAAAACCGGTGATACAAAAAAGAAGATCATTCAATCTCGAAAGAAGTCAGGCAATCAAACAGGAAGTAGAGAAGCTACTCGCTGTAGGATCGATTAGAGAGGTCAATTACCCTCATTGAGTGGCTAATGTAGTCCTCGTTCAAAATAAGAATGGACAGTGGAGGATGTGCGTAGATTTCACAGATCTTAACAAGGCATGCTCGAAAGATAATTTCCACTTCCGAGGATAGATCAGTTGGTGGACGCTACATCAGGCCATGAACTGCTTAGTTTCATGGATGCCTATTCGGGATATAACAAAATCCGGATGAACAAGGCCGACGAAGAAAAAACAACATTCACCACTGATCAGGGGTTTGTACTGTTACACAGTAATGCCCTTTGGGTTAAAAAATGTCGGGGCAACATATCAAAGACTGGTCAACAGAATCTTTGTAAGGCAAATAGAAAGGAACATGGAAGTATACATTGATGACATGTTGACCAAGAGCATCACGGCAGACAAGCATACTTCAAACCTGAGAGAGACATTTGATGTCTTGAGGAGATACCAAATGAAGCTAAATCCGAACAAGTGTTTTTTCGGAGTTCCTTCGGAAAGATTCCTGGGTTATCAAGTCCACCAAAGAGGAATTGAAGTCAACCCCAAGAAGATCCAGGCACTGCAGAAAATGACTTCACCGAGGACCCTCAAATAAGTACAGCGCCTAACAGGATGCTTAGCTTCCTTAGGTAAATTCATCTCAAAGGCCACAGACAGATGCGCACCCTTTTTCAAAGTAATTAAAAAAAGGAAAGGACTCGAGTGGAATGAAGAGTGCGAGCAGGCATTCTTAAAAATTAAAGAATATCTAGGGCAGACTCCCATCCTTTCAAAACCTCAGATGGGAGAGACACTCAATCTATACTTATCAATCACAGAACTAGCAGCAAGCTCAGTCCTAGTTAGAACAGAAGATGGAGTACAGAAGCCAGTATACTATACCAGCAAGGCAATTCTACCAGTCGAGACCAAGTATTCGCAGGTAGAGAAAATGGAACTGGCATTGGTTTCAACAGCAAGGAAGCTAAGGCCATATTTTTAGGCTCATACAATCTAGGTTCTCACTGACTACCAATTAAAAAAAATTCTACAGAAGCCAGAGATTTCAGAAGGACTGACCAAATGGGCTATGGAGCTAAGTGAATTCGATATCCACTACGTCCCCAAGACATTCCTCAAAGCGTAAGCAGTGGTAAATTTTATAGCAGAGTTCACAGAGCCGAACCTGGAAGCAAAAAGGATGTTGAGAAATTTTTTTCCATGGAAATTGTATGTTGATGGCTTTTCAAACACTCATGGCAGCGGGACAGGGATCGTAGTATGCACCCCATAAGGAGATGATGTCGAATGTACCATGATGTTTTATTTCAAAGCAACCAACAATCAAGCCGAGTATGAGGCGCTACTAGCTGGACTCAGAGTCTGCATAGCTCTTGGGGCAAATGAAGTCGAGATATTCAGTGATTCACAGGTAGTTGTCAACCAAGTCCTAGACGAGTACCAAGCCAAGGATGAAGGCATGATAGCCTACCGGGACATTACAAAACAGCTCCTCCAGAAATTCAAAGAATATAAAATCGCCCAGATCCCTAAGGAGGTGAATGAAAAGGCAGACGCATTGTCCAAACTAGAGTCAGCAACAACCACAATCAGGTCAAAGACTATTCCGGTTGCATATCTCCTCAAACAGAGCACAGGTGAACCGAGAAACTTAGAAATTTTAGAAATCCGAACACCGCCAGACGCTTGGTTGACTTAGCTAAAAAGGTTCCTAGAAGAACGGGTTCTCCCGGAAGATCCCTTACAAGCAAAACATATCAGGTATAGATCATCAAGGTACACATTGGTTGTAGGAGAACTATACAGAAGGGGGTCTTACTGAACGCTCAAAGATGTGTGTCAGAGAAGGATGCATATCGGATATTACAGGAAGTCCATGAAGGAGTTTACGGAAACCACACCGGGGGTAAAATTTTAGCACATAAGGTACTCAGGCAAGGTTATTATTGGTCTACTCTGTTCTCAGATGCATAACAATATTCAGAGAGTTGCAATACTTGCTAGAGGATTGCTAATGACATCCGACAAGCCCCTGAGCAGCTCAGAAACCTCACATCCACATGGTCATTTTCCATGTGGGGTTTGGATTTAATCGGCCCAATGCCAGTTGGGACAGGGGGTGGAGCGAAGTACGCCATAGCAGCCGTTGACTATTTCACGAAGTGGGCAGAAACTGAAGCATTGGTGCATATCACAGAAGCAAACACCATAAATTTTGTGAAAAAGAACATACTTTATAGGTTTGGAGTCCCAAACACTATAATCACTGACAACGGCACCCAGTTCGATAACTTGAAATTCAGACAGCTGTGCAAAGAGTACCAGATTGCCAATTAATATGCCACATCTGCCCACCGTCAAACAAATGGGCAGGTCGAAGTAGTGAACAAAATCACCAAGCACACAATCAAAGCAAAGCTAGATGCCAATAAAGGAAGCTGGGTTGAAAAGCTTCCCGAGGTATTATGGGCATATCAAACAACAGCAAGGACGTCAACCGGAGAGACTCCATTCACTTTAGCGTTTGGAACATAAGCTGTTATCCCTATAGAAACGTCATATGCGTCACCTCGAGTCTGGCTATATGATGAAGAACAAAATGTTGATATGCTATTACAAAGTCTAGATGAGCTAGAAGAGAAAAGGGAGACCTAGTACTCGCCACTACAACTTTCATGTTCGGGTCAGGAAATTCCAGTTAGGAGACCTAGTACTCAGGAAGGTGTCATTGAACACAAAAAATAAAGCTGCAGGCTCATTAGCTAACAAATGGAAAGGCCCGTACAAAGTTGAAGGAATAGCTGGCCATTGAGCATATTAGATTGCACGACCCAATGAAGGGGTTTTACCCCGACCATTCAATGCCCAATATCTGAAGATTTTCTATCCTTAAATCATGTTTTGTTTTTTTTTTAGTCAGGACAATTTTAGTTAGGTTAGATATTAGCTGTGGAATTTAAAACTTTGTTGATTTTGCAGTTATGAATAAAAATCAAACTCGGGATTTCTGAAAGATAAATCATCAAACTCGGGATTTCCGAAAGAAAACATATGATAATAAGAACATATGGAAGACAAGCATGATAATAAGAACATGAAAATAGAATACTCGGGACCATTGATTCCCAAATGGGCGGAGAAGCTCGAAGGAGTATGCCAGCCGAGCAAGGTCAACTGACCTTAGCAAAACGGCAAACCCGATGCCCTTAGCTGGGGACGCTATGGAAAAAAAATCTGGCGAAATGCGTAGCTGTGTTAAGCGATTCAAAAAGCTTAACAATTCGGCAAACCCTTACGTATAAAAACTGGGGAGACGTCCTCGGTAATACGTAAGGACTCGAATATATGATCATGGTGAGTCTTGATGTAATGTTCGGGTAGCAACCGTGTATAAAACACAAGTATAAACCTACTTGTCTGTTTTATGATGACTCAGTTAAAAATACTAGCCAGTTACATAAGATACTTGGTATTAAAATTATTCGGGTGACAATCGGTTTAATAAGATACTCGGTGAAGTTACCCGAATATCAGAGTTAGCCAGTTTAATAAGATACTTGTCATGAAGATCGCAACAGCCAGTTTAATAAGATACTCGGTTAAGTTACCCGAACATAAATAGCTGGTTTAATAAGATACTCAGCAACAAGAGTCAGAAGAAATTTCATGAGCAATGGAATCAGATTAAAAACCACTCGGTTCAAAAGCTACTCGGAATTTTATTGATCTTTCAAAAGAATGGTTACAAAGTTAATTTTACAAAAGAATTATTACAAAGAATTCTTTACAAAGAATTGTTAGTCTACAAAAAATCCTATCTATAAAAATCAGGATTGTGAGGATTTGGAACTCTTGTCAATACACGGGTCAGACATCATCTCGTACTCATGGAGCAGACCCTGGTTAGAAGGCCAAACGATTGTGTAGACCAAGTCATCCATCCACGAGCTGTAATCCTCTCTTGGGATCGGTCCGACATCGGGGACCACACCCTCTACGACCGACTCTTGACTACTATAAAAAGTCTAGAGGGAGTGCTCGGATGGAACCTCCAAATGCATAGGATAAGGCTCTTTGCCTCGACTACGGCAGTTAGCTTCCCACTTCTTCATCTGAGTCCGAAGAGATTCAAATGACCGATCCATATGATGTTTGATTGACAGCTCCCAGTTGGTTCGGACCTTCTCACTTGCCCTATTCTTAACTTTTAAGAACTCCCCAGCTGAAACAAGCCCTCGCTGAAACTCTCGAAAAAGAAGGGCATCGTAGGCAGAGGATCTCTTAAAATGATCAACCCACTGGACTTCAAGTTCCAGCCTAGCTTCTTTAGATAGGGATTCGACTGTCAGAGCTTGGCGTTCCAAGTCCTCGATCTTCTGTTCATATGTCGATTTGGACTGCTCCGCTTTCTGCTTGGCCTTGAGCATTGATTCTTGGGCAGAAGAAAATAAATTTTGAAGTAATGTAGCCTTCTCTTCTGTCGAAGAAGCCCTCTCCTCGGCCTCCATCTGCTTCGCTAGACAGTGGTCGGTAAAAACTTGGGCAGAACCAATCTCTTATTGATAAGCCACTTCAACCCGAGCACGGCTATCCTCACTTTCCTTCAGCTGAGCTTCGAGACGCCTTATTCTATCAGATTGATGTTGCTACGTCTGAACCAGCTCAAAGAACTCGGCCACCGTCTATAAAAAAGTTTAATTAAAAATCTTGCAAGTAAAAAGGAGCAAAACAATTGAAATTAAGAATAACTTACATAAGATGCACCGTTAAAGACGTTTTGAAGACGGTCTGATAGGGAGCCATCCCGGAAACAACTCCAGCGGTCTTCCCCTATGAAAACCCGACCTGATGACATCTCCTGCAGCATATCCTGGGAAAAAGGATATGAAGGAACCCCCGAGGGTTCAGCCCCTTGATCTTCAACCTCAGGGGGAAGGAAACCCATGTTCGGCTATGAAGTTTTTGCATCCGCCGAAGCAAGGGAACCCGTGTTCAGCTCTGAAGTCTCCACATCTATCGACGCTCCAGTATAAACGCTCCAGTATCAACGCTCGGGGGAATGTCAGCCATAATATCTTTATCGTTGGAGTCGATGAAATAGACCACCCGAGGAACCTTGAGAGGGAGAGTTGGAGAGCTGACTGCCTTCCGCTTCTTAGCCCGAGAACGGTGGAAGCTGAGATCAGTTGCGGGATCTTCTTGAGCATCATCCCGGAAGAACTAAAAAAAGTCAGGACCTGAAGGTGCTTGGCTCGCGGAGGTGTTACCTCCATCACCAACATCTGTCGGTACAGCAGGTTCTTCATCGAGACCCTCACTCTGCTTCTCCCCATCATCGGGTAGATGAGTATCTGTCGGGCCACTCGGACCACTAGTCTCCCTAGCGGTAGGCTGAACAGCGTCCTCAGGGACGTATTCGAGGATTTGCTCCTCAGCAACATCATTTTCCTCGTTAGACTCCGGTGGGGAGATACCATCATTGCTTTAACGAGAAGCTTCTTTTCGGCTCACCTGGAGAATCGACTTTACTTTGCAAGCCTGAAGATCGCAGGCGATGTCAGTATCGTACACTTGGAAGAAAAGAGAAACCGTGTCAGAATACAAAAAGTAAAAAATAACAATGAAAAGAGGTTGTAAAAATCACTTACATCACCTGCGGTAACCCAAAATCTATTTGAAGAAGCCGAACTTTATCATCTTCGACTCAGTAAAGAGATAAGTCTTGCTCCTCTTTTCCAGAGTGTGAACTACTGCCCGAGTAAGTCTGGTCAGCTCAGTATCGCTGTAATCAATTTTCTTCTTGATCTATATCTCGGGGGAACAGAAGAATCGGGGAACTCTCAACATTGTCCGAGTATCCTTAGATCTGAGGGTGACTTCAAGACCGAGACTCCCTCGGGTAAAAAAACAACTGTTCTTCCAGAACTTGTTGGATGTAGAGAATCCCCATACAAAACCCCTCTTTTTTAGGTCATCAGAGATATTAGCTCCCTGTTTCACCTTTGTCCCCTTGGGGACCCAATAGTCTAGCAGATTAGACATGAGGAAATAGGTTCCTATCTTGCCAGACTGTCTCAGCGTGAAGAAATGTGTGATTTCACTCGGGGAGGGCGGCGACAGGTTCATCCAGCTGAACATGTGCCACATGCACATCAAGATTTTGTAGCTGTTCGGGGCCAGTTGGGTCGGAGCGATCCCTGCTTCGGCTAGAAACCAAGCGATGAATGGCTGAAAAGAGAGAGTGAAGTCGCAGCAGAGCATGGATCCATAAATCTCCATCATGCCCGGGGGAGGATTCCACGCGGCTCTATCACCCGCTGGAATAAGAGTGACCGAATTGGGCACGATACCCACTCAGGCAGTCTGCAGAGAAAGTGAGACGAGACACCCTGAACGTCTCTTCGACTTCGTTCTCGTTGACAGTCTGCTCCTTGATCCGAATATCGCCTGAGTTGTGCTTACGGACTTCACTTCTGCTTTGATGTTTCCCCATCCTTCGAAGAGGTACCCTGTGATTAGAAACGTCAGAATCAGAACTAGATGAAGAACTGGATATAGAACTAAAAGTGACGTCAGGGTGAAGCCCAGAAACATCAACTTCTAAAAATGGAGGTTCATCAGCAAGGATTTTCCCTAATAATCTTCTAATACAGGAAACCAACTGGAAATCCCCATGTTCTAATGCATCAAGAGCAATATTAAAAATTCGATGACGGGAAGATGGCTCCATTAAAACTAACCTTGAATAAAATTTGATGTAAGATCTTAAACGGAGAATCGCGACCTTCTGCGTAAAGAAATCTGGGTTTTAGAAATTTTTTCTGCTGAAAATTGTTGAGAATGAACCAACACTGTCACTCAGTGAAGAATTTAAAGAGATGATAACACGAAACCCTAGGATCACAAGGCGGGAAAAACGATGATGAGGTTTGATGATATAGACGGTGCACGGGGAAACGCGTAGGTCGTTTCTCATAAATGATATAGAAAAATGAACAGGCAAGGGCACATGTCAAAAAGAGAACTGGCTGTCACTGTTTGAACTCCAAAACGTCGCCATCAAGAAAGATCTCGCGTGAGGAGACAAATCGAATTTGTAGGGTCACCATTAAGACACGCCATTATGACGAGACATTTACTCGGGTACTGAAAAGATATTGAAAAACTGATTAAAATACTTTTGTCCGAAATAAAACCCTGTTCAGCAAAAATATTTTAAGGGGCTATTGTCATATGCGAATTTTATCGAACGTACACGTCATCAACAAAGAAGATAAATTACCCGGTGGACATCCGAATAGGCATTCAAAAAATATCCTACAAGACATCACCGAAGAAGAGAAAACCCGAGTAAGCAGCTGGTGAACAAAACCTACTCAGGGTCAATCGACATCATATACTACTCGGGATCAGTTAACGACACTCGGGACTGGTTAAATGACGTTTCTACTCGGGATCAAATGATGTTACTCGGGACCACAGGTATTGTCCTTACTCGGGACGAATATGAAGAAAACTGAATAAAAAGCTTATCGCTTAGTTCACACGGATTAGGTCATTAAATACACGAAGATATCCATATCAAGAAGGAATCCCAATGAGAACAGAATACTGAGCTGGAAGGGTTCCCAATCAGGTAACAACTTTATTTCTTTAAAAAGACTACGCTCTTATAAGGAAACAAATCCAAATTGGACTACATTACTAGAGTCCCATTCAATTTTAATACAAGACTCTGAAACAGGAAAGAAGACAGTCCGCTTCAAGCAAGTAATCATAATTAAATACAAAGATCTATTACTTGTACAAGGCAGATTAGAGTTCTAATAACATATAAATAGACCTATAATCTCAGCAAAAAAGAGATATACAACAATCATAGAAAAATACAGAGAGAAGAAAAAGAGATCGAGAATTGTATTTCTATTATTTCATAGTGGATTTTGGCTTGGTTGATCATTCAACCACTCGTGGACGTTTCTCCTGTCATCAGAGTTTTACCATGTAAAAAACTCGCATCTTGATTACTTTCTCTTATCTCTTTCTCTTTGAAATCACAACTGAAATCCAATCCTAGTTGGCTATTTCTCACACATCGAAAAATCAACGTCAACATATATCTACAAGGTCAGATTAATTATTCCTTAAAGGAAAATTTTCACAAAATTACCATGCAAGGCATATGGCAAAAAAAGTTAACAAATTCACTTACACGGGTTCAAAAATTTTCTAGCACTCTTTACTTATTTTTAAAACTAGCACCAACTTAATAACTTAAATTTTAAAAGCATCTAAAATGTTGTTTTGACAAAATATCCTTAAAACACACTCACAAAAACAAGTCTCGTATTTTTTTTCGAGACTTATTTACAAAATTTCCAAGACTTTTTCTTGGTGTTTCTGAGATTTAGTTTGATTGGTGTTTTCAAGACTTATTTTTTTATTTCCGTGACTTATTTTGTATTTCCGCGACTTATTTTGTAGCTTCTGAGACTTATTGGACATTTTTACAATTTTTGAAAATTATTATGCAAAAATAAAAATTTCCATTTTTTTTGGTTCATCTTCTTCATCAACCTCCAATGGGGTTTGACCTAGTTCGACCTCCATTGGAGGTCTCTTCCATCTCCACTAATAAAGGACCTCCATTGGTCCTCCATTAAGGGAGATTTTTGAAAAAAATAAAAACCAGACCTAAAAATGGCAAAAAAAGGTAATGAAAGAAGAATATTAGGTTATTTTTATCCATTCATGTTATTTAAATTCAAATTATTAATCTAGTGCTAGTCTTAAAAGTCACTTAGGGTCTTATTGATTTAGTGTTATTCACTATTCAGGTTTATTTACAAACACTCACTTACCGTTTGTAGCCAACCATTAGAGTTAATGGTTGACTCCGAAAAGATCAAATTATCCCTCAATTGATTTTTTTTTCTTTTTGTTTTAATTCCACTAGGGGTGGAATTCATCTCCGATGGAGATCCATCTTCCATCAATTGATCTCTTCCATGACTAATGGTGTAAAAATGGACTGGCCTGGCCCATTAGGCACGGCTAGGCCCTGCTCGTTTCTAAAAACTGAGGCCCGGCCCGGCACGGCACGCTGGCCTGCCTCAGGCGGGTCGTGCCAGGCTGATCCGGCTGGCCTAGCCAGGCGAGCCTGGTCCGGCGGGCTTGGCGGGTCTGGTCCATAATAATTTTTCAAATTAAGTATGTTTGGATTTAGGGTTTAGGGTTTAGGGTTTAGGATTTGAAATGAATAAAGAAAACGAACAATTTTTTATTTATTTGATTATTTTCCACTTATGGAATTCAGTATTACATATTTATATGATTGCCTCATTAAAAACCTTACCAAGAAAAACCCAGTGGGATAAAAACTTGATTTGTGGGATTGGAGAATATAGAGATTGAGATTTGAGAGAATGAGAGATTGAAAAAATAATAGAGAGAGTGAATGGAAATGAAATGGATGGAAGTATTTATAGAAAAATTTGATTTGTGGGTCAAAATATAATTTGAAAGATTCAAGGGGGTGTTTTGTAATTTTTTTAGGCTCCAGCCGTTGGAGGGAATTTAAAATAATAATAATAATAATAATAATAATAACCGGTTGATGTGACGGACCGGAGGACCGGTCCAGGGCCTTGGCACGCCAGCTAGGCGTGCCGGCCCGCCGGACCTTGTACCAGCTGCCCGGCACGAGGCCTGTCATGAACCGGGCCTCGGCCTGGCCTGCTTCTTTCACAGGCCGTGCCAGGCCGATCCATAATTACATAATTATCCATGACAATAGGAGAATGACGATTTCCTCCTATAGCAGAGGAGAGTGAATCTCCATATTTTTTTTTTTTGTTATATACTTTTATTTCGGAGTTGATAATAATTATGAAAATTACTAGACCTTTTTACAATTTTAGAAGTTATGAGATCAATTTAGAATCAAATTTATGCTTTTATTTGATCTTTAAACCGAACATTCTACACCTGAACCTTAAAGTCAAGGGACATTACGCATAATGATGGACCAATAACAACAAAAGATATTTGTGCAATTTATTTCATGGAATTAAACTCTCTAACTTTGTTATTTTAGATGAACTCCTCACAATTATAATTTTAGCTTATTATGACATTACAAAACATGATGTTCCCGAGAATGTATTGATTATTATCATGACGTTTTGGTATTGTTGATAGGGAGAGTATAAAAAGGCTTTAACTAGCAAATGCTTAAATGAGGAGAAGATCTCTGACGCTCGACATCCACTGTATAAGGTCAAGACTTCTTTTTCACTCTCCCTCTCTCCCTGTCATCTATTTTTGTTTTCTGATAATTAGTCAATTTCTACATGTTTCCAGTCAAATAATTAAATTGTAATATTTACAACTCATGGACTAATTCTACAAAAGATGATTTTGAAATGGATCCTTAATTTCGAGAATTATTTTGCATCAACTGTTATCAAAACAAAATATGTTAGAGCATACCGATGAGTTTTATACATAAATTTGAACCCTTATGTATTTATTAAGTTCACAAAAATTTTGGCAGGCTATCGTCCATGGCATGTTAGAGGACCATGAAGAAGAATCAAGAAAGTGTTTTGAAGAATTTAATGAGATTCGAGAAGGATTTGAATGGCCACCAGGTCTGCAAGACCACCAACTCAATGAAGTTATTGAAAATTTTGAAAAGTTTCGGAAGGTTGTGCAGTTGCTCAAAAACGATATTGAAGAGACAATTAAGGAAAAACTAAACAAAATGATTACAAAAAGAATTCATTTACCATGAGTAGGGGTTGACATTTTGAGGTCGGGTCAAGCCAAGACCAAAACCAGATATGACCCCAAAATGTTGGTTTGCATTTATGTTAACTGAGAAGGGTAATTTTTTATGAGAAAAGTTACCATAATTAAACAGGTTAAGGTCGATTCGGTTTGAGTCATTTCCAGTTTTGGTGCCCAACCTTAAATTTAGACACGTCAACGGGTCATATTGACATCGGATTTATATGGCATATACCTGAAACCCAATTAAGGGAAAGTTCTCTATACATGATCCGTGTCTCGAATGATTTATCAATTTCTGCCCCATATCCGAACTCATTTGAGACAGAGTTACACATACCCAATCCGAACTGATCCGTATTATTTAACAAAAAAAAAAGTTCAAACCATTAAATATATGAATTTTATCATACAATTGAAAAATATATTTATATTTAACTTATAAAGTACAAATAAATATTAAAATTTAAAGTTCAACGTACATTTAAAATTCATGTATAAGCATAACTTTAATGGAATATAATATTATAATTTTAATTTTAAATTTTAATATAAAGTACAATTAGTAGAGAGATAAAAAAAAATATAGTTCTGTTTTACCTATTATATATTTTAAAAAAATTATATAAATACTGGATCAACCATAACGGATTCTGTATAGTTGTTAGATCCAAACCCCACCCGGTTACAAACCGAATCAACAATGTTTGGTTTAGACTCACCTGATACTTGTTTTAAGTGTTCTAAATCCATCCCAAATGGATCAGATGCCCACCGGGGGGCAGGGGTCGGGAATTTTTGTCATCTCTACCCCTAATTTATGAATCGATTGAGGTAGCATAAGAAAAAAAAAATTGAATTCATCATAATTATTGGTGCTATCATATTAAATTAATATATAAAAATAGTAATTGTAATATTGGGATGTGGTATAAAAAATATCTTTTTTCAAAATTAAATTTTATTTCAAACAAAAAAACTCATAAAAAATGACAGTTAAAATTCTTAAAGAATAAAAATGGAGTAATGTTCTTAATTTTATTAAAAAACTATAATTCAATAAAATATGAAAAATGACAAAATAATTATTATTAAAAGATTGATGAAGTCGATTTTTTTTACAAAAATTAATTTTGAAATAGTTAAACAACGTAATAATTTTAAAATGTTACTTGAAATGTTTATTTAAAAAAAAAAAAATTATATACCTTTCTTTGTATGAATATTTTTTTTGTATTTACTTACCCACCAAATTAAATTTCTCTCCATTCAACCATTCCCAACACGATCCCACTTATCACTCCACCATTTATTGACAATTACTTTGAATTAATAACTGTGTCTATAAGTTGTCATGAATTTTTTCTTTTGTAATTTTAAGAAAATCAAATCCATTATAGTCATTATATATTATAAAATTCAATCAAATGGTTATTAGTACAATAACAATACTGATTCAGTACCATAGCATAACCCATAATGAAAATAGTGATTGTTAGAATATATATTTCGTTTCCATAATAAAATTCTATTAAGATATTTATTATCAATAACGTTACTTTAACTAAATTTAAATTTAAATTTGAATTTAATAAGGAGAATAAAAGATTCTAACAGTAATTGAAATTGAGTTATCCAAAAAGCTTTGCTTTATATATAATATATGTCTCCATAAATAACTTGTTGCCTTTTGTTGGATAAAAGAAGATGCTCTAATTAACTGTTTGTAGGATCCAAACCTCCATCAACGGTCTCTGCAAATTGTTCCCACCACTTTTTTGCGTCCCCCTTGTCTAACATTGTACATAAGATAGCCTGTACAAGTAAAAGATATAAACTGTAAACTGTATCTTTATAATTTTGATATTTAAATCTTTCAAAAATATCAAATCATTATCATATAGTCCCTAACAAGCCATACTTACTATAATTTGAGAAAACTCTTTTCAGGAGAAATTCTTTGTAAAATCACCTAAAAGTCTTGTGTTTTTTCAAAAATTTGCATTTGCTTAAACAATTAAAATTTAATTTTCAATTTTCTTCCTTTGTTACAATTGATATATTTATATATATATAACAAACCTTGTATAATGGGATTCGACCATCAAATGAGATGTGTTCATCTTTGAGACAGTTGCAATTCCAGGCTTCTTCGTATCTTCCCTGCATATATAAAGCTGATTATTAGTACTTTATATCATCAATAATTAAAAAGATAGGCACATCACTTCTCAGCCCATGTGCTAGTGACCCGTGCTGGTTGGTTCGAGTTTCACTATTAACTCATTTTACAAGCATAACCTTTATAACATCCTAGATTTTGGGGGCCTTAATTGCAAAGACTAATTAGATACCTGACAGATGAGAATCTCTACTAAAGCCATCTCCACATGGTATGCAGGCTCAGGCTCATCCTTACACACTTCATACACATCCCGCAGCAGATCTACTGCAATGTCTGCCTTCCCTAATTTCATATGCTGCACCGCCACCATCTACAAACAATCATATATTATTGCAAATAATATTGAAAGACATTAAACAATGCAATGTTGTAATTCTCACTAACTAATGAGACATAGTCTTTTTGCATACAACAAATAATATAAGCAGAACTGAAAAAAGGCCAATTCTAGCTAATTGGTGGTTTATTTCTTTTTGCAATGAAAAAGAGTTATTTGGGTTAGAAGAGAAGAAAACCTTAATGGCTTTGACATCTTCCATTGAAGGACCTGGAGGCACATTATACGTTGGAAGTTCATAGGAGGGCTCTGCTTCAGTACTTGAAGCCATAATAACACTAACATCCAAAATTGATTTTAGCGCTACACTCGCCCTGAATTGGTGTGACCACGTCGACACAGGTGGAGCTTTCTGATACATTTCCCTTGGACCTGCAATGGCTGTAGGGTTCATTTTCATCTTACAACTGCAATTTATGATACCAAGTGCACAGGCCAAAACCATAGATGCCCCCACCGCCCCTTTAATAACTTTGTTACCATTTTTTGGAGGCGGTGTCGAAGGCCTGTTGGATGCACGAATCACCGGACTGATGGCATGCCCTTGTGGCCGGCAAGGTGAGCCGATTGAAAGTGAAAGAGATGAGCAGCTGGAGTGAAGTTTGGTTGCCCTACAGTGGCGTTCAACAGTCCTGGTGGAAGCATCATTTAGGAGCATTGAAGGCAGGCAGTAATAGTTTAGGCAAAGTGCAGATTCCATGAAAATGGCTTGTGTAATTTAATTGGAGGGTTAGGACTAGTTGTAGTATACTAAAATTAGTTTGGTTTGAGATTCTGTCATTTCTTGGCCATAACATCTTGTGATATATTTGTGTATAGTGAGCGTTTTTTCAAGCATTGAAGTAAGGCATCATTTGTTGCTTTAGACAAAAGTAATACTATATTAAAAACACTCTTTATATATATATATACCGGCTGGGTGAGACGACTCGAATCTAAAAAATTATCAAACTGAATAAGTGTCATTTACCGGCCACCAAACATTATTGGGAGGTAGTTTGATCCATCTTAATTTTGAAATTCCATGAGAATTATATTCCTTGCCATGGGGTTTTACTACAGGGCAAGGTTTTTACAAAGGTTTACTGTATATCCAATTTAGACGCTCCATAAAATTATTTTTCGATTGTGATCCAACCTTAGGCGTTTATCTATTTTTCTCTAATTTCGACAACAACAAAGCTTTGCTTGAAACATGGAAGATTCTCAAAAACTATATGGAAAAGATTTTACCTTGGTAACGTGGAGAGGAATAATATTTTGTTTGAGATTTAAGGATTCGAAAATACTCGCGTGGTAGGTTCTTTACCTCCCAAGCAAGACTAGAATCAGAATAATTAATTCAACTAAGGATCATTGAGAAGCTTCAATTACATGCACCATCTAATAAGTAATAACCGTTTCTTCAAGATCATTACGCAAAACTTCTCTTCACTGTCTCGTAAATCATAATAATAAGAATACCATTCATAAATGATCATGCCGAATTTCTCATCATTATTCAGAGATTTTGATCTCCACATGGAAAAGCCTCTCAATAACATTACTATAAACACGAAATATGGAGCCATGGCGGCGGCCACAGTGACCCCATTCGTAATCATTGGTAGCATTTACATTGCATGTGCTTACACTAGCCGTGCCCGGAAAAGAAGGCCGGCGGTGTCTAAGGTTAGTCATGTCCTTACAAGGTCGGTGTCAGTTGGGGTTCTCCATGGAGGCAAAATGGCCTTGGAGAGATTGGTAGATTATCACCATGCTCGGGCTGATGCAACATCGTTGGAGGATGCTTTGAACAACTTAAACAAATTAATTTCAATGGAACGTCCTTCTTTCAAGGAGTTGCAGGTCAGGCTTGCTTTTATTTACATTTCCTAGTTAATTATACATTTTTTCCTACATGAATAAACTCTCCTAACGGGTCCTTATTTCTCTAAGATGAATAGATTTTTGTTGAAAAATAAACTTTGACTTCCCACCGGCCATCACATGGCTCCAACCACCATCCAAAACTTTCAACAAAAACAACCCAACAACCATCAACCAGCTGTTTTGCATTTATTTTGTTTGTAGTTTAGCTCATTTCATTTTCCTATATAAAGGGATGAAGATTGTATTGAAAATATGTGGAGTGGTGTGAGAAATCAAGAGAGATAAATATAAGAAAAGCTTCTCCTTTCATTGTGTTTGTGCACGGAATTTTCTCTCAGATGTGCACCGCAAGTGACTTCAATAATACCATTTCACCAACAGTGGTATCAAAGCTCAAGAGAACCAGAAACTCGAAGAACAGAGGTCAAGGTCGAATTCGCCTAGAAATCAAAGTGCTTAGAATCCATTTTTGATCACGCCTGAGTGTTCTACTCATCGTAAGGTGTTCAACGGTGAAAACGCCATTCAAATCGGAGCACCAGAGAGGCTACACGCGCCACAGGAAGTTGGAGAGTGACCTCACGTGCCGTCCATGCGCAGCCCCGTCCCGGCGCGTCACCAACACGTGCCGATCATCCTCCTCGCCCGTTTTACAGGATCCGACCCAAAGTCCGACCCATCAACCCTGGCAGATCCGACCTATCAACCCGGGCAGATCTGACCTGATACCGACCCGATACCGACCTGCCATTCGGTTGCCCTAACCCGACCCGGAGTCCGACCCGAAGCCCCGTTACTATTCATGGGTTGCTGACGTCACTAACGGTGTTATAACGGCTGGAATATTCCTTTTGACCGCTCATTTCAGACACTTCCGAACTCATTTTTTGATAAACTCGGACTAGTTTCCAAGGTTTTGGACCATTTCTGACGCAACCGTGCACTTCGTTTTTGCAAATTCAGACTCTAGATTTGTGATCTATGCATTTCAAGTCTCGATGGCTAACGGTAACGCACATATTGTCATCCCGAAGCTCACCAAAGACAACTATGATAATTTGTGCATACAAATGAGAGCTTTACTAGGCTCTCAATATGTTATGGATATTGTGGAAGATGGATATACAAAAGCCGAATCCAAAGAAGCTGAAGGAACCATGATAGAAGCTCAAATATCGACTCTCAAAGCCGATCGAAAATGGGATTGTAAAGCAAAGTCTATAATCTATCAAGGGATAGACGAAGCAATGTTCGAGATCATAGCATCCGCTAAGTCATCAAAAGATGTCTGGGACACCCTTCTCAAAACCTACAAAGGTGCTGACAAAGTGAAAAGGATCTGTCTTCAAACTCTACGAGGTGAGTTCGAATCCCTACGAATGAAATCTAGTGAATCTATTGCTGAGTTCTATACATAAGTTATGGTCGTTGCGAATCAGCTAAGAAGAAATGGAGAAACTCTCACAGACATGAGAATTTCAGAGAAAATTTTACAATCATTAGATCCAAAGTTTGACTTCATAGTTGTGGCTCTGGAAGAGATAAAAGATCTGAAGACGATGTCTGTCGAAGAACTCATGGGATCATTGCAAGCCCTTGAGCAGAAAGTCACAAGAATAAGTGACGACAGAGTATTGTATCAAGCTCTCCAGTCAAAGCTCTCCCTCAATGAAAAAAGAAGTAGAGGCAGATGAGGAAGAGACGCAAACAGAGGAGGACGTGGACAACAGAACTATGTCTCACGAGGAAGAGGACGAGGAAGAAAAGACGGGTACAATAATCGTCCGAACATTGACAAAAGAAATATTCAATGCTATAACTGCCACAAATATGGCCACTATAGCAATGAGTGCAGAAGCCCACCAAATGAGGTGAATGAAAATTCCAACTTTGCAGAGAAAGAGCAAGTTGAAGGAGAATCGTTGATGTTGATGGCACACAACTCAACGTATCAAAACCAAAATGTTTGGTTTCTTGATTCTGAAGTCAGCAACCATATGACTGGCAGAAAAGACTTATTCACTGAAATTGATGAGAAAGTTCGAGGAGAAATCTCATTTGGCGACCTATCTAAAGTCCCTGTCCAAGGAAGAGGAGATGTCATGATCAAGCAGAAGAATGGAGATCATGCTTTCATCTCAAATGTCTATTATGTTCCAGACATGAAGAAAAACATCCTAAGTCTCGGACAACTGTTGGAGAAAGGTTACCATATTAGCCTTCAAAATATGCAACTCACCATCGCAGATGCTCGAGGAAAGCTGGTTACCCGAGTCTAGATGACGAAGAATAGTCAGTTCCCACTCGCAATTCATCATGATACGCCAAGATGTTTGACAGCCATCATTGATGACAAAGATTGGTTGTGGCATCTAAGGTATAGACATCTCAATTTTGAAAGTTTAAAGCAACTGGGAATTAAGAAGATGGTGAAAGGATTGCCAAACATCCATCACCCAAATGAGATGTGTGAAAGATGTGTTCTCAATAAATAACACAGAAATAGCTTCGAAAATGAGGCAAATTGGAAAGCAGCCATGCCACTTGAGCTCGTTCACACAGATGTGTGTGGTCCATTGACGCCAGTATCAAATGGACAGAATCAATACTTACTAACCTTCATTGACGACTACAGCAGAAAGACTGGGGTGTATTTCCTGAAAAGGAAGTCTGAAGTATTTGATTACTTTAAAGAGTTCAAAACTCTTGTGGAGAAGCAAAGTGTCTACTACATCAAAACACTGAGATCAGATCAAGGTGGAGAATACACTGCAAGTGTTTTCCATGAATTCCTTAAGCAACAAGGAATCAGACATCAGTTTACACCAGCTTATACTCTTCAGTTACACGGTGTTGCTGAAAGGAAGAATCGAACAATCCTTAACATAGTTAGAAGCATGTTAAAGGATTAAAACATGCCTAAGAGTTTTTGGGCTGAAGCAGTCTTGTGTGCAGTATATCTACAAAACAGATGTCATACGAAGAGTCTTGATACAAAGACACCGCAAGAAGCATGGAGCACTCACAAACCAAGTGTGAGTCACCTTAGAGTTTTTGGCTCCATTGCCTACATCAAGGTTCTAGAAGCAAGAAGAACGAAGCTTAAAGATAAAGGAGAAAAGTGTATCCTAGTTGGATACGATGATAGAACTATGGGTTACCGGCAATACAACCCCATCACCAAGAAAGTGATCTTCAGCAGGGATGCCATTTTTGAAGAAAATGAATCCTGGAATTGGGATCAGAACAAAGCTTCCAGAAGTGCAGAGTTGATATCTTAAGAAGAGACAAGAGAAGTGGATACAGAACCACAAACACCCAGAAATTAGCAGACTCCTCAACGTGGTTCCCCTTCACCACAAAGGTATGATTCTCCATCACTGATTGAACATGATTTTCAGATAAAATGCCTAGAGGAACACGTATCCTAGAAGATCTGTATGAAAATACAGAACAGGTGGAAGAAGACATTACTTTGTATTGTTTGCTGATGACAAGTGATCAAGTTAGTTTTGAAGAGGCTAACCAAGAAGGAAAATGGAGAAGTGCAATGGATGAAGAGATTCGATCTATCGAAAAGAATAAGACATGGGAGTTGACTAATCTCCCAAAAGGTCGAAAAACCATCGGAGTAAAATGGGTCTACAAGACCAAAAGGAATGCGAAAGGAGAAGTCTAGAGATACAAGGCAAGACTTGTAGCAAAAGGCTACAAACATAAAGAATGAGTTGATTACGGAGAAGTCTTTGCCCCGGTTGCCAGACTAGAGACCATCAGATTGCTAATATCATTGGCAGCCCAGAAAAGTTGGAAAATTTACCAACTTGACATAAAGTCAGCATTCCTGAATGACTTTCTTGAAGAAGAAATCTATGTGGAACAACCACCTGGATATGTGCAGAAAGGCAATGAACATAAAGTTTGCATACTGAAAAAAGCTCTATATGGTTTGAAGCAAGCACCCCGTGCATGGAACATGAGGATTGATGATTACTTTCAAGAGAACGGATTCGAGAAATGTCCGTATGCGCATGCACTATATTTGAGGAAGGAGACTGATGGAAGCCTGTTATATGCATGCCTATATGTTGATGACTTGATCTTTACCAGCAATAATCCAACCATGTTTGAAGATTTCAAACGGAGAATGTGAAAGAATTTGAGATGAATGACATTGGTCTAATGACTCATTTTCTTGGTATTGAAGTTGAGCAAAGCGAAAAAGGTATCTTCATCTCCTAGAGTATCTATGCAAAAGAAATTCTAAAGAGATTTGGTATGGAAAAATGCAATCCTGTCACAACTCCAGTAGAAACAGGATTAGAGTTAAGAAAGAATGAAATAGGAAATGTTGTTGATCCAACCTATTTCAATAGTTTGATGGAAGCTTGAGATATTTGACGTGTACCAGGCCATATATACTTTATGGAGTTGGACTAGTCAGCAGATACATGGAGGCTCCTGACCAGTCTCACCTAAATGCTGCAAAGAGGATACTTCACTACATAAAATGTACAATTGATGATGGTATATTTTATACCAAATGTGAAGATTGCAGGTTGATTGGCTATTCAGACAGTGATTCGGGAAGAGATCTGGATGAGCGTAAAAGCACGACAGGCTTTACGTTTTTTAATGGGAGATACAACATTCACATGGTCATCCAAAAAGCAAGCCATTATGACACTGTCATCATATGAAGCTGAGTACGTTGCTGCCCGATCAGCTGTTTGTCATGGTATATGGATCAGGAATGTGTTGCAATACTTGGGATTTTCACAAGACAATCCCACAGAGGTCTATATCGACAATCGATCAGCGATTGCGCTAACAAAGAATCCAGTATTCCATGAAAGAAGCAAACATATTGATACACGGTATCATTTCATTAGAGAGCATGTGAAGAATAAGGACGTGGAACTAGTCTATTGCAGGATATATGATCAAGTTGCTGATATTTTCACTAAGCCACTCAAACATGATGTGTTTTCAAGACTAAAGACAATGCTTGGTATGACGAAGCACGGAAAGTCAAGTTTAAGGGGGGTGTTGAAAAATAAACTTTGACTTCCCACCGGCCATCACATGGCTCCAACCACCATCCAAACTTTCAACAAAAACAACCCAACAACCATCAACTAGCTGTTTTGCATTTATTTTGTTTGTAGTTTAACTCATCTCATTTTAATATATAAAGGGATGAAGATTGTATTGAAAATGTGTGGAGTGGTGTGAGAAATCAAGAGAGATAAATATAAGAAAAGCTTCTCCTTTATTGTGTTTGTGTTCGAAATTCTCTCTCAGAGGTGCACCACAAATGACCTCAACAATACCATTCCACCAACAATTTTTAGAAAATGCGAACTTTCAAAGTTCACCAAAATACACCACAATAAACTTGTTATAAAATATAATCTGCGAACGATAATTGATAGGATAATTTCTACATAACTAATTTAAAAGATGGTGCATAGTAAATTGATATATCCAACGCTCTTAATCTTCATTTTTCAAAATTTCTCAACTAAACTAAAGAAATTTGTGATTCGTATGAGATATAGTTTAAATAATTAGGAAGGATTTTGATTTAAAATATTTTGGATACGTAAGTTCATCACAAAACAGAAAAGTAATTTATTTTCTTATTTGAATTTTAACTAATTTATAAGATTTTATCTATAGACTATAAATAGTTTTCGTATACAATGTTACGAAGTAAGTTTTTTTCTTTCCAATGTTAATATTTCTTATATTTTTTTTTAAAGAAAAACTAAAAATTGATTGAATTTTCTATTGTTTCATAACTTTCATTAATTAGCTAGTTTGTTATATTTGTTTTAAAAAAAAAGTAGTAGTTTTTTATTGTATATGTCGTACCATACTGTATTGATCAAAAACCGAAAATCTTTGATTACATGTGAGTTTAATAGTTGCATTTGCATTGAAGCGTGTTGTTTGGAAACTAGAAATGAGCGGAAAAGAAGACGATGCAGTGGAAAAGCTAGAGAGTGCGTGGAAGACTGCAGAAATGGAAAAGAAACCTCATGAAGCTTATGAGTATCAAATGTTGCTGATCGAAATGTATATCTACAAGGTCTGATTAATTATTTCTTAAAGGAAAATTTTCACAAACTTACCATTCAAGGCATATGGCAAAAAAAGTTAACAAATTCCCTCACACGGGTTCAAAAATTTTCTAGCACTCTTTACTTCCTTACTTTTAAAACTAGCACCAACTTAATGACTTAAATTTTAAAAGCATCTAAAATGTTGTTTTGACAAAATACCCTTAAAACACTCACAAAAAAAAGTCTCGTATTTTTTTTTCGAGTCTTATTTACGTATTTTCAAGACTTTTTCTTGGTGTTTCTGAGATTTAGTTTGATGTGTTTTCAAGTCATTTTTTAATTTTCGTGACTTATTTTATAGTTTCTGACACTTATTGGACATTTTTTCAATTTTTGAAAATTATTAGGCAAAAATAAAATTTTCCATTTTTTTTTTGTTCATCTTCTTCATCAACCTCCAATGGGGTTTGACCTAGTTCGATCTCCATTGGAGGTCTCTTCTATCTCCGCTAATAAAGGACCTCCATTGGTCCACCATTAAGGGAGATTTTTGAAAGAAAAAAAACCAGACCTAAAAATGGCAAAAAAAGGTAATAAAAGAAGAATTTTAGGTCATTTTTATCCATTCATGTTATTTAAACTAAAATTATTAATCCGGTGCTAGTCTTAAAAGTCACTTATGATTTAGTGCTATTCACTATTCAGGTCTATTTACAAACAATCACTTACAGTTGGTAGTCAACCATTAGAGTTAATGGTTGACTCTGAAAAGACCAAATTATCCCTCAATTGATTTTTTGATTTTTCTTTTTGTTTTAATTCCACTAGGGGTGGAATTCATCTCCGGTGGAGATCCATCTTCCATCAACTGATCTCTTCCATGACAAGAGGAGAATGTCGATTTCCTCCTATAGCAGAGGAGAGTGAATCTCCATAATTTTTTTTTTATTATATACTTTTATTTCGGAGTTGATAATAATTATGAAAATTACTAGACCTTTTTACAATTTTAGAAGTTATGAGATCAATTTAGAATCAAATTTATGCTTTTATTTGATCTTTAAACCGAACATTCTACACCTGAACCTTAAAGTCAAGGGACATTACGCATAATGATGGACCAATAACAACAAAAGATATTTGTGCAATTTATTTCATGGAATTAAACTCTCTAACTTTGTTATTTTAGATGAACTCCTCACAATTATAATTTTAGCTTATTATGACATTACAAAACATGATGTTCCCGAGAATGTATTGATTATTATCATGACGTTTTGGTATTGTTGATAGGGAGAGTATAAAAAGGCTTTAACTAGCAAATGCTTAAATGAGGAGAAGATCTCTGACGCTCGACGTCCACTGTATAAGGTCAAGACTTCTTTTTCACTCTCCCTCACTCCCTGTCATCTATTTTTGTTTTCTGACAATTACTCAATTTCTACATGTTTCCAGTCAAATAATTAAAGTGTAATATTTACAACTCATGGACTAATTCTACAAAAGATGATTTTAAAATGGATCCTTAATTTCGTGAATTTGTTTGCATTAACTGTTATCAAAACAAAATATGTTAGAGCATAACGATGAGTTTTATACATAAATTTGAACCCTTATGTATTTATTAAGTTCACAAAAATTTTGGCAGGCTATCGTCCATGGCATGTTAGAGGACCATGAAGAAGAATCAAGAAAGTGTTTTGAAGAATTTAATGAGATTCGAGAAGGATTTGAATGGCCACCAGGTCTTCAAGACCACCAACTCTATGAAGTCATTGAAAATTTTGAGAAGTTTCAGAAGGTTGTGCAGTTGCTCAAAAAGGATATTGAAGAGACAATTAAGGAAAAACTAAACAAAATGATTACCATATAGTTATTACTATTTCTTTACCGGGAAATGTTACTCTTTCTAAAAATTGTCCTAAAAATATATATAATCCAATATGGTAGTCCAGTTCATTTAATGAATTGCCATGTTTTTTTTTTCTTCTTTATTTCTTTTACTGAACTGCTATATTGGATCGTATATATTTTTGATATATATATGTACAATCCAATGTGCAATTATATATATATATATATAATTATATATATATATATATATATATATATATATATATATATGCATATATCAACTTTTCATCCGAATACATAATATTCTTGTACATTGATATATTATAGTGATGGAAATTCCCTCTTTTAGCCCTAGTTTTTTTTGTTGATAATTTTAAAACTAGTTACCCCCAAGGTTTTTTCTTTCCTTCTAAACTTTGGCAAATGACTTGATGAAAATTCCCTTACAACATTTTTTGAATGATTTACCTATCATATAATTTTAACTTCATTTCCTCCTAAAAGTCTGAGTTTACCCATCTCTCTTCTATATATCGTCTCCCTAATTACCATTTGGGTTTCAATCTTTTCCATTTTTTTCTCTCTACTATTTTCTGTCTCCTATGAAGACAGTTTATTGTCTCCATTTTTCCATTTATTATCTCCATCTCTCTCCTTTGAAGACAGTTTATACTTAAAAAATTCTTTCAACTTTGCTACTTAAACTGTCTTCATCCTTAATACATTATGATCTAGGAATATATATAAAGTACTTATGTTTCTCACACTACAGTTTTGCTAATTGACACGAACATGCATTATTTTCTTCTATTGTGCTATGATATGTAATATTTTAGAAAGAGGAACACATGTTTAGTATTTTCCTAATTCTCATAAGCTTAACACATTATGAGTAAAAATTTTAGCTTGGCGTGTGAACATAAAATGAATTTGGCGTGTAAACATATATTTTTGACTTGGCATGTGAACATCTTTCTACTAGCGTGAGAAAATTAATTCTACTTGACGTGTGAACATTTACGGGCGTGTGGTATAGAAACACAATCAATGAACACAATCAAAGAACAAAGAAGCTCAGGTACTGTAATATTGATAGAAATAAGCCAGCGGCTCCGGATACAATAACCCAAAAACTTAAAAAAGAAAGTGTTTCAACTAGGGTAATAACAGCTAGCACATTAAGGGAAAACACCAAAATAACATAAACCACATAATTCAAATTAACAAAAGTAAAATAATTGACACCAACAATACATCATCCCAGGTAGTCATGCCCACGGTTACGGTTCGGTTCGGTTTCGGTTCCGATTCCACCGGTTTCAACGGTTCTTCCGGTTCGGTTCTTTAAAAATAATCTACAATCATCGGTTATCACAAACCAAATACCTAGATCTCCCATCTTCTAAACCGGATCATCAATCATCATTATCCCCAATTATCCAGATCATCAATCATCATTATCAACCTTCATCACACAAATCACAGAGAAGAAGAAAAATAAAAATCACAAATTGAATATGAAGAGAGAGATCGAAAAGAGAGATGATCTGTGTTGGAAGAGAGAGATAACTGGCGATCGACGGTGAGGGAAAGAAGAAGAGATCACCGGTGAGAGTGGGATCGATGGAAGTCTGGTGAGTGATGATTGAGTGTTGTCGTTTGGATCGAAGGAAAGAAATCAAGAGATGGAGAGAGATCAGAGAGAAAGAATTCTAAAGAAGAAAGAGTGAGAAGAGAGAAAAATAAAAACAAATAAATATATATATTTTGGTAGCCAAACAACCTAAACCTAAAAAAATAAAATAAAAAATAAAAAATAAAAAAGTAAAAAATGTCTGGAACCGGCGGTTCAAGAACCGGAACCGAACCACCGGTTCCTGACCGGTTTTTTTCGGAGGAGAACCGGAAACGAACCGAACCTTTAGTCCCACAGTTATGGTTACGGTTACGGTTACAGTTACGGCTCCGGTTCCGGTTCTACGGTTCAAGGTTCAAAGTTCATTTCATAAGGTTACGGTTCGGTTCTACGGTTCGAACCGAACCGTGGACATGTATAATCCCAGGGCTGACCCTAGGCATAGGCCCACAAGGCGACCGCTTAGAGTCTCTGATTGTCAAGGACACCCAATTTTAGTTTAATGTATAGTTCTATTTAGAGGCTCGTGTAGAGTTTTTTTTTTTAATAGCCCAATAATTATATTATGCTATAGATAATTCAATGGGACTAAATATTTGTTTTAAAATAAGCCCAAAAATATAGACAAAAAAATGGCCCATAGTTTCTCTATTGCCCATTGCCCAATTCATTTACTTTTTCTAGTTTCACGATCCCAATTCAGTTTCTGTAGTGCCCATTGCCCATTGGCCCTTTTTCTAGTTCCAGGGTTTCAATTCATCAATCATATATTCATCTTTATTGCTTAAATCTTTTTTCTCAACCAAACATAGCTGCCGTCTGCCGCCTGCCGCATCTCTCTCTCTTTCTCTAAGTCTCAATCAAATATTCTCATCCATTCAAGCAGTATCTCTCTAAAGTCTCAGAGTCTCGGTTCTTACCTCCGTCTCTCACTATGTCCGTGCCCAAGCAATTTTTTTTTTTTTAATATTTTTTTACAAATTGTAATTTTTCTTACAAATTATTGTTGACTTAGTAACCGATAAAATCCACACCAGATAGTGAATAATCTCTTGGTCTCTTACCTTAGTTTCCCATCAATTTACTTATTTACGCTTTTAATTGAAACAGTTCTTTGATTTTAAATAACCCTAGTTATAATTTTATGAATCCAAGAGTATGCTTGCGGTTTGCAGGACTGGTTTGATTGATTTTTTTTATGCTTGAATTTTATGTTTTGAAAAGCTCAAAGTTGAATATATTCTTCAATAATATGGGCCGGTTTGTTAGTTTTTGGGTTGGATAGGCAGTTCTTCACGGTTTTATAATTTATAATGAAAAAACAATGAAAACGAATAAGGGCACCCGTTTGGATTTTTGCCTAAGGCCTCAAAAAAATCACGGTCGGCTTTGCGCCATCCATAACAAAGCAACATCAACCTCTTCCTTTTAGTTCCATCACTGCTACATCACTCGTCCTTGCCTAATGAAGAGCTCGACTCGAGTTCATGAGCTTTCACTACAACAACATCATGAGGAAAATAATCATATTATTCAGCAACATTGAATGTGGACGAAATTTGCATCTTTGAAGGCAATTCAAGAATATAAGTGATGTAGACCAAAACGAAACTCATACGCGTCCAACACACGAGTTTATAATTTTCTATAACCCTGCAGTATTTTAGAAAATAAGAAATAAATTGAGTTTAAACTACGTAAGAAGTTTTTATTTTCATCCAATCGATAAACCAAAATGATTTCAACCAAATAAATAGAGAAGAATAATGATAAACATCTCACCTACAATCCCACCATTTTCATCACAATACATGTGATAGTTGAGGTGTCACCTGGTGAGTGAACACACATCCATTGATACTTATCTATCTTACCCATGTATTAACTCACCAATTAATGTTTGTCCACTCACCGAGTGACATATCAACTGTCACATGTGTTGGTATGGAAATGGTGGGTTAGTAGATGAGATGTGTAATATTACTGAATAGAGAAACTAAATTTAAGACTATTAAAACATCTCCACTAAATCGGGAAACAATCCCAGATTACAAGCAAAAATAAAACTAAGGCCTGCCCTGGCTTTTTTGAGGCCCTAAGCGAAAATCTAATCGGGAGCCGTTATTCATTTTCATAATTTTTTCATAATAAATTATAAAACAGTGAAGCACTATATATCCAACCCCAAAACTAACAAATTGACCCACATAATTGAAGAACTGATTCTAGTGGAGCTTTTGAAAATATAAATTCAAACTTAAAAAAAAAAAACCAAACAAATCAAGCCCGCAAACCGTAGACATACTCTTGGATTCATAAAGTTATAACTAGGATTATTTAAAATCAAATAACCGCTTCAATTAAAAGCGTGATAAGTAAATTAATAGGAAACTAAGGTAAGAGACCAAGAGATTATTCACTATATAGTGTGGATTTTATCGGTTAGTAAGTCGATAATAATTTGTAAGAAAAATTAACAATTTATAAAAAAAACAAAATTACTTAGGCAAGGACACAATGAGAGACTGAGGTGAGAATAGAGACTCTGAGACTTTTGAGAGATGCTGTTTGAATGGATGAGAGTATGAGATTGAGACTTTGAGAGAGAGAGAGAGAGAGAGATGCGGTAGGCGGAAGCTACGTTTGGTTGAGAAAAAAGATTTAAGTAATAAAGATGAATCGATGATTGATGAATTGAAACCCTAGAACTAGAAAAAGGGTTTGTGAGAAATGGGCTTTAGAGAAACTGAATTGCGCTTATGAAACTAGAGAAAGTAAATGAATTGGGCAATGGGCATTAGAGAAATTTTGGGTCATTTTTTGTTAGTATTTTAGGCTTATTTTAAAACAAATATTTGGTCCCATTGAATTATCTACAACACAATCTACTGATTGGGCTATTTTTTTTTTTAAAAAAAAAACTCTGCACGAACCTCTAGATAGAACTATGTACTAAACTAAATTTGTGAGTCCTTGGAAATTACAGGCCCTAGGCGGTCGCCACGTAGGCCTATGCTCAAGGTTGGCCCTAAATTAAAGCTAAACGAAAAAGAAAATAAAATCCCTAATTGTTGCGTAAGAAACTAAATGTCTTCGGATATCAAACTAAACGAAGTTTTTTGGATCCCTTCTGGGTCTGATAACTGGAAAAAAGTATATCTGTTAAATCGTAGAGATTTCTGTGAAAGTTATGACCTCGAAATGTTAGACCCACTTTGGGTGCTCCAAACGACCCAAATACGAGTTTACAACCCGATCCGCATCAATATGCATTTCTGAAAATCTTTTTGGCATTATGGAAAGGCCCTAACTTCTTATTCAGTAACTTGTTATACATCCCAGTAGGAAATCTCTCTTTACGTAAGTGCACCATTACTAGCTATTCTTTTGTAAACTCTTTAAACCTTCACTTCTTGACAGATGCGTGTTTGTAAGGAACATTAGAGGCTTGTAGTTTTCACGTACCTTAGCCAACGTACTCTAAACTTGTGTTGCTAAGTCTTTAGCAGCTTTGCTATTGAACTTTGGTAACACCACAAGGTCAACAGTGTGGTTAAAAGTTTTGGTATAAACCACGACGAATGGAATCTTTCCCGTGGAGCAATTGACCGTGATATTGTACGTAAACTCCACTTCAGGTGGAGAAAGATCCCACTAGTGATGGTTGTTGGCAATTGTAGCACACAGCGTATTACTGAGTGTTCAGTTCACTGTTTCAGTTTGTCCATCTGTTTAAGGATGGTATGCGCTGCTCATTTTGAAGTCCATGACAAAAGGTTTCCCAAACTCACACAAAAAATGGCTAAAAACTTGACATCACAATCAGACATGAAAAATCTCAGAATACCATATAGATGAACAACTTTACGGAAGAAAAGAAGGGCCACATTTGCAACGTCGCTTGACTTATTGCATGCCACAAAGTGTGCCATTTTAGAAAAACAGTCAATAACTACCATGATCGAGTCATTGCCCCTCTTGGTTAGAGTTAATCCAAGAATAAAATCGAGACTAAGATCTTCCCAAATCGAATCAGAGACTGAAATGGGCATGTATGACCATGTTTTCTGCGTTCCTCATTTCGTTTCTTGACAAATTAGGCAGCATTGCACCAGTTTCGACACATCTGTCGCCAACTTAGGCCAATAAAACCTCTCTTGTACTGCTTCAACTGTTTTATCCCCATTGCACAACCATCTCTGTGTTCAAATGATGTGTTCACGAAGAGAAGTACATGGAAAACATAAACGATCAACTTTAAACGAAAATCCCTCTATGGTATAGTAATTCTCTACCATGTTTCCATATATACAAAGTCTCCATACATCTACAAAATCTTCATCATCTAGATAGATTTTTTTAAGATTTGTAAAAAGGTCAAAAGAGAGCTTCGTTGACTCAATGCATCAGCTATGTACCCGATTCAAAATACCAGTACGATGCTTGAAAACAAATGCATCTCTCTATAAAAATAGTACCAATCGACCGTTCATGTGGTTCAAGTGCTTTTTTGAATTCAGAAAATTACAGAGAATGGTAGTCATAGTGAAACATAAATTCTTGTTGCAATAGATAATGCTTTCAATGATGAAGGGCACATATTATCTCAAAGAGTTATTGCTCATAGGTTGTCCAACAGTGTTGTGTCTCATTAAAATTTTCTCTAAAGTATACAATTGGTTTATCCCCTTAGGTCAAAACTACATCGCTTCCCAGCATACTCGTATCTGTTTCCGCCTCAAAAGGACGAGAAAAGTTTGGTAGCGCTCAAATAGGCATTTTACACAGCTTCTCGTTCATCTCTTGAATGCTCACTTCTTGTTCACTTTCCCATTCAAATGGTCATGATTACAAACAGTTGGTAATACGAGCTAAAATGGTGCTGAACCCTTTAATAAATCGACGATAAAATATAGCTAATCCATGAAAGCTTCGTATCACAACAACTAATGTAGGAGAGGGCCAATCTTTAATGATTGTAATCTTGTTTTCATCAACTTGAAGTTCTGCTTCACTAATAACAAACCCCCAAAAATAGTATTTTGGTAGTACAAAACTGACACTTGTTAATGTTTACGTACAAACAATAAGCCCCCAATGTCTCTTAAATCAACTTTAAATGCACCAAGTGTTCCGACTCGGAGTGACTAAAAATTAAAATGTCATTAAAATATACCACTGCGCACCGCTCCCACAAATGGTTTCAAAACTTGATTCATCAACTGCATAGAATTACTTGGTGCATTGCAAAGTCCGAATGACATGACTTGCCACTCATAGTGACCTTATTGAGTTTTGAATGTTGTCTTCTACTCATCTCCAGGGAGAATACGTATTTGATGGTATACACTATTGAGATCAAGTTTTGAAAAGATTCTAGCCCCCACTAGCTTATCCATCAAATCATCAAATCTCGGCATATGAAAACAGTACTTTATCGTTATCTTGTTGATAGCTCGACTATCAATACACATCCTCCATGTTCCGTCTTTCTTTGGTACCAAAAGAGTTGGCACAGCACATGGACTTAGACTATGATGAATTAAATTTGCTGTAAGCAACTTATCAACTAATCCTCGTAAAATGTCTTGTTCGAGGAGGCCCATGCGGCAATGTGGTAAGTTATGTAAAGTAGCCATAGGAAAGAGATCAATGCGATATTGGATATCATGCATAAGAGGTAGTGAACTTTGTAACTCAATAAGACTAATGTCTGAAAAGTCATGGAGAAGTTTCTGTAGTGTTTGTGGCCTTGTAGCACACTGTTGCTATTTATTAAGCTCACTACTCAATATTTCACATTCTGTTTATGCATTCACATTCATATTTTCAAATCCATTAACAATCAACATAATGGATTTAGACTTGTAATTCAAAACTAAAACACTAAGAGAAATGGATAACGGAATTAACACTATTTTTTCATCTTCCATATGAAAATGTAGCAATTCTTACGGCCCTTGTAGGTAGCAAACACGTCACATTGCCATGGATGACCAAGTAAGATTTGACAGGCATCCATATCAATTACATCAAACCACCGCTCGTTCTGATAGTATTTCCCAATTGAGAAAGGTCTTTGCGAATTTCGGTGACTTTCAACTCAACCCCTTTCTTAATCCACCCAACTCAATAAGGATCGGGAGATCACATTCTCACTACTTCCGCTATCAATCACAAGGTTACAAACTTTTCGATGTATTATTCAATGTGTGTGAAAGATGATGTCACGTTGAGAAGGACCCTCTTGCCATATAGACAACAAAAGCTTTTGTAAAATACACGTTTAGTTCCTCTTCATCTTCCTCATCTTCACCTTTTTACCACGACATTTTTATATTAGCATTGCCCACTAAATTCAACCGATAACGTGTTGAACATTCATTTGATCGATGTCTTAGGCCCAGTTTTGCATTGTTGTGTTGTGAGGGGAATTGCTTTTGGATCTGCTGTGGAGGGAATTGTTGTGGGACTAATCAACTGAGTGTTTGGTAAACTGATTTTCAAAAGTGCTATGAGAACCAAAAACAATTTCAATGTGTTTGGTAAACTAGAAGTAAAAAGTGTTGTGACTGTGTAAAATTAGTAAAATGACACCATTGTAATGATGAGAATGAGTTTGGTAAATGTGATGAAAGACTAAGGACAAAATAGGAAAGTTGGGTAAAAGTTCATTAAAAAACATTGTAGTTCGTTTTCAAAAGCAGAAGCTAATTTATAAAATCATGTATTTATAGCTTCTCAAAAAATCAGTTGGGAGAAGCTAAAAATAGTCAAAAGCACTTCTCCACAATTTTACCAAACACCCTACATTGATCCGGAATCACTTTTGATCTCAAAAATAGCTGGGAAAGCAATGCCAAATTGAACCTTAGTTGGTGACATCGGTAGCATCTCATTGGCATTGGCTTCCTATAAGGATTCGATTTTTGGTTCATCTGAGGCATTACTTGTTTCCGTGCAGCCTTTGGATTATGAGGAACAAAATCGTCGGTAGGTTTCTTTTGAGGTTGAAAGGAGCTCTCAAGAGGATTTGTACCTGCTCGATTATTCTCACTAAAATAATAGAACAATTTCCTAACAGAGTAAGTGCGAGCTGAACTACGAACCAGACGTTACTCCACGTGGTTGGAAAAACTCACGGTCTCTGAGTTGTCGACCACATTGATTTTAATTCAAGTTTTTTCTGAATTGGTTCCTTCAACCCTCCCACAAATCGAGCCACTAATTAACGCTCATTCTCCTCTAAATTTTTACCAGCACTCAATATTTAAAATTCCTAAGCATAATCTGCAACACTCCTTTATTTCAGTTGACAGTTTTGGTATTAATGAAATAGTTTTTGCTCATAGTCTGAAGGAAGATACCTGGTTCGAAGGAGTTGTTTCATTCTTTGCCAAGTGCGTACCTGACCATTTCCGTCACGATGCCAGAAGTGTTGCACCTATTCTCACCTGGCAGAGGCACCACCCTTCAATTTATAAGCAACCACAATAACTTACTTCTCTTCCGGAACCTCCATGTATTCTAAGAAGTGGTCCACAGTCTGTACCTAATCGAAAATCTTCCATGTGGAGTTGTCCATGGAAGTTAGAGATACCAATTTTTAGTGGAGATTCTTCAGGCCCATGACCTTGGTTCCTGTGGTCTCCTCGATGTCGAGCATTAGCTCTGGGTCCCCTAAAAAACCATTGTTCCGTGTCTTCTTTGGTGTCTGAATCACAAAGATTGCGTCTCTTACGATGGGTTCCCCCGTTATCGGACTCAGAAGGCTCAATCGGAGCTGGGTTTCCATTCTGATTAGCTTTCCACTGGTTATGAGTACCTATAAAATAGTTTTGATCGTGATTGTGGATCGGCGTTCGAAATCTCCCGATTCTAAGATTTGGGGTCGCGTTGCTGAGAGTTTCAAGTAGCTGTTAGAGGTCTGTGGATATGGATTCTACTTTCTTCTCCAAGCTTGCATGAGATGTCCACAGATTTTCCAAGGTGCGATCTCCACCACCACCGCCTTGGTGGCTTCAACCTGCCTTGTCAGCCATAGCTTCTGGTCGTTGCCGAATATCTAATACCAATTTGGTGTCTCAATCAATGAACATTAGAACCAAGCCTGCGGCTCCAGATACAATAAGCCAAAAATTGAAGAAAGAAAGTGTTTCTGCTAGGATCATAACAGCTAGCACATTATAGGAAAACAACAAAATAAATCAAACCACATAATTCAAAATAACAAAAGTAAAATAATTGACACCAACGACAGGTCATCCATAACAAAGCAACAACAACCTCTCCCATTCAATGACACCACTACTACATCGGCATGTAAACTTATATTGATCTTTGAGTGTGAACCTTTTAATGTATAGCTTGTGAACATGTATATTCTTGGTATGTAAGCTTTTTATTCCTTGGCATGTAGACATTTTTGTGACTAAAAATGATAACATATGAACATGTGTAGAGCGATAAAAGATATCACATTGCTTATTTCTAAAGGGGAACATTGGGTTTCAAACTTATGATAGTGTTGATACGAGCATTGTGTTAGCTCATAAGGATTTGACATATGTTAGTCTATTAATGATGACAGAAGATATTGTCGGTGTTAATTTAACTAGATTCAACATCGAATTAAGCTCATTAATTGATGAATATCCATGAGGGGCTTGCAAGACAAAAAATATTCACGATAAAGATGCTACTTTCATTTTACGAGAATATAGAGTGATCCTTAAGTTTTCATTACTGTTGTTGAATGAGCCGTATTTTTGTTTGGTTTCATGCTAATGATAGAGAATTTGACAACAGTTTCACACGTGAAGAACAAAAAATGTTTATCGCCAAGAATAACAAATGTTCACACACCAAAAATAACTTATAAATTTTTATGCTTCAAAAGTATAAATTTTCATATGCCAAGAACAAAAATGCTCATATGCCAATAACTGTTTATATGCAAATAACAAAACATGTCCACATGCCAAGTTCATGAAGCACATTAACACACAATGAACCCTATATGTTTACAAACCATTACTAAAACTTCTTCACACATTAAGAACTATACATGCATGCATGTTCAAGAACAACAAATGAAAAGTTTGAATAGGAACTTAGAGTATGAATATCATCGAAAAGTTTGAACACCAACAGTCGCACCGACAACAAATGAAATGCATGCTAGTTCAACACAAATATTTTTAGGGATAATCTTATTTTAGTCTCTCTAGTTTGATGTATTACAAAATTCAATCCACTAGCTTGGAGTATTGTTTTTTAGTCAAAGCCTTCAATGAAAATCCATTTTACAGTCATACCGTCCAATTCCATTAGGGTTCTTCTGTCAGGTCAATGACAGTAAAAAGGTAAAACAATGTTAGAGGTTCTAGAATGTTTTCTAATGAAAAGGCATAATGGTATTTTTCAAATTAATTTAAAAAAAGAAGAAAAAACAAAATTGATAAGTAATATTAAATTAAATAATAAATATTTAATGGTAAATGTAGTGTTAAAATTAATAAGTAATATTAAATTAAATAATAATTTTTATTAAATTAATTAATAAATTAAATATTAAATAAATATTAAAAATAAAAATATTATTCTCTCTCACCATCGATCTCTCTCTCTCACACTCAATCTAATCTCTCTCAAACATTCACTCATCCTTCTCCACCATCATCTCCCCCCAAACCCTAGCCACCACCAGTCCACTGAAACCCATACAATCTCACAACCATATATCCCTCCCACCATTCTCTCATGACCGCCTCTTTCTCTCTCTCACACAACTGTCTCTCTCCGATCTCTCATTCGACGATGATTTTTAAGCCACCGATTCGGCCTTCTAACCAACATTGCTACCCCCTAACCACCGTCACCACTCTAACCCACACCATTTGGAGGAGATTCAGATCTAGTCGCTCTCTCCCCATCTATCTCTCGTCTGTTTCTTCTCTCTCTCTCTCTATTCGTTTGGAAGGCTGGATACTTGGATTATGTGTTTGTGTTGTTTGTTATTCAATATTTTTTATATCTATTTTCAAATTTGTTGTTCAGTTTATCGGTGGATGGTTTGTGTTGTTTGTTTTCTAGAGATCGTGTTTTTAGAGATAGGTGTTGATTTTGAGGTAGGAGGGCGTTGATTTCTAGAGATGGGTGTTGATTTTGGGGTTATAAGTTCTGGGTTTTGTGGTGTTGTGGATGAATAATTCTAGGTTTAACTTTTTTTTTATTATTTGGTGGAGATGGACGGTAGATCTCTACCAAGTTCATTTTTAAAATTTAAATTCTTTTTTATTTTACTTTTTTGTTATTTTTATTTATTTATTAATAATTAGTTCAAAGGTAAAATTTGAGAGCATCATGGTCTTTTAACATATATTAGCAATACTCAAGGGCAGGAAGATCACGTTGCCCTCTACCCATATCAAAATGTGTACTTTAAACGGAAACCGTGATAGAATGACTAAAAATGATAAATTTTCAAATTAGTGGACTGAATTCTAGAATACATCAAACTAGAGGGACTAAAATAGGATTATCACATATTTTATAATAACAACAATTTTTGCCAAAAATCAAATGCATATCGAAGTTTTTACCTAAGCACTAAGCGATTGAAAGTCCAAACCCCGATATTCAAAGTTGAGTCGCAATTCGAAGATGAAAAGTCACGCGTGAAGATGAAAAGTCATTCAAACCTTGCTTCTCTATTTAGTTATTCGATGGGTTTCTCTCTCTAATGTTAACCTTGATTTCCTCTCTACAATTCCAAAATTATTTCTCCCTAGTTTTTACTATAGAGTATTTTGGTCCAAAAATATTTATTTCGACCAAAAAAGAAACATTTTCTAAGTGACAATTTTTGATATTATCAATAATTTGAGAGCTATTTATAAATTTTGAACGATTGAAGTTATTGGATTAAAATAAACAATAAATATGCAATATAAATATAGTGTACTGTTATGTTTTCCAAATGATGTAGTATATGCGTTGTCAAGATCACATCACTCACCATATAATCTCATGATCTATAAGAAGTTGACAACTCACATGCTATATCATTTAATAATAATTTTTTTTTTTGAGAAACCTAACATTACTCATAATTATAATATATGATATCAAAGTTGTGCTGTATAATTTATCATCGAATTTAAATATTATCCCTTTAAAAAATAAAAAGACAAAACAATTTAAATATTGTCAAAAACCATATTAATATATGTTAAAAAGCAACAAATTAATATGGCAGCACCATACCTATAAAAGAGGGGATTAAGGATGTCAATGGTAAGGGTCGGGGACGAGTTTTCTATTAACATCCCTAATCCCAATTTGTATGAGAAATTTCATTCCCGGTGAATACCCACCTTATAATAAATTGTACGGGTATAGAGATTCCCAATTAGGGGATTTGTTCCTTGCCCAATACCATACACATCCTATTAATGTATTTTTTTAATGGTTTTTTTCTAATAGAAATCATATATAAATTATTGAATAATATAAAAATTATAATACAAAACCGGTAACAATTAACAAACTTTAAACCAATTATAGCATAGCGCAACTCATTAACAAACTCTAAAAAGAGAGGGAAAACTTTACACTGAAAGTTGTGATAAACTAAATTTCAAAACCCTAGATCTGTATTTCTGGGTGCAATAAAACACAAATGAAAAGAAATACAACCAAATTATGGTTCAAAGAACCTAGAATCGAGGCTTATGTTTCACATGGAGTCCTTGAGATAAATTCGCTGTCAACACCATATGTGTTTGGCATTTGTCTCATAGGATACAATGATTCTTACCGTAAAAGTGTATAAACGTGACTACTTTCAACGAACTCAAATTAAAGTCTAAACTTACTACTAAAACTCAGAACTGAAAGGAAACAGTAAGCGCAAACAGAAAAAACACTAAGAATAACAGTATGCTATTTTGCTTCCTAGTATATATGTCTAATATTTCATGTTTTTTTAGAAGAATAGAATAGGCTCTATATATAACCGAATTCACTTGGAGAATCAATTAAAAATAAATTAGCAAATTATGTTTCAAAAATATAAGGAAGTTATTTAAATATTAAAATTGAAATTGGATTAATTTCATGAAATTAATCACAAATGAATCACCCTAATTACTGGTGGTTACAACTTCAGAATTTGAAATCCAGAATCTCCTCAATTAATATGCTTGACTCGGGGAAAATAAAATAAGAAACAATAGCAAAAAATTGGGTGCTCACTTGCAGTTCGAACGATGCAATATTCATGTATGCATGATGCTTGCTTGCACACAAGGCGTTGAACCTGCAGTACATGGTTTGCACCTCGTCCTGAGCATGCAAGGGAGAGTCTTTATGCTATAAATGCGCTTGCTAGGCTATCAAGCATCCAAATATATACTTGATATAACTCTTAATCCTCACAAATGTGGGATTCATTACTTTTCCCTACACAACGAGCTTACTTTGAGCTTCAATTTCTCATTCACTCGATTACGATTTTAGGAGTTTGAGTATACCATTTAGATGTTCTCACAGAGGAGAACTTGAAACAACCTTGACCTAGCTATGTTAGGTTTTAGTTTGTATTGACATGAATTCCATATCAAAATGATGTTTACTTGTGATGACTTAGTTGTTTAGGTTCATGATAATTCAAGCTTCAAGGAAGAAGAAACAACAGGTCAAAGCAAGTTCTAAGTCTTCAAAGAGAAAGGATACAATATGGTTCTACAAAGGTATACTAAGACCTTATCTTTCTCTTACAAGGCTTAGGCACACACACAGTTCATTTATATGTGTCCCTGCATTATTGTGCACTATTATAGGCACACGCACACACACACACACATATATCATACATTTGTGTCCCTGCATCGTTGTGCACCATTAAAGGCACACACATACAATTCATTCATATATGTCCCTGCATAGTTGTGCACTATGTATAACACATTCACACACTTTAAGATGATTGCTCATGCATTGGTATGAAAATAACATATTTTGGAATATGCATGATTGGAGATTATCTCTATGTAGTTTGCATTCCAGTGTGAATTGTGTTTGTGTGTGTATATGTTTATATAACATGGATATTGAACTTGGATTTAGTCTTAAATCATTCTTGATTGAGTTCCGGTCATTTCGGTTACTCATACTATTGATTTCAAGTTCTAAGTCAAAAGATACTACACTTTCAACTCATGTTTCATACATCGTCTTCGTCTTCATATATCAAGTCGAACTATTATTTTTTGGGTTGAGTATCTTATATGTCCATGTCCGTGTGAGAGTTACGGTTTGTAATCCGTAAACTGAATCAAATTCTGAGTTCGGAGGCCGGAGAATGGTCGAAGAACGCGAGGAAAGCATGAGGGGAATGCACCATGGCCAAAAGGTCATGAAGGTGTGCATGCCCGAGATGGCGCGTGGCCATCTCGGCCGCACAATCTTGCTGCCCCGAGATGCCCACGCACCATCTCGGGGGAGCACTAACAAGTGAGGGCAAAATGGTCTTTCTTGCTTTCTTCTTTCCCACTCCTTTATAATCTCTTTCCCTCTCACATTTCATTCTAAGAAGAAATTCAAATCAAGTGTGCAGAAATTTTCTCTCTAAATTTCTCACCTTCCAAATACCATAACTTCTTCATTTGAACTCCGATTTAAGTGATTCGAAGTTGAGAGTGTTCATCTATTCATCCTCCATCTTTTATCTAAAGGTTTGAGTTAATGTTGCTGCTGTTTTTGGTATCTAATCATACAAAAACGGGACTGTACCTAAATCAACTAAGGTATTGATTTTCTCTCAAAGTTTTCTTTTAAAACTTGGTCAATTGCATTGGGTTTTCTTCTTCTACATATATTTGTATATTGTGAGTGTTTTGAACACTTTCAAAGCTAGGTTGAGTTTCAATTGAAATCATTCATGATGAGTTAGGTTTTGATTTTGCATATGTTATCACATGTTTGAGATTGTATTGTGCTAGCTTTGATTCTAGGACTATTTTATGATCTTTGATTGTTTGATTTTGTGAAAAATAGTTCCTAACATGTATTAGGCTCTCTTGGCCAAAAATCTCACATAATACATGTGCTTATGTTCTTTTGAGCTATTCATGTGATTTGTTGAATCTATGATTAGGAATATGCTCTAGAACTTTTGCTTAAATCTATTTGACTTTGTCATATGATTTTAGCATGTTTTTGGTTTGTGTGATTTAAACTTGATCTTGTGATTTGTTGAACATATCTTGTGATTCAAGTTTAGATAAATGCATGTATCTAGGATGTGATTATTATTGAACATATCTTACATAATCTAGATTTGATTACACATGCATGACTAACTAGACTATATGTGATTTGTGCATTCATGCTCATGTCTAGTTTTTACCATAGGATGTGTTGATCATAGCATTCTATGTTGCGTGCTTTTTTTACGTTTTACATTCATGATCACCTAGATGCCTTGTGAGAAGAAAGTCTTGACAATAGGTGTGAGACCTATAGTGTTGAGCAAGAAGTCTTGGCAAGAGGTGTGAAGCCTTGGATTGTCGAGCAAGGAAGTCTTGGCTAGGGGTGTGAAGCCTTGGATAGTCGAGCAAGAAGTCTTGTCTAGAGTTAGGAGAACTCGGATAGGTGAGCAAGGAAGTCTTGACTAGAGTCGTGAGGACTTAGTTGAGCAAGAAGTCTTGCCTTGGGTTGTGAAGATCCGGATATGGTGAGCAAGGAAGTCTTGATAGGAGGTTTGAAGCCTTAGATTGTTGAGCATAGGGTGACAACTTCTAGAGTAGGATATGAGGGTAGTGTCTAGGTGAAGCGGTCACTTGAGAGATTGTACTTGTCTTATCTACTAGTGGATTTTGTTTGTCGATGGCTGCTAGCACGTGGATGTTTCCTCTTCGGAGGTTTACCACGTTATATCTTGTGTCAACTTTTCTCTATCCATATCTCTTTTGTATTGTGGATAGAAATTTTTATGTATGTTGACTTCCTTTCTATAATGTAGATTGTGTATATGTTAAAATTACTTGTTTGTATCACACTTTACTTATGTTTATATATTGATTAATTGTCTTTAATTAATATATATATATATTGTGTTACAAGCAATCTAGAGGGGCAAACTTTTGTTTGTTTCTAAGGGAGTCGAAAAAGGTGTCTAACCTATTCACCCCCCCCCCCCCCCCCACTTCTAGGTTAGCCTTGAGCATTTAACCGTGATTGTATTTTCAAGCTATTATTTTCATGAAATCGGTCTCACTCAAATCATAGCCTCAAAATGTGTGTTTGCACCGATTTTCCAACAAGTTTTAGTTATATATATATATATATATATATATATATATATATATATTAGGTACGGGGATGGGTCGGGTGAGGATTAAAAATTCCAAAACCATCCCGAAATTAAATCATGGATTGAAAAAATTACCAAACTAATACCACAACATAAATGGTAGAGACTAAACCCACCCATAATGGGTGGGGTCCCCATGGGTCCCCGAACTAATGGGTAATTTTGACATTGCTAGATGGGCTCAGAAATTTAATAGCATTCTTTAAAGAGTGAGTTTTAAGACTATCACCAACTTAATAACTTAAGTTTTAATAGCACCTAAAATGTGGATCTGATAAAAATACCTTTAAAACACACTCACAAAAATAAGTCTCGAGTTTTTTTTCGAGACTTTATTTCATGTTTTTAAGACTTATTTTTGTAATTTGGACTTATTTTGGTTTTTTCGCTACTATTTTGTTGTTGTCGAGACTTATTTTATATTTTTGAGACTTATTTTTCAATTTTCAAGACTATTTTTTTTAATTATAGAGACTTATTTATAATTTCCGAGACTTATTACATATATTTGCAATTTTTGAGACATATTGAACAAAAATGAAAATTTTCAACTTTTTTTGTTCATCTTTGAGACCTTTATTGGAGGTCTGTTCCAATTGGAGGTCGATTTCGACCTCCATTGGACCTCAATAAAAAAAACAGAAAAAGGGTAAAAAAAATGTAATAAAAGAAGAAGATGATGGTGTTTTAATCTATTTGCACCATTTAATCTTAACTTAGTAAACTAGTGACACTTTTAAAATTCAACATAAAAAGAGTGTTATTTCCTTAATATACGGACTCGAACCTACAATCTCATGGTATAGGAATGAGAGGCAAACCACTATACCAATCTTATATTGTCGAAAGTTTTTTTTTTTTAGTTATTAGAAATTAATATAAAGTCTATACCTAGCTTGTGTATAATCATATGATATAAGCATATGCACATCTTTAATTGCTTAGACACTTATGCTATGTTTGGTTAGGTCGAATGGAATGGAAAGAAAATCATTCATAATGTTTGATTTGCTAAAATGGAAAGGAATGGAGATTCCATTGGAATGTTGATTCCACCATTTTGGTGGAATGGACATTCAATCCAAAATGGAATGCTCATTCCATGTCCAAACTAGAATTATTATTCCATAAATACCCTCTTATGTCCGAACTCTATTCCAAAAATACCCTCTTTTCCAAATATAATATACTGTTATATATATATATATATATATATGTCATATGTGAATTTTATCGCATGAACATGTCATCAACAAAGAGCATAAATTGCCAGGTGGATATCCGAATAGGCATTCAGAAAATATCCAACCAGACATCGCCGAAGAAAAGAACCTGAGTAAGCAGATGTTGAATAAAATCTACTCAGGGTCAATCAACGTTATATACTACTCGGGATCAGTTAACGACATTCGGGACTGGTCAAATGACGCTTCTACTCGGGCTCAAATGATGTTACTCGGGACCAGCTGGTATTATCCTTGCTCGGGATAAATATGAAGAAAACTTAGTAAAAAGGCTAGCGCCTAGTTCACACGGATTAGGTCATTAAAATACACAAAGATATCCATATCAGGAAGGAATCCCAAAGATAACAGAATACTGAGCTGGAAGGGTTCTCAATCAGGCAACAACTTTATTTCTTTAAAAAGACTACGTTCTTATATAAGGAAACAAGTCCAAATTGGACTACAATACTAGAATCTCATTCACTCTCAATACAAGACTCCAAAACAGGAAAGAAAACAATCAGCTTCAAGCAAGTACATAATTGTAATTAAATACAAAGATCTATTACTTGTACAAAGCAGATTAGGGTTCTATAAACATTTAAATAGACCCGTAATCTCAAAAAAGATGATACGGCAACAATCATAGAAAAATACAGAGAGAAGAAAGAGAGATCGAGAGCTTGTAACATCATAAATTCATAGTGGATTTTGGCTCGGTTGATCATTCAACCACCCGTAGACGTTTCTACGGTCATCGGAGTTTTACCAAGTAAAAAACTCGTCTTGTTTACTTTCTCCTCTTCTCTCTCTTTGAAATCACAGCTGAAATCCAATCCTTGTTGGCTTTTCTGATACAATTTAGAAATCAACGTCAACAATTGGCACTAGAATGAGGGGGTCCTTGAACCTTCGACTTGATTAAAAGCAATGGTAGGAAGCAGATGTAGTTCCGGGGATGTCCAAAAATCTCCGAATAACTTCCATGTTGGCAGTACCTCACGGGGTCTCACTGCAACAACAGAAAACCAACCTACATTCCTGGCAAGGATCCAGCAAGTTCCTCCAACCAGTGGAGATCAGACACAACGTTTTCGAGAAGCGTTGCTACAACTGGTGGCAGACGCAGCAATGGAAGTAGTTAATCTGATGGCTACAGAAGCACAAACTCCTAACCTCCCACCTGCAAGGCTCCGTTCGGTGGTAGTAGGGCCAGAAATAAATACACCAGAAGTCGGAAGGAACCTTACTCCAATCAAACAGGCTGGACATGAAACACCTGAAGAGGAACGACCACGCCAAAGCAGAACCATGATCAGACAGTTCGTACAAAACACCGTAAACATAACCGGTACAGGGATCGGTAGTCATCAGAAGACAGCGATCAGCACCATCGCAAGCATCATCATGGAATCATACGTGAAACCCGGCATCAAAGTGAAGAACCTGAAAAAGGAATGACAATCACACAGCAGTTCAACCATCAGGGAAATCCAGTGGGAAACAGGGACGTCGTAATCCAAAGCCTAACTCGAGAAGTAGAGAACAATAGACGACAGATGGACGCATTGGTCAGACGTTATGGGTATAACGATTTATCTGATGATGATTCTGACAGTCCATTCATCAGGGAAATCTTACGGACCCCATTCCCAGTAAGGTTCAGGATGTCGCACTTAGAGCAATTCAAGAAGGACACGGACCCAAAGGAGCACGTCAGACGATACAAAAGTGTTATGGCCCAGTATGCCCATAGTGATCCCTTACTTTGTCTTAACTTCCCACAAACTTTAGGAGACATGGGCTCAAGATTGTTCAGGAGATTGCCCCCAGCAAGCATTGGAATTTTTGGTGAACTAAGCAGGAGCTTCTTAAGGCAATTCCTGAGCAATGTTCACAGGAAAAAGTCAGTGGCTTACCTTTCTCAAATAAAGCAAAGGAAAGATGAGTCACTGAAGAAATACCTGGGGAGATTTGGCCAAGCAGTATCAGAAATTGGCAGTGCAAACGATGAAGCAATAATTGATGCATTCATCAACAACCTGCAGAACGGACGATTATCTTTCAATTTAAGAAGAGCCCTTTCTGACCAGGTATGCAGATATGATGGACATGGCATGAGGATATGCATTAGCCGAAGAAGAGGAATTAGCCACTATATGAAGCTACATACATAGAGGAAGACCCGAGAAGGACGTTGAGTCCAAGGTACAGAACCAAAAGGGAAAACAGAAAGAAAAGAGCAATGACGGGGGAAACGGGCGTAATATCGAACAGACCACAGAAAAATACCGAGTTAGATACACCAACTACACCCTTCTTCGGAAAAAACAGAAGGAAATCCTAGCCATTTTGGAAACGAAGAATATGGTACAAGAGCCACGCCGTCAATCTCAGTTTGCTTGGTGAGATACAATCAAATACTACAGGTTCCACAAGAAAACCGGTCATGAGACTTCCTAGTGTAACCAGCTCAGAGATTACATAGAACCCTCATTCGGGAAGGACATCTACAGGATGTGATCTTAAAAAGGGGTGAAAAATCAGAAGCAAAGAAAGAGATCAGGGCCGATCACAGCTCTGGTCGAAATCAAAGGGCCAGTCCAGAGGTCAATCAAGTAATACATACGATCTTTGGAGGACCATCCACTGGAACAAGTAACCGAGAGCGAACTCAAGAAATCAGAGAAGCAGTAGAAGCAAGAAATAACTTTGATGTAAACTCTATTGAGCCAGACCCGAAGAGGGTAAAGGAAGGATGGGACCCAATAACATTCACAGAAGCAGACTCACATGGCGTCGACATTCGGCCAAATGACGCCTTGGTCATAAGTGCCTGGATTGATCACCGGGAAGTCAGGAGAATCCTGATAGATAATGGAAGCTCAGTAGACATTCTCAATGTAGCTGTTTACGATCAACTCAGGTTAGACCGAAAGGACCTACAGCTCTTCCATACCCCACTCAGAGAATTCGGTGGAGTTGAGGTCAGGTCACTCGAGACGGTAAAGCTACCTGTGAAGATTGAAGTGGCACATTGCCAGAGAACTGTAATGCTCGACCTCGTGGTGGTAGACTTAGACAATTGGCCATATATTGCACTATTGGGACGACCATTCCTGAATAAAACTAAGGCCGTAACAACCACTTATGCCTTAATGATAAAATTCCCGACCGAACAGGGGGTCAGGGTAGTCAAGGGATCCCAAGAGATGGCCCGAAGAGCTAACCTGTCAGTATACAAGGACAAGAATGAACAGGTTTGCACTATAACATAGCCGAGTTAGAGCAAAAAGCCACTATCATTCGAATTCGATCCAAGGGAAGAGCCGAATGAATCCAAAACTGAACCGGTTGAAGAAATCACCTTGAAAGAAGATGAACCAGACAAAAAGGTCAAGATCGGGGCCAACCTGGAAGGAAGAGTCAAACAAAGCCTCATTGATCTACTTAAAGAATACAGGGATGTGTTCGTTTGGAGTCATGAAGACATGGTCAGGATAGATGCCCAAATAATATCTCACAATCTCACAGTGGACCCGAATGAAAAACCGGTGATACAAAACAGAAGATCATTAAATCTCGAAAGAAGTCAGGCAATCAAACAGGAAGTAGAGAAGCTACTCGTTGTAGGATCGATTAGAGGTCAATTACCTTCAATTGGTGGCTAATGTAGTCATCGTCCAAAAAAAAGAATGGAAAGTGGAGGATGTGCGTAGATTTCACGGATCTGAACAAGGCATGCCTGAAAGATAGTTTCCCACTTCCGAGGATAGATCAGTTGGTGGACGCTACATCAGGCCATGAGCTGCTCAGTTTCATGGACGCCTATTCGGGATATAACCAAATCAGGATGAACAAGGCTAACGAGGAAAAAACAGCGTTCACAACTGATCAGGGTTCGTTTTGTTACACAGTAATGCCCTTCGGATTAAAAAATGCAGGAGCAACATATCAAAGGCTGGTCAACAGAATCTTCGCGCGGCAAATTGGAAGGAACATGGAAGTATACATTGATGACATGCTGACCAAAAGCATCACAATAGACAAGCATACTTCAGATCTGCAAAAGACATTTGATATCTTAAGGAGATACCAGATGAAGCTAAATCCGAACAAGTGTTTATTCGGAGTTCCTTCAGGAAGATTCCTGGGTTTTCAAGTTAACCAAAGAAGAATCGAAGTCAACCCCGAGAAGATCCAGGCCCTGCAGAAAATGACTTCACCAAAGACACTCAAAAAGGTACAGCGCCTAACAGGATGCTTAGCTTCCTTAGGTAGATTCATCTCAAAAGCAACAGACAGATGCTCACCTTTTTTTAAAGTAATCAAAAAAGGAAAAGGACTCGAATGGAATGAAGAGTGCGAACAGGCTTTTCTGAAAATCAAGGAATACCTAGGGCAGGCACCCATCCTCTCAAAACTATGGATGGGAAAAATACTTCAGTTATATTTATCAATCACAGAACTAGCAGCAAGCTCAGCCCTAGTTAGAACATAAGATAGAGTACAGAAGCCGGTGTACTACACTAGCAAGGCATTTCTACCAGCCGAAACTAGGTGTTCATACGCAGAGAAAATGGCCCTAGCATTGGTTTCGGCAGCAAGGAAGCTAAGGCCATATTTTCAAGCCCATACAATCCAGGTTCTCACCGAATGCCCATTAAAGCAAATTCTACAGAAGCCAGAGATTTAAGGAAGACTGACTAAATGGGCTATCGAGCTAAGTGAATTCAACATCCATTATGTCCTCAGGACATCCTTCAAAGGGCAAGCAGTGGCAGATTTTATAGCAGAGTTCACATAACCGAATCTGGAAGCAAAAAAAATGTTGGGTAAAAGTTTCACATGGAAACTGTATGTTGATGGCTCTTCAAACACTCATGGCAGCAGGGCAGGGATTATAGTATGCACTCCAGAAAGAGACGATGTCGAATGTTTCATGAGGTTTGACTTTAAAGCAACCAACAATCAAGCCGAGTACGAGGCGCTACTAGCTGGACTTAGAATCTGCATTGCTCTCGGGGCAGTCGAGGTCGAGATATTCAGCGATTCACAGATAGTTGTCAACCAAGTCCTGGACGAGTACCAAGCCAAGAATGAAGGCATGATAATCTACCGTGACATTGTGAAACAGCTCCTCCAAAAAATTAAAGAATATAAGATTACCCAGATCCCTAGGGAGGAGAATGAAAAGGCAGACACATTGTCCAAACTAGCGTCAACAACAACCACAATCAGGCCAAAGACTATTCTCGTTGCACATCTCCTTAAACCGAGCACAGTTGAACAAAGAAACTTAGAAATTTCAAAAATCCAAACATCGTCAGACGGTTGGATGACTCAGCTAAAAAGGTTCCTGGAAGAAGGCGTGCTATCGGAAGATCCCTTACAAGCAAAACGTATCAGGAAAAGATCAGCAAGGTACACATTGGTTGGAGGAGAATTATACAGAAGGGAGTATTTCCAAACACTCTAAAGATGTGTGTCAGAGGAAGATGTGTATCAGATATTATAGGAAATCCATACAGGAGTTTGCGGAAACCACACTGGGGGTAAAAACTTGGCACATAAGGTACTCAGGCAACGCTACTATTGGCCTACTATATTCTCAGATGCACAGCAATGTTCAGAAAGTTGCAATACTTGCCAAAGGATTGCTATTGACATCAGAAAGCTCCCTAAGCAGTTTAGAAACCTCACGTCCCCATGGCCATTTGCCATGTGGGGTTTGGATCTAATCGGCCCAATGCCAGCTAGGACAGGGGGTGAAGCGAAGCATGCTATAGTAGCTGTTGACTATTTCACAAAGTGGGTAGAAGCTGAAGCATTAGTGCATATCACAGAAGCAAACACTATAAATTTCATGAAAAAGAATATACTTTATAGGTTTCGAGTCCCAAACACTATAATCAATGACAATGGCACTCAGTTCGATAACCTGAAATTCAGACAGCTGTGTGAAGAGTACCAATTTGCCAATTACTATGCCACACCTGCCCACCCTCAAACAAATGGGCAGGTGGAAGCAGTGAACAAAATCAAAGCAAAGCTAGATGCCAAGAAAGGAAGCTGGGTTGAAAAGCTTCCCGAAGTATTATGGGCATATTGGACAACAGCGAGAACTTCAACATGAGAGACTCCATTCACTTTAGCGTTTGGAACAGAAGCTGTTATCCCTATAAAAATGCCATATACGCCACCCCGGGTCAGGCTATATGATGAAGATCAGAACGTTGATATGCTATTACAAAGTCTAGATGAGCTAGAAGAGAAAATGGAGAAATCCTGAATACGAAATATGGCATATCAGCAAAGAGTAGCTCGCCACTACAACTCTCAAGTTCGAGTCAGAAAATTCCAGCTAGGAGACCTGGTAATCAAGAAGGTGTCATTGAACAGAAAAAATTAAGCTGCAGGGTCCCTGGCTGACAAATGGGAAGGCCCATACAAGGTCGAAGGAATAGCTAGCCATAGATCATATTGGATTGCACGACCTAATAGTTACCCCGACGATGTAATGCCCAATATATGAAGATTTTCTATCCTTAAATTATTTTTTGTTCTTTTTTCTAGTCATGACAATTTTAGTTGGGATAAATATTTGTTGTGGAATTCAAAACTTTATTGATTTTGCAGTTATGAATAAAAAATCAAACTCGGGATTTCTGAAAGAAAAGCATCGAACTCGAGATTTCTAAAAGAAAGCATATGATAATAAGAACATATGGAAGATAAACATGATAATAAGAACATGCAAATAGACTACTCGGGACCATTAAAACCCGAATGGGCAGAGAAGCTCGAAGGAGCATGCCAGCCGAGCAAGGTCAAATGACCTTCATAAAAAGGAAAACCTGATGCACTAGCTCGGGACGCTATCGGGAAGAATTTCGGTGAAATGCGTAGCTGTGTTACGTAATTCAAAAAGCTTAATGATTCAGCAAACCCTTGCACATAAAAACTGGGTAGACGTCCTCGGTAATGAGTAAGGACTCGAACATATGATTATGGTGAGCCATGATGTAATGTTCAGGTAGCAACCGTGTATGAAACACAAGTATAAATTCACTTGTCTGTTTTAAGATGACACGGTTAATAATACTAGCCAGTTTAATAAGATACTTGGCATAAAGATTACAAGAGCCAGTTTAATAAGATACTTGACATTAAAATTATTCGGGTGACAACCAGTTTAATAAGATACTCGGTGAAATTACCCGAACATTAGAGCTAGCCAGTTTAATAAGATACTTAGCATAAAGATTACAAGTGCCAGTTTAATAAGATACTTGGCATTAAAATCATTCAGGTGACAACCAGTTTAATAAGATACTTGGTGAAGTTACCCGAACATCAGAGCTAGCCAGTTTAATAAGATATTTGGCATAAAGATTACAAGAGCCAGTATAATAAGATACTTGGCATTATTTGGGTGACAACCGGTTTAATAAGATACTTGGTTAAGTTACGCGAACGTTAGAAAAAGTTGGTTTAATAAGATACTCAGCAACCATAGTCAAGTTAAAGAAATTTCGTTAGCAATAGAATCAAAACATCAGATTCAGAAAAGCTACTCGGAATTTTATTGATCTTTCGAAAGTGACTACAATAAGAACTCTTTACAAAAAATTGTTTACAAAGAGATTGTTTAAAGTACAAAAAAAAATCCTATCTACAGGTCAGGATTGTGAGGATTTAGAGCCCTTGCCAATACTCAGGTCATACACCATCTCGTACTCGTGGAGCATACTTTCGTTAGAAGGCCAAGCAATTGTGTCGACTGAGTCATCCATCCATTGACTGTAATCCTCTCCTGGAATCGGCCCGACATCAGGCTCCACACCCTCCACGATCGACTATTGATTGGCGTAGAAGGTCGATAGGGAGTGTTCGGATGGAATCTCTAAATGCATAGGATGGGGCTCTTTACCTCGGCTACGGCAGTAAGCTCTCCATTCCTTCATCTAAGTCTGAAGAGACTCCAAGGACCGATCCACATGATGTTTGAATGACAGCTCCCAAAAGTTCAAACCTTCTCAGTTGCCCGATTCTTGACTTTAAAGAATTCTCTAGCTGAAACTAGCCCTTGTTGAAACTCCCGAAGGAGAAGAGCATCGTAGGTAGGGGATCTTTTGAAACGATCCACCCCTTGTAATTCAAGTTCCAGCCTGGCCTCTCGGGATAAGGATTCGACTGTCAATGCTTAACACTCCAGATCTTCAATTTTCTGCTCATACGCCAACTTAGACTGCTCCGTTTCCTGCTCGGCCTTAACCATTGATTCTTGGGCAGAAGACAATAAGTTCTAAAGTGATGTTGCTTTCTCTTCTACCGAAGAAGCCCTCTCATCGCCCTATATCTGCTTTGCCAGACAGTGGTCGGCAAAAACTTATACATAACCAACCTCATGTTGATAAGCCGTTTCGACCCGAGCACGTCGATCCTCACTTTCCTTTAGCTGAGCTTCCAGACGCCTTATTCGATCAGCTTGATGTTGCTGCATCTGAACTAGCTCAACGAATTTGACCATAATCTACAAAAAAGGTTAAATTAAAAATATGAAAATCAAGCAAACAAGTAAAACAATTAAAGAAAAGGGTTACTTACATAAGATTCACCGTTGAAAAAATTCTGAAGAAGGCCAGTCAGAGAGCCATCTCAGAAACAGCTCCAACATTCGTCTTCGATAAAAGCCCGACCAGATGACATCTCCCACAACATATCCTGGGGAGAAGGATGTGAAGAAACCCCCGAGGGTTCAGCCCCTAGATCTTCAACCTCGGGAGGAAGGGGAACCCCTGTTCGGCTCTAAAGCCTCTACATCCGCCGATGCTCCAACATCAGCACTCGGGTAAGTAACAGCCACAATCGCTGGAGTCGAAGAAAGAGACCACCCGAGGAACCTTGAGAGGATGAGTTGGAGAGCTTATTGCCTTCCGTTTCTCACCCTGAGAATGGTGGAAACTGAGATCAGCTGCAGGATCCTCCTGAGTATCATCCCGGAAGGCTTCAAAAAATTCGGGACCTATGGGTACCTGTCCCGCAAAGGTATTACCTCTATCACAGGCGTCAGTCCATTCGGTAGGCTCCTCACCGAAACCTTCACTCTGCCCCTGCCCGTCGCCAGGCAGCTGAGTATCGGTCGGGCAACTTGGACCACTAGTTTCCCTAGCCGTCGATTGAAAAACGTCCTTAGGGATATCTTCGGGAACTTGCTCTTCAACCGCATCAGTCTCCTCGTCGGACTCAGACGGGGCGATGCCTTTATTGCCTTTATTGCCTTCATTGCCTACACGAGAAGCTTCTTTCCGACTCGCCTGAATAATTGACTTCACTTGGCAAGCCTGAAGATCGCAGACGACGTCTATGTTATACACTTGGAAGAAAAAAGGAATCGCGTCAGAATGCAAAACAAAAATATATAATGAAAGGAAAAGGTTACAGAAATCGTTTACATCGCCTACGATAGCCCGAAATCTTTTCGAACAAGCCGAACTCAATCATCTTCTACTCGACGAAGAGATAAGTCTTGCTCCTCTTCTCCAAAGTGCGAACCGCTACCCGAGCAAGTCTGGTCAGCTCCGCGTCGTTGTACTCAATTTTCTTCTTGTTCCAAATCTCAGGAGAACAGAAGAAACGGGGGACCTTCAACACTGTCCGAGTGCCACCAGCTGAAACAGTAACCTCAAGCCCGAGACTCCCTCCGGTGAAAAACCAACTGTTCTTCCAGAACTTGTTGGACGTAGGAAATCCCCATATAAAACCTCTTTTTTTAGGGTCATCGGAGATATCAGCTTCCCGACTCACTTTTGTCCTCTTAGGGACCCAGTAATCTGGCGAATTAGACATGAGGAAGTAAGTCCCCGACTTGCCCGGTTGCCTCAATGTAAAGAAGTGCCTGATTTCATTTTGGGATGGCAACGATAAGTTTATCCGGCTGTACATGTTCCACATGCACATCAAAATTTTGTAGTTGTTCGGGGTTAATTGAGCCGGGGCAATCCCTGCTTCAGCCAGAAACCAGGCTATAAATGGCTGAAAAGGAAGATTGATGCTGTAGCAAAGCATAGATCCGTAAATTACCACCATGCCTGGGGGAGGATTCCACACAGCTCTATCACCCGCTGGAATCAGAGCGACCGAGTTGGGCAGATCGAATCGTGAACGATACTTTTCTATCTTGTCTGCCCTGACTACATTTGGCTCAGTATCAAACCCACTCGGGCAAGTAGCAGAGAAAGAAAGGAGCGATGTTCAGAACGTCTCTTCAACGTCGTTCTCATTGACAGTCTATTTCCTGATCAGAATATCACTTGAGTTGTGCTTACGGACTTCACTTCTGCTATGATGTTTTCCCATCCTTCGAAGAGGTACCTTGTGATTAGAAATATCATAATCAAAACTAGATGAAGAACTAGATACAGGGCTAAAAGTGACGTCAGGGTGAAGCTCAGAAACATCAACTTCTAAAAATGGAGGCTCATCAGCAAGGATTTCCCCCAGTAATCTTCTAATGCAAGCAACCAACTGGAAATCCCCACGTTCTAATGCATCAAGAGCAACATTAAAAAGACGATGCGGGGAAGATGGCTCCATTAAAAACTAACCTTGAATAAAGTTTGACGCAAGATCTTCAATGAAAAATCACGACTTTCTACGTAAAAAAAATCTGGGTTTTAAGAAATTTTTTATGCTGAGAAATCTTTAAGAATGAACCGTCTGTCTCAATGAAGAATTAACAGAAAAAAAAGTACAAAACCCTAGATCTTAAGGTAGGAAAAAACAATGATAAGGATTAATGATGTAGGCGGCGCTCAAGGAAGCGCGTGAGTAATTTCTCATAAATGATATCGAAAAACGAAGAGGCAAGAGACACGTGTTTGAAGGAAAACTGGCTTTCACCGTCAAAACTCCAAAAGGTCACCATCATTAAAGATCTCGTGTAAGGAAGCAAATCAAATTTGCAGGGTCATCATTAAAACATGTCATTAGGACAAGATATTTACTCGGGTGCTGCAAAGATATTGAAAACTAATTAAAATACTTTTGCCCGAAGAAACCTTGTTCAGCAAAAATATTTTAAGGGGGTATTGTCATATGTGAATTTTATCGCATGAACATGTCATCAACAAAGAGGATAAATTGCCAGGTGGATATCCGAATAGGCATTCAGAAAATATCCTACAAGACATCGCCAAAGAAAAGAACCTGAGTAAGCAGATGTTGAATAAAACATACTCAGGGTCAATCAACGTTATATACTACTAGGGATCAGTTAACGACACTCTAGACTGACAAAATGATGCTTCTACTCGGGCTCAAATGATGTTACTCGGGACCAGCTGGTATTATACTTGCTCGGGATAAATATGAAGAAAACTGAATAAAAATCCTAGTGCCTAGTTTACACGGATTAGGTCATTAAAATACACAAAGATATCCATATCAGGAAGGAATCCTAAAGAGAACAGAATACTGAGCTGGAAGGGTTCCCAATCAGGCAACAACTTTATTTCTTTAAAAAAAACTACGTTCTTATATAAGGAAACAAGTCCAAAATGGACTACATTACTATAATCTCATTCACTCTCAATACAAGACTCCAAAATAGGAAAGAAGACAATCAGCTTCAAGCAAGTACATAATTGTAATTAAATACAAAGATCTATTACTTGTACAAAGCAGATTAGGGCTCTATAAACATATAAATAGACCCGTAATCTCAAAAAAGAAGATACGGCAACAATCATAGATAATACAGAGAGAAGAAAGAGAGATCGAGACCTTGTAACATCATAAATTCATAGTGGATTTTGACTCGGTTGATCATTCAACCACCCGTGGACGTTTCTCCGGTCATCGGAGTTTTACCATGTAAAAAACTCGTCTTGTTTACTTTCTCCTACTCTCTCTCTTTGAAATCACAGCTGAAATCCAATCCTTGTTGGCTTTTCTGATACAATCCAGAAATCAACATCAACAATATATATATTATGAAAATATATAATGATATATATATATATATATATATATCATTATATATATTATAATTATACCAAAATGGAGCAAGATAATATAAGTAAGCACACAGAGTACAAAGTATAGCAATTTTAAGAACATAACAAAAATAACAAAAAAATTAATAATACAGGTATAAAACAATGGTCCTGCCAAGTACGTGGTGTTGTTCTACCCGAGTCTATCCTTTTCAGCACAGCAAATTATGCGGATAAGTCCTGGTTTCCAGCCGATATACTCAGACCAGAAAATAACAATAAGTCATAAAAGTAAAATAGAAGAATAAGATTCTTACAATGCAATAAGCAAATAGGTCTGACAACAAGGTTGTTATACAGAAATACGTCTCATTCTTTATTTATATAATTCCAGAAATTTACAAAAGATGAAGAGAGAATAGTAATGCCTCGCAGAGCACTTGATAAGAAAATAAAACTCAAAAACTGAACTTGCCTTACAAATGAGAACTTAGCTCAATATATAAGAAAAGAAATAACTATGGTTTGAAGTAAACCCATGTTAGGTTTACAACTGTCAGATAAGATTGATTTAATAAAGGAGATGTTTTGTCAGCAGATAATGTTGCCTTAATAAAGGAGATGCTTTGTCGGCAGATAAGGTTGCTTTAATAAATAAGATGCTTTGTCGGTTGCTTTTCAATAATGGTGTAGCTTTGTCAGATGATTCATGGATCATGGCCGAATAAGTTGAGTGGGTCATAACTGTCGAATGCATAATTATCCGAGTCACCATCCTTGTCTTTTTCACTTTTGTCTGAACCGGCCTGGGACATATGGGTCATAGAATTTTTCATTTCTTCAGCAATTTTTATTAATTCTTTTGGTGTGGAGGCAGCAGCAATTCTGGCCTGATTTTGTGATTTGGCCATAAAAAATTCTGATTGGTCGGTAACCTTGTTGCAGAGTGATGGATTGGCATCGAACCATTTTGAAATTCTTTGTTTACCAAGATTGGTAAGGTTCATACCACTCCACCATTTGATTTTAATCTGTCTTCCGAAATAAGGTATTTTAATGTTGCCAATAACTTTGTCTTGGATCGCATACTCAAGCATAAGGATCAATGTTAAGTTGAAATTTACAAAGAAAAGAAATAAATATGGACAAATGTCCCAGTCATCGGGTTTAGAAAGGTTGGAAACCCAGAATGAGTAACCTTCCTTAACAGGGGTTGGAAGAAAGTCAATGATAGGACCGAATTTATCCCACCATTCAAGGAACCAGATTGAGAGGTTGCTTTTGAAATTTTTGTCAAAGTACACAAACCAGGAGAGGGAATTTCCTGGGTTTTGGCCATAAAGGAATTTGGTCCAGGCATCAATGTAATCCCAATAAGAAAAGTTTGAGATATGAAAGATCCTGCCAAAATTTTTTGTGGCATTAGGATCGCCTCTCCATTGTTCAAGAGAAATGATTTTGCTAATCTTTATTTTTCTGAAAATGAGTTTTTCATTGTCAATTTTGTCAAACACGTCAGATATAAAAATTGAGTATGCGTCAATCAGAATGAATTCATAAAATATGTGTCTCTTTGATAAGTCTTCAGGAACTCTTCCAAATAGCGGATTGATAAGATTATCATCCAGCTTTTTGGGTTCCCTAAAATATTGGTCATGCATAAAATGTTCTTCTAATGCAAAGAACATGTCAAAGAAAGGCTTGTTTATGTATGAATAAGTGGGCTGGTTGACATTTGGGAAGGTCGAAGATGAGGCCTGGGCAAGCATTTTGTCTTGTTTGTTCGAGTGTGGGCTAAATTTTAATGAGACAATTGTCTTAAATGGGCTGCTATCAATTGATAAGGGTGAAAAAGTGTTTGTCGTATGGACTGGACTCTGACTTGGGCTCCTACTTGAAGAAAGCCCAGCAGGGGGTAATTGTGGAAACTGTATGGGTAATAATTGTGGTTAATTGGGCTGAGAAACTAGGGAAATAGCATATTTGTCCTTATGACTTCGACGAGGGGAAGAATGATATGATGATAAGTCTGAATTCTTATCTGATGATAAGTCTGGCCTAATATAGCCTCTGCCACCTGGGCTTCGGCCTCCATGTCCTCTGTTCATACTGGTCATTTTTCTCCCTGAAGAAATTCTCTATTAGAAAATCTGGGAGACTATTTTCTGATCCTTTTATATACTCAATATCAAAATCTAAAGCAGATAAAAGTGCTTTCCATCTAGCAAATATTTGTTTAGAGGCAAGGTTTTTATATATTTTGCTGATTGGCAATCTACTCTCAAAACAAATTTTTGATTGATCAAATAGTCATACAAGGAAGTTTCTTAACATATTTTTTCACATGCTGAACAACTTTAGTATGTGAATGGTCAAAACAATAGCTAAAATTTCCTTTTTGTCTGTCTAATACTTTAGTTGGGTTTCGTTCCAGGAACCTGAAACATATTTAACTAAGCAAATTTTCTGATTAATAGTTTGTTTTAACACCCCACCAAATCCTTTATCAGAAGCATCAGTTTCTACAGTCTTTGGTGCCGTGGGATGGCAAATAGTCATACAAGGAAGTTTCTTAACATATTTTTTCACATGCTGAACAACTTTAGTATGTTCATGAGTCCATGGAAGAGGATTAGTTTTAAGTCTTTGAAAATATGGTTTACAGACAATGCTGAGTTCTTTATAAAAATTGGAAATATAATTTAGACATCCCAAAAATCTTTGTAATTGTTTTTTATCTTTTATTTCGTCAAGAAACCTGTCAGCAAATTCTAGGCTTCTTTGTATAAGAACAATTGTTCCTCTTTTTATATTATGGCCCAAAAATCTGATGTTTGTCTGAAAAAGGGTGATTTTTGGAGCAAAAACAACTAAGCCATGGTGTTCGATGGTCTTGAAAAACATTTCTGAATGCTTTCAGTGTAGGTCAATGTTTTTAGAAAATATTAAAACATCATCAATGTAGACAATGGAAAATTCAGTGAAGTTGTTAAAAATATTATTCATAATACATTGAAACTCGCTAGGAGCATTTTTAAGTCCAAATGGCATGACATTCCATACATATTGTCCAAATGGGACAGTGAAAACAGTCTTATATCTGTCTTGTTCAGCAACTTGGATTTGGCAAAAACCTGATTTCATGTCAAATTTTGAAAATATTATTGAATCATAAAGTCTTTTTAATAGGTCAAATTTGTTGGGTAAAGGATACCTAATCCATTGTAAAGCTTCATTTAATGATTTATAATTAATAACTAATCTGGGTACTCCTCTTTCTATCTCGGCATTTTTCTGGACATAGAAAGCAGGGCAGCTCCAAGGGGATTTAGATGGTCTAATGAGCTTTTTGTCAAGTAAATCTTGGATTTCTTTTTTACAATATTCTACTAAGCTAGCAGTCATTTGAAAAGGTCTGGCTTTAGTTGGGATTCCTTTTTCATTAAAAACTTTTGTATAGGGAAGGGTAACAATGTGTTTTTTCCTATCCCAGAAGGCATTGGGAATGGTTGAACAGACTTCTTTTTCTAATTTTTCATTAAAACCTTCTATTTTCTTTTGGAAAAAGGGTTCTTTTAGTTTTTTTCTTGTCTTTGGAAAACCAAGTCATCTTTTAAAAAATTTAGCTGGTTTTGTTTTCTAGAAAGTGTAGCAATATAATTGTCAACATGTGTCGTATTGTCTTTGGCAATGTTATTATATTTTAAAACATTTAGGTCTTTAACAAGTACTGGGAAGATAAAAGGGAACAATATTTCTTTTCCTAAGTATTCAGTAACAATTCCTTCAGCAACAACTTTGAAAGGTGATATAAGATACATAAAGGGTAACCCTAGTATTATATTTTGAGAAAGAGTTTTTACCACAATAAAGTCGTTGTTATAACAAACTCCATTATTGCAAACTTTGGCGTTGGTGAGTTTGTAATTGATGTCTAATTTTATTTTATTAGCTCCATATAGGGTTTCTGTTGTGGCATCAAGGTATTTGGTAGGAACTAAGGATTCTATAATGCAGTTTAGATCTGCTCCTGTGTCAACAAAGGCAATAGCCCTAATGTTAAAGCTGGAAGCAATCCTAACATCTTTTTCAATAAACCATTTCTGGATTCTGACTTCATGGATAGTATTAATTTGTTGGTCATTAATATTTATCTCTTGGTCATTTGCCTATTGATTGTCTAAGTCATCATGTTCTGGTTCTTTATCTGATTCACCAAAACTATTAAAACGTGGTTATAAGCTTTTCTTAACACGCAAATCTTGAATTTGTGTTTTTAGGGTTTTTATTTCTCCTTTGATATCATTGATTTCCTTTTGTAAGTCAGAAATTGTCACTTTCCTGGATTTTGTTTGGAATTTTCCTAAAACATTTTGTTCAAAGTCAGGAGTTTCAAAAGGGGCCTTTTTAAAAGGTTTTGTTAAATTGTTGTTATTGTTGAGGTTATTGTTGCTAGAAGTTGGTTCGCTAGTAATTTTTTATTGTAGTTGTCTGATATATTGGGCTTTTTGGAGAGGATCTTCAATGCTATCAATCATGATAATCATTAAGGAATAATATTGTTTGTCTAGGACATTAATTTGTTTACAAAAGCAAGGCTGGGTTTCTGGTTCAGAAGAGTCAGAGGAAGTGCTAGTGTCAGAGGATGATGATTCGTTAATAACAAGGATTTCATTGTCAGAGTTTGTTGAGGATGAAGTAGTATCAGCATCTGTGTATAAAACTTGTAATGTTTTTTCTTTGATTTGATCATCAAGCTCTAAATTGTTAATTTTTTATCTTTGGTCTGGACATTTGTTAGCATAGTGTCCTTCTTTGCCACATTTAAAACATTTGTTTTTTATAAGATTTCTGCTTATAAGATTTCTAATTTTTGTGATAGTTCTTCTTTTTGTGAAAGGATGGGGTTTTAGGGGACCAGATCTTTTCTCCTTTCTTATTGGTTTTATAGTTTTTGCTAATTCTGTAAGGATAATCTTTTCTAAATTTGGGGTAAGTTCTTTTATGTTTCCTTTTAGGTGAAGATATCTTATCAAAACCAAATTGTTCACACCAGGATCCTAATTCTTTTCTAGTGGTTAATTTATGTTTTTTGAGTTGGCTCTTAAGTCTAAGGTCATTACATAGTTGTAAGGCAACAGTATTTATGGTTACAATAATTTCACCATAAGTCCATGTGTTTAAATCAATTTGGGACCAGTCAAACCATCCTATTTGCCTAACCATTTCGTCTCTAACTTTATTTGAAAATAACTTTGGGAGTCCTGAGATAAACTTTTCTTTCCAATAAGAATTTGCATTATCGGGTCTTTGGAAAACCTTGGTCAGGAAAATATCTTTATACCATTTAAAATCATTGAGTTTTTTACACTTAAGATTTTGAATTTTTGAAAATTCTTTTCCTTGGTTGATATTAGGATTTCCTACAAAATGCATTAGTTTAGTATAACATAATAAATCTATACCATCAGGTTCAGAAGTGGTAGTAGTCGTTTGAGTTTGTGTGGAGGTTGATTCTAGTGTGGAAGGAGTAGGTGAGATAGTGGTTATAGTTTTGGTGTGTCCTATAATAGACCTCTTAGCAAGTGCACTAAGTGTGTGAGTCCACCAACCAAATAGTTGGCCTTCAAAGCCAGTTGTCAGAGATGTGACTGCATCAGAATGTGTCATATTTTGTTTTTTAATGTAAATATATCCTATTGTATGCATTTGTCTTAAAACGGTAATGATCTGATATTCGGATAATCTGTCGATATTAAATTGATAACATGCATTACCGGTGTAGGCTCGGTAAGGAACAGTCTCTTCATATTGTAAGTCAGGGGAGTGGGTTTTGGATAATAAAGTTTAGTGTTATGATAATACCTGGTTTTATTATAACTGTCTGTTTTTTCATTTGTTGTAATTTTTTGGACAAGGTCTTGGAAATCAGGGATTTCATCTTCACTAGAGGAGCTTTGGATGGCTTTGTCAATGGTTTGAATATTTGGTATGTGAACATCGGGTATCCTACCCAGCCTTTCTTCTAGGGCTTTGAGGAGATCATTTTCGTCAACTAAGTTATCAAAACATTTTTCAATTCCTGTATGGTCAGGGAACATCATAGGTTCAGATTTAACCTTTTCTTTCCCTTTAGAGGAGGAAGTTGAAGTCTCATATGGGATAAAAACTTGTGGAGGTTGATTCTAGTGTGGAAGGAGTAGGTGAGGTAGTGGTTATAGTTTTGGTGTGTCCTATAATATAAGTAAGCACATACAGTACAAAGTATAGCAACTCTAAGAACATAACAAAAATAACAAAAATTTTAATAACACAGGTATAAAACAATGGTCCTGCCAAGTACGTGGCGTTGTTCTACCCGAGTCTATCCTTTTCAGCATAACTGATTATACTGATAAGTCCTGGTTTCCAACTGATATACTCAAACCTGAATAATTAATAAAAATTGCTGAAGAAATAAAAAATTCTATGGCCAATATGTCTCAGGCCGGTTCAGACAAAAGTGAAAAGCATAAGGATGGTGACTCGGATAATTTTGCATTCGATAACGAGGACCCACTCAACTTCTTCGGTCATGATCCATGAACCATCTGACAAAGCTGCTCCATTATTAGCAATCGACAAATGCCTCATCATTAAAGCAGATTCCCTGACCTGACAAAGTAGCCGACAGAGCATCTCCTTTATTAAAGCAACCTTATCAGCCGATGACATGACAAAGTAGCCGAAAAAAGCATCTCACATCAGCCGACGCATTTCCATTATTAGAGCAACCTTATCTGACAGTTGTAAACCTAACCTAGGTTTACTTCAAACCATAGTTGAAATTTATTTTCTATTTATTGAGCAAAGTTCTCATTTGTAAGCCAAGTTCAGTTTTTGAGTTTGATTTTCTTATCAAGTGCTCTGCGAAGCATTACTATTCCCCCTTCATCTTTTGTAAATTTCTGAATTATATAAATAAAGAGTGAGACGTATTTCTGTATATCAACCTTGCTGTCAGACCTATTTGCTTTATAAATAAAGAGTGAGTTGTGCTGAAAAGGATAGACTCGGGTAGAACAACGCCACGTACTTGGTAGGACCATTGTTTTATACTTGTATTATTAAATTTTTTGTTATTTTTGTTATGTTCTTAGAATTGCTATACTTTGTACTCTGTGTGCTTACTTATATTATCTTGCTCCGTTTTGGTATCAGAGCCTTAAGGCTTGTTGAAGAAGATCAATAGTTAGTTTTTTCTATGTGCAAAAGTCAGTAGATCTAAGGGTGTTTGCCGTTTGCTATAGTGATGTAAGTTGTTGGCCCGCTTGATCAGGCTTTGAGTTAAAACCTAGGATTCTTTACTATTTATTTTCTTTATCATGTCTTCAAGTAGTTTCAGACCTGGGATTGAGCCCGATGATATGAATAGTTGCACTGGACAATCTGTAGCTAATTATAAGAGTAACTGGGATGACAAAGATTTAATAAACTGGCAATTACCCAATATTCAATAAAGCAATATTTATAAGAAAAAACTTTTAGATTTCAGAACCCTTTTGGGTCAGAAAACCAAAGAAATAAATGTGAAATTTCAAAATAATACTTTTTCGACAAATCTTTTAAATAAAAACAGTTTGACTCATTACAACAAAATTGGTTTTAATGACCTACATATTGGAAGTGTCCAAGTAGGAATAAAACCCCTTTCAAAAATTGGACTAAATAATTCTTTATTAATTGTTTTGAGAGATAAAAGAATTACTAATTATAAAGAATCAATTTTGGGAATGGCAGAAACATTTTGACTTATGGACCCATATATTTTCAATGTTACCAAAACTTTACAATAGCCTTAAATATAGATGAACATAAAGAAAAATGCTTAGTCATTGACATCCAAACTCACAATTATCAATTTCTAGAAAAATCTAGCCCTTATAAACTTGTTTACAGAGTTCACTACAGAGTCTTGACTACTGGTCTTATTCCCAGCTATATACCCCCTTCAGTACCAGCTGGTCAGACCATATGCTTTAATGCATCCCCCTCTGTCAATGTCCTAGTACCTGTTCCAGTCAAATGGGAAAACATTAAATTTCCAGATGATTAGGTCAAAGAACAAGTTGACCAACCAACATACAGACCACCCATGAGAAACCTCCGTGATTGTGTTACTAAGGAAAATGGAACCCTTAAAATATCATTCAGAAGAAGCCTGTCTATTAGAGATAACAACAGTGACCACTCCCGATCACTAAATAATTTTCAATCAGCCAGAAACTCTCTATCAAGCTTGTCCAGAAAAAATATAGCCAGACAAATACCTAGTCTAACCCCTAGACAAGCCCCTCAAATAACCAATCTCAGGCCCAATACGACAACTCCAAGCTCAGCCGTCAATTACGATGTTGAAGGTGAAACTAGTGAACCCACTATAAATTTGGTCCCTAGAAGGAGAAGGCCCAGGCCCAAACCTGAAATACCCACACATGTTGACCATGTTCAAACAAGTGGCCCAACCTATACACACATATGACCAAGGCCAAACTTCACCAACCCCTTCACAAGTCCTGACAGAAATTGCTGACCCAGAACCTCCTGTCCGTTTCATTAATGTAATTGACAAAGAATCTAGTATTAACCTTAATCTCCTAATCACTGATTACTATTCCCACCAAAATCAATTTTTAAGAAACAAATATGAGAAAAGTTATTCATAAAACAATTCCGAGAAAGATGGATTGAAACTATTAACAATTTAAACCAAAATATCCCCTTCTTCGAATGGTACACAAATAGGAAAAACTTTGAAGAAACCTATTCTGTTATTAATAGACAAAACTACAGGACTTATAATACTAAAAAAGGAGAAGAAAAACAATTACATCCTCCTCCAAGAGAATTTGAAATCAATATGCCCAATGACGATGACCCTAATAGATCTAATATAACCAAATGCACACCTTTTGTTCTTTTTTACAAACCCATGTCACAAAACGTATATGCCTCTTCACATCAAATCGGCATAGTTATGAGACAAGGAAACTATACAAATTTATTCCTTAACTCCATTGGAGAACACTTAGAAAAATTAGACTCAAATTTGGCCAAGTCCAATGAATCACCCACAAAAGAAATCACACCTCCACAAGTTTTTGTCCCATATGAGACTTCAACTTCCTCCTCTAAAGGGAAAGAAAAGGTTAAATCTGAACCTATGATGTTCCCTGACCATACAGGAATTGAAAAATGTTTTGATAACTTAGTTGACGAAAATGAACTCCTCAAAGCCCTAGAAGAAAGGCTAGGTAGGATACCCGGTGTTCACATACCAAATATTCAAACCATTGACAAAACCAACCAAAGCTTCTCCAGTGAAGATGAATTTCCTGATTTCCAAGACCTTGTCCAAAATATTACAACAAATGAAAAAAAAAGCAGTTATAATAAAACCAGATATTATCATAACACTAAACTTTATTATCCAAAACCCACTCCCCCTGACTTACAATATGAAGAGACCGTTCCTTACCGAGCCTACACCGGTAATGCATGTTATCAATTTAATATCGACAGATTATCCGAATATCAGATCATTACCGTTTTAAGACAAATGCATACAATAGGATATATTTACATTAAAAAAAACAAAATATGACACATTCTGATGCAGTCACATCTCTGACAATTGGCTTTGAAGGCCAACTATTTTGTTGGTGGACTCACACACTTAGTGCACTTGCTAAGAGGTCTATTATAGGACACACCAAAACTATAACCACTATCTCACCTACTACTTCCACACTAGAATCAACCTCCACACAAACTCAAACGACTACTACCACTTCTGAATCTGATGGTATAGATTTATTATGTTATACTAAACTAATGCATTTTGTAGGAAATCCTAATATCAACCAAGGAAAAGAATTTTCAAAAATTCAAAATCTTAAGTGTAAAAAACTCAATGATTTTAAATGGTATAAAGATATTTTCCTGACCAGGGTTTTCCAAAGACCCGATAATGCAAATTCTTATTGGAAAGAAAAGTTTATCTCAGGACTCCCAAAGTTATTTTCAAATAAAGTTAGAGACGAAATGGTTAAGCAAATAGGATGGTTTGACTGGTCCTAAATTGATTTAAACACATGGACTTATGGTGAAATTATTGCAACCATAAATACTGTTGCCTTACAACTATGTAATGACCTTAGACTTAAGAGTCAACTCAAACAACAAAAATTAACCACTAGAAAAGAATTAAGATTCTGGTGTTAACAATTTGGTTTTGATAAGATATATTCCCCTAAAAGGAAACATAAAAGAACTTACCCTAAATTTACAAAAGATTATCCTTACAGAATTAGCAAAAACTATAAAGCCAATAAGAAAGGAGAAAAGATCTGGTCCCCTAAAACCCCTTCCTTTCACAAAAAGTAGAACTATCACAAAAATCAGATATCCTATAAGCAAAAATCTTATAAAAACAAATGTTTTAAATGTGGCAAAGAAGAACACTATGCTAACAAATGTCCAGACCAAAGACAAAAAATTAACAATTTAGAGCTTGATGATCAAATCAAAGAAAAAATATTACAAGTTTTATACACAGATGCTGATGCTACTTCATCCTCAACAAACTCTGACAATGAAATCCTTGTTATTAACGAATCATCATCCACTGACACTAGCACTTCCTCTGACTCTTCTAAACCAGAAACCCAGCCTTGCTTTTGTAAACAAATTAATGTCCTAGACAAACAATATTATTCCTTAATGATTATCATGATTGATAGCATTGAAGATCCTCTCCAAAAAGCCCAATATATCAGACAACTACAACAAAAAATTACTAGCGAACCAACTTCTAGCATCAATAACCTCAACAATAACAACAATTTAACAAAACATTTTAAAAATGCCCCTTTCGAAACTCCTGAATTTGAACAAAATATTTTAGGAAAATTCCAAACAAAATCCAGGAAAGTGACAATTTCTGACTTACAAAAGGAAATCAATGATATCAAAGGAGAAATAAAAACAATAAAAACACAAATTCAAGATTTGCGTGTTAAGGAAAGCTTACAACCAAGTTTTAATAGTTTTGATGAATCAGATAAAGAACCAGAACATGATGACTTAGACAATCAACAGGCAAATGACCAACAGATAAATATTAATGACCAACAAATTAATACTATCCATGAAGTCAGAGTCCAGAAATGGTTTATTGAAATAGATGTTAGGATTGCTTCCAGCTATAACATTAGGGCTATTGCCCTTGTTGACACAGGAGCAGATCTAAACTGCATTATAGAATCCTTAGTTCCTACCAAATACCTAGATGCCACAACAGAAACCCTATATGGAGCTAATAAAATAAAATTAGACATCAATTACAAACTCACCAACGCCAAAGTTTGCAATAATGGAGTTTGTTATAACAACGACTTTATTGTGGTAAAAACTCTTTCTCAAAATATAATACTAGGGCTACCCTTTCTGTATCTTATATCACCATTCAAAGTTGTTGCTGAAGGAATTGTTACTTAATACTTGGGAAAAGAAATATTGTTCCCTTTTATCTTCCCAGTACTTGCTAGAGACCTAAACGTTTTAAAAAATTATAACATTACCAAAGACAATACGGCACCTGTTGACAATTATATTACTACACTTTCTAGAAAAAAAAACCATCTAATTTTTTTAAAAGATGACTTGGTTTTCCAAAGACAAGAAAACAAACTAAAAGAACCCTTTTTCCAAAAGAAAATATAAGGTTTTAAAGAAAAATTAGAAAAAGAAGTCTGTTCAACCATTCTTTTTCAAATTTTAATAAAGAACTCAGTATTGTCTGCAAACCACTTTTTCAAACACTTAAAACTAATCCCCTTCCATGGACTCATGAACATACTAAAGTTGTTCAGCATGTGAAAAAATATGTTAAGAAACTTCCTTGCATGACTATTTGCCATCCCACGGCACCAAAGACCGCAGAAACTGATGCTTCTGATAAAGTACTTGGTGGGGTGTTAAAACAAACTATTAATCAGAAAAATTGCTTAGTTAGATATGTTTCAGGTTCCTAGAACGAAACCCAACTAAAGTATTCGACAGTCAAAAAGGAAATTTTAGCTATTGTTTTGACCATTCAATAACTTTAAGATGATTTGATCAATCAAAAATTTGTTTTGAGACTGGATTGCCAATCAGCAAAATATATATTGAAAAAAGATGTAAAAAACCTTGCCTCTAAACAAATATTTGCTAGATGGCAAGCACTTTTATCTGCTTTCGATTTTGATATTGAGTATATAAAATGATCAGAAAATAGTCTCCCAGTTTTCTGACTAGAGAATTTATTCAGGGAGAAAAATGACCAATATGAACAGAGGTCGTGGAGGCCGAAGCCCAGGTGGCATAGGCTCTATTAGGCCAGACTTATCATCAGACAAGAATTCAGACTTATCATCATATCATTCTTCCCCTCGTAGAAGTCATAAGGACAAATATGTTATTTCCCTAGTTTCTCAGCCCAAATCACCACAAACATTACCCATACAATTTCCACAATTACCCCATGCTGGGCCTTCTTCAAGCAGGAGCCCAAGTCAGAGTCCAGTCCATACGACAAACACTTTTTCACCCTTATCAATTGATAGCATCCCATTTAAGACAATCGTCTCATTAAAAATTAGCCCACACTCGAACAAAGAAGACAAAATGCTTGCCCAGGCCTAATCTTCGGCCTTCCCAAATGTCAACCAGCCCACTTATTCATACATAAACAAGCCTTTCTTTGACATGTTCTTTGCATTAGAAGAACATTTTATGCATGACCAATATTTTAGGAAACCAAAAAAACTGGTTGATAATCTTATCAATCCGCTATTTGGAAGAGTTCCTGAAGACTTATCAAAGAGACACATATTTAATGAATTCATTCTGGTCGACACATACTCAATTTTTATATCCGATGTGTTTGACAAAATTGACAGTGAAAAACTCATTTTTAGAAAAATAAAGATTTGCAAAATCATTTCTCTTGAACAATGGGGAGGCAATCCTAACGCCACAAAAAAAATTAGCAGGATCTTTCATATCTCAAAATTTTCTTATTGGGATTACATTGATGCCTGGACCAAATTCCTTTATGGCTAAAACCCAGGAAATTCCCTCTCCCAATTTCAAAAGCAACCTCCCAATTTGGTTCCTTGAATGGTGGGATAAATTCGGTCCTATCATTGACTTTCTTCCAACCCCTGTTAAGGAAGGTTACTCATTCTGGGTTTTCAACCTTTCTAAACCCGATGACTGGGACATTTGTCCAGATTTATTTCTTTTCTTTGTAAATTTCAACCTAACCTGGATCCTTATGCTTGAGTATGCGATCCAAGACAAAGTTATTGGTAACATTGAAGTACCTTATTTCGAAAGACAGATTAAAATCAAATGGTGGAGTTGTATGAACCTTACCAATCTTGGTAAACAAAGAATTTCAAAATGGTTCGATGACAATCCATCACTCTGCAACAAGGTTACTGACCAATCAAAATTTCTTTTGGCCAAATCACAAAATCAGGCCAGAATTGCTGTTGCCTCCACACCAAAAGAATTAATAAAAATTGCTAAAGAAATGAAAAATTCTATGACCAATATGTCTCAGGCCGGTTCAGACAAAAGTGAAAAAGACAAGGATGGTGACTCAGATAATTATGCATTCAACAGTGAGGACCCACTCCTTCGTCCATGATCTATGAATCATCTGACAAAGCTACACCATTATTGAAAAGCAACCGACAAAGCATCTTCTTTATTAAAGCAACATTATATGCCGACAAAACATCTCCTTTATTAAAGCAACCTTATCTGATAGTTGTAAACCTAACCTGGGTTTACTTCAAACCATAGTTATTTCATTTCCTATATATTGAGCTAAGTTCTCATTTGTAAGACAAGTTCAGTTTTTGAATTTTATTTTCTTATCAAGTGCTCTGCGAAGCATTACTATTCTCTCTTCATCTTTTGTAAATTTCTGGAATTATATAAATAAAGAATGAGACGTATTTCTGTATATCAACCTTGCTGTCAGACCTATTTGTTTATTGCACTGTAAGAATCTTATTCTTCTATTTTACTTTTATGACTTATTGTTATTTTCTGGTCTGAGTATATCGGCTGGAAACCATGACTTATCCGTATAATAAGTTGTGCTGAAAAGGATAGACTCAGGTAGAACAACGCTAGGTACTTGGCAGGACCATTGTTTTATACCTATATTATTAAATTTTTTGTTATTTTTGTTATGTTCTTAGAATTGCTATACTTTGTACTGTGTGTGCTTACTTATATTATCTTACTCCGTTTTGGTATCAGAGCCTTTAAGCTTGTTGAAGAAGATCAATGGTTAATTTTTTCTAGGTGCAAAAGTCAGTAGATATAAGGGTGTTTGCCGTTTGCTAGAGTGTTGTAGGCTGTTGGCCCGCTTGATCAGACTGTGAGTTAAAACCTAGGATTTTTTACTATTTATTTTCTTTATCATGTCTGCAAGTAGTTCCAGACCTGGGATTGAGCCTGATGATATGAATAGTTGCACTGGACTATCTGTAGCTAATTATGAGACTAACTGGGATGACAAAGATTTAATAAATTTGCAATTACCCAATATTCAACAAAGTAGTATTTATAAGAAAAAACTTTTGGATTTCAGAACCCTTTTGGGTCAAAAGACCAAAGAAATAAATGTGAAATTTCAAACTAATACTTTTTTGACAAATCTTTTAAATAAAAACAGTTTCACTCATTACAACAAAATAGGTTTTCATGACCTACATATTGGAAGTGTCCAAGTAGGAATTATAGCTCTTTCAAAAATTGGACTAAATAATTCTTTACTAATTGTTTTGAGAAACAAAAGAATCACAAATTATAAAGAATCAATTTTGGGAATGGCAGAAACCTCTTTAACTTATGGACCCATATATTTACAATGTTATCCAAATTTTACAATAGCATTAAATACAGACGAACACAAGGAAAAATGCTTGGTTATTGACATTCAAACTCATAATTACCAATTCCTGAAAAAATCTAGCCCCTATAAACTTGTTTACCGAGTTCATTATAGAGTCTTGACTTCTGGACTAATCACCAGCTACATACCTCTTTCTGTACCAACTGGCCAGACCATATGCTTTAATGCATCCCCCTTAGTTAATGTTTTAGTACATGTTCCAGTTAAATAGGAAAACATTAAATTTCCAGATGATTGGGTCAAAGAAAAAGTTGACCAACCCACATACAGACCACCCATGAGAAACCTCCATGATTGTGTTACTGAGAAAGACATAACCCTTAGAATATCTTTCAGAAGAGGCCTATCCATTAAAGACAATAACAGTGAACATTCCAGATCACTAGGTGACTTTCAGTCTGCTAGAAACTCACTTTCAAGGTTTTCTAGACAAAATATAGCCAGACAAATACCCAGTTTGAACCCCAGACAAGCCCCACAAATAACCAATCTCAGGCCCAGTATAACAACTCCTTGCCCAGCTGCCAATTATGATGCTAAAGGAGAAACTAGTGAACCTATTATAAATTTGGTCCCTATAAGGATAAGGCCCAGGCCCAAACCTGAAACACCCACACATGTTGACCATGTTCAAAAAACCCTAGAACAAGTAGCCCAACCTATACACACATATGACCAAATCCAAACTTCACCAACCCCTTCACAAGTTCTGACAGAAATTGTTGACCCTGAACCACCTGTCTGTTTCATTAGTGTGATTGACAAAGAATCTAGTGTTACCCTTAACCTCTTAATTGCTGATTACTATTCTCCCCAGGATCAGCTTTTAAGAAACAAATATGAGAAAAACTATTCTGAAAACAAAAGAAACCAATTTAGTAATAGGTGGATAGAAAATATTAACAATTTAAACCAAAACATCCTCTTCTTTGAATGGTACACAAGCAGAAAAAACTTTGAACAAAATTGTTCTGTTATTAATAGACAAAACTACAAGACTTATAAAACTGAAACAGGAGAAGAGAAACAATTACATCCTTCTCCAAGAGAATTTGAAATCAATATGCCCAATGACGATGACCCTACTAGGTCTAATACAACCAAATGCACACCTTTTATTCTTTTTGACGAACCTATGTCACAAAATATACATGCCTCTTCACATCAAATCGGCATAGTTATGAGACAAGGAAACTATACAAATTTCTTCCTTAACTCCATTGGAGAACAATTAGAAAAAATAGACTTAAATCTGGCCCAGTCCAGTGAATCACCCGCAAAGGAAATCACACCCCCACATGTTTTTATCCCATATGAGACTTCAACATCCTCCTCTAAAGGGAAAGAAAAATTTAAATCTGAACCTATGATGTTTCCTGACCTTACAGGAATTGAAAAATGTTTTGATAACTTAGTAGACAAAAATGAACTCCATAAAGCCCTAGAAGAAAGACTATGAAGGCTACCAGGTGTTCACATACCAAACATTCAAACCATTGACAAAACTATCCAAAGCTCCTCTAGTGAAGATGAAATCCCCGATTTCCAAGACCTTGTCCAAAGAATTACAACAAATGATAAAACAAACAGTTATAATAAAACCAGATATTATCATAACACTAAGCCTTATTACCCAAAACCTACTCCATCTGACTTACAATATGAAGAAATTGTTCCTTATCAAGCTTACACTGGTAATGCTTGTTATCAATTTAATATTGATGGTTTATCTGAATATCAAATCATTACAGTTTTAAGACAAATGCATATAATTGGGTATATCTACATTAAAAAACAAAATATGGCCCATTCTGACGTTGTCGCTTCTTTAACAACTGGCTTTAAAGGCCAACTATTTGGGTGGTGGACTCAAACACTTAGTGCACTTACTAAGAGATTTGTAATAGGACACACAAAGACTATAACCACAATAACACCTGCCCAGATCTCTCTTACACCTGAATCAACCTCCACACAAACCCAAACGACCACTACTAACTCTGAACCAGATGGTATAGACGTATTATGTTATACTATACTAATGCATTTTGTAGGAAACCCTAATATCAACCAAGGAAAAGAGTTTTCGAAAATTCAAAATCTTAAATGCAAAAAACTCAGTGACTTTAAATGGTACAAAGACATTTTCTTAACCAGGGTTTTCCAAAGACCCGATAATGCAAATTCTTATTGGAAAGAGAAATTTATTTCTGGACTTCCAAAATTATTTTCCAATAAAGTTAGGGATGAAATGGTTAGACAAATGTGATGGTCTGACTGGTCTCAAATTGATTTAAATACATGGACTTATGGTGAAATTATTGCGGCTATAAATACTGTTACTTTACAACTTTGTAATGACCTTAGATTAAAAAGCCAACTTAAATAACAGAAACTAACAACCAGGAAAGAATTAGGATCTTGGTGTGAACAATTTGGCTTTGATAAACTATCCTCCCCTAAAAGAAAACATAAAAGGACTTATCCCAAATTCACAAAAGATTACCCTTACAGAGTTAACAAAAGCTATAAAGCTAATAAAAAAGGAGAAACAATCTGGTCCCCTAAAAAACCCTCATTTCACAAAAAGAAGAACTATCACAAAAACCAGAAATCCTATAAAAAGAAATCCTATAAAAAATTAAACAAATGTTTTAAATGTGGCAAAGAAGGTCACTATGCTAACAAATGTCCAGACCAAAGACAAAAAATTAACAGTCTAGAATTTGATGACCAAATCAAAGAAAAAATATTACAAGTTTTATACACAGATGCTGACACTACTTCATCCTCAACAAACTCTGACAATGAAATCCTTGTTATTAACGAATCATCATCCTCTGACACTGACACTTCCTCTGACTCTTCTGAGCCAGAAACCCAGCCTTGATTTTGTAAACAAATTAAAGTCCTTGACAAACAAGATTATTCCTTAATGATTAGCATGATTGATAGCATTGAAGATCCTCTCCAAAAAGCCCAATATATCAGACAACTACAACAAAAAATTACCAGTGAACCAACTTCTAGCAACAATAACCTCAACAATAACAACAATAACAACAATTTAACAAAACCTTTTAAGAATGCCCCTTTTGAAACCACTGACTTTGAAAAAAATGTTTTAGGAAAATTTCAAGCAAAGTCTAGGAAAGTAACAATTTCTTACTTACAAAAAGAAATCAATGATATCAAAGGATAAATAAAAACTCTAAAAACACAAATTCAAGATTTACGTATTAAGAAAAGCTTACAACCAAGTTTTAATAGTTCTGATGAATCGGATAAGGAGCCAGAACATGATAACTTAGACAATCAACAGGCTAATGACCAACAAATTAATACTATCCATGAAGTCAGAATCCAAAAATGGTTTATTGAAATAGATGTTAGGATTGCTTATAGCTATAACATTAGGGCTATTGCCCTTGTTGACACATGAGCAGATCTAAACTACATTATAGAATCCTTAGTTCCTACCAAATACATTGATGCCACTACTGAAACCCTATATGGAGCTAACAAAATAAAATTAGACATCAATTACAAACTCACCAACGCCAAGGTTTGCAATAATGGAGTTTGTTATAACAACGACTTTATTATAGTAAAAACTCTTTCTCAAAATATAATACTAGGGCTACCTTTTCTGTATCTTATATCACCCTTCAAAGTTGTTGCCGAAGGGATTGTTACTGAATACTTAGGCAAAGAAATATTGTTCCCTTTCATTTTCCCAGTACTTGTTAGAGACCTAAATGTTTTAAAAAATAATAACATTACCAGAGACAATGCAGCACCCGAAGACAATTATATTGCTACACTTACCAGAAAACAGAATCAACTAAATTTCCTAAAAGATGACATAACCTTCCAAAGACAAGAAAACAGATTACAAGAACCCCTTTTCCAAAAGAAAATAGACAATTTTAAAGAAAAATTAGAAAAGGAAGTTTGTTCTAATATTCCTAATGCCTTTTGGGATAGGAAAAAACACATTGTTACCCTTCCCTATAGGAACGATTTTAATGAAAAAGACATTACTACCAATGCCAGACCCATTCAAATGACTGCCAGCCTAGAAGAATATTGTAAAAAGAAATCCATGACTTACTTGGCAAAAGACCCATTAGACCTTCCAAATCCCCATGTAGTTGCCCTGATTTCTATGTCCAGAAAAATGCTGAGATAGAAAGAGGTGTACCTAGACTTGTTATTAATTATAAATCCTTAAATGAAGCTTTACAATGGATTAGGTACCCTTTACCTAACAAAACTGACTTATTAAAAAGACTTTATGATTCAGTTATATTCTCAAAATTCGACATGAAATCGGGTTTTTGGCAAATTCAAATTGCAGAGCAAGATCGCTATAAAGCTGCCATTACCGTTCCTTTCGGACAATATGAATGGAACGTCATGCCATTTGGTCTTAAAAATGCTCCCAGCGAATTCCAGTGTATTATGAATAATATTTTTAACAGCTTTACTGAATTCTCTATTGTCTACATTGATGATGTCCTGATATTTTCTAAAAATATTGACCTTCACTGGAAGCGTCTAGAAACGTTTTTTAAAACTATTAAACATCATGGTTTAGTCGTTTCGGCTCCAAAAATCACCCTTTTCCAAACAGGTATTAGATTCTTAGGCCATAATATAAAAAGAGGAACAATTGTCCCTATACAAAAGAGCCCAGATTTTGGTGATAAATTCCCAGACGAAATAAAATATAAAAAACAATTAAAGAGATTTTTAGGATGCTTAAATTACATTTCAAATTTCTATAAATAACTCAGCATCGTATGCAAACCCTTTTTTCAAAGACTTAGAACTAACCCTCTTCCATGGACTCATGAAAATACTAAAGCTGTTCAGCCTGTAAAAAAAATATGTTAAAAAGCTTCCTTGCATGACCATTTGTCATCCCACAGCTCCAAAAACTGTAGAAACTGATGCTTCTGATAAAGGATTTGGTGGAGTATTAAAACAAAATATTAATCAAAAAGATTTCTTATTTAGGTATGTTTCGGGTTCCTGGAACGATACCCAATTAAAATATTCGACAGTCAAAAAGGAAATATTTGCTATTGTTTTGACCATTCAAAAACTTCAAGATGATTTGATCAGTCAAAAATTTGTTTTAAGAGTAGATTGCCAATCGACAAAATATATTTTAAAAAAAGATGTTAAACACCTTGCCTTTAAACAAATATTTGCTAGATGGCAAGCACTTTTATCTGCTTTCGATTTTGACATTGAGTATATAAAAGGATCAGAAAATAATCTTCCCGATTTTCTGACTAGAGAATTTTTACAGGAAGAAAAATGACCAGTATGAACAGAGGTCATGGTGGCCGAAGCCCTGATGGAAGAAGCTTTATAAGACCAGACTTATCATCAGACAAGAATTCAGACTTATCATCGACATATCATTCTTTCCCTCGGGGAAGTCATAAGGACAAGTATGCTATTTCCCTTGTCTCTCAGCCCAAATCACAACGAACACTACCCATAAAGTTTCCACAATTACCCTCTGCTGGGCCTTCTTCAAGCAGAAGCCCAAGTCAGAGTCCAGTCCATACGACAAACACTTTTTCACCCTTATCAATTGACAGCAACCCATTTAAGATAATAGTCTCATCAAAAATTAGCCCACACTCAATCAAACAGGACAAAATGCTTGCCCAGGCCTCATCTTCGGCATTCCCCAAAGTCAACCAACCCACTTATTCATACATAAACAAGCCTTTCTTTGACAGGTTCTTTGCATTAAAAGAACATTTCATGCATGACCAATATTTTAGGAAACCCAAAAAGCTGACATATGACCGTATCAATCCGCTATTTGGAAAAGTTCCTGAAGACTTATCAAAGAGACACATATTTTATGAATTTATTTTGGTTGACACAGACTCAATTTTTATATCCAATTTGTTTGACAAAATTGACAGGGAGAAACTCATTTTTAGAAAAATAAAAATTTGCAAAATCATTTCTCTTGAACAATGGGGGGGGGCGATCCTTACGCCATAAAAAATTTTAGCAGGATCTTTCATATCTCAGAATTTTCCTATTGGGATTACATTGATGCTTGGACCAAATTCCTTTATGGCCAAAACCCAGGAAATTCCCTCTCCTGGTTTATCTACTTTGACTAAAATTTCAAAAGCAACCTTCCAATCTGGTTCCTTGAATGGTGGGATAAATTCGGTCCTATCATTGACTTTCTCCCAACCCTTGTTAAGGAAGGTTAATCATTATGGGTTTCCAACCTTTCTAAACTTGATGACTGGGACATTTGTCCAAACTTATTTCTTTTCTTGGTAAATTTCAACCTAACCTGGATCCTTATGCTATAGTATGCGATCCAAGACAAAGTTATTGGCAACATTAAAGTACCTTATTTCGGAAGACAGATTAAAATCAAATGGTGGAGTGGTATGAACCTTACCAATCTTGGTAAACAAAGAATTTCAAAATGGTATGATGACAATCCATTACTCTGCAACAAGGTTACTGACCAATCAGAATTTCTTATGGCCAAATCATAAAACCAGGCCAGAATTGCTGCTGCCTCTGTACCAGAAGAATTAATAAAAATTGCTGAAGAAATGAAAATTTCTATGGCCAGTATGTCTCAGGCCAGTTCAGACAAAACTGAAAAGGACAAGGATGGTGACTCGGATAATTATGCATTCGTTAGCGAGGACCCACTCAACTTCTTCAGTCATGATCCATGAACCATCTGACAAAGCTGCTCCATTATTAGCAATCGACAAAGGCCTCATCATTAAAGCAGATTCGCTGACCTGACAAAGTAGCCGACAGAGCATCTCATTTATTAAAGCAACCTTATCAGCCGATGACTTGACAAAGTAGCCGACAAAGCATCTCACATCAGCCGACGCATTTCCATTATTAGAGCAACCTTATACGACAGCTGTAAACCTAACCTGGGTTTACTTCAAACCATTGTCGTAATTTCTTTTCTATTTATTGAGCAAAGTTCTCATTTGTAAGTCAAGTTCAGTTTTTGTATTTTATTTTCTTATCAAGTGCTCTGCGAAGCATTACTATTCCCCCTTCATCTTTTGTAAATTTCTGAATTATATAAATAAAGAGTGAGACGTATTTCTGTATATCAACCTTGCTGTCAGACCAATTTGCTTATTCCACTGTAAGAATCTTATTCTTCTATTTTACTTTTATGATTTATTGTTATTTTCTAGTCTGAGTATATCGGCTGGAAACCAGGACTTAACAGCATAATCAGCTGTGCTGAAAAGGATAGACTCGGGTAGAACAACGCCACTTACTTGGCAGGACCATTGTTTTATACCTGTATTATTAAATTTTTTGTTATTTTTGTTATGTTCTTAGAATTGCTATAGAATTGCTATACTTTGTACTGTGTGTGCTTACTAAAGCATATTGTCTGGCAAGCTGGTACAGAAGGAGGTATGTAGCTAGGGATTAGTCCAGAAGTCAAGACTTTATAGTGAACTCGGTAAACAAGCATATAGGGGCTAGATTTTTCCAGGATTTGGTAATTATGAGTTTGAATGTCAATAACCAAGCATTTTTCTTTGTGTTCGTCTGTATTTAATGCTATTATAAAATTTGGATAACATTGAAAATATATAGGTCCATAAGTTAAAGAGGTTTCTGTCATTCCCAAAATGGATTCTTTATAATTTGTGATTCTTTTGTCTCTCAAAACAATTAGTAAAGAATTATTTAATCCAATTTTTGAAAGAGGTTTTATTCCTACTTGGACACTTCCAATATGTAGGTCATTAAAACCTATTTTGTTGTAATGAGTCAAACTGTTTTTATGCAAAAGATTTGTCGAAAAAGTATTATTTTGAAATTTCACATTTATTTCTTTGGTCTTTTAACCCAAAAGGGTTCTGAAATCCAAAAGTTTTTTCTTATAAATACCACATTGTTGAATATTGGATAATTGCCAATTTATTAAATCTTTGTCATCCCAATTAGTCTCATAATTAGCTACAGATTGTCCTGTGTAACTATTCATATCATCGGGCTCAATCCCAGGTCTGGAACTACTTGCAGACATGATAAAGAAAATAAATAGTCAAGAATCCTCGGTTTTAACTCACAACCTGATCAAGCGGGCCAACAGCCTACAACACTCTAGCAAACGGCAAACACCCTTAGATCTACTGACTTTTGCACCTAGAAAAAATTAACTATTGATCTTCTTCAACAAGCCTTAAGGCTCTGATACCAAAACGGAGCAAGATAATATAAGTAAGCACACACAGTACAAAGTATAGCAATTCTAAGAACATAATAAAAATAACAAAAAATTTAATAATACAAGTATAAAACAATGGTCCTGCAAAGTACGTGGCGTTGTTCTACCCGAGTCTATCCTTTTCAGCACAACTCACTCTTTATTTATACAGCAAATAGGTCTGACAGCAAGGTTGATATACAGAAATACGTCTCACTCTTTATTTATATAATTCAGAAATTTACAAAAGATGAAGAGGGAATAGTAATGCTTCGTAGAGCACTTGATAAGAAAATCAAGCTAAAAAACTGAACTTGTCTTACAAATGAGAACTTAGCTCAATATATAGGAAAAGAAATAACTATGGTTTGAAGTAAACCCAGGTTAGGTTTACAACTGTCAGATAAGGTTGCTTTAATAAAGGAGATGTTTTGTCGGCAGATAAGGTTGCTTTAATAAAGAAGATGCTTTGTCGGTTGCTTTTCAATAATGGTGTAGCTTTGTCAGATGATTCGTGGATCATGGCCGAAGAAGTAGAGTGGGTCCTCACTATCGAATGCATAATTATCCGAGTCACCATCCTTGTCTTTTTCACTTTTGTCTGAACCGGCTTAAGACAAACTGGCCATAGAAATTTTCATTTCTTCAGCAATTTTTATTAATTCTTCTGGTGTGGAGGCAGCAGCAATTCTGGCCTGATTTTGTGATTTTGCCATAAGAAATTCTGATTGGTCAGTAACCTTGTTGCAGAGTGATGGATTGTCATCGAACCATTTTGAAATTCTTTGTTTACCAAGATTGGTAAGGTTCATACCACTCCACCATTTGATTTTAATCTGTCTTCCGAAATAAGGTACTTTAATGTTGCCAATAACTTTGTCTTGGATCGCATACTCAAGCATAAGGATCCAGGTTAGGTTAAAATTTACAAAGAAAATAAATAAATCTGGACAAATGTCCCAGTCATCGGGTTTATAAAGGTTGGAAACCCAGAATGAGTAACCTTCCTTAACAGGGGTTGGAAGAAAGTCAATGATAGGACCGAATTTATCCCACCATTCAAGGAACCAGATTGGAAGGTTGCTTTTGAAATTTTTATCAAAGTAGATAAACCAGGAGGGGGAATTTCCTGGGTTTTGGCCATAAAGGAATTTGGTCCAAGCATCAATGTAATCCCAATAGGAAAAGTCTGAGATATGAAAGATCCTGCTAAAATTTTTTGTGGCGTAAGGATCGCCCCCCCATTGTTCAAGAGAAATGATTTTGCAAATTTTTATTTTTCTAAAAATGAGTTTCTCCCTGTCAATTTTGTCAAACACATCGGATATAAAAATTGAGTCTGTGTCAACCAAAATAAATTCATAAAATATGTGTCTCTTTGATAAGTCTTCAGGAACTTTTCCAAATAGCGGATTGATAAGGTCATCAGTCAGCTTTTTGGGTTCCCTTAAATATTGGTCATGCATGAAATGTTCTTCTAATGCAAAGAACCTATCAAAGAAAGGCTTGTTTATGTATGAATAAGTGGGTTGGTTGACTTTTAGGAAGGCCGAAGATGAGGCATGGGCAAGCATTTTGTCTTGTTTGATTGAGTGTGGGCTAATTTTTGATGAGACTATTATCTTAAATGGGCTGCTGTCAATTGATAAGGGTGAAAAAGTGTTTGTCGTATGGACTGGACTCTGACTTGGGCTTCTGCTTGAAGAAGGCCCAGCAGGGGTAATTGTGGAAACTTTATGGGTAGTGTTTGTGGTAATTTGGGCTGAGAGACAAGGGAAATAGCATACTTGTCCTTATGACTTCCCCGAGGGAAAGAATGATATGTCGATGATAAGTCTGAATTCTTGTCTGATGATAAGTCTGGTCTTATAGAGCCTCTGCCACCAGGGCTTCGACCACCATGACCTCTGTTCATACTGGTCATTTTTCTCCCTGAAGAAATTCTCTAGTTAGAAAATCGGGGAGACTATTTTCTTATCCTTTTATATATTCAATATCAAAATCGAAAGCAGGTAAAAGTGATTGCCATCTAGCAAAAATTTGTTTAAAGGCAAAGTTTTTAACATCTTTTTTCAAAATATATTTTGCTGATTGGAATTCTACTCTTAAAACAAATTTTTGATTGATCAAATCATCTTGAAGTTTTTGAATGGTCAAAACAATAGCTAAAATTTCCTTTTTGACTGTTGAATATTTTAATTGGGTATCGTTCCAGGAAACTGAAACATACCTGACCAAAAAATCTTTTTGATTAATATTTTGTTTTAATAATCCACCAAATCATTTGTCAGTAGCATCAGTTTCTACAGTTTTTGGAGCTGTGAGATGACAAATGGTCATGCAAGGAAGCTTTTTAACATATTTTTTTACATGCTGAACAGCTTTAGTATGTTCATGAGTCCATGGAAGAGGGTTAGTTCTAAGTCTTTGAAAAAGGGGTTTGCATACGATGCTGAGTTCTTTACAGAAATTTGAAATGTAATTTAAGCATCCTAAAAACCTCTGTGATTATTTTTTATCTTTTATTTCGTCTTGGAATTTATCAGCAAAATCTAGGCTCCTTTGTATAGGGACAATTGTTCCTCTCTTTATATTATGGCCTAAGAATTTGATACTTGATTGGAAATTGGTGATTTTTGGAGCCGAAACGACTAAACCATGATGTTTAATAGTTTTAAAAAACGTTTCGAGATGCTTCCAGTGAAGGTCAATATTTTTAGAAAATATCAGGACATCATCAATGTAGACAATAGAGAATTCAGTAAAGCTGTTAAAAATATTATTCATAATACACTGGAATTTGCTGGGAGCATTTTTAAGACAAAAGGCAGTTTTATAGCGATCTTGCTCTGCAATTTGAATTTGCCAAAAACTCGATTTCATGTCGAATTTTGAGAATATAACTGAATCAAAAAGTCTTTTTAATAAGTCAGATTTGTTAGGTAAAGGGTACCTAATCCATTGTAAAGCTTCATTTAGGGATTTATAATTAATAATGAGTCTAGGTACACATCTTTCTATCTCAGCATTTTTCTGGACATAGAAAGCAGGGCAGCTCCATGGAGATTTGGAAGGTCTAATGAGTCTTTTGTTAAGTAAGTCTTGGATTTCTTTTTTACAATATTCTACTAGGCTGACAGTCATTTGAATGGGTCTGGCTTTGGTAGGAATGCCTTTTTCATTAAAATCGTTCGTATAGGGAAGGGTAACAATGTGTTTTTTCCTATCCCAAAAGGCATTAGGAATATTAGAACAACCTTCCTTTTCTAATTTTTCTTTAAAATTTTGTATTTTCTTTTGGAAAAAGGGTCCTTGTAAACTGTTTTCTTATCTTTGGAAGGTTATGTCATCTTTTAGGAAATTTAGTTGATTTTATTTTCTGGTAAGTGTAGCAATATAATTGTCTTCAGGTGCTGCATTGTCTCTGGTAATGTTATTATTTTTTAAAACATTTAGGTCTCTAACAAGTACTGGGAAAATGAAAGGGAACAATATTTTTTTTCCTAAGTATTCAGTAACAATCCCTTCAGAATCAACTTTGAAGGGTGATATAAGATACAGAAAAGGTAGCCCTAGTATTATATTTTGAGAAAGAGTGTTTACTACAATAAATTCGTTGTTATAACAAACTCCATTATTGCAAACTTTGGTGTTGGTGAGTTGGTAATTGATGTCTAATTTTATTTTGTTAGCTCCATGTAGGGTTTCAGTAGTGGCATCAAGGTATTTGGTAGGAACTAAGGATTCTATAAAGCAGTTTAGATCTGCTCCTGTGTCAACAAGGGCAATAGCCCTAATGTTATAGCTAGAAGCAATCCTAACATCTATTTCAATAAACCATTTTTGGATTCTGACTTCATAGATAGTATTAATTTGTTGGTCATTAATATTTATCTGTTGGTCATTAGCATGTTGATTGTCTAAGTTATCATGTTCTGGCTCCTTATCCGATTCATCAGAACTATTAAAACTTGGTTGTAAGCTTTTCTTAATACGCAAATCTTAAATTTGTGTTTTGAGAGTTTTTATTTCTCCTTTGATATCATTGATTTCTTTTTGTAAGTCAGAAATTGTTACTTTCCAGGACTTTGCTTGAAATTTTCCTAAAACATTTTGTTCAAAGTCAGGGGTTTCAAAAGGGGCATTCTTAAAAGGTTTTGTTAAATTGTTGTTATTGTTGTTATTGTTGAGGTTATTGTTGCTAGAAGTTGGTTCGCTGGTAATTTTTTGTTGTAGTTGTCTGATATATTAGGCTTTTTGGAGAGGATCTTCAATGCTATCAATCATGCTAATCATTAAGGAATAATCTTGTTTGTCAAGGACATTAATTTGTTTACAAAATCAGAGGGTTTCTGGCTCAGAAGAGTCAGAGGAAGTGTTAGTGTCAGAGAATGATGATTCGTTAATAACATGGATTTCATTGTCAGAGTTTGTTGAGGATGAAGTAGTGTCAGCATCTGTGTATAAAACTTGTAATATTTTTTCTTTGATTTGGTCATCAAGTTCTAGACTGTTAATTTTTTGTCTTTGGTCTGGACATTTGTTAGCATAGTGACTTTCTTTGCCACATTTAAAACATTTGTTTAATTTTTTATATGATTTCTTATTATAGGATTTCTGGTTTTTGTCATAGTTCTTCTTTTTGTGAAATGAGGGTTTTTTAGGAGACCAGATTGTTTCTCATTTTTTATTGGCTTTATAGCTTTTGTTAACTCTGTAAGGGTAATCGTTTGTGAATTTGGGATAAGTCCTTTTATGTTTTCTTTTAGGGGAGGATAGTTTATCAAAACCAAATTGTTCACATCAAGATCCTAATTCTTTCCTGGTTGTTAGTTTCTGTTATTTAAGTTGGTTTTTTAATCTAAGGTCATTACAAAGTTGTAAAGCAACAGTATTTATAGCCGCAATAATTTCACCATAAGTCCATGTATTTAAATCAATTTGAGACCAGTCAGACCATCTCATTTGTCTAACCATCTCATCCCTAACTTTATTGGAAAATAATTTTGGATGTCGAGAAATAAATTTCTCTTTCCAATAAGAATTTGCATTATCGGGTCTTTGGAAAACCCTGGTTAAGAAAATGTCTTTGTACCATTTAAAGTCACTGAGTTTTTTGCATTTAAGATTTTGAATTTTTGAAAACTCTTTTCCTTGGTTGATATTAGGGTTTCCTACAAAATGCATTAGTATAGTATAACATAATACGTCTATACCATCAGGTTCAGAGGTAGTAATGGTCGTTTGGGTTGATTCAAGTGTAGGAGAGGTCTGGGCATGTGTGATTGTGGTTATAGTCTTTGTGTGTCCTATTATAGATCTCTTAGCAAGTGCACTAAGTGTGTGAGTCCACCACCCAAATAGTTGGCCTGCAAAGCCAGTTGTTAAAGAAGCGATAGCGTCAGAATGGGCCATATTTTGTTTTTTAATGTAGATATGCCCTATTGTATGCATTTGTCTTAAAACTGTAATGATTTGATATTCAGATAAACCATCAATATTAAATTGATAACAAGCATTACCAGTGTAAGCTCGATAAAGAACAGTTTCTTCATATTGTAAGTCAGGTGGAGTAGGGTTTGGGTAATAAGGCTTAGTGTGATGATAATATCTGGTTTTATTATTACTGTTTGTTTTATCATTTGTTGTAATTCTTTGGACAAGGTCTTGGAAATCGGGGATTTCATCTTCACTGGAAGAGCTTTGGATAGTTCTGTCAATGGTTTGAATGTTTGGTATGTGAACACCTGGTAGCCTTCCTAGTCTTTCTTCTAGGGCTTTAAGGAGTTCATTTTCATCTACTAAGTTATCAAAACATTTTTCAATTCCTGTATCGTCAGGAAACATCATAGGTTCGGATTTAATTTTTTCTTTCCCTTTAGAGGAGGTGGTTGAAGTCTCATATGGGACAAAAACTTATGGAGGTGTGATTTCCTTTGTGGGTGATTCACTTGGCTGGGCCAGATTTAAGTCTATTTTTTCTAATTGTTCTCCAATGGAGTTAAGGAAGAAATTTGTATAGTTTTCTTGTCTCATAACTATACCGATTTCATATGAAAAGGCAGGTATATTTTGTGACATAAGTTCGTCAAAAAGAATAAAAGGTGTGCATTTGATTGTATTAGACCTAGTAGGGTCATCGTCATTGGGCATATTGATTTCAAATTCTCTTGGAGGAGGATGTAATTTTTTCTCTTCTCCTTTTTTAGTTTTATAAGTCTTGTAGTTTTGTCTATTAATAACAGAACAGTTTTGTTCAAAGTTTTTTCTGCTTGTGTACCATTCAAAGAAGGGGATGTTTTGGTTTAAATTGTTAATATTTTCTATCCACCTATTACGAAATTGGTTTCTTTTGTTTTCAGAATAGTTTTTCTCATATTTGTTTCTTAAAAGCTGATTCTGGGGAGAATATTAATCAACAATTAGGAGGTTAAGGCTAACACTAGATTCTTTGTCAATCACACTAATGAAACGGACAGGTGGTTCAAGGTCAGCAATTTCTATCAAGACTTGTGAAGGGGTTGGTGAAGTTTGGCCTTGGTCATATGTGTGTATAGATTGGGCTACTTGTTCTGGAGTTTTTTGAACATGGTCAACATGTGTGGGTATTTCAGATTTGGGCCTGGGCCTTCTCCTTCTAGGGACCAAATTTATAATAGATTCACTAGTTTCTCCTTCAGCATCGTAATTGGCAGCTGGGCAAGGAGTTGTTGTACTGGGCTTGAGATTGGTTATTTGTGGGGCTTGTCTGGGGTTCAAACTGGGTATTTTTCTGGCTATATTTTGTCTGGAAAGGCTTGAAAGTGAGTTTCTAGCAGACTGGAAGTCACCTAGTGATCTGTAATGTTCATTGTTATTGTCTTTAATGGATAGGCCTCTTCTGAAAGATATTCTAAGGGTTCCGTCTTCCTCAGTAACACAATCATTAAGGTTTCTCATGGGTGGCCTGTATATGGGTTGGTCAACTTGTTCTTTGACCCAATTATCTGGAAATTTAATGTTTTCCCATTTGACTGGAACAGGTACTGAAACATTAACTGAGAGGGATGCATTAAAGCATATGGTCTGGCCAGCTGGTACAGAAGAAGGTATGTAGCTGGGGATTAGTCCAGAAGTCAAGATTCTATAGTGAACTCGGTAAACAAGCTTATAGGGGCTAGATTTTTCCAGGAATAGGTAATTATGAGTTTGAATGTCAATAACCAAGCATTTTTCCTTGTGTTCGTCTGTATTTAATGCTATTGTAAAATTTGGATAACATTGAAAATATATGGGTCCATAAGTTAAAGAGGTTTCTGCCATTCCCAAAATTGATTCTTTATAACTTGTGATTCTTTTGTCTCTCAAAACAATTAGTAAAGAATTATTTAGTCCAATTTTTGAAAGAGGTTTAATTCCTACTTGGACACTTCCAATATGTAGGTCATTAAAACCTATTTTATTGTATTGAGTTAAACTGTTTTTATTCAAAAGATTTATCGAAAAAGTATTATTTTGAAATTTCACATTTAAGGATTACATATTATACAATATATATATATTATATTATGTTAATAATATATATTATTATTATCATATAAATCAAATGTATAATATAATATATGAATATATATATATATATATATATGATCATAATATATATATATATGTATTATATATATATGATTATATTATATAATTTATACTTTTATATTTCATTATTATTAGCCAAAATATATATTATATTTACTATTATATATATATAATATTTATATTATATATATTATTATGTAATATATGTATTTATATATAAAGTTTCTCTCTCTCTTCCTTCACCATTTTGTAGATTTTTTTTTAAAAAAAAATTGCCACCAATGGCCGGCCTGGTGTGCATCAAGTGTACTGAAGTTTTTCTCTTTATAATAGATGCACCTAACTACCACCGTCTAATGTGTGGTTCAATGATGATAACACTCATTTAGTTTAGGAATATTTCTGGTTCGAATTGTCACCATTGAATGTGGGATATATATATGCTTGATTTTAGGGGGAAGGTTGAATAAGGTCAAGAAGGATATAGGAAGGTCAAGAAGGATATTTCGGGCTTGTTTACGTTTTACATTCATGATCACTTAGTTGCCTTGTGAAGAGGTAGGAAGTCTCATATCTTAGAGTGATTCTTTGATTTGAGCAATTGGAAGTCTTAGCTAGAGTCGGGAGGACTTGGATAGCTAAGCAAGTGGAAGTCTCAACAAGAGGTGTGAGACCTCGGACTGTTGAGCAAGGAAGTCTCAATTAGAGTCGGGAGGACTTGAATAGTTGAGCTAGAAGTCTTGCCTAGGGTCGGGAGGATCCGGATAGGTGAGCAAGGAATCTTCCTAGAGACAGGAGGTCTTGTATAGGAAGTCGGCTTAGTAGTTCACTAGGTTCAAGGGTAGAGTGAGAGTGATAGCTTGGAGAGCATGTGTTGATTGCTTGAGTGTGTAGCTCTTATTTTAAATAGTGGATTTGCTTTCACCGGTGGTTGTGGTATCAACCCGTGGATGTTTCCTCCTCGGAGGTTTACCACGTAAATATTGTGTGTCATTGTTTGCAATTTTCATTAAGCATTATTAAAATTGCATTGTTTTAAAAGAAGACAAAATTGGAGAATATACCTATTCACCCCCTAGGTATATTCACACTATAAAGATAAAGGGAAATTTCAGCATGTTGTTTGGTCTTGCTTTTGTCCCCTTGACCCTTTGTAACAGGGAGTGCACGGGTCATGAGCTGGTAGCTACCCGTGCAGTACTCGTGCAATGCCTGAGTTGTTGGAACCCAGTTTACCGATCACGCAGCGGAAATGGGTTTTAAATTTTTTTATACATATCGTAATCTGTATCTGGGACCAGTGAACTTTTGATCGTAATTATTTTCGGAACAAATACATATAAAAATTATTACACTAATGAAATATATAAGTAAATACAGGAAATTGTAATCAATAATAAAAAAAATAGAACCATACCAACGTTTGGAGGCTCCTTCACTTTTCGATTTGCTCCTGGTCTGTACCACTGACCTCCCTTACTATGTCCCGGGACTAGTAACTACGTGTGGACGCGTCACGGTCTCAGGAACTTAGAATGGAGGATGTAGGAAAACTAAGAAACTCTTTCTAAATTTTTACTATGCAACACTTGCACTGTTTGCATCTCATGCACTTAAAACTTTTCTCACTTTGATTTCATGCACACAAGCACGTTCAAAGACAAGAGACCAATTGTTAAAAAAAAACTGAGAGTTCACGCACCCTTTTTCTAAAAAAAACAAAAGTCAAGCAATACTTTTATTTTTTTTTAATAATCACCAAAAACACCCAGCACTTGCATTGTACCTTATATATATATAAGTGTTGTGCGTGAACTCACGAACCTTTCTTTTAAAAAAAAAAATCAAATCAAATCTGATTTGATTTAAAAAAAAAAACTTTCAAATAAAAATATCTCATATCTTTTATTTGATTTTAATTTTTGAATTCAAACTATTTAAATTAAAAAATAAAATACTTAATTTAATAAAATAAAATAATCACATTATCTTATTTTATTCAAAAATAAATATCAACATACACCCTCTTTATTTACTATCTATGGACTCTTTAACCACAAATAAAGTACCCAGCTTTATTTACTATCTATGGACTCTTTAGATTACACGTCTCTTACTGTATCCATCCGTATATGACACTCATATACATAGTTCGAGATTACATCCGGCAATCCAGGATGTTAATATGTACACAAGTTTATAAAATAAATAACATAACAAGAATGAATTGAACCTTTCTTTTTATTTACTTCATAAATCCATTTACTATTTACATGCTTAGGGCATAAACCCCAACATGAGTTTCATATGTTTTGTTCCTCGGTGTCAAGTCATTGTGCGGACACTTGCGCTGGTCATGACCCACGATGTACCTGCGCATTTTATTGGGTGGATTTTTCCATTCATCGACTGTGGTCCATTGCGTTGACACATGCACGCCTTAGCACGAGTATACGCGGGTCACTACGCTGGTAAGGACCCACGCACTATGCCTTGTCTGGTCTGTTTTTTCAAAACGACGTAGTTTCATCTTGGGGCTTATATAAATATATCATCTTCTCTCAACTCATTTTTTAAGAGCTTCAAAATCTATTTTAAGTGAGAGAAAGGATTTCCTTTGAGAGAGAATCTTCAAGAACTCATCTCAACTCAACCAACCATCAATCTATGAGCATCTAGCATCTTTTTGCGTCTTCCAAGCATGGATTTCTCTTGTTTTCATTGACTAGGTAATCTCTACATGACCTAGAATTTATTATTTCTTAACTAGGCTATGATTACCTAGAAAAAGCATTAATTACTCTTTGAATGTATGCTTTTATGTTATATTGCATTTATAACATGCTTGGGTTATTTTTTATTGGTTGAGATGTTTGTTTTCATGATAGCTAGCATTTAGGACTATTTTACCCTTTTAGTTAAATCTTCTTGCACTTGCATTTAGATAATTGATATCTAGGATTTGCACATATTACCATCTTTAAATTCTAGATAAGCATTAAATGTCTTAACCTAACATTTGTGCATCTAGAATATTTTCATATATTCACTTAGGTTGTTTTGACTCTTCTTTAAGATTAAGTCTTGTGACTAATTGGTTAGTGCACAAGCAAGTTGATCAAGAATCACTATTAATGCCTTTTGGGTAATAGTTGTGGGTTAGTAACCTTGAAGTGTGACTAAGTGGTCAACTCATGTTGTAAACATCATTACAATAATTGATTTGAGGATCGGATGTGGCTAGAAGGATAGTCCGTGGTTTTTCCTCTGTCGAAGGGTTTCCACGTATATATCGTGTGTCTTTTATTGTTTTATGTATAATTAGTTTTATTGAATTTTTTTATAATTTGGGTTAATATTTGGAATATTGATTAGTCGAAATGTTGGTAATTGATTCGATTACAATCTATTTACCTCCTCTAGGTATAGACATACACACTTTTAAGGGAATTTTCAAGATGCAATAAAAGGATGGTCTAATTTTGTTGTTTCAGGCACTAAAGGTTTTGTGTTATTTTCCAAGATTAAGGAAGTGAAAAAGAGGTTGAAGAATTGGATTGTCAACAACAAAGTTGTTTCGATCCAGCCCTCTGAGATTGAAAAGAGTTTGGAGTTGATTGACAGAAGGGCAGCTACTGAAGGGTGGTCAGGTTCCCTTAAAGGTGATCGGTTTCAGCTTCTTGAGGAGTTATGGAAGAGCTACCGTATAGAGGAACAATCTTGGAGACAAAAGTCTAGAATTAAATGGTTGGTGAAGGGTGACAAGAATACAAAATTTTTTCATAGTATGGCTAATGGAAGGAGGAGACGTAATTGTATTAGTGATGTTTCTTTCCATGGTATTATTTTAGATCCGATTACCCTCAGAAGGTGCATTTTTAGTTTCTTTGAATATCACTTTCAAAAAGAGAATTGGCAGAGGCCTAGAATGTCTATCTCTAATCTTAGAAAGCTCTCTGAGAGTGAAAGTCATAGCTTTGAGGATGTTTTTTTCTATGGAGGAAGTTTGGATGGCGATTTCGGGTTGTGATGGCAATTAGGCCCCAGGACCGGACTGGCTTAATCTGATTTCTTCAAAGCCCATTGGGGAGCAATTCAAGGGGACTTCATGAATTTCATCAATGAATTCCATATGGACGGTTCGATTGTCTTTGATTTGAATAGAGCTTTCATTGCTATCATCCCTAAAGTTGGTAATTCGTTATCTATGAAGGATTTTAGACCCATTAGTTTAGTGAGATTGATGTATAAGGTGATGGCTAAGGTGTTGGCTAATATGCTGAGGAAGGTGATGAATTCGATCATTTATGAGACTCAGATGGCCTTTGTTGAAAATCGTCAAAGCTATGATAGTTTGGTTATTGCTGAAGAGATCATCTATAAATGGAGGACAAATAAGGATGGTGGCTTGCTTGTGAAGTTAGACTTTGAGAAGGATTATGATTGTGTGGTTCATGATTTTCTGGACTCGATGTTGGAAGGTATGGGGGTTTGGTAGAAAGTGTAGAATATGGATTAGAGAATGCATCTCTTCTCCTCTGATGTCAGTTTTTGTTAATGGTATCCCGACTCCCCAATTTGGTGTTCAGAGAGGCTTAAGGCAAGGTGATCTGTTATCCCCTTTCCTTTTCAACATTGCAGTGGAAGGATTAAATTGCCTTTTGCTTCAAGCTACCAGTTTAGATTTAATTTCAGGGGAAAACTTCAGTGACAATTCGATTAACATTACTCACCTTCAATTTCCAGAGTACACTATTTTATTCTTGAAACCAAAGGTTGAGTACCTTCTGAATGCTAAGAGAATTCTCCGGTGTTTTGAGCTGGCTTCGGGTCTTAAAGTTAATTTCCATAAGTCTTGTGTGGAGAGAGTTGGTAGGGCCCAATCTTCAACGACCAAACTGATTAGGCTTCTTTGTTCAAGTGCAAGAAAGCTTCCTTGCCTATTCCTTTTCTTGGTTTCCCGTTGGGTAAGCTAAGACCTTTTGGGACATTTTGGTTGACAAAATTAACAATCGTTTAGCCCCTTGGAAGAGGAAATTCTTTTCCAAATGTGGTAGATTGGTGTTGATAAAAGCAGTAATCTCTAGCATCCCTACTTATTTTTTATCAGTTTTTAGAATCCGGTGAGTATGGCTAATCGCATTGAGAAGATTCAGACAAGCTTCTTATGGGGTGATAATGATGTCAAACAGAAAATTCATGTTGTCAGATGGGTGGATGTTTGTAAAAGGAAAGGTAATGGTGGCTTAGGAATTAGGAGAAGTTTGGATAAAAATAAGGTCTTATTAGCCAAGTGGATTTGGAGGTTTGGAAGAGATGAAAATTCGTTGTAGAGGAGATTAGTGTGTTTGAAAATTCATTGTGGATGAAACCTCCCTGTTTTGGAGTGTCCAGGATCCTAAAAAAGCCTCTTTTTTTATAAAATCTATCAACAGCCTGTTAAAGGTTGGGTCTCTAACAGCTAGTGTTATTAATGGTAGGTTCACATCCGTGGTGGGGAGTGGTGATAGGGTGAAATTCTAGTCCAAGATTAAGGTGGATGATAGGCAATTGAAGGATGATTTTTTGAGGTGTCATGTGTTGGCTGTTCTAAAGAATAGAACTGTAAAAAACTTCAGTTTTTGGGTGGAGTCAAATTGGGTTTAGAAAATCCCAACTAGGCATCATTTATTTGGGTGGGATGAGGACCAGTGGCAGCTGTTCCATACTTTTCTAGAGTGCTTCAGAGTTCATACTTTTCTAGAGGACCAAGGACACTATTGCTTGGTCAGCAAACTCAAATGGGTTGTTCTCTGTAGAGTTTTTTAGAAGATCCTTTGAGGATGCCTTAGTTGATGAGGATTTAATTCCAAAGTTATTATGGAAAGGTATATGCCCTCCAAAAGTTGATTTGTTCATTTGGAAGACATGGTGAGAGAACTACTATTCAATTATGGTATGACTAATCTACCAAATTTGGAGTGCCCTTTGTGTAGCTCGTGTGTGGAATCCATGGATCATCTGTTTCTAAATTGTTCATGGTCGTTGTTATGGAGGATGTGTATGGAATGGGGGGGGGGGTGTTCAGTGTTGTCTTAATAATTTTATAAAGCTATGGTTGGAGGAGTGGAGTGGCCTTTGCCCAGCTTTCAAGCATAAGAGAGCTTGGAACTCCTTATTTTACGCCATTGTTTGATCTATTTGGGAAAGCAGGAATAAGCATGTTTTTTAGAATATTGAACCAAATGTGCTGAAGGTTTCTGATGTGGTTAAATTTCGGGTGGTTTGGTGGTTCAAATACCTGGGTAAAGGCTCAACGGATGCTATTCAATCCTTTAATTAACGTGAAGGATTTCTGTATAGATCCTATGAAGTCGAAGAAGAAAAGAATCATGGATTGGAAGCCTCCAGCTAATGATCATCTCAAATTTAATGTGGATGGTTCGGTTTTGGGTAAGCCCAGGACGGTTGGTGTAGGAGGGGTGCCAAGAGACTCCAATGGGAAGAATTTATGCTTGTTTTCTTATCATTTGGGTACCATGGAGTCCAATGTGGCTGAGATTTGGGCTGTTAAAATCGCGTTTGGGTTGTGCATTTCGAATTTGTTTCTTAGAGGTCGCTCCATTTTCATTGTTAGTGATTTAAAGGTGGCGGTGTCGTGGGTGAATATTGGTGACTTTGAGAACATTGATCATTTCAACATCATCTCTTTTATTCGCAATGATAGGACGACTCTTGGTGATGTTCAGGTGATCTATGAGTCTAGAGCATTCAATTCGTTTGTGGACGGCCTAGCTAAGATAAGGGACAATTTTGATGGTGACTTTGTGGAATGGGGTGATGTTTGAGTCTGCCTCTGTGTTGGCTCTGTTTTTATGTTGTTGCCCCTGTACTTGTAGCGTTCTTCTTTCTTTTTCTTTTTGTTCCTGTTTTGTTATCTTGTGGCTTATTGTTGTTGGTGGTTTGTGTCTCGGTTTGTTGTTTTCCCCTTTGGCTCTTCGGGCCCTTTGAACATATGTCATTTCAAATATATATATATATATATATATATATATATATATATATATATATATATATATATATATATATAATGCATCTAACTAAAAATTCAAGTTTCAACATTGCCTAATGTGGTTGGTGGTGAATGATGCTCATTCATCTTGACAATATTTCAAGTTCGAGTCATCCATTCCGTAGGTAGTGTGCATATATATAATAAAAAATCTAAGTTTATTGGCTATTTGATCAATTGAAAAAGAAAATGATAATAAAAAAAGGGTTTCTTCTAGAGGGATTTTGTACCATCACGATTTATGGACAGAATAACAATCACAATTCTAGACCAGTAGTAATTTAACATTTGTTTTATGTTTCCCATTTGACTAGGCTAGGCTACAACGAAGGGTCTGTCATGTAGCTGCTTTTTGTACCATTTTCAATTTTGTTATTTGAAAACGATTTTGGATTCACGTTCAATAATCGATTTTCATTTTGTTTCAAAAAACAAAATGAGAAATAAAACCCGTGTTAAAATTGAAAAACACATTAACCCTGTGTTCCTTGTTTTTCATTTTTTAAAATTTTAAAAATTCAAATGATTTTTTCTCCTTTTCCGGACTTTTTCTTCTTGACTTCTTCATCATCTTTTTCTTCTTGGAGTAGATTGCTCCTTTGATTATTTTTCTTTTTTGCAATATTTTAATTATTTTCCATTTAATTTATATTTTAAAAAAATCTCTGAGTTCATTAAAATTGTTTTTCATCTAATTATTTATATTTCATTTGACGCTTAATATTCTAAATTCTTTATTTGAATGTAATTTTATTTATTAAAATATTCTGACTTAGTTGATAATTATTTATGATGAATTATTATCAAATTTTGATATTTTTTGGTAATCTACCAAACGCGTTTTTAGTGTTTTTATTTTTAGAATACATCTGTCAATATATGTTATTAGACGCGTTTCTGGATTTTGAAATTGAAACAAAAAATACTATTTTCATTTAAGTTTTTATTTTCAAAAAATAACAAATAAAAAACGTTTGCAGGACGCGCCATTAGCTTTACAACTAATTTGCATCTGACTTCATACATTAGTATACTTCTACATTTGTATATAATATTCTTAAATATCTTAAGAAAAAAATGAATGTTAAATATTATTTGCTATATAGACAAGAAGTAGTGGCGGATCCATAAATTTTAACCAGGTGGGGCATTTGAACAAAATAACAATTATGAAAATAAACTTTACAAGTGTCTAAACAACCTAGAAGAAAGGGTGGGGTAGGGGGTAGGGGGTGAATGAGTTGTTAATCAAATTAATTGCCAACTTTTTGATTAATCAAAATTAAACACACACAATACAAATATCAAGTAAATTGCAGAATATAAATGAATATTTGATTTTTACGTGGAAACCTTATAACTGGAAAAAACCACAAGACTAGCCTCGCTAGTCACTTAGTAACGGAAACTTCACCATTTGAATAATTTATTACAACCTAAGTTGACATCTAGTCACTTTTCTCAAGGTTCGTAACTCAATCTATCCTACCTGCAGACCTTTAATAGTGAGACTTGACAAATGCTATTGATCGGAACGATTTATATACCTATTTGAGGTCCCCATTACCTAGATTTTATTCTCATTTTTGAGTATATTTTGGTATTTAATGTGTTTGTAAGCCTTGTGTAGTTACATGTTCCCTACAGAAGGTATTTGAGCTTAATTGAAGAGTTTTGGAGGTTAGATGGGCTGAAATGGAAATAGGTCATGCAGAACACTTAAATTTCAGGGTTCATATCTCCCTCCTCAAAGTGAATTGGTTTTCATACCACATATTTTTAGAAATCACCAGAAGTCTTCTTTCCAACGGTTTTTACATATTGCAATTTCGGGTTTTCTAGAGGGAGATACGTTTGTTTTCGTAACAGTGCGCTAGGTTGGAAACACGACAGCGACTGAGAGCTTTATACAGAACACCCAAATTTAGGGGACTATATCTCCCTCCTCAGATCGAACTACATTTTCCATTACCGCTTTTTGGAAAGTCTTGGATGTCTTCTTTCTAACGCACTTTATGGATCGTGATTCTGGGTTTTCTAGAGGAAGTTATGGTCATTTCCGTGCACGCTGTTGGAAAATACTGACAAAGCAAAGAATCAATAGGTGGCACTGGTGAAGTGCCACTCAACCAGCGCACCATCACCAATGCAAAATATCAGTAGGTTGGTGCTGGTGAAGCGTTGGTCGACCAGCACACCCCCAACCGGCGCACTTGCCCAGATTTGCCATTTTCAGCCCGTTTTTTAGGGGGCAATCTTATATTTTCGTACTCAATTCTTGCCCTAACCTCTCAATACTATAAATACCCTCTTTTATCCTTATTCTTGAGACTTCTCTTCCCCATCTCTCCCCCCAAACACAACCCCAACACCCCAAAATCGAACCTCTTACCATCTTCTTCATCTTTTCCATCTTTTTTACCAAATAAGTGAGTGATTCAAGCTTCAATTGAGGTTTTTCCTCCATGAGAGCTCACCATACACCTCCATACCACCATTTTACACTTCATCCATCCATTTTAGAACCAATTTCAAGGAAATATGAGTGGTCTTAGGACCAAAACCGAGCTAGGAAAGATTTGGAGCATCTTTGGAGGGCTTGGCTTCAAGGATTTGCTCATTTTTACTCATTTTCCTTGTATTTTCGTTTCTGTAATGTGTAAACCTGAATTGGAAATTTGTAAACCTTTCACATGTGCTATATATGTATTTTTGTACTTAAATTCATTTGGGTTTTATTTTGCTCTTGGAATTATATATTTTAATGCTCTTATTATGATATGTATGTGTATATGAATGACTTGAAATTGATATGTATGCATGATTGGGATTAGGAGTAGAGTAATTTAATGTAGGAGTAGATTAATTTAGCTTCCCATGATTGTTTGTATGTTAATGGATGACCAAAATGCCATATACTGATGATTTGAGTGATTGGGGATTTTTCCCCTAAATAGTGGAAAAGGCTAGTCATGCATTTAGGTGCTAAATTGGATTTGGTTCATTTCTTTGCACTTAATGGGTCCATTTAGGACACAATTGCCCTTTCTTGGCCGGATTGGGTGGTGAATTGGTTTAGGGATAATTCTCAAATCCAGATGATGAACCCTTAATTCATATTGAATGTACTTAATGTCTTAGCAATTGCATTGATGCACCTTAGTGTTAGGTGTGCATCTTTTCCATTCGTATTCATCCATCTTAGGGAGTCTAGAGAGATTAGGAGAGAGCTCTCTCTTGTTAAGGCGGTTGGGCATTCATGAGATTAGAGAACGCCGTAGTCGTTCAGTGGTGAGGACATCTCGGATTGACACCCGAGAAAACCCGGTGTTCGATTCCCGGTTACGAATGAGGGGTCTCCTTTCTATCTATTTTGTATTTCTTTCCTTGTATCTTTGTCTCTTTTCGATGTGTACTTTCATTCATTAGGAATTTGATATAAACATAGTATTATTGCCTATTTCATTGCATATGCTTGTTATTGGTTGAGTGGCCCTTCAAAATGCATAAAGCCTTGAGTGGTTAGCCACCACTTCATTGAACCTAGGTTATATATGATGAACCGAGAGGTGAAGCACTCAACGTGCATTTAGTAGATTGTCCATTGTGTATAGAGCTTGCACGCGATTTTACATGTATTGTCGCTACATGTGTCTCATTGTTCTTAATTAACCGAGTGCAGTTCGGGTAACCATCGAGAGATAGGTTGCTGGTGCATTTTGGTATAGTCGATTGTCGCTGGAGTGAGGGCAATTGGTGAGGATTAAGTGAACACGGCATTCACCTTTGATTATACATGTTTGTATGAAATTGTGTGATTGCTATGGTGGAGTCATTTGTTTAGTGTAACCATTTACATTCCATCTCACTCCATTCAATCATATCATTGTACATATTGTTTATTTCTATATTTTATTAGGTTAGTTTAGGATTTACTTTTCAACATATTCTTTCGCATACGTAACACACGAGTCCACTCAGAGTGTTGTAATAATAGCTAGAACTAGAGACGGTCGGTGAATCCCACCTCCTTATGGAACGATCCTTTCGTGTTGTTGTGCTAGTCTCTGTGACTTGCATGTTTGCGAGGCCGAACTTAAATATTCATATTTGACGACACTGCAATGACGTGTCCATCAGCTATCCAACCAACTCTTTGGTTGCAAGACTTCTCTTGCTTGTGCAACTACCATATGTAACCACGAGGCTTGGACTCAATGAAGAGAATTAAAGTCTAAAGTGAACAGTTAACAAATGCTCAATGCATATGAGTGCTAGACTAACACTAAATGTTTAACTATATGTGAATAATTAAACCTAACAATCATAGTTATCAACTAACCCCTACAATCAATAAAGCCTTGATGAAAAGGCAATAAAGATGAAGTCTAGGTAATTAAAAAGAAGAACAATGAAATATATGAGATTTTGTTCTTACTTACCAAGTGATGATTCAAATGAAATCTATGCTTGATGAAGTTCTAGATGCACATGAATGGGGATGGAGAGTCACAAGTGGTTGTAAGAACCTTCCTCTCTCTAAGAACTCATATGCTCCCTCAATTTTAGAATTTCAGAGTTCTCGATGAATAAGATAGAGTCTTGGGCGATGAATAAAATAGAGTCTTAGGCGATGAATAAGAAAGAGTCTTGAGCTATAAATAGGGGACTTGCAAAACTACATCATATCGTTTTGGAAAAAAGAAAATTGATTGTCACAGTTCCGTTTTCGCGGTTGACCAAGACGACAAACTGTCGTGACAAAGGCAACTTAAACGTCATCAAAAAGTCATGGTCCCTTTTTCGCAGTGGTTCATGATGAAACCACAAGCGCGAAAACCACTGGAGAAAACTTCGTGCAACTTTGTTTCCGTTCTCCAAGATGACATAAAGACAGTGAAAACCTCTAAAAGCTTTTTCACGGTTGATTTTCACAGTGGTCTGAGACAACACTTGAACCGCGAAATCCTCTAGAAGAAAATGTCGCGCCCATTTGTCACAGTGGTTAAAATCGGTATTAGGCCGTGAAAACCAGTGGAAAGGTTTTCGCAATTCACCACAACAACACAAGGACCGCGACAATGAGAATAAGAGGCATTCTCATGTGATCTAACACACTAACCTATATTCAATATGTATAAGTAGGGATGTCAATTAAACCTGCACCCACGGGCACCTGTCCAAACCCTACCCTGTTGGGCCAGGTTTGGATGTGCAAAATATAAACTTGTTGTGGGTTTGGTTGCAAATATACAACCCGAAGCGGGTTCAGGTTTGGGTGTGGAATTGAAAAAAAAATCTGGACTCGAACTCGTAACCCATTTAATATTAGATTTACAGAAAATTAAAAATTTTAACTTTAAATGGAAACTTGAAAAAAAAAGACAATGAAATAAATATATTCAAACCCTTCCAAGCTTGCTCTAAACCATTGTTAAATGGCCTTTATATACAAGTAAGGGGTGAACCCTTTATTCATGTTTTTTCGAATTGGGATTGAAAAACAATCCCACATTGAACAAACATGAATAAATGGCTCACTGTTTACTTCTATATAAGTGGTCTTTGTCTTTTTTAAAGTTGTAAACTTGAAATGAGATGAATATCACTGGTTCCTTTTAATCTTTAAATTTTAAAGATTTTTTATAATTAAAAAATAAAATAATAATATTTTTTTTATTATTTCACGGGCGTGGTCCAGGTATATATGGATCCCCCCAAAACCTATGGGTGAAACCCAAACCTGAACTCGCTTAATTTCACGGGTTGGTTGGCCGGGTGTGGGTGGCAAATCCTTCGCAGGTTCGAGTGTGGGTTTGACAAAATATGTCCGAACCCGACCCATTACCATTCCTATGCGCAAGTGTGTAAACGGTGAAATGTTCACTAAAATGACAATAAAAACACAAATGAATGAGTTTTGTGTGTGTGTGTGCAACTAATCTCTTCAAGAGTACAAATCAAGGGATATACCTTTGAGGCTCTTAATCTTTAAGCACTGGGGATGTCGGGAAGCTTTCCAAACACGATCATGAACTTGATGAACCTAAGCTACCTTTACAAAATATCTCATTGTGGTTTGTCACAGAAATAAGTCAATCACAAAATGGTGTAACTTACAAATTACATAAAAAATATTGAAAAATTAAGATCTTAGATTCATAGTAAAATGAGTTTTTTTTTTTGAAACAAAAATGAGTTTTCTTATATAAAGAAAAATTGATAATATAATTAACCTTTGGTAAAATAAAACAAATAGAACATCACTTACTCAAGATGATCTAAATAATCTTACATTAAAAAAATAAAATAAAAAGAAACACAATATTAAAAAATAAATGACAACAGAAAAACAACATAAGCATGAAAAATTACAATATTTATTCTTAAAATAATAAATTACTATCTAATATTATAATAAGAAATTTTGTTTTGTATTTATAATAAATTCACTTTAAATTTATACAAAAATAATTGAATAATAAATATTACTAGCAAGTTTTTTTAATTATGTATTATTCCAGTTAATTGTAAATTATTGATTTATTAATTCAAAATAAAGAAAAATATTAAAGATAAAATAAAATGAGTCATAATAATAAATTGACTATTTTGATACAATAAATTAAAATTGAGATTTTAGAGTTTATTGATTGGTTGCATTAGATATGTTATACCAAAACTATTAGAAATAATAAAAGTTTAAAATAATAATAGATAATTTAATATTAAATAAAATTGAATTAGATAACCACAAATTGATGGTAGTTAAGAAGTTGATGATGAAGGAAAAGAGGAAGTGAATTGTTTGTTTTAGAAAAAAAATTTAAAATATGTTAAAATAAAAAAGATATAATTGTTTTTTAAAAATTATAGGATAAAATTGAATTTTTACAAAAAAAAAAAAAAATTGCTTGAAAAATGTAAATGGCTAGAACTGAGCACCACCGTTTGGAACGAAGGCACAGTACTACTAATTATATTAAAATGTGATATTCTCTTTTATATATATATATTTAAAATTTTGAGATAGGACACGGGATCCACCTAATATTACCATACTTACATCTAGGTTTTAGTCATGTTCCTTCACCCAATTCCTAAATACTCTTAACGGTTAAAAAAATATATCATTTGCCATATATGCTGACAAATTCTATATTTATTGTTAAATGTAGAGGTTCTTATTTCTTAACATATTAAAAATGTAATCAAGTCTACCCTGTAATTTGATGATCTAATATCCGCTACATATGAGTGTGGTTTCCACTAATAATTGGAACATTCTAACCAACACCAAACACATTTCAATGACATGAGATCTTAACAGAAAAAACACAAATCAAGAAGAAGAAGACATGATCACAGATCCAAACTAATGGCAAGACTACTTTATGGGGAAAACAACATCATTTAAAACTCCTCCTCTGTTTGAATCAAAGCTTCTCTGCACATCTCTTCTCTATCTCTTCACAACTCTATTTCTAGCTCTCTACAACACTCTCTCTCCCACTCGATGCCTATTCAGATCCTCACCTTTTGATCCTCTTCAGACCCCTCTCTTTCTATACCCTCCTTCCTATGGAGTTCACAAGCATGCTCTCACCACCCACCGCTCTTCTTGCTCCTCCCCTCTCTTCTTCTCAGGTTTTATTTGATAATGTTTTTTCGTTCTTTTTTTGTTAAAACCGATTGTTATTGTGATTTGTTGATATGGGTTGTTTTTGTTTTCATTGTCAGATTATTTGGATGTGTTTAAGGATATTGAAGAATTGTGCAAGAATTCATCCGCATTCACACCGGTTTTCAGGCACATGGAAGGCAATGCTCATAGTTTTGGTGGGAATTTCAATACCAAAGAGAGGATTTCATTTTTCGATCATAGAAATGATAATGTAGACGTTCCTTGCGGTTTCTTCAAGAAGTTTCCCATTAGTAATCCTGGTTAGTATCATACTATGATATCATGAGTTTTTCAACAATTCTCATATTTTGATTTCTCTAATATGTTTTTCTTTTTCCTTTATGTTGTTGTATGCAATTTCAGATCGAATTGCAATGGAAAATTGTAAAGGAGTTGTTGTAGTTTCTGCAATCTTTAATAACCACGACAAAATCCGGCAACCACGAGGCCTTGGATCGAAAACCTTAGACACTGTATGTTTCTTCATGTTTGTAGATGATACAACCCTCAAAGGGTTTCACTATCACCAATTAGTTTCAAGGAAATTCCAAGAATATAAAATAGGTGCTTGGAGAATTGTTAAAGTTTTGAGCAACTATTTGTATGAGAATCCGGCTATGAACGGAGTGATACCGAAATACCTAGTTCATAGGCTGTTTCCCAACTCAAAATTCAGCGTTTGGATAGATGCAAAGTTGCAGCTAACAGTGGATCCATTGCTGTTGATTCATGCACTTCTTGTAACGGAGAACATGGACATGGCGATATCAAGACATCCTGAATTTATTCATACAATGGAAGAAGCTATGGCAACTGCAAGGTGGAGGAAATGGTGGGATGTTGAATCATTGCAGGCACAAATGGAGACATATTGTGAGAATGGATTGCAGCCATGGTCTTCTGATAAGCTCCCATACCCCTCAGGTATCTACAGTTGCTCATCCTGTATGCGTTATCATATGATTCTACAACGATGACTTGTTTTTCATTAATTTGATCTCCGAAACCATGTGAAAACTTATAATTCCGATCAAGTTAGTGGTTTCAAAATATACCAGGCCACTTAATTACTTAGAATATTTTATATCATCACTAGGAAAATATTTCAATAGTGGCTCATAAATATCCTTTAATGAGTTACCAGTATGGTATAGCATTGTGCTTGTTTGTTAGCTCGATCAAGTGAGAAAATTTCACTTTTTAAGTCACTAGTTCAAGTAATCAAGTGGCTACTCAGTGATTCCAGTAGTAGAAGAAGCAACTAATTTTTTTTATACAACTTCTAATTAGCATCCTTGCCTCTCATCCTTTCGTACTCATAATGTGAATTTACTGCTGCTTAGTTTAGTTAATTAATCAAGAGACTAGTAATATTTGGAAATTCGAAAAGGGAAGAGCGTGTAGCCGTTCAAGTTGGAATGAATATGCATTAATTTTAAGTGTAGTACTAACATGACAGGATAAGGTTGGCTCAATGATATGGCACGCCTCATATTTACACTATTGAGGTTGTAAGTTCGAATTGTGTCTCCCTCCTAAAGCCATAAAAATATTGTGATCAAATCAGATGTATGTTACCATTTGGGCCGGTTTCGGTCTACACTTGAGTTTTCTTGTCATAGATATAGAAATATATAAATGCATGTAATAAACAAACCTTCCAGATCTTTGTGTCAATTAAATTTGATTCTAATTTCTAGACTTTTGACAGAACTATATACAAGAGTTTTAACATCTAAAGTAGTTAGTATTTATAAGTTTTTTTTTTAATAATAGATTAGAAAAAATTAACATAAAAGCCTCTCCTAACATTTTAGCTTATTTGCTAGTGCACCAACTGCTTGACGTAGAATAACATGCATGATTGATATTTCAACATAATTTAATCAGTAGGGTTTATGACAATGCATAAAGTGAAATTTATTGCATATGGATTCCGTATACAAATCATATTCATTTTAGGAGTAAACATATACGACCCAATAATAAGATAAATGAGTTGTTTTTACCATATAAATCACAGAATAATATGACAAATGATATATTAATTAGTTTGATTTTTAGACTCTTTTTTTAGATCATTTAGCAATGTAGAGTTATTATTATTATTTGATTGAAAACGTGCTATATAAATGATGCATACAAGTGCAAATGCACCATATTTTTAATTAACAATAATAAAAACGAAGGCTCTTTTATTTGTGTTGCAGATGTGCCAGACAGTTCTCTAATAGTGAGAAAACATGGATTGGGTAGCAATCTATTCTCGTGCCTTTTGTTCAATGAGTTGGAAGCATTTAATCCAAGAGACCAATTGGCATTTGCATATGTGAGAGATAACATGAGCCCAAAGCTGAAGTTGAACATGTTTGATGTGGAGGTATTGGAGCAGGTTGCTGTGGAGTACAGGCACAATCTTAAATCATTTGGGACCAGTTTTGGTGAAGAAGGGTCCAAGCCCTTTAAAAGGACCAAAAGAGCAACTCATGCCTTGTTAATTAATACCACCTGTTGTAGTAAATGCCAGAACTATCTCCATGAAATGTGGGACGAAGAATCCCATGAATGATTTTGTCTCTAACTAACTGTCACAGAGAGAGAAACCAAAAAGAAAGAGAGAGAGGGAGGAATCAATAAAAATGCGACTGACCAACCTCTCTCAGATGGAAAAGCCGACAAACACGGATTAATATTCTCTAGTAAGTTGATTTCTGTTCTGACTTCAAAGATATAATGACATAAATCTGAGATTTATTTATTTTATTCTTATATACAGTGATTATCTTTAACTATTTGAGATCAGCACTAATATATTCTTTAGTTGACCGGGGCGCATTATATTAGGGGAAAGAATGCTGATTATTTAAGAGTGGTACAAAATTGTGTTGTCTTGAAGTGGGCTACAAGTCATTGGTTGGAAGACTATAGAGCTTCTCTTGATTTTTAGGTGTAGTACTTGTAGTTGTTAGAAGCCTCAGCGGTTTGTAAAAATGTATTTTGTGCATTCCACATAACAATCGATGCTGCTACTACATAGCCATTAATTCATTGTTTTATTAATCATTTTATCAGTTTTTGTTGAAACATGACAAGTCACGATTATGATCATCATTAAAAGTCAAACCTTGAATTGTTGTGGTTGAGAAATGCTAGCTTAAGCAAAGGAAAGGAAATTAATTAGAATGATTGAGTATTTGCGTTTGAGTCGATGTTGATAACGCACACTCAATTATTTGAAGCATCGTGTAAAGGAGATATCATTTTGTTGATCTGACTCAACAAGCTAAGTAGAGTCTTCTTCTGTGACTTAAAAAGCTATATTATATATATATATATACACGGAGTGATCGGGGAATATAATTTTTGACACGATTTTTCAGTTATAGAATTCATCGAATTTTTGATAGTTTAGATTTAATAAATTAATAATTTTTAAAAAAAACTCTTTTTATCTATCATTAATTTATTTTCTTTTCCCTTCTTTCCCATTGATTAATTTTCCTAATTAATATTTCATCTTCCGATTTTTATTTCCTCTTTGCCTGTCTTGCGTTTTTTTTTAATTAATCTAATTAATATCAAAATGTTACATTGACTGATGGCTGCAACATTAAACATTTTAATATTCAAAATATTTAATTGATTGAATTTGCTTTAGTTAAATTTTATAAAGATTTTTGCCTTTTACAGGCTAACAATGGAGACAGATTTTCAAATATCAGTGTGCAACACACTTGGTTCCTCGCTTTGTGCAGATTATACAGTCACATCCAAACTCGTGATATAGATCAATGTCAAAAGACTTTTTATATGATATAAATTAAAATATGATAGACGACTTAAAATTTGATATCTAATACTTCCATTTAAAACATATCTTGTTTTAATGACGTATCTAATTTTATTTTCTATTTTTTTTTTTTATTTCCTTACCAAAAATAGATGAAAAATTAATGTCAATCATAAATGTTTGCTGAGTCAACCTAAAAAAGGGTTGTACAACAGGCCGTCTGAAAGTGGACGGTCATATTGACAATATCTAATATTTTTTTTGTCACGTCAGTTTGAGGTTGAATATGCACGGCTACATTGGAGAAATATTTTTTGATGGAATGTCTATTAATCCTACATGACATCTCTTCTTTTCACAAGTCACGCTTGTATTGGAGATGCTCTACAAACATAGAAGAAAAAAAATGCAAGGCAAGGGAAGAATAATCATAAATTGGAAGAGGAAATATTAATAAGGAAAATGAATATTTATGAGAGAGAAAAGTAAATAACTTAGTGTTGGATAATGAAGAATATTAAAATAATTTTTTATCGTATCAAAAATTGTGTCCCCCGATCTCACCCTATATATATATATATATATAACAATGATAATTAGCATGGCTAGTTTTGTTTCTCATAGTTTAGATCATGGAAATATTGAAATTGTAATTGACAAGTGATTTTATTTTATAACAGTTGCAAAATTACCATATATATTGTAGTTTTTTTTTTTTTGAACAAACAAATTTTATTAATGAACAAGAAATTAAACAAGACAGAAGTGAAGAGCAACAAGAAGTTCCAGAGAAGCTACAAACAAAAAAAAAAAAAAAAACACCGATCCTCATGTCTAGTCAGCAATCGCCCCGTCGAATGAAGTCTCCATTAGAACTTGATCCCATCTTAGCCAGGTTGTCTGCAAAAGAGTTCGAGGATCTCAGGCAAAAGACAACAATCGCTCCACCTAATGCACTCAAATAATCGCAAATGTCGTAAATCATATTAACATGATTTTGGCTTCCAATTCGGTCATCATTGATCTATGATACCGCTACCTTGTAGTCGCTTACAAAAACAATGTCACGGTCAACAAAGTTCTAGTTAGAAGCACATAGTTGACAAGCTTTCTCAATGGCCATTAATTCAGCAGTGTTGGAACCATGAATTCCCATCGAAAGAGAGAAGAGATATAAAATTTGAACACCCCCTCCAAATCTTGCTAGACCTGGTTTGTCTCTAGCCGAACCGTCTATGTTGAATTTCAACCAGTTACCGCCAGGAGGAATCCACTCTTCAAACTTGAAATTTCTTGCAATCTTGGTCTCCACACACAAGTCGTTGATATTGATAAGAATGGAGGTGATAGGATCTTTCGAACCCTGACCGTGGTGTTTGAACCACCAAGCAACGCGGAATTTGGCCGAATCAACAGCTAGAGAACAATTCGCCTCACCATCGGAAAACAACACCCTATTCCTTACTTCCCATATTGTCCAAACCACCGCACAAAACAATGAATTCCTTACTCTATTATGGCAGTAAGATGGGCTTAAAATTGTCCAACATCCCACCCAATCTAGGATTGTCCTAGAAAAGCAACTACTCACTTCCCACCACCCCATACAAGTAGTCCACAGACTCCACGCCCACTTGCATCGGAGGAAAAGGTGGTTAATGGATTCTGTCTCTTAAATGCACATAGGGCACTATACACCATTGCTCTAGACCAAACCAATTTTTTGAAGAAAGTCTCTCACCATTAGCTTTCCTTTGAGAAGTTGCCAGACAAAAAACTCTACTTTTGGCAGACATATACCTTGCCAATAGAATTTACCTAACCAAGGCTCAATTTCCACTTTATCTTCCATTTCCTTACAAAAAGACCCTACAGAAAAAACCCCCTTTGGACTAAAAGACCAAGCCAATATGTCCCTAGCAGCTCTGCGAACTCTGATGCACTCTAAAAAAGATGTGAAGCAGTTCCATTGATTCAACTTCCACCCAAACAGCTATCTTCTCAAAGGAATATTCCAAACCCACTTCAACCCCCGACCACTCCCCAAAATTACGAATAGGACCATTTATTAGTTCTAAATTGGAATAATTAAGTTCATGCGATATTAAGTTAAAATGTGTGGCTCCAACATTTATCTATTTATTTGCCCTTAATTCAAAGATATAAAAAAGTTAATAAACTAAATTAAGGGTAGATGATAACTCTTAAATTAAGCGGTCGTTTGTTTTTTTATCTGAAAACTGAACGGTCCTGAATTTTTTTAATGACTGAATAGGGACTGAAATCTGAATCTGAATGATATGTTTGTTTTTTTTTTTCTCACATCTGAATGTATTGTAAAAACTTTTGTTTTTTTAAAGTAAAATTGTCTGAATATAAGTAATTTTACATTTATACATATGTTAAATAATTATATATATAATATGGAATAAAAATAATCCAAAAATAATAATTATATATGAACACATATGATCATGATCTTCATCTTTGATTACAAACAAATTTCATTTTTCTAAAAAAAGAAAATGTTTTTTTTCAAAAAATAAAAAATACATCAGAAAAACTCGTACATTATCATATTACATTATCGATATAAAACACCAATATGTACAGTGATTAGGGTTCTTTTTTATTTTTAAAGCTATTTAAAATAAACAATATATTAAAATAAAGATTTATATACCATATATAGTTTTGATGAAATTGAAAATATGTTATATATGGGGTATAGTATCGGAAGAAAAGATTTTAGATTGCATTTAATACAATTAAGTGATTTACAATTAAGTTAAAAGTCAGATTTTTTTTACTTTTTATTTTAAGCTGTTTTTTAGGATTTTTAAGTTGTTTGACCACTTAAAAAAACAAACAAAACAACTTAATAATCATGATTCAGACCTATTAAGTTTTAACTGGAAAAATCAAATGATCCCTAAGTGTAAATGAGTGATTAGATGTTCAAATCGTAATTTTAAATTGACGTAACATATAAAATTTTAAAAATTCTTAGCTTAAACAATATTTGTAATAATCTATTTGGGGTAATTACTAAATAAGTCTTGGGGTTTTTTTAAAATTCCAAATAGTTTGCACCGTGTGTAAAAGTGACCAAATTCATCCCTAACTTTTTTCTGGATTACCATTTGAGTCTCTAACTTTCAAAAAACAACCAAAAACACCCCTTGTCGTTAACATCTGTTATTTATACCGTTACTTTGACTATGGTTTACTTTTAAAAGACTTGCACCCCTCTAAAATTAAAGATGTTTAAATAAAAATAAAATAATTATTTAAACAAAAATGTAATGAAAACAAAATAAAATAAAATGGAAATTATCTGCAACTCTCTCATTGATTCGAAAATCACTACTAAACTTGGAAACACTTACTACCAACAATCTGACCTCTTAAAAAATAAAAGGTTGATAGATCTGGAATCGGCCATTGCCTCATGAATTAGAAATCTCATATCTTCGATAGAGGATAGAGATCGGAGGAGATCTTGGGCAGCTTCGTGGATGACATGTTTACTGGTTTGGCTAGGAGCTGTCATTGGGTTATTCTCTCAACAATTGATCTCTGATGCTTATATACTGAAGGCATATCCGTCATCTTCGGGTTCAAATTCTTGAAAATGAGTCATTTTTTGGGTTCAATATTGATAAAAAAAAAAATATAGAGACCTGTACAATTTTTTTGGGTTCTGTATTTTGATGAAAAATTGAAGAAGCATGGATTGTTTTTTTGTTTTGTTTTGATTTTTTTTTTCTTTGACCTGGATCGTTAATTGAGCATTAGTGAAGCCACGGTGTTTGTTTCTGAATAAACAAAGGTTTAGAAGAAGCATATGATTCTTCTCTGTTTCTATTTTGGGAAAAAACAAAAAAATAATGAAAATTTTACCGAAAAGGAAAAATCAAACTTGAAAATTGATATCTGTATCATGTAAACCATTTTTGTTTCTTATTAATTTTATATATTTAATAGATTTTTTCTTTATATAATTATATTTTAATCCTGCTTTTATTATAATTTAGTTTTAATTAAATTAAATTTCTTGAATATATTTTGGTATGCAATACACTTTTGTTTTTCTTTATTATTTGTATTACTTTTATTATAACTTATCTTCCTTTTAATATTATTTAACGTTTTAATTTTATCTAATTATAATAAGACGAACCCTTTGACAGTTAGTTGACTTAACATAAGTTTGATATAAAGGATTAAAATGGTACATTATAAAAAGTTAGGGACTGATTTGGATAGTTTTTAAAGGTCATAAACTAATTAGAATTTTAAAAAAGTCCCGGTACATGTTGGGTATTTTCCCATCTATTTAAAATAGAAGATGATTTACATATTACAAAACTCAACAAGGGAACAAAAAGAGGGAAAAAAAAACGACGATAATTCCTCTATCAGAAAAGGAAAATAAAAATAAAATAAAATAAAATAAGTAACGGTTGCGCGTTTTATTCCGTTTATTTTATTGATGCTGGGGATAAAATTAGCTAAATGATGACATTTAAAAAATATATTTTAAAAATATATTTTAAAAAAAAGTAAAAAATAACTTCCATTACCAATTATCAAAATAGAATAATAAAAAGGATTAATTATCTCGGTGACGATCAATTTATGCTATCAATATCAAAATAACCATAAGATGGAGAATTTGTTTTAAAATGACCATTTTTAACAAACAATATTACACTAATAGTCATTCCATCCAATGAATGATATTTTGGTAAATAAAGTGATGATATTAATTTATTTTAGATGTTTTTTTGGAAATCAATTTTTTTATTTTGTTTTTTGAAACAAATAATTATATATAGTGTGTGCGTATATATATATTGGTTTTCTTATCAGTGCATACTGATATAAGTTATATCAATGTGTTGCATGTGAACCATTGATTATGGAGAAGTTTTGACAAGTGCATACACTTTAAGTCAAAACATGTAAATTTAATGGTTCACATTTAACGTACTAACGAATTTATATCAGTGCGTACTGAATTGAAAATTTTCGTGTGTGTGTGTGTGTGTATATATATATATATATATATATGTGTGTGTGTGTGTGAGTAATGCTACTATGTCCAAATTTGGTGTCCAAATCTGGTGCCTAAATGATATGACAACACTCCAGTCCATTCATTTAAATTGGATTAGATTTGCATGAATTAAATTAATGAAGTAGATTGTTGCCACATCATTTGGGCATCATATTTAGACAACAAATTTGAGCAAAGTAACATTACTCATATATATATATATACATATATATATATATATATATATATATATATATACATATATATATATATGAGAGATATATTATACATATATACACACACTAAATATAATTATTTGTTTCAAAATATAAAAGAAAAAATTGATTTTCAAAAATATCTAAAATAAATTAATGTAATCTCCTTATTTACCAGAATGTCACTCATTGGATGGAAATGGATGAAATTATATGGAATAACTATTAATGTAACAGACTAACAGTGTTTATCAAAAATAACACTTTTGAAACCAATTCTCTGTGTGATGATCATTTTGATAATGATGACAAAAGTTGATGGTCATCGAGGTAATTATCCATAATTAAAATCTTGATTGTAAAAAGAATAATTAAAATCAAACAGAGTGAAATTGTCGAGAAAAAAAATCAAAAATCAAAAATCAAACAGAGAAAGAGTCGGTGATCCGCCATGGTCTTTTGTTCATCTTGGGTGCGTTTAGTACGCGGGACAGGACAAGACAGGACAGGACAACGTGGGACAGTTTGTTCTTGTTCCACGTTTGGCGCGTTCTTAGTATGGGACAAGACGGGACAAGGTGGGACAAAAATCACAAAAACTTGTCCCACCCAAGACCCTAGGACAACTTGTCCCATGACATGGGACAAGTGTCAAAAAGACCGATTTACCCTTTAAAATTTCAAACAATTATAATCATGTCCAATAAAATATAAATTATAAATTATAATTAGAATATTATATATTATAATATATATATATATATATATATATATTAATATGTATTATTTATATCTATATATATAATATATGTAATATAAATATATGTATATATATATATATAATTATATATAATATATTTATATGTATTATTAATATATTTATATATTATTATATATAATTTAAATATATATAATAATACATTATATATATTATATAAAATATATATTATATAATATATATATATAAATTAATATGTATTATTAATATATATATATATATATATATATATAATTAATATGTATTAAATGAACCAGGAAAGTAGGTTTCCAGGGTTCTGTCCATAGAAGAATTTTGTTCAGGCGTCTCTATAATCCCAATAGGAGTAATTAGAGACATGAAAGATTCGGCTGAAATTTCTGGTTGAATTTGGGTCGTCACCCCAATGTACTAAAGTGAGGATCTTACAAATCTTAACTTTTCTGAAAAAAAAAAATCTGTCATTTTTGTCAAAAACATCAGAAATGAATATTGAGTCTGTGTCAACAAGGATAAATTCGTAAAATATGTGTCTCATCGTAAAATATGGGACAAATTTGGACCAATTATTGACCTTCTTCCTCCTTCCGTAAAGGAAAGTTTTTCTTTATGGATTTCAAATGTTAACAGACCATATTCCAGGGATTTCTACCCAGACCTATTTTTATTTTTTGTCCAATTCAATCTCACATAGATACTCATGCTCGAGTATTCCATCCAAGAAAGAGTCATTGGCAATGTAAATGTTCCTTATTTTGGAAGACAAATTAAGATCAAATGGTGGAGTGGCATGAACCTTGCCAATCTAGGAAAATACAAAGTATCAAAATGGCTAGCAGACAATCCCACCTTTTGTTAACAAGAACCTCAAACCTCACCAACACCATCTCAAGTATTGACTGAAATAATAGAACCAGAACCCCCGGTTAGAACCATTAATGTTATCAGTAAAGACAAATTTGATTACCTCATGGCAGATTACCATTCTAACCAAAATCAAACCTTAAGAGAAAAATATGAAAAGAATTATTCAATTAATAAAAGAAAACAATTCCATGAAAGATGGATTAAAAGCATTGACGACTTTAATTCAAATATTTCATTTTTTGATTGGTATATTGATAAGAAAAATTATGAACAAACCTGTTTTGTTATTTACCGACAAAATCTCAGATCTTATAAGACTAAAAAAGGATTTGAAAAACAAGTTTATCCCCCTCCTAAAATTTTGAGATCAATATGCCCAATGATGATAATCCAACAGGAACCAACCTGACAAAATATACACCTTTCATCCTATTTGATGAACCAATGTCACAAACTACATCTTCATCCTCTCACCAAATTGGTTTAGTTATGAGACAAGGAAATTACACCAATTTCTTCCTTAACTCTATAGGAGAACAATTAGAAAAAATTGACCTTAATCTAACCCAGACAAACATCTCACCAATTAAAGAGGAAATACCTCCCCGAGTCTATATCCCTTACAATATGCCTTCCTCATCAAATAAAGGTAAAGATAAGGTCATAAAATCTGAATCTATCCTATTCCCAGACCATACTGGAATTGAAAAATGTTTTGACAATCTAATTGATGAAGCAGAACTCATAAGAACCATAGAAGAAAGACTAGGAAGAATCCCACATCCTAACATCCAAACAATTGATAAAAAGATTCCTTCAGATTCTTCTGAGGAAGAAAATGAGGTTCTTGATTATCAAGATTTCATACAAAAAATTACAACAAATGAGAAAACTGACAGTTATAATAAAACTAAATATTTTCAAAATACTAAACCTTATTATCCTAAACCTACTCCCCCATATTTACAATATGAAGAGACAGTCTCATATAGAGCATACACAGGTAATGCATGTTACCAATTTAATGTTGACGGATTATCAGAATACCAAATAATTACAGTATTAAGACAAATGCATACTATAGGATACATTTACATTAAAAAACAAAACATGTCACATGCTGATGCTGTTACCTCACTAACTACTGGTTTCGAGGGATAACTGTTTGGATGGTGGACACATACTCTAAGTCATCCAGCTAAACAATCAATAATAGGACATACCAAGACAGTTACCACGACTACTCCTACACAATCTAGTGACCCAACTGCTTTTGAATCAACATCAACACAAACCCAGACCACCACTACCACATCTGAACCAGATGGTATTGATGTTCTGTGTTATACTATCCTAATGCACTTTGTAGGAAACCCAATTATAAACCACGGGAAAGAATTCTCAATCATCCTCCTCCTATAATACTGAACCAGAAACCCAACCTTGCTTCTATAAGGAAATTAATGCTCTTGACAAATATGACTATTCTCTTATGATTGGTATGATATATAGTATTGAAGACCCTATACAGAAAGCCCAATACATCAGACAATTGCAAAAGAGAATCACAGACCAATCATCACCTAGTAATGACAATAGACCATTAAACGAAGCAAAACCTTTCAAAAATGCCCCTTCTGAAACACCAGATTTTGAACAAAATGTTTTAAGAAAATTTCATAGCAAATCTAGAAAAGTTACCATTCATGACTTACAAAAAGAAATCCTTAACATTAAAGAAGAAATAAAAATCCTAAAAATCCAAGTACAAGAATTACAAGTAACAGATGCTCTTAATAAACAATTTACGAAAGTATCCCACAAAAAACAAGTTGATGACTTCAATAGTTATGATGAATCTGACAAAGAACTAGAAACTGAAAAAAGTAACCAACCAAACCCTTTAAGCATAGACCAAATCAATTCCATACAGGAAGTTAGGATACAAAAATGGTATGTTGAGATTGATATTAGAATTGCCTCTAATTATAATATTCGTGCTACTGAACTTATTGACACACGAGCAGACTTAAATTGTATTGTAGAATCTCTAGTCCCTACAAAATATCTTAAAGTCACTACTGAATCTTTGTATGGTGCTAACAAAATCAGACTTGACATTAATTACAAACTCACTAACGCGAAAGTTTGCAATAGTGGAGTCTGCTATAATATTGACTTTATTGTAGTAAAAACCCTTTCCCAAAATGTTATTTTAGGTTTACCTTTCCTATATTTAATATCCTCATTCAAAGTAATTGATGAAGGTCTGGTAACCGAATATTTGGGTAAGGAAATCCTATTCCCTTTACTTTTCCTTGTCCTTGTTAAAGACCTTAACACTTTAAGGAATGACAATATTCACCATGAGCCTGTTGACAATTGTATTGCCACCTTGACCAGAAAACAAAATCAAATAACATTTCGAAAAGATGATTTAAATTTCCAGAGACAAGATGAAAAAATCAAAGAACCAGCCATCCAAGAGAAAATAGCAGTTTTTAAAGAAAAATTAGAAAATAAGGTCTGTTCCAATATTCCAAATGTCTTTTGGGACAGAAAAAGACATATCGTAACTTTACCATACACCAAATACTTTAGTGAAAATGGGATCCCTACTAAAATCAGACCAATTCAAATGTCCTCCAGTCTAATGGAATATTGCAAAAAAGAAATACAAGATCTAATTGACAAAAAATTGATTAGGAAATCTAAATCTCCTTGGAGTTGCCCTGCTTTCTACGTTCAAAAGAATGCAGAAATAGAAAGGGGAGTTCCTAAACTAGTTATTAATTATAAATCTTTAAATGATACTCTATTATGGATTAGATACCCTATTCCAAATAAATCTGACTTATTAAAAAGACTTTATGATGTTATTATCTTTTCAAAATTTGATATGAAATCAGAATTTTGACAAATCCAAATTGCTGAAACAGATAGATACAAAACTGCATTTACTGTCCTATTTGGACAATATGAATGGAATGTAATGCCTTTCAGTTTGAAAAATGCTCCTAGTGAATTTCAATGCATTATGAATAATATTTTTAATCCTTATTCTGAATTCTCTATTGTTTATATTGATGACGTATTAATATTTTCAAAGAACATTGACCAGCATTGGAAACATTTAGAAATCTTCTATAAAACTATTAAACATCATGGATTAGTCATATCTGCTCCTAAAATCAACATTTTCCAAACCAACATTAGGTTTCTAGGACACAATATTAAAAGAGGAACCATTATTCCTATTCATAGGAGCCTAGAATTTGCTGACAAATTTCCAGATGAAATAAAACACAAAAAATAATTGTAAAGATTTTTGGGATGCCTAAATTACATTTCAAATTTTTATAAAGAGCTTAGTATCATATGTAAACCACTTTTTCAAAGATTAAAAACAAATCCACCTCCATGGACTGATGAACATACTAAAGTAGTATTACATATAAAAAATTATGTTAAAAGACTTCCATGTTTAACCATTTGCCGCCCTGATGCCCCAAAAACTGTAGAAACTGATGCTTTAGATATTGGTTACGGTGGTATACTAAAACAAAAGATAAATGGACAATAAATACTAGTTAGATATGTTTCTGGATCGTGGAATGAGACACAGAAAAAATATTCAACTGTGAAAAAAGAAATATTATCTATTGTTTTGACTATTCAAAAATTACAAGATGATTTAATAAATCAAAAATTTTTATTAAGAGTTGACTGCCAGTCAGCTTAGTTTATTTTGAAAAAGATGTGAAAAACCTTGCCTCAAAACAGATTTTTGCTAGATGGCAAGCACTTTTATCAACTTTTGACTTTGAAATAGAATATATCAAGGGATCAGAAAATAGCCTCCCAGATTTTCTGACCAGAGAATTTTTACAGGGAGAAAAATGACAAGTACCAACAAAGGTAGTGGTGGTGGCCATAACCCTGGTGGTAGGGGCTCCACTAGATCCGACTTATCAAAAAATGACTTATCGACTTATCATTCCTCCCCTAGAGGAAGCCATAAAGACAAATATGTAATTTCTCTCATATCACAACCAAGATCTCCATATCAACTCCCTATCCAATTTCCACCATTACCCCCTGCTGGGCCTTCATCTAGCCGAAGCCCAAGTCAAAGCCCAATTCACACGATAAACACTTTCTCACCATTGGCTATAGACAGTACCCCATTTAAAACAGTACTATCATCAAGCATAAAGCCCACACTCAAACAAACGGGATAAAAATCCAAGCCCAACATGACAAAGCCCAAATACAAGCCCAAGCATCCTCCCTTCCTAAAATCAATCACCCCACTTATGCATACATCAATAAACCTTTCTTTGATAGGTTTTTTGCTATGGAAGACCAATTCTTTCACGACTACTACTTCAAGGAACCTAAAAAATTGGCGGATGATATCATCAACCCCCTTTTTGGAAGGATCCCAGAAGATATGACAAAAAGACACATATTTTACGAATTTATCCTTGTTGACACAGACTCAATATTCATTTCTGATGTTTTTGACAAAAATGACAAAGAAAAACTTATTTTCAGAAAAGTTAAGATTTGTAAAATCCTCACTTTAGAACATTGGGGTGGCGACCCAAATTCAACCAGAAATTTCAGCCGAATCTTTCATGTCTCTAATTACTCCTATTGGGATTATAGAGACGCCTGGACAAAATTCTTCTATGGACAGAACCCTGGAAACTCACTTTCCTGGTTCATTTATTTCGACAAAAATTTCCTCATCAATCTACCATTCTGGTTTCTCGAATGGTGGGACAAATTTGGACCAATTATTGACCTTCTTCCTCCTCCCCGTAAAGGAAAGTTTTTCTTTATGGATTTCAAATGTTAACAGACCAGATTCTTGGGATTTCTACCCAGACCTATTTTTATTTTTTGTCCAATTCAATCTCACATGGATACTCATGCTCGAGTATTCCATCCAAGAAAGAGTCATTGGCAATGTAAATGTTCCTTGTTTTGGAAGACAAATTAAGATCAAATGGTGGAGTGGCATGAACCTTGCCAATCTAGGAAAATACAAAGTATCAAAATGGCTAGCAGACAATCTCACCTTTTGTGTTAAAACAAAAGACCAGTCAAGCTTCTTAATGGCAAAATCACAAAATCAGGCAAGAATTGCAGCAGCTTCCTCTCCAGATGAATTGATGAAGATTGCTGAAGAAATGAGAAACACAATGGCAAATATGTCCCAAGCAGGATCAGACAACAGCAACGACAGTGGTGGGCCGAATGGGGACCCATTTGACATTAATGATCCTTCATCCTACTTTGGCCATGACCCATAAAGTAGCCTAATACGACAAAAGCTCAGTCAGCAGACAATGAGATATTATAAGACAATGACAGGTTATCAACAGACAAGGAATTTTATCTCTTCCCATAACCTGACAATCATCATGGCAGACAGGAATCTTATCTTCTTTCCAGCTATACTCTATTATTGATCACAACCATGGATTACCGACACAGAACCATAATTTTTTTATGTAACCTCGGTTACATATCTCTATATATATGTTTGATCATTTCATTTTATGAACAAGTTCAGTTTTACTATCATCTTTCAATCTTTAAAGAAAGCTCTGCATAGCTTCACTATTCCCCTTCTTCTCTTTTGTAAATTTCTTGAGTTTATAAATAAAGAGTGACTTATTTCTATAAGAACTTCATTGATGTCAGACCAGTGTTCTGTATACTCTGTAAGACACTATTTCTCTATCTCTTTTATGATCTATTGATATTATCTGGTCTAAGTATATAGGCTGGAAATCAGGACCTTTCCATATCAACTCTGCTTATTACAACTTTTTTGAGGAATAACTCGGGTAGAACAATTGCCACGTACTTGCTAGGACCATTGTTATTTTTATAATACTATATTGCTGTATATTTGAACAATTGCCTATCTTATTATCTCTCTGTTTTCCTATATGTTTTTTGTTGTACTGTATTTTATCCTTTGGTTTCTATTATATATCTTCGTGTTCCGTTTTGTAGTTCCAGACCCGGGATCGAACCCGACGATGTTAATAGTAGCACTGGACAATCTGTGGCCAATTTTGAGACAAACTGGGACAACAAAGATTTAGTTAATTGGCAGTTGCCTAATATCCAACAAAATAGTATTTATAAAAAGAAACTTTTGGATTTTAGAACGTTGTTGGGACAAAAGACTAAAGAGATAAATGTTAAACTCCAAAAAAATACTTTTTCGACAAATCTTTTAAATAAGAACAGTTTGACTCATTATAACAAAATTGGTTTCAATGATTTACACATTGGCAGTGTCCAAGTTGGTGTGAAACTACTTTCAAAAATTGGTTTAAGCAATTCTCTTTTAATTGTTTTAAGAGACAAAAGAATTACTGACTACAAGGAGTCTATCCTTGGTATGGCAGAAACAACTTTGACTTATGGACCAATTTATTTTCAAGTATATCCTAATTTCACTATTGTATTAAATACTGATGAGCATAAAGAAAAATGTTTAGTCATTGACATTCAGACTCATAATTATAAGTTTTTGGAAAAATCTAGTCCGTATAAACTTGTGTATAGAGTCCACTATAGAGTAATCACTTCAGGACTTATACCTAGTTATATACCACCAACTGTTCCAGCTGGCCAGACCATATGCTTTAATGCAACACCATCTGTAAATGTGCTTGTTCATGTTCCTGTCAAGTGGAAAATATTAAATTCCCTGATGATTGGATAAAGGAAAAAGTTGACCAACCTCTCTATAAACCACCAATGAGAAACTTACACGATTGTGTAACTGAACAAGATGGAACAATAAGAATATCCTTCAGAAGAAGTTTGTCCATAAAAGATAGTGATAGTGACCATTCTAGATCCTTAAATGATTTTCAATCTGCTAGAAACTCTCTTTCTAGCTTATCTAGACAAAATATTGCCAGGCAAATTCCCTCCTTAACTCCTAGACAAGCTTCCAAACAACATATGTTCACTACCCCGGACTATAGTCCAGATGATGAATCTAGTGAACCTATCAACCTAGTACCTAGAAGAAGAAGACCTAAACCTCTTACACATGTGACACATGTCTTAAAACCCCCGGAGCAGGTAGCTCAACCAATTCATTCTTACGACCAAGAAACTCAAACCTCACCAACACTATCTCAAGTATTGACTGGAATATTAGAACCAGAACCCCCGGTTAGAACCATTAATGTTATCAGTAAAGAAAAATTTGATTACCTCAAGGCAGATTACCATTCTAACCAAAATCAAACCTTAAGAGATAAATATGAAAAGAATTATTCAATTAATAAAAGAAAACAATTCCATGAAAGATGGATTAAAAGCCTTGAAAACTTTAATTTAAATATTTCATTTTTTGATTGGTATATTGATAGGAAAAATTATGAACAAACCTGTTCTGTTATTAACCGACAAAATCTCAGATCTTATAAGACTAAAAAAGGAATTGAAAAACAAGTACATCCCCCTCATAGAGATTTTGAGATCAATATGCCCAATGATGATAATCCAACAGGAACCAACCTGACAAAATGTACCCCTTTCATCCTATTTGATGAACCAATGTCACAAACTACATCTTCATCCTCTCACCAAATTGGTTTAGTTATGAGACAAGGAAATTACACCAACCTTAACTCTATAGAAGAACAATTAGAAAAAATTGACCTTAATCTAACCCAGACAAACATCTCACAAACTAAGGAGGAAATACCTCCCCAAGTCTATGTCCCTTACAATATGCCTTCCTCATCTAATAAATGTAAAGATAAGGTTATAAAATCTGAACCTATCCTATTCCCAGACCTTACAGGAATTGAAAAATGTTTTGACAATCTAATTGATGAAGCAGAACTCATAAGAACCCTAGAAGAAAGACTAGGAAGAATCCCACATCCTAACATCCAAACAATTGATAAAAAGATTCCTTCAGATTCTTCTGAGGAAGAAAATGAGGTTATTGATTATCAAGATTTCATACAAAGAATTACAACAAATGAGAAAACTGACAGTTATAATAAAACTAAATAATTTCAAAATACTAAACCTTATTATCCTAAACCTACTCCCCCATATTTACAATATGAAGAGACAGTCCCATATAGAGCATACACAGGTAATGCATGTTACCAATTTAATGTTGACGGATTATCAGAATACCAAATAATTACAGTATTAAGACAAATGCATACTATAGGATACATTTACATTAAAAAACAAAACATGTCACATGCTGATGCTGTTACCTCACTAACTACTGGTTTTGAGGGACAACTGTTTGGATGGTGGAGACATACTCTAAGTCATCCAGCTAAACAATCAATAATAGGACATACCAAGACAGTTACCACGACTACTCCTACACAATCCAGTGACCCAACTGCTTTAGAATCAACATCAACACAAACCCAGACCACCACTACCATATCTGAACCAGATGATATTGATGTTCTGTGTTATACTATCCTAATGCACTTTGTAGGAAACCCAAATATAAACCAAGGGAAAGAATTCTCCAAGATCCAAAACTTAAAATGCAAAAAGCTAAATGATTTTAAGTGGTACAAAGACATCTTCCTAACAAGAGTTTTTCAAAGACCTGACAATGCAAACTCATATTGGAAAGAAAAGTTTATTTCAGGACTACCGAAACTATTTTCTACTAAAGTAAGAGATGTAATGGTTAGACAAATGGGCTGGTCCGATTGGTCCCAAATAGATTTAAATACTTGAACTTATGGTGAGATCATAGCATCCATAAATATTGTAGCCATGCAACTCTGCAACGATCTTAGACTTAAAAGCCAACTTAAAAAACAAAAATTAACAACTAGGAATGAACTAGGCTCATGAAGCGAACAGTTTGGATTTGACAAATTACCTTCTAGTAAAAAGAAGAAAAGACCTTATATAAATTATAACTGGGTAAAGAGATACAAATATAGGGTTGATAAAGATCATAAACCTGACAAGAAAGGAAATATAATCTGGTCTCCTAAAAAGAAATCATGGTCCCCTAAAAAATCAAAAAGAAATTACAAAAATTACAAAAGTTCCTATAAAAAATCCAACAAATGTTTTAAGTGTGGTAAAGAAGGACACTATGCTAATAAATGTCCTGAACAAAAGAAAAAGATAAATAGGCTAGATCTAGATGACCAAACCAAGGAAAAAATTATACAAGCCCTATACACTGATTCAAAAACAACTAGTTCATGTACCTCATCCTCCTCAGACAATGAAATCCTTATAATAAGTGAGTTTCGTGGGTTCTGTCCATAGAAGAATTTTGTCCATACATCTCTATAATCCCAATAGGAGTAATTAGAGACATGAAAGATTCAGCTGAAATTTCTGGTTGAATTTGGGTCGCCACCCCAATGTTCTGAAGTGAGGATCTTACAAATCTTAACTTTTCTGAAAATAAGTTTTTCTTTGTCATTTTTGTCAAAAACATCAGAAATCAATATTGAGTCTATGTCAACAAGGATAAATTCGTAAAATATGTGTCTTTTTGTCATATCTTCTTGGATCCTTCAAAAAGGGGGTTGATAATATCATCCGCCAATTTTTTATTTTCCTTGAAGTAGTAGTCATGCAAGAATTGGTCTTCCATAGCAAAAAACCTATCAAAGAAAGGTTTATTGATGTATGCATAAGTGGGGTGATTGATTTTAGGAAGGGCGGATGCTTGGGCTTGTATTTGGGCTTTGTCATGTTGGGCTTTGATTTTATCCTATTTGTTTGAGTGTGGGCTTATGCTTGATGATAGTACTGTTTTAAATGGGGTACTGTTTTAAATGGGGTACTGTCTATAGCCAATGGTGAGAAAGTGTTTGTCGTGTGAATTGGGCTTTGACTTGGGCTTCGGCTAGATGAAGGCCCAGCAGGGGGTAATGGTGGAAATTGGATAGAGAGTTGATATGGAGATCTTGGTTGTGATATGAGAGAAATTGCATATTTTTCTTTATGGCTCCCTCAAGGAGAGGAATGATAAGTCGATAAGTCATTTTTTGATAAGTCGGATCTAGTGGAGCCTCTACCACCAGGGTTACGGCCACCACCACGACCTCTGTTGATACTTGTCATTTTTCTCTCTGTAAAAATTCTCTGGTCAGAAAATCTGGGAGGCTATTTTCTGATCCCTTGATATATTCTATTTCAAAGTCAAAAGCTGATAAAAGTGTTTCTCATCTAGCAAAAATCTGTTTTGAGGCAAGGTTTTTCACATCTTTTTTCAAAATAAACTAAGCTGACTAGCAGTCAACTCTTAATAAAAAAAATTGATTTATTAAATCATCTTGCAATTTTTGAATAGTCAAAACAATAGATAATATTTTTTTTTCACAGTTGAATATTTTTTCTGTGTCTTATTCCACGATCCAGAAACATATCTAACTAGTCTTTCTTGTCCATTTATTTTTTGTTTTAGTATACCACCGTAACCAATATCTGAAGCATCAGTTTCTATAGTTTTTGGGGCATCAGGGTGGCAAATGGTTAAACATGGAAGTCTTTTAATATAATTTTTTATATGTAATACTGTTTTAGTATGTTCATCAGTCCATGAAGGTGGATTTGTTTTTAATCTTTGAAAAAGTGGTTTACATATGACACTAAGCTCTATATAAAAATTTGAAATGTAATTTAGGCATCCCAAAAATCTTTGCAATTGTTTTTTGTCTTTTATTTCATCTGAAAATTTATCAGCAAATTCTAGGTTCCTATGAATAGGAATAATGGTTACTCTTTTAATATTGTGTCCTAGAAACCTAATGTTGGTTTGGAAAAGGTTGATTTTAGGAGCAGATATGACTAGTCCATGATGTTTAACAGTTTTATAGAAGATTTCTAAATGTTTCCAATGCTGGTCAATGTTCTTTGAAAATATTAATACGTCATCAATATAAAAAATAGAGAATTCAGAATAAGGATTAAAAATATTATTCATAATGCATTGAAATTCACTATAAGCATCTTTCAAACCGAAAGGCATTACATTCCATTCATATTGTCCAAATGGGACAGTAAATGCAGTTTTGTATCTGTCTGTTTCAGTAATTTGGATTTGTCAAAATCCTGATTTCATATCAAATTTTGAAAAGATAATAGCATCATAAAGTCTTTTTAATAAGTCATATTTATTTGGAATAGGGTATCTAATCTATAATAGAGCATCATTTAAAGATTTATAATTAATAACTAGTCTAGGAACTCCCCTTTCTATTTCTGCATTCTTTTGGACGTAGAAAGCAGGGCAACTCCAATGAGATTTAGATTTCCTAATCAATTTTTTGTCAATTAAATCTTGTATTTCTTTTTTGCAATATTCCATTAGACTGGAGGACATTTGAATTGGTCTGGCTTTAGTAGGGATCCCATTTTCACTAAAGTCTTTGGTGCATGGTAAAGTTACGATATGTCTTTTTCTGTCCCAAAAGGCATTTGGAATATTGGAACAGACCTCTTTTTCTAATTTTTCTTTAAAAACTGCTATTTTCTCTTGGATGGCTGGTTCTTTGATTTTTTTATCTTGTCTCTGGAAATTTAAATCATCTTTTAGAAATGTTAATTGATTTTGTTTTCTGGTCAAGGTGGCAATACAATTGTCAACAGGCTCATGGTAAATATTGTCATTCCTTAAAGTGTTAAGGTCTTTAACAAGGACAGGGAAAAGGAAAGGGAATAGGATTTCCTTATCCAAATATTCGGTTACCAGACCTTCAACAATTACTTTGAATGGGGATATTAAATATAGGAAAGGTAAACCTAAAATAACATTTTGGGAAAGGGTTTTTACTACAATAAAGTCGTTATTATAGCAGACTCCACTATTGCAAACTTTCACGTTAGTGAGTTTGTAATTAATGTCAAGTCTGATTTTGTTAGCACCATACAAAGATTCAGTAGTGGCTTCAAGATATTTTGTAGGGACTAGAGATTCTACAATACAATTTATGTCTGCTCATGTGTCAATAAGTGCAGTAGCACGAATATTATAATTAGAGGCAATTCTAATATCAATCTCAACATACCATTTTTGTATCCTAACTTCCTGTATGGAATTTATTTGGTCTATGCTTAAAGGGTTTGGTTGGTTACTTTTTTCAGTTTCTAGTTCTTTGTCAGATTCATCAGAACTATTGAAGTCAGCAACTTGTTTTTTGTGGGATACTTTCGTAAATTGTTTATTAAGAGCATCTGTTACTTGTAATTCTTGTACTTGGATTTTTAGGATTTTTATTTCTTCTTTAATGTTAAGGATTTCTTTTTGTAAGTCATGAATGGTAACTTTTCTAGATTTGCTATGAAATTTTCCTAAAACTTTTTGTTCAAAATCTGGTGTTTTAAAAGGGGCATTTTTGAAAGGTTTTGCTTCGTTTAATGGTCTATTGTCATTACTAGGTGATGGTCGGTTTGTGATTCTCTTTTGCAATTGTCTGATGTATTGGGCTTTCTGTATAGGGTCTTCAATATTTTCTATCATACCAATCATAAGAGAATAGTCATATTTGTCAAGAACATTAATTTCCTTACAGAAGCAAGGTTGGGTTTCTTGTTCATTATTATAGGAGGAGGATGATGTTTCTGAATCTGAAGAGGATTCATTTATTATAAGGGTTTCATTGTCTGAGGAGGATGAGATACAGGAACTAGTTGTTTTTGAATCGGTGTATAGGGCTTGTATAATTTTTTCCTTGGTTTGGTCATCTAGATCTAGGCTATTTATCTTTTTCTTTTGTTCAGGACATTTATTAGCATAGTGTCCTTCTTTAACACACTTAAAACATTTGTTGGAATTTTTATAGGAACTTTTGTAATTTTTGTAATTTCTTTTTGATTTTTTAGGGGACCATGATTTCTTTTTAGGAGACCAGATTATATTTCCTTTCTTGTCAGGTTTATGATCTTTATCAACCCTATATTTGTATCTCTTTGCCCAGTTATAATTTATATAAGGTCTTTTCTTCTTTTTACTAGAAGGTAATTTGTCAAATCCAAACTGTTCGCTCCATGAGCCTAGTTCTTTCCTAGTTGTTAATTTTTGTTTTTTAAGTTGGCTTTTAAGTCTAAGATCGTTGCAGAGTTGCATGGCTACAATATTTATGGATGCTATGATCTCACCATAAGTCCAAGTATTTAAATCTATTTGGGACCAATCGGACCAGCCCATTTGTCTAACCATTTCATCTCTTACTTTAGTAGAAAATAGTTTCGGTAGTCCTGAAATAAACTTTTCTTTCCAATATGAGTTTGCATTGTCAGGTCTTTGAAAAACTCTTGTTAGGAAGATGTCTTTGTACCACTTAAAATCATTTAGCTTTTTGCATTTTAAGTTTTGGATCTTGGAGAATTCTTTCCCTTGGTTTATATTTGGGTTTCCTACAAAGTGCATTAGGATAGTATAACACATAACATCAATACCATCTGGTTTAGATATGGTAGTGGTGGTCTGGGTTTGTGTTGATGTTGATTCTAAAGCAGTTGGGTCACTGGATTGTGTAGGAGTAGTCGTGGTAACTGTCTTGGTATGTCCTATTATTGATTGTTTAGCTGGATGACTTAGAGTATGTGTCCACCATCCAAACAGTTGTCCCTCAAAACCAGTAGTTAGTGAGGTAACATCATTAGCATGTGACATGTTTTGTTTTTTAATGTAAATGTATCCTATAGTATGCATTTGTCTTAATACTGTAATTATTTGGTATTCTGATAATCCGTCAACATTAAATTGGTAACATGCATTACCAATGTATGCTCTATATGGGACTGTCTCTTCATATTGTAAATATGGGGGGGGTAGGTTTAGGATAATAAGGTTTAGTATTTTGAAAATATTTAGTTTTATTATAACTGTCAGTTTTCTCATTTGTTGTAATTCTTTGTATGAAATCTTGATAATCAATAACCTCATTTTCTTCCTCAGAAGAATCTGAAGGAATCTTTTTATCAATTGTTTGGATGTTAGGATGTGGGATTCTTCCTAGTCTTTCTTCTAGGGTTCTTATGAGTTCTGCTTAATCAATTAGATTGTCAAAACATTTTTCAATTCCAGTATGGTCTGGGAATAGGATAGGTTCAGATTTTATGACTTTATCTTTACCTTTATTTGATGAGGAAGGCATATTGTAAGGGACATAGACTCGGGGAGGTATTTCCTCTTTAGTTGGTGAGATGTTTGTCTGGGTTAGATTAAGGTCAATTTTTTCTAATTGTTCTCCTATAGAGTTAAGGAAGAAATTGGTGTAATTTCCTTGTCTCATAACTAAACCAATTTGGTGAGAGGATGAAGATGTAGTTTGTGACATTGGTTCATCAAATAGGATGAAAGGTGTACATTTTGGCAGGTTGGTTCCTGTTGGATTATCATCATTGGGCATATTGATCTCTAAATCCCTAGGAGGGGATGTACTTGTTTTTCAATTCCTTTTTTAGTCTTATAAGATCTGAGATTTTGTCGGTTAATAACAGAACAGTTTTGTTCATAATTTTTCCCATCAATATACCAATCAAAAAATGAATATTTAAATTAAAGTCTTCAAGGCTTTTAATCCATCTTTCATGGAATTGTTTTCTTTTATTAATTGAATAATTCTTTTCATATTTTTCTCTTAAGGTTTGATTTTGGTTAGAATGGTAGTCTGCCAAGAGGTAATCAAATTTGTCTTTACTGATAACATTAATGGTTCTAACCGGGGGTTCTGGTTCTAATATTTCAGTCAATACTTGAGATGGTGTTGGTGAGGTTGAGGTTCTTGGTCATAAGAATGAATTGGTTGAGCTACCTGCTCCGGGGTTTTTAAGACATGTGTCACATGTGTAAGAGGTTTAGGTCTTCTTCTTCTAGGTACTAGGTTGACAGGTTCACTAGATTCATCATCTGGACTATAGTCCGGGGTAGTGAACATAGGTTGTTTGGAAGCTTGTCTGGGAGTTAAGGAGGGAATTTGTCTGGCAATATTTTGTCTAGATAAGCTAGAAAGAGAGTTTCTAGCAGATTGAAAATCATTTAAGGATCTAGAATGGTCAATATCACTATCTTTTATAGACAAACTTCTTCTGAAGGATATTCTTAATGTTCCATCTTGTTCAGTTACACAATCGTGTAAGTTTCTCATTGGTGGTTTATTGGAAGGTTGGTCAACTTTTTCCTTTATCCAATCATCAGGGAATTTAATATTTTCCCACCTGACAGGAACATGAACAAGCACATTTACAGATGGTGATGCATTAAAGCATATGGTCAGACTCATAATTATAAGTTTTTGGTAAAATCTAGTCCGTATAAACTTGTGTATAGAGTCCACTATAGAGTATTAACTTCAGGACTTATACCTAGATGTACATATATATACTATTTTAATATATATATATATATATATATATATATATATATATATTATGTAAAATATATATGTAATATAAATATAATATATATATATATTATATAATATATTCTATATTAAATATTATAATATATATAAATATTATATTATATATTAATATATATATATATATATAATATTATTGTCTATGTTGTTATATATATAAGAAGGGTATTTTGGTCATTTAAATCTCTTATTCAGTCATATCTTAGTCATACCAAACACATAACGGTACAGTTTATAGTTTTGTTCAGATCTTTTAAACACAACATAGAACAATATGTTCTGTCATATCCTATCCAATTTAGTCTAACTTTATCTTATCTCATCTTTGTACCAAACGCACCCCTTAAGTATCAATGACTTTCGTCCTTGAGGCAACAAAGATGAAAATCTTCATTGGTATCAACGGTTGGTTGTACCATGCATCTTCCCTTATAATTTTGCCACGTGTGATCTTATTTTATTTTATTTTATTTTCCACTTTATTCGTTTTTTTATAGCTAAAACTTTGGTATTCATCTATTTTTTATTGATTAATGTTACTTTATCTAAATTTGGTGTCCAAATCTGATGTTCAAATGATATAACAATACTTTAGTTCATTCATTTAAATTGGATTATATTTGTATGTTTTAAATAAATGGACCGAAGTGTTTCCCCATCATTTGAGTACCGGATTTGGACACTAAATTTAGATAAAGTAATATTATTTTTCCATATTATATATACTTTACTTATTTCTTTATATATATACTTTACTTATTTTTCAAAATTCTAATATTCAATTTCTAAAATAGAAAAATTTTCTAATGTGTTCAGCCCATATATTCATCCGCTCCACTTAAATTTTGTAACATATCATAATAACTACTCATATTAGACCATCTCCAATGTTATTCATAATGTCAAATTTGACATTTAAAAAAACAATCAAATACTGTATCTGGTACAACAAATTAGTATTGTGCTCCAATGTACAATGCTAAAAGTTAAACTAAAATACTATATTTTATTCATTAAACTTATAAAAGTTAATTAATATCATTAATACATTAATGGATAACCATTGGATTTCTTAAAAATTGTTGCTGATGAAATAAATTAGATTGAAATAATATTAATGTACATTAAATGTAAATAATTTAAAATATTTAAAATATATAAATAATGGTATTTTTATAATTTAAAAATTGACATTTATTGTTGTAATAAATTTGACATATATTGTATGTTAAATTTAAAAAATAAGGACAATATTCTATATATAATTTCTGTAAATTTGTATTTATTTGTATTGTGCTTCTTTTCCTGACCACGATTGAATTGCATATTTGTATTTATTTGCTCATGGTTAGAGTGATAGAGAGAACATCTTCGTTGTATTGTTGAGTATCTGGATAGTGTACTTTATTATTGAAGATAGGACATGTGGCTACCAGATGTGTCATATAGATTTTTTTTTTTTTGTTATGTGTTTTATATTCAGAAACTAGATTCACCACTCATCGGTACATTTAATGTATCGAAGATTTTCTCAGAGTTATAGGGTCATCTTCACTCTATCATCCGGACGGCATTAAGATGTTCTACCAATCACTCAAAATCAAATTTAGTAGAATCCTAACCGCAAAAGAGAAAAAGATATATAAATAAATAAAAGTGAAAGAAACAAAAAAAAAAAAAAAACAAAGCAAAAGAACAAGCAACGCATATTATAACATGAAAGGCAGAGAAACCGATGGAATTTTAACTTTATGGGGAAGGCAACGTCGTCCTCTTCAACTACAACTACGACTCCAATTGCTCTGTTTTTCCAATCAAAACTCCTCTGTTTCTCTCTGCTCTACCTCTTAACATCTCTGTTTCTGGCTCTCTACCACTATCTCTCTCCCACACAATGTCTCTTTAGATCCTCACCATTTGATCATCCACTCCAGACCCCTCTATTTACCTACCCTTCCTCGTATGGAGAGCACAAGTATGCTCTCACCACCCACCGTTCCTTTTGCAACTCCTCTATCTTCTTCTCAGGTTTGAATTATTGTAAATGTGGTTTTCATGCAATGTTATGCCTTGATCATGATTTGTTTTGGTTTTTGTGATCAGATTACAGAAGGGTATTCAAGGAAATCCAAGAATTGTGTAGGAATTCCTTGGTATCTACGACGGTTTTAAGGTATATGCAGGGGAAGAATTCTGGTAGTTTTGGTGCAAATTTCAGTACCCAGAAGAGAATTTCTTATTTTGATCATTTGAATGACAATGTGGAGGTCCCTTGTGGATTCTTTAAGGAGTTTCCAATCGCTACTTTTGGTTAGTATTTTTTTTATTATTATATATATACCACTTACGATGGCGGTCACTCGAACCTGAAACATTATCAGACTGGGCTGAATTTTTCTCTTTTGACTGAATTCTCGTATTGAATATAAAGAAGAATATAGATGATCACTTTACAAATATTTTAATTTCAAACTGTTGGTGAAATGTCAAGTTTCATATATATCGATCAATTAGTATAATATGTTTCTTTTATGTTATTAATTGCATGTATTTCAGATCGAATTGCAACGGAAAATTGTAGTGGAGTAGTTGTAGTCTCAGCTATCTTCAATAACCACGACAAAATCCGGCAACCAAGAGGCCTTGGATCCAAAACTCTAGACACTGTATGTTTCTTCATGTTTGTAGATGAAGCAACCCTCAAAGGACTAGATTATCACCAGTTAATTTCAACAAAATCGAATGAAAATAGAATAGGTGCATGGAGACTTGTTAAAGTTTCGAGCAATGAATTATACGAGAACCCGGCTATGAATGGAGTGATACCTAAATACTTAGTTCATAGACTGTTTCCCAACTCGAAATTCAGCGTTTGGATAGACGCGAAGCTGCAGTTAACAGCCGATCCATTGTTATTGATTCATTCACTCGTTGTGTCGGAGAACGTTGACATGGCGATATCACGACATCCATTTTTCATTCACACCTTGGAAGAAGCTATTGCAACTGCAAGATGGAAGAAATGGTGGGATGTTGATTCCTTGCAGACACAAATGGAGACATATTGTGAGAATGGGTTGCAGCCATGGACTTCCAATAAGCTACCCTATCCTTCAGGTAACCTATTTTTTACTTCAACTGTTGTTTGTCATTTCAAAAAAAAATTCCATACCGTTTCAAGGCATATTTCAAATTAAAAAATTTCAGGGGTAGGATTTTTCAGTACAGAATCCTCGATTGTTACCGGTGCTAATTTAATAGGTATTGGAGGTAAATAGATACCGGTATTCATCCGATAAATACTAGTAGCAATGAGGATTCTGTACGGAAAATCCCACCAAAAAGTTACTATATTTGGAACAATCTCTTACACTTGAAAAATTAACGACTAGCACTTTATATAATGCAAATGTTTGAATTCTGATATTATTTACCAATCGAAGATAGAAAGAGATGATTAGTTTTTTTTTTTCCAAGTAGGTGTTGGCAAAACCAAGCCAGTTGTTATGATTCGATTCCAATAGTGGGTTAGTGGCTTTTATTATATATTGTGATGGTACTTGTATAGTATTTTAATAAATAGTTTTGAAAACTCATCAATAAGGCTCCAAGTGTTTTTTTCATTGCCAATAAATTGAAAGCACTAGTGTATATAAATTAGGTACAAATTTTGTTCTTGAAGTGGTTTATTAAAAACTTCTTAGGATCATCATTGCAATGATCATGTTTAATTAGCTGTATTTCATGTACATGTTTTAGAAATTCACAAGGTTAATGAATATTTATGATATATTGTGTTGAGAGACTTTTTGAAAATGGGGTGCGTACCCCATTGATGTGGTTGAAACAAGCCAATGATCAATGATGCCTGCCTGCTTGCTATTGAAGTTTATTCCAAGTGCTTTTAAACCAATTAGTGAAATAATTGTACTTATATAAAGCAACTAATTATTAAGTGCAAATTAAGTTACTACAAACTTTGTTTTTTTAATGAATTTATAATGTTAAAAGAGTCAAACCTTTAAAACTAAACATAAGAAAATGCATTCATAGATAAAATTCGTTTGCGGTGCATGTCATAAAATTAAACTTTAATATATTGAGCATTTTAAGGTAGTTGTTGTTTTGTCATGGTTCTTGTGAATTGTGACACTAGCTGTATATGAGGTTCTTGATGATCTTACCCTACTTCCCCACTTCCATAATCTTTCATTTTCTAATTAAATAGACCTAACTTGACACCCCAATTTCTAGCTGTGCCATACAGTGACTTGCATATAAAGTTAAATAAGTGTGGTCCCCAAAACCAAAGAAACCTTTTCGATCAGTGGCGATCCTAAATGCAAACTGTGGTTTGTCATTTTTTATTTCCACATAATGCATACGTGAATAATTTCATTTTCTTGTGGGATCTAAATACATATAATATTTTGGTTTGTCTATTGCATGTTGCATGTATTATATATAATGTGAATTAATTATCGGGGTGCAGATGTGCCAGATAGTGCTTTAATTCTAAGGAAGCATGGATTGAGCAGCAATTTGTTCTCATGCCTTGTGTTTAATGAGTTGGAAGCGTTTAATCCAAGAGATCAACTGGCATTTGCATACGTGAGAGATGGAATGAGTCCCAAGCTGAAGTTGAACATGTTTGATGTGGAGGTGTTCGAGCAGGTTGCTATGGAGTATAGGCACAGTCTTAAAAGCAGTACTACTCTCAATAAACAACCCAAAAGCATCACAACCGCAGGCCATCATTTTCTTGTTAATAGCACTACCTGTTGCTCGAATTATCTTTCGAAAATGTAGACTGGCACTCAGTCTTACTATTGATTTTTGTACAAAACATGGGTGGTTGGTTAATCACATCTGTTACTCAAAAAAGTATCAAATTCATATCACACGGCGCCGTAATCAATCACAATTAACCTTATTTTATCTGACATGATATAAGAGAAATGTGTAGGTATATGTACGCAAACTATTCTTTTTTAAGAGAAATGTGTAGGTATATGTATGCAAACTATTCTTCATTGAACAAATGTTTTATGTAGATATTTTTTAAAATATATATGTATGTATTTTTTATTTATTTTTTTATATATTTTTTTATTTAAAATTTTATATTAATTTTATTCTATGCTAAATAAAATATTTTTATTTTATTGACATGTGACATGTTTTTATAATAAAATATAAAAATACCCCTAGAACCATTAAGTTTTACCGATGGTTAAGTAACAGAATGACCTATTTGATATATTTCTAAAAAGTAAGGGACCATGGATCCTAAAAAACAAACAAGTTTAAAAAATTGATCTTTTCCAAAAAATTAGAGACTAAATTGATAATACCTCTAATTCAAATGGTAACAATTCAAAATTATATGTCCATAAAATAGCCAACTACCACTTATAAAAATGATTATAAATCAGAGTAAGATAACAAGTTTAATGTAAATATAAGTAACAAAAATCATCAAATGAAAAACATGCTAACAATACTTGCATTTGTCTGTATAGGTGGTTTCAACAGATTCGGTTTTTTTAAATCGAATCCGTCGAAAACTTGTGTTCCCATAGTTGAGCTATAAAAAATGAGTATAAAATATTCTTAAAAAACATAATTCTAATGTAAATATAAGAAATAAGTCGATTAAATGATACAATACTCACATATAAGTATCCATTATGACAGTTTAGATGGATTCGGTTTCAAACCGAATCCGTCGAAATGTCGAAACTCTATTTTTAATAGGAATAATAGTTCATCTTTTGATATTATGCCCTAGAAATCTGATATCAGTTTGAAAAAGAGTAATTTTTAGGGCTGAAACTACTAACCCATGATGTTTAACAGTTTTAAAAAATGTTTCTAAATGATTCCAGTGCTGGTCAATATTTTTTGAAAATATCATAACATCATCTATATAAACAATTGAAAATTCAGAATAAGGATTGAATATATTATTCATAATACATTGGAATTCAGTAGGGGCATTTTTAAAGCCAAAAGGCATAACATTCCATTCATATTGTCCGAAAGGACAGTGAAAGCTGTTTTATAACGGTCTTTTTCAGCAATCTGGATTTGCCAGAAACCTGATTTCATATCAAACTTTGAGAAGATAATGGAATCATAAAGTCTTTTTAATAAGTCTGATTTGTTTGGAATGGGGTATCTAATCCATTGCAAGGCATCATTTAAAGATTTATAATCGATGACCAGTCTCGAGACACCTCTTTCTATTTCTGCACTTTTCTGAACATAGAAAGCTGGACAACTCCAAGGTGATTTAGAGGGCCTGATTAATTTTTTCTCAAGTAAATCTTGTATTTCCTTTTTGCAATAATCTATTAAACTAGAGGACATTTGTATAGGTCTAGCCTTAGTAAGGATTCCCTTTTCATTAAAGTCTTTGGTATAAGGAAGGGTAACAACATGTTTTTCCCTATCCCAAAAAGCATTTGGTAAATAAGAACATACTTCTTTTTCTAATTTTTCTTTAAAAACTTTTATTTTCTCTTGGAGAGATGGTTCTTTTAATTTGTTTTCTTGTCTTTGAAAGCCCAAATCTTCCTTTAAAAAATTTAATTGATTTTGTTTTCTAGTTAGTGTGGCAATATAATTGTCAGCAGTTTTAGAGTTTTCTAAGAAAATATTATTACTTCTTAAAACGTTTAAATCTCTTACCAGAACAGGGAAGATAAAAGGGAATAAAATTTCCTTTCCTAAATATTCAGTAACAATTCCTTCAGCAATAACCTTAAATGGAGAAATCAGGTATAAAAAAGGTAATCCTAAAATTACATTTTGAGAAAGGGTTTTAACAACAATAAAATCATTGTTATAGCAAACTCCACTGTTGCAAACTTTGGCATTAGTAAGTTTGTAATTGATATCTAATTTTATTTTATTAGCCCCGTATAAAACCTCTGTGGTAGACTGTAGGTATTTAGTAGGGACAAGAGATTCTACAATGCAATTTAAGTCGGCTCCTGTGTCAATTAGGGCAATAGCCCTAATGTTATAATTAGAGGCAATCCTAATGTCAATTTCAACAAACCATTTTTGTATTCTTACTTCTTGGATGGTATTAATTTGGCCTATACTTAAAAGGTTCTGGTCATCTTCGGGCTCCTTGTCCGATTCATCTAAACTGTTGAAACTCGCTTGTTTTTTAAGGGGTTTTTCAAAAACGCTTTTTTCTAAACTGGTTTTTATTTGTAATTCTTGTATTTGGGTTTTTAATATCTTTATCTCTCCTTTAATATCAATGATCTCTTTTTGTAAATCTGGAATTGTCACTTTTCTAGATTTGGTTTGGAATTTTCCTAAAACATTTTGCTCAAAATCAGGAGTTTTGAAAGGGGCGTTTTTAAAAGGTTTTGTGGTTTCATTAGAGGAGTTAATATTACTAGAGGTGGTTGGTTCGGAAGTAATTTTTTGTTGTAATTGCCTGATGTACTGGGCTTTTTGAAGGGGATCTTCAATACTGTCAATCATGCTAATGATTAAGGAATAGTCTTGTTTGTCGAGAACATTTATTTCTTTACAGAAGCAAGGTTGGGCTCCTGGTTCAGATTCAGAAGAAGATGTTTCCGATTCTGATGATGATGATTCATTGATAATTAAAACTTCATTATTAGAGGATGAAGAAGAAGTAGAATTGTCAGATTGATCAGAATCTATATATAAAACTTGTAAGATTTTTTATTTGATTTGGTCATCTAAATCTAGACTATTAATCTTTTTCTTTTGTATAGGACATTTATTGGCATAATATCCTTCTTTTCCACATTTAAAACATTTGTTTATCTTTTTATAATAAGTTTTCTTTTTAGATGAGAATTTTTTGGATTTTTTAGGGGACCATATAGTTTTTCCTTTTTTATTAGCTTTGTGATCCTTATCAACCCTGTAAGGGTATTTTTTAACCCAGTTAGGTCGTTTTTTAGTTTTTGATTTATGAGAAGGTAATTTGTCAAAACCAAATTGTTCACACCAGGATCCTAGTTCTTTTCTAGTGGTTAATTTTTGTTGTTTGAGTTGGCTTTTAAGTCTGAGGTCATTACATAACTGAAGAGCAACAACATTAATTAAAGCAATAATTTCTCCATAAGTCCAAGTATTTAAGTCAATTTGAGACCAATCAGACCACCCCATTTGTCTAACCATCTTGCTCTAACCTTATTAGAAAATAGTTTTGGAAGGTCAGAAATAAACTTTTCCTTCCAATAAGAATTGGCATTGTCAGGTCTTTGAAAAACTCTAGTTAGGAAAATGTCTTTATACCACTTGAAATCGCTTAATTTTTTGCATTTTAAATTTTGAATTTTTGAAAATTCTTTTCCTTGATTAATATTGGGATTTCCAACAAAGTGCATTAAAATGGTATAACATAATACATCTATGCCATCTGGTTCAGAGGTAGTAGTAGTGGTTTATGTCTGGGTGGAAGTTGATTCAAAAGTAGTTGGGTCAGTTGTCTGGACAGGAGTGGAAGTTGTTATAGTTTTGGTATGTCCTATAATAGATCTCTTAGCAAGGCTACTTAGGGTATGAGTCCACCATCCAAAAAGTTGTCCCTCAAAACCCTTAGTTAATGATGTTACAGCATCGGAATGGGTCATGTTTTGCTTTTTAATATAAATATATCCAATAGTGTGCATTTGTCTTAAAACAGTAATTATTTCATATTCAGATAAACCGTCAATATTAAATTGGTAACATGCATTTCCAGTATAAGCCCTATACGGGACAGTTTCCTCATACTGCAAATCTGGAGGAGTAGGTTTTGGGTAATAAGGTTTAGTATTATGAAAATACTTTGTTTTGTTATAACTGTCAGATTTTTCATTGGTTGTAATTCTCTGAATATAATTTTGAAAATTGGGAGTTTCGCTGTCATTATCAGAAGAGTCAGAAGATAAAATAGTTTTGTCAATAGTTTTGTCAATAGTTTGAATATTAACACTTGGTAATCTTCCTAATCTTTCTTCTAGGGCTCTAAGAAGTTCTGTTTCATCTATGAGATTATCAAAATATTTTTCAATACCAGTATGGTTAGGGAATAATATAGGTTCATACTTTATGATTTTCTCTTTCCCTTTACTGGAAGAGGCAGGAGTTTCATAGGAAACAAAGACTTGTGGTGGTATGGCCTCTTTAGTATGTGAGATACTGGTCTGGGATAAGTTTAGATCAATTTTTTCTAATTGTTCTCCAATGGAATTAAGGAAAAAATTAGTGTAGTTACCTTGTCTCATTACTAATCCAATTTGGTGTCATGATGAAGGTGTGGTCTGGGACATAGGTTCATCAAATAGAATAAAAGGAGTGCATTTTGTTGTATTTACTCCTGATGGAATGTCATCATTAGGCATATTAATTTCGAAATCCCTAGGAGGAGGGTGTAATTGTTTTTCATCTCCTTTTTTAGTTTTATAAGTTCTAAGATTTTGTCGATTAATCACAAAACAATTTTGTTCAAAAAAATTTCTATTTATATACCAATCGAAGAAACAAATATTTTGGTCGAGGTGGTTAAGGCTTTCTATCCATCTTTTATGAAATTGATTTCTTTTATTTTGAGAATAGTTCTTTTCATACTTTTCTCTTAAGGCTTGATTCTGGGGGGAATAATAATCAGCAATAAGGAAATCAAAATTATTTTTACTTATGACATTGATAGTTCTAATAGGGGGTTCTGGTTCCAAAATCTCAGTTAGAACCTGAGAGGGAGTTGGTGAAGTTTGGCCTTGGTCATAGAAGTGAATAGGTTGGGCTATCTGTTTTGGGGTTTTTTGAACATGGGTCACATGTGTAAGGTTTTCAGGTCTGGGCCTGGGCCTTCTCCTTCTTTTTAGGTTAACAGGTTCACTAGAGTCCTCTTCTGGATCTAAATTTGGGGTAGGAAATAAGTTGGTTGTTTGCCTGGTTTGTCTAGAAGCTAGACTAGGTATTTGTCTTGCAATATTTTGTCTGGATAGACTAGAAAGTGAATGTCTAGCAGTTTGGAAATCATTTAAAGACCTAGAATGGTCACTGTCGTTGTCTCTAATGGACAGGCTTCTTCTAAAAGATATCTTAAGGGTTACATCCTGTTCAGTGACACAGTCATGGGGGTTTCTCATATGTGGCTTATAAGAAGGTTGGTCAACCTTTTCCTTTACCCAGTCATCAGGGAATTTAATATTTTCCCACTTGACAGGAACAGGAACAAGAACATTAACGGATGGTGAGGCATTAAAATATATAGTCTGGCCGGCAGGAACCGACGGTGGTATGTAACTGGTATAAGTCCAGAGGTTAAAACACGATAATGGACTTTATAAACTAGCTTATAAGGGCTAGATTTTTCAAGAAATTTATAATTGTGGGTTTGAATATCGATAACCAAATATTTTTCTTTGTGTTCATCGGTATTTAAAGCAATTGTAAAATTTGGATATACTTGAAAATAAATAGGTCCATAAGTCAAAGATTTTTCAGCCATTTCAAGAATGGATTCTTTATAGTCTGTAGCCCCTTTCAAAACTTCTGATTTTGAGCAAAATGTTTTAGGAAAATTCCAAACCAAATCTAGAAAAGTGACAATTCCAGATTTACAAAAAGAGATCATTGATATTAAAGGAGAGATAAAGATATTAAAAACCCAAATACAAGAATTACAAATAAAAACCAGTTTAGAAAAAAGCATTTTTGAAAAACCCCTTAAAAAACAAGCGAGTTTCAACAGTTTAGATGAATCGGACAAGGAGCCCGAAGATGACCAGAACCTTTTAAGTATAGGCCAAATTAATACCATCCAAGAAGTAAGAATACAAAAATGGTTTGTTGAAATTGACATTAGGATTGCCTCTAATTATAACATTAGGGCTACTGCCCTAATTGACACAGGAGCCGACTTAAATTGCATTGTAGAATCTCTTGTCCCTACTAAATACCTACAGTCTACCACAGAGGTTTTATACGGGGCTAATAAAATAAAATTAGATATCAATTACAAACTTACTAATGCCAAAGTTTGCAACAGTGGAGTTTGCTATAACAATGATTTTATTGTTGTTAAAACCCTTTCTCAAAATGTAATTTTAGGATTACCTTTTTTATACCTGATTTCTCCATTTAAGGTTATTGCTGAAGGAATTGTTACTGAATATTTAGGAAAGGAAATTTTATTCCCTTTTATCTTCCCTGTTCTGGTAAGAGATTTAAACGTTTTAAGAAGTAATAATATTTTCTTAGAAAACTCTAAAACTGCTGACAATTATATTGCCACACTAACTAGAAAACAAAATCAATTAAATTTTTTAAAGGAAGATTTGGGCTTTCAAAGACAAGAAAACAAATTAAAAGAACCATCTCTCCAAGAGAAAATAAAAGTTTTTAAAGAAAAATTAGAAAAAGAAGTATGTTCTTCTTTACCAAATGCTTTTTGGGATAGGGAAAAACATGTTGTTACCCTTCCTTATACCAAAGACTTTAATGAAAAGGGAATCCTTACTAAGGCTAGACCTATACAAATGTCCTCTAGTTTAATAGATTATTGCAAAAAGGAAATACAAGATTTACTTGAGAAAAAATTAATCAGGCCCTCTAAATCACCTTGGAGTTGTCCAGCTTTCTATGTTCAGAAAAGTGCAGAAATAGAAAGAGGTGTCTCGAGACTGGTCATCGATTATAAATCTTTAAATGATGCCTTGCAATGGATTAGATACCCCATTCCAAACAAATCAGACTTATTAAAAAGACTTTATGATTCCATTATCTTCTCAAAGTTTGATATGAAATCAGGTTTCTGGCAAATCCAGATTGCTGAAAAAAGACCGTTATAAAACAGCTTTCACTGTCCCTTTCGGACAATATGAATGGAATGTTATACCTTTTGGCCTTAAAAATGCCCCTAATGAATTCCAATGTATTATGAATAATATATTCAATCCTTATTCTGAATTTTCAATTGTTTATATAGATGATATTCTGATATTTTCAAAAAATATTGACCAGTACTGGAAGCATTTAGAAACATTTTTAAAACTGTTAAACATCATGAGTTAGTAGTTTCAGCCCCAAAAATTACTCTTTTTCAAACTGATATCAGATTTCTAGGGCATAATATCAAAAGAGGAACTATTATTCCTATTCAAAGGAGTTTAGATTTTGCTGATAAATTTCCTGATGAAATAAAAGACAAAAAGCATTTGCAAAGGTTTTTAGGATGTCTAAATTACATTTCCAATTTTTACAAAGTACTCAATATTATTTGTAAATCTCTTTTCCAGATACTAAAAACAAATCCCCTTCCTTGGACCAGTGAACATACTAAAGCAGTTCAACATGTAAAAAATTATGTCAAAAAACTACCATATATGACGATTTGCCACCCTACTACCCCAAAAACTATTGAGACTGATGCTTCAGATATTGGATATGATGGTATTTTAAAACAAAATATTAATGACAAAGAATGTCTTGTTAGGTATGTTTCAGGATCTTGGAACGATACCCAAAAGAAATATTCGACTGTCAAAAAAGAAATATTAGCAATTGTTTTGACAATTCAAAAATTACAAGATGATTTGATAAATCAAAAATTTGTTTTAAGGGTGGATTGCCAATCGGAAAAATTCATTTTGAAAAAAGATGTGAAACACCTTGCCTTTAAACAAATATTTGCTAGGTGGCAAGCCCTTTTATCCGCTTTTGATTTTGATATTGAATATATTAAAGGATCAGACAACAGTCTCCCAGATTTTCTGACCAGAGAATTTTTACAGGGTGACAAATGACAAGTTTGAACAGAGGGCGTGGTGGCCGAAGCCCTGGTGGCAAAGGCTCCATTAGACCTGAATCATCTGACAAAAGCATTGACTTATCAATATCGACTTATCATTCCTCCCTAAGAGGGAGCCATAAAGACAAGTATGCAATCTCCCTAGTATCTCAGCCCAGATCACCCCATCAACTACCTATCCAATTCCCTCATTTATCTCCGGCTGGGCCTTCCTCTAATAGAAGCCCAAGTCAAAGCCCTATTCATACAACAAATACTTTTTCTCCTTTGACAAGTGACAGCAGTTCGTTTAAAACTATTACCTTATCCAAAATCAGTCCTCATTCTATTAAACAAGAAAAAATATTAGCCCAGACACAGAGCTCACAATCAGCCTTACCAATCATAAATTACCCGACTTATTCTTACATCAACAAACCTTTCTTTGATCGGTTTTGTGCTATGGAAGAATGTTTTCTTCATGACCAATATTTTAAGGAGCCTAAAAAACTTGTGGATGTTATTATTAACCCGCTGTTTGGCAGGATTCCTGAAGACTTATCTAAGAGACATATATTTTATGAATTCATTTTAGTTGACACTGATTCAAATTTTATATCAGACGTTTTTGACAAAATAGACAAAGAAAAACTCATTTTCAGAAAAATAAAGATGTGTAAAATCATTTCCCTTGAACAATGGGGTGGTGACCCCAATTCTACTAGAAATTTCAGTAGAATTTTCCATGTATCTGATTTTTCCTACTGGGATTATATTGATGCATGGACTAAATTTATTTACGGATAAAACCCAGAAAAATCCCTTTCCTGGTTTATCTATTTTGACAAAAACTTCAAAAGCAACCTACCAATTTGGTTTCTTGAATGGTGGGATAAATTTGGACCTATCATTGAATTTTTACCAGCTCAGGTTAAGGAAGGCTATTCTTTTTGGATTGCTAACCTTAACAAACCTTATGATTGGGAAATTTGCCCAGACTTATTCTTATTTTTTGTAAACTTCAATTTAACATGGATCCTTATGCTAGAATTTGCGATCCAAGACAAAATTATTGGAAATGCCAAGATCCCATATTTTGGAAGACAAATAAAGATCAAATGGTGGAGTGTGATGAATCTCACCAACCTTGGAAAAGAAAGAGTGACCAAATGGTTCAGTGAAAATCCTTCTCTCCACAGCAAAATTCCAGACCAATCAAGCTTCTTAATGGCCAAATCTCAGAACCAGGCTAGGATTGCTGCTGCATCCACACCTGAGGAATTAATGAAGATAGCAGAGGAAATGAAGAATTCTATGTCCAGTATTTCTCAGGCTGGCACCAGTTCTGAAAAAAGTGACAGAGACAATGATGATGACAATGATGATGACAATTATGCTTTGGACAGCGAGGATCCAACTACTTTCTTTGGTCACGATCCTTAACCTATCCGTACTTTACTCATTAACCATGGTTTGCCAACAATGACCATAGTTTGCCGACAAAAGTAACCAGAGTTATCTGACCACGGTTTGCCGACAACCACTAAAGCAACTAGAGTTTATTGACCTTGGTTTGCCGACAATGTAACCAGGGTTACTTTGCCCTCTATAAATATGTTTGTTTGTTCTGTTTGAGGCAGACTCAGTTTTTTCCAAATTTAAGTTCACATCAAATGCTCTACGAAGCATAACTTTCCTCTCTTATTCTCACTCTGTAAATTTCTGAATCATAAATAAAGTTTGTACCTATTTCTGGAAATCATCTATTGCTGTCAGACTATTACTGATATCACTGTAAGCAACTATTCATTCATCTCTTTCATGATTCATTATTGTTTTCTGGTCTGAGTATATAGGCTGGAAACCCTGACCTATCCGTAAGCGGTTGTATTATACCGAATAGGATAAACTTGTGGAATAACAACGCCACGTACTTGTTTGGACCACTGTTTAATTGTTGATTCATCTTATCTTTTAATATTCTGTTATGTTCTTAGAATTGTTATATTTTATCCTCTGCATTCTATTTTATATTATCTTGCATATATATATATATATATATATATATATATATAGGAAACAAGATGATCAGATGATACAATACACTCTTTAAGTAGACATTAGAATAGTTTAGACGGATTCGGTTTCAAACCAAACCTTTCGAAATGCCAAAACTCTGGTTCTCATAGTTCAAGTACATAAAAGAAATATAAATTGGATGAAGATAACAAGTTTAATGTAAATATAAGTAATAAAAAAATTCAAAAACCATCAAATGAAATCATATATATAGCTCTTGTTGGTGGTTTTGATGGACTCGGTTTGAAACCGAATCCATCAACAACTTGGGTTCTCATATTGAAGCTTGAAAAAATGAATATAAAATAAACTAAAAACACTGCTTCAATGTAAATATAATAAGTAAATCAATCAAATGATACAATACTCCTATATAAGTAGTTAAGTACCTATTAAAATAGTTTAGACGGATTTGGTTTCAAACCGAATCCGTTGAAATGCCAAAAATCTTACTCACATAGTTTAAGTACAAAAAATGAGTATTACTTGGACTAAAATAACAAGTTATTTTTTATTATAAGTAACAAAAATCATCAAATGAAAACTTGACAACAATACTCACATTTTCCTCTATTGGTGGCGACACGAGTTAAAGCTACCCACAATCGTACGTGGTCGACACATGCAATATAAAGTAAGTAAAGTATCATTCCCATGAGGATTGGGTTGTTAAGTACAAATTTGTTAAGTCTACTACTATATGAACAATCGAAAATTGGATGGTAGTGATTAACAAACAACTGCAATTTAAATTAACAATATGCAAATTAAACTATCAATTGACTAAAAGCAATTTTAAGAAACAAATGTGTTTTGTACTATGAGAATAGATAACTAGGGTTCCGATATCACCTAACCAATCCTATTGAACATTTGAGACCACCAATTCATTAAATCATGCAAGTGAAAGTGAAGGCCGTGTTTACCCTAATATAACCTCTATTCTCTCTCGAGCAACAAAGGTAATATCCACACACACCTATAATCTATCTCTCAATGACTACAAGAAATGCATATTGACTCATTGAGAATAATGGCACTCAAAATAGGTCATACATGCAAGCCTTGCGTATTTTTTTACCTTACTAAATATGCATTGGGCATTTTATCGAGCACGTTACGTGTGTTGCCTTTCGGTCTATAGCACAACAACCAAAAATCATTCAAATGATGACCAATCACTTAAAAGCATTGCAAACATAAAATCCCATTCAAAAATCACAAGCACAACTCAATAAAATAAAGATCTTTATTCAAAAATCATGGAAAAGGGTCTATCTTGGTCCTAGCTTAAGGAAATTAGTTCATATTGCAAAATGTCAACATACAAGATGTGCTTTTAGCTCTAAACATGATGAATAAAGAAATAAAGAGATGAGAGTTGAGAGGAAACTAATTGTGATGTTGTGATGAAGCTCCATCTTTTCTTGATTGATGTCTTCTTCTCTTTAATCTCTCATTTAGCTTCATTGCCCAAAAATGAAGTGTTGATGGTGAATCTAAGGTTGGATGGTGAGGGTTTTATGTTTGGTTGGGTGTTCGATGGGAGAATTGTGTAAAAGGGTGTTCTTGGAGTGTTTTTCGCTCAAGAATGGTGGAGAGATGAGGAGCACGAGAGGAGATGAGGTATATATAGGTGTGAAAACTTAGGACACAAATCCCATAGAAATACTAAGTTGGCAGGTCGAAACCGTGGTACGACCGCGGTACAATTCAACGCAACGTAATGCAGCAACTCTCTAGACAACTTTCATGGTATGGTTTGTGCAGTACACTTCAACGTATGTCGTGTTATGCATCAACACATGTCATGGTATGCATTAACGCATGTCGCGGTAGACATCAACAAAAAGTTGTCTTTATTCTTCAAACTCTTCAATTCACCCCCAAAATCTTTTATCTTCGCTCAAACACCATTGGAAAGCTAAAGCACATGCACAAGCTTATTTAAATCGTTAAATACTCGGTTTTAATTGAGAAATGAACACAAATGAATAGGAAACATGGGGCTACATCAAGTGTAGAAATGGAACTATGTCGTTTTGACGGATTCAGTTTGGAACCGAATATGTTAAAATCTTGGGTTCTCATAGGTATATAAGCTTGAAAATATTAGTATAAAATTTACTAAAAATACAAATTTAATGTAAATATAAGAAATAAGGCAATCAAGTGATACAATACTGCCATAAAAGTATCCATTATAACAATTTAGACGGATTCGGTTTGAAACTGAATCCGTCGAAACTACGAAACTCTAGTTTTCGTAGTTTAATTACAAAATTAGTATAAATTGGACTAATATTTCAAGTTTAATGTAAATATAAGTAACAAAAAACCATCAAATGAAAAAAAATTATCAATACTAGTATTTTTCTGTAATGGTGGTTTCGAGGGATTCAATTTGATATCAAATCCATCAAAATATTGAGTTCTCATAGGTAAACTTGAAAAGATGAGTATAAAATATATTAAAAAAATTAAAGTATATGAAATTAGTCAATCAAATGATACAATACTTCCAAATAAACATATTAGAACAGTTTAGATGGATAAGCTGTTGAAACGTTGAAATATTGGTTCTCGTAATTTAAATACAAAAAATAAATTTAAATTGGAATAAGATAAAAAAATATAATGTAAATATAAGTATCAAAAACCATCAAATAAAAACATGTTAACAATAATAGCATTTGCCCATACTAGTGGTTTCGATGGATTCGGTTTAAAACTTAGGTAGTCAAATTTAAGCTTGAAAAAATGAATATAAAATGTACTATTTTTTTAATGTAATATAAGAAATAAGTGATAGTGCCAAAATTGTTATATATTTTGGCTCTCGTACCCTTATCTTGTGTCTCATTTTTGGGTGTTTTTATGTGTCTTATGACTCTTTTACTGTTATTGCAGGCATTTTGTGCAAATCTGGTGATGTAATCGAAAATCGGGATTTTTTGTGAAAAAAGGGGTGAATTGGTGCAAAAAGGAAGAAATTGAAGGTCGTACCCATGCCTTGAAAGAAGAAGTCTCTGAAGATTGCCCAGTGCATGGGTACTGATGTAGAACAAGTAGCTGAGTCCTATATGGCTTGGTGGGACCATCCTAAATCCAATATTAAATGACCTTAATTGAAGGGAATCAGCGAGATCTTCAGAAGTAAAAACCTTTGATGTTGAGGCACGTCCTTTTTTTGGCTAAATTCCATCATTTAGGCCCCAAAATCGTTGTTCTTTCCTTTTTGGGAAATTTCCATTTTAGTCGTAAGTTGACTTTGACAAGCTAGAATCGTCTACCGTTAATTCCCGCTTGTTTAGGGTCATTAGTATATTTTATTTCAGTAACTTTTAATTTCGTTATTTTTTGTAGTTTTTACTATTTTAGGCAGCTTTTGATATGTAATCCCGTTTCTTGTCTAACAAGGATTCGGGTTAGAGTTCTTTCGCTTTAAATAGCCTTGTAAGCCGAAAGGCTCAGACAGCTTATTATTCAATAAAATTTCAGAAGTTTTAACTTTATTCTGGTGGATTCCAGTTTTTCAATAGAATTTAGACGTCGGTTTAATTCTTGTTACGTTTTCACTGTGTCAGTACTACACGGTTACCAACCCGTACACTACTCGTGCAGATACCAAACCATAAAGAAGATCAACCGGGAAAAGGCGACTGCGTGGGTACCCTACCCACACACTACGTAAATCTAGGCTGCCACATCAGCATTTCAGACCTAATTTTAGAAGCTCTATATGAAATTCCCTAACCACTTGTAGTGTAAGATATACCTAGAAGGGGGTGGGTGAAGAGGTATAACTTCAAATTCTAGCAATTCTTTTGATTCACAAGCAATATAATCACACTTAGAAATTTTAACAAGTATATTGCTTCAACAAGTTAGTGTGAAATCAATTAAGTAAGAGTTAAAGCAATACAAATCAAAGTACGTAAAGAAATTAAAATGCTAAAATCAGAACAAGGGATTTTTACGTGGTAAAACCTCAAAATGAGAAAACATCCACAAGTTGATACCACAACCACCGGCATAACAACTTTCACTAGTTGGTAGAATGTACACCCTCAAGCAATCACTTGTAAAATCTAAAGATTCTTTAGCTAACAACTGACAGTGGATCACTGGCTTCTAATATTTCATAATCAAAACCTTAAAAGTTTAAAGTTTTTGGCTATGCAATCGAAAGTTATAGTATGTGACCTAACACTTATGTTAACTTAGACTAGCCGGGTTTACATGTGTTATTTATTAGTAGACTCTGAAAGATGCTAGATTACTCTTGTATCAATTCAATATTTTGTTAGTTTTTGGACATTTTTTAATGGAATGATTATTTATAGAACTCCATGTCATCCAATGAGTAACATGATTTATTTGGTCATATATATATATATAATTTAAATTTATATTAAATTTTGACAATCGATTAAATTGTCACTAAATGTCTATATAGTGACTTAATATTTATATTGTTAATTGTCACTAAGTCATATATTGACAATTATTATATGGTTAGTTTAATTGTCACTAACTTTGTCAGTAGTGACTTAATTTTAAGATGATTATTTATCACTAGATTTATGAATAGTGACACTTTTTAAATAATAAATTTTCACTAAGAATATGTACAGTGACAAAATCTTCAAATGGTTAATTGTCACTAAATACTAATATAGTGACAAAATAAAATTTTGTCACTAATTAAAATCCAGTGATAATGTGTCATTAAAAGTTATAACTTGTGACAAATACCTTAAAACTGTCACAAACAATACTTTTAGTAACGAGGTAAAAGTGACAAATTGATAGTGACATTTTTTTTTTGTCACAATATTGAATTTGTGACCATTTTTTACTTTTAATGAAAAAAAAAATTATCACTGTATGTTAATTTTCTTGTAGTGTTCAATCATAAACACAAAAGCTAATTTCAAAAATCAATCAAACAAGTCCAAAATTTGAATCAAAATCATTCTAAACATATTTATTTAATCAAATAAGAAGATCTATCAAGTTGATCATAAAAGAAAAATGATGAGAAGATGATTCACTTATAAATGATAAACGTGTGATAGAGATCAGATCACTACGAAATATATGGACATCATTTGACTTTGAAAATGATTGTAATTTGTTCTTCTCTTCAAGACCAACAATTTAGGCTTTAAAAATTTAAAATTGGAGTTGATTTGAGAGAGAGATCACAAAAACAAAAATTGAAAAATTGTGTAAATTTCTAAACCAAATTTGAATATATATATATATAGGGAAAATGAGTTGGAGAGGAGAGAGACTCAATCACCCAATGAGGGGCTGCCACCTCTCCCATGGAGGCGCGTATCCTCCACGGGGGCAGAGGGCATCCCTTCCTATAGGGCCCACGTGCCTCCACAGAGAAGGGGTGCAAAAGGCACTTTTGCCATCCGTCTTCCCTTGTGCACCACTCGCATTCTTCGACCGTTCTTCATCCTCCGAAGTCATAATTTGAATCCATTTTTGGATTATGAACCGTAACTCCCTCATGGACATGACGAAAATAAAAAATTCACAAAAGATACAGAAATGGACTTGATAAATAAAGATGAAAACCATGTATGATAAAGTCACCGAAAGGTTGGTAACTTCCAACTCAGAAAGGTTGGTAACTTCTAACTCAGAACTCGAAGACATATGAATGAGTAATCGAAACGACCAGAACTCAACAATATGAGAACATAATTAAGTCTGATATCACAAAAATACAAACAAATAAATACAAGAACACACAAGTATACCATTTCTTAAAATAGTCCTAGAACATACAATTTTACGAAAGTTGTCAAATTAAATCTAATACATGTGCATACATCAATATGTGTGTGAATCTGGTATACCAATTTAGCACAACAATGCAGGGACACAAATGTATGCAATATGTGTATGTGCACCTACGTCTTGTAAGAGGAAGAAGAATCTTGAAACCTTAGCATCTAAGTAAGCACATATCCTCTAGAATATGAACTTTGCATGTGAAGCTGCTTTCCTTCTTTGATGCTCGATTTAAATACGAACCACCTAAGTAACTAAAAAGTAAAAACAAAGAGCGTTTTGATATGAAATCAAGCCAACACAAATCTAAAACCTAACACTATATATACATCCTTTTCTGATTTCAAAAACTCTCTTCCACCACACACACACACTCTCTCTCTCTTCCAGGCACCAATTCACTCTTCCACCTTCTTCTAAGAACACTATTTTATCTCCCTTACATCACTAATCACTAACCTAGATATAGGAATCTTTCCTCACCAAATCCTAACCTTCTTATATTATCTTCATCCTTTTATACTCAATGCCACTAGGAAATTGGATTCAAGCTTCAAGAAGAGGATTCTCTACATGGGTCTTCTCTTAACCTTTTCTCTTAGTTTATATTTTATATTTGGCATGAATAGCTAAACCCATAGTGGGAGTTATGTAATTGAATATGAATGTGTGGGTTTTCCTCCATACTTTGATTTGATTAATATTGTTTCATTCATTGTGCTTAATTGTGTTTAATTGTCTCTTGAATTAAGTAGGCACTCTAACTCTTGATTCTTGTTGATTAATTGAACTTATGCAAGTAATTGATCTTTAATTGAAATCTTTATGAAGTGGGTAGGCACTCCAACTCTCATCTCACTTAGTGGTTAAATTTATTCTTAATGCATTTAATACTCACCTTGGTTTGGGTAGGCACTCCAACTCCCAACTCTTTGTAGAGGTTGAATTGTGGTGTCTTTGTGGGTCAAGTAGGCACTCCAACTCTTGGTCCATATTTGATATCAATTCATGTTTTTAACCTTCCACACTTATGGTGTTTAAACAAGCTTACTTGAATTGGAAGGGATATGTTGTAAGCACTCCAATCCAACATATCTCGGCTTAGTGAAAGGGGTGGATTGTGAGCACTCTAATCCAAGTCATCCCGGCCACCTTACATCTATCCAAAGCAAAAGTGAAATGAGTGGATTGTGAGTACTCTAATCCAAGCCATCCCGGAAACTCAAGTTAGGAAGATAAGCCCTAATTGATCGAATTGGTTCTTAAAGAATGGATTGCCCACTTTTTATGTTCGATTGCGTTGACTCCCACATTCACATCTCATTATCTTATCATTCCGCACTCTTGACAATTATTAGTTTAACTTTAGATTAATTAACTTAAAAGTAGTTTACGTTTTAGTTACTAACTTTCAAAACAACCATCTTTATCTTTTCATGCTTTGTTTCTAATAGTAATTAACTAGTTTTAGCCATATAATTACGTTTTCCCTGTGGACGATATCCGACTTGCCATTATACTAGTTTTGTAAACTTTTTGAGGCAATGTTGTGGTTTTATAAATATTTTTGATGGACCTTTTCTAACGACAAAAACGTTCACGTCAAAATAATTCGATCAAATGATACTATATAATATGCTCAAATAAGTATCCATTATGACAGTTTAGACGGCTTCAGTTTGAAACCGAATCCATCGAAATGCCAAATTCTGGTTCTTAATGTTTAAGTAAAAAATGAGTATAAATTAAACTAAGACGATAGGTTTAGCTTAAATATAAGTTACAAAAACCATCAAATGAAAACATGTTAATAGTACTTGCATTTTCCTGTATTAGTTGTTTCTGAGGATTTGGTTTGCCACGGATTCCGTCTAAATCTTGAGTTCTAAATGGTAAGCTTGAAAAATGAGTATAAAAAATACTAAAAACACAAATTCAGTGAGATGTTACAATACTCTAATACAAGTACCCAATAAGGTAGTTTAGACAGATTCGGTTTCAAATCGAATCCATCAAAACGCTAAAACTCTAGTTCTCATAGTTTTAGTGTAAAAAGTGAGTATAAATTGGACTAAGATTACAAATTTAATGTAAATATAAGTAACCAAAACCATCAAATAAACACATGTTTTAATACTTACATTTGCCAATAATGGTGGTTTCGACGGATTCGGTTTCAAACTGAATTCGTCGAAAACTGGGGTTGTCATATGTAACATTGAAAAATGAGTATAAAATATATTTAAAATAAGATTTTAATGTGAATGTAATAAATAAGTCGATAAAATAAGACAATCCTCTTTTATAAGTACCAATTAGGATAGTTTAGACGGATTCGGTTTCAAACTGAATCCATCGAATCGCAAACACTCTGGTTATTATAGTTTAAGTATAAAAAATGAGTATAAGTTGAACTAAGATAACAAGTTTTATGTAAATATAAGTAACAAAACTATCAATTCAATATATGTTAACAACACTTGTATTTGCCCGTATTTATGGTTTCGACGGATTCAGTTTCAAATCGAATCCGTTGAATACTTGAGTTCTCATAGGTTAGCTTGAAAATATGAGTATAAAATATACTGAAAACACTATTTGCATGTAAATATAATAAATTCGATCAAAAGATACAAATATCCACATATAAGTACTTATTAGAACAGTTTAGACAAATTCGGTTTTAAACCAAATCTGTCGAATTGCTGAAACTCTGGTTCTCATAGTTTAAGTACAAAAAGTGAGTATAAATTGGACTAAAATAACAATTTCTTAATTATAAGTAACATAACAATCAAATGAAAACATGTCGTATCGGTGGTTTTGATGGAATTGGTTTGGAACCGAATTCGTTGAAAACTTAAATTCTTATAGATAAGCTTGAACAAATGAGTATAAATATACTAACACAATTTTAATGTAAATATTAGAAATAAGGGGATCAAGTGACACAATACTCTCATATTAATACCCATTAGAACAGTTTAGATGCAAAACCGAATTCGTTGAAATGGCGAAATTCGGTTGTCGTAATTGAAGCATAAAAAATGAGTGTAGATTTGACTAAAAGAACAAGTTTTATGTAAATATAAGTAACAAAAACTATTAAATGAAAATATGTCAAAAACACTTGGATCTGCCTATATCGGTGATTTCGATGATTCAATTTGGAATTGAATCCTTCGAAAACTTGTTTTCTCATTGGTAATTTTCAAAAAGTGAGTATAAAGTACACTAAAACATAGTTTTAATGTAAATATAAGAAATACTACGATCAAGTAATACAATACTATCGTATAAGTACCCATTAGAGCAGTTTAGACGGATTCGATTTAAAACTGAATACATCGAAACGCCGAAACTCTGGTTCTCATAGTTGAAGTACAAACAATGAGTATAAATTGGACTAAGATAACAAGTTTATTGTAAATATAAGTAACAAAAACAATCAAATGAAAACATAATGACAAAACTTTCCTTTTCTCATATTGATGGTTTTGACGGATTCAGTTTGAAATTGAATTCGTCGAAATATTGAGTTCTTAAAGGTGCCCTTGAAAAAAAAAATACTAATACCACAATTTTAATTTGAATATAAGAATTAAATTGATCAAATGATACAATAATCCCATATAAGTACCTATTAGGATAGTTTAGAAGGATTAGGCTTTAACTCGAATTTGTCGAAATGTTGAAACCCTGGTTCTCATAGTTTAAGTACAAAATCTGAGTATATATTTGATTAAGATAACAAGTTTAATGTAAGGACCCTGACTAGGTTTGCACCATGCTAGAAATCCTCATGGTGGATGCCTCAAGTTCTTACAACATGGTCTTAGGGAGATCCTTCTTGACCAAAATCAAGGAAGTCTTGTCCATTTACCACCTTGTTCTGAAGTTTCCAGTATGAGAAAGAGTAGGCTGGGTTAAGGGAGATCAGCTAGCGGCACTAAAATGTTACACCACGTCCATAAACCTAACAGCATTGATGAGATGCAATGCCCATATAACTTTAGACAACCCCGTGGAGCCAATGGATCTTGACAAATCTAAGGAGGTGAAAATACAAACATGGTTAATTTGTCTTAAGCTAACCTAGAGAAGAGGTGAATATGTTAGTACATTTTTTTCATTCCGTTGAAACAAACTTAAGTATGTCCCTCTAGATAGCTTGTATCACAATTTTATAAACCAAACACAACCAAAATCAATTCAATAAAGGTATGCTTGGTTAGACAAAATCAATTTAGATAACAACTTGCATGTGATACAAACTTAATTTTTACATAGGCTATTAAACCAAAGCCAAGTTCAAAGTTTGATATATAATGAATATCAATTACAGGTATATTAGAAAAGATATGCATGTCAACACATATACAAATATCAAGAGATAAATATAGAGAAAATTAACACATGATTTTTACGTGGTAAAACCTCCAAAGAGAAAACATCCACGGGTTGATTCCACAACAACCGGCAAACACCTTTCACTAGTAAGATAAAAAGATACAATCTCTCAAGTGATCAACTTCACCTAGAAATTTTCCCTTCAACCCTACACAATGAAAGAGATGTCACCTTGCACAAATCGAAGAATCACTCTCCAAAATGTGACTTCTATTGCTCAAATCAAATAATCACTCTAAGAAATGAGTCTTCCAATGATTAGATATCCGGATCACCCCGATCCTAGCCAAGAATTCTGACGCAGCGGGGTATGGTGAAAATAAGAATGATCACTTTGTCAAACCCTGAGACACACTCAGACGAACCTTGACGCAGCGACCGGTAGTTACCCAAGCATGGACCGCCATGCAGGGGCCATCATTCCCTAATCTTCGTTAGAAAATGGTTCTCTCGAATCCTCAAAGAGCATGTCGAATCCACGACAGATAAATGTTCCAAAGGAACGATTTTATTAAAATCAATTAAAGGTTTAAAAGTTACAATAATTGAAAATAATAAGACTATTTATAATAAACTAATCCTAATAAGACTCGAATACGACATTCCTAAAAAAAAGACTAAAACAAGAAAATATCAAAACTAATCAAAATCTTCTAAGATTCATGATTCCTAACTTGACTGGAAAACAAAGATCAAATCTTACCCAAATGGTAAGTTTGATTTATTTCAAAAACCTAAATTTAATTCCTAATCAAACTAAAATAAATAAACTTACTAAACAAGAAAATACCCAAATTAGCAAAATAAGAAAATAAAGAAATTGTTCGACAAGGGCCGTGGTTCCTTCATCTTTGTCCTACATCTGTCACCTCTTCTTAAAAAGAACACGTCCTCGAGTTCGATTGAAACACGCAGAAAGACAAGTAAACAAATAAGAACCCATATTTGTCTTGTGGGAGAGGTAAACGCCAACCGAAAAATCTCTCCGTAGTTCATCTCAAATCCACAACGGCACCACAACAATCGTCCAACGGACGGCAGAAGATGTCCAAGTTATTCGCCACTGGCGATGCCTATTGGTTGCGGCTTGGACCGCTGGACATCTGTAGAGGTTTGGACAATAGCGATTCCTCGTTGCTAGCTCTTTCCATCCCACGTAGTATTCTCGTCCTCTAGTTTGGCAAGGTTTTCTTGGGTGATAATACTTTAAATGTACCATCTTGTCAATCACTAGCTTGAACAAATATAGTTCAGATGGCAAGAACAATGTTGGATTTTCAAAATCCAATTGAAGAAAAACAATCTTCAAATTACCCAAAAAAGAATTGTGTGGATTTTCAAATAAGTTGTCACCCTTGAAAACTTTATCAATGGAAATCGATTTAGCATCCAGTTTTGCTTCAGCCACATCTAAAGTGCAATCAATATCAATGGTTGGATCGCAGTCTTCAACTTCTAAGATCAAAGGCTCGTCTTCAATGACTTCAACAATTTCCACTTCATACGAAATATCTTCAACTGTGCCTTCTACATGACAAAAATCTTCAAAATAATCAATTGGAAGATATTCGTCCCGTATTACTTGTTTCATCACAGGCAATAATTGGATCCTATCCATTCCAAATCTTTACCAATCCTTTTGAAAGTCTTCCCACCAAATTAATGCATCGTTTTTCAAATAAATTTCTACAAGTAAAACTTTCAGACTTTCTTCAGTTTTCTGATATGAAAAATATTCTTCAACTTCTTTCAACCAATTAATAATTTATTCAGTTTTCATATGACCAGAAAAAATCGAAGTCTTGGTTGATAATCATTATAGCTCGAAAAATAATTATTGGAACCAAGAGAACCATTGAAACCCATTGAGAACCGAAATCAGAGTCCGAAAAAAAATGAACCAAAATTTGAACCATGAGAACTGCTTACGAAAAATTAATTCACTCGCGGCTTCAGGTGTGTGTGATGGTGGACGCAATCTAAAATATCTGGAACTCGTGAGACTGATCTGAAATTTCTGGCACTGTTGAGGTTGATCTGCAAATTGTAACACTGTTAGGCTGATCCACAATTTGTGCCGTCTCTGAAGCTGATTGTTAATTCTCGAAACTATCACACAAACACTCATTCTTTTTGTTTTTTTTTTCAATTTTGTTTCTCTACTTTTTTTTACTTTTTTTTATGGGGGGATATGGAGGGTGAATATATGGTATTTAGGAAGGTAGTTGGTAATAGTCTGTGGACACTGAGCCTAGCACAGAGGTAGACTCGATCGCTTTGATACCAATTGATGCAGCGAGGTATGGTGAAAATAAGAATGATCACTTTGTCGAACCCTGAGACACACTCAGACGAACCTTGACGCAGCGACCGGTAGTTACCCAAGCATGGACCGCCATGCAGGGGCCATCATTCCCTAATCTTCGTTAGAAAATGGTGCTCTTGAATCCTCAAAGAGCATGTCGAATCCACGACAGATAAATGTTCCAAAGGAACGATTTTATTAAAATCAATCAAAGGTTTAAAAGTTACAATAATTGGAAATAATAAGACTATTTACAATAGACTAATCATAATAAGACTAGAATACGACATTCCTAAAAAAAAGACTAAAACAAGAAAAGATCAAAACTGATCAAAACTAATCAAAATCTTTTAAGATTCATGATTCCTAACTTGACTGGAAAACAAAGATTAAATCTTACCCAAAAGGTAAGTTTGATTTATTTCAAAAACCTAAATTTAATTCCTAATCAAACTAAAATAAATAAACTTACTAAACAAGAAAAGACCCAAATTAGCAAAATAAGAAAATAAAGAAATTGTTTGACATGGGTCATGGTTCCTTCATCTTTGTCCTACATCAAATTCCAATGCACAAATCAAAGAATCACTCTATGAAATGTGACTTTCAATGCAAAATCCAAAGAATCAATCTAAGGAATATGACTTCCAATGCACAACTTGAAGAATCACTCTCCAAATGTGACTTCTAATGCTACATCCAAAGAATTACTCTAAATAATGAGACTTCCAACCTTTTCACAAGACCATCTATGGGATCGTGATTGCAAAACGTAAACAAGCACGTAACATAGAATATGATGATCAATCAACACATCCTATGGGAACTAGACTTATGCATGACAGTTCACAAATCAAATATGTCTAGTTACTATGCATAAATAACAATTCTAAAAATGTAAAAACACCAAAACACATTTAACTTCTAGATTTATTCATGTCACTAAACTTTGAATCAATCATATACATTAAAGCACATAATTAAGATTTAGTATCAAGCAAAAAATCATGTTAGAGTCATAACATGTGATCAATGAAATTTCTAGCAAGAAATATAGAGCATGTATTCACAAAGTATTCAATAAAAACCTATTAAGCTCTATATATACAAGAAATTTTGTTAATAATGAAAATAGTCAATTAAGGAGACCTAGCACAAGTCAAGACTATTTTTCATCAAAATCAATCAATCAAAGTCCAAAATAGTCCTAGAAAGAAAGCTAGCATACAAAACACAAACATGTTAAAACATAAGCTTTGACAAAAACCGAACTCAACATGTAAGATTCAATCAGTTCAATCTAGCTTTAATAGAGTCTAAAACTCTAATCAAATTTTACACAATATGCATACATGTATTGAAGAAGAAAACCCAAGGTGATTAAATACTTAAAGCTCAAAAATCGAAAGAGAAATCAGTACCTCAAGTGAAAACTGTGCAGTCCCGTTTTTATGAGTGAAGCTACCAAAAAACTCAATCAAATGACTCCAAACTCTTATGGAAAAGATAGAGGACTGGTAAACGAGAATTTCCAATTCAAATCATTTGATTCAGAATTCGGATGAATGGTATTTGGGAGGTAGAAAAATTGGATAGAAAATTTCTGCATAACTTTTTCAAGTTTTTCTTCTTACAAAAGTATGAGAGGGAATCAAGATATTTAAAGGGAAAAAGAAAGATGGAAAAAGCCAACCAATGGGACAGGGCCACGTCTGCATCCCGTGGTGGCACGTGGCCCTCTACGGGGGTAGAAGGCCTCTTTTCCCGTGAGGCTCCACACGCCTCCACTGGAAAGGGTTGATGGCCACTTCTTTCCTCATTTGAGTCCCCTTTCATTCTTCGACCATTTCTTTCACCTCCTAACTTCGATTTTGAATTTGTTTTAGATCACAAACCGGGAATTCCTCATGTACAAAATACATCAAGAAATTTTTTTCAATAAATAAGGAATTCAACTTGAAAAATGAAGATGAAAACCATGCATGAAAAAATCATGAAATTTTTCTTAATTTCTTAATTTGAACTCGAAACTTAATGAATGAGTAAACAAAATGACCAAAACTCAATAAGGAATAATGCAACCACAAATTCAAGTTCAATATCCAATAATTACAATAAAAATGAACATAAGAACACACAATTATACTATTTCCTAGAGATAGTCTTAGAATATGCAATTAACAAAAATTGTCAACTTTAAATCTAATGCATGTGCATACATGAATAAGTGTGTGTGTGTGTGTTATACCAAATTTTGTACAACGATGCAGGGACATATATGAATGCTATGTACATGTGTGCCTAGGCCTTGTAAGAGGAAAGAGGTCTCGATATACCTTTTGCTATGCAATTAAGCTTTGTTCATCTTGGCCACCATTTTGCTTGAAATGTTATCCAATCTTCCTTAAAGCTCGATAATCCTCAAATCCAAGACAACTAATCAATACAAAGCAAATTTTGTTTTGATATAGAATTATGACAACACAAAACTCAAAAACCTAATAGGAGGTGATAACCTCGTTAGAGCCCATGCAAGTAAACACTAAAATAGATGAAGTAGAAATGCTATAAGAAAAAACTAAAGCACCTAGAGAATGAGAAAGGGTAGGCCATCAAGTAAGTTGCAGACCATCTAGATATACCCAAACGATGTCACCAAGGTTGCTCATATTGGATATCAACTACTTAAAGAACAGAAAACACACCTCAAAGTTCTTCTTGAGGGGTTCAAAGATGTTTTCACCTAGTCTCATGCAGACATGCCAGGAATTTCATTCCAGATCTCGTGCCACAAGCTTCAAGTTAACCCTGTTTTCAAACCTATCAAACAGAAGAGGTGATTCTTCAACCTGGAAAGAAACACAGCCATTCCAGAGGAAGTTGACAAGCTCTTTGAAGGTCAATTACTCAGAATGGGTAGCCAACGTAGTCTTGGTGAAGAAAGAAAAAAATAAATAGAGGATGTGCGTAGATTTTACAGACATTAACTGAGTATGCCCGAAAGGTAGCTTTCCTTTACCTAAGATTGACCAACTAGTAGATTCCACGTTAGGAAACAAACCGATGAGTTTTATGGACACATTTTTCGGCTACAACCAGATCAAAATGTTTCCTCCAAACCAAGAGAATACATCTTTAATCACCAATCGAGGCCTCTACTGATATAAGGTGATGCCTTTGGGTTTAAAGAACGCAGGCACCACCTTTCAAAGGTTGGTGAATTTCATGTTTCGAGAACATATTGATAAGACTATGGAGTTCTATGTAGATGACATCTTTACCAAGTCAATCCACCTGGAAGAGCATATGGATCATCTCTAGGATACCTTTTAGGTACTTCGAAAAAAACCAAATGAAGTTAAACTTTGAAAAATGTGTTTTGGAGTTCCTACAGGTAAATTCCTTTGCTTCATGGTAAACGAAAAAAGAATTGAAGCAAACCCTGATAAGGTGAAAGCTATGCTAGACCTTATATCACCTCACAATTTACAAGATGTCCAATGTTTGGCAGGAAAGTGGCTACACTAACCCGCTTCATCTCAAAATCCACTGACAAGTGTAACCTTATCTTTAAAGCCATTAAAAAAGGCAAATGGATGGAATCAGACGAGCAGAGTGAAAAAACCTTCAATTAACTTAAAATGTATCTATCTAGCATACCTCTGATGGTGAAACCTCGACTTGGGAAAACCTTTCTTCTTTACCTAGACCCGAAACCAGGTATCCCAGCTTACAAAAATTAATTGTTACACTAATTATTGCATCCAGAAAACTGTGCTCATATTTCCAATCTTTTACCATCTCGGTTGTGACCGATCAACCATTGAGGCAAAGCCTTAAAAAGCTCGACATAACCAGAAGAATGATGCTTTAAGCCTTAAATCTCACCCAATTCAACATCCAATATGAAACCTTGTGTGCTTTGAAAGGTTAGGGAATAGCAGATGTCCTGGTATAGTTTTCTAAGGATCTCGACAAACTAATCCCACATTTGAAAGGACCTAGACCCAAGAAAAATGAGCATGAAGACACTCAGATGCCAACATCTTTTTACTGGGCATTATATATAGATGGATGAAAATGCAATCATGGTTAATTTGACTAAAGCTAACCTAGAGGGGTGTGAATATGATTTTACACCTCCTTTCAATCCCCTGAAACAAACAAAAGTTTGTCCCTCTAGATAGCTTGTATCACAATTTATTAAGCACAAATAAGTACATATAGACTATTGAAAAGCATGTCCAATTTAACATAGTCAAATATGATCTATGATTTGCATGTGAAGAGTTTATAATAGAACATAAATTATCAAGCACTTGTATTTATTAATAAATATTTCATATAAACAAGTGCTAATCAAAGTGTAACTATATACAAATAAATCAAGTTATAAGAATAAATGAAATATATTACTTTGATCAAGTAGACATTTATATAATTATATCTCACATTTATACAAAAATCTTGTTCTCACAAAGATATCAATCAATTAGAATCCAAACAAGATTTAATCAAACACTTACACAAAAATCAAAGAGATAAGGATATAGACATTTGACTCGTTATTTTTTACTTGGTAAAACCCTCCGAAGAGGAAACATCCATGGGTTGATTCCATAACCACCGGCAATACAACGTTTCACTAATTGGATAAAAGTATAGCCTCAAAAGTGAACACTTCACACGATACACCCTCTCTTGGATATCCCTCTTATCCCACCCTTGGGCATTTTACTAATGGAAGACTTGCCGACTTTTTCTATTCAAGAAAGTTCTTGCTTGACTATCCAGAACTCCATATTCCTAACCAAGACTAAGCAAGACTTCCTTGCTCGACTATCCAGAACTTCACATTCTTAGCCAAGACATCCTTGCTTAAAACGGGAACTTCATCTTCCTAGTTAAAACATCTTGCTCAAATTGAAGCTTCTCATTCCAACAAGAAACTTCAACCTTTTTCAAGGCAAATGATCTAAGTGTAATGCAAATGTTGCAAACACATAAAACATAAAATATGTTATCAATATATCCTATAGAAACTAGAAATGATCAATGAGCACACAATGTTCATTTTTCTAGTTTTCATTCCAAATAAAAAAGACATGCTTGTACATATGAAATGTATGGATGAAGTGAACTCTGTGAAGAACTACACTTAGGCATTAAATAGCACAAAATAAGATTGCCTAGTTCTTAAACATGGACAAAAACCTAGAGCATGTGAAACACCAAAAACATGCAAAATCCTCGATTCTATTCATGTTACTAAAACTTTAAAACATAGCATATTCATAAAGCACATATTCAAGACTTTAGAACTAAAACCAAGAACACTAGAATCATAAGATATGATCAATAAGATTCCTAGCAATCATTTAGAGAACATATTCACAAAATAATCAATTAAAACATAATAGGCTCTAAAAATCAATTAATTGTTCTCATCCTAAATATGTTCAACTAAAGAGGCATAGCACATGTAAAGGCTAATAATCATCAACATACAATCAATTAAGGGTCAAATAGAACGAAAAAAATAAACTATTCACAATACAACTCACAAGCATGTGAAAACATAGATTTCAAGAAACCTAACTCATATATAAGTCTCTAATCAAGCACACTTAGCTTAAAATTGAAGCTCATCTCTTAATAGCAATTTTCCAAGTAACATACATGTAGAGAAGAAGAAAACACAAGGCAAATAAAGATCATAAAGCATAAAAAACAAAAGATAAATCAATTACCTTGACAAAATGTGTAGCCATGAGATTAGGTGTAGAACCACCACAAAACTTGAAAATGACTTCAAAGTTACTTAGAGATAATAGAGAAATTCAATACGAAGATTCTTCAACTTGAATCACTCAAATCAGATGAGAAATGAGTGAGATATGGTATTTGGAAGTTGAGATAATTTGGAAGAAAATTTACGCACTTTTTATTCTTCTAAGAAATCAAGTGAGAGGGAAAGAGGTTTTAAAGGAAAAATTGGAGGGATGATGATGTGGCATGGGGTGTATCACGTGTGGCACCAAGCACCACGCCAAGTGACCACCATGTAGAGGTGTGTGTGCCCCACGGGGACAGAATGGTTCCCTTCCCATAGGGCATACAGCAATACGTGCCTCCACGAAAGAAGGGGTAATATGGCATTTTGCCATCCCTTTCTTCCTTCACATACCTCTCGCATTCTTTAACTGTATTTTGGCCTCTGAACTTCGATTTCAAATCCGTTTTCAAATTATGAACCGAAACTCTCTCACGGACATGGAAGTCAATAAAAATTTCACTAAAAATATGGAAATCGACTCAATATATAAAGACGAGTACCATGCATGTTAAAGACACAGAAAGTTTTGTAACTTCTAACTCGAAACTCGAAAACCAATGAATGAGTAACCACAATATTTGAATCTCAATAAGGAACAATATGATAATATATTTAACTTCGATATCATAAAAACACAAACAAACAAACAAACACAAGAACACACAAGCATGCCATTTTCTAGATATAATCCCAGAACATACAATTTTATATAATTTGTCAATTTAAATCTAATGCATATGCATATATTAATTTGTGTGTATGTCATAACAATTGAGCACAAGGATCCAGGGACATATATGAATGCAATGTGTGTGTACCTAAAAAGCCTTTCAAGGGGAATGAGGTCTTAATATACCTTTTGATGTGCAATAACGCTTGGTCTTCTTGAAGACATTTCTTTGCTTGATAAGTTGTCAATTCTTCCTTGAAGCTTGAACCATAATATGCCTAGACAACTAATCAATTACAAAGAAAATATTATTTTGATATGGAATTATACCAACATAACTCATAAACCTAACAATGGAGCCACGAACCTGAGGGGTGTGGAGCTGGATTACTTCTCATTGTTCTAGAAGACGCTGAGTTGTAATATTGCCTCGGGTTCAGTTTTAAAGCTACAAACAATGAAGCTGAGTATGTGGTGTTGCTTGCTGGATTGAGGATGGCTCATGAGCTGGAAGTACACAACCTCCTGGTCAAAAGCAATTCATAGCTTGTGGTGAATGAAGTCAATAAAAAATTCAAAGCACAGGGAGATAGCATGGCCACATATCTAGCAAAGGTACTCAAGTTATTGCATATGTTTAACACTTTGTGATGAAGCATATTCTAACGAAAGATAACAGCAAGGCAGATACCTTTGCAAATATGGCCGCCAACGACAAGCAAGTCCTACCAAAGAATATTCCATTGCAACTTATATCTAGAAGCCATGATTGGATATCGAAAAAGAAAGAAACATGAAGAAATTGAGGTGCGGTGAAAATGAAAACAAGAATTTTCACAAGAGATAAAGCAAGGAGTTTGAGTTGGAATAGAAATGTTCTTAGTAGCGAGAAAGCTATATATTTATAGCAAGATGAATCACCTAGTTGTTACAAGTGGAAATTTGAAAATATAGATTTGATGATCTTGTAACAGTCAAGAGAGATTACTGAGCAGTCACGTCAGCTACAGGGTTTCCAACGGCTACTTTTCTTTTCCTTTCCTTTTTATGTCTTACCAACAAGGAAAACGTATCCCACAAATGACTAGCTTGATAGATACCTTATTAAAGGAAGGCCTAGCAAGAAAATTTAGGTGCAGAAAGGTACATTTCGCGGACCATGTGTCTTTTGCTGGTCCTCGATGTTTCACTGGCTCAACTTCGAGGACCAGATGTACTTCTATTAATGACAAAATGTTGTCAATCTTTCCAACCTCGGAATACCTGACAAGACCCACCCCGACTCCTCTCTTGAGTACGAGGGAGGTCCTGTGAGCTGTACTTTTTATTGACATGATAAATGAATTTGAACTAAAATTCTATACAAAATACTTGCTCTTAAAACATATATATATATATATATATATATATATATATATATATATATATTGTAGGATACAAAATGTTCATAACCGCTAGTTTTTCGTTGTTATTTGTGTTCATTACAAAATTTGTCATGAAATAACTGACCAAACCAAAAAAATGGCCATTTTTAAAATCGATCAGTCAAAATCCCGACCAGGAATCCGACAAAGAAACCGACAAGAAATCCGACCACAGTCGACTAGAAATCCGACCACGGCTGACTAGAAATCCGACCACGACCGACTAGAAAAACTGAACATGGCCGACCATGCCCGACCATGCCTGATCATGTCATCCACGCATCTCAAAATATGTACAACATGAAAATTGAAATGCATGACTCTTGTACTTCATAATGTCATCGAGTGGCCCACCTCAAAACTGAAGAGTTCGCACGACCGAGCAGCTACTTGAAAAATATTTTTAAAGGTGAAAAGATGAGCGCTAACGCTCAGTGAGTGAATGAAAACCTTTAAAAACACGAGTTTTCTTCTTAAACAACTTTTTGAATATACATGAAATAATACATACTGGATATCGTTGTATCATGTCAAGTAATTCCATAGTAGTTAAAGATAATATATCTATTATCGTAGTTAATAAACTGATATACAACTCTTTCAATTACAAGAACAAGAGAATTTATAAAATCTTAATCTGCCCCAAATTAGTACTCAGGGATAATCTTCAATACGCACGCCGAATTACTTCGCGCATATGCAAAGTTGGGAGTAACTTCTGTCATACACGTGCAGAATGACTTATCTAACATACACATGTGTAGAACGGTCCCAAAAGCCAACAATAATCATAACTGAGGAAGGGTACAAACATGGTGCTTTTATGAAATCAAGCATAATATCTTCTCAATATTTATAAAAGAAATATAACTAATATTTCTAAGTACTAATATAAGCATATAACATACTTTCAGTTCTCTGTATAATCACCATAAATCATTAAAAGAAACAAAACGCTTAAATGATTTTGCAAGCAATTAAGTTTAAACATAAAACTGTAAACTTTTGAGTTAAGAACAAAACTGAAAACTTTTTCACTCACAACTTAGACTTCACGCTTAATTCGGATCAAGTACGCTAGGTTCCTCTACTTCGTCTTCTTTCCCTAACAATCGCACAAAAATCCAATTAGAATCTGTGGATTTCAAAGAAGAAATCAACCAAAAATCTAAAAATATCGCAAGAGAACTCCACTTTTGAGTTGTCTGTCAACTAGACAAGCTACAAATGCTTGCTCACCTGTTCACTTTTCAACTTTTTTTTTCCAATTTGGGCCTTTATTAGGCTTGAATGACATGGACCTTACAATACCAAAAAGTTTAAGCACCTCGTGAGGAGCGTTCCCCTCGGATCACCTTCTAAGGTAGAGTCCCAAGTTGATTTCCCTTCAAATATGAAAATCGAATTAACCCCATCATCGGTCCTATATAGAGATGCACATTTGGGGAATGTGGATGGATATAGGTCCTCTCATCCTCATCCCCACTTTCTATACCCTTCCCCCATCCCCCCCCCCCCCCATTTCCCCATTTGGGGAAAATGGGGATGGGGAATTTTGGGGGAGGTATATCCATCCTCATTTCCCCATTTTCTCTGTTTTTTTTCGTATTTCTCCGTTTCTCGGTTTTTTCCGTTTTTCCATTTCGCAATTTAACTAAAAATTACAAATTAAACTAAAAAAACAAACATTTCATTATAAATACAAAATAAAACCCATTAATATATTACAAATACAAATATATAGTATAATTAATAATATATATTATAATTATATTTATATATGTTATTTCAATTTGGGGATGAATTTCATCCCCATCGCTCCCCCCATTTCCACATTTTCCCCCCCAAATGAAGATGGGGACACGAGTAATTGGAGCTCCTGAAAAAAATGGTGCATCTCTAGTCCTACATGACCCTCATAGCTTATAGTTTGACACTTAGTCCCAGTTAAAAGCCAATCTTGATTCCATAGTCGGACAAAGAACCACGCGGCATGATAGTTGTTCCTCCTAAGTGGAGACAAGCTCTAATCCTTAAAGCTTGATGTGCAATCAATGTCAGTTTTATTTGATTTCGTTGAGTAAAGTGAGGAATGTAGACAAATAGGACATCTACATACACTAGTACAGAGTATAACCTAAAATAAAAGATAAAAGTTTTTTGAGAGTTTTAAATAACCAGGATTCCACTCTCATTGTTTGATATGCGTTAGAAGGCACTGGCATATGGACTCTTGCTGAAGCCAAACTCTCCAGCTTGTCTAAGGCTCATACGTGTCCCATTTCATTAGCAAACATACAGAAGCCCACTGGTACAAGGACTCCAGTAAATCCATCGCGGCAAGAGGCTCGATGTTTAAAACACAAGAGGCTCGATGTTTGACCCAATCTTCAAACAAGGGCAACAAAGAAGTGGGTGACTAGAGGAGGCAGGCAGTTATCCCATGATAAACAAGGAAGCACAACCACTCGGCCACCAATTGTTTACTGGTGTTATCAATTATTTTGATTACAATTGTGTGTTATGAATGCCTTATATTATTCATTATGTATGATTGTTCTTAGTTGAAGACCTTTCCTTTAATATAAAAAACAAAATCCTACATATCATCACCTTTCCAACCTTTCTAGAAAACTGCTCTAGGTTGATCTGAGGCCAAGATCTACCTTGCAGAATCTGGTTAACAAATGTAAAGAAAAATTTTAATTTCTTTTGACGAATCTGCACAAGAAATACATAGTTTCGGCTACTTGAATGCACAATCCCAATGACTTCCGTTAAACCAATCTCATCTCAATTCATTACTATTTTGAGTTGTAAAATCCCATAATTAATTTTGAGGTTTTTCACTATATCTAAATTTTTGATATAATTCAAATCAAATATTAATTTTTATAAAGTCGTTCATCATCACTTTTTTTTTCATATGAATCATATATAGATTTTATCATAAACACCACTCAAATTTTGTTAAATAGATGATTTCAATTTTTATTTTTTAAAAGGAGATGATTTCATCTTTGATTCACTAGTATAAGCTATATACTTATATTACTGTACATTCGAATAGTGTCTTTCTTTAATTATAACAGTTAAAATATAATAATAATAATAATAATAAGAGCAATTATTACTAATTATGTCATGGACTTTTTTTAAAATTTCAAGTTGTTTGCGACTTTTATAAAAGTGATCAAATTAGCCCTTATATTTTTTCCAAGTGTCAAATTAGTCCTTACAATTTTCGTAAGGGATCGTTTGTTTTTTTGTCTAGAAAGTGAACAGTCCTAAATTTTTCTAATGACTGAATAGAGACTGAAATCTAAACCTGAATGACATGTTTTTTTTTCTCACATCTGAATATATTGTCAACACGTTTGTTTTTTTAAAGTAAAATTGTCTGAATATAAGTAATTTTACATTTATACCTATGTTAAACAATTATACATATAATATGGAATAAAAACAATCTAAAAATAATAATTATATATGAATACATATGATCATGATATTCATCTTTGATTACAAACAAACTTTATTTTTCAAAGAAAAGAAAATGTTTTTTTTTTTCAAAAAATAAAAAGGACGTTAGGAAAACTTATACAAAACACGATAATAATCACCATAATATCATAATAAAGTATTGATATTAAACACCAATATGCACAGTGATTAGGGTTCGTTTTTATTTTGGTTCTTTTTTTATTTTTATAGCTATTTAAAATAAACAATATATTAAAATAAAGATTTTTATAGAGGAAATGGTGAAATATATCACCTTTTTTAAGGTGTGTTGTGATGATGTCACCATTTTAATAACTTAAGTTTAAAAGGCACATATTATGGTGAACTGCCCAAATTACCCCTAAACTTAAATTTTTTAAAAGCCCCTTTCTGAACTCGTTAGTATCTCCCCAGAAAAGTTGTTGTCTGAAAAACTTGAGTCTCGGCCCTCTCCAGATTCTGCAGTAGAAGGTAACAAATATTTATGATCTTCACTTAAATTTATTTTATTTCTTTTAGTCATTTCTGATATTTTACATTCATTTCTGTGTGGGTTTACAATGTATCCATTCCTCGATATCAATGTATCCATTTCAGATTCTGCACTAAAATGCTTTTTTCTAGTGTGACCGAGAAAATTTTAAAATGAATCGAGCTTATTTCATATTGGAACGAGCTCTTGTTTAGTTTGAAAAAAGCTCGATTATTTGAAAAAAATGCTCGACAAAAAATGTTCGATCCCTTAGGAAAAGTTCTCGATCCCTTAGGAAAAGATCTTGAACCATTATAAAAGTTCTCGAACCCTTTAAAAAGATCTTGAACCGTTACAAATGTTCTTGATCCCATTAAAAAGATCTCGAACCCTTTAAAAAGATCTCGAACAGTTACAAATGTTCTCGATAATTTTAAAAATTTCTCGATCCCTTAGAAAAAGTTCTCGTTCCCTTGTTAAAAGGTCTTGATCCCTTGATAAAAGTTATCGATAATTTGAGAAATAGTCTCGATCCCTTTAAAAAGTTCTCGAACTGTTAGAAATGTTCTCGATCCCTTAGAAAAAGTTCCCCGTTGACTTGCTGAAAGTTGTCGATCCGTTGATAAAAGTTCTTGGTCCTTTTAACAAATATTCTCGATCCCTTTAAAAAGTTCTCAAACCGATTGAAATGTTCTCGATCCATTGATAAAAGTTCTTGGTCCTTTTAACAAATATTCTCGATCCCTTTAAAAAGTTCTCAAACCGATTGAAATGTTCTCGATCCCATACAAAAAGTTCTCGTTCCCATGTTAAAAGTTCTCTAACCGTTATAAAAAGTTCTCCATAGTTTGACAAATATTCTTGATAAAAGTTCTCGAATCGAACCCTTTTTATAAGTTCTCGATCCTTTGTAAATTATTCTCGAACCCTTGAAAAAGTTCTCGATCCCTTATATAAAGTACTCGATCCATTTGATTTTTTTGTAATTGTTAGTAATTGTAAAAGTTTTTTTTTATCTGTTAATAATTGATTGTGATGATGATTTTCATAGGACAATGGATCAGGTTAGATTAGTAATATCTTACAACAGTCGATGGGAGCAATTACCTGATGGAAGTCAGAGGTTTCTTGGTTCCGATAACCAAGGAATGTATGTGTCCAGAAATATGACTTACCAAGAGCTGGTGTCGATAGTACAAACCGTTGTGAAGTACGATGTGAACAAATACATTGCTGATCTACAATCTGTATCAATCGTTCCCGGGACCACATGTCGCACATTTATAAGAAATGACGACGATGTTTTGTTTATGCTAGGGAAAGATAGGATAATCCTTCAAGTATGTGTCAGTTTAATTGAGAGGGCTGCAGGAGGTGTCATCGGTGAAGAAATCCCTCCTCATGATAACACCCAACAATTTCGATCTTCAGCTGGAAGCAACCAGTTGTTCACAGAAAGAAGTGGGATTGACGGTAGGGAAAACCTAAGTGGTGTCCCACTGGAAGTAGCCGACCATGGTGATATAGTTGGAGCTCAATTGGACGATGATTTCGGTTGTCAAATTGAATTGAACGCTGGGCAGTACAACTACCAATACAATGAGATGTACGATGACATAAACAATGAGCGGAACAATTTACCTCATAACCTGCCAATCCATGAGGTGGCTAATGAGGTAAATTTGCATCCGATACATAATGTATCGAACAATGAGGAAGATGAAGAACGGTTCGAAATGGAAAGACGTGCAAGACGTGTCCACATATGTAGTTCCACTGCAGTAGATATAGCTGGGACATCTGAGGTCAGGCCTGATGTAACTCTAGCTGATTCTGTGAATGCCAGAACGTGGGTTATTCCAGGAGCAGAATCATACTCGTTTGGTATGGGTGAAACAGGAACTGGGTAGAAGATGAACCTACCAGCATGATATATAAAGGTCAATTTTTTCCTACTAAAAGGGATTGAAGAGATTGGCTGGCCATTTTGCAATGCGGCAAAACTTTGAGTGGAAGGTGAAAATGTCGAATAAGACAACATTACATCTGGTTTGTTTGATAGACAATTGTACATGGAAGTTAAGAGCGGTTATGAGAGATGAAGCGACATACTTTCAAGTACGTAGTTTTATCAACGAACACATTTGTCCATTGGAGGAGATTCACCGCCGCCATCGACAAGCTAGTGCAGTCATAATTAGAAAAGTGGTTGCACCTAGATTGCAGCAACAGGATGGTCGATTAATGCGTCCGAAGGACATAATCGTCGACATGAAAACAGTGTATGGCATCCAAATAATGTACAGTAAGGCACATAAAGCCCTTGATTATGCTTTGTCACTCACCTAAGGAACGCATGAGGAAAGCTTCCAACTGCTGCCATCATTCGGTTACGTGTTGGGACAACAAAATCCCGGAACGATAACTGACTTACAGTGCAATGAAAATGGTAAATTCCTATACTTTTTCATGTCATTGGGTGCCTCAGTCAGAGGATTCCAGAGGTGTATGCATCCAGTTATTGCCGTTAATGATACCCATTTAAAGGGTAGATTCAGGGGCACAATATTTTTTGCAACTGCACAAGATGGGAATGAACATATTTATCAAATTGCTTTTGCGTATGGTGACTCGGAAAACAACCTATCATGGGAGTGGTTTTTGGATTGCTTGAAAGGTGCCCTTGGCCATATAGATGATTTGGTTTTCATTTTGATCGACATGCAAGCATTGAAGCAAGGATTTCTAAAGTGTTCCTTTATGTCACTCATGCCATATGTTGCTGGCACTTTTATGAAAATATTAAGAATAGATATCATAGAAAGGATGTTGCCGCAATAATGGATAAAGCAGCCCGAGCGTACACCGAGTTACAATATAATCGACACATGGAAGAGTTATGCAACTTGCACCCGAATGCATATGAAAATGTAATTGATGCCGGTCCACAGAAGTGGTCCCGTGTTCACTGCCACGACAGAAGGTATAGGGTCATGACAACAAATGCTGCAGAATGCATAAACTCATGCCTTAAATTTGCACGGCAACTGCCTATGTTGACTTTGGCAGAGTTTATTAGGAATATGCTACAGCGTTGGTTTCACGATCGTCATAGGGCTGCTCAATCCATGCGTCATCAGTTGACCGACGCAGCACATCTTGTGATCCTAAAACGTGTAGAAAAGTACAATTTTATGACCTTTAATCCAGTTGACTATAACATATTTTCGGTGAAACGGGCTGGAAAACAATTGACCGTTGACTTAGCCCGGAAAACCTGCACATGTAACAAATACCAAATGGACCTTCTTCCATGTTCTCACGCTCTCGTTGCCGCAAGGTACATCATACAATTTTGTGTACGATTAATAGTACTTAAACATCATACAATTTTATCATCGTTTTCAATGTTTTTACAGGGATCGAAACATGGATTTCACATCCCTCTGTGCGGACTACTACAAGCGACAAACACGTATTAATGTGTACTCGGTACCTATTATGCCTGTTGGACATCCTTTCACTTGGATTGTGCCATCAGATATCGTTGAGAGAGTCGTTTTGAATCCAAGCTCCATGAGACAAGCAGGCCGCCCTAGGGCTTCACGCCGTATCTCGTCTTCGGAGAGAACATCCACACAGAATTGTAGGCGATGTCGACAACCAGGGCATAATTCGAGGAGATGTTCTAACACAGCTTTTACTTATGAAGATCCGAGCAGAGTCATTCCTGAGGAATACAGACGCAAGTGTAGTATCTGTCATACTGTTGGTCACAACAGACAGACGTGCCCTACTAGAGACGGTGGGACCGTGGAATGAATTTAGGCGTTATCATGATGACATTGTTATAATTTGAACTCGTATGACTTGTTAAGTAACTGAAATGCAATTTTATTTTAATACTGTCGGTATATATAAAAATGAAAAAAAAATTGTAAAAAAGAATTTCTAAATATACAAAAGAATTGGTAAACTGCCGTAAAACTGTTGGTACATATACAAAAGAATTTGTAAATATACAAAGTAATTGGAACATATAAAACAGAATTGGTACGTATACACATGAATTACTACAGAAATCTATACGGGCTTGGAGTTTGCAAATATTTCAACCGTCATCTTCTTCCGAATGATCCTCATATCGTCTTCAGACCAATCGAAATCTTTTTTGTTCGTCAGTATGTACTCGATCAATCTCAACGTTACCCCTGAAGTTGGATACATTAAAAAGCGTTAATAAAGCGTTAGGTTTATACTAATACAATCTTAAAGTGACTATTACGTAATGTCTTACGATTGCTTCTGCTGGGGGATATGTTTTTCCGACACGACGGTGACATCAAAGGGCTTACTTGTCTTCTCAAATTTCAACAGTCCTACCGCTCGTTTAGTATGAATCCCGGCCTAATGCAACATCGAGGGCACAAAGTAGCACAACGGGGCTACCTTCTGCTTTCGATACGAGGTTCGACCTTCTATCTCCAGGGGTCGACTATGAACAGCTTCCCGCATGTACGGTCCACAGTCACCAGCAACAATGTTGGCGCCCAATATTGCACCGTATCAGGATCTGGAAACGTCAACAACAGGTGTTAAGATGTACAAAGTCATTTATATATACAATTGCAAACCATGTCAAGTAACACTTACCATGTCAACCTCGTGCCACGGACGACATCCAATCGGGGCACCCCTAAGGACCGTTGTGAGGTCGTCATCCTTCCACCAAGACCTCAACACATTCCAACGGCTCGGGGTGATCTGCCCGCGAGAATTACGAGGCATCATTTTCCTGTACTAGTGCTCAAGATAGGACTGCATAAACAATTGTATTTAAATTAATTTTTGTTTTCCATACACACATAAAACAACGCGTTATCATTATTAATTTCAGTACTTACAAAGAATTGTGAGTCCAATATGTTAACCGTTTGACTATACACATTCGGAAATGCCCGTTGATGCTTCAGAAGAATATGGAGGTACGCGTCCATATGCTGGGAATATAAACACGTTAAGAAATGTTAGGATGTTTACACTTCTAAAACAAATACTGAAATCAGGATTTACGCTCCCACAAACCTGATCATCAACATCCATGAAGTTAGTCTGCAACCGATGGAACCATGCAGCATCAACCGGCTCCAGCAAATCAACATCACGTCTGCATTAATGTTCCAACATCTACACTTTCATATAATGCATTACAAGAAATTCGACGACCTAAATAACAATGAAATTTACTTACTGTTCTCTGTTTACGTTCCTCTTGTAGGCTCGGTACGCTTTCAACTGGGTATCGTCCACCAGTTCCTGGGGATTAAATACGTGCCAGGTTCCTCTAGTATTACCCTAGCCTTTTTAGGTCGGCACGGATCTGTGTACGGGCTAACCAACTGCCAACCGCGTTTCAGTACACGTATGTGTTATCGAACTCCCTCCGGCGGGGTTTTCTAAGATGAGTACGGGGGAGGGGGAGCCTGTTGCTCGAGGGGAGGTGGAGGGGGAGCCTGCTGCTCGAAGGGAGGTGGCGGGGGAGTCTGTTGCTCTCTAGGAGGTTGCGGGGGATCCCGCTGCTCGCTAGGAGGTGGTGGGGGAGCTTGCAAATCGCTAGGAGGTGGCGGGGGAGCCTGCTTCTCGGTAGGAGGTGGCGGGGGAGCTTGCTGCTCGCTAGGAGGTGGCTGGAGAGCCTGCTGCTAGGACATCGGTGGAAGGAGAGCCTGTTTCTCGTAAGAGGTGGCGGGGGAGCCTTCGAATCGCTCTAAGTGGGAGGAGGGCCGGCTGCTCTCTCAGAGGGGGAGGGGGAGACTGAGCCCCACTATCCAGAAATGCCCCTCTGGTATGTGGATCCTCTGTATGGGTCCTGAAGCCCTGAAGGCCCCTGATGAATGCAAGCAACTCCCTATGTTGTTGTTGTTGTTGTCGATCCTCCACGCTCTTCCAAAACAAATCAAGCAAATCCCGGTGCTGTTGTTGTCGATCCTCCTTACTCTTTCGGAGGGCTTCACGCAATTCTAAACGGGCCTGAAATCATGCAACTTTGTCAATACAAAAAAAATCAACAACTCTTGTTAATGAAAATAAAACTACCATCTCAACTTACCTCCCCATCAAGTTGAACGCCAGCACGGGAATCCTTGGTAACGGAACCAGTTCCTCGGGTGGTAAACTGAACCTGCCTTACTCGTCGAGGAGGCGGCTGAGATTCGCCAGTGTCCATCCCTATGAAATCTGGACCTGTAGGGTCTGAAGCCTCCGTCTCAGTACACCTCCCACCCTCACCCTCCTCATCGGGACGAACTGCACTTGTAGTCGGCTCAGGGACAGTAGGAAGGTGAACCCTGTCGTCCTGCACATACGGGCTCCCCCCCTCACTTAGGCCTGCAAAGTATGGGGCCACTGCCTCAGCTGCTGTGGGCACGATTTCCGTCCTCACCGACATCTGAAACCGTAGTTAGATAAATTTCATTGTTACTTATCGTAAGTAATATAAATTACTGACTTAACAAAAAAATAAATTACCCTAGCACTAAAAATCTTCTCCAGCTTCTTCCCTCTAGGTTGTTTGGTCAACTCCCACTTCAACAACCGAGGGGAAAGGTCCGTAACCCTCCGAGTCCCGAAAACCTCGGTCAGTTTGGGGATCACCTCAAAAGCAAATATCTACATCAAAGATACGTACAGTTATAATCCAAAACAATTTTGGATTAAAAATTAAATGTACATGTTGGAATTAAAATTTCTTACCAAAAAGGCGTGTGATAGACCGTAGATGTTGTACCCCTCCACGGAATGTCCAACATCGCCCTGTGACTGTTGCCGTCTCTCCTCACGACGTCGCGGTAAGGCATGCTTAAATGAAAATATAGAATGCCTATAGACGTGGGCACCCAACGGGAACGCATCGAAGGCATTGAGGTCCTCTACCAACCAAAACTGTCAAACTGGAATCTTCAATCTCTCGTCCACCCCCATCAGTATCCAGTTCAACATGTAAATGAGACACAACTTCACAGCATCGTATGCCTTTTCAAACTCTCCCTAGGTAAGAACAACCCTCAAGTCATCCAACGATACCTCATCATGTGCAGGAAAGTACCGTTCATGTATGTCATTCTCAACTGCAACATACATACTCGTGTCCGGTATGACTCCAAAACGTAATCCGGTGATGAGGCTAAATTCCACCTTCAAAAATCTCACCACATGGTTCCCTAACAAGAACCGTATCTCATCTGTCGGCCCTTCATGGTCTAACTCCCGCAACAGCAGCTGATGAATAACACCACCAGAAAACTTCAGCTCCCAGTGCATCGACATGAAATGCCCGAAACAGGAGGCCATGAGCCGACGCCGATCCTGAACAGCAAACTCTTCAGGGACCCGATTCAGTGCATCGTCTATACGGACAAAGGCTTCAAAATGGTCGTGTCGGGTCAATTTTCCCTTAAACCAATCTCCCTCTGCAGTTTTAAGCATTTCCTTCATACTGCTCATCATCTGCAATGTCACAGAAACAGTACATCAGTAAACTACACAAAAATTAGAAAATATTCTCGATCGTTTGAAACAAATTCTCGATACTTTTAAAATATTCTCGATCGTTCGAAAAAGATTTCAAATTTTTAAAAAAGTTCTCGATCCTTTGCAAATAGGCTCGGTCCTTTGTAAATAGTCTCGATCCTTTCTAAAACCTCTCGATTCATTGAAAAAACTTCACGATCATTTAAAAACGTTCTCGATTTGTTTATAAAGTTCTCGATCCTTTGCAAATAGGCTCGATCCTTGCAAATTAGTCTCGATCCTTTGTAAAACCTCTCGATTCATTGAAAAAACTTCACGATCACTTTAAAAAGTTCTCGATCCTTTGCAAATAGGCTCGATCCTTTCAAATTAGTCTCGATCCTTTGTAAAACCTCTCGATTCATTGAAAAAACTTCATGAACATTTGAAAATGTTCTCGACCCTTTGAAAAACATTATCGGTCGTTAGAAAATATTCTCGGTCCTTTCAAAAAAACTTTCGATCCTTTGAAAAACCTCTCGATTCTTTGAAAAATGTTCTCGATCAATTTAAAAAATCTCGACCCTTTGAAAATATTCTCGAAGCTTTGAAAATTGTCTCGAGTCTTTGAAAAACCTCTCGATTCTTTGAAAAATATTCTCGATCATTTTCTAAAAACTGGACCATTTGAAAAACATTCTCGATCCTTTGAAAATATTCTCGACACTTTCACAAAACTCTCGATTCTTTGAATAATCTTCTCGATTATTAGAAAAATCTTCTCGATTCGATCATTTTAAAAAATCTCGATCATTTGAAAAACAATCTCAATCATTATCATAATATTCTCGATCGTTTTCAAAAATTCTCAATCCTTTCATAATAGTCTCGATCCTTTGAAAAACCTCTCGATTCTATGAAAAATATTCTCAATCATTTAACAAAAGCTCTATCACTTTGAAAAACCTCTCGATTCTTTCTAAAAAAATTCCTCGATCTCGCTTGAAATATTCTCGATTTTTTTTTCCATAACAAAAATTCCTTGATACCAAAATATTGAACCTCATTTCAAACTCAAACCAAAACCATAATCTACAATTTCTTTCAACAGAACAAGTCTCAAATGCAATTATAAGTTATGAACAACAAATCGATACATAAAACAAACTCAACTTACCTTTGTCACTCGCTGCGAAATGTACTGTATTCTCATTTCGGTCAATAAGCTGTCGATTTTCTCACCGTCGGTTTCGTTGTCGTCGGTTTCTTTCTCGGTTTCTTTCTCACTGTTGCTTTTCTCAGAAACACAAAACGACAAATTTTCTCTTTTTCAATTTTGTGGGGGTATTCTCGTCTGTTTAGTTTAAATGGTGTCTTTTAAACTTACATTACTAAACTGGTGACATTTGCATTACACCCCTCTCAAATAGTGTCATTTATTTAGCGACCCCATTTTTATACCATATATAATTTTGATGAAATTGAAAATATGTTATATATGGGGGATAGTATCGGAAGAAAAGATTTTAGATGCAATTAAGTTAAAAGTTATGATTTTTTACTTTTTATTTTAAGTTGATTTTTAGGATTTTTAAGTTGTTTGACCACTTAAAAAAACAAATAAAATAACTTAATAATTATGATTCAGACCCATTAAATTTTAAGTGGAAAAAACAAACGACCCCTAAGTGTTAAATTAGTCCCTCTAACTAAGTTCCGACAGCCGATTCTAACTGCGTTAGAGGGACTAATTTGGTCACTTTGAAAAAAAAAGGATTAATTTGATATTTTAAAAAAAATATAAAGACCAATATGATCACTTTTATAAAAATCGTAAACAACCAATAATAATAATAAAATAAAATAAATCCAATACCTAGTCGGTAATTACCCTAATAATAATAATAAATTAATAAGTAATAACATCATGCCCTTCACGTTCTTAAGCCCATCGTAGTGGTGTAAATATGGGCCGGCCCGTTCGGCCGGCCAAGAAAGGCAGGCCGTGCCAGGCACGGCCCATAATTACAGGCCGTGTCGGGCCTCCAACCGAGGCACGCCGTGCCGGCCTGGCTCGGCACGCCTGGCAGGTGTGCCAGGCCCGGCGGCCCGGCACAGTGGACCCAGTTAATTAATATATATATATATATATATATTATTAATATTTAAAAATAATAATAATAAAATGTGGGCCGGCCCGTTTGGCCCATCTAGCAGGGCAAACGGCCCAGCACGGTCCGACCTGCCATGGCCGTGCCCACGTGCCGTGCCGGACCCTGTTTTCCAAAACAGACCGGGCCTAGCACGGCATGTCCAATGGGCATGGCTTGCCAGGCCCGGCCTGTTTTGGAACACAGGCCCGGCGGTCGTGCCCAAACAGGCCGGGCCGGCCCAAACTTACACATTTAGCCCATCGTCGTTAAACCAACACCGAACACCAGCAATCTCATTCAAAATAACATTTCCGCTTGATATCTATTCATCTTCCGAAAACACGACACGTGGATCTCAATTATATATTAGTCGCACCCAAAATGTGACACGAGGTTCTTGGAGCTACCCAATAGTGAAGCTGATCACACCCAAGTTTTTCCCATGTCGATCAAGCTTGAAGGCTTGAAGCTTCCCAAGAAAACCCAAGGCCCATTTTGGTAAATTCGCACATCAAAAAGCCGTAACCTCCATCTTAATTATTTATATAAATAAAAAGCTTTAATAGAGAGATCAGAGAAGTCAATATCCAAATCTGTAAACCAACGAAAATGGGAACACAACTGATAGCGAATCACAGAGAAGGTGCAGAGATCTACCATGGTGAGTCTCTCTGCAAGCAAAAATCTCTCGACCTTCTCTCGGAAATCGAGCTCCCAAAGGGCCTCCTTCCTCTAAACGACTTAATCGAGGTGGGTTATAATCGGACCACCGGCTTCGTCTGGCTCAAGCAGCAGAACCGTACGGATCACAGGTTTCGAGCCATCGGACGCAATGTCTCTTACGACAACGAAGTCACTGCTTTCGTCGAGAACCACCGGATGCGGAGGCTCACCGGAGTCAAGAGCAAGGAGATTCTGTTCTGGGTTTCCATTTCCGAGATTTATGTCGACGATCCTAATTCCGGCAAGATTACGTTTGGGTCTTCGACGGGCGTCTCTCGGACTTTTCCGATTTCTGCGTTTGAACTTGAAGAGTCAAAGGACAAAAAGTGAAATATCTAATTACACTTTTTTTTTTTAATCTTTGTATCTGCTGCTTGTGTTATTTCGGTTTTTCAATAATTTAACATGTTTTGTGGGTTTAATTTTACGATTACGGATTACCAGCTGTCTATTAATTACTTAATTACTTTATATTTTTGGATTTAACCGTCTCTATTCTTACATTCCTTGTTAATTATAACTTGCAAGTCTTTTAACATTAATTACCTTCCCAAAGTTGCGGATGCATTCAATAAATCTATTATTTTAAGTATTAAATATAAATAAGATGAGATGAGGTAAGGCAAAGCCTATAGTTTGGATGGTCTAAATTATCTATATTTTTTTTTATACCACTTTTTTTGTAGTGACTCAAATTTTGAAAACTATCAAACCAAATTAACGTAATTTTCTATCCAAGATATACATTGACGAAAGAAATTCAAAAATTGTTTCTTATATCTGTGGCAAAACAAAGAAGGGAGAGGAAAAATCTTTAATGCCTTCGGGTCTCAATAGAATAGTAAATATATTCTTTTAATAAATCTATCGAAATTTTTCTCAATTAAATTAAATTATAAACTAGATTATTTCTATAAATTATCTAACAATGTTAATATAGTAAGTGTCTTTCGTATGTATTATACCTATTATTAAAAAAAATGCAAAATCATTAATTATTATTTTTTTGTTGAAAAAGCTTCGGCCCTGGCTAGATTGGATATACATCCACCCATGATTTGTTTGATGCTAAATCCCTTATACATGTACCTTAAGTATAAAGATTTATTTCTGATTCAAGTCCTCCGCTGTAAAAACGATGTAATTTACCGAGTATACTAAATGTTGTTAATAATATAATATACTCTTAACGTTTTCACACTTTTCGTTTCTTAATTTTGATGTTGGGCTACGGGCTTGTAATTTCAAGGTTTGTACAACTCTAGGAGTACCAAATACATCATAAAAAAAAGCGTTTAAGTATTTCAATTCAAAGCAGAGTCGGTAGTGCATCTCCTTTTGATATCTATGGTGGAGGGTTCAAATCACATTATAAATATTTTACAAAAATGTGTGGAGAGTTTTCTTTCCTGATCGTGGAAAGTAGTTATCTCCCGTTATCTAAACTCACAGGTGAACCCGCGAACCCATATAAATAAAATTATTTAATATTTATTATTATAAGTTTAAACTCCGATAGAACATTATAGATATGGAGTAAAATATAAAAACTTTATTCATTCTAAATTTGAAAACTACAATTCTCAACTTTTATTTATTTATTTATTTATTTATTTATATATATGGCTTGAACTCTGGTTTTTTCAATGTTGGAGTTTTGAAATCAATATATATCAAAAAGGCAATACAAATCTTACTAAATAGATCAATATAAAGATAAAAACAATAGAAGGTTTTTCTGATTGTATGTTTACAAACGAAAATTTTGTCCCATTCCGATATATTTCTACAAAGAAAAATGGTTCTCTAATCTCTTCCCACAGCCACTATGAGTCTGTATGTCTGTAGACTGTAATGTTCAAATAAGTACACGCCCAAGAACAAGCCCGGAAACGGCAGCATAAGTTTGATAAAAATTCTCCCCACTCTTATATTAGGAATGTTAATTTTTGTGATACCAAAGTCTGGTACATAAATTTTTGTCTGATGGCAAGAAAGCAAACTAGAAGCGCAAGACAAGTGTTGACAGTCGATATAATCAAAATGCGATCATAAATCCAAAAACAACTTGCTCGACAAGTGACATGATTGGTATGCTAATGGTATGTGCGTACTCTGCGGTAGCCACCCAATCTAGCACACACTTTGTCTGAAACTTATTCCTGTATGAAGTTATGCATCAGCAGATTAAAAAAACTTCCGTAAAAACTTGTAACAAAGACATTAATGTGTTTCAAGTAGAAACTTTCGTGATATTTGACCAAATTTCGATGGAATGTAGGATGCTTGGATCCCATACTCCTCAATCCTCACCAAAAAGAAACTTGTCAGCTTCTCAAAAATTTCAGTTGGTCCTTTTCTGGTTTTAATTCGCTAGCCTTGGACGTTTGATTCTCATACCAGAATAATGAGAGTTACAAGTTCATTTTTTAGCACACAAAAAACCCATGTTGGATAATTTTCTTCCTTGTATCACCACTAATTACTGACACTTCTAGGTATCTATTCTGATGGATGATTGTATCTCAAATTTCTATCCTTTCTAGACTGGTCACTCTCCCATATCATTATCTTCACTTCAAAAATGTATATATACATCATAAAAGCATTCTTTGCTGAAACTTGAAAACAGAAGGAAATGACCAACAAGTGGAACTTCATCATAGTGGTAAAGTTTCAAAGAGTTAGCCTGGTTAGTCATCTGTTATGATAGCAATCCAGTCAGGAGTACAGCCGAGGCCTAAGAACTTTCGGTGAAATCTCCTCCCAGAGTAGATCATCCACGGAGTTTGGCTGCTGGAATCAAATTAATTGTAAATGGATTCAAATTGCCCCTTCTGTTTTCTCTTAATCATCTTTAGTCTCTGTGCCATCATTAGACTGATATCTCCAGACTCCAAGAGTTTTGTAATCCCAAACAATCTCAGATATCTCATCTTGGGGCAATCCTAAACATTGACGTTTAATTGACCTATGCAAATCACAAAAGAATTTTGGGTCTTGCAGTCTAATATACTCACGCAACAATCGCTCATGATCTGGGACCCAGTCCTTAGGGAATGGAGTGTAATCACAAGATGGAATCGATGACATGTGTGCAAACTGAACACCTTCAATTGCATCAACAATTCCCATCCTCAGCAAGTCAGAATATTCAGGTGCAGAGTTGTTACTGCTCTCCCTCAATGGACGGCTGAGATCACGAGTAGCTATCCTGTAAACTTTGGCACGAGATTTTAGTCTATACCTTGCAGCATAAAGTTTGGCCAGAGAACTACGAATCACATAAGCACAAAAACTGACAATTTTCTTTCTATTATCAGCATATCTATACCAATCAGCCATAGTTTCAAGAAATTTATTCATCTGTGAATTAGTATGAGCTTGACTTGAGTAAAGCATAGGATTACAGGGCAATGGTTCAGGATCTTTATCACCCTTGACCAACTCAAGACGCCTAAATCGGCGAATACAATGCTGTAAACTAGCAGTAACAGAAAGCATAGTTCCTACACCCTTCTCACTCACAATTTTACCTCCACTTGCTGTGTACCTAAGCGTAGGGTATATAACTCTCCGACAAATTATATGATCCAAGAACTGAATTCCTCTGGTTATATGTTCAATCTCCACCTTCACAACATCTAACCTTATCCCCAAATTTCTCTCACAAAACTCAATTATTTCCTTTCTAATTTGCACGGCATCCTCTCTAGGCCCCCGAATACCAATCAAGAAATGCCCACCATATCGAATATAATCCATTTTTCTTGTCTTCTCATTCCCACTTGACGGAACGAACTCTGGCCAAGCAGAGTTATGAGAACCATCACTTATCGAATCTTTCCATATCGAATCAAGTTTGTTAGGCCTAAAATATTCAACAATTTTCGCTTCCATCATTTGATCCAATTCATTAAGACATACATTGGCAAGTAAAGGACTCAAAATTCCACAATGACCATAAGAGGGTACTTTAGCAGCCTCCTCAGGTGAAAAATTAAAGAATGTTCTCAACCAATATGGGTCCGGCTTTGGTTCATTCTCATTCAAAATCTTCTTCTTTGTAGCACCCTTCCTTTTCTTTGTCTTCCTATCAAAATCCGAATTACTATCATCACTACTAATTCGAATACCAATTGACCCTTTAAGCGCTGATTTGATTAAACTCAAGATTTTTCTATCTTTAACACCCTTTTCAACGCAATTTAAAATAACATCACAATGAACATAATCAAGAAGCTCAGAGAGGTCACCTTTCAAAAACCACAAGTAACCAGCAAAGCTACTCCTGACAGTTCTTATAACTGTATGAGCACTTCTTCCAGGCCGAAACGCGTGAGACTTAGCCGAAAACCGGGGCTCGAAAACCGGCTCAAGAACCATCAACAAGACCTCCTGAACAACCCGGTCTTGAAAGCACGGGTCATTGGATTGAATAATGGCTTTGAGCTTAGTGTTCGACAAGGGTCTGGTCAACGGCGGGTCGTTGGGGCTACGGAGGAATTGGTGGGTCTTGTGGTGCCAGCGGAAACCAGAGCGAACGACGGCGTTTTGGAGGGAGATGAGGGAATTGAGAGTTTGGTAGTGTAGAGCGCTACGAGGAGGGAAGGTGCCGGTGACGTGAGCAGAAGCGCGTTGGTATGCGAGGACCCAGAGGTCGAGCTTGGAGAGGAAGCCTGTGAGGTTAGGAAAGGAAATGGAGGTCGGTGAAGAGAAGGTTTTGACCCATATAGAGAGAAGGATTTGGATCGGGTCTTGTTTGAGGAGAGAGTAGGGGTCTTGTTGTTGATGAATTTGGTGTTTAGTTTCATGGTTTTGAATTTGGATTTGGGAAGAAAGAGAGCGAGAAAATGAGAGGGAAGAAATGCACGGAAGGTGTTTGATGAATGTCCTCACTGACATTTTCTCAGGCCGATTCTGGTGTCGTCTAGTTGAGAGCAGTCGTGGTGCTTGTTGGCTGTAGCGGTATTTTGTGGTCCTCCTATGATTATTCATAAAACCGGACCATTGGAAATGTATCGGTTTCAATAAATTTTGACAATTTAAAAATATAATACAAATTTTAATTCCGATGATATTATAAGGGATTTCATTAAACACGTCATCTCATATCGTATGTGACGGTGACAATTTATTTATCATATCATTTATGTTAAAATTTAAAATTTGAATTAATTATTTAGTTCGTATAACATTGTTCGTAAATGTTTAGCTGAAAATATTATTGGATTTATAAACAAATGGTTTGACCAAATTAAAATGAATATTAAATATTGAGTTTAAGGAGATGCCCTCTTTGACACTTTGTTATTCAAATAAAATTTATTTTGGTGTGATGTCATAGGAAAAAAAAAAACCTTAATAGCCCACTATAACTTAATAGGATTATCAATTCTTGAACAAATAAAATTAACACACACATCTGTCTATTGATAATATATCAGTTGTTCTCCTCTATTCTTTTCATAACATACGCTAATTAAATAAGACGTAGATAAACACTAGTAAACAAGACGTGGATAGACACAAGATTTCAAGATTTCAAGATTTCGATTTGGTTTGGAGGCTATTGGCTAATGGACACAAATAAAATTAAAGAAAGTTTAAGACGGTAGTATAGATGCAAATGATACCCAATTGAAATTCTTAGAAAATATGAAGGTAGAGTCAAAATATCCACATGAAATTTGTTCGTACAACACTAATGACCACGTGGAGCAACAGGGAAGCTAAGGCATAGCATATAGATAATAGATTAATAATAGATCCTACTACATATTGATTTGTGTAAACAAATTGCCCAAGATCGAGTAGCATATATATAGCTAGCTACCGCCCCATACTCGACCCATAACTTATTGTATGCAATGGAGTACACGCTACGAAATTTTACAAAATCCTCCAAACGATGCATTTTCACATGCTTCCACCCAAATATTTCGCCAAACGCTCGTACAAAATCAACAACCACCACCTTACATGTATATATAATCTAGACTTTGAGCATCTGCATTCTCGTATAATTAAATATATATTGTTGTTAGAAATGTCAAAGTAACAGACATCTCTCTATCTATGTCATTTCACCATTCACAGCAGGCACAGCATCCATTAATGCGTTATTATTCGAGTCAGAATTTTAACACAAATCTATAGAATAATTATTAGAGTTAAATTTGTTATATTAATTCACATTTTCCAAATCAAATCCCATATACTATATATTGTATCTCTTAACGATTGAAAAACAGTAATGGAATTTCATCTATTCTAAGCAATAACTACGTTGCAAATTTATTATTAAGATACAAAGCAGAAATTATACTATTGATGATTAATCAAAGAGAGTACACAATGAAGCCTCTTTATCTACATAAATTGATGAAGCAAGATACAATCAAGAAAAAGATTAATCTAGAAAAAAATTCAACCTTATATGATCATAGTTGCACTATGATTATTGATTACTCTATATATATATATCCTTTATCACAAGATCAACAAAACTTCTTCTTCTTTTTTTGTGATCACAGAAAGACAAAAAAAAAAAAAAACGATGAGAAAAATCACCAAGAAAGTGGATCGACGAACCATGTATGCATGCAACATGATGATCTGTCTAGGGTTTTGGCGTAGAGAGAGCGCAATAAAATGCGACCGATTCGGGGTTGGTGTTGTGGCACGGAGAAGAGCCAGAAGGAGGAACAAAACCCTTTGGTAACATGACCGAGAATGGCTTGGTTTTTGAGTAATATTTGTTTGAGTATGATCTCTTCTTCTTCATCATCATCTTAGCACTCCTCTTGTTTTGTTGTTGTTGTTGGTTCAAGAAGAATGGTTTGGTTTTCTTGATGTAGAGCACTTGGTACCGAGACTTAATGTGCGCTGTTGAGGCAGAGATTCTTGGTTGGATTTCATGAGACGACGATGAAGAAGAAGCTGTGCAAGAAAAGGAGACGACGATGAGAAAGCTGAGAAAAACGAACAAGAAAACGTAGAACAAGTAGTTGAAGGAGGTTTTCTCATTCTGATTTTTATTGAAATAACCCATGAGAGAGAGTTTGCAGTTTCAGGTTGTGATTAATTTGTTGTAGTAGTAGCAGTAGTTTGAAAATGAAGTAATCAAAAAGTGGGCTTTGAGATTGAAAGTTCGTTGATCCCAAAGAGGCTTTCTATAGGTTTATAGGGAGATGGAAGCACGGACGGGTAAGATCGTTGTATTGTATATGCTATAATAATGTTTCTATGAGAAATTTCAAGACGAAAATTTCTAACCTGTTTATATATGACTTAAATACAAGGAGGATTATGTAAAAAAAAAAAATACTAGGAGGATTGCAAATTTATAAATCTATATATTATCGTTATTATTTTATGTACATCAACTCTTTGAGTTATGTATTACGTAGCTATTGTATTTAATAATAAAAATAGTAATAATAAACAAAACTTTTGAGTTATTTGTGTTCCTCATTTGTTAACATTTTGTAAATCACGAGTTTATACGACGAGAGATGTAATGTTGACAACGTACCATACTATATAATTTAAAAAGTTTTTTAGGAAAAAGTTTATGAAGCCTAAAATTACTGTTTACTTATTTGTGTATCTCATTTGCGGGTTCCGTTACTATACAAGTATTGTTACCGGGTTATTATTAGTCATTAGATTAAGAAAATAACACTCTCTCTCTTATAATTTCCCAAGAACCATGCAGATACTTGGTAATAGCTAAATCTCTCATTTGTTATATACTTATATGTAGTGTTAACCTATTCCTTAGAGCATGTTTGACACCTGGGTTTGGACTGAGATTTGATTAATTTCAATCAAATCTCATGTTTGTAAGCAAACCGGACTAGCTTGGCCAATCCAGTGGGACTCAGTATTTAGTGATTTAGTCCTGCAAACGCATTGTTGGGTTTATTTAATCCCATGTTTGTAGGATTATTTTTTTTTATAAAAAAAAATTAATAAATAAAATGAAAACTTTTCTTCAGAAAATACTCTTTTATCAAATATTTAATACAATTCTATATTTCGCCATATAATTCTATGTTTCGCCAAACAAAACGTGATATTAATTTAGTACAGTCCCATGTTTCTCCAAACACGGTATAGGATTAATTTAGTCCAATCCAGTTCAATTCAATCTCATATAATCTCAGTCTCATATTAGTCCAGTCCAATCCCATAAAATAGTCCAATCCAATCCCGTGCACCAAACATGCCCTTAAAAACCTATTTGTTACACTTGACTGGACAGGACAAATGGGCCGGACAATGTTAAATTAATACTGTCCAATGTTTGGTAATAATTTGTAACTGGATTACTTAATCCAGTGTGTTGTTTATTGGACCCACATTGAATTAAACAATCCCGCCCATAAGTACCTGCCACAGCCGGACTCGGGGTTTGTGTCACACATCTCATGTGTTCAAGCAATCAAGGTATTGTTTTACAATCAGCTATGGTTAGCTACACCGATGAAGCAAGGAATACAAGTCTATTTTATAATTTCATAAATCATTTTTATAAAATTACCCCTGGTGACATATCTCATATGAGTGATTTTTTGTTGAAATGATAAATACATAGATTACTCGGTTACTATCGATGGGAAAGTGGTTAGGGTAGATATTATCCTTTAGAGATAATTGATTCAGGTTTTTATCTTTTAAGTGTTTGTTTTTTATTTAAACTCTTTATATTTATCTCTTGTATCTGATCTTTATAAAAAACCCCTTTAAAGCCTTTTGTAGGATTAGACTTGATGAATTGAATAAATAATTGAATTGCTGTGTTTTTTAATCCCCTCTATCCTAAATCAACTATGTTGACTTAAAAAATGAAAGACTCATGAGTTCTGGCTGGTGACCGACTTACACTATGACGGTCAAGTTAGTATCGGTCTAGAGAGAAAAAGTCTGTAGAGAGATAAAAGTCAGTATCGGTTTAATTTACTTGGTATGGAAATGAATGCTAAAGTGACTCCCCTACTTATTATAAGGGAGAGGTAAAACAATACAGGAAACGAAGCAAAGTTTGATAAGCAAGGTTAGGTGTTCGATGAAAGTACTGAATGAGAAAGAAAAGTAAATTAAAGCAAATTAAAAAAAAAAAAAGTAAATTAAAGCAAATTAAAAAACTGAGTTTCACCATTAATGGCTTCTGAAAAGTTGTTTAATTGATAACAGAGAGCTTACAACAGGCAATTAACTCTTACACGTTATACATGCTTTTATATTACAAACTAATTCACTAACTATTTCTGATAATCAGGAAATGGGAATATATCAGATTATGACAAAATATCATCTATAACTAATTTACCAACGAAGTTGGCTTCTCTTTCTTGTTTAGTGTGAGCACTTTGCCTCTATTTGTGAGCACCTTTCTTCTGCCTTGATCACGAGCTTGATCACTCTTCGTATTAGCTGCACAAGCTGCAAAACCAGAGTAGTACTATGGACTATTGCACACCTGATCAAGCTGTCTAACTTTCTTTATTTCTCACTAGTCGATGTTATAGGTGCACATTTAATTGATACATGTTGAGCTGAATTCTGAGTTATACCACTTACTCTCACATTCCCCTGCAAGCTGAACTAGGTTGAAGAAACCATATTCAGCTTGGAGCATAGAAACTCAAACTTGTCATTAGGCAAAGTTTTGGTTAAAACATCAACTACCTAGAAATTAGTAGGTACAAAACGAGATTCTACCACCCTTGCCTCAACTTTTTCTCTTATAAAGTGAGTATCTATAATAAGGATTTCGATTAACACAAATAAAACAAAAACAACATGTATAGGTATATAATTAATCCGAAAACTTAACCTAAACATGTTTTTATAAATACTTAATCAAACTATAAATATTAACCCATGTCAATTCAAGAGAAAAGAAGAAAAGAATCGATAGCGGAAGCGTACCAGAATCCATTGTCGGAGGTTGGTGGACGAGTTGCGATCTTCCAAATTATCACGACCTTTATGAACTCTACCGTGTTCTATTTTGCTCCATTGATGGGGATACAGAGAAAACAAAAGTATCGTGTAATTTGGGGACCATAACCCTAAATATATATAATAATCAAATTACTATATGTTGACTATTTCTAATTCGGCCCCTCAACAAATTAGAAATAACACTCTGGTATCTACACATTAATTCCATCACAATTATACCCTTAAGCCTTAAAACTTTAAATCTTAATTATATCACTTTAATTTAGGCTTAACCAAAAGATAGCATAACACATTTAATATTCACATGTGTGGCCCCATATGATGGAATTTTTCCAACAATCTCCCACTGGGCCACATACGTAACTCTAAAAATATGTATGACTTTATGAGCTCCAAAATTTTACAATCACAATTTTAGAGTATATCCGAACAATCTCGTCCATTGATTATACAGACATAGGATCAAAGCGGTTTTCGTCCCATTTAGCGTGACTAAACCCATCAATGGTCACGTATACCAACATACCCCAAATGACATAGATCAATCATGGATGCGTAGCATGGAAATTACATGCAATGTGATCTATATATGTCTATTCCAACTGGTCCTACTTTATTACTTAATGAGATCAATACTTAACACAATATAACAGAGTGTAATTAACAGAATACTTTATTTCTGATCAGAAAAATATCCAAATACATAAATTCATAAGTATATCCAAAATAAAAATATAGAGCAATAAAATACAAAATTATACAAACTCCCACTATAATGTGATATCCTCACACAAAATAACATCCATAGGAGCAGTGTGCTCATGAAAGACCTTGGGTGGTAATCCCTTTATAAGCGGATCCGCTATCATGAAGTTTGTCCCAATGTGCTCTATGGATATATGTCCACTCTGCACTCTGCACTCTTTCCTTCACAATTAGGAACTTAATGTCAATATGCTTTGACTTAGATGAGCTCCTGTTGTCGTTAGAATATAGCACTGTTGACATATTGTCACAATGTAGTTTGAGTGGTTTTTCAACACCCTTTAGAATGTGCAGCCATTGACAAAATTTCGCAGCCATATTCCATGGTTGGATGCCTCATAGCATACTATAAACTCTGCTGCCATGTTAGAAGAAGCTATGAGTGTCTGTTTAGCACTCTTCCAAGAAATAGCTCCACCAGCCAACAAGTATATGTAGCCTGATGTGGATCTACTACTGTCTTGACATCCAGCAAAATCGAAGTCGGAATACCCTATGATCTCAAATTGAACCGATCTCCTATATGTGAGCATGTAATCTTTTGTTCTCTTCAAATACCTCATAACCCGCTTGACTGTTATCCAATGATCCATTCCAGGGTTACTTAAATATCTGCCTAATATACCAACAATGTACGCAATATCTGGACGCGTACACACATGAGCATACATTAGACTCCCTACAGTTGATGCATAGGGAATCTTCTGCATTTCCTTAATTTCAAGGTTACTTTTAGGGCACTGATTGAGACCGAACTTGTCTCCCTTAGCGACAGGGGTGTCACCTGGTTTGCTGTCATGCATGCCAAACCTTTTGAGCACTGTATCGATATAGCTCCTTTATGATAATCCAAGAATACCTCGAGAGCGATCTCGTTGTATCTAAATCCCTAATACAAAAGAGGCGTCATCAAGATCTTTCATCTCAAAATTCTTTGATAGAAATCTCTTAGTTTCGTGCAACATGCCTATATCATTTGTGGCAAACAGTATGTCATCAACATATAAAACCAGGAATATGTGCTTACTCCCACTGAATTTGTGATACACACAATCATCAACAACATTTATCTCAAAACCAAACGAGATAATCACTTGATGAAACTTATGGTACCACTGACGGGAAGCTTGCTTGAGTCCATAAATGGATTTTATCAATTTGCAAACCATATTCTTTGGGTCTCCCGACTCAAAATTTTCTGGTTGCACCATATAAATTGTTTCGTCAATGTCACCATTGAGAAACGCCGTCTTGACATTCATCTGATGAAGCTCAAGATCAAAATGTGCAACAAGTGTCATGATTGTCCTAAAAGAGTCTTTCGTTGAAACTGGAGAGAAAGTCTCTTTATAGTCAATCTTTCCTTTTGGGTAAAGCCTTGAGTTACAAGACAAGCCTTATACCTCTCCACATTACCTTTTGAATCCCTTTGGTTTTAAATATCCATTTACAACCAATGGGTTTCGCACCTTTTAGTAATGGGACAAGTTCTCAAACCTTATTGTCTTACATAGACTTATATTCCTCATTCATGGCATCAATCCACTTTTGAGAGTTGGAACCCTGCATGGCTTGATGGAAGTTGATTGGATCATTTTCCATCATTTCAATGTCTTCCTCATGTTCCTGGAGAAATACGTAAAAAATTGTTTGGAATAGCATTTCTCATTTCTCTAGTGGATCGCCTTAATGGCACTGGTTGTTTAGGTTGTTGAGGTTGTTGAGTTTGTTCCTCAGGAACAATTACCTCATCTTGAATGGGGGGTTGCTCTACATTGTCAGGTTGAGGATCCAGATTCGCTTCTTGATCAATGACAGGTATAGAAACCTGTACATTGTCAAAAGCGACAGTAGGAATCGTAACCGATTCTTCCTCAAAGACAATATCTCTAACCTTATTTCTCCCCCAAACTCAACATCCACAAAAAATGTTGCAGTTCCCGTTTCAAAAAATTGACCTAAGTGTTGGATCATAAAACTTATCCTTAAAGGTGCTAGCCAAATGAGCACATTCGGTCATGTCTCACTTCAGTCTCTCTTCCTCTTACACACAGTAAGAAATGAGCTCATTAAGAGTCCATTTCTCCTTTTGACAGTTGTAACTGACCTTAAACTGACTGTATTGTGCAGGAAATGATATTAATACCAAATGCACGATCAAGTCGTTAGACAGCTCGAGCTTTAATGCCTTAAGCTTAGAAGCAATATGAGACATTTTCATAACGTACTCTTTTATGTTCCATTTGCCCTTGTACTTCATAGAATCAAGCTTTGCAAAAGCGTACTGATTTATGCCTTATCGTTTTTTCATAAAACGCTTTTCAATTTCGGCTAGGAACTCTTTGGCTTTTGTTATCTTTTCAGATATCGCGCCCCCAAATGCCTTTGGAATGCCGCGCTTCATAATCATAAGACTCATGCAATTTGAGCGATCCCACTTCTCAAAGTTCCTCCTATCATCAAGAGAACTTGCATCCGTAAGAGAAGCGGGTCGCTCAACCAGAAGTGCAAGGTCTAGATCCATGCAGCCGAGAACAATGAGTATGTCCTCCTTCCAAATCCTTAAAGTTTATCCCATTAAGCATGGGTATAGAGTTGGTATTAGCAGATATAGTAAAACATTAGCTTGAAAGAGAACAAAACAAACACACAAACATGCTCACATTAATAACCAAATACAATAATCAACAAATTCAAATAATGGAAAGTCTCATCTCAATATACCTAGGACATCATTAATATCAAATCTTTGGACAGTAATATTAATTGTAAGTGGTGCTCTTGTTGTAGTGATCAAACATTGACAATAATTACTGTCAAATAATAAATCTATCTTTGGATCGACTTATTATTCACATGTAAAACCTTATAATCGTCACATATTTATCACCACAGGTGTGTGTAACCTTTCGTTGGACCGACTAATACTCGCATGAATTTACACACACACAAACATCCAACATTCCTCATGAATAATCAACACAAGAGAGGTCACTTTGGCGACATCTTGCTTCAATTAGCCCATTTAGAATGATAAACCACTTTATTTAACCATAAAAGATATACCAAATAATGGTCGGTCCTATCTTAAGATACCCAGTATAACATTAATATCAAGTCTTTAGACAATAATATTAATTGTAAGTGGTATTCTTGTTGTAGTGATCAAACATTGACAATAATTTATATTAAATAATAAATCTATCTTTGATCTACTTATTATTCATATGTAAAACCTTATAATCATCACATGTTTACCACCACAGATATGTGTACAATTCGGCCAAGTATTAACCTTCCTTTGGGCCGGCAAATACCAAAATGAATTTATATATACACATGTGGTACTCTTTTAGTAGTGATCAAACATTGACAATAATTTATGTTAAATAATAAATCTATCTTTGGATCGACTTATTATTCACATGTAAAACCTTATAATCGTTACATATTTACCACCACATATGTGTGTGCAATTCGGTCAAGTATTAACCTTCCTTTAGGCCGGTGAATACCCGTATGAATTTACACACACACGAACATCCAACGTCCCTCATGAACAATCTACACAAGAGAGGTCAATTTGGTGACATCTTATTTCAATTAGCTCATTTAGAATGATGGACTACTTTATTTAACCATAAAAGGTATACCACCCAATATTTGAATTTGAGTTGATCCTTAAAATAAAAAAAAATAAAAAATTTATTTTATTTTATCAAAATTACAAAAGTACAATTATTTTGTAAAATTAGAGAAAGTCCCATCAAGTTTTCATAATTAAAAATCGGCCCAACACTTTTAAAATTTACAAAGTGACCCCGTAACTTTTTAATAATTATAAATCTGACCCAAAACTTTTTTAAATTGTAAACAGACCCTATAAGTTTTGGAAATTATAAATTGACCCCGACAGTTTATTAAAATCACATAATGGCCCAAATAAATTGCAAAACAGTCCCTTAAGAATTTCAAATTTTCAAAAGAAGGGCCTGATAAAAAAAAGTTTTGTAAACCGTAGTTCTACGCCGTTCACCGCACCAAAGGCCACCACGTCATCGCTTGGAGGCAACAATGCACAACGAGGTAGAGGTCGACGGTTCGCAAACCGAGATCGACGATCGATCCACTTGGATCGAAGGAACGACGGTGCAAACAACAGTGGGTCGCCCGATCTGGTCCAGTTCGTCAACGGCGACTGGCGGTCGACCTCGTCGCCGCATAACGCTCAGCCTCCGATCCCAAAACTCACCGGAAAAGGGGCGTTGACCGAGAAGCAAAGAGGGAAACCAGATGGGTCTGGGTTGAAACCCAACAACCCGAAAATGGATCCAGTTTTTTTTTCGAAAATGTGCATAACCTTTTTTTTTTGTTCGAAATCAGAAAGAAAAAAAAAACTTTGTCCGTGCACTGAATCCAGATGACCATATAAGATTCAATCATTCTTTACAACAAAATTAAAATTAACTTTAAACACTGAAGATCAAAACCCAAATAATATTCCAAAAGAACGTCATTGATCTAAACCCTAAAATTTCTAGAAATTTCTTAAAAATAAATATCCAAATCTCAATTCTCAATAATCGATCATGGGTGGCTCTGATACCACTTGTAAGGATTTTGATTAACACAAATAAAACAAAAACAACATGTATAGGTACATAATTAATCCGAAAACTTAACCTAAACATGTTTCTATACATACTTAATCAAACCCTAAACATATAATATTAACCCATGTCAATTCAAGAGAAAGCGGAAAAGAATCGATAGCGGAAGCGTACCTGAATCCATTACCGGAGGTTGGTTGACAAGTTATGATCTTCCAAATTATCACGACCTTTATGAACCCTACCGTGTTCTATTTTGCTCAGTTGATGGGGATACAGAGAAAATAAAAGTATCGTGTAATTTGGGGACCATAACCCTAAATATATATAATAATCAAATAATTATATGTTGGCTATTTCTAATTCGGCCCCTCAACAAATTAGAAATAGCACTCTGGTATCTACACATTAATTCCATGACAATTATACCCTTAAGCCTTAAAACTTTAAATCTTAATTAGATCACTTTAATTCAGGCTTAACCAAAAGATAGCACAACATATTTAATATTCACATATGTGGCCCCATATGATGGAATTTTTCCAACATCTATATCAATATGTTTGGTTCTTGAGTGAAAAATAGGATTTTGGACGAGAGAATTAGCTTCAATATTGTCACACCAAATGATGGCAGGAGAAGGGACTTAGATTTGAAGCTCTTGAAGAAGAAATTGTAACCACAACACCTCTGTAGTAATCTGATCCATTGACCTATATTCGACATCAGTACTAGATCTAGCAATTACTTGTTACTTCTTTGAAGTCCAAGAGATAAGATTTCCACATAGGAATATGCAATTGCTACTAGTAGACCTTTTATCATTAAGACAACTAGCCCAATCAGCATCAACATAGGACTCTAGATATAAATTTTTAGAATGTTTGAACAACAAACCTTTATGAATGGTGCCTTTCAAGTACCTCAAGATTCTTTTACAAGCTTGACAATGTAGTTGAGTATGTCTGCAAGGAACTGACTTAGCTTCTTAACACTAAACGAGATGTCAGGTCTTGTGTAGCACATATATTAAAGAGCACAAATAGTACTTCTATACACTGTTGGATTATCTAACAGCTTACCATCCTTTGTAGTTAGCTTGGAACTAGCACCGATAGGTGTAGAATATGGTTTTGAATAAAAAATATTATTCATTTTAATAAGATTAACAATGTACTTTGTGTTGGGGTTTATGCCCTAAAGCTTGTAATTTGTAAATGGAATGGTAACATAAATAAAATAATAGTTTAATTCATTCTTTTTATGTCATATATTGTGTATAACTTGTTCATAAAATATCCAAGATTGCTGGATGTAATCTCAAACTATGTATGAATGTCATATACATAGGGATACAGTAAGAGACATGCAATCTAAAGAGTCCGTAGATAGCAAATAAAGTTGTGTACTTTATTTATGGTTAATCTATAGTTGTGGTTCATTCTGTAGTGTACGGTGATCCTATCCTGGATCATTCATATGGAGATATGAGAATGGAGGCACCTTGTATGATGTGATCATATAGGACTGGGGCATGATCTATATGAATCTCTCACTAAGATCTGTTTAACGATGAGATTCACATATATCAACTAATGACGGCTATATGTGGGTGATCTTAATCATGAGTGTCTTATCGACTCCTTCAGGTTAGATCGTGGTCTTTGATATACCATGGGTGAGGTCGAAGTTGCATTCCCGATCAATATGCTCTGTATGTTGGGATTGCAGTTTGGCTTGTGGTTGGAAATGTTTGTACCCAATAGTGAAATTCACTCCTTCTTGTGAGAAGTATATGGTAGTTCCCTTAGGGTTGATTCAGGGCTTGAAAAATATGAGCGATCTCCTAATTCCGTAAGGAATGTCGCCCTCCTAATTTCGTAAGGAATGTAGGATTTATTGGTCATTAGAGAATCAATGGTACTTAATAAAAAGATATAGTTAGAGGGGTATAACGAATATTATGACTCAACTCTAATTATGAACTACTTGTAGAGGATCATACTATATGTAATAGCTATATCGATGGACACCGAAAGTTATTGGTTTGTGTGAAAACATCTACAGTTGAGAGAGTGCAGCTTCGGGTTTTTAGTGGAATAACACTGAAGTTAATAATCATGAAATATTAATTAAAGAGTTTAATTAACTATTTCAAAGGATTATTGTAGCTCAAAATACTATGGGTCCATTAAGTCCCCTTGCTAGCCTGATCGATTTAGGTAACAAGGGTCACGGTTAATTAATTGGATTGTCTAATTAATTGTGTTACGAAATTGACATGTATTAGTTCGGAAATTAATTGAATAATGAGATTATTTAATTAATGAATAATGGTGATTAAATAAATTAAATAATAAGATTATTTAATTATGTTATTAATCACTAAATGGATGGTGTTTGTTGATATTTGATTTTGAATAAAATAAGATAATATGATTATTTTATTTTATTAAATTAAATATTTAATTTTGAATTTAAAGAGTTTGAATTCAAATCAAATCAAATAAACAAAATATTAATCAATATCTTTAAAGATATTTGATATCTTAAAAGATTAGATTGATTGGTTTAATTGATTGGTTTTAATTAAAATTGAATTTAAATAGTTTAAATTCAAATTAGATGATATCTTTTAATAAAAAAAATAAAGAATTTGTTTTAAATTAAGAAGATATCATCAGTTGTTTTAAAAAGAAATATATATGATATATGTTTTTTGGAAACAATTTTTTTTTTAAGACAGTCAATAAAAAAGAGAGAACGATTAAGAGTTAATAGTACGTAAAAGAAAAAAGAAGAACCCTAGAAGAGTTCTAAGCTTTTCGATCAAGAGGGAAAAAAAATTCTTCTTCTTCTCTCTTCATCCTCCTATTGTTCCCAAGTACCGTGATGCGCCCACACGCAGTTACCTGTTCCGAGAGATAGCGAGGAAGATCTCCTAGTTCAAATCGGGAGTAGATCGTAAAAAGAATGAGTCATCAACAAAGGTACGAAGAAATCGTTTCTTCTCTTCTCTTTTATTTCGATTTCGATTTCGATTCTTGTTATTTTACTGTTCTGAAAAATGGATCTCAGGGCTTACTGGTCGTAGTTTATTTATGAAATATATTTTTTAAAAATGTTAATTCGTTGCGCGATCGGTAAACTAGGGACCCAACACTTTGATTAGGTGAGATATAAACCTTTTGAATCACAAAAAGCCTCAAAGCTTAGAAAATAATTAATTTACCCAAGAGTTTTAAGAGCAAAAGTACTATGAAGCTAAGCAACAATTTTATAAATGAGAGAGGAGCCAGTACCTGAGATAAGTACATCATCCACAAATATTAGAAAAAAGAGCAATTCTTTACCAGAATGCTTGATGAACAATGAAGTGTTTGATGCAGAACTTCTAAATCCCCAAGACATTATATCTGTTCGAAGCTTGTGAAATCATGATCTAGGGGCTTACGTGAGACAATATAAAGCCTTGTAAAGTTTGCAAACACAGTGAGAAAGCCTGTTATCAACAAAAACCCTAAGTTTGTTCAAGTCCCTATTCAAAAAGGCATTGTTGATATCAACTTGTTGTAAATCTCAATCAAAATGAATAACCATGACAAAAAAAACATGGATAGTAAATGGCTTCACAACAGGACTAAAGGTATCAAAGAAGTCAAGTCTAGCAGTTTGATGAAACTCATTTACAATAAGTCTAGCTTTGTGATTTAGAACTGAACCATCTGGATTGAACTTGGTTCTGAAAATCCATTTTCTACTAAATATGTTCATGTTAGAAGATACAGGTATAAAGGACCAGGTATTATTAGTCTGAAGAGCTTGAAATTCAGACCTCATAGGAGTAAGCCATTTAGAATCAGTCATGGCAGTCTTGTCAGACTTAGGTTCAACCTGTGTTAGAAAACTAGTGAGAACATTACAATTAGAATAGAAAACCTGGGCTTTAAGGATCCAGTCTTACTTCTTGTAACCATTGGATGTTGATTAGTTGATAGAGTATTAATATGGTATGATGTTAAATTTATATCATGATGAGCAAAAACACTAACAAGATCTGAAGGAAGAGAGAAAGCCTCCCAAGAGCTTGAAGAAGAGGAATCTCTTGAATGCATCTCATATCCAGATCTAGGCACATCATCAAATTTATCAGAAACTTGTGCAGTAGATGTGTATCTTGAGAAGACTCTATTTTCAAACCTCTGAAATAGATTTAATACTAAAGAGATAGGTGCTGAGCTAGTTGTAGAATCAACAACTGATAAAGAGTCAAACAAGGCTTTATATGGAAACTCCAACTCATTAAAGATCACAAGTCTTGAGATAAAACATGTCTTCAGATAAAACCCTTTCAAGAAGTGTGAAGACATCTATAAACTTTATGGTACAAGTTATACCCAATAAAGACACATTTACTAGTGTGAAAGTCTAGCTTATGTCTAGAGTAATCCCTTAGACAGTGAAAGTACGAACACCCAAAAACCCTTAGAAATTTGTAATTTGGCTTTTTCTTGAACAACTTTTCTGAAGGAGACAAGAAATTCAAAACTACAGCTGGTAAGTTATTGATTAAAAACATTGATATGATGAACAATCTAAAATTTTATAGGTAAACCAGTATATGCCATGAGAGTCAAACCCAATTTAACAATACTTATATGCTTCCATTCAGGAACCTCATTCTATTGATGAGTATTAGAATATGAGAACCTTACTTTGACACCTAAATCAGACAAATAAGATATGAAAAGATAATATTCTCCTCCAATATTTGCTTGAAAACATTTGATTTTGTTTTCAAATTGTAGGTTAACAGACTTTTTGAACTTGATAAACATATGTAAAGCATTTGACTTTAGCTTAAAAGGACAAGTCCAAGTGAATCTTGTAAAGACATATACAAAAATAATGTAGTATCAATAACTTTCACAAGAATACATAGGTGCAGGACCCCAAACATCACAATAAATAAGCTCTGAATGAGGTTTTGCAGTGATACTTGCTCTTTCAAAAAGTAGCTTATATAGCTTCCTTAGTTTACATGTGTCACAAAAATGTGGAGTTTGTACATTATAAAGAAAATGTAAGATCTTTACCACCTTCTGAAGTATTAATGGAGCTAGGTGACCTAACTTTGCATGCCACGATATATATTAGGTTTTAGTAGCTATAAAGACACTAAAATGAGTTGAATTAGCATTGCTAGGCAAAACATGAGCACTAAAATTATTTATAACACTTTGAGACCTATTTTTATTTAAATTGAATGTAGCACATGACACAGACTTCAACAGATTGATACTTTGAGAAGTAACTTCGATTAACTTCAACTTATAGAGCCCATTTATAAGACATCTTTGAAGAAGAACTTTCTTGATTCTATGGTCCTTGATAACATAGCCACGAGAAGAAAACTCAACTATGACATCATTATCTTTAGTGAAGTTAGAACTGCTAAGAAGATTCTTAGTAATAGCATGCACATAAAGAACTTGTTTGAGATGTAAGTCAACATGTGGAAAACTATGTGACTTAATATTAGCATTGCCAATGTGAGATATTGTCAATTGATCATCATTACCTACAAAGCATTTGTCATTACCTTCATAATCAGCTTTGATAGAGAGATTGTTGAGATTATAGGTCACATGGTTAGTAGCACCGGTATCTACGTACCATGATTGATCAACAATAGTTTCAGGTGTTGTAAAATTGATTGCATTTTGATAATTTCTAGTAGGTACCATCTGTATGTTCTCTTAAAAGATGTTTAAAGAATTAGAGAGATTCGAAGTGGTAAATCCTTGTTCATATAAGTTGTAATTCTGATGTTGAATCAGGAATGCCTGATTTCTTTGATTGACATGAGAGTTTTGATTTGCTTGATTTGCAGGACCTCTTTGAAAGTGCTGATCAAAACATTTGTAGCATTACCAAGCTCTATGGCCTGATTTAGAGCATAGTTGACGATAAAGTTGATTAGATCTTCCATCATTAGATCTACCACATCTATTTCTTCCTCCTTAACTATTACATATAAAATTGTTGTTAAAATTGTTTTTGCCATTTCCTCTATTGCTAAAGTTGGAATTATTTGATGTAAAATAAGCATATGGATTTACCATACTTAAAGGAGAAGGATTCAACTACTCAATATGTTGTTCATGCATTAGAAGAAGGAATTGAACATCTTCAAGAGACATAACCTTTTGTTAAGGGGTCACAAGAGTGACAACTGAGTCATATTCATGACCAACAACATTTGCTAAGGTCATTATAGTATTTTTCCGTAACCTTATCTCCAGCAGCCAGTAAAGCATCACTAACTATCATAACTTTTATAGTAAAGCCGTAAATATAATATGAGCCTTTCTTCATAACTCGAAGTTGTTGTCTAAGTTGAAATGTTTTACTTTTGATATTTGTGCATATACTCGTTCAATCTTAAACCAGACTTCATAAGAAGATTTGCAAGTAGTTGCCTAGCCCACTATTGTCAAAAACATGTTTAGGCGATATGTGAGGCAGGGTGAAGGCTTAGCGTCTTGAGTGTGGTTAGGCACAGTCCCTTCGATAAGACGAGTGCTTTTTACACTTAAGTGCTGAATCGCAAGGCGCACTTAGGCAATTTTTAAGCGCGTCTGATTGATTTTTTTTAATGTTGTTTTGTCTATCTTTTAACTATTCAAGAGTCATTTTTTAAAACAACAACAAAAAATACCTTAGAAAACTAATCAATTTGTTTGTTTGTGTACAGACTACAATCAACATTGTTAGTGTTTTTTTTTTAAATTGAATTAATAATTTGTTGGTTTGTTTGTTAACTATTACTTTCTTATTGCACCTATTAGTTATTAGCGAATAAATTTTGATTGTACTTTTTGTGATTATAGGTTTCAAATTCTAAATGTCGACATCAGATGCGAACCAAACATCGAACGTAAAGAAGGATCCCGTATGGTGCTATTTCAGTTGCCTAACCCTAACGACACAAATATTACAAAATACATTTTTGGTGGTAAACAGTCAAAATGAGGTATTTTTCTGGGTAAGCAACATTTAGTTGCATGTTCTAAGAATGTCACACATTGTGCCAAAGTTCCAACACAAGTCAAAGAAGAGATCCTAAATTATATGCAAAGGAAAAAGAATGAGAAAGAATAGAAAATTTTGGCACCTGAAGATGATTTTAATTATGGCAAAGGAGATGATGATTTGGCGATGCTTTCTACTAATCCTACTAAAAAACAACCAAGTAGAGGTGGAAGTATAAGCAATAATGAAAGCATCATCCTATTTAAAAAACCAAAACAAAAGCGTCCACTTGATTTGTAGTACAACAAGACCTTTTCATGTTCAAGGAATTGAAGTTGGGTGAAAGCGATACGGTAATAGAGGAATTAAGGATGTATGATGCGGGGATTTCATTCAATGCTGTGAAGTACCATATCTTCAATGCATTTTATGAGGCGGTTGGACAATATGGTCCGGGAGTTAAACCGCTAACATATCTTGAAGTCAAGGTTCCCATTCTGAAGAATGAGGTGGATTTTACCCATAAAACTTTGAAGGTTCATATAGATGAATAAAAGACTTATGGATGTTCCATTCTGTCGGATGGTTGGAAAGACAGAAGAGAACAAACATTGAATAATTTCCTAGTAAATAGTCCAAGAAGAAGTGTGTTTGTTGAGTCTGTTGATGCTTCAGGATATGTAAAGACTTGTGAGAAGATGTTTGAGCTACTAAATCAATTCGTGGAAAATATTGACGTAGACAATGTGGTTCAAGTTGTCACCGACAGCGCTGCAAGTAATGTTTTGGCCGGTGTTATATATTTTTTACTTATTAGTTACGAGTTAAGACTTAAGATTTATAGATTGAGATTTGAGAAATATTTACTAATATATATATATATATATATATATATATATATATATATATTTATATGGAGATTTCTAGAGGTAAAATATTCCAACTTGTTTTGGACAATGGACACCATGCGATGCACACTGTTTGGATTTGATATTAGAAGATATTTTTAAGTTGAAAAGGATGAAGCAAACATTTGAGAGGGCCACTATGATTAGTAGTTACATCTACAGTCGCATTGGTGTGGTAAACATGTTGAGGAAGTATACAAACATGAAAGAATTATTGAGGCATGTAAAAACAAGATTTGCAACTGCTTTTATAACATTGTCCAGGATTCATAGCCAAAAGGTCAACATCAGAAGGATGTTTACTTCTGATGAATGGGCAAAAAGCAAATGGGTTAAAAAAGCTAGGGCTAAAAGAGTTGTGGAAGTTTTGCTCATGCCTTCATTTTTGAACAATGTGGTGTTTGTCTTTAAAATAGTTGGTCCTCTTGTGGGTGTGCTTCGGTTGGTGGATGGTGAGAGAAAGCATGACATGTGCTATATTTAAAAGGCAATGGATAGGTCTAAAGAAACCATTGCTAGATCTTTTGGGGGCAATGAAAGTAAATATGAAGATATTTTCAAATTGGTTGAAGTTAGATGGAATATTCAACTTCATCGCCCTTTACATGGAGTCGGGTGGTTCTTTAACCCAAAATTTTCTACAATACTATTACTGTAGTTGATGAGGTGGCAAATGGATTGTATATGTGCATAGAAATGTTGGTCCCAAATGTAGAGACTCGATGTGCAATTGATCTTGAGCTCTCCAAGTTTAAGAAAGCTGAATGACTATTTGGTAGTCCAATGAGCGCTAGAATGAGAGGAAAGAAATCAACAAGTATATATTTCTAAAACATGTAGTATATTTCTAAAATGTTATGTAACAAATATTTATTAATGATTTTTCATTTTTAATTAACAGCTGAGTGGTGAGATTCATATGGCACTTCTACACCTGCTTGTAAAATTGTGATATAAAGATTCTTATCCTCACTTGCAGTTCATCTGGTGTAACATAATTGAAGTGTATTTGAAAATGTAAGTCTATGTTTTTACTTTTAAAAGTATTTTTAATTACATTTTACATTATAATATAAATATTCTTATTTTGTAAGCATAAATATTGCAGCTTCTTACCAAAAGAAGAAATAGACTTGCTCAAAATCGTTTAAATGACTCGATATTCATAAAATACAATAGAGCATTGAAGCGTCGATATGATGCACACGACACCATTTATCCCACCTATTTGAATGAAATTGATGACTACAATGAATAGTTGATTGTAAGGTTGGATGATGAGAATGATGAAGATAATGAACTTGTTTCTACAAAAGAAGATAATTTGACATGGAATGGTATTGCTACAGCTGCTTTAGTTAGGGAGTCTAGTTATCGATTTAGAGTGAGAGAAGCTTCTTCATCAAGGGCACCTCAAGTTCAACTAAGGAATCAATTATTAGATGAGAAGGAAAGTGAAGATGCGATTGAAGGACAAGATTAGAGAGAGCAACTTCAACAAGAAGAACTTCAAGAAGGGATTGGAGGAGATGATGATATAGAATATGATTTCGATGCATGATCTTGTTTTTATTAGAATTGTGATGATTTGAATTGTTTTCGCAAATTTGGTCTATTTTAAACTATGAATTATGATGGTAATTATTTATTATTTAATTATTATATGTTGTGTGTAGTTTCGAAAGTAATCACTTAAAAAAATTGTGGATAAATTAGCTATACATGTTTTCATAAAATAGATAGCATCGCTTCAGTCGGGCGTGCACATCGCCTGGCGCCTAGTGCCTCGGGCAATAGAGGCCCATTTCGCCTTAAGGTGCCTATTGCCTCCGACAACTATGGTCTGGCCAAGAATACTTGTACTAAAAAAAGTCAACACATCAGTAACTAATCTGTTGTCCTAAGTAATTTATTAATCACTAGTCTGTTGCTCACTTGTTCCTTCTTCATCGCTTGAGTTACCTTCAATAACTCTCTCAGATGGAGGTTTAGCTTCGATAATGAGATACGCCAGATTCAGAGCTCAAATTGCTTTTAACACTTGTATTTTCCAGTAAATGTGATTACTTTGATCAAGTTTCAGAGTTAAATTTAGACTCAAACTTTTTGCGAGTGATGAGTAATTCATAGCTTTTTTATTTCGAGAAAAGGTGTTGTGATTTCTAACAAAGGAAGAGTGATGTGAGATGTGTTTATCGTTTAAATGATCTTCAGCCATTGACGTTTGTAAAAGGCTCTAATACCATAAAACAATACAGGAAACGAAGAAAAAGCTAAACAGAGTTAAAGTGTTTGATACGCAAGGCTAGGTGTTCGATGAAAGTATTGAACGAGAAAGAAAAGTAAAAGCAAATTGAAGAAATGAGTTTTGCCATTAATAGCTTCTGAAAAGTTGCTTCATTGATAACAGAGAAAGGTTACAAAAGGCAATTGACTCTTACATGCAATACATGTTTTTATATTACAAACTAATTTACTAACCAACTTCTAACGGTTTCCTAATAATCAGGAAATGGGAATAAATCAGATGATGGCGCCTCATCATTTGTAACTAATTTACCAACACTACAAGAAAAAAGGGGTTTTATGACATTTATTTACGATGGGTTTTTTTATCCATCAATCCTGTGTGATGGTTTTTAAAAAACATCATAAGAACTTGATGCTTTCTTAAATGTATCATGATGCTTATTAATAATGTCATTTATTATTGATAGTTTTTAAACACCATCAAGAAGTCTTGATGTTTATTAATTAAGAAAGAGCGACAGTTTTTTTGTTTTAAAGAATCATTAATTTAAAATTTATTTAATTAAAATAAATAAAAGGAAAAAAAAAACACAAAATACAAGAAAAATTTGGTGGGTGGCGTTTTTATTTTACCGCCTTCGATTATTTGTTCCCTAATTGATATAGGTTTCTAATAATATCTAGCTGTCCTGATTATATCCCTAGCTTACATACGTACGTATACCACTCTGTTCATCAAAGCTTTAGAAAACAAAACTCTCATTCTCATATTTTATTTGTTCTTCAAATCCCCGAATCCATAAATTGCTAGATTTTCAAATCAGGTTTGTTTCAACTTTCACGATTTCTGTTTGATTATTTTTTTTCTATTTTGTAGGGCCTGGAATTTGATAAACTTTTTGTTATGGTTTTAGGGTTTATAGGTTGTGGTCCTGAAAGTTTATTTTGGTGGGACCTTGAGTATTCTTTTGTTTTGTTTTTATTATTTAGTTGGTAGTGTGGTTATGCCTCCTGTTTTGCTTTGTTTTTTACCGTTGTTGTAGCTCTCTCTGTTTTTGCTTGTTTTTCTTCTTCGTTTTCTTTTTGGTTGTCTGCTTGGTGGGGTTGGGCCTGTTTTTGCTCCCCCGCTTGTGTTTGTATTGTTTGATTTTGGTTCTTTCTTTGGCTTTTCTTGTCTTGGTTGTTGTGCTTAACTTGTTGTTTGTGGCCTTTTGGTCCTGATTAAATTGCTTCTTTTTCAAAAAATATAATAATCAATGATGTGTGGTTATCGATTGACATTTATGACTTTGATTTTATTTTATATGTTTGATTTCAAATTGTCGGTTTTTTAATATTTTATACTTCGTCTATTTTTATACTAAATTCATGTCTATGAAGTGTCTGTTAAAATGTCTAAGTGAATTTTAAATTTGCATTGGATTTTTTTTTTACTTCAAAATATGTTTTTTTCTAAAGTAATTCATTTCTTTTGTTGATTGAAAATAATCAAATAGGAAAACCACTTCATCGAGTATCAAAATCATGTATAGATAACAACTGCAGAGTAGTTTTAATATAAATAAATCCAAATTAGAGAGAAAAAGCAAGTTGTTAGTGAAAGAAAAAATAATTTTAGAAATTCATGGTTAGGATTGCGAGGTTGTGTTTTGTCTGTTTGGTGTGGTGTATTTTGGTCGCCTTTGGTGGGGAATTGGTGTGTTATGTGGTGTTTGTTTATTGGCTTTTACTGTGAGGCCTGAGATTTTTGTTTCTTTTATTTTATTTTATTTTGGTTGAGTCATTTAATGATATTTTGTGTTGCAGAGCACATTTCTACTGGAATCCTTGAAATCCATAAAATTGGTACCTTTTGTGAGCTGACAAGAGTTGTTGCATACACTTTAAGTTATAAATAAAGGTTAGCTATTTTTATTTGTGCAATGGATATTTGTTCATTTATTTTGGTATTATGGTTGTTAATTTTTTCTACAAGATGTTAATTATGGAGTTAATATATATGTTTATATATTTTATTTTTGGCCGGATTGTTGATATCATGTGATTATGTTATTAAATTACTTACTTTTAATATTTTTGGATGTTGTTGTAACATGTATGTTGGGATTTTGTATTCTAGCTAGCAAAAATCGGCTTTCAGTATCTAGTTTGTTTTCAGTATTTAGTTTGACATTGCTTTTTGTTTGCTATTTAAAATAATTTGTAAATTTAAAATCTTCTTTAACAGACATTAATGTTTTAAAACACAATATTTTTCATGTAGTCATAGGGTTTACCCCCTAATTCCAAGCCTTAATTTTCCCTAACTAACTTAACCAAAATTTAGAATACATAAATGGCCTATAGTGAAGCACATCTTTATGTCTTACATAATGGAGCTGAAGTTCAACCGTATATTGAGTATGATATTCATTTAAATTTCTTTATATTTTAAGGTTTTCTCATTCATATTAAAATTTTAATTTTATAAACTTATATATTCTTTGTTCGCTATTTAATAGTGAACATATGACTTGGTTGAAGTTACAATATCCCCGCCAATCGAAACGCGTAAAGAGGTTGCAGGATGAAGACAGTCGTACCTTTAATCATTGGTTGAAAGATAAGGTATTAATGTAGGATCTTTTTTTTTTATTCTATCTTGGTTTAGTATTGCCTACAAAGTAATTAATTTTTTTTACAAGCATAATTAACTAATATTTGATCATATATAATATGTACAAGGTACAAATGAAATTGAAAATCAAGGAACCGTTTCTACTTGTTTGAAATGGATAGTGCAAGGACCTCGTAGTGATGTGGTAAAATATAATGGTTATGAGGTTAACAATTGTCATTTCCACACATATGATCGTGACAATAATCGAGTTACTCAAAATAGTGGAGTAGTTATTGTTGTAAACATTGTGCAAATTACAAGCGCAAAGGATAATAACCCTACGTTGGGTGAGTTGTCCTTTTATGGAGTTATCAAAGAGATATGGGAGCTAAATTATAACATGTTTAGTATCATATTGTTTAAATGTGGTTGGGTTGAACATAGAGGTGGCTTTAAGATCGACGAGATTGGACACACGTTAGTTGACCTTAATCGAGTAGGACTTAAATCAGATTGTTTTATTTTAGCTTCTTAAGCCGAGCAAGTTTTTTATATCCTCGATCAAATAGATCCAAGATGGTCAGTCGTATGTTTCATACCTCAAAAAGATTATATGCAAACAGAAGTTAACAATGAACCAGACAATATCATGTCACATGAACCCATTCTTAAAGTCTTGCCTAGTGTTGAGACCTTTGATTCGAATTGTGATGATGATACTAATTATGTTAGAACTGATTGTGAGGTTATTTGGATTGATGATACAACATTTTCAAAAAGTTAACATCACGGGTATACATTTTCTATGTATATGTAGTTTTGGATCATGTTTATTTTATGATTATTTTAGAATGGTTCCAATTAAATAGTGATAATGTATGATTGTTACATGACTTATATCTTATATTTGTTATTTTTGAAGGCTTGTATCCATGGATGATGAAATAGCACCATCAATTGAGAAAGACATAAACGGGTTAATTTTGAGAGAGGGTAAGATTGTTGTAGAGACTAATGAGGATGGAGTACCGCATGGGGAAGGGTATAAATCACTTATCAAAAATCTTGGGAAGTTTGCACAGACAACGATACCAATTACTTACAATGATTGGAGAATTGAACCAGCACGACACACCGATGCCTTGTGGGAGTACGTTGTGGTAAAATTCTGTGAACTTAAGTTTATCTTTTAGTTGATAAATTTGTATTTATACTTGTTAAAAAAATTAATATCCTTATCTAATGAATCATTAATTGTATTCAGAAATTTTATTGGATCGATCATCGACTTAGAAAGAGAGTATTGCAATCAATCGGAATTATGTTTAGAAATTGGAGAAGTGCTTTATCTACAAAATATATTATTCCCCAAAAAAGTGATCCTGAAATTTTAAAAGAACCACCTTTAGAGCTACCGCACATTCCTAAAAGTGATTGGGTTGTATTTGTTAATGAACGCATTTCAGAAAAATTCCAGGCAAGTTCTCATGAATATTTGTTTAAGTTATATGTTAGGTCATGGTTGTGATTAATATTTAAAACTATTTGCTTCAGAATCTACGAGAAAAAAATTCTAAGAGGCGAAAGTCCTACAAACACAATCATCGATTAAGTCGAGGTGGATATGTTAGCATGAAGGAAAGATTGGTAAGTGTATATACCGTACTCTTGAATATAGTACATAGTTGTGCTTATAAGAAATATATATATATAGAAGAAGCAACATGGATGTGATGTAAAATTTGACCGAATCCAACTTTAGTGTTTGGCTCGTAAGGGAGAAAATAAAATTATCATCCAGATTTAATACCCATAGTGAATAAGATTGTAAGTTTACTTTCTTTTACCAATTTAATTTATATACTTAATTTTCATTTTTAATAAAAATATAATGCAATATAATCTTATATTGTTTTAATAATTATAGGAAGAGTTGAGAAAAAAATCAGATGCAGAGTCTTTATCATTTGATGGTGAAAATGATATTCTCACTGTTGCTTTGAGAACTAAAGAACACGGTGGTCAAGTTAGGGGAATGGAGAAATTTATCACTTCGTCATTCTATTTTAATGCCATACACCTTAAAGACCGGTGGATTGAAGAGAAGAAATCATCTTTAGCTCGTATATCCTCTTTAGAGGAAACTGTGGCTTCACTCACACAAACAACTAACCAAACCATGGGTACACCATCATCTGCAACAAGTGTAGATTGTCATAGTTCCAACAAAATACAGCATGTTGAAGGTGCTAAAGTGATAATTGAAGAAAGTAATCATGTAGATGGTGAAAAGTGTGTATTATCTTTGGTATGTATATTACACGACCATATTTTTAGGCATGTATTTTTGATTTAATGATTTTTAATTTGATTTTTTTATTTTTTTATTTATTAGGGAGAACCATGCAAATTGATTGTCCGACGATTGGAGAATGTAGTTGCTACGGGAACTATTATAATTAAAGATCTTAAGTTCATGCATTCTTGTCTCTGTTGATATTGTTCTTGATGAAGAAGAATTATTGCCTATCCCAAATGATGTCGAAGGTCTTGTTTTTTTAGGGATGCACTAGGTCATCAGATTTTGTGGCCAAAGGAACTTATTGATCATGAGTCTATTATGGTGGTACGTGTGTGTTTCAGTAATTTTAAAAAAATAATACTATATTTCTATATCATTTGTTATTATATTTGTTTATTGTTTGTTAGGTACCTAAAAAGCATAAGATCTCAAAAAGCAACGAACCTTCTAAATATGCTGAGGATATAAAGAATTTTTTCAAATTTAGTAGATAACTTTTTAACATCAGGTGTTGGTGGTGTTTTTGTTCCATTTGAAGTTGATGTATTTCATGGTACATATTATGGTTACATTGATGAAGAGGAGTTAAAAGCCATAAAGGATCTATAGGATTTGGGGGGGCCTACTATTTGCTTATATCTCAGGTAAATCAATTTTAAATTTATGAGAATATGAAATATAAATCTTACATGATTGCTCTTTATATATATGTAGACATTTATATGATAAAGTAAAGGATTCGTGTATGTTTGGATTCGTAAACCCTATTCATGTCTCCCCTGCCGGATATATAAACACCATTAAAAAACGATCTCAAAGGATACGTTATTTGATTGACCGACTGAAAGGTGCCGGTAAAAATGAGATTTTTTTCATGCCTTACAAACCCTAGTAAGGATTCTATATGTATATATTACATGGTTTAATAGTTACTTAAAAAGCCAATTTTGCTTTTCTAAAAATCTGTTCTGTTTTACTTGTGTGCTGATGTTTGGAGAATGATTTTGAATTGCATATATTATATGATTATTATTAAATTTATGGCACTTTTTCATATACTAACACAAGTTATGTGTTAATACATTAACAGAAATCATTGGGTCTTGATTGTCATTGACATGTCATCTATGACATTTTATTATTTTGATTCAATTGGGAATGCTGTGGATACAAATTTATGTGAATCTATGCCCATGTAAGTATATTTCCCTTCTTTATTTTGTTCTTGTTCTATTATATTTCTTTGGTTGTTTGGTTTCATTATTTATTAATTATACTAAGTTTTGAAAAAAATTGCGTTTGTAGTGTTCTTGAGAAGTATCTAGATGAAGTGAAAAGAAGTCGAATTAAAAAAGATATTAAATGGAAAGTTGTACATGTAAGAATTATTGTTGATACCGTTTCTAAAATTATTAGAGAAAATAAGTATTTACACAAGTTTATTGATGCAGACACCTAAGCAATATGGTGATGTTGTGTGTGGTTATTATGTGCTCAGATATATAAAAGGAATTATTGAAAATCCGAGTATACTTACCTATAAGGTGAGATGATTTTTAAATTGTTTTTCTTTGAAGTATACTTGATGATATAGACTTTAATAATCATTGTTTGTTCTTATAAATGTTTATTAGTTTAATGGAAAGATTGGCTTATACGCAAGAGGAAATAGATGAGATACGTGTGGAGTGGGCTAGTCACGTCAAATCATTCATCTCATAGTATAAATTATGTTGTCCAAGAATGTTTATACTTTTGAATGTAATTAGATTTTAATTAGTTAGATTTTCAAGAGATCAAACATATTTGATAACATTTGATGCAATACAATTTTTGTTTATTCAAATTTTTATTTGCTTTTATGATACGTATTGTGGTTTAGTATTGTATAAGTTCCAATATATATAATATTATATATATTTATTATTTTATTATTTAAAAAAAGAAAACAAGTTGATGATAGTTTATTACCATCGTATATTTATGATGGTCTACTGGTGTCAAGAGGTAATGTCATTTATTTTGACGGTATTTGAACATCAAAATTTAATGATACATATTTTGATGGATAATTATAATAATAAAGTTACGGCGTTTAAAAACGATAAAAAACCGATGATATTAAAAATTATTATAAAATTATGACACTTTTAAAAGTATTAAAAAACTGTTTTTAAGGTTGAGAATAATGACTTTTTTTAAACATCATAAACTACGTATTATGACGGTTTGTCTCCATTATAAAACCTATTTTTTCTTGTAGTGCAACCAAGTTGACTTCTCTTTCATGTTGAGTGCGAGCATTTTTCCTCTGCTTCTGAGCACCTTTCTTCTGCTTTGTTCACGAGCTTGATCACTCTTCGTATCGGTTTCACAAGCTGCAAAACCAAAGTATTACTTCACTAGCTGATGTAGTACGTGCACATTTAGTTGATACACATTGAGCTGAACTTTGAGGCTTGAGCTATTCCACTAAGGCTCAGTTTGGTATTGCTATGCTGTGGGGATAAATGCTTTTGAAATTACTGTGGGGGAAATTGCTTTTAGAATTGCTGTGGGAAGAATCAGCTGAGTGTTTGGTAAACTGATTTTCAAAAATACCGTGAGAACTAAAAACAATTTCAATGTGTTTGGTAAACTGATATAAAAAGTGTTGTGAGTGTGTAAAATTACTAAAATGACAAAAACATCTAAATGGTACTAATTTGATATACTTTATATTTTTCTTGTTTATTTGTATTTAGTGTTAAGTGTTATATAATTATGGTATTTTATTGAATTAATTAGCCCTATTTTTTATTCTATTTTATTTAATTAATTAGTCATATTTCTTTATTTCTTTATTTCTTTAGTTTATTCTACTTTATTTTTTATTTCATTTTTATTTTACTTTATTGAATTAATTATGGAAACATTTTTTTTTGTACAAAAATATAAACCCAATTTTTTTTTGTTAAATTTCGTTAGAGGCAAGGACAAAGTTGGAAAGTTAGTAAAATTTCATGTAATATCACTGTAGCGCGTTTTCTAAAAGTAGAAGCCAAAATCCAAAAGCATGTATTTGTAGCTCCTCAAAAACTCAGTTGGAAGAAGCTAAAAGTGACCAAAAGCACTTCCCCACGATTTTACCAAACACCTTATCTGAGGTTCAAAATCACTTTTGACCCTAAAAACAGCCAGGGAAGCAATACCAAACTAAACCTAACTCTCACACAAGAGGAAACATGTTTGAGGGGCCAACACTTGAGTGTTTCCTGGCCATGTTGGATTGAGTATCTCTTACGTTTGTTACCTTTTTACATGTATCAATTGGATGCCACACCTAATCTTTATCACCTTGACTAATCATGTTTTTTACAAATGAGATTAGACACCTATGGTGGACGATCACATTGATTAATGGGTTTTATACTAGAGGTGTCCACGGTTCGATTAAACCGTTCGAAACCGAATAGAAACCGAATAGAAACCGTCATCTTAAAACCGTAACCAAAACCGTCGGTTATAAAACCGATTAAAAATCGGTTCCCGACGGTTCGGTTACGGTTACGGTTACGGTTAGAATTTCTGAAAAACCTTCCAAAAACCGCCAGTTAAACCAGTGGTTTAAACACCGGTTTCGATATATTAAAAAAAAAACAAATCAAATTATACCAAGTGGCACGTTCTTACCTTTGGAAAAAGAAAATATTTGGATGTATGTACTTATACAGTGCAAGTGAGCTTTGTCCAATAATAAAAAAAAAATATGCAACAACTAATCAATTGTTGATAAGTGGCAATGTATATGAAAAAAAAGGACCAAACCGAAACCGAAACCGAAACCGAACCGAACCGAACCGTTCGGTTTCACAAACCGAAACCGAACCATAACCGAAAAACAGTTGGAACCGAAACCGTCCCATCCCGGTTACGGTTTGATCTTTTCACGGAACCGAAACCGAAACCGACGGTTCGTAACCGAAACGGAACCGTGGACACCTCTGGTTTTATCTATTCAAACATGCAAGTATTTAATTCTTGACGGAGACGTCCGATAAGTCGGTAATTTCCTTGAGTTACCTAAGGTTCCTCATCCTAATCAATGGGTCGGTGTTGGTCTGTTTTTCGCATATTTCTTGACCTAGATTCTTGCCTTGAGCACTCTGTTAGATCTAATGACGAGCCACTAAAATCTCCAACCCTGAAGATGAGACACATTTCGACAATCTTAGACGATATGGCATCACGATTGAGAATTAATTATAACAATGTGAGATTAATGTTGAGTGATAAAATGATTTAAAGCAAGTTTAAAAAGTATATATATAATTCAAAGTTAAAAAGATTACAGATGTATAATTATTATTATTATTATTTGACCCAGATACATAATAACGTGTTCGAAATGTCAAAGCAAGAACTGTGTAATGATAGACGTGAACAACGGACCAAACCAAATTGGAACTTGGAAGCCTCCTTCTCTCTGATCTATCAAAAGTGGCGATCAATTCATTGACTCGAAAAAGAAAAAAAGACAAATTAAAAAAAAAAAAAAATGCCCGGTCCCAGACAATCTCTCGTCATTGCCGCGAATCGCGAATCACTTTCCCCGCCCAAAACAAAACTTTAGCTTATCAAAATTCTCTGCAAAAATTCGGTGCTATTGACTCGCCAGTCGTCAACGCCGGCAAGCAGATCGAAGAAGAACCCTAACCGATAACCGATAACCAAATCGAGCATGTCTAGCTCTAGACCTCTGCCTTATTCTGTCAAAGATGTTCATTACGATAACGCCAAGTTTCGTCACCGATCTTTCTTCAAGGTTCTGTTCACTAGATCTCGATCTTTTTTGATAATCGATTTTTTATTTTGATTTTTATTTTGATTGATTCATGACTCTTTTAATTGTATGAGTTATGTTTTTTTTTGTTTAGTTTGAAATAAATGTGATCCTGTGAGAGAGCTTTTGAATTTTAGAGAGGCGATTCTATTGGTTGAATCGGATTTAGATTTTTAAGTTCCCGTGTGAACTCACTCACTCAGATATAAGTAAAACAACACTAGGAGATACGTAGAAAGTTAAAGTCTGATCGCAATCATCACTGTCAGCTTCAAAATTTTATATAAATGAATGATTAAATTCACAATGCTGATGATAAATTTGACATATTATCATGGTCAGAGCTTTTGATCCTGATTCTGGATTATAAAGCATTTATGAAAGTTGCAGCCATCAAAATTTATTTGTTGTTGTTTGATATTATGGAAATGTTGTACTTCCTCCAAGGTTTAATGTTTTGCTTCCGCTAGCAGGCATGCTATATTTTTTTCACTTGAACTGATGAAATATAGGCAGCAAATAAATTCGGTTTAGTCATAAATTCGATAACAAGCTTAACGACTTAATGTTTTACTTTTCTGGATAAATCAGTCACCAAAACTACTAATGAACTTCAGGGATTCCTTCAAATATTTGATCATTATAGATTCAGGAGGGGTGTTAGCTTCCATTAAGTATTGACTTCTATTTTATATTATTTTATATGAGTTATCTGAATGCTGATATCATTGAGAAAAATTTTTTTACTCATGGGGCAAGAACTCAATAATAATTTATTCAGTATCATGTTTTGGCAGTAGATCAATCAGTTTTATATAAGTATGATGGAAAGAAGAAGATAGACAGAAGAAAAAGGGTCGAGAAATTAGGGAAACTTCACAGCAGGCTACATTTACTCACCAGATAACATTGTAAAATCATTTAGTTCTACATCATACGAAATAGAAAGACAATTCCTTGTAGCAATGCATATATAAGAGTTAAAAATCTGGATGTTATTCTTGATAGATATTAGTTAGATATTGCCCTTGCGAATACGCTACAATCACTTCATACTCATGATGTGACCACCGATGCTTATTTGCAAGAGTTACATGTTGCCTTTTACCTTTATAATTGGTCTCAAAGACTTTAGAATCATGAACTGTCAGACATTTGTAAGCCATGCAAGGTCCCCTGTCTGATCTTTTGGACAGGGAACATTTGCATGAAGTTTTATTGTCCTCTTAGTGTTAGTTATGTTTTCAGACTTGGGCAGTGCATGTCTGATGTGTTGAACATGCTATTAAGAATTGACAACTGCCAGCGCAAAAAGTTTCTTCATTGTAATTTCTGTACATATATAACATTTATTGGACGGAGGGAATTAATTCTGATTAGGCCATCAGTGTTTAGGGTATTTAACTTTTTATCAGGTGTGCATTGATGTGTTTGGTCTGATATCTAATGGAAACCGGAACCAAACTGAACTTGACCTATTCAATGAAATCGAGACCAAATCCACATTGAACTTCATGAAATTTGAGCCCTACCAGATTGTTTTTTCAGGTTGGAAAAAATGTATACCTTGGGTTTTACCAAACCTAAACCACTAATCTCAAAATCTAGTGTTGGAAATTGGAGTGTTTATAATGATGTGATACTGCATAATTAGAACATTTTTACATTTAATTTTATTGTTAGTGATAGATACTGATTTGAGAACTTGCTTTTGTTTTTAAAATCAATCACCATAAACAAAATTGCACGAAACATTTTCTGTTGGTTGTTTCAGATCAAAACCAAACCAATCACCACAAAAAAAAGATAAAAAAAACAAAAAAAACTCAAACTGAACTGAAGAGGCCAGTTGGTTTGGTTTAATGATTTAATCAATCTGGGGTGGAAAGAAGGCTAGTGTTCTTTTTGAGCCTGTGCTCTCATGGCCATTCTGTGGTTAGAATGTAACAAAATGATTTTTGAAGTGTATACAAGGGAGGAAATTCACTCTTTATGGGTTAGAGTTCTCTTTTGGACCTCCCTTTAGGTGTTTAACTTTCTCGCTTTTAAAGATATTTTCTATTCTTTATCCGGCAGAAATGGGAGGCTTGATGGAATATTGCTTGGATTGAATTTTGTTTTTGTGCCTTATTATTGTTGTATACTTGTTTTTGTTTTTTTCCCCCTGTTTTTGGGTCCTTTTGGGGAGGTATACTTTGCAATTGTACATTTTTTTCTATGCTATGTGGATCCGTTGTCCACCACTTGTATCTTCTTCTTTTCTTTGAACTTAATTGTTGTGTCTGATTTAAAAATAATAGTAAAAAAATTGCTTCACAGCACTAAATCTTTTTCTAAGTTTTGACATAGATTCTGATTGTATCGAGTATACCAATGATTATATGGTGTGTTTACCATTTTTTTGGTGGGAAGTCAACTTTGAACCTTCTGGAGGTGATAATTTTAAATCTGAAGTAAGGTCGATAGATTATCAAAGGGTCATGAAATAAATGGCTAAACTTGCAATAAATCTCCAAACCAAATAAGATGTTTTATCTTACCTTTTATGTTCTTTATCTGCCTTCCATCTTTGAGAATCTATTCTTGGGGTCTTGAGTTCTTATTTTTCCTTGCTTCCTGCTTGTATGGGTAGTAAATCTTTTGCTTTGAGATGACTCTCCCTCATTATTTATTTATTAAATCTCAGATGATCACTCAAAGTTTGTTTACCAGTAACTTCAAGCGTGGTTGTACGAGTTGTAGTATGGGAAAGTTTCTAGTAGCATTAATGGTTTTTGGTATAGTATACCTTATGCTGCAACACACAAGTCCGTCATACTCCGTTCCAAGTGGACTAGCAAAAGTTATTAGACGTAATAAAGGAGATAAGGCTATAGATGGTGGCAGCAGCTTTAAAAGATTATGGATAAGAGCTCCAAGGCTTCCTCCACGATTACCTCCAGATGAAAAGGGTGGCAATGGTAGTTTTATTCAAGAGCCTATGAAGACAAAATTGGATTCGGCATGGATAGGTCGACAACAAAAAGTTAAGGATGCTTTTATCCATGCATGGTCTGGTTATAAAAAATATGCAATGGGTTATGATGAGCTTATGCCACTGAGCCAGCATGGAACTGATGCGTTAGGAGGTCTGGGTGCAACTATTGTGGATGCTCTTGATACTGCAATGATAATGGGTGTTGATGAAGCTGTCTCTGAAGCTGGTTCGTGGATTGAGAAGCACCTTTTAGATAGAATTCTTCAGAAAGGCCAGGTTAATTTATTTGAAACTACCATACGTGTTTTGGGTGGCCTTTTAAGTGCATATCATTTAAGCGGTGGAGAGCAAGGGATGAACGTTACAAGTAAGGGACCAAGACCAATAGTTTATCTAGAAACTGCTAAAAATTTGGCTGATCGTCTCCTATCTGCATTTACTTCCAGTCCAACTTCTATTCCCTTTAGCGATGTTGTTCTACGAGACTCTTCAGCACATCCAGCTCCAGATGGCTTGAGTAGTACCTCAGAAGTTTCTACTTTACAGCTAGAGTTCAACTATCTCAGTACTGTTTCTGGTAATCCAAATTACAGTATGGAGGCCATGAAAGTTCTAGAACATTTGAAAACCCTCCCTAAGGTGGAAGGCCTTGTTCCTATCTACATAAGGTATGGTCTTGTTTCTAAAATGTTGTATAAGCTAGTTTCGCTTTAAGCACATATAACGGCTTTCAAAATTGTCTTAATTTCCTGAAGGAACTCTTTTTCCCACTGACCAAATTTTTAAGGTCTTTGTTATAGATGAAAAGAAAATGTGTTAGAAAGTAATGAACAAAGAAAAGAAACTGCAAAGAAAAAATCTTTGATATATTTATTCTTCTCCGTAGGAGGATATTTATAGTGAGTTTACAATATGGAAAGAATGAAGAAAGGAAATAAATCATCCTATAATCAGGCTATTTAATCATTAATTTGTAATTAAGCTAATCAAATCTTAATCAAATAAGTCAAATGTCAACTATACAATCAAGCTATAATTAGCACACTATTTAAGCTAACTAACCTATTAGTCTACTATACAGTCATAATTGAGAATAATCTCATTGATTGATAGTTGACTTTAACACTATGGAAGCAATGTAGGCATCAGTGAATATTCCATGTAGGGGAACCTTGATCACTGTTGATTATAAACTATGTTGATGCTTGTCAATCTTATAATAGTGAGATATGTTCTAGAATTGTCTTCGGAAGCCATGTATTATGTTTCAATTTTGACCACGGTTCAATCTTTCCTATAATATCAACTAGTTATTTCCATTTTCTTCATGTGATGTATTTGTTGGTCAGTGAGATATGATGGATATTACTCTTAATGAGATCAACTTTCATGAACTGCAGCCCTCAGTCTGGTGAGTTTAGTGGAGAAAATATTAGACTGGGATCTCGTGGTGACAGTTACTATGAATACCTGATCAAAGTGTGGCTTCAGCAAGGAACTAGTCTTAATTCTAACTGGACTTATCTACACAACATGTATGTGGAAGCAATGAAGGGTGTTAGACACCTCCTTGTTCGGAAATCAATCCCAAATGGATTGACTTTTGTCGGTGAATTGCCCTATGGATCGAATGGAGAATTTAGTCCAAAAATGGATCACCTGGTAAGTGGTGCTTGGTATGCTGGTATTTACTTACCTGATATATTACCATTTTATGCTGCAACTATTTGAAAGTTGGAAATTGAGAAACAGCTGGCTGAATGAAGATAGTGATTGTTGTTTTGTTAACTGGTTTTTGTTTGAGAACTCAATTAGAAGTTCCTGTTAATCTTGAACTGACATGCCGCCGGTTATGGAAAGCACTCATGTTGGCTACCAGAAGAACTAAAACATATGGCCATTTATCTACTTCAGGACATAAATTCTGCCTTCCCACATTATAAGACTTGGTGAAACGATGCATAAATTGTAGTTTTAGTTTACTAGCTAACATGCCTTCATCAATGTACACATACATGCTGACAAGCACATATTTCTCTTTTCTCTACTAATTTGCATGGTTGAAATCATAATGGCCATTTTTCTTGTCATTCATTATATTTGTTTTAAGGAAAATGCTGCTGGTTGAGAAGAGTTTCTGAAACTCTTAAGCAAATTGCAATTTGTTTTCCACTGCTCCAATGTTGTACATTCTTTTAAGAAGTGTTTACAGTTACCCTGCCCCTTCCTGAGAGTAACTACTCACTTCTTTTTTTCCTGGTTTTCCTCTAGTGAGATAGTGAGAATAATATTGATTACTGGATTCCATTTCGAAGTTAGTTGTTGTATTACCACCTCCGCCAGGTGATTGTAAGTGGATATATAAGTGGAAAAAGAATGCAGGCTGCTGAAGAAAAAGTCATTTGATATAATTTCATGGTTTTCTATATATTTTTCATTGCTAGGGAAGATATATTTTTCTCCACAAGCGTAATAATTTCAGGCATCTGAGTTGTATCAACTGTCTATGCAATGACTTATTTGATGATGAAATTTATTTGGTGGTAAATAAACTTTTTTTTTTCTTCCTGTTTTTGGTTTAGTGAATACATAATTATTCTCATAACTTCACAAATAAGTGATAAATATGCATTTGATGTCAATAGCACAGTGGGTAAATATAATTGTGTTGGAGAGTTGGAGTAAATTGCCTCAATTCTTATAATCCTTAATGTAATAGGTTTTATCCTTTTCAGGTGTGCTTCTTGCCTGGCACTTTGGCACTTGGTGCAACTAAAGGCATCACAAAGGAAAGGGCTATGAAAGACAATTTGCTCACCTTTGAAGACCTGGAAAATCTGAAGCTTGCAGAAGATCTGGCCAAGACGTGCTTTGAGATGTATTCTGTAACTTCTACTGGTCTTGCTCCAGAAATCGCTTATTTCCACACACAGGTTAGTTTTTGCTTAATGTGTTTCCACTGAGCAATTTAAGATTGAGTGAATATGCTTTTCACCTTCTATTTTCTCTTTGCAAACTTGTAAATGTTTTTTGTTTTTTGTTTTTGCATTTTTTTTTCCATTTATGTTCTAAATTGATCTGAGATCTGGTTGTGAATTACACAGGAATTTTATGAAGGCGGTTTTGATGGTGGAAACAAGAGTTCGGAATATGTAAATGACATAATAATCAAACGTGCAGACCGTCATAATCTTTTGCGTCCTGAAACTGTTGAATCACTGTTTGTCTTGTATCGTATCACAGAAGACCCAAAGTAAGTTTGTGAAATTCTCAGGCATTACATTTTCCTGTATTATCAAAGTTGATCCTGCAGGGGTGAGGGTGGGCTGGGGAATTTTAGTCAATATTATAATTTTTAGTAGTCTGACTATATGGCTTATACTGCAGATACCGAGAATGGGGTTGGCAGATTTTTGAAGCATTTGAGAAATATACTAAGGTAATTTCTGGGGGATACAGTTCTTTAGATGATGTCACTACGCTTCCTCCTCACAGAAGAGACAAGATGGAGACTTTTTTTTTGGGTGAAACATTGAAGTATTTGTACTTGCTATTTGGTGAGAGCTCTGTTATACCTTTGGATAAATTTGTTTTTAACACAGAAGCTCACCCTTTTCCAATTAAAGGCACCATTTAGGGATAATGGTATTTCCGCTGTTTCTTAAGCTTTCATGCGAACAGAAGCATGTACAAGATTAAGTGTATTGTAGTGGGCAGAGTCACGAATTTAATTGGTGTTGGATAATTGGATTTGCTGGTGTATGTTTTACATGATCGTGTGCTATCTGATACTGAATGCGGCGAGGCTATCAAGAATGCAGAGGCTTAAGCTTTTCCAATTCTTGTGCAGGGCATCTGTTACTTGTTCTGCTCTCAAATTCTGCAGAAAGAGAGTCTACAGACAACTCTCTTTATATCACCTGGCAGATTATGGCAATACTGTAACTTGTTACTGTTATAACGTTCTCATAGATATTTTCATTAATTATATCTTGGGTTTTTATCTTCCCAAAGTATTGATTAAAATGCAACCATTTTGTAATTGACTTCTTCATTTTTATAGTATTATTGACAGATTGAGAGGCGCCATTTGATCAACTTATCTAGTATATATATTTTTTCCAATATTTGTATTCACGACCTAAAAGTTACAATCTTTCTGCTTGTCTACATCAGTCTTTTATTGACCATTAGGTCACATTGTAATCCATGTTTTCATACTCATTTTGAAGGAGAAACAGATGATCACCATCTCGAATGACATGTATATCATCTATTTCTGCATTCTCGGCATTAATGACTTTCGTAAATTTGTAGCCTCCAAACTTCTTACCTGCAGTTTCACAAGGTTTTGGCATGACAATGGTTAAAGCTAAAGCAGGAAAACATGATATAAGTAATGAAGTTTGCTGATCTCTTTTCAAGGTTGTAAATTCCATTGTGTTATATTTTGTTTAATCTATCATTATGTCAATCAAACGTAATTGACTTATTAGTTTCTCCTTGACTATCCAGGTTTATATTCAAGTCTCTTGAATTTATTCAAACAGAGCTTACCAGCAATCCTGAGCAGCTCTTCTATTGAATCAGGTAGGAGTATTAACTTCCCAAACTGCCTCTGTGATGTACTTATGTCCTGGAACTTTGTGTGAATAGTAACTCTCTTCTTGTTCGTTACGAGTACTTCTTTATCACTGGGAACTGAAATGCATGAACGGGAATTTAGGGGTTCTTTTTTCAAATGGGAACTGAAAAAATTGGTTCCCTTTTCTCTTCTATGTTTGCTTTTACTATTATTGGTATTGTCTGTTATCTCTGGGCCAATGATCTCTACTCTATGTTCGTCTGATATTTTCCTATTTTCATAACTTAGTAAGAGCTCACATATGCTTCTGTTCCCCTGCTGTTCTGCTAGAGATTTGGGTGACCTTCCTCTAGAATCTGGTTTGTTTACATTTGCTCCTCCTTCCAGCAGAAGCTTTACCATTTCAATATGCCCCTTGCAAATAGCAGCATTAAGTTCTTCAACTTCTGAATTCACATTAAGGGCATATGCTGTGCATTCTTGACCTTTGTCAGTTTCCTTTGTCTGTGTAGCCTCTGTCCCCTGTAAATTTAAAACCATTGCTTCCTGCATTGAAGAATCACTCTGTGGATAATCTTGGAATCCATTTTGTGCACTATTTCCTCCTTTTGGTCCTTCATCAAGCCATTCATTAATGATCAATCCTGGATCTGTAGTTGGGTATTCAAAGCCGATGTTGTTCTCTTGCCTTTTTAGTTTCTGCAAATGTGTAATGCAGACTATCACCTTAAAACGTGAATGTAAAACCAATAATTATTTTACTACTTTGGAAGCTGTTCAACATGATACATACCATGAAAACATTGTTCATCACAATGCGTCCATCTTCCACATTTGCTTGTATGGTGTTCATCAGTGAGGTTCTACTCAGTCGTAGTAATTGAGAAAGTTCACTTGTCCGAACTGTGAAGGGGTGTGGCCTATAATATAAAACACCAATCTCTCCAAATGTATCTCCTGCTACCGCATTCTCAAGGACCTGTAGAGTTCATGTGGGAATATGAAACCAAGGCTTTTGTTGTGTATTTCGTTAAACAACAGTGTCAAAAATATTTAAACATTACAAATTACAATCAACGTACTTGATCTTGCCCATCGATATACGATATCAAATCCTGCAACCAATAATTATTTAGAATCAAATTATTATCATAATTGCGTTGATTGGGATTTACAGTAAAAATTAAAACTCACCACTGAACCTGAGACTATTATATAAAGATCAGTAGGAGCTTCATTTTGTAGAATCACGTCTTCCTTGGGTGGGAAATACTCTGCTTCCATTTCGGAAACCTTTTAAGAAAGTTTAGACTGCATTATTGTCTTCTGAAATTTTGAGTTTTATGCTCATGAATACTAAGACAAAAGGAAGGACCAATATACATATGTTTATTTAATCAAGTATTACCAGCTGAAAAAGGAAGTCAGTAGAAACTCCTTGGAAGAGATAGGCATTTTGAGTGATGGGGAAGAAGAGATAGTGTGCAATACTTGAGCGGATGGCTTTTGGTAGACCGTACATGGTCTCTTGCTGTTTCAATCCTTCAGTTTTGAACTTCAAGCATAAGTGGGACAACATTTGTTCCTGTATGCGAGAGGGTAATTGATTTCGCGTAGCGAACTCTGAAGCAGCTCTGACTGTGTCTCTCTATAGCACAAAAAGCCAGTTTCCTTTCATTAGCAGTTACAGCTAAAGCAGCATCTTGTCTTCCAGAAAAATAACTATTTAAATTTAAGAAATTAATTAGGAACTTATATAGCTCAGATCAATTGCTACAATCGCCTAAATTATGATATTATCTTTGAGTTCACTGTGCAGCTTTTCATTAAACGTTAGAATGTGGGGTAGACAGAATGCTGTTTAGAAATAACTCATTTGTTGTGTCATAAATTATAGTATATAAAGCAGTACTATTAAGTGGGACTTGTAATACCTTTTAATGTTTCGTAATCTATGTTTCTTTCTATTTATTTTCTTTTAATGAACTCCATCTAGAATCTGTTTAATATATGGAACACTCTATGCAGGTGAAATATAAATTTGGAATAAGAGGAATGCAAGTGAAAGACGACATACAAAATTCCTGGTGCGGCTGGTCCAGTGAACCACAAGGTTTGTCATGTTTCCAATGATATAGGATGTTAGTCCTAAGTTGAATAGCATGTAGAAGATATCAAACAGCATCTCCCTGGTGTTCTCAGCATGCAAATCTCCATAACCAGTCGTAGTCAAAGTTGTAATAGACCAGTACATTGAGGTTACATATCTGTTCCAAAGGCTTTCCCTTTTGAAATTAGGGTTTACAGCTCCAATCCAGGTTCTCTTTGGATCCGGGTATTTATCTGCAATCAAATAGTTAAAGCATCCAGCACAGTGTACTGCAAATAGGGTTACCTGAATTCAACCAGAAACAGAATAAAGACATGATTCAAATGACTGAAAACCGAAAGGACTGAAGGACATTTAAATGACTAGAGAGGGAACAAGTGGAATTTTCTAATGGCTTACAGAAACAAGCTTTGTGCAGCGAGTCCAGAAATAGTTGAATCGAATGTCCTTCTCAAGTCTGAAGGAAAGCAAACCAGCCGGTAAGGTTCTTTCGTTGTAACAATAAAATATTCTAGTAAAAGTAAAATGAAAGCATAGGTTTGAATTTGGTGACAACCTTGCAAAAAGAGAGCTGACTCGTCTGAGACGCCAAAGTCTAAGCATATTAAGTACTCTAAAACCAAGTTCACTGCTTTGATTTGAGATGAGGAGGCTGATGGGCTGAAATGGTGCTGTTGAACAAACATCAAAAATAAACCAGGTTGACACGTACCTGTAAGTTGGTTTCGAGCATATGAAGAAACCTGAGTTATTTACAATGGAGACAGCATATATTTTTGTTGGTTCAAATGAAATGTTTGATTGAAGGATGCAAAACATGTATTTACCTGATTGCAATTTTCTTGGGATCATCAACAAGAAGATATGACTGGCTGTCAAGATATGCGACGAAGAAGGTAAGAATGATATCAATGGCAAAGAAGCCATTGACAATGTTGTCGATGATGAAAAGTGTATCTGTTTTGTAGGTTAGAAATGCAAACTCGAACGGACAGATCCAGGCTGAGTAAATGACTAGAACAACCAGCCCCATCTCCCAAGACCTGAAATATATGAGTAGTAGTAGGACATGATCAGGAGCAGCAGCTATAATAAAGAAAGACAATATTTGATTAAACCATGACAAGGATAATCACCTATAACGCGGGTTGAAAGGTGAAATGATGTATTTTCTTAGCTTGGTTGCCTGGTTTATTCTAGCTCCAAGAGATGGCAGGAGATCGCTGGAGAGGAAACTGCCACCCTCCATATGAAATCCATCGATACAGAAACGTTGGAAGAAGCTTTTAGCACAAGAAAACGACATGTTTTGGTTTTTGAAATTGCTTGAGGCTGCAGTTGGCTCTATAAAACTTTGGTGGGGTTAGTTCCCTAGAGAAGGACTTTAAATAGGAGAAGCCTGTGACTTGTGACACGGGTTAAGATACCTTTTTTTTTTTCATCTTTATCTCAATTTGCTCCTGACACTTTTGAAATGATATTCACGGAAGATTAAGAAACTAGTGTTTCTTTCAGGATGGAAATGGAAATGGTAAAAAGTCGCGAGAAAAACAGGACAAGAAGACTGAAACTGGAGAGCACTGTAAGTGGCAGACATGAAATTGTGTAATGCAGTTGCAGAGAGAGAGAAGAATGAACGAATGAAGATGATAAATGAGAATGGTAATGGGTTGTTGCTGATGGTGGTGTAAATGGTGCAGGTGGTGGGAACTCCATCATCTACGCATGTGAAGATGTGAATGATATATAAGACAGGCTTTGCTAGGACAAATATGAGAGAAAATGCTTTGGTGTTTTCATTTCAATTCCTGAATTGGACCAGACAGCCTAAGTAGATTTAGGGACTTGTTTTATTTATGGTTACCACGTGTACCAATAGGATTCCTGTGTAGAGGTATGACACTTTGATCCAATACATCCTCTACTCTCTCTTCTTAGTAACTTCTTGTTTGTTTTTGCAACGCTATTAGAGCCATAAGTGTGAAATTGATTCCCGCCATATATCCCTCTCTCTCTCTCTCTCCAGATATGATCAACCAACCGACCACTTATCGGTGGCCCGCGAAGATTTATACATATCCTGATATCCATTTCTTTTTCTATCCAAATTAGATTTGGTTTATGCTAATTATTTGCCTAATAGAATGATCAAGAAGACTGATATTTCTCTGTAGTGCCAAGTGACATTTCTTTTCTTCACACTGACGTGGATAATTGTCTGTCAAGAATTACATGCAGTGAAATGGTCTCATATAATATTTGAACAGGATCTTAGAGATTTTCCAATAGAGATGTCAACTAATCAAGGTTTTATGTGGAGACCCCATAAAAGTTGTTTATTTCATTTACATGTGAAGAGAGAGTCCGGGACCCATTGGGGTCCCCCCCCAGAGTATATTTTCAAGATTCTTTCCGTGTTTGTTGTGAATTGTCTGATTTAGGCCACTTGTATGAATTCACAGGCTGCAGGCTGCGAAATGGAATTTGAGTGGCAAATGGCAATGAACCAGACAGCAGCTGCAATGCAAAGTGACACTGTTAACATGAAATGGAGGTCAGCTGATTGTGATAATCTTAGTGATAAATATGATCATAAAAATGGTACAAAACCAAGATACCAGCTGATAATGATAATCTTAGTGATAAATATGATCATAAAAATGGTACAAAACCAAGATAAGAATTTTAGTTATGTTCACATTGCACACATGTCCCACAGGCCACAACACAGTTAGGCTGAATATGGAATGGGTTGGGATTTTTGAGAATTGTTGGTGTTTTTGTCTCTGAATTAATAAGACATTTTTTTTTAAAGGTTTTTGGTAGGGTAGTGTAGTGATGACTGATGATGAGTTAGTTTCAGTTTGACAGTGTCAACTCGTGATATCTTACCTGCACTCTTGGAGAGACTTGAAGTGGACAACGCACTGTCAGAACCCTAGCAGCCACATGGAAATTAAGAGTTAAAGATTTAGGTAACTATGGATTTTTATGTCATTATATTATATAATAATCATGTCAAACTCACATTTCAATATGATTATAAAGAATAAAATGTAAGGTCTTTAGGGCTTAAAATCCTTTCCGTGCACCAGGTGCAAAGTGAGGGGTATATGCTTTTTGGCATATTGAAGCACTAGTCTTTTAAAATAAAAGTAGAGCATTTCTAACGTAACAGTAGCTTATGAAAAAAAGAGATGTTACGTTGGATTCTGTTAATAAATATTTCTCCAATGCAGTTGTATATATTCAACTTTAAACTGACTTGGTAAAAATAACATTAAACATTATCAACATGATCGTCTACTTTCAAACGTTCTATCGTTCAGTTAATTGTTCAGTTATTTTTTTTCGGTTGACTCAGCAAGTAGTTAAAACTGACATTAATTTTATTCATTTATTTTTTATAAAGAAAAAAATTCGAAAAAAAATGAACACATCATTAAAAAATTGTGTTTTAGATAGAAATATTGGAGATTAAATTTTAGATTGATTATCTATCAAGTCAATTTTTATATTACATAGGAAACACTTGTCTTGATATTGTTATCTTATGAATGATTATTGGTAAACGAGCTATTTTTACATTGGAGATATTCTAATACAATCTTAAATATAATTTGAAATAATTATTTATCGTAAATTTTAACACCGAATTAGAGATGTCAATTTCCCCCCACAAGGCTCCAAATCATAATTCTCGTAATCGGGAAAAAAATCCTTCATTAATGTGGTTGGGGATAGAGATAGATCACCATTTCCCGATTTTCCTTATTTTCCTCTAATTAATAAAGTGCTGTTGAATTTAAGTCAAACAGGAGACACAAGATAAATGGGGCTGGTCAAACGAGGTCAAATATCGGATATGGAAGAAACAGGAGAATGAGGATGCCTCACCCAAACTCCCACATCTTATTTTCCCCAATTGGAGTTGGGGTTGGGGATGGGGATGGGGATGGGGATGCGGATGGGGATGGGAGAGAGGTTAGAGGATGGGTTTAAAAGTTTTCTAACACTCTCTACCCTCTTAGTTTTAAGATTCACACCAATTTAATAAGTTATTTTTTTTTTAAAAAAATAATAATTAAATTTTAATAACACTTAAATTGTTGTTCTAACAAAAATACCCTTAAAATGCACTTATAAAAATAAATCTTGCGATTTTCTTTTTGAGATTTATTTTGTATTTCTAAAACTTATTTTACAGTTTTTAAAACTTATTATTGGAGGTCTGTTCAATCTTCATTGATGGAGGACCTATAGAAGTCCACCAATGAAGGTTTTTAAAAAAGAAAAATAAAATCAAACCTAAAAATGATAAATAAATTAAAAAAAAAAAAGTGATTATGGGATTTTTTCCATTGATATTATTTAAACTTAAATTATTATTCTAGTTCTAGTAAGTCAATATGGATTTACAGCTATTTAGTTCCATTTCCACTATTCGGGCTGAGGACATTTATATTCATCCTCAATTCTTCTATTGTCAACCTTATACCAAATAAATTAGGGGTTTGACGAGACTTATCGACATTAAAAAATATATTTATATCTAAATGTTAACGAGATCAAATGGTTAATAATACACGTGTATGCATTTGTCATATAAAAAACTTATATATATATCAATTAATCATCTGCATATAATAAAACAATGAAGACAAAAACACTTTTAAACATTTGTCACGACTCGTTATAGTTATAATAACCATAACAACCATGAATTGCAACGAGCATTTTGGTCAAAATGGGAAATTAAGTAGCAAAATATAAGGGCCATTCATTCATTAGTATTTTCCAAATCAATTCTCACGATAAATAATAATTAAAGAGATAAGAGAACATCAAATTCATGTGACCACTAAAACACCAATTTTCTATAGCAATCTCATGCCACATACATATCTTTAATGGAGTAGTGCTAGACAACCAAAAAATTTATTTTAAATTTCAACTTAAATGATATAGTAAGTGAGTTGTCATTACCATATAAAACATAAGATGATGTGGTTAATGAAAAAAATCACTTGTCACATCATTTGGGTTAAAATTTAGACTAAATTTTTGGACTGTCTAACGCTGCTCTATATTTAATGGGTCAAGTCTTACAATGAAAAAGGAAAGAAAAAAAAAATAACATGAAGAGTTCTCGTGATTGTTGAGAAGCCACGGCCAAATTCAAATTCATAATCATAGGCGCATTGTAGTGTTTGTGGTCCGTTAACGATGTTGATGATCATGATGCATGGTCCATTAGGAAGCTGCCTCCAGTTTCAAAATCTGTCCACGATTTGTGGTCCTTTTTTTATTATTGAAAAATAATGAGAAAAAAAAATCCATGAATTGAAAACTAAAATTAGGTCCCTTGTAGTGATAAAAGAGGAATATTTAAGGGCATCGCTGCCCATTAATCAGAGTTCGTAGTTATCATCAAATAAAGTATTTGCACACTTCAAAACGATATTGGAGTGTTAATTTCAAAGAACATAATATAGCTGGTTAGATTCTTCTCTTGGAATTGACTTATTGATTCTAGACTCTGATCCCCATTGCTTATAATAACAAAACATATATAGCACCACTCTTAATTAAGAATTATTCCTTGCAACTTTGATTTGATAAAAAAAAAAAGATCTTTGATGTATGTATATATATATGATTAGTTACAATCATTTGCCGAAACTGTAATTGTCAATCGCTTTTTTTTTTTTTTTTTTTTTTGCAGAACTAATCTAAACAAATAAACAAGAATGTACTTTTTCCATAGGGATATTATTATTTTGCCACCTGAGGTTTGCTATATTCATAATTTTACCCCTCTAGTTTTAAAAATGACCGATCTTCCTCATGAATCAAATTATTCCAAGATTTACACCTACCGTTAGGATTTCTGTAAAAAAAAAGTAACTTTGATAGGAAAAGGATATATTTACCCTTAAACAATAGAGGTTATTACGAAAATACATTTTTATCCATATATATTTTTCCCATCTAACACAGACACACAATTTAATAAAAAAAAAGATGGATCTCAACTGTCTATCTCTGAGACGGACAATTGAGATCCATCTCCTTTTAATTTTCATTTTAATTGTGAATAAATGAGTTTGAAAAAAATATTAATAAAAAAAATATATAAATCTCCACCATCTATCTTTGAGATGAGTGGTGGAGATTAAAAGAAAATTTACAAAGATAAAAAAAAATAAAAAGAAAACAAAAAAAAAATCGATGGTGGAGATCCAAATCCAAGTTGGATCTCCACCATCTAATCTCCATTGATAGAGATTGGAGAACCAAACGGTCCAAACCTAGAACACCATTATCATCAACCCCAAAACACAATCATCCACCATCATCACCAAACACTGAACCCAATGAATTGGTCATCACCCAACCACCACAACCCAGTAAATCAGCCATCACCTAACCAACAAACCACAACCCACAACCCACAACCCACAACCTAGTGAATCTACCATCATCCAACCACCATAACCCAGAACTCAGTGAATCAACATGATGAGAGAGAGAGAGAGATGAATGGTATTTGACCGGTTTGGAATTTGGGTTTGAGTGGTGGTGGGTGTTTCACTGGTTTGGATTCACATGAGAGAAAGAGAGAGAGTGAGTATGGGTTTGGGTTTGGGTTTGGGTTTGGGTTTGGGTTTTTGGGTATATATTGTGTTTGTGTCTTGGTTCTGTGTGTGTTTGTTTAGTGGTGTTGTTCTAGGTGATGGTGATAAACCGATGTTGGTGAATGGTGATGAATTGGTGTGTTTGGTGACGGTGATGAGTTTTGATTTAGTTTTAGTTTTTTTTGTTTTCAATTGGTTGGTTTCTGGGTTTATGATTAAGAAAAAATTACACCGTTAATTTCAATTGTATTTATTATTATTAATAATTCATTAATTTTTGTTTTAATAAATCATTCATTGTTATTTTCTTTTTTACTTTTTTACTCTTAAATAATTAATTCTCATTCAAGTCCTTTAAGCATAGTTACAATATTTCCCTTAGTGTTTTACGGTCAAACTTTTAGTCTAACGGAAATACTAACAGTATAGGGAAGAAAAACCATTTTTAAAACTAGAGGGGATAAAGTTATAAATATGGTAAACCTCACGGGGAATGTAATAATATCCTTTTATGATAAGATAAGTGTTTTCAAAATTGTGCTATATATTGGCTTTTTAGAATATGATTTAGGTAGAATCCCGCATCAAATATTTAACTTTATATATATTATTGTATAATTTGTGTTGACAATTGTACGGCTCCATTTAAAAGGGTAATTACTAATTTTTAAAAAATTGCAAGATTATTTTTCGATTTTGATCAAACTTCAACCTTCCCTTTACGATTTACGTTTTCAAAAAGTTGGAAAAAGGACAAAGCAACGAACGTCGTTATTTTTCTCCGCCCACACATGCAATGCACGTGAGACAAGTGGGTGGCTTTTGCTGCATGGAAGAGGTTGTTTAAAAGATGGTCACTTTGACATAACTCACAAAGTAACAAGGCAGGTCACGTAGCACATGCCCAAAATTTTAAAGGTGGGTCAGAAGTCAGACAGATATCTCTCCCCTCTCAAAACCTCATGATTTTTCCCATTTCTTGTCAACTTTCTTCTATCTGAATTGCAGGCCCATTATTGAGAAGAGATTCGGAGCGACCGGCTCTTCCGGGGCAACTACCCACATATATTTTCCATTTACATCATATAATAATGGGTTTAAAAAATAAATAGCACTTTTTAAATATAACATTTCAATACTGTCACTGCATTAATAAATTATGTTTAAAAGATACCTATTATGGTGAACGGATAAAAATACTCTTAATAGTTGTTCCACATCATATTTCTTTTGATTCATTTTACAGTGATAGTTTTGAAGTAAAGAGAGAAAATCTCGTTGAAACTCAGACAATCTCTAGAACAGCGACGAAGTGGCGCTATACAGACGCATTCGGGGGGTCGAGTTCCTCGCCGAGCTCGCGATGGTCGAGCTGCCCAATCAGATCGTGGGGGGGGGGGGGGGGGGGGGGGGGGGGGGGGGGGGGGGGGGGCAACGCCCCCGGAGCTTTGTTTTTCTAGTCAGTACTTAATATGCTCGAAATATAATTACAAAAGGCTCAGAGCCTTTTGTAAAAGTCTCGAACCCAGTTAAAAAAAAAGCTCGGACACTTGACAAAAATGTTCGAACCAAGTAAAAAAAAGTTCGGGCACTTGGTAACAAAACTCGAACCCTTACCCGAGTTTTTTTTGTAAGGGTTCGAACTTTTTTACCAAGTGCCCAAGCTTTTTTTTACTTGGTTCGAGCTTTTTTATCAAGTTAAAAAAAAATCAGACACTTGGTAAAAAAGCTCGAACTCAATAAAAAAAAGCTCAGGCACTTGGCAAAATAACTCGAACCCTTACCAAAAAAGCTTTTCCAAGTTTCAAAGCTTTTTTGCCAAGTTTCCGAGCTTTTTTGCCAAGTTTCCGAGCTTTTTTTTAACTTGACATTTTTTTTAACTTGGCAAAAAGGCTCGAACCAAGTAAAAAAAAGCTCAGACACTTGAGAAAAAAGCTCGAACTCATTAAAAAAAGCTCGGGTACTTGGTAAAAAAGCTCGAACCTGTTAAAAAAAAACTCGAGCTTTTTTGGTAAGGGTTCGAGTTTTTTTACCAAGTGTCCGAGCTTTTTTTTACTAGGTTCGACCTTTTTTACCAAGTGCCCTAGGTTTTTTTTTAACTTGGTAAAAAAACTCGAACAAGTAAAAAAAAGTTCGGGCACTTGGCAAAAAAGTTCTGGCACTTGGCAAAAAAGCTCGGATCCTTTAGAAAAAAGCTCGGGCACTTGGTAAAAAAGCTCGAACCCATTAAAAAAATACTTGAGTTTTTTTGAAAACGGTTCGAGTTTTTCTGTCAAGTGCCCAAACTTTTTTTTATTGGGTTCGAGCTTTTTTACCGACGGTTAGAAATTTTTTAAACCATATCAAAAAAGCTCGGAGACAAATCTCAGACATTAACATAATAAAAAAGCTCAGAGACAAATAAAAAAAACTCGGAAAAGTATAAAAAATCTCGGAATCATATCAAAATAGCTCGGACACTAATAAAAAAAGCTCGAAGTATTTTAAAAAAGTCTCGAACAGAATCTGGAGACTAAATGTTCATACATGTTCATACAAAAATTGGGACAACAAATCATAACGAATGGATACATTGTTAAACCACACAGAAACATATGACAATGTATAAAAGAAGATCACAAACATATGTTATTTTTTTGAGCAGAATATTGAGAGAGATAAGTTTTTTGGAGAGAGGTGAGTTTTAGATCGATTTTCAGACAACTATTTTGGAGAGAGAGAGGAGTTATCGTTTTCAAAGCGTAGATAGAAGCACAATGAGAATAAAAATAGATTATTTAAGGGCATTTTGGGTAGTTCACCATAATAGATGCATTTTAAACTTAAATTATTAAAACGGTGATATCATTACAACACACAAAAAAGATGACATATCTCATGATTTCCACTATAATAATAATATAATATCATATAGTATAATATTAATTACTCATAATATATGATGTGATATGAGTGGTTAGCGCATATACATTGCATGCACGAAATTATTTTCTCCATCACCACCTAAATCCTCCTCGACTTCAAATTAAAGCTCAAAAGTAATATTAAGTTATTGACTAAAGAAAAATGGGTAATCGAAGGCTAATAAAAACTTATATTTATATATTTTTTTTTGAACTAATAATGAGCAGTTGATTATTGTCATGGAGATCTGGTCAGATTCTGGGTTGGATAATGTAGGTCATGACTCCTGATGACCACTTTTTACTAAAATTTAGACCACGACCCGAACATGAACGAAAACTTGGACACATGCACTGCACCACCCAAATAAATTGGTTGCTTTTATTTTTTATTTTTTAAAATAACAAAAAGTAAAAATGGGTGTAAACTTCATAAATGATTTGCATGTAAACACATTCAGGTGCTTTAAAATTCATCGAAAAATTATCTTTTCAAATTGAATAGAATCTTCCTGACTTTGAAAATTTTCATCAAATAATTTCTCTAAAATTAATTCAATACAACATTCTTTAAAAGTGAGAATATTGTACGTGACAATAAAATAATTTTCATCAATGATAATTTATAGTTATAAACCCTACAATACATAATATATTGTCTTTTAGAGCACTGAAGCACACCCGGCATTTAAGATCGAGATGGAATATAACCCTGTGTCGCACTCTCACAAATGACCATCCGAAATGTGCTTAATTTGTTTCTCTATAATTGGAATTATTAGAACTGGTTTTATATTACACAAGTCCCCAGTACCGATTACTTAAAATAATATGTATATATGTTTTATATAAACTTAAAGCTGTGGAAAGGTAATTCATTTTGCTAATTTGAATCATTGGCAAATTTATATACTAACATATGAATTCATTCTTCGTATATGAGTCATGACTATAGGGTGGAGTTGGTTAACGAGAGGATCATGAGTTTGAAATGAGAATGAAGTAGAAAAACTTGTATACGAAGGTCTCGTTGTAATAAAAGTGTGTCATTTATGTTGAAAACATAAAATTATATTTCTAAAGTACTACATGACACTCTTTTATTGAACGGTTTCATTGTTATATCCATTGTCACGTCAATGAGAACACATCTCTTATAAGATTTTCTCGAAAATAAAGATGCTGAAGATATTCGAAGACAAAACGATTGGCCAACACAAGATCTCCATTAAATTTGAGAGGATCATGAGTTGGAATTGAGAATGAAGGAGAAAAACTTGTATAGGATGATCTCAGTATAATGAAAATGTGTCTTATATTTGTAAAGTACCACATGACACTTTTTTATTGGTCGGTTAGAACACCTCCCATATAATTTTTTCTCGAAAGTGAAGATACCGAAGATATTCCAAAGCCAAAGTGATTGGCCAGCACAAGATCCATTAAGTTGGGGACCAAATAAGTTGAACCAATCATAACTCAACTGTAAATCGCGTTAAATCAAAGAGCAGGTGATTCATGATTCATGTCAAATAAATAAAGAAATGGGTGTGGTGTGGTGTGGCTTTTTCAGTCATCTCATGTGATGATCCCTATTCATGGGGGCCACTCTCGTCTTCTTTAGTGGTTGGCACTTCCCACATAATACTTTTACCCTAATTAATCCTCTATGGCTGGAGATTGAATCTAATTTCTATTTGTATCAGCTTTTTATATATATATATATATATATATATATATATATATATGATACTTATTATACTTTCTTTATTTTTTATTTTGTTAATAATGTTAATTGTACTCAAAATAATTAAGCTACAAATTAAGGGATCAATCATAAACTCTTACCGATAATAACTATTAAAAATATATAAAAATTTGATTACTTACGATACTTTAAGTGAAATGTTTGTGTCTTACTATTATCTATAAGTCTTTTAAAAATTATTATTAAATAGAATTTGTATAAGATTTTGATGGTACGTATATAGTTGATATCTTAAGAAAGTAATTAAATGTCTTATTAATTAGTCTATTGGGGTTTTTGAATACTTCACTGTCGTATATATTAGTGCTTTTAGTAGGAGAAATGGTTTTTGGAAAAATAGATCGAGATGAAAAGTTAGAACTATATGAGAGGCCTTTTGACTTAAAAATTCGTGATTTAACTAGTGAAAATGAGTTTGCAATTATATACATAGAATGATTAAGCATATACACACACAAATCACTATAGATGATCTTTTTCTTTGTAGTTGAAATGTTGAATAATTAAGTTTGAAAAAACAAAACAAACAACAAAAAAAAACTTAGAAAAGACAAAAGAAATGGGAGTTAGAAATCGGGATCCAATTTGTGTTTGTGAGGAGTAGAATGATTAAGCATATACACACAAATCACTATATATGATCTTCTTTTTCTTAGTAGTTGAATAATTAAGTTTGCAAAAAAAAAAAAAAAAAAAAAAACTTAGAAAAGACAAAAGAAAGAGTGTTAGAAATCTGGATCCAATTTGTGGTTGTGAGGAGTAGTGAGGATATTAAGTTACTGAGTGGTCTTTCTCAATGAAAGAACCAAAATCAGAGGCGTGGTCTAATTACTCAATCAAAGGAATCATTATTGTTCAAGACAGAGCAATTGTAAAGAGGATGTTTGGCAAAATGGGACCGTTCTTCTTGTAAATGTAATCATGATATCATATGCTAGCTTCATGATAACATGATACATCCACTTAATTTCTTCATTACTCCGTACCAACTTGTTCATGCTGCAGCAAGGCTCCGAAGCTTCTGCCTAAGAAGTTCATTTTTTGCATCATTACAATATCCTTCAAGGCTGCTATAATATTTCCTCAAGTACAAGTAACATGATTACAATTAACCGATTATCACTTGTATTTTGTTTATACATAGCATATATTCATTTACTCAAAACTTATCGTCAATCCATTATATGATTGGTAAATTTAGATGTAAGCACCAAACCATATAAAGATATGTACAACCGTCTCAACCAAGTTTTTCTCGTTGTAAATCTAAAAGTTAGACTACAGTTTGTTGTTGTAGCGATTGATAATATTGAATTGCATTAGAGATTTATAAGATGTTATATATAATATCTCCTCAAGTACAATTAACATGATTACAATTAACCAACGATCATTTGTTTTTTTATGACACCCGGTATACGTTCATCTACTCAAAGCATATTGTCAATATATTATACAATTGCTAACTAGATGTATGCACCACACCATATAAAGATCTGTACAACCGTCTCAACCAAGTTTTTCTAGTTACAACTATAAAAGTTAGAATTTAGCTAGTTTGTTGTTGTACCGATTGATAATATTGAATTGCGTTAGAGATTTATAAGATGTTATATATAAATGTTGATCTACAAGGAGTAAAACCCTAGTAATACTAATTGGCTTTAAACATAAAAGGACAACACATGAAGAGGAAAAGGGCAAAAACATGCATGTAGAGACAATTAAAGGGATTGAAGATGCATATTCAATTGGCGGTTTAGATTATTGTACTTGTGTTTGTCTTGTTATATTATAAACACGTACAGTCCCACCCATATCTACATCTTTTATTTTATTGGCTTAATAGATTCATTATAGGAGAAGTTAGGGTTCTCATTTCTCATTTGTACGTATTTTAATATGAGAATTGAAGTAGACTGTTTGGAACATTTTAATTAATTGAACTCAAATTATATCTTTTTTTTTTGTACCAAGGATAAGACGTATATATCTTCCAAACAAAGTTAGGGCTAGGTCTATTTAGTTTAATTTTATAATCTTATTTTAGTAAATGTCATAATTCGTTATCATGTAATTGTATATATGTTTCCACTCATGTTTCTAAAGATGAAGGGTCACACTATTTCAAGGAAGCATGGCGGAGGGAATGATTTTAGGACCAATCTAGTATCTATCTTGTGGACAACCTGGTAAGGGATATTCATCTGTCTGCAAAGATTAGGAACAGAAGGAGTTGTTATGCTTTTGTGTGTTTTGCAACGTTGGAAGAAGCAGAATGTGTTGCTAAACTCACAAATGGCATGCATGTGTATGGCTGACCTATTTTATCCAAAGTGGCTAATTTTGACTGGAATTGAAGAAAAAAGTTTCGTATCAGTCCAGTGAGGACGAGTACGGAGAGGATGTGTCAGTCAGAGGTCAAGACTCCGACTGGATTCCACAGAGCAAGGGATGGTGTATCTTTTGTGGAAGTGGTTAAGGAGGATTATTGTAAAAGTGAGGGTAGTGTTTCTAAGAGGCTACAGTTGGGAAAGGTGATGGTTTGGGATGGGCAAGGATGTGATTCTAGGTGGCTAAACTATAGTGCGGTAGGGGTTCTTAAATCCTTTACTAATGTATCCCAAGTTGTTAAGTCACTTCTGGGTAGTCAGATTTACTTCACATTTTACTATCTTGGAGATAAGAACGTTTTATGGAATTTTCGGTCGTTTAAAGATAGAGATTCTTTCATTAAAAACAAGCCTTTATGGAAAGATTTCTTCTCTGTAGTTAATGAATGGTCGGATGCCATTACTCCCCATGCAAGGCTGGCATGGGTTGAGTTTAGTGGCATCCCACTAGATTGATGGTGTGACAATTTTTTTAGGAGATTAGGATGGGATGTGGGGGAGCCTGTGATGATTGAGGAAGAAACTATGAAAAAAGTTCAATATTAGTGGAAGGGTGTTGACTCTAATACCTTCTAGCCATAAGTGTCCTGAATCCATTAAAGTTCAGCATGGCAGGAGATCTTTCTCAGCTTCAGTCCGGGAATACCCTGATCAGATTCGTCAGTCCTGTATTTTAGGATGGTTAGGCTTGGATTAGGTGGAGGAAGATTCTGAATCGAGCCAGGGATCGAAAAAGTGATATGGTAATGGAGGTTACAGCGGTTCGGCAGAGGCAGAGGCAGTGGATAAGGAACATGGAGGTAATTGTCAAGTTCACTAGCATAATCGTCAGGAGGATGATGATAGGTCAGATGAACTTTGGAACGGGCAGCAAGAGATTATCAGGAAAAAGAAAGAAGCGGTAGAATCTCGTCTAGGAAAGAGTAGAAACATTTATGACAAGAATATATGTATTAACAACAAAGAAAATGTTTTATTAGTGTGTGTCAATCACAAAGTTGAAAGCACACTTCTTTTGATGGGGCTTTGATGACTGAAAAGGAGTCTGAAGGCCGTTAGACTTCCTCTTCTGAGAACAGTGAGAAAGGTTTGATAATTTCTTCAAAGAATAAGGGGGAACCCTCTCATGCAAGTTTGGGCCAAGTAAGGGGAAGTAATATCATTATTGATTTGGGATGTGGGCTTATTAATGAGGGAAGGAGAGGTAATGTTTTGCCCTAGGACCAGATGGGTTCTATTGGCCCAAAAGAACCTGATGGTAACTTTTTAAAGAGAACCCATTTGAGTTAAGTAAGGGAGATTCATTGTCTGTAGATGAAGAGGAAAATGACTCATCTACAGACAATTAGGTTTCTCATGTGTCAACTAGGCAATTCTTGAATTTAGAGGGGGGTGTGTCGTCTAAAAATGGTTGTCAGGAGTCGAATAAGAGGAGATCTAAGGGTCACAACGATAAGTCTCTTAGCTCTACCCAAAGCCATGGAATGACTACCCGTAAAGATATATCAGTGATGGAGAAAAGTCAGGCTTTTGAAGGTAGGTCAGTTCTCAATAGGGGCAAGGGTATAGGAAGATGGAATTTGATAGAGGAAATGGTGAAAGTTAAAGAACAGGGTGTAGATTCGGGTGTTGTGCGTAAAGGAATAGACGTAGAGCCTCTTGATGGGTAAAATAAAAAGTGTGTTAAATGGAGTATGAGTGAAGAGGTGGCTAAGGTTATTGAGGTAGGGGTAGCTATATGGTTCAATTTTAATAGCAACAAGGCTTCATCGGAGGAAGAGATTGGTCGCAGATAAATGGAGAATGAAGTGAGGTTCCAAGCAAGACAAAGATGATAATTGATTGTGGTCCAGTTGAGTTGGGGTCTTTCTCCTTTTTGATGATTATTCTATCTTAGAACATTAAAGGATTGGGGAAGCCTGAAAAGAGTAGAGTTGTTAGAAATTTGGTTCAATTACATAAACCATTTATTCTCTTTATTCAATAAAGGAAACTAAAATCTTTCGATTGCAGAATCATAAAGGCTTTGGGGGAACGATGCTTTCTAAAGGCTTTGGGGGAACGATGCTTTCTAAAGGCATTGGGGTGGATTCTGTTAGAGCTTCGGGTGGTCTTCTTACTCTGTGGAATGAGGAAGTCTTTGAAGTCAAGGCTTCCATTCCGAATGAGAGGTGTATTATCGTCTCTGGGATGTTGTTAAATGAAAATAATGAGGTAAATTCCTGCAATGTATATGCTGATAACAGAGAGTCGAGGAGAGTTGAATTATGGAAGTATATTATAAATGCCCAATAAGGGTGATTATGGGGGGTTTTAATATGGTTATGGATAGTAGTGAAAGAATTGAGGGTGCAGAAAGCTCTAGTTTGATGAGAAATTTCAATTATTTCTTGGATGCGGCTATGGTATTGGATATTCCCCATCATGGTATGTCTTTTATGTGGTTTAATTATAGAGAAAGAAGTCCATGGACAAGATTAGATAGATTTCTCTATGCTCTTATGTTTCTTTCGTGGTTTCCTTCTCTTTTCCAAAAAGGTCTTTGTATGAGTGTTTCGGATCATAATTCGATTTTGTTAGGTGTTCATAAGGTTAATTATGGTTCGAGACCATTTCGCATCTAAAATGGCTGGCTGGCTGGCTGGAAAATAGAAAACTAATAGAGGGTGTTCGTGAGGTTTGGAGAAAAAGCAGTTACTTGGGTTCCTTTGCTGTCAACATCGATAGGAAGTCGAGAACTGTGAAAAAAATACATGAAAATCTGGGCTAGAGGCAGAAGGTCGTCTGAAGAACAATCCAAGATGTTTGAGTCCGAATTGGAGGAAATAAAGAAAAAAGCTATGGTGAATGGTTGGTCAGAAGAATTGAGAAATGACATGAGACTTTGTTTAGTTAAGATTTGGAAGAATATTCTATTAGAAGAGCAGAAATGGAGACAAGCTTCGAGAGTTAAATGGTTGAGAGATGGAGACAGAAACACTAGATATTTTCACATAATGGCTAATTTAAGAAGGAAGTTAAACAACATTAGTGAAATTTCGATTAAAAGGATAATGTGTAGAGGTCTGAATCAAATGAAGGAAGGAATTGGCAATTTTTTAAGAGTCATTTTTTGAAGAAAGATAGTTATAGGCCCAAGATGTCTGATTTACTTCTATCTCAAATTTCGGCTGCTGAAAGAGTAAGATTGGAAGATCAATTTTCGATGGAAGAAGTTTGGGAAGCTTTATGTGACTGCGATGGTAACAAAGCGCCAGGTCTGGATGGATTGAATTTGAACTTCGTTAAATCTAATTATGAGGTAATTAAAGTTGATTTTATGAATTTTAAGGGTGAGTTCTACATGAATGGTTCAGCGGTGAAACAGATTAACAGGACGTTTATTGTTTTGGTTCCAAAGGTGAACAATCCTATTTCTTTTAAGGAATATAGATCCATTAGCTTGGTTGGGGCGGTTTACAAAATTCTAGCGAAAGTATTGGCTAACAGGTTAAAGAAGGAGATGGACTCCATTATTAGTCCATATCAAATGGTGTTTGTGAAGGGTAGGCAAATTATAGATAGTTTTGTGATCGCAGGAGAGATCATTCATTCATGGAAAAAGTATAATATAGGTGGTCTAGTCGTGAAGCTGGAGTTTGAGAAGCTGGACTTTGAGAAATCTAGCGACAGTGTGAACCATGAGTTCCTGTTTGAGATTTTGAGTAGGATGGGTTTTGTCTCGGAATGGGTTCAGTGGATAAGATGGTGTCACTTCTCTATTGTTGTCGGTTTTGGTTAATGGTTGCCCAACGAAGGAGTTTCCGGTTGAGAGGGGGCTTCGTTAAGGAGACCCGTTGTCACCTTTTTTATTCAATAAGCCTTTCACTCCTCAAGTCAGGAACATCCCATCAAGTCGCAGTGAATTTGGAGATATAAATATAAGCTTGTCCAAAGTACGTTCATTTGCCCAACATTGATATGATTGTTGCTGGTAGCTTCTGTCTATTATTGATTCCAGTATTAATCGGATCGGAACTGAAAATGAAAAGATCAGAACCCGCATGGTTCGAGCGGCTCGTCATGCTGGCGTGGATGCAAGGGATCACGCTTATTCGGTTATCCAGAACCTCGTAGACTACCCTTTCTTATGGTTGTTGAAGTTCTGAGCAGAATGCTAAACAAAGCTAGAGTGCGTGGTCTTATTAAAGGGATCGGTTTCAGGAATGATGTGGTTCATATTACTCATCTTCAGTTCGCAGATGACACTATGTTATTCATTGAACCCCGTATGGAATACCTTTCAAATGCTAAAAGAATTTTGTGTTGTTTCGAGTTAGTCTCAGGTCTCAAAATTAATTTCCACAAATCTTGCCTTGTGAAGATTGGAAAGAAGTTCCTAGGGAATGACAAGTGGGCAAGGGTGTTCAGGTGTACTTCTGCAGATCTTCCAATTACTTATTTGGGTTTGTTGCTCGGGGGTAACCAAAGTAGGGAGGCATTATGGAATCCAATTATTAAAAAGGTTAAAGACAGACTAGCCATATGGAAACGGAGTTTTACATCTAAGAGTGGTAGATTAGTTCTCATCAAAGATGTCCTATCTAGTCTACCTACATATTTTGTGTCGGTTTTTGGTTTGTCGTTAGGTGTTGCGAAGAAAATCAAGAAAATTCAGAGAAACTTCTTTTGGAATGATGGTAACGTTAAAAGAAAGGTTCATGTAGCAGATTGGGATACTATTTGCAAGTCTCAAAAGTTAGGTGGTCTAGGGATTGGAAGGATGAAAGATAAAGGGCTTAATTTGTTAGTGAAATAGGTGTGGGGATTTAGTTGTGAGCAGTCAGCGTTATGGAAGGAGGTGATCTATGCAAAGTATAACATGAGAAATAACAGCTTAACGTGGGACTGCCCTGTTTCGAAGACTTGTTCAGCCTTTGTTAAATCAATTAATAGGTTGTTTGATGAGAAGCACCGATCTTACAAATTAATTCAGGACGGCTTTCAGTTGGTGATTGGTTTTGGTGAGAAAGTGAGGCTTTAGGAAGATGTCAAATGGGATTCCATCCCTCTGAAAATTGCTTTCCTTAGAATTTACGTGTTGGCTAGAAATAAAGATGGCATGATTAAGGAATTTACGAGTTTTGTAGATTCGAAGTGGAAGTGGGAGGTTAGCATGAGAAGAGTTCTTATTGATGGAGATTGATCAATGGAATAGTTTTTTGATTTCCCTAGAAAGCATTAATATAAGGGAGAATTTTCAGGATGCCATGGCTTGGTCCTACAATCTGAATGGTGTGTTTACTGTTAAATCCTTTAGATGCTGCCTGGATAGCTTGGAAAGTGAGATTGATCACACTATTTGTCCCTTTCTTTAGAAAGGAATTTGTCCCCCAAAAGTGGAAATTTTTTTATGGCAACTTCTATAGGGTCGTGTGCTGGTAAGGGGTGTTCTCTCAAGATTCGAAATGTCTCAAATATCTTGTCTTGATTGTCGCTGTGTGGTAGTGAGCTTGAAACAATCAACTATCTTTTCCTTCAATGCGGTGGGGTATGGGAGATTTGGTCGAAGGTTATGGGATGATGGGGGGGTTAGCTCTTGTTGTTGCTCATCAGTTCTATAATGGATGGAAGGGTGGGCGAGTATATGTCCTGATAAGACTTGTTTAAGGGCTTGATTTTTAGTTTTTTATGTTGTGATCTGGTCAGTATGGGAATTGTGCAACAATGTAGTGTTTAACGGGAAGGATTTTGATGTAATGTTGGCTTTGGATTCGATAAAATATAGGGTGGTGTGGTGGTTTAAAATTTTTGGTAGAGGCTCCAATGAAGATATCACTATTCTGATGCTAGATATTGCTAGAAGATGTGTGGATCGGAAACCAATGAAGATTCCCAAGATCAGTTCTTGGTTCCCTCCTGGTGGTAATGATCTGTTTTTTAATGTGGATGGTTCCGTGAAAGTTAGTTCAAGATCAACGGGCATTGGTGGTGTCCTTCGTGATACCTATGGCAAAATTTTATATCTCTTTTCGTATTACATTGGTTTGAAGCTCCAATTGTGGCGGAACTATCCGCGATTCATAAAACTTGCATTTTTATTGCCTCATGTCAAACTTTAAACAATCGTCATATTACGATTATGAGCGATTCTAGCATGGTGGTCTCTTGGATCAATGAGGAAGGTTTTGGTTTGCTCAGTCATGTAAATTTGTTGTATGACATTAGGCAGATATTAAATACCAAGATTCTCTGGAGGTTAAATTTACTGTAAGAGATGTAAACTTTTTAGCTGATTTTCTGGCTAAAGAGGGAGCTGATTTATCAAGTGATAGGCTGGAATGGAGTGTGTCTTGATGGCTTTGGGTTCCAGGTGGATGAGGCGTCTCCATTGAAGCTTCAAGTGCTAGTGGTTGGGGAGTCTTAGTCTTGAGTGTTGTCGTTGTTTTTTGCTTTTGCTAGCTTTCAGCTTCTTTCCATTTTTCTGTTTTGGGTGGGGGTTTTGTCTTCTTATTTTCCACTGTTTTGTTGAAGAGCGGTTTTGTTTTGTGGTTTTGCTTCTTTGCCTCGTCGTTATGGTTGGATTGAGGCGTGATGTTTTTTCCTCTTTGCGCCAGTTTCGGGGTATCAATAAATTTGTTGTTTCATATATATATATATATATATATATATATATATGTTTCCACTCAAAATTATCCCTCCACATGATATATATCAAAATTGTGATGATCCCTTTTCATGGGGGTCACTCTTGTCTTCTTTAGTGGTTGGCACCACTTAATACTTTTACCCTAATTAATCCTCTATGGCTGGAGATTGAATCTAATTTCTATTTGTATCAGCTTTTATACATATGACACTTATGATACTTTCTTTATTTTTTATTTTGTTAATAATGTTGATATGTACCCTAAATAATTAATTGATCATAAACTCTTACCGATAATAACTATTAAAAATGTATAAGAATTTGATTACTTACGATAAATTGAGTGAAATGTTTGTCTCTTAGGGGTCATTTGTTTTTTTCACTTAAAACTTATTGGGTCTCAATTGAACTTATTAAGTTGTTTTGTTTATTTTTTTAAGTGGTCAAACAACTTAAAAATATCAAAAAACAACTTAAAAAAATAAAGTAAGAAATATTGACTTTTAACTTAATTCCAAATCTCTAAATTACAATTAAAATATTATCTTCTAAGTATATCTTCTCACAGAAGATATATTTCCAAATTTATCCTGATTTGATATGGTGTACAGATCTTTTTTTAACATATTTTTTGTTTTTAATTGCTTTTAAAAAAAAGGAAAAAAAAAACTCTAATCATTTCTCATAGTGACCGGTTCATATAATTCAATAATCTTTTTTAAAAAAATGTCAATAATCCTTTTTTTCCGGTGCATATGAACAAGGAAATTTAGGAAAAACAAAAACAAAAACAAAAAGGGTTACCTCAATTATATATGTTGGAAACATGACCAACATGCAAAATAACTTGAACATTTAAAAAAAAAAATTGAACTTGAACTTTGTTTGTAGAACATACAAAATTATATTCTTTGATGAATTTTTTATTCTGTTAAATTGAACTTTGTTTGTAAAAGAATATGCATGTTAAATTACTTCTTTTAATTTGCATCAACATAAATGTAAAATTACTTTTCTTCAGACAATTTTTTTTTAAAAAAAAAAACAGACATGTAGATAGTACATTCAAATGTGAAAAAAAAAACATGTTATTCAGGTTCAAATTTCAGTCTCTATTCGGTCTTTAATAAAATTCAAGATTATTCAGTTTTATACAAATAAACAAACGACCCCTTACTATTATCTATACGTCTTTTAAAATTTATTATTAAATAGAATTTGTATAAGAATTTGATGATACATATATAGTTGATATCTTAAGAAAGTAATTAAATGTTTCATTAATTAGTCTATCAGGGTGGTTTTTGAATACTTCACTGTAGCATGTATTAGTGTTTTTAGTGGGAGAAATGACTTCCGGAAGAATAGAGATGGAAAAGTGAGAACCATATGAGAGGCCTTTTGACTTAAAAATTCGTGATTTAACTAATGAAAATGAGTTTGCAATTATATACATAGAATGATTAAGCATATATACACTAACACACAAATCAATATATATAAAAGAGTACTAGGCAGGTGAGAATTTAAGGAAAATAAGACATTTCAAACTCAATAATAACTCCTCTTCATAGTGGATAAGTTAACTCAATAATATATAGTTCCTCTTCAAAGTAGATAAATTGAATCATGATTAAGTTCGAATTGATCTAATCTTCAATGTAAATTATAAGGATGATTGTGTTTACCACTTTTGATTGTCTACTTACAAAGAGTAAGTAGGAGAATATGGTCGAGAATTAATTTCAGACAAATATGCAAAATAAGCCTCACTTTTTTTCAAGTATTTGGTCAAGACTTGATAATTTTTCTTTAGGCGTGATTTATTTTTCCTTTGATCAAGATTTATTAAGTCAACATTTTTTTTCTAACTCTTTAATAAGTCGAGTAAGAGCATTTTTGTAAGTTTCGTAATTTTAGTGATATTTCTCAATTTATTAAATCGGTGTTAGTCTCACCAAATCAACACAAGAAAAAAAAAATTACAATGAATGTATCGATGATTGGACTCTCACACAACAACGAATGCACCTCATTGCCATGCCCAAAGTTTTAACCTTGTAAACTAGGTAATGTTTATCACCACAACAATTCTTAATGCATCAGCTCAATAATGTCACAGTTTTGATAAGATGAGATTGGAAAATATCACCACTCTATCTGTGCTCGTTTACTTCATGAAATGATCGAATCTCATTCACTTACTACTCCAAGTCCACTTTATGTGTATATACTTCAATAGTTCAATATGACAGTTCTATATATGTATTCCTCATTGGTCTCCTACTCCAAGTCCACTTTATCTGTATATATTTCAATAGTTCAATATGACAGTTGAATCATTAGTGTTTATAGCACGAAAAATGTACGGATCGGACAAGTTGCATTTGATCATGGCCAAGTGGTAAAAAAAAAAAAAATCAATGGTGAGCTAGTGGGTTTTTCCGTGCATGCGTGTGTGTTTTGTACTGGAAAGATGGTGTTATCAAGCAAGCAAATGCGTTGATGGTGGTGGCACCATTTGCAGCTTCATCGAGTCGATTTGCAAGAGATTATTATTACTTTTTTTTTATTTCTATCACGATTCTAAGGTTTTTAAAGTGTTGGATGTAGTGCTGGATTTGCATGAAAATGTTGCCAAAAGTTTTCAAAATATTGCATGATTATGAGAAAAATGATGAAGATAAACATGATGATAATACCACGTGAGTAATATATTCACGCATTTATATATATATTTCATTTCATGCAACATCACTTAAATCATCTTTACCTTTGTTCAAGTTAATTTCCATCTTCTTCTTTTTTTTCTTTCTGAAAAGTTAATTTACACCTTCTTAAGTGGAAATAAGAGTTTTGTCACTCTTTTAAATGGGGTTATAAGACTATCACCATTTTAATAACTTGAGTTTAAATAGTATCTATTAGGGTGAATATACAAAAATGTCTCCGCATTTTTTATTTTTTCTTTTTCATTCTCTTCTTTACTTTTTAGTTTTCAAATATTTTTTGTTCTTCTTTATCTTCTTCTTCTTCTTCGTTGGATCTCCATTGGAGGTTGAAATCGACCTCCAATGGAGGTCTGCTCGTTCGACTTCCATTGGAAGTTGAAATAAAAATCGACCTCCTACGGAAGTCGAAAATGGAGGTCTTTTTGACCTCTGTTGGAGGTCGATAAAGAAGATGATAAAAAAAATGGAAAATTTCATTTTTTTTTATTTTTGTCCAATAAATCTCGAAAATTATAAAAGGACCTAAAAAGTCTCGAAAACTATAAAAATAAGTCTTAAAAATACATAATAAGTCTCGAAAATACCCAATCTGAGACTTATTTAGATATTTTCCGAGACTTATTGGGTATTTTCGAGACTTATTGGGTATTTTTATAATTTTTTAGACTTATTAGACAATTTCATTTTTATCCAATAAGTCTCGAAAATTATAAAAATACCCAATAAGTATCGGAAATACCCAGTCCGAAACTTATTTAGGTATTTTCGAGAATTATTAGGTATTTCCAATACTTGTTTTATAGTTTTCGAGACTTAATGGGTATTTTTATAATTTTCAAGAATTATTAGACGAAAATGAAATTTTCTAATTTTATTTATTTATTATCTTCTTTATCGACCTCCAATTGAGATCGAAATAACGAACAGATCTCCAACGAAGGTCAAACTGATCTCCATTGGAGGTCGAATGAACAGACCTCCAACGGAGGTCAATTCGATTCCAAAAAAGTAAAAAGAAAAAAAAATCAAAATAGTGAAGAACCGATTATTGTAGGGGGCATTTTTTAAAGAAACCTATTTATATGTGTTATTTAATCTTAACTTATTAAATAAGTAATATTCTTAACATTCACAAAAAAATGTTAATAAATTTTCGAACCCTCTTCTTAATTATGTTTGTGCCAATCAGATTCATTTTCATCTCTTAAGTCTTGAGTGCTATTCACTAAAACCTTTTTGACGATATTCTATATCCAATGAAATCAAGTATTATATATACCGATTGGAAAGAAAACTCACTCATAAATTGACAATAGTTGACAGAATAGTAACGTTATCTATGGAAATTGCACTAAGTTCCTCTTATTATATACATAATTACATCAAAACCAAAAAAATATATAATAATACGATTTAAATATCCCTCTGACCAAAGTTTAAAAATAAAAAATTTAATTTTAAAATTGAAATAATGGTTAAACAATAATAAATTTCGGAACCTTTTGATAAATAAAATTAAATAAACAGATAAATGAAAAATTAAATTTATTTAACAATTATTTAAATTATCATTGTTACTTAAATATGCCTAAATATGAAATTCAAATGAATATTTAAATTATTTAAGAGGAATTATCATTTAAATTGTCTTTTTTATTTAAATATACCTAAATATCACTTGTTCATTTACAATAAAAATGATATTAATACTGTAATAAAAATTAAAAATAAAATAAAATAATAATAATAATAATAATATAAAAAATAATAATAGTAATATAAAAATTAATAATAAATTATTAAAAAAACAATTAGGTAGATATTTAGATTGACCTCCTCCATCCATCTCAAATATTCATGGTGGCGATCAAATTACAAAATAATAATAATAATAATAATAATAATAAATGGAAAAACAAAAAAAAATGGATGGGTAGGGAGATCCAAGATCGCCATCATCCATCTCAAAGGACGGTAGAGTGAACATATTTGTATTCACCAACCAATCTAGATCTACACCCCGACCCACCTCAAACCCACGGGTCAGGGATTTGTGAATCAAAAATAATATTGTTACTATTATTTGTTTATATTAATATCATTTTTATTATTTTATTATTTTATTATTACTATTATTACTATTATTATTATTATTATTATTATTACTATTATTATTATTATTATTACTATTATTATTATTATTGCTATTATTATTATTATTATTATTATTATTATTATTATTATATAATTATTATTATTCTTACATTAGTAATACCCTTGTTATTGTAAATGAACAAGTGATATTTAAGGATATTTAAATAAAAAAGATAATTTAGATGATGATTCTCATTATATAATTTAAATATCCATCTGAGTTTTATATTTAGGAATATATAAGTAAAAAGATAATTTAAATAATTGTTAAATAAATTTAATTTTTCATTTCTCTATTTATTTAATTTTCTTTATCAAAATGCTCATAATTTTATAATTATTTAACCATTATTTCAATTTTAAATTTTAAATTTTTATTTTTAAATTTGATTTTTAAAATTTGGTTAGAGAGGTATTTAAGTCGTATTATTATAATTTTTCGGTTTGATACAATTATGTATATAATAAAGAGAACTTAGTGTAATTTTCAATGACAGAAAAATGGATGGTGTTACTATTCCATCAACTATTGCCAATTTATGAAAATTCAGGGAGTTTAATGGAAAAAAGATTATATAAATGGTAAAGTGTAAATTTAAACATAGTTCAGGGGATATGGATGTCAATTAGCCTTTGATTAAAGCAGTGACATTTCATTTAACAAGCCTCGTAAAACCTTTTTGGGTGGTGACCGGTGACTGGTGCCATCTACTCGTTGGCGGCAATCTTACAAATTGTTTCATAAAAATCTTGCTCTTGTTGCTTAGTAATTTGTACTCTAGTATCATGCAACAATTATTAATTTCCATTCACTTTTGTAATTTCTCTTTAACAGAAAACGGATTAGTACCAACATTTTTTGTTACACAACAAATTATGAACTAAACTTATATTTAATTAGGACCAACACTCAGAATTGCTAAAATTATATTTGAGATCTATTCTTGCCGATATCCATTAGTTTTGACAATTTGAACTTTTAAATTAGACATGTTTTGAATAGCTAAGATTACATTTAAGATCTATCATTGCCTTGCCGATATCTTTTAGTGTTATTATATCAAATGTAATCTCAACCATTATAACGATCGAAACTTTTTATGTCGTATTTTATTAAGAATGATCTACATAGTCCAGAATATTTACACAAATTTATATCTAAATAAAGTAAAATGTGAGTTGTCAACGCTATGTGAAAATTATAAGATGATATGGTAAATGATTTTAATTAGAACTCGCATATCATATTATTTAGACATGAATTAGAACAATATAGCATTACTAACATTTGTGAGAAATAGATGGATTAGTTAGATTACTATCAATATATAACTTTTTTATTAGATATTTGTAATTTTATTTTATTTTTAAAGAATATTACAATAATTAGTGTTTGAAGAGATGAAAAAACACAAAACCCATAATCTTGTGATATAGGTGTGAGATGCATATTATAAGGTCAATCTCCTCTTATCTAATATTTGTAATACTCATTATTCATAATCCTTCAAGAAAGTATCACCTAGAGTTTTTACAAAAGTAATGATAGACAATCCCAAAATTTAACCCAAATGATGTGGTAAGTGGATTGTTATCATTACATATAATACGGGATGATGTGGTTAATAAAAAAAATAGTTATCACATCATTTGGGTTGAAATTTGGATTAAATATTTGGATCGAATTATATTATTAATAGTAAGTTATATAAAAGACAATTAGTTTCTTCTTAAAAAAAAAAATCTTCAATTTTTATATACCCTTAAATTGAAATCTAAAAACTAGAAATCAACCCAACAAGTAGGCCCGAACCTTAATAAGGTTAATAATAATATATATTACAGAGGCATTAACCAGTTTAAAGTGCAGCCTACACTGGACACAATCATAGCATGACTTTATCTTAAGGAACACAAAAATGCGCATTTGCTAGAGTTGTTCAATTTATGAGATATTATTATTTTGGTTCCTATATTTTTTAAAACCAAACAATTTGGTTATTCTGATGACTATTTAAACATTTTTATTTTTTTTTACAAATAAAAGAAAAATAAAATTGAAACAAGAGAAAAAAAAATAGTTATAAATAAGAAAAAAAAAATGTTTTCCACCATCCAACTCCGAGATGAAAGGGTGGAGATCTATTTATACTAAAAAAAATAAAAAGAAATGAATTTTTTAGAACAAAATTCATTAAAATTAGTGTTTTAATTTTTTAATATAAAAAAACATTTTTTTTCAAAAATAAAATTAAATCATCATGATCCTCCCTCCAACATCATCATCATCATCACCACCTTCGACCAAAAGAAAATAAAAACAAATAAATAAATTCAAAAATCGAAAAACAAAAGTTAGAAAATGAAAAAAAAAATTAAGATGAAGAAGAAATTGAGGGTTCCATGAAGATCCATCAATATCAAAACAGGAAAAAAAAAACACTATTTTTTCTTCTAAAACTATCCCTTGACTATCCACTCTCACCCACTACAACAAAAAAATTCTCCACTCTCTGAACTCGTCAATTTCTTCATTTTTTTCAAATTTACCATTTGGGTTTTTTTTTCATCTCTCTCTACTGTGTCGTCTCCACAGCTCAGCTTTTTGCCTCGCCCTCCAGCTCGTTGCCGTGAAGATGTTCTCTCCATTGATAATCGATTTTCAGAACCGATCGAGGCTCTCCTTGAGTCTGGTGGTGCTCGTGGCAGCTACCGCTGTGTCAGAGTTCGTGGGGATTTCTATACACTGGGTTTATAGTGGTTTTGATTTTAACACAACTGAGTGGATTTGGAGAGTCAGGTTTTGGGGTTTCATTAACGAGTTGGTTCACGAAATTGACCCATCTCTTAGGGAGAGAGATATGGATCTATCCAAACTATATTTTCTTTTTCTCTTTTTTAATTGAATTGATTAGCTGTGTGATAATTTTGCTTTGAGATTGGTTGAGTTGATGGGTATGGATAACAATTTTTTTTTATCGTGAAAACCAACCAGTCCACCATCTAGATCTGAAAAACCTAGATTTATTTGAAATTTGAAATTTGGTGGACAAAACTTATGATGAGTGAAAGTTCTTTTTAATTATTATTTTTTCGTTTTTTATTTTTTGTAATTGGATCACTACCGTCCGTATCAGATACGGACAGAGATCCATCAACCTATTTAAAAATAATAATTTTATTGTATAAAATATATAAATTTTAATTTGTTTTCGTATTAATTTTATTTTGTATTATACAAATATTTAATTTTTATTTTAATTTTATTGACATGTGTCAAGTTCTTCATTTAAAGATGAAAATTACCTTCAACTCTGATTAACATTCCGATTCACCGATGACCAAATTGATTGATTTAAAAAAATATAGAGGGACTATACCAGAAAAAAAAATAAAAAGACAGTTAATAATATTATTTCCGACCAAAAAATAGGAACCAAAATAATAATATTCCTATAATTATTGATAAAGCAGCTATTCGTCCGACAAACAGTTTGTTACTTTTATACTTTCTAAAGCTCTTCATTTTGTAGTTGGTTAGGCAGACTTGGGCTCCAAAATTGCATGAGAAAACAATATTTAAGGTACCACAAGCATATATTAAATACGACCCTACAATGAATATTGATACCTTCCAACTTTTTTGAACATGAAAATGGAAATTATGTTTGTATTGTCAATGTCATGTACTACTATCATAATTAATTCTTCATCATCACCTAGACATATTATCCTTGGAAAATTTGCCGACTGATCACATTTTTTATCACACGTTTGAAAATGCCATCAACCGCAAAGCACACCGCTAGTTGTGACCCAAGGAGTTTGCTCTCAACATTCAATGGCCAAGCATCTAACCTTGCTGGGTTTCTTCAACTGTTTTCTAATTTAAAAACAAAAACTGCAACTTCTTTCTTTTCTTTTCTTTTTTTTGTGAAATTTTAACAATCCTAGGTAAAACCCAAACAGAGAAATAAATTACACTGTGTAACATTACACAATAGCAGATATGATAGTGCAAAAGGCTGTTGGGCACACTGTAGCTTCAAATGGTAACACGAGACAAAATTTCAACTGCAAGGAAAGAGAAAATGGAGCAGCAGATGAACACACCAATGGAATTATTTATGCCTTGGCTTTTCCAGCCTGAAGTGACTGAATCCTCTGTTGTACTTTGAAGATCTACAAATCAAAAACAACAATTGAACGCAATTATTGTCATTGTATACATAAGGAGGTACAATAAAAGGTGTAAAACAAAGAAAAATGCAACGTATGTATTGTATGATGATCCACACTGAATAAAAACGGCATGTCTAGTTGCTCAAGTCTTTTGCAAAGTCACAATGTAGCAAGTTCAATGTGCCAGCCAAAGTATAAGACAAATCATGGAATAAATTTAGCTGAAATATAATCCTACAAAATTACAAGGTTGCAAAAATGTATTCAATTCGCACAATAATTACACCCTTGTTCTTTAGCAAAATATATAAAGATAGACCTAACCATTGGGCATGGAGTAATCATTTCTCAAGGAAATTAGATTAAAAGCTAGGAGTTCTCAGGGCACTAAGCGTCAAGGAACAAAATGAAAAATAAGAAAGATTAAGAAAGAAAATACATCAATGAAGTTATTTTTCTAGACATCTCTAGAGTGTGTATATGTATATATATATATATATACCAAAGAAAGACACGCAAGAGTATGTGTGGTTCGCATATATATAGGGTGTGTGCATGAGTATATGTGGTTCACAAACAAGGAAAGCACATCAAGACAAGAATAAAACCAAAGAACGTGTATATATACAAATGCATGTGCAAAGAGTATGTGTGGTTCGCATGAGGCAACACACATAAAATTTCCTAATCAACTTCTATTCTGACAATGGATATACATCATATACTCCTTACGCAAACATAAAAGAAACACCATACATAGATTCACGAAGAAAATCAAAAAATTGATAATAAGATGACTCAACAAGCTATCATAGTCTTTTAGCCTTATTAAGCTTGGGATAGTCTGTGAATAAATTGTGCAGCATCAAACATTTATTTAGTAAAAGACTGTTAGCCACGGATGCTCTCCTAAATTGAGATTTCCTGAAGCTTGGAAATATTTTGAAACATGGGGTTATAACAATTAATTCATGGTTGAAATTATTTTTCTTTATTGTATTTCTTTTTTCAATTACCAATTACAAATCTACATTTGCTCAAGAGAAAAGCTCCAACCAAGAGAGGATGCTTGTCCACCCCAGAGATGGATGATTTAACTGTCCTGGCCCTAAATTTGGTTATAATTCGCTAATCTTTTATTCCACAAATTGGGAAAGTCGACAACATAGAACCATCATCAACAACCTTCTATCAACTTGGGTTGCCAGCCAGGTCTTTCTCCAATAGCATTTCAGCAAAGAGTAAAAGATCAAGAAAAAAAAAAAAAAAACCACAAATACTATATGGCAATTTTTTAGCTGATGACAAGTGCTCTCTGGAAACTTCTCTGCATGTTATTTAATGTTGCATCCCCTATTCTATCTTCTGAGGTATGCCTTTCCGTCAAACAGACAGACAAAAAGAAATTTGAGAACCAAATACTATTAGGTTATACAATATCGCCCGTCTCTACCCAAGATCCCAGGCATCAAAATTCTATTTTTGTCAACCAAATGTGAGTTCTTTCAGTCACAAAAGCTGACCAGATCAGGCTGTGGAAATAAAAACAAAATACCTTATATGTAAAGAGAGATTCTTTATTTCATATATGATAAATAACCACAAAGCTTCTATCATAGTACAATTCACAATCTACCGGTTTGATCTAATAAACTCTACCAAACTGAAGGAGCTTTAATTCAGAAAAATGACATCATAATCCTCATATCATGTGACATTCAATTTGCAAAGGAGCTCCAAATACTTAAAAATAGATAACAGACGCAGGCAATACAGAAAAGCTTGTTTTAAAAACATAAACGAGACAATTCGAGGACAGAAAAGAAGGAAGAAAACAAACCGCTTCTTTTTTGCTATTCTGCTTTTCTTCCAAATCTTGAACAGTAGCGTCAAGTCGCTTCCTGTTAAGCAGAAGATCACTCAAAGTCAAGGTGTGCAATAACTATGACAATTATACTAATAATAATAACAACAATGATGATAAGTATTAAAACGAAAAGGAATGATGATACATAGGAGTATAGAACGTATCGCAATTGGTATTCACAAAAATACGAAGCAAGAGCATCTACCAAAACCCTACATTTATTACATCCTAGCAGAAAAGGCGCTTCCACTACAATAGACGTCACTAGATTTGCATCTCAAGCCAAGACCGATAATACAGTAAGACTAAAAAATAAATCTGAGGTTTCAAACAAATGTGATCTTAAAAGCTGAAAAAAGATTTTTACCTTCCTTAATCAAAAGTATGAAAATAACAACCTAACAAGCCATTTGCAGATCTAGGAAAAATTTGTGACACTACCAACACACAGTTCAAGATGATAGCTAAAGAGGATGGACTCTATCTGTTGCTAGATCATAAACACCATTCAATTTACGGACAGAATAGAAAAAAATCAAAACTACAACTTAAACAAAACAAAACAAAAAATCTAATACTTGAGCAGTTTATAAAAAGGAATCCAACCAAAAAAGCCCAGCAAATTACAACTTGATGTGTACTTCATACTTAAATAAATCTAAATTATCCTGGTAACAGCACAAGTAAAAATATTGCAAGAATTTTCGAATGAACCAGTAAAAAGCACATACAATTCAGCAGAAATGTATTCAATTCTCTTGCGCACATTTGCATTAGCCTCAGCCAAATCTTGCTTCACTAGTACTGGACCAATCAATTTGTACACATTTGCTCCTTCATTTAACAAACCCAACTCCTGTACAAAAAAGGCAAAAAAAATCCAATATAACAAGAATCTGAAAATCTAATCGTAAGCTCATAACGACTTATATGCCCTATTTACTTGCTAAGATTTTCAAACGAAGAAAGTGCACTCAACTTCAAAATTTGACAATGAGACTTAGGCATCATTTTGACCATTTAATTTACTTTCATATCTTACTTGATTTGGGGATGATTAAAATATTATACTCTGCATTGATTCTATAACTTGTAAAATCCCTCCAAAATTCAAACCATAAAGAAACTAAAATTAGATGAATTTCTCCTATAATTTTTTACACAAATAAACTCATAAAACTGAGATTATTGTTACAGTTCATTGATAAACCAAACAAAGAATTGAAGTAAACAGAATGCAGACCTTGAGGACAAGCTCGTTCTCACCGAGTTGAATAGTGTACTTCTTTCTCACTTGGTGATTCTTAGCTATATCTGATACAGATCATCATCAACAAGAACAACAACAACAACAGCAGCAGTAGCAAATAGTTAGGGTTTTCATTCAATATAAATACATACAGAAATAAAAGCATACGAGTATACATAGATATATAAACAAGTTGCCTTTTTGGAGTTTGCTGAGATCGTTAGCTTTGTTTTCAAGTTCGCGCTGGAGCTCACGAAGAGCTGCCGACGATCCCATTGTCGTTGTCGCGTTTTGATATTCTGCTCCACTTCCTTGTACACTCTTTTGTTTGCCTGTTATTGATCAACTAAACAACCTGCAATTAGAGCTCTGCACTTTTGGGCATTTTGTACAGCCCAATTTAAATAGTTGAGTATCTTTTTTAACAAACTAATTGACAAGAAGAATAAATTAAATTGATATTTGTGTATATATGAAGTTAGATTTATATACACACTAGACTATTGCCTATAGATGACATGCCAAATAAATTGCTGATAATAGGGAAAAAAAATCACTCTTTATGGACCTAGTGTAGAACCCAAAGCAAGGTTAAAAAAAAAATTACATCGGTAACTTAATTTGTGATCACTGCAGGGTCAAAACAAAAACGTATAAACATGCCACTTCAAATTCAAATCTGAGACAAAATCTAGCTTGTGTTGCAGAACACACACAAAAAACAATTTTCCGTCAACAGCTGTCATTTGTTCGTCAAACAAGACAATCTCCATTTAAGTTGAAGGATTCAGCTATGATATGGGCATTAAAGCAAAATGAGTATCAAAACAAAAAACTCTTGACAATAAAAATAGAAAAACAAACATCAAAGTTAGAAGTCGGTGCCATCAGATAAGATAGATAACAGATAATATTTCATTAGTCCACGAAGAATGGAACTCAAAACCCTTGCGCAATATCTCAATCATCATTTGGCAATCTAAACAGAAATCTAACACATGTTATATTCAAATATCATCCACAGACAAACAAACAAACGCATAAAAGAAAACAAAAGCAATATCAGCTACTCTATGCAGTTCTCTAATACAAGCTTTGATGGATTAAGCAATGGAGATGGAAGTCTTATTTGACAAACAAAATGAAAGCATTGGTTGTGTCGTAATTAATTTGTAAAAATTTAGGAAGAATCCAACAAGCGTCGAAAGAACAATTAATCCTAAATCAGAAGAAAACAATGAAACACAAAAGAAACGGAATTCGACATGAAAGACAAACCTAGGGTCAACTGGAGAGTGGAGACGGTCGGAAGATCGACGGACGACGACGAAGAAGCTAAACTCCACCGGCCGCGAGCGCCGCAGTTGACTGGGTGGTCTGTTTGAGCGATGAAAATTGAAGACAATGGAATACAGAGCGAGTGAGAAAGGCTGGTTTGGATAATTCTAGGGTTCGTTTTGAGCTAAAAAATAATAAAAAATATTTCCTTAAAACGACGTCGTTTTAGATGATAAATTTTCAATTTAAAAAAAAAATAATAATAATTTTAAAATCACTCTGACCTTCAAAAACCTCCCCTAAACTGTTAACTTTTGTTTGATCCCGTCAAAGACTGTTATACCCTTCAAGTTAATTTTTTTAAAAAAAAAAAAATCAAATCAATACACGTTCACAGTACGTTGTTAGATGTGAAGCAAGATACCTCTTGATGGTGAGCACAAGTTCCTAATGTCCATTTTTTGATCTTCAGTTTCCATGCCTCTTATCCATTCTTTAATCTGTTTCTTCTTTGATTTTTTCGCGTTTCCTCATCTTTAACCGTAAAACAAATTATCCACCTTTTCGTGAAAAGCCCTAATCAATAACAAGCTTACACAAAATACCCACTAACCAAAACGACCATAATAAGATTGTGGAGAGGTTGATACAATGTAAGAAGATGAATTCAAGATAGATGTTTTTATGACCGGAAGTTGTGTTTCAAGGTTTATCATCATTCATCAACTGTGATTTTGTTAGGTACATGCACGCATACTTGCACAATGGGACTCTGGCTTGGACTGAGTCAGAATTAGCTGTTATGAAGTACTGATTTGAATAAATAGCCGTTGCATTAGTTTAGCTTCTGTTCCACTTTTGTTGCTTTACTTGCTTTGTTGGTTCCTATTTTTCAGTTGTAATGGACGAATGATTCGTCCAGTGAAAGGCATAAATAGCCAGACAGTATTGGAATAAAGGATGGTGAATTATAATCTCAATCTCTATTGCTCTTCCTCTCTTAAAATTCTATTTCTTTCAGATAAATTACTTTACAAATCGGTATCAGAGCCGTCCATCCATGGACACTCGGGCAAAATCAAATGTTGAATTCCACAACGAAGTCAACGAGATCCTCGCCAGCCACGAATCACGATTCGATCAAATCCTCCCCTCCCCCGATAAAGACATTAACCCTTTCGCTTCCACCAGCCAGAACAACACCCAAACCAATACACTGCGATCCGACTCAACTCTTGATCACACCACTCACCACCTAAAATTATCTTTTCCGAAATTTAACGGAGACGAACCAACTGGCTGGATATATAAAGCAGAACAATATTTTGATTTCAAAAATATTGTGCCTGAACAAAGAGTTCAGTTAACGTCTTTCCATCTGGAAGGCATCGCCCTGCAATGGCATAGGTGGGTAACAAAGTTTCGCGGACCTCTTACCTGGGACGAATTTACTAAAGCTCTTTTACTTCGTTTTGGTCCTACCGATTATGAGGACCCGTCAGAAGCTCTGACACATCTTCGACAAACTTCAATTGTTGCATCCTACCAAGAGTCCTTCGAAAAGCTATCACACCGGGTAGACGGTTTGCCTGAAAACTTTTTAGTTGGCTGTTTTATTGCATGTCTTCGTGATGAACTACGGCTGGATGTAAAAATCAAACAGCCGCGAACCCTGGCAGATGCAATCGGCGTGGCCCGACTTGTTGAAGAAAGGAATCAATTACAGAAAAAGTTTGGCAGTTCCTTTAAGTCTCAAACCACGACAACAACACCCCGATCATCCTCACACAACTCAGCTGGCCTATTAAGTCCACCACCACTAAAAACAGGTACTGATATTCATAATTCTCCTGTTCCTGTCCGTCGAATAACTTGCCAAGAAGCTCGCGAACGTCGCAAAAAGGGTCTTTGTTATTATTGCGATGAAAAGTTCCTTTTGGGTCATCGTTGCCACAGACCACAATTATTTATGCTGGAAGACTGTCCACAATACGATCCAATACAGACAGATGAACTGCCTGACGAAATCACCGCGGTCGAAACCCTTCCGAAAATTTCTTTTCATGCCATCGCAGGTACCATCCATCTGCAGACCTTTCGTGTCGTGGGAAAATTGAAAAATCAATCCATGACAGTCCTTATTGATGGTGGGAGTACCCACAACTTTATTGATCAGTTAGTAGTCACAAGGTTTGGACTGCCGGTAACTCGGGACAAACAATTACAAGTTATGGTTGCAAACAGAGATAAGGTTGACTGCAACGGTAAATGCTTGGGGCTCACTCTTCTCATCCAAGACCAACCAGTTCAAGCAGACTTTTACATTCTCCATGTGGCTGCCTGCCAAGCAATTCTAGGAGTCCAATGGCTCGCCACTCTCAGACCGATCGAAACGGATTATTGCAAGCTGACTATGTCCTTTCAAGTGGGTGGTAAGACATGTTCTTTCCAGGGTTTGGGAAGCCCAACACTTTCAGCCATTACGGATAAAGAGCTCTATCATTTGGATGGACAAACATTACTTCTTCAAATAACCTCATACACTGTGTCACCAACCGACCTCGACACACCAAACGATCTTACACAAATTCTCACAGAATTCTAACACATTTTCTCAACCCCCACCACATTACCACCAAAAAGAGCCCATGACCACCAAATTTCCCTACAACTGAATCAACCACCAGTTAGTGTACAGCCGTACTGATACCCACATTATCAAAAAACTGAAATTGAAAAGTTAGTTAAAGAATTCCTCGATTCCGGTCTCATCCGACCTAGTGGCAGCCCATTTTCTTCACCAGTCTTGTTAGTAAAAAAATCGGATGGTAGGTGGCGTTTTTATGTCGACTACATGGCTCTCAATAGTATCGCAATTAAAGATAAGTATCTGATACCTGTCATTGATGAACTCCTTGATGAATTGCATGGTGCCAAGTTTTTTTCCAAACTCAACTTGCGTTCAGGGTACCATCAAATTCGAGTCCAGGACACTGATATTCCCAAAAATGCGTTTCGTACTCATGACGGACATTATGAATTTGTTGTTATGTCATTTGGCTTAACGAATGCCCCGTCCACCTTTCAAAGCCTGATGAACGATTTGTTACGATCATACTTACGGAAATCAGTCCTTGTCTTTTTTGACGACATATTGGTGTATAGCCAAACCTGGACCGACCACCTCTGTCATCTCCGAATAGTGTTGAAAATTCTACAAGACAATCAGCTATTTGCCAAATTTTCGAAATGTTGTTTTGGAGTGACACAGGTATCATATCTGGGCCATCTAGTATCTTTTGCAGGTGTAGCGGTTGATCCTGATAAAATACGATCAGTTGTCGAATGACCGACTCCATCAACAACTAGGGGCGTCCGCAGCTTCCTTGGTCTAGCGGGTTACTACCGTAAATTTATCAAAGGGTTTGAAGGGATTGCAGCTCCTTTGAACCGATTACTTTCTAAAGAAGGGTTTTGTTGGTCACCAGAGGCAGCCGTTGCTTTCTCACAATTAAAACAGGCCTTGACATCAGCTCCGGTACTTCGATTACCAGATTTCACTCAACAATTTGTTGTTGAATGTGATGTGTGCGGAGTAGGCATTGGTGTTATACTGTCACAGCAAGATCAACCTATAGCTTTCTTCAGTGAAGCTCTCAAACCGACGGCACTTTCCTTGTCCACATATGAAAAGGAAATGCTTGCAATTGTGAAGGCAATACGGAAATGGAGGCCATACCTGCTTGGAAGACCTTTTATAGTTCGTATTGATCAACAGAGTTTGAAGTTTCTCTTGGAACAACGTATAACAACTCCCGCCCAGGCTCGTTGGCTACCTAAGATATTAGGATACGACTACACCATTCAATATAAGAAGGGAAAAGAGAATCATGGCACTGATGCTCTCTCTCACGTTGCCGAGTTCGAATTTTTATCTCTCTCATTACAAGTCGTTGATTGGTGGAGCGCTCTTAAACTCGAAGTGGAGACCGATTCTTTTTACAAGCAGATATTGAATTCTATTCCACAACAACTTCAATCACAGTATTCAATTCGAGATGGAGTTTACTTTAAGCATGGTCGTATACTTTTGAGTCCTACCTCACGTCTGATACCTGCTATTTTGAAGACTTTGCATGATTCAACCATTGGGGGACATTTTGGATATCACAAGACATTGAGTCGCATTCGCAACAATTTTTTCTGGCCTCGTATGAGAACTATAGTCAAAGAATTCATCAAGAGTTATGATATTTGTGAACGATGCAAGACGGATTGCTTAGGTCTAGCGGGCCTTTTGCAGCCTTTTCCGATACCGGAAAAAGTATGGACTGATATCTCCATGGATTTCATGGAAGGATTGCCGCTATCTCACGAACAAAAATGTCATTATGGTGGTCATCGACCGCCTCTCTAAATATGCACACTTTGTCCCACTTCAACACTCGTTCACTGCATCGACAGTAGCCAAAGTTTTCATTGATCAAGTGGTGCGACTACATGGAACTCCCGCTTCGATTGTTAGTGATCGTGACAAAGTCTTTCTAAGCTTGTTTTGGAAGACCTTGTTTCAACTACATGGTATGGCTTTACGTATGAGCACAAGCTATCATCCGCAAACCGATGGCCAAACGAAAAGGATTAATCAGACTCTAGAGCAGTATCTCCGTTGTTTTACTATTGAGCAGCCAAAAAAAGGCTTGACTGGCTTTCTTGGGCTAAATACAGCTATAATACTTCAATCCATGCATCCACTCAAGTCTCTCCTTTTGAAGTCTTGTACGGGGTTCCCCCACATACTTTGCTTTCTTATATTCCAGGAACGACTAAAGTACAAGCGGTGGATGAGTTCTTATGCACTCGTGATGAGATTATGCGCGATTTACGTCGCCATTTGACAGTAGCTCGTGACCAGATGAAGTCCCAGGCAGACAAACGGCAGCGAGAACTTGTTTTTGATATAGGAGATTACGTCTACCTTAAGCTGCAGCCTTATAGGTAGAAATCTGTAGCCTTTCGTAGTTCCATGAAGCTGGCTCCAAGGTTCTATGGTCTTTTTAAAATCCTTGCCATAGTTGGTCCAGTAGCTTATAGATTGGACTTACCAGTTGGGACCCAGATTCACAACGTTTTTCATGTAAGTCTTCTTAAGAAACGACTAGGTCCGGCCATTGCCACTTCTCCAACAATTCCACCAATTTCGGACGACTCTGTAATACTTCCCCAACCCGAGTCTATATTGGATAGCCGTGTTACTCGTAAGGGACTTTACCGTCTGAAGACTGAAATCTTAGTCAAATGGGCTGGAGCTTCTGTTGAAGATGCGACCTGGGAGAATCGTTGGCGTTTCTCGAAAACCTATCCTGATTTCGTCCTTGCGGACAAGGACATTGCGTGAGGGAAAGAATGTTAGGTATATGCATGCATACTTGCACACTGGGACTCTGGCTTGGACTGAGTCAGAATTAGCTGTTATGAAGTGCTGATTTGAATAAGTAGCCGTTGCATTAGTTTAGCTTTTGTTCCACTTTTGTTGCTTTACTTGCTTTGTTGGTTCCTATTTTTCAGTTGTAATGGACGAATGATTCGTCCAGTCAAAGGCATAAATAGCCAGACAGTATTGGAATAAAGGATGGTGAATTATAATCTCAATCTCTATTGCTCTTCCTCTCTTAAAATTCTATTTCTTTCAGATAAATTACTTTACAGATTTAAAACGGTTCCAATTAAATCGAGTCAGATTTAATAAAATTTTCTTACAAAAAATTTCTTATATTGTCAAGATTCGTAAAAAAGAAAAAAAAAATCTAGTACTAAACAAGAAAATCTACCATCGACCTCCACTCATGACAAGAGTACCATTTTAGTTGTAATGGATTATAATTATACATCAAAAATTAAAAAAAAAAAGAAAAAAGCTAAAAAAAATGAAAATCAGTCGAAAAAATTGTAAATTTATTTTTTATGAAGATGACAAATAAGAATGGTAAAATGGACATCAAAAGTTCAACAAGATTCATCATCCTAAGAATGAATCAATTAGTTTTTTTATTATAATTTATAAATACCACGAACATAAGAATAAATAACTGGAAGAGAATAAAATCAATTCAAGCTATAAATTCTGAAAATCCTAAATAACAAAAATTCAAAAACAATATTGACATATCCTAAATAACAGAAATCCATGTTGTGCCATTTATAGAATTAGCAAAATAACCACAAATATATTTTATATAGCATCATTTCATTCAAGTCAACAATTAAAAAACATGTGTGCTTTATATATATAACACTAGTGTTTTCATCCACCGTTAAAAAAAACCCAACTCATCTAATTTTGACCATTGATTTATCAAACACTCACATCCAATTGTGATGTTTTAAAGTTGTTGTGATTCTCATTATTGTTTGTTCTTCACAAAACTCAATAGTTACCGTTTGATAGATTTCTTTCCCAATGCTATCTTTTTCTCTTTTTCAAAACCAACTCTTTTTATATAAATGTACATAAACACTTCAATCCACCATTCTTTTGAACTTTTCCTGTTTACCAGCTCAAAAACCCATCTGAACTTTTATTTATTACCAGATCAAACACTTCAATCGATTTTTTTCCGAACATCCACTTTAATCGCTCATTCGTCTGACTCATTGGTGTTTCAGTCCAGTGTTTTGAATCGTCTATGTGGGTTCGAATTGAAATCTTATCTCCAACCCATTCTTTTTTGCTTCATCAAGTTTAAACTCACAGGTATGTCTCCTCCATGGCTTATTTTGATTAGCTTCGAATTCAACATGAAATTACATATAATGTGTGTGTATACACACACACACACACAAACACCAACAAGAGATTAGAGATTAGAGATTAGTGTAACCGTAAAGAAACATACAGAAAGTCTTCCATTTTTCCCTTCCACACATGATAATTAGAATCATTCAAATTAATCATTCTACTTTTATTAACCTCAATTGTTCAACACAAGGCACAAGATTACTAGAATCAGGCTCTGATACCACTTTGATAGGATAAAACGCACAAATAACAATCACAAACAATATTTATCCTCTCTTGTGTGAACCTAATAGGAAGCAAATAAAATAGAGCAGCAAATAACACAACCACAAGCTCAATCACAAAAACAAGAACACCAAGATTTTTACGTGGAAAACCTCCCCAAATTGAGGAGTAAAAACCACGGGTCCTCCGAAATCTCCACTATCAAAATATATTGGGCATACACATAATTCTCTCTAGCTAAACTAAAGGCATATAACACAATAATCTCAAGATTAACTAATCTTGGCAAAACATGCAATATTAGCAAGTAAAATAGGAGAGATAGGATTTCACAAACTCGAATCCTTTATTTTAGGGTGTGTAATTTTCTGTAGAAATGTCTGATCAACGATCTAACGGTCAGATCGTAGAACCACGAGAGAAGAAGAATTTGTCCAAATTTAAGCTCAATCGGACTACAAACCAAAGAGATATCTCCATTTGAATAAACTTACACAGCAGCTCCCCTGTTTTTGTCCAGCTCTATTCGAAACCGTAAATCTCACAACCGAGAACTCTGATTGACAATTCCACCAACCAGAATGTAGACCCTTGTGTGATGAACACGCCTAAAAATTTAAGCTTGATCGGACCACAAATTGACCTCTGATTGCATCTGAACAGAAAGTCAGAAAATTCAGTACTCTTTTTTTCTTTCTCTCTTCTTTCTCTTGCCACTCTTCTCTTCTCTTGCCACACTTCTCTAATTCAAGAGGGTTTTAATTTATACCACATATAAAGTGACTTAAAAGTCCTTGGGCCATCCACATATATTGACACGTCCTAAAGAAGTGTTCCTACTCCGAAGTATAAGAGTGTCATAGTAATAAATTAACCGGTAAGACCGGGTCGAACCACAGGGAGGTTGTTCACTTGTCCTTATAGAATTAATTATCTAGATTAATTATTAAGCTTGTTATAAATTTTAAATCAATTAAAATTAAAACTGGGGCTAAGGGATCCACTGTTGGTAATTCGAATATGATTCAATAATTAGTATTTAGTCCCGATTAATGGGAGGGTATTCCACTCCACTGACCACTCTCTTATAGATATGGGTAAAAGTACTCATTGTGCTAGACAACATCTGTCTGTCTACAATGAGTCAAAACTCCACAGAGGGGATAAACCACTCTCTGATAAATATGAGTAAAAGTACTCACTGTGCTAGACAATATTTGTCTGTCTACAGTGAGTCAAAAACTCCACAAAGATCAATGGGGAGAAACCACTCTTTGATAGATATGGGTAAAAGTACCCATTGTGCTAGACAATATCTGTCTGCCTACAGTGAGTCAAAAACTCCACAAAGATCAGAGGGGATAAAGCATAAAATAATAAACTTACCAAAATTGAATCATATTTTTGATACCAACAGTATCACCTTTGGCCCCAGCTATATAAAATTAGCCAGACATAATTTAACTAGAAAATAGCTATTTCATTTAAACTGAGAATTTGAGAACAAAAGAGAGAGAATTTCACAAATCTAATATCAGATTTGGATTCAGAATATGAAAATTAGGGGGGAGAGGCCTTCTATTTATACAAAATACAGATGAAAATTGACCATAAGATGAATTTAGAATGGAGCGTCCAGATTTCGTCACATCATTAGTGAACAGTTAACAGTGACGGTGAACAGTAAACGCATCCGTGAAAGTGAATAGTGAACAGTGCACCGGCTTCTAGAATATTATTCTCTACAGCACGTGTACAGTGCACTCACAATTTAGGCCAATAGAAATGTGTCACACCATCGGTCAATAATCTTCTAGAAAGTCAACTATGAACAGTGCACCGACTTCTAGAATGTGATTCTCTACAGCCGCGTGTACGGTGCACTCGCAGTTTGGGCCTATAGGAATGTGCCACGTCATCAGGAACAGTGAAAGTCAACTGTGAACAGTGAAAGTCAACTGTGAACAGTGAATAGTCAAAATTACAAAAATTCCCTTCGTGGCCTTTCTAAGGTTTTTGACGTTATAAACTTGAAAACGATGTTTGTTTTGCCATCTGACTTCTCCATAATTCTGAATTGATCGAATTACCTCTGAAATACAAAGAAAAATACTATGATTACTACATAACACATTTATTTAAGCGAGCGAACGAAATTATGTCTAAATTGGGGAATTAATCATATTGGAAGTATAAAATGATGATATTATCCCTTAGTAAACATACACTTTTCAGTGTTAATCACACCCCCCCCAAACAACTTATTGCTAGTCCCTAGCATCTAAAGCGAAAATAGTAAAAACTCAAATTCAAATCTCTAAACTACCAAATAGACAAACTCTCTCATACCTCTTTTCTCACCCTTTGACAACCAGTCATCAATTAAGTTATCAATCAAACTTTATTGTGCTCAATAAAGATCAACACAATAACTATGAGATTCAATTGAAATCAAGCAACATTTTTATTCTGAAATCTCATCAGGGCTTCTTCCTTAGGCAGTAGTTTTATTTCTTTTTTTTTTTTTTGGTTTTTTTTTAATCTAACAAAATTGGAAACAAACATTCCATCTTTAATCCATGTAGCGAGCTTTAGGCTAATGACTCCCAAACCAGTTAGTTTTAAGGCATTAAGTGTTAAAACACTCATACAGGCTTAATTACTCGGATTGCGGATGTTTTTTTAATAGTACAGTTCCCTTAAGCTTTCTCTTTAACCCCGTGTAACGAGCTTCGAGTCAATGACTCCCAAACCAGTTGGTCTTAGGGCATTAGATGTTGAAACACCCCTCGGACTTAATTGCTCGAGTTAAAGAGGCTACGAAACTGCACTTTATTCTTATCTATACTTCACCGTTTTACGCAAACACTCTATGCTTACTGAGGCATGAGGCCTGGCTACTAAGTAAGAGTTTTGGTCACAACACACAAAATTATTATTATTATTACTATATATATTTTTAAACAAGACCACTGCCTTCGGTTGTTACCCTTGAATGATGTTTCAGAACTAAATATCGCAAAAAGCTCAACTTACTACACATAATCACGTGTCAATGTGTGTGTGTGTCTAGAATAGTTCGAAAAAATTTCTCAAGATGCTTTAATGAACAATAGGATTAGTCAATGATATCACAATGGAGAGTTTATAAATTTGAATAGTCAGAAGAGAGGAAAAAAAATACATTAGAACTACAAAGATGCGTCTCAGAAGTATCTAAAAGATCTCCTTACTCGGCCATCGTTAAAAAAAAAGGGTCAGAAGTTTTTTTTTTTTTTTTTTTGAAAAACAAAAGTTATTGAATCAACTATCCCCTCCACCCAACCAGAACGAGACATTGTGCCCAATGTCATTAGAAAGAGGTGAGGTTTAGAAGATATCACATGAACAACTTGAAAGCCAACAAAATCCTACAAAACAACAAAAGAAATACAAAATATAAAAAAATAAAATGCATTAAAACCATGGGACAATCACAAACTAAGATTCAGATCAATTCTGCATTACTTGTTCTCTTCAAAAATCAAAAGTAAACAACAATAATTACAAAAAACATTAAATGCGGAAGGAAAAAGATAATAAAAACAAAAGGATATTTACTGGTAGTTGTGATTGTGGCTCATATCTTCCTCTGGTTTTACGTCCAGAAAAGGCTTCAACGCCCTCTATGGGTTAGGGATATGTATCCCATCCAATTTTCTTATAAATTGGCAAACAGAGTCTTTTAAAGTCAGATTCCCAAGACTATACTGTGCATGTTCTTTTTGAAATTGAGGTCATAATCGGTCAATTGCCATTTGCACATATCCACTAGGATGTGCATCAAGAATCGTTAGGATATTATCCAATGATTCCCTATGCAAACCATGTCTAATGAATAAAATTTTATATTCCCGATTATTAGACATCATTCCTAAAGAATGACAACGTATGTTGCAAGTTGTACGTGCACATTTGTGACAAGTAACCCCTAACTTCATAGCTCTTCGTTTTTTTTTTTGCAAGGTTACTTCTTCCAAAACTAGGCATGTAAGATATAAATGAATCAGCAGACTCACCTGCTAGACGTACCTTAGCTTCGATCTACCAGCAAATTTCAACATGAATGTTGTTTATCATCAGTAAGCGTAATCTTTCGGAACGTGCTTTGTAAGTCTTTTTCAGAGCATTTTGGGGCAACGATGGAAAATGTTTTCGCAGGTTTATGAAAATATTATCAATGCTTTATTTTGAGGATCAGTTATTTGGGAAACTAAATTAAACCGACTTGAATTGTCACGGAGTACCGTTATCTGCCACTTAACCGGGGTTATATAGCAAAACACACCAAGCAAAAATTGAACCTAGAAATTAATCCTGTAAAAATTCAAAATGTAAAAGTGAACTAAAACAAAAATACTAATTGCAAACACAAATAAAGTCAAAAGCAATAGATTTGTTTACTCACATTTGTAACAAGGGTCATAAAGGATGGCATAGTCTTTTTGAAAATCTATATTTTCTAATAATGGTTTCACACGTTATCCATTTACTTTAAACACATTACCATTCCTAGGATTCTCAATTTCAAGGGAACCATATGGATACATTTGTTTCACAACAAATGGATCACTCCATTTTGATTTCAATTTGCTAGGAAATAAATGAAGTCGAGAATTATAAAACAAAACCTTTTGACCAACTTCAAATTATCTGCTTAAAATTCGCCTGTCATGAAAGGTTTTAGATTTTTTTTTAAGAATTTTTGCATTTTCATATGCATCATTTCTTAATTCTTCAAGTTCATTTATTTGCAACTTGCGCAATTCACCAGTATCATTTAAGTTAGAATTGAATGCTTTAATGGCCCAATATGCTTTTTTCTCAAGTTCAACAGGTAAGTGGCAAGGTTTTCTATAAACTAAACGATAAGGAGACATACCAAAAGATATTTTGAATGCAGTGTGGTAAGCCCAAAGTGCATAATTTAGTATAAGAGATCAATCTTTTCGATCAGGGTTAACCGTTTTTTGCAAGATATGTTTTATCTCCCTATTTGCTAACTCAACTTGACCACTTGTTTGAGGGTGGTACGTGTGGCAATTTTGTGTGTGACTCCATATTTCTTCATTAAAGACTCAAAAGGTTTGTTGCAAAAGTGTTTGCCTCCATCATTGATAATGGCTCGAGGGATTCCAAATCGACTCAAAAGATTTTCCTTTAAAAACTTAATCACTGTTTTTTGATCATTATTTCGACAAGGAATTGTCTCAACCCATTTTGACACATAATCAATGGCAACCAAAATGTACGAAAATCCAAATGACTGTGGAAATAGACCCATAAAATCAATTCCCCAACACTCAAATATTTCAATGACAAGAATGGGGTTTAAAGGCATCATGTTTTGCTTGGAAATTGATCCTAACTTTTGACAATTTTCTTAGGTTTTACAGAATGCATGTGCATCTTTAAACAAGGTGGGCCAATAAAATCCACACCGTAAGATTTTTGCAGTCGTTTTCTTTGACGAAAAATGACCACCACATGCTTCAGAATGACAAAATTCAATGACACTACTTACCTCATTGCCTGGAATACACCATCGAACAATTTGATCAGGACAATACTTGAAAAAGTACGGGTCATCCCGGTAAAAACGTTTTACTTCGGTCAAAAATTTCTTTTTGTCCTGTGCATTCCAATCGAGTGGCATCATTATTGTTGCAAGATAATTAACAATGTCAGCAAACCAAGGAAAAGTTGTGATAGAGAATAAAAGATCATCAGGAAAAGAATCATTGATGATTGATTTATCAAATGACGACTCAACGGTGAGTCGTGATAAATGGTCTGCAACGACATTTTCAGCACCCTTTTTGTCCTTGATTGTGAGTTTGAATTCTTGTAGCAATAAAATCCAACGAATCAAAATTGGCTTCACATCCTGTTTATACATTAAATACTTCAAAGCAGTGTGATCAGTAAAAACAATCGTTTAAGCGCCAATCAAGTATGACTGAAATTTATCCAATACAAATATCACAACAAGTAATTCTTCCTCAGTGGTGGTATAATTCATTTGTGCACAATTCAAAGTTTTACTTGCGTAATAAATCACAAAAGGCTTACATTCTCTTCTTTGTCCTAAGACAGCTCCAACAGCAAAATCACTCGCATCACACATCAATTCAAAAGGCAATGACCAATCAGGGGATTGCATGATAGGAGCAGACGTTAAAAGGTCAACTATCTTTTTAAAAGACTCTCCACACTCTTGTGTTCATTCAAATTTTACATCTTTTAATAAGAGGTTACAAAGTGGTTTATATATGACACTGAAATCTTTAATAAACCTCCTATAAAATCCTACATGCCCTAAAAATGACCGTTTATATTTGACTATTTGTGGTGATGGTAACTTTGAAATGACTTCAATTTTTACCTTATCAACCTCGATACCTTTTGATGACACAACATGACCCAAAACAATTCCAAACGTGGTCATATAATGACATTTTTCCCAGTTAAGCACAATTCCTTTTTTTATGCAACATTTCAAGACTCTATCCAAGTTATTAAGACAATTATCAAAAGAATTTCCAAACACATTTAAATCATCTGTTGTATGTAAATTTTACCAAGCATACACGTCATTGACAGGAAGGAAAAAATAGCCAGGTGGATGCTTAGATGGGCAACCGGGAAATATCCTACAAGGCATCATTAAAGAGGAGCAAGCCCGAGTAAGCATATACTGAATAAAGACCTACTCGGGATCAGTTAACAACACTCGGGACTGGTTAAAACAACGCTTCCACTCGGGCTCAAACGACACTACTCGGGACCATCAGGTATTATTATTACTCGCAAGTAAATACAACTCGAATAAGAACTTATCATACTGGTTAAGTCATTAAATACGCAAAGATATCCGTCATGAAGGAATCCCAAATAATGGACCTTTAAGTTAGAAGAGTCCCCTAATCAGGAAACAACTTGATTTCTTTTCGAAGACAACATTCTTATAAGGAAACAAGTTAAATTGAACTACACTACTAGAATCCCACTCAGTTTCCATAAGAGACTCCGAAACAGGAAAGAAGACAAAACAATCTCAAGCAAGTAACCAAATCACAATTAAATACAAATATCTTGTATTACTTGTACAAAGCAGATTAGGGTTCTATAAGCATATAAATAGACCCATAATCTGGCTCCAAAAGATATAGGCAATATAGCATACAGTAATCACAAAGAATACAGAGAGAAAAAGTGAGATCGAGAGCTTGTAAACATCTTATTCTCTTAGTGGATTTTGGTTTGGGTTGATCTTTCAACCACCCGTGGATGTTTCTCCGACCATCGGAGTTTTACCACGTAATACTTGTCTTTGTTACTCTCTCTCTGCATCTCTTTCTCTTTGAATCAATAGCCAAAATCCAGTCCGTGTTGGCTTTTCTGGCATAATCCAGAAATCGACGTCAACAATTGGTGCTAGAAGGAGGGGTCGAACCTCAGAACTTGTTAGAAAGCAATGGCTGGAAGCAGAAGTAGTTCAGGGGATGGCCAAAAATCACCAGGTGATTTCCATACTGGCAATACGTCACAAAATCCTGCAACAAACACAGAAAACCAACCTGCGCACATGGCAGGGATCCAGCAAGTTCCTCCAACCAGCAGAGATCTTACGCTGCGTTTCTAAGAGGCCCTGCAGCAATTGGTGACGGACGCAGCAAAGGAAGGGATTGACCTACTGACCACAGGAGAGCATACTCCCAATCCTCCACCTGCGAGGCTCCGTTCAATGGTTGTAGGACCTGGAATAACTATATCAGAAACCAGAAGGAACTCTTCCCAAATCAATCCAATTGGACAGAAAACACTAGAGGAGGAGAATCACCAAAAGCTGGATCGCAATCAAACAGTACGTGCCAGACATCGTAAATACGATCGATGCAGAGGACGATCATCATCAGAAGACGGTGATCAACACCATCGTAAACGTCATCATGGAGTCACACGAGGGTTCCGGCATCAGAGTGAAGAATCTGAGGAAAGAATTACAGTCACCTAACTGTTCAACCGTCAAGGAAGCCCGGTAGGGGACAGAGATATTACAATCCAGAGCCTAACTCGAGAAGTAGAGAATAATAGGCGACAGATGAAGGAACTTGTCAGACGTTACGGTTGCAACGATCTATCCGACGATGACTCCGACAGTCCATTTACCAGGGAAATTTTGCGGACCCCTTTCCCAGAAAGATTCAGGATGCCGCATGTGGAGCAATTCAAAAAAGATACAGATCCAAAGGAGCACGTTAGACGCTATAAAAGTGTCATGGCTCAATATGCCCACAGTGACCCCCTATTATGTCTCAACTTTCCATAAACACTGGGGGACACAGGCTCAAGATGGTTCGGAAGACTACCCCCGGCAAGCATCGAAAATTTCAGCGAGTTGAGCAGGAGCTTCTCAAGGCAATTCCTGAGCAACGTTCACAGAAAGAAGTCGATGGCCTACCTCTCTCAAATAAAACAGGGGAAGGACGAGTCATTAAAAAAATACTTAGGCCGGTTTGGCAAAGCAGTATCAGAGATTGGCAGCGCTAATGATGAAGCCATTATTGCTGCCTTCACCAATAACTTGCAGAATGGACGATTATCCTTCGATTTGAGAAGAGCACGACTGACAAGGTATGACGACATGATGGATATGGCGGGAGGATACGCTCTGGCCGAGGAAGAAGAGTTAGCTATAGGAGGAAGCTATATGCATGGAGGAAAGCCCGAACAGAGGAATACCGAATCCAAGGGGCAGAATCAAAAAGAAAAACAGAAAGGGAACAGCAAGGAGAAAAATAAGGATTGGGGTAATGGGCTCAACGCCGAACGGTCCACAGAGAAATACCGCGGCAGATATACCAATTACACCCCTTTTCGGAAGAAACAAGAAGAAATTCTAGCCATCAATATGGTGCAAGAACCGCTGCGACAATCACAGTTCGCACGGAGAGATACAACCAAGTATTGCAGGTTTCATAAAGAGACCAGGCATGAAACTTTGAAGTGTTTTCAGCTCAGAGATTACATAGAAACCCTTATTCGGGAAGGGCACCTGCGGGATGTAATCTTAAAAAAAAGACGAGAGATAAAGCCAAGGCTGATCATAACCCTGGTCAAAACTGAAGAGCCAGCCACGAAGCCAATCAAGTAATACATACAATCTTCGGAGGACCTTCTACTGGGAGGAGCAACCGAGAACGGACTCAGGAAGTCCGAGAAGCAGTAGAAGCCATGAATAACTTTGACGTGAATTCGGTTGAACCAGACCCAAAGAGGGTAAAGGAATGATGGGCCCCGATAGTCTTCACAGAGGCAGATTCCCACGGCGTCGATGTTCGACCTAATGACGCTTTGGTTATAAGTGTCCGGATTGGCCATAGGGAAGTCCGGAGAATTTTAATAGATAATGGAAGTTCAATAGACATCTTAAGTGTGGCCGTATACGACCAGCTAAGATTGGACCGAAAAGATTTACAGTCTTTCCATACTCTATTAAGAGGATTTGGGGGAATAGATGTCAGGTCACTCGGGACGGTCAAATTACCTGTGAAGATCGGAACGGCACCATGCCAGAGGACTGTCCTGCTCGACTTCGTGGTAGTTGATTTGGATAATTGGCCGTATAATGCATTATTGGGTCGGCCATTCCTGAATAAAACAAGAGCTGTGACGGCCACTTACGCATTAATGATCAAGTTCCCAACAGAACAAGGGGTTGGGATAGTCAAGGGATCCCAAAAGATGGCCCGAAGAGCAAACCTGTCGATATACAGAGACAAGCATGATGCCGAACAAGTGTGCACCATAATGCAGCCAAATGAGTGTGAAGAATCCTTGGCATTCGAACTAGATCCAAGAGAGGGCTCGAATGAATACATGACAGAAGTGGTTGAAATACTACTCGAAGAAGACAAACCGGACAGGAAAATCAAGATCGGGGCCAACTTGGAAGAAAAAATCAAGCTAGAATTGACCAATTTGCTCAGAGAATACAAAGATGTATTCGCCTGGAGTCACGAAGATATGATCGGAATAGATGCCCGAATAATATCCCACCACCGCCCAGTTAGCCCGAATGCCAAACCGGTAGTACAAAAGAGAATATCGTTCAATCCTGAAAGAAGTCAAGCAATCAAACAAGAGGTGGAAAAGCTAATAGCGACGGGATCAATCAGAGAAGTCAGCTACCCCCAGTGGGTCGCCAACGTAGTCCTCGTCCAGAAGAAAAATCGACAATAGAGGATGTGCGTAGATTTCACGGATCTAAACAAGGCATGTCCAAAGGACAGCTTCCCACTCCCAAGAATAGATCAGATGGTGGATGCCACAGCAGGTCATGAACTGCTCAGCTTCATGGATGCTTACTCGGGATACAATCAGATCCGGATGAACAAAGCTAATGAAGAAAAAACAGCTTTCACAACGGATCAGGGTTTATATTGCTAAACAGTAATGCCCTTCGGTTTAAAAAATGCAGGAGCCACGTACCAAAGGTTGGTCAACAAGATCTTCACTCGGCAAATAGGAAGGAACATGGAAGTGTACATTGATGACATGTTGACTAAAAGCGTCTCAGCAGATGACCATGCCCGCGACCTCCGAGAGACATTTGATGTATTAAGAAGATATCAGATGAAATTAAACCCAACAAATGTTTATTCGGAGTCCACTCGGGAAGATTCTTGGGTTTTCAAGTCCATCAAAGAGAAATCGAAGTTAATCCAGAGAAGATCCAAGCTTTGCAACAAATGACTTCACCTAAAACATTGAAAGAGGTACAGTGCTTAACAGGGTGTTTAGCCTCCTTGGGAAGATTCATCTCAAAGGCTACGGACAGGTGCGCGCCTTTCTTCAAGGTAATCAAAAAAGGGAAAGGCCTGGAGTGGAATAAAGTGTGCAAGCAGGCATTCTTAAAAATAAAAGAATACTTGGGGCAAGCTCCCATCCTCTCAAAACCACAAAAAGGGGAAATACTTCAGCTGTATATGTCAATAACCGAGCTTGCAGCAAGTTCAGTTCTAGTCAGGACAGAAGATAGAGTGCAGAAACCAGTGTTTTATACAAGCAAGGCACTCCTACCGGCCGAGACCAGATACTCACAGGCAGAGAAGATAGCCTTAGCATTGGTTTCAGCAGCAAAAAAGCTGAGACCATACTTTCAGGCTCATACGATCTAGGTTCTCACCAATTTCCCATTAAGACAAATCTTAAAAAAACCAGAGATATCAGGAAGATTTTCTAAATGGACAATCGAGTTGAGTGAATTCGACATTCATTATGTCCCCAGAACTTCCCTCAAAGGACAAGTGGTGGCAGACTTCATAGCCGAGTTCACAGAACCGAACCTGGAAGCAAAAAGACTTTTGGATAAAAGTTTCTCATGAAATTATATGTTGATGGTTCTTCAAACACTCATGGCAGCGGGGCAGGGATCGTAGTTCGCACCCCAGAAGGAGATGATGTTGAATGTGCCATGAGATTTGATTTCAAAGCAACCAATAATCAGGCCGAATACGAGGCATTGTTAGCTGGACTCAGAGTCTGCATAACTCTTGGGGCAGATGAGGTGGAGATATTCAGCGATTCACAGGTAGTTGTCAACCAGGTTATGGATGAATACCAGGCTAAAGATGAAGGAATGGTCGCCTACCGTGACATCGCAAAACAGCTCCTCCAAAAATTTAAAGAATACAAGATCGCTCAGATCCCTAGAGAAGAAAATGAAAAGGCAGATGCTTTATCTAAAATAGCATCAGCAACAACCTGAATCAGACCAAAAACCATTCCAGTTGCACACCTCCTTAAACAGAGTACGGATGAACTTAAGCATTTAGAAATTTCAGAAATCCGAACACCGCAAGACGGTTGGATGGTCCAGCTGAGAAGGTTCCTGGAAGAAGGCATATTCCAGAAAGATCTGGTATTAGCAAAGCGCATCAGGTATCGATCGACTAGGTATACCATGATCGGAGGAGAATTATACAGAAGGGGGTTTTCTCGAGCTCTCCAGAGATGTATACCGAATGAAGATGCACATCGAGTACTTCAAGAGATCCACGGAGGAGTTTACGGGAACCACACTGGGGGTAGGAGTCTGGCGCATAAGGTACTCAGGCAAGGCTATTATTGGCCTACACCTTTCTCAGATGCAAAGCAATGGTCGGAAAGTTGCAATACCTGTCAAAGAATTCTCAACGATATCCGACAACCCCCAGAAAAGCTCCGAAATCTCACTGCCCCGTGGCCATTCGCCATGTGGAGCCTAGACCTGATCGGGCCAATGCCAGCTGGAACAGGGGGTGGAGCGAAGCACGCCATAGTAGCTGTCGATTATTTCATAAAATGGGTCGAAGCTGAAGCGTTGGTGCATATCACGGAAGCCAACACCATAAATTTTGTACAGAAAAACATACTTTACAAGTTTGGAATTCCGGACACTATAATCACCGACAATGGCACTCAGTTTGATAACCAAAGGTTCAGACAATTATGCGAGAAGTATCATATTGCTAACTACTATGCAACACCAGCTCATCCACAAACAAACGGGCAAGTAGAAGCAGTAAATAAAATTATCAAGCACACTATCAAAGCAAAATTAGATGACAAAAAAGGAAGCTGGGTTGAAAAGCTTCCTGAAGTATTGTGGGCATATCGGACGACAACAAGGACTTCAACATGAGAAACTCCGTTCAGCCTAGCATTCGGAACAGAAGCTGTCATCCCCATAGAAACATCGTATGCATCCCTCCAGGTCAGGCTATACGATGAAGAACAAAATATTGATACACCGCTACAAAGTTTGGATGAGCTAGAAGAAAAAAGGGAAAAGTCCCGAATAAGAAATACAGCTTATCAACAAAAAGTAGCTCGCCACTACAACTCTCGTGTTCGGATCAGGAAATTTCAGTTAAGAGACCTGGTGCTCAGGAAGGTGTCACTGAACACAAAGAATAGAGCCGCGGGATCCCTGGCTGACAAATGGGAAGGTCCATACAAGATCGAATGGATAGCTGGCATTGGAGCTTATTGGATTGCTCGACCCAATGGAGGGGTGTTACCCCGACCATGCAATGCCCAATATCTGAAGATTTTCTATCCTTAAAATATATATTTATATTAAATATTTTATTATTTTTCTAGTCAGGACAGTATTAGTCAGAATAAATATTAAAACTGTAATATTAATCTTTGTTGATTTTTCGTAGTGATAAATAAAACTAGGAATTTCCAAAAGGAAAGCACCTAGCTCGAGATTTCCAAAAAGCATATGACAATAAGAACAAATGGAAGAAGAGCATGATAATAAGAACATGCAAATAGAATTCTCGGGACCATCAAATCCCGAAAGGGCGGAGAAGCTCGTAGGAGCATGCCAGCCAAGCAGGGTCAAAATGACCTTCGCAAAAAGGCAAACCCGATGCACCAGACTTGAAAAATGCTCGGGACGCTATCGGGAGAAATTCCGGTGAAATGCGTAGCTGTGTTGAAGCAACTTTTTAAAAAAAGAGCTCAACGATTCGGCAAACCCTTGCTCATAAAAACTAGGGAGATGTCCTTGGTATTGCGTAAGGACTCGAACGTATAATCATGGTGAGCCTTGATATAACGTTCGGGTAGCAACCGGGTATGAAGAATAAGATACTCGATTAAGTTACCCGACCACCAGCCAGTTTAATAAGATACTTGGCAATTGAAGTTATTCGGGTAACAACCGGTTTAATAAGATACTCGGTTAAGTTACCCGACCACTAGCCAGTTTAATAAGATACTTGGCAATTGAAGTTATTCGGGTAACAACCGATTTAATAAGATACTCGGTTAAGTTACACAACCGGTTTAATAAGATACTCGGTTAAGTTACCCGACCACCAGCTAGTTTAATAAGATACTTGGCAATTGAAGTTATTCGGATAACAACCGGTTTAATAAGATACTCGGTTAAGTTATCCGACCATCAGCCAGTTTAATACAACCTCCGGCAACAAAAATAAAGACTGAAACCATTCAACTCAGAAAATCGAATTCTATTGCTCTTAAAAAGGATGGTTACAGTTCAAAGAAACAATTCTTTACAGGTAAAAAATAAAGAATCAGAATCAGAATCTTCTACAAATCTACAAAATTAAGGTTGCGAGGATTTCGAGCATTTGCCAATACTCGGGTCTGGCACCATCTCGTATTCACAAAGCAGGCTCTCATTAGACGGTCAAGTGAAATCATCAACAATATCATCCCTCAACTGGCTGTAATCTTTACCCGGGGTTGGCCCGACATCAGGGACTACACCCTCGACAGACTCTCGACTTGAGTAAAAGGTCGAGAAAGAGTGCTCGGACGGAATCTCTAAATGCATAGGATGGGGCTCATTGCCTTGACTACGGCAGTAGGCTCTCTATTCCTTCATCTTAATCCGAAGAGATTCCAAGAACCGATCCACATGGTGTTTGATTGATAGCTCCCAGTTAACACGGGCCTTCTCGGTTGCCATACTCTTTACTTTGAAGAATTCGTTGGCCGAAACAAGCCCAAGTTGAAATTCCTGAAGAAGTAGGGCATCGTAAGCAGGGGATCTTTTAAAACGATCCACCCCCTGGACTTCCAGCTCCAACCTGGCCTCTCGAGAAATGGATTCAACTATCAGCACTTGGCGCTCCAAATCTTCGATTTTTTGAACGTACGCCGACTTCGCCTGTTCCGCCTCCTGCTCGGCCTTGAGCATAGACTCTTTAGTAGAAGAAAGAAGGTTTTGAAGCGATGTAACCTTCTCCTCTGCCAAAGATGCCTTGTCTTCAGCTTCAACCTGCTTTGACAGGCAATTGTCGGTAAATATCTGCACAGAACCGACCTCCTACCGGTAAGCCTGCTCAACTCGAGCACGACCCTCCTCACTCGCCTTCAGCTGAGCCTCCAGACGCTTTATCCGATTAGCCTGACATTACTGCGTCTGAACAAGCTCAGCAAATTCAGCCACCATCTGCAAAAGAATATACTTAGAAATCCAGCAAAGACAAAATAGTAAAGGAGTCAGAATTAGCTGAACTTACATAAGATGCGTCGTTGAAAACGTTTTAGAGACGTTCGGGCAGTGAACCATCTCTAAAATCGCTCCAGCGGTCTTCCCTGATATAAGCCCGACCAGAGGACATCTCCTGGAGCATATCTTTTGGAGAAAGGGATAAGGGAATCCCCGAGGGTTGAGTTCCCAGATTTCCAGACTCGGGGACAGGAGAAGCTCTATTTGGCTCTAGGGATGAAGAGGGAACCCCCGAAGGTTCAGCCCCCATATCTCCAACCTCGGGGGTAAAAGAGGCCCTACTTGGACCTGAAGTGACTGCATCCGCCGATACTCCAGCACCTACACTCGGGGCAATCTCATCTGTAACATCTTCATTGCTGGAGTCGATGAATGTAACTACCCGAGGAACTTTGAGAGGACGATGAGGCGAACTAACTGCCTTTTGCTTCTCACCCTGAGAACGGTGGAAGAGATAGGTAGCAGGATCTTCCAGCAAATCATTCTGAAAAGACTCAAAAAGCTCGGCAATGACAGGCATTTGATCCGTCAAGACGTTACCATCATCGCCAGCTTCAGATAGTCCAACAGGCTCTTCACTTGGACTCTCACACTGCCTCTCCCTATTTTTAGGCAATTGTGTCACAGTCGGCTCACCTTGGCCACTTGAACCAGCGAGATCCTGAGAAGAAGGCTGAGCACCCAGATCAATGCACTCGGGAATTTGCTCAGCAGTATCAATTTCTTCATCAGGCTCGGGTGGAGCAATACCCTGACGGGAAGCCTCTTTCTTACTCGCTTGAAGAATTGCCTTCACTTGACGAGCCTTAAGATCGCAGACAACGTCCGTATCGAACACATCAGAAAGGGCGCTGGGTTACTTACATCGCCTGCGATGACCCGAAACCTGTCTAAAGAAGCTGAGCTTGATCAAGTCGTCCTCTTTGAAAATATAGCTCTTGCTTCTCTTTTCCAGAGTACGGATAGCTGCCCGGGTCAGCCTCTTCATCTTTGAATCGTTATAATCAATTGTTTTCTTGTTCCACACTTCGGGGGAACAGAAGAAGCGGGGAACATTCAACACCATTCTAGAATCCCCAGATCGAACAGTGAACAAAACCAACTGTTCTTCCAGAACTTGTTGGATGTGGGGAATCCCCATATAAAGCCCTTCTTTTTCGGGTCATCAGAAGCCTCGACCTCCCGATTCACCTTCACTTCTTTAGGTACCCAACCGTCTGAAGGAGTAGACGTAAGAAAATAGGTCCCCGTTTTACTAATCTGCCTCAGCGTAAAGAAATGTCTGATTTCATTCGGGGAAGGCGGCGAAGGGTTCATTCGACTGAACATGTGCCACATGCACATCAAGACTTTGTAACTATTCGGGGCCAACTGAGCTGGGGCTATCCCTGCTTCAGCTAAAAACTGGACAATAAAAGGCTGAAGGGGAAGTGTGACGCAACAGCAAAGCATCGATCCGTAAATCGCTATAATCCCCTCAGGAGGATTCCATACGGCTCTATTCCCCGCAGGAACCAAAGTGACTGAGTCGGACAAATCGAATCTGGAGCTGTATTTTTCTATCTCAGCTGGCCCGACCACGTTCGGTTCAATATCAAAGCCACTCGGGCGAGTGTCAGAAAACGAAAGGCATGACGCCCTGAGTACATCAGTGTCGCCCTCATTAACAGTTTTTTCCCCAGTCTGAACGCTGCTCGAGCCGTGCTTGTATACCTTGCTTGTGCTTTGATGTTTACCCATCCTTCGAGAAGATACCCTGTGATCAGAAATATCAGAATCAGAACTAGATAGAGAACTCGATACGGGGCTGAAAGTGACGTCAGGTGAAACCCAGAAACATCAACCTCTAAAAATGGAGGTTCATCTATTGGGATATCCCCCAGTAATCGTCTAATGCAAGATACTAACTGGAAATCCCCACGCTCTAATGCATCAAAAGCAATTTTAAAGATACGATGACGAGAAGATGGCCCCATTAAAACTAACCTTGAATTGAGACTGATGCAAGATCTTCAAAGCGGAGAATCGCGAACTTTTGGATGAAAAAATCTGAGTTTAAAGAGATTTCTGCTGGATTTTTGAGAATAAACCAACAGTCTCTCAACGAAGAATTTAAAGGCGAGACGACACGAAACCCTATGATTTCAAAGCGGGAAAAAGTTTATGACGAAACCAGATGGCGTGGGCGGCGTTTGGGGAAATGCAAAAGTCATTTCTCATAAATAATCTTGAAAAACGAATAGACAAGGGACATGTGTCAAGACAAGAAGTAGCCCTCAACCGTCGAAACTTTGAAACGTCGCTATCATTTAAGATCTTGCATGACAAAGTGAATCGAAATTACAGAGTCACCATTAAAATACATCATTTTGGCAAGACGGTTTTTCTGACGAAAGAAAATCAAAATGATTAAAATATTCTTGCCCGAAATAAAATCTTCTCGGCAAAAATATTTTAAGGGGGTATTGTTGTATGTAAATTTTACCAAGCATACACGTCATTGACAGCAAGGAAAAAATAGCCAGGTGGATGCTTAGATGGGCATCTGAGAAATATCCTACAAGGCATCATTAAAGAGGAGCAAGCCCGAGTAAGCATATACTGAATAAAGACCTACTCGGGATCAGTTAACAACACTCGGGACTGGCTAAAACAAAGCTTCCACTCGGGCTCAAACGACACTACTCGGGACCATCAGGTATTATTCTTACTCGAGAGTAAATACAACTCGAATAAGAACTTATCAAACGGGTTAAGTCATTAAATACGCAAAGATATCTGTCATGAAGGAATCCCAAATAATGGACCTTTATGTTAGAAGAGTCCCCCAATCAGGAAACAACTTGATTTCTTTTCGAAGACTACATTCTTATAAGGAAACAAGTCAAATTGAACTACACTACTAGAATCCCACATAATTTCCATAAGAGACTCTGAAACAGGAAAGAAGACAAATCAACCTCAAGCAAGTAACCAAATCACAATTAAATACAAATATCTTGTATTACTTGTACAAAGCAGATTAGGATTCTATAAGCATATAAATAGACCCATAATCTGGCTCTAAAAGATATAGGCAATATAGCATACAGTAATCACAAAGAATACAGAGAGAAAAAGTGAGATCGAGAGCTTGTAAACATCTTATTCTCTTAGTGGATTTTGGCTTGGGTTGATCTTTCAACCACCCGTGGATGTTTCTCCGACCCTCGGAGTTTTACTACGTAATACTTGTCTTTGTTACTCTCTCTGCGTCTCTTTCTCTTTGAATCAATAGCCAAAATACAGTCCTTGTTGGCTTTTCTGGCATAATCCAAAAATCGACGTCAACATCATCCATAAAGACCTCTAAACAATGTTCAATCATGTCACTAAAAATGTTTAGCATGCATCGTTGAAATGTGGTTGGAGCATTACACAAACCAAATGACATTCTTTTAAATGCAAAGGTTCCAAAATGACATGTGAATGTGGTCTTTTCTTGGTCTTCTAATGCAATGGGAATTTGATAGTATCCTGAATACCCATCAAGAAAGCAGTAGTAGGGATGTCTTGCTACTCTGTCTAAAATTTGGTCAAGGAATGGAAGGGGAAAATGATCTCTTCTAGTGGCATCATTTAATTTTTTATAATCAATGCACATGCGCCAACTAGATGGAACACAAGTTGGAATTAACTCACCCTTTTCATTTTTAACAACAGTGTTTCCAGATATTTTTGGCACAACTTGTGTAGGACTCACCCACTTACTATCAGATATAGGGTAGATAATTCCCACGTCAAGTAATTTAAGGACTTCAGTCTTGACAACTTCTTTCATGTGTGGGTTAAGTCTTCTTTGGGGTTGTCGATATGTTTTAGCATTTTCCTCTAAATTTATTCGATGTGAACAAATCTAAGGGTTAATACCTTTCAAATCTTTCAAAGTCCAACCAATTGCATTCTTATTTTTCTTTAAAACATGTAACAACTTACCTTCTTACTCTTCTGTGAGGTTAGAAGAGATTACCAGTGGGTAGGTCTGGTTATATTTAAGTCCTTCTGGTAAGGGCTTCAAATCCAGTTGAGGTGTTTTTTCTTCTGGCACGTCATCTGTTTGTTCCAATTCTTCAAAATCTGAAGTGTCTCCTTCTTCTTCGACAACCTGCAAACAATCATCAAGATGTGAATGCATGCTTGACTCAAGTGAATTGATCAAACAAATTTCAGATGAGTTAAAGGAATCCTTTTGAACATTATCTTCAACAATGGTTTCAATAATGTCTACATCTTCATCTTCATTTTCATCATCAAATGGTTATTTAGACATGTTAAAAATATTAAGCTTAATTTTCATAATTCCAAAAGACATGCTCATTATTCCATTCATGCAATTAATCAAGGCATTAGCAGTAGCTAAAAATGGTCGGCACAATATAACAGGAATTGATTTGTGCTCATTAACAACAGGTTGTGTTTTCAAGGCAATAAAATCTACTAGGTAGATAAATTTATCGACTTGTACTAACACATCTTCCACTATTCCTTTTGGTATTTTAATTGACCTATCAGCAAGACAAAGTGTGGTTGAATTCGGTTTTAACTCACCAAGTTTAAGTCACTGATAAAATGAGTATGGGAGCAAATTTACACTAGCACTTAGGTCAAGTAAAGCATGCTCATTTTTATAGTTACCAATTGTGCAGGAAATAGTGGGACAACCAGGATCTTTATATTTCAATACATTTTTATTGAAAAGAATGGAACTTACATGTTCAGCTATAAAGGTTTTCTTTCTTACCTGATGCTTCCTTTTCACAGTGCACAGATCTTTCAAGAATTTGGCATAGAAAGGTACCTATTTGATTGCGTCCAACAAATGGATATTTATCTTTACCTATTTGAAAATTTCAAAAATCTCTAGAGGATGCTTCGATTTCAGTGAATTTTTAAGAGCCTAAGGATATAAGAGTGTAAGTGGGGATCCAATTATTTCTTCGTCAACTGTGGTTTCATCAACCCCTTCCTTACCCTTGGAAAATGACTCATCATCATTTTTACTAGATTCAAGAATAGGTTTTTCGATGACCTTACCACTACAAAGAGTGATAATTGATTTGACTTGATCTGGGTGTTGGTTATTGTCATAGGAACTTAACTGACTCTTGGGATTTGGTTGTGGTTGAGATGGAAACTTACCTTTTTCGCGTGTGGTGAGTGAAGAAACAATCTTTGCCAAAGTATCTTTAACATCTATCAAGGTTTGTGCAGTTTGGCTGTTAATGGATTCTTGATTCTCAATGAATGAGTGTAAAGTGTCTTTAAGGTTTTTCCTAGATGGTGGGACATAAGGTGCATAACTTTGGGATTTTGGAAATTCTGGTGTGTTTATGGATTTGATGGACCTAGTGGTTGTGAAGACTGGGCTTGATTGTTGTTCCTCCAATTGAAGTTTGGATGATTTCTCCAACTAGGATTGTAGGTTTGTGAGTATGGTTGGAATTTGGCTTGCTAAAAGTGTGCAAAACATTGGCTTGTTCATGAAGGCAATATTTTATGGCTGGTAAAGTTGGGCAACTATAAGTGATATGATCATCAGAATTACATACATGGCATGCGATTTCATGTATAGATTTTACATGTTCACTCTTTTTAGTTTCTAAAGCTTCAACTTTCCTAGCTAGGGATGCGAATCTAGCTTGAAGGTCATGATCTTCCCTAGGATTGTAAATGCCTCCACTAGATGGAGATGGTTGTGGTTTGCTCATGGACTCATAGGAACCAATGGTGTCCCAATTTTAATCATTTTAAGCGATGTGGTCAAGATAGTCAAATGCTTCTTTGGGATTTTTGTCACTGAACTCCCCATTACACACCATTTCAATGACTTGCCTACTTTGGGGTGTGAGTCCCTCATAGAAATTTGACACTATCCTCCATGTTTCAAAACCGTGATGTGGACAGATATTTAACAACTCTTTGAACCTATCACAACATTGGTAAAGTGTTTCCCCAAGTTTTTGGGTAAATGAAGTGATTTGCCTCTTAAGAGAGTTTGTTCTATAAGGTGGAAAAAATTTCTTTAAGAACTGTTGTTGCATGTCATTCCAAGTTTGGTTTGATCCTGACCTAAGGTTTTGTAACCAAGTTTTAGCTTTATCTTTTAAGGAAAAAGGGAAAAACTTAAGTCTGATTATATCCATGCTAACATTTTGGTCAGTGCAAGTGTTACAGACTTCCTCAAACTCCCTAATATGGAAATATGGGTTTTCAGATTCAAGACAGTGAAAATTGGATAAAAGTTGAATGTTTTCCGGTTTAAAATTAAAGTGTGTTGCATTTGGTGAAAAAATTATGCATGAAGGTGCTCCAGTGTGTGTGGGGTTCATGTAGTCTCTAAGAGTTCTAGGTATGTTTGGGTTAATGTATTGGTCATGGTCAACATAAGGCAGATGGTTGTTGTGTTGAGACACATTGTCAAGGTTGTCTAAAAGGTTCTTGGCTTAGTTTCTTGCTGAATGTCTAAGTGGGTTTTCAGCCATGTTGTTAGTAAATGTGGGTGATTGGGATTTCCTAATTAATCTACCACTAGATGTTCGAGACCAACGTCTCATGCAAATTTAATGAGAGTTCATGGAGGTGAAATACACAAAAATGAAGAAAATAAAAGAAAAAGTGATAAAAATAACAATATGTAAAATTCTAGGGGTGTAAATGAAAATATGTACAAGTGTTGGGGGTAAAAATGCAAATAAATATAAATATAGGGACTAAAGTGAAAATATGATAATTGCAGGGATTGATATGCAAAAATGAAAAATAAAATGACCTATATACAAATACAAACTAGATCTAAGCTAAAATGCAAAAAAAGTTGGACTAAAATGCAAAAAAGTGATTAATGATTACAAGTGCTTTTTTTTTTAAGTGGATGAAGTTTATAATTGAGATGAGTGATGCAAAATTGAATACAAAATAAGAACACAGAAGATAGAAAAAAAATAGCAAAATTAAAATAAAATTAAAAAGAAATTACTTCTACAAAGAAAAGGCGGACTTACCTCCCCGGCAGCGGCGCCAAAAACTTGGCACGTCCTAAAGAAGTGTTCCTACTCCCAAGTATAAGAGTGTCATAGTAATAAATTAACCGGTAAGACTGGGTCGAACCACAGGGAGATTGTTCACTTGTCCTTATAGAATTAATTATCTAGATTAATTATTAAGTTTGTTATAAACTGTAAATCAATTAAAATTTAAACTGGGGCTAAGGGATCCACAGTTGGTAATTCGAATATGATCCAATAATTAATATTTAGTCCAGATTAATGGGAGGGTATTCCACTACACTGACCACTCTCTGATAAATATAGGTAAAAGTACTCACTGTGTAGACAACATCTGTCTGTCTACAGTAAGTCAAAACTCCACAAAGATCAGAGAGGATAAATCACTCTCTGATAAATATGGGTAAAAGTACTCATTGTGCTAGACAATATCTGTCTGTCTACAGTTAGTCAAAAACTCCACAAAGATCAGAGGGGAGAAACCACTCTCTGATAGATATGGGTAAAAGTACTCATTGTGCTAGACAATATCTGTCTGTCTACAGTTAGTCAAAAACTCCACAAAGATCAGAGGGGAGAAACCACTCTCTGATAGATATGGGTAAAAGTACTCACTGTGCTAGACAATATCTGTCTATCTACAGTGAGTCAAAAACTCCACAAAGATCAGAGGAAAGAAATCATAAAAATAATAAACTTACCAAAATTGGATCATATTTTCCATACCAACAGTATCACCTTTGGCCCCAGCTATATAAAATTAGCCAAACATAATTTAACTAGAAAATAGTTATTTTATTTAAACTGAGAATTTGAGAACAAAAGAGGGAGAATTTCATAAATCTAATATCAGATTTGGATTCAGAATATGAAAATTAGGGGGGAGAGGTCCTCTATTTATACAAAATACGAACGAAAATTGATCATCAGATGAATTTAGAATGGAGCGTCCAGATTTCACCACGTCATCAGTGAACAGTGAACAGTAAACAGTAAACGCAACCGTGAAAGTGAATAGTGAACAGTGCACCGGCTTCTAGAATATTATTCTCTGTAGCATGTGTACGGTGCACTCACAATTTAGGTCAATAGAAATGTGTCACACCATCGGTCAATAATCTTCTAGAAAGTCAACTATGAACAGTGCACCGACTTCTAGAATGTGATTCTTTACAGCCGCGTGTACGGTGCACTCGTAGTTTGGCCCAATAAGAATGTGTCACATCATCAGGAGCAGTGAAAGTCAACTGTGAACAATGAATAGTCAAAATTATAAAAATGACCTTCATGGCCTTCTTAAGGTTTTTGACGTTCTTAACTTGAAAACGATGTTTGTTTTGCCATCTGAATTCTCCATAATTCTGAATTAATCGAATTACCTCTGAAATACAAAGAAAAATACACCGATTACTACACTACACATTTATTTAAGCGATCGAACGAAATTATATCTAAATTGGGGAAATAATCATATTGTAAGTGTAAAATGATGATATCATCCCTTAGTAACATATACTTTTCAGTGTTAATCATATAATATGTGGACTTTACCATGAATACATGGTAAACTCTCTTTGGACCATCTCCACATTTGGAGGAAACCCAACCCAACAAGATGTCACATAAAAAAATATTTTTTGTTTCTTAATGTTTCCAGTTAAAACAAAATTTCCAAAACAAAGAACATAAAACAACAAAAAGTAACGAAATAAAAAAATAAAAAATCATCTCATGAAACAATCAATCAATAACAAATACCATCTCTTGATTGTTTATAGATGGAATTGTAATACACACAATACACATACAATGTGGCAAACTAGAATAAAAGACACATAAACAACAAACAAGCCTTACTCTGCAACTCTACCAATCAAACAAAACCAAAAAGCTAATTAAAGGGCTAACCTTAACGAGTACAAGCGGAAGAAAAAATTTCATGGGGAGCTGACTGGTTAAAGAAACGGCGGAAGGGAGAGAGAAGTAGTGGTTGGAGATGTGGCTAAGTGAAACAAAAAGAGATGTTTTTTTACTAAGGGACGAACTCTTTAACTCAAAATCTTCGATTGTGGTGCCTTGATGAGCAAAACCATTGACATAGCTTATGATCTTATATAGGAGATGGCATCGAACAACAACCAGTGGTCCAACGACAAACAATTCCCAAGAAAAATGACGATGTTCATGGAATGGATGAATTCAGCTCATGGAAGGCACACGTGGAAGCATTATCTAAGCAAGTGAGTAGTTTCAATGTGAATGCAGTGCAAGCTAATGTATCAAGTTGTGAGTTGTGTCTGGGACCCCATATGAGTATAGACTGTCAAGTGGGCAACCCATTTGCTCCAGGACCACCAAAACAATTCTCAAATGTTCAGAACTTCAGCCGCTACCAAGACAATCCATAAAACAACCCGTACTTAAACAATTACAACCCGGAATAGAGGTACCTTCAGAATTTTTCTTGGAGATAAAACCAATGTTCGAAAAATCGGAAAAAAGGCCGCCTATACGTTAGGCGGACGTCGGTCGTCCCGTTTCAGACAAATCGGCCATATTAGACGACCGGCAGAAAATTTTCGGTTAGTGGATTGTCACCACCCCAACCATAAGCTTCAGTGGGCGCCAGAGCCCGGTGTTTAGATCCGACACCATTAACGGAGAAACAAGAGGTCCCAATAGCAACCGTCATCGGGATTGAGAAATCGCGATGGCTTTTTGGCCTTTTGTAAGACAAGATTTGTCGTTGATGGCAGTAGAAACGGAGTCGCTTTGCTATTTTTCCGGTGAAGCAAAGTTGCAGAAACGAAAAAAAACAGGAAGAAGAAAGTGAAGGAGAGAGAGAGAGAGGGAGAGAGAAATCAGGTCTGAAAATGACTAAAAAGATAAAGACTTTGAAAGATGACGTTAATCTTTGAAAAGATTTGTCTTTGAAAAAAAATAGAGAAAGCCAGAGATTGAGAGAGATGATGTCATAGAAAAGCAAAAATAATGAAGTGATGATGATGTGTCATAAAGTGATGGTGGGGTGGATAGCTCATTAATGACCGATGTCAACCACTCAAATGAAAATAAATAAAAAATATACAAGAGAAAAGCACACGGTAAACGGAGAAAATCGGCCACCTAAAAATTCGTGACCGTCTAGGTGCTAGTTAGCGCCTAACGTTTACTAGAACATTGGATAAAACCAACAACCCCAACAACCTTAACAAGGTAATCTAAGACCACTGTTGGGGTTCTAACAAAATCAACAAGTCCTCCCGAATCACCAACAATATGTTGAATTTTAGAATCATTTCATCAATCATCAACAAGGAAAAAATCCAACATTAGAGGATATGATCTCCAAATTCATGATTAGGGATGGTAATTCGACCCGCACCAAAGGGCACCCGCCCGAAACCCGACCCTATAGGGCCGGGTTTGGGTGGTGAAATTATGACCCATGAGCGGGTGTGGGTCTAAAATCTAAACCCGTAGCGGGTTCGGATGTGGGTGCAGATTGAAAAACGAACCCATGGGCGAACCCACGGGCGAACCCACATAAATTAAAAATTATATATTCTATACTATGTCGTTTTGTGTATTTTGAGTGAAACACTGAAACCCTACCATATTTTCCTACACCTTTCACTCAACCGTTCATTCACATTTATCACTTCTCTTCTAAGTTCTGAAACTTTAACTTCATCACTTATCACCAACAACCAGAAAGCTAGCTAGTCCATCGTTCGTTGTTCACATCACGCCGTATAGCCTCTGTTAACGTCGCGCCTCATCTCCGACTTTGGGTTTCAATCCTCCAAATTCTATTTTGGGTTTGAAAAATGTTAGTTTATGTTCATATCAAAATGAATAATTATAGATATGCATGAGCACCAAAGGATTTACATATTGACAATATTGTATATTTGTATCACGTTGTTTGAATTGGTTTCAAAATTGACTTGAATGGTTAGGAGTGGATTTTTTGGTTCTGAATTCTGATTGAATGGGTATATAAATCTTTCTTTACTTAATTTATGTACTTATATTTCTGGTCATGTTGATATTCTATGTTAATTATAGTCACTTATAATCAAGAGATTGGCGTGATGTAGAAAAATATGCATTACTCTTATTTTAAAAAAATTTAACCCTTAGAAAGTGGTGTTAAAGAGTAAAGCACCCACTAAAGTTGAAAGAAATCCCGATATTATTGTTTACTTCTATGGTAATTAATTCCTTGTTTAACATAACCAGCAAATTTATTATTATGTAAAATTTTCTTTAGATAAAGTTGTAAAGAATAGTAAAACGTAATAACATAGTTTGTATGTGTGTGTATATATATATTTACAATGAATGTAAATATTTATAAATAAATTATATTTCAAAATGATTGAGAGTTTTTCTAAGAATTATTTTATACAAGCGATAGATGCCTCCACCCACCAAGTCACCAACACTTGAATACCTGATTACTATGGCCTAAGAAAAACTCTCAAACCCTCTAATAGTGCTCCTCCCTTGCGTTCTATTTTGTTATCCTTTAGCTCTTTTTGTGTTAATAATGTTGTATTTATTTACCAAATTAAAGTTTGATTACAGAAGAATTCCCAATATTCTGTTTTGTCTTTGGTTTGTATTTTGTTTGTTATCTTGTTTCAATTTTGTTTGTTATCTTTGTGTGTATCATTTTTTTCCATCTTTAAAATATCTCTGGTGTTTATTTAGCTAAAGTTCAATGAACAAGTATAGCGGAACTTTATTCATTTCTTCGTCTATCTTTTTTTTCTCAGACTTCAGGTGCCCTTTTTATTAAAATTAAGATGTTAATAAAATCGTCGACAGGAATAAGTTGTACCCAATGCCAAAACCATTAATGTCGGGTTGTTAGTCGATCAACTAATGATGAGGTTAATATGGGTGCTAAATTTAATACGCTTGAGTTTGTTTGCAATGTTGTTGGGCTAAATTTTAAAATACTTGTAAGCACATGAGGCTATTGTAGAATAGTTAATACGAGTACGAGATCGATCCCATGAGGATTGTGAAAAATTAATCGAATCTAAATTTAATCTAATCATGACCTAGTTAACCGAACGTGACGAATTAAAACTAAAATTAAACTAAACTAAAAGCAAATAAGGTCAAAAGCAATCAATTAAAGAATACTAAGGTATCATTAGTGGTGGCAAAACGGGTCGAACCGGCCTGTTAGGGAGACAGGCCGGGCCGGGCCGGCCTGTTTAACTAAAGGGTAGGCCCGGCCCGTGCCCGCGGCCTGTTTCGAGGTAGGCCAGGCTTTGACGGGCCTGACCGTTACAGGCCCGTTAAGGGTTTAATGGGCCGGCCAGTTAAGGGTTTAACGGACCGACCCATTAAGACCTAACGGCCTTCAAATTTTTAAAAAATATATATATTTTAACATTTTATTTATACAATTATTTTTTATACATTGTAATAATTTTGTATAATTATTAATGTAATATTTTTAATATGAAATACATTTTTCATTTCATACAACAGTTAATTAGTTTTCAATGAATAATATTTTTGAAATTTTTTATTAAATTTGTGGTGAAAAATATAAATTACAAATTCTGATTGCCTCGTTAAAAACCTTACCAAGAAAAACCTAATGGAATAAAAACTTGGTAAGGGAAAAAAAGTACAATCGAAAAAATAAATAAATTAAGTATTTACAATTACATCAGTTCGCCAGTTGGTTGCTACTGGAACTCTCATCGATGGTCAAGCTGGAGAAGTCATTCATGAGTTCGTCGTTGACCAGTTGGTGTTGTCGTCTTTTTCTTGCATTTTCCCAATCCTTAAGGCATGTTAAAGCTTCCACCGCATCAGGAGCCAATGAACATCTTCTATTTTCTATTATTCATCCGGAGGTGCTGAACACTTGCTCCGATGAAACTGTTGAAACTGGGATAGCTAGGACGTCACATGCTAATCTGGATAGAATGGGGAAGGTGTTTCTCTTGTTCTGCCACCATTTCAGAAGATCGTTAATTGTGAAATCATCGTTGTCCGTGATGGAATACTCCGTACTCAGATATTTGTTGAGCTCCACGTGTTGACTTTGACTTTGACTCAGACTCAAACTTCCTGAAGCGCGAGAAGTTGTGGTCTTGTTCAAGAAAATCCTCATGAGCTTCGATTGTTGTTGAGATTATTGATGAGGAGGCGTCAGCCCCGTTGTGTCGTCGTTGTGCCTGTACCTGTTCTCATAAATAGAAAAAACCTCGAAATTTTAGGATTTCAGCGTACCAAGATGTTCAGCAACATCCGTTTCACTTAATCCCAGAGCCTCATCCAAAGTAGTGGAAAAAACTTTTAATGCTTTAAACCTAAACCTAGGATCTACAACAATACCAAAGGCATATAAAAGAGGAATTTTCCCCCAAAATTTTATGTATTTTTCTTGCATAGCAACAACAGCGCGAGCTACCAATTCTATTTCCCTATATTGTTTAAGTAAATCAGTTATGTCATAAAGTTTATGAAGTGCAAGAGGAGATGTGGGGTAATAAACCCCGGAAAGTTCTACAGTAGCATCATAAAAAACAGTTAAAAATTCAACAAAAACCTTGGCCACATACCAATCACCTTCCGTGAGTTTTTCATGTTGGGTGTTGTTGACAGTGTTCAAGCTATAAAAACTAGTAATTTCTAAACCATATGGTAAAGCAGATTTCAACATTAAATATGTTGAGTTCCACATTACCGGCATATCTGTTTGGAACTTAAGGGGTTTTAGGTTCTTTGATTTACAAAATCTGGCAAACTCAGCACTTCTTTGGTTAAATGCCATAATCCAACTCAAAGCCTCCCTAATAATAGCGATTTGACTTTCGACCTTCTTTAAACCTGATTTTACAATCAAGTTAATAATGTGACATGCACAACTGGCATGGAAAAATTTTCCCGCAATATTAGAGATGTTAGAATTAATGAAATATTCTATAGCTTTGGAGTTAGCAGATGCATTATCCAAAGTAATTGACATGATACGGTTTTGAATGCCATAATCTTATATAACGGACATAATAACCTGGAAAATATTTTGTACAGTGTGTGTATAATCCATGACACGAAAACCAAGAAGCTTTTTTTGTAAAGTCTGTTGGGTCATTTAGGTGTCTGCATAGTGTCTAGTGACACATAAATAATCTTGTTTTGAACGTCCGCTCCAGATGTCTGACGTTAAGACAATTGAAAAAGAAATGTTTTGCAATTCAAAAATCAATTTTGTCCTATATTTTTCAAAAGTACTAATCACATCGCTCATAGTTGTGTTTCTAGAAACAGGGACAAATTGGGGGTTAAAAGCATTATTAATATAATATTGAAAATTGGGGTTTTCTTAAAAACCTAAAGGTTGGTCAGTTGCAGCGCAATACAACACTGAATTCTCTCTGACCCGATCAGGGTCATACTGCCATGTATTCACTGAACCATCTGGGTTCCGTTGCAGTTGGGTTTGTTGAGTTGTATCGACTTGCCCATGGGAAGCCATGCAGTTGAGTCTATGTCTTCTAAGATGACTAGTTTCCCTACTTGAACTACTGAGTATAGATTTACAAAACTTACAGCAGGCATGCTCAACTTGATGACCATCTGCCATCGTTTGCATTATAGGGTCAAAACAATCCCACACGATCAATTTCTTCTTCCTTTTCTTATTTGATCCTGGTGTCGAGGAAGAAGGTCTTGCACCCGTAGTACTAGCGGGACCTTCTTCTTCGAACTCACCGTATAATTGGTTGATGTCCTCGTCTGGCAAATATTCGCTCGGGTTCAAGTTTAAATGTTCAGGATTCATTTTCCTAAGATTATAATTAAATAAATGATTAAATGTCATAGATACAAATACAATGATACAATTAAACATTTATACAAATAACAAAAAAAAAACAATTACTTTTTCTAATTTTTATTTTCTTTATATTTCTTAAACTACAAAATGAACATAATCATTCTAATATATTATTAATTTAAAAATATATATATAATTCGGGTTAAATTTCTCCAAATTACCATTTTCTTCTTAAACTCTACAAAATAAAACATAATCTTTCTAATATAATAATAATTTCGAAAATGAAGAAAAAATTGAGAATTAATTTTTTTAAATTTATTATTTTGTTTTCAAACTCACAAAAATACATAAAATTAAAATAATCATTCATTCATTCTAATATTTTATTAATTTAAAAAACAATTTGGATTAAATTTATCCATTTTTTTTCTTCTTAAACTCTACAAAATAAAACATAATCTTTCTAATATAATAATAATTTTGAAAATTATGAAAAAAAAAATTTGAAATTATTTTTTAAAATATTATTATTTTGTTGTCAATCTCATAAAAATACATAAAATTAACATAATCATTCTAATATATTATTAATTTTAAAAAAATTATAAAATTCGGATTAAATTAGTCCAAATTACCATTTTCTTCTTAAACTCAACAAAATAAAACATAATCTTTCTAATATAATAATAATTTCGAGAATAAAGAAAAAATTGAGAATTAATTTTTTTAATTTATTATTTTGTTGTCAAACTCATAAAAATACATAAAATTAACATAATCATTCTAATATATTATTAATTTCAAAAAAATCGGATTAAATTTCTCCAAATTACCATTTTCTTTTTAAACTCTACAAAATAAAACATAATCTTTCTAATATAATAATAATTTAAAAAATTATGAAAATAATTGAAAATAGAAATTAAATTTTTAAAATTATTATTTTGTTGACAATCTCAAAAAATACAAAAAATTAACATATTACTAAGTAGTAAGTACTAACTCTCTAACAACAATATTAATTACACACATAACACATGCTAATCACTAAATACTAAATAATAACAATTACTATATAAAAAATAATAATAACAAAAGTAAAGAAGTAGACATACTAACCTTAAATTCGAGGCTTGAGAGTTGAGAGTGTTGAATTAATTAGTCAATTGGATACCTAACAACATAACAAATAATAACATTAGTTATAAACATATTAAAAATAAATATAGTGAATAACTAAATAACAAATGAAAGTATTTTTTTTTTAAATAAGACAATACCTTAGAGTAAGTGTCTTAGAATATGTAGAGACTATAATAGAATATAGTATATAATATTTAGTGTATAGTGTATAGTACTATACTACTATAGTATTAGTATATTAGTGTAATAGTAAATAGTATATAATAATATAATATATTAAATAAATAAAATAAATTACAAAATAGTTGAAAGAGTGAGTGAGAGATGTTGGAGATTGTAGAGAATAGAGAGAATTAGAGAGTAGAGAAGTAGAGAAAATGTAGAGAGTAGGGAAGTAGAGAAAATGTAGAGAATGAGGTGAGGGTGATGAGGGTATTTATAGGAAAATGTTAGATTAGGGTATAATTGGAAAAAAATGTAAAGAATTTACAATAATGTAATTTTTAAAAGTTTTGGGTATTTTTGTAAGCCCCCAACGGTCAATAACGGCTACTGAATAATTACAAAAGACACCCCTTAATTCAAAATTTAAATTTTAAATTTAAAAAAAAAATTGAAATTTGAAATCTGATCGGCCTTAACGGGCCCGACCGTGGGCCGCTTAACGGCCCGGCCCACGGCCCATTAAGGCCTATCAAATTGCTTTTTTCAATTTTAAAAAAAATCCATCGGCCTAAGGGTCGGGCACGGGCCTCAAATCCTGGGCTCAGCCCGGCCCATCAGCTTAACGGGCTTGGGTGTGGCCCGTTAAGCCGACGGGCCGGGCGGCCCGTCGATGCCCGGCCCATTTTGCCACCTCTAGGTATCATAATCTATCACTGTTTAATTTCGTAGCTTCCTGATAATTTATCAATTCCCCAAATTAGAGTGACGATTAAAAATCAATTTATTGTCTACCCATGAATTTAACAATAAGCACATTAATAAAAATCTTAAGTTAGTTTTTCTTAGCTTCAAAATACAATTCTTAAGAATTCTATGTATCCAATTTAATAAAAACAAATAATCAAAGAAATTATAATTAATATTACGAAACCAAACATTGATAAATTAAATAGCGGAAATAGTGAGATATGTCACCTTTTTTAACGTGTGTTGTGATGATGTCACCCTTTTAATAACTTAAGTTTAAAAGGCACCTATTATGGTGAACTACCCAAATTGCCCCTAAACTTTAATTTTTAAAAAGCAACTTTCTGAACTGATTGTTATCTCCCCAAAAAGTTGTCCGAAAAGCTTGACTCTCTCTCTAAAAAAGTTGTCTCTCTCCAGATTCTGCACTAGAAGGTAATAAATATTTATGATCTTCAATTAAATTTCTTTTATACATTTCAGATATTTTGCATTCATTTCTGTGTGGGTTAACAATGTATCCATTCCTCGATAACAATGTATCCATTTCAGATTCTGCACTAGAATGTATGAAAATTGAAAACATCCGTGCTTTTTTCTTGTGTGACCGAGAAAAATTAAAGATAAATCGAGCTTATTTTATATTGGAACAAGCTTTTGTTTAGTTTGGAAAAAGCTCGATTATTTGAAAAAAATGTTCGACAAAAAAATGATCGATCCCTTAGGAAAAGTTCTCGATCCGTTAGGAAAAGTTCTCGATTCCTCGATAAAAGTTCTCGAACCGTTATAAAAGTTGTCGATAATTTGACGAATAATCTCAATCCCTTAAAAAATTTCTCGATCCCTTAGAAAAAGTTCTCGGTCCCTTAGAAAAAGTTCTCGGTCCCTTAGAAAATGTTCTTGATCCCTTGATAAAAGTTATCGGTCCCTTGATAAAAGTTCTCGATAATTTGACAAATATTCTTGATCCCTTAAAAAAGTTCTCGAACCGTTAGAAATGTTCTCGATCCCTTAGAAAAAATTCCCAATCCCTTGTTAAAAGTTCTCAATCCCTTGTTAAAAGTTATCGATCCCTTGATAAAAGTTCTCAATAATTTGATAAATATTCTCGATCCCTTAAAAAAGTTCTCGAACAGTTAGAAATGTTATCGATCCCTTAGAAAAAGTTCTCTTTCCCTTGTTAAAAGTTCTCGAACCGTTATAAAAAGTTCTCGATAAAAGTTCTTGAATCGAACTGTTATAAAAGTTCTCGATCTGTTGTAAATTATTCTCGAACCCTTGAAAAAGTTCTCGATCCCTTATAAAAATTACTCGATCCATTTGAAAAAAACTCGATCACTTAGAAAATGTTCTTGATCCCTTTCCAAAAAGTTCGATCCATTTGTAAATGTTCTCGATCTATTACAAAAAAAGCTCGATTCCGAAGAACATGTTCTCGATACGTTACAGTTGAGAAATTTTTGTAATTCTTAGTAATTGTAAAAGTAATTTTTTTTATTTGTTAATAATTGTTTGTGATGATGATTTTCACAGGACAATGGATCGGGTTAGATTAGTAATATCTTACAACGGTCGATGGGAGCAATTACCTAATGGAAGTTAGAGGTTTCTTGGTTCCGATAACCAAGGAATGTATATGTCCAGAAATATGACTTACGAAAAGCTGGTGTCAATCGTACAAACCGTTGTGAAGTACGATGTGAACAAATACATTGCTGATCTACAATCTATATCAATCGTTCCCGGGAAAACATGTCGCACATTTTTAAGAAATGAAGACGATGTTTTGTTTATGCTAGGGGAAGATAGGGTGATCCCTCAAGTATGTGTCAGTTTAATTGAGAGGGATGCAGGAGGTGTCATCGGTGAAGAAATCCCTCCTCATGATAACACCCAACATTTTCGATCTTCAGGCGGAAGCAACCAGTTGTTCACAGAAAGAAGTGGGATTGACGGTAGAGAAAACCTATGTGGTGTCCCACCAGAAGTAGCCGACCATGGTGATATAGTTGGAGCTCAATTGGACGATGATTTCGGTTGTCAAATTGAAATGAATGTTGGGCAGTACAACCACCAATACAATGAGATGTACAATGACATGAACAATGAGCGGAACAATGAACCTCATAACTTACCAATCCATGAGGTGGCTAAGTAGCCAAATTTGCATCTGGTACATAATGTAGCGAACAATGAGGAAGATGAAGAACCGTTAGAAACGGAAAGAAGTGCAAGACATGTACACATATGTAGTTCCACTGCAGTAGATATAGCTGGGACATCTGAGGTCCGGCCTGATGTAACTCCAGCTGATTCTGAGAATGCCAGAACATGGGTTATTTCAGGAGCATAATCATACTCGTTTGGTATGGGTGGAAGCAGGAACTTCATAAAAGATGAACCTACCAGCATGATGTATAAAGGTCAATTTTTTTCTACTAAAAAGGATTTGAAGAGATTGGCTAGGCATTTTGCAATGCGGCAGAATTTCGAGCGGAAGGTGAAAAGGTCGAATAAGACAACATTACATCTGGTTTGTTTGATGGACAACTGTACGTGGAAGTTAAGAGCAGTTATGAGAGATGAAGCGACATACTTTCAAGTAAGAAGTTTTATCAACGAACACACTTGTCCGTTGGAGGAGATTCACCTCCGCCATCGACAAGCTAGTGTAGTCATAATTAGAGAAGTGGGTTCACCTAGATTGTAGCAACATGATGGTCGACTAATGCGTCCGAAGGACATAATCGTCGACATGAAAACAATGTATTGCATCAAAATAATGTACAGTAAGGCACATCAAGCCCTTGATTATGCATTGTCACTGACCTATGGAACGCATGAGGAAAGCTTCCAACTGCTGCCATCATTCGGTTATGTGTTGGAAAAAAAAATCTCGGGACGATTACTGACTTACAGTGCGATGAAAATGGTAAATTCCTATACTTTTTCATGTCGTTGGGTGACTCACTCAGAGAATTTTGGAGGTGTATGCGACAAGTTATTGTCTTTGATGGTACCCATTTAAAGGGTAAATTTGGGGGCACAATGTTTGTTGCAACTGCACAAGATAGGAATGAACAGGTTTATCCAATTGCTTTTAGATACGGTTACTCGGAAAACAACCTATCGTGGGAGTGGTTTTTGGATTGCTTGAAAGGTGCCCTTGGCCATATAGATGATTTGGTTTTAATTTCTGATCGACATGCAAGCATTGAAGAAGGAATTTCTAAAGTGTTCCCTTATGCCACCCATACCATATGTTGCTGGCACTTTTATGAAAATATTAAGAAGTGATATCATAAAAAGGATATTGCAGCAATAATGGACAAAGCATCCCGAGCGTACACCGAGTTGCAATATAACCGGCACATGGAAGAGTTACGAAACTTACACCCGAATACATATGAATATGTAATTGATACCGGTCCACACAAGTGGTCCCGTGTACATTGCCCAGACAGAAGGTATAGGGTCATGACAACAAATGCTGCAGAATACATAAACTCATGCCGTAAATTTGCACGGTAACTGCCTATGTTGACTTTGGCTGAGTTCATTAGGAATATGCTACAACGTTGGTTTCACGATTGTCATAGGCTGCACAATACATGTGTCATCAGTTGATCGACGCAACACATCTTGTAATCCTCAAACGTGTTGATAAGTGTAATTTTATGACCGTTAATCCAATTGACTGGAATATATTCTCGGTGAAGCGGGCTGGAAAACAGTGGACCGTTGACTTAGCCCGGAAGACCTGCACATGCAACAAATTCCAAATGGACTTTCTTCTATGTTCTCACGCTCTCGCTGCCGCAAGGTATATCATACAATTTTGTGTACGGTTAATATTACTTAAACGTGAATCCTATCGTTTTCAATGTTTTTACAGGGACCAAAACATGGATTTCACATCCCTCTGTACGGATTACTACAAGCGACAAACACTTATTGATTCGTACTCGGTTCCTATTATACCGGTTGGACATCCTTCCACTTGGATTATGCCATCTGACATCGCTGAGAGAGTCGTTTTGAATTCAAGCTCTAGGAGACAAGCAGGCCGCCCGAGGGCTTCACGCCGTATCTTGTCTTCGGAGAGAACAACTACACATAATTTTAGGCGATGTCGACAACCAGGACATAATTCGAAGAGATGTTCTAACCCAGCTTTGACTAATGAAGGTCCGAGCAGAGTCATTCTTGAGTAATACAGACGCAAGTGTAGTATCTGTTATACAGTTGGTCACAACAGACAGACATGCCCTACTAGAGACTCCACCATGGAATGATTTGAGGCGTTATCATGATGACATTGTGATTATTTGAACTCGTATAACTTGTTCATTAACTGAAATGCAGTTATATTTAAATATGATTTGTATATATACAAATGTAAGCATTTTTATACAAAAGAATTGGTAAATATACAAAAGAATTGGGACATATACAAAAGAATTGGTAAATATACAAAAGAATTGGTACATATACAAAAGAATTTGTAAATATACAAAATAATTTGTACATATACAAAAGAATTGGTACGTATACAAATGAATTACTACATAAATCTAAACGGGCCGGGAGTTTGCAAATATTTCAACGGACATCTTCTCTCGAATGATCCCCATATCGTCTTCCAACCAATCAAAATCCTTTCTGTCCGCCAGTAAGTACTTGATCAATCTCAACTTGTGGGGATCACAGTTACCCCTGCAGTTGGACACATTAACAAGCGTTAATAAGACATTAAGTTTATAATAATACAATCTTAAATCTACTATTACAAAATGTCTTACGATTTCTTCTGTTGGGGGACATGTTTTCTTGACACCACGCTGACATCAAAGGGCTTACTTGTCTTCTCAAATTTCTGAAGTCCAGCCGGTCGTGCAGTATGAAACCGGTCTGATGCAACATCGAGAGCACAAAGTAGCGCAACGGGGCTACCTGCTGCTTCTGGATATGAGTTGGGACCTCCTGTCTCTAGGGGTCGACTATGAACATCTTCCCACATGTGAGGTCCACAGTCACCAGTAGCCAATGTTGGTGCCCAATGTTGCACGATATCAGGACCTGTAAACGTAAACAGCATGTGTTAGGATGTACAAAGACATTTATATATACAATTGCAAACCATGTCAAGTAACACTTACCATGTCAACCTCGTGCCACAGACGGCATCCAATCGGGGCACCCCCAAGCACCGTCGTAAGGTCGTCATCCTTCCACCAAGACCTCAAAACATTCCAACGCCTCAGGGTAATCTGCCCGCGAGAATCACGAGACATCATTTTCCTATACTGGTGCTCCAGAAAGGAATGTAGAAACACAAACTCAAAGTTATTAATGTTTTACATACAAATCTACAAGCATGCGTAATCATTACTAATTTCAGTACTTACAAAAAATTGTGAGTCCAATATGTTGACCATCTGACTGTACACATTCGGGAAAGCCCGTTGACGCTTCTGAAGAATATGGAGGTACGCGTCCATATGCTGGGAATATAAACACGTAAAGATATGTTAGGAGGCTTACACATCTAAAACAAATACTAAAAACAAAATTTACGGTCCCACGTACCTCATTATCAACATCCATGAAGTTGGTTTGCAACCGACGGAACCATGCAGCATCAACCGGCTCCAGCAAATCAATATCACATCTGCATTAATGTTCCATCAGCTACACATTTATATAATGCATTAGAAGAAAAGATGCCACCTAAATAACAAAGAAATTTACTTGCAGTTCCCCGTTTACGTTCTTCGTGAAGACTCGGTAAGCCTTCAACTGGTAACCGTCCACCAGTCCTTAGGGATTAAATACGTGGTCAGGTCCCTCTAGTATTACCATCGCTCTCTTAGGTCGGCACGGATCTGTGTATGGGCTAAACAACTTTCAACCGCGCTTCAGTACATACTTCTGCTATCGAACTCCCCCCGTCGGGGTGTGCTGAGATGAGGAGCTTCGTTCCATGTGTAGCTGGATCAAAGTAGTCGGTGGAAGGGGAGCCTGCTGCTCTTGGGGAGGTGGAGGAGGAGCCTGCTCCTCTCTTCGAGGGGGATGGAGGGCCGGTTGCTCGCTCAGAGGTGGAGGGGGAGAGGGAGCCTGCTGCTCGGTCGTAGGTGGAGGGGGAGCCTACGAATCTCTCTGAGCGGGAGGGGGGTCGGTGACTCGCTTGGAGGTGGAGGGGGAGCCTGCTGGTCACTCCGAGGGGGAGGGGGGCTGACTACTCGCTCAAAGGGGGAGGGGGAGACTGAGCCCCACTCTTCAGAACTGCCCCTCTTGTATGTGGATCCTCTCTATGCTCTTACATATACGTCATGAAGCCCTGAAGGCCCCCGATCAATGCAAGCAACTCCCTATGTTGTTGTTGTCGATCATCATCGCTCTTCCAGATCAAATCCAGCAACTCCCGGTGCTGTTGTTATCGATCATCCTCACTCTTTCGGAGGGCTTCACGCAACTCGTTCAACTGATGTTCTAAACGGGCCTGAAATCATGCAACATTGTTAATACTAAAACAATCAATAGATCTTGTTAATAAAAATAAAACTACCATCTCAACTTACCTCCCCATTAAGCACCGAAATCCCCTGTAGCAGCACCAGTTCCTGGGGTGGTAAACCGAACCTTTCTACGCCTCACTCACCGAGGAGACGGCTCAGATCCGTCAGTGTCCATGCCACTGAAATCTGGACCCGTTGGGTCTGAAGGCTTCGTCTCAGTACACCTCCCACCCCACCCTCCTTCTAGAGACGAACTGCACTTGTAGTCGGATCAGGGACAGTATGAAGGTGAACCTTGTCGTCCTGCACATACGGGCTTCCCCCTCACTTAGGCCTGTGAAGTACGATGCCACCGCCTCAGCTGTTGTGGGCACGATTTCTGTCCTCACAAACATCTGAAAGCTTAGTTAGATGAATGTCATTGTTACTTATAGTAAGTAATATAACGATTAACAAAAAAATAATTACCCTAGCACTAAAAATATTGTCCAGCTTCTTCCCTCTAGGTTGTTTGGTCAACTCTCACTTCAACATACGAGGAGAAAGATCTGTAACCCTTCGAGTCCCGAAATAGATGCCCAGTTGGGGGATCACCTTGAAAGCAAATATCTGCATCAAAGATAAGTACAGTTATAATCCAAAACAATTTTGGAAACGAAATTTAATGTACATGTTGGAAATCAAATTTCTTACCAAAAGGGCATATGATAGACCGTAGATGTTGTACCCCTCCACGGAATGTCCAACATCGCCCTGTGACTGCCGGCGTCTCTCCTCACGACATCGCGGTAACGCATGCTTGAATGAAAATATAGAATGCCTATAGACGTGGGCACCCCACGGGAACGCATCGAAGGTATTGAGGTCATCTACCAACCGAAGCTGTCAAATTGGAATCTTCAATCTCTCGTCCACCCCCATCAATATCCAGTTCAACATGTAAATGAGGCACAACTTCACAGCATCGTACGCCTATTGAAAATCTTTACGGGTAAGAACAACCCTCAAGTCATCCAACGATACCTCATCATGTCCAGGAAAGTACCGTTGATGTATGTCATTCTCAACTGCAACATACATACTCGTGTCCGGTACGAATCCAAAACGTAATTCATTGATGTGGCTAAATTCCACCTTTGAAAACCTGACCACATGGTTCCCTAACAAGAACCGCATCTCATCTGTCGGCCCGTCATGGTCCAACTCTCGCAACAGCAGCTGATGAATAACACCACCCGAAAACTTCAGCTCCCGGTGCATCGACATGAAATGCTCGAAACAGGAGGCCATGAACCGACGCCGATCCTCAACAACAAACTCTTCAGGGACCCGATTAAGTGCATCGTCTATACGGGTGAGGGCTTCAAAATGGTCGTGTTGGGTCAATTTCCCCTTGAACCAATCTCCCTCTGGAGTTTTAAGCAATTCCTTCAACTTGTTCGTCATCTGCAATGTCACAGAAACAATACAGCAGTAAACTGCAAAAAAATTAGAAAATATTCTAGATCGTTTGAAAAAATTCTCGATACTTTAAAAATATTCTCAATCCTTTGAAAAAGTTCTCAATCCTTTGCAAATAGTTTCGATCCTTTGAAAATAGTCTCGATCCTTTGAAAAACCTCTCGGTCTTTTGAAAATAGTCTCGATCCTTGAAAATAGTCTCGATCCTTTAAAAAACCTCTCGATCCTTTGAAAATAATCTCGATCATTTGAAAAACCTCTCGATCCTTTGAAAATTCTTCTCGATCATTTTAAAAAATCTCGACCCTTTGAAAAAAATTCTCGATAGTTACACAAATATTCTCGATCGTTTAAAAACATTCTCCATCCTTTAAAAATAGTCTCGATCCTTTTTATAAACCTCTCGATTCTTAGAAAAATCTTCTTGGTCATTTTAAAAAATCTCGACCCTTTGAAAAACATTCTCGATCGTTATAAAAAATTATCGATCGTTATAAAAAATTATCGATCCTTTGAAAATAGTATCGATCCTTTGAAAAACCTCTCGATTCTTTGAATAATCTTCTCGATCATTTTATAAAATCTGGACCCTTTGAAAAACATTCTCCATCGTTAGAAAATTATTATCGATCGTTTGAAAAATTTCTCGATCCTTTGAAAATAGTCTCGATACTTTGAAAAACCTCTCGATTCTTTGAAAAATCTTCTCGATTCGATGAAAAACCTTCTCTTCTCGATCATTTTAAAAAATCTCGATCATTTGAAAAACATTCTCAATCGTTATAAAAATATTCTCGATCATTTTAAAAAATTCTCGATCCTTTAAAAATAGTCTCGATCCTTTGAAAAACCTCTCGATTCTTTGAAAAATATTCTCGATCATTTAACAAAAGCTCGATCACTTTGAAAAACATTCTCGATCGTTAGGAAAATATTCTCGATCGTTCCAAAACAATTTCTCGATCCTTTAAAAATATTCTCGATGCTTTTAAAATGTACTCAACCCTTTGAGAAATAAGCTCGATCGTATGATAAAATTCCTCGAATCTTTCTAAAAAAATTCCTCGATCTCGCTTGAAATATTCTCGATTTATTTTTATTTAAAAAAAAATGCTCGATACAAGAATATTCAACCTCATTTCAAACCCAAACCAAAACCACAACCATTGTCAACCCTAATCTACAATTTCAATCAACATAACAAGTCTAAAATGCAATGATAAGTTATGAACAACAAATCGATAAATAAAATAAACTGAACTTATCTATGTCAATCGCTGCGAAATGTACTGTATTCCCGATCCGGTCAATAAGCTGTCGATTTCCTCGCTGTCGATTTCCTCGCCATCGATTTCGTTGTCGTCGGTTTCTTTCTCACTGTTGCTTTTCTCATACTCACAAAACGACAACTTTCTCTTTTTTCAATTTTATCGGGGTATTCTCGTATCTTTACGTTAATTGATGAATTTTAAATTTACATTACTAAACTGGTGATATTTGCACAATACCCCTCTGAAACAGTACCATTTATTTTTCGAGCCCTAATTAAAGATATACCTAACTATCAAAAATACATTATATTAGAGATGAAAGGGTTTCATATTAAAAAATCAATAAAAACAAAAACCATAAACATTGAAGAACAATATTTGAGAATCAATAAATATATCTAGAAATTATTTCATAACACCGGATTTCATCGTATACCCTAATAAAAAGAAAATTATAAAGATATTAAAACTAAAATAGCAATAAAACCTGGAAGATGCATTGGAGCTTCATCTTCAAAGCCGAAATCCTTCCCTAAGGAACAAAGCTGCTCCACGCGACCTCCCACGAACTACGATAGCTTTTATAATTCTTCTAGGCGGTTTCCCAAAGAAAGAAGGAGAGTCAAATTGTTCTTTCCACAAACGGTTCCAAATCAGGTTTTACAAAAAAATTCCTTAGTGGTCAAGGTTGTGGACCACACTTGCACACGTGACCCCTTTTCTTATATTTCGTTCATATTTAGTTAAGCTTCAGTTGGGCTTCTCTTTGACTTTGCTTTTATTTTGGGCTTGAACTTGATCTTGGATTATGGGTTTCATATGACTTTGTTTAATCTTGATTCTTGCACGTGCCTACCTTCCAAAAATTGATTATATTTCGAGTTCCATACAATTTCACATAAAACATAAAAATAACTCTAATTAACCTAAAATAAATAAATCAAGTAGTTAGCAAATATAAATTAAGGGTTATAAATATGATATAAAATATGTCCATCAAATATTACTGAAGATGGGAAAAGAAAGTTGATATCGAATATGTGGCTCCATTTTGATAAAGAAAAACATGAGAAGGTATAGATTGTCATTTGTAAAAATTGTAAAAAGAGATTATTAGCAAAGAGTATCAATGGAACATCTCATTTGCATGGACATTTGGATAGATGTCCCCGTAGAATATTTCATAATGTCAAATAAATGCTTAAAGCTACGAAATCAAAAAGGGAGATGTAAAAGTTAGTAATTTTCAATTTAATCAAGATATTACCCGAAGAGAGGTTGCAAATATGGTCATATTGCATGAGTACCCAAAATATTGTAGATCATTCTGGGTTTAAAAGATTTGTTGGCTCGATTCAATCAATATTTAAAACACCTAGTAGGAATACATTGAAATGTGATATCATGAAAATGTATGATTTTAAGAGGGTTACAACATTCGATTTATTGAAGAGAAACAAAGGGAGGATTGCACTTACTACGAACATGTGGATATACAAAAATCAAAGGAATGGATTTACAGCAATTATAACACATTTTGTAGACAATGAATAGGTGTTACAAAGTCGAATCATAAGGTACTATATCAAATATATTTTATAGATTTACTTATATTGATTGTAATTTATTAATAATTTGTGATTGTAATTTCTTAATTGTTTTAATTATTAATATAGTTTCATGTGCTATTATCTTTTATAGGTTTATACATATACAATGTCCACACATTTCTGTGGTGCCTACTAATGCAATGATGGATTGCATACTAGATTGGTATCTTGAGAAAAAAATATCTACTTTAACCATGGATAATTGTATAACAAATTATGTCATGATTCCAATTATCTTAAAAACTTTCCAGTGACTCAACTTTGTTAAATAGAGAAATGTTACGCATATATTAAATTTGATAGTGAATGATGGATTGGATGTCATTAATGATAGTATTGATAGGATTCAACGTAGTGTCTCTTATTGGGCAACATCACCTAAGAGAGGAATTTTTTCTTGAGACTGTTCGCGAATTAGAAATTGAAAGCACTAAAAGTTGGTCATTGATTGTAAAACAAGGTGGAACTCTATAATTCTAATGATCTGTTCTGTTTTAATTTATAAGATTATTTTTCCGTTGGAGACAAAGAGATTCACAATATCAATGTGTGACAATTGAGAATGATTGGATGTTTGCAAAAGAGATTAATGATAGGCTTTAATTATTTTTTATGGCGCCTAAAAATTTTTCAGGAACCAAGTATCCTATGGTGAACAATTATCTACCAATCTTGTGTGACTTTAGGTATGCCATTAGTCAATAGAGTACATCCATAGTTGATTAAATAAGACTAATAGTTATGGCACAAAAGTTAGATAGTTATTTGAGTGGATTTCATGGTTTTATGGTTATGACAACAATTTTAGATCCTAGATTTAAGATGAAAATCATGGAATGTTACTTTCCCATTATTTATGAAGACAGAGCTTCTAGTGAGATAAAAAAGTACAAGATATTTTGTTGAGGATGGTCAGAAAGTATGAGGGAAAGCTTCAAATTCTTCCTCAAGTGGTGGTCCTACACTTGCTTCATCGTCTCAATCAACAAAGGTTCCTTCAAGATTAAATTCTTTGTCTTTTTTCGATCAGTTTATTAGCCCCTTCTGTTAATACTCAAATGAAGACGAAGTTGGATTATTATTTGGATGGACTTGTCATTCCAAGAACCAATAATTCTGACATACTAACATGGTGGGATGTAAATGCATCTAGGTACCCTACTTTGCATTGCATAGCTAGAGAAATTTTTGCTATTACTGTATCCACGGTTGCATCTGAGTCGGCTTTTAGTATTATCGGTAGATTTGTGAGTCCTCACCGTAATAGGCTGTATGCAAAAACAATTAATGTGTGCTCAAGATTGGTTATTGACTGAATAAAATGGTATGAAAATTATTATATTGTCTATTGAATATTTATATTATTTATTTCTTTTTTTTAACTCATGTTTTGCTTCTAATTTGATTCGGCGATAAATTTGAAGCATTTTAGAAAGAAAAAAATGATAATGAATGATGATTGGTGAGGTAAAATAATTTTGTTATTCATGAGTTTATAACTACTTGATTTTAATTGAATGTATACCTAATTGATTTTTAAGTTAATATTGTAGGAATCAATAGTGTTGTGAGAAACTTGGTGATAACTTTGGTGATGAAACTCAGAAGTGATGAGGATTTGATGGACTAAAAGGTTCAGTGTGGTTGTGATTTGTGAACTTGTGTTTTTATTTATTTGTGTTCTATGCACTTTTGATTTTCATGGAGTTATGTACTATGGATTTATACATTATGTACGTAACTACTTATGGATTAAGAACGAGTGGATTATGGACTTTTGAATTATTTTTTGTCATTTTATTTTATAGTTATTATTGTTTTGTAATGTATCAAGTAATGAATTAGAGATGAAAATTTAATCCAATTAACCAAGTATCAAGCATGTAATAACATATGGAAATTTTCAAGTGACAATTCAAGGACTTGCGTGTTCATGGGTTACAGGTTTGTGGGTAACTCACAGGTGAAGCACCCACTTGCAAACCCGTTTAAGTTCGTGGATTCACGGGTACGAGTATCGGCATAACCATCACCCGTAGGTACAAACTCGAACCTTAACCCACTTACTTAGGCGGGTTTATAAGCGGGCGTGGGTGAGAAAAAATGTCACCGGTGCAAATGTGGATTTACCAGAATCTGCCCAACCTGACCAGTTGTCACCCATATTCATGACCAAGATAGATGCCCAAATAGAGTTTCAAGATAATTCCTTAAAGAAGCTTGATGCGAAGATAGACCAAGTCACTCAACATTCACAAACGGCTATCTAGAACCTAGATGTGCAAATCGGTTAGTTGGCTAAGGGGATTCGATGGAGGCCACAAGTAGTGTTGTAGGGAGATCAATCTGAAGGAGCAATGCACATCCATCTTTTTTAGAATTGGAAAGAAAGTTGAACACCTGGTAAGGGTTTAGCAAATAGAGAGATATATGAACAAGGTTGTGAGACATAAAGATGAACCCTCTACCTCTTAAGTGTAGAAAGATGAAGCCATAAAGAAGAATGATCACCCTTCTATTTCGTTCGATCTACATCATCCACCTCAAGTCGAAGCATATATGCCTTCAATTCCCTACCCTCAGCGCCTCAAGAAGCACTATGAGAACAAGAACTTCTCCAAATTCATTGAGTTATTCAAGAAATTGCATCTCAATATCCTTTTTACAGAAGCTTTAGTACAAGTGCCTACCTACTTATAGTTCCTCAAAGAAGTCATATCAAACAAAAGGTGGCTCGAAGATTACGAAACAGTTGCACTGACTGAAGAGTGTAGTGTTATCATTTAGACAAGCCTCCTCCAAAGTTGAAGGATCCATGGAGCTTCACTATCCTGTGCACCATTGGAAGTTCTAAATTTAGGAAGACATTGTATGAGTTGGGAGCTAGCATTCATCGCATGTCGTACTCAATTTTCAAAAAGTTGGGTTTGGGCAAAGCAAAAGCGACAAATGTGACTCTTTAGTTGGATAGCTGATCAGTGAAGCATTCACGAGAGGTAATAGAGGATGTCTTGGTGTAGGTAGGAAAGTTCTACATTCCGGTTGATTTTATGGTATTAGAAATTAAGGAGGATGTGAAGATCCCTCTAGTTTAGGATGACCATTCCTAGCAACCGATGGAGCTTCACTATCCAAACTTGTCAGATTATCAATTAATCACTTTTGAAAATTTTACCAAACATCAATTGATATCAATATTATAAATAATCTGATTTTTATTTTTCAAAAGCAATACAAAGAGCCTTAATAGATGTGCAACAAGGAAAGCTAACACTGAGATTTGGGAGTGAAGAAGAAGTGTTCAATGTGTTCAAGGCTACTCAGAGCCCTTCACGAGTCGACACTTGTTTGAAAGTTGATATAGTTGATCCTCGGTGGTTGAAGTCTTGAGAAGTGATAATCCAAATTCTGAAGGAGCCACCTAAGGCCCAGTTTGGTATTGTTGAGCTGTGGGGAGAAGTGCTTTTGAAATTGTTGTGGGGGGGGGATTGTTTTTGGAATTGCTGTGGGAAGAATCAGTTGAGTGTTTGGTAAACTGATTTTTAAAAGTGTTGTGATAACTAAAAGCAATTTCAATGTATTTAGTAAACTGAAATAAAAAGTGTTGTGAGTATGTAAAATTACTAAAAGGACATAGACATCTAAATGATACTAATGTACTATACTTTACATTTTTCTTGTTTATTTGTGTTTAGTGTTAAGTGTTATATAATTATGATACTTTATTGAATTAATTAGCCTCATTTTTTATTATACGTTATTTAATTAATTAGTTCAATTTCTTTATTTCTTTATTTCTTTATTTCTTTATTTTATTCTTATTTTTTAATTTCATTTTTATTATACTTTATTGAATTAATTGTCCCAAATTTTTTATATTGTTATGGCAACATTTTTTTTTGTACAAAAATATGAGTCCAATTTTTTTTGTTAAATTTCATTAAAGGTAAGGACAAAGTTGGAAAGTTAGTAAAATTTCATTTAATATCACTGTAGCGCGTTTTCTAAAAGCAGAAGCCAAAATCCAAAAGCATGTATTCGCAGCTTCTCAAAAACTCAGTTGAGAGAAGTTAAAAGTGACCAAAAGCACTTCCTAACGATTTTACCAAACACCCTGTCTTAGGTCAAAAATCACTTTTTACCCTAAAAACAGCTGGGAAAGCAATGTCAAACTGGGCCTAAGTCTTGTTTGATCCAAGGTGCTACCAAAAAGAAGATAAAAGAGGGTCATAAAATAGACCCACATGGAGTCACTAGCGGAATTCATGAAATCGCCCCATTAAGAGACAAGAAGGATAAGAGAAAGAATAAACTTGCATGGCTGAACAAACAAGCAAGGTGAATTGCTATTGGGTGAGGATGTTATATGCCTTACATAAGCCCAAAAAAAAGGTGGCGATGATGTCGCACCTATTTGTGATCCAGGTGGAGGAGGAGTTGAATACGTTTAGCCGAGACATTAAAGCAAACACTTGGTGGGAGGAAACTCATCTAGGTAACTATTCTATTTTTGAGTTTTTAGGTTTTGTTTTTTGTTTGTGTGGTTTCTATATTTTTTCTGTTTAGTCTATTGTTTTCTTTCTTAGAATTTAGTGTGTGGATTGTTTGTGGTAGATTTAGGCCTCGTTAGGGGAATTTTGTTTATGTTTGATAGTGGATTAGGTTTGTGTGTGTGATTAGTTTTAGAATGTTGATTGTGTTAGTTTTTGTTAGTTTTTGTAATGTTGTGCTAGTTACCCAAAATTTTCCAGATTCTTGCTTGCTTTGTCCATATTATTATATTTGTCCCAATATTGAGGACAATGTTTAGTTTATATTTGGTAATTGGTTGGTTTAAATTTTTCATTTTATCATATTTTTGTAGTGTTTTACTTATGTTATGTTTTGTTTTGTTAGAAAATTCTGCATAAAGAGCCAAAAAATTTAAGCAATATCATTTTTGTTAAGATGCTTTTGTGTGTGCGTTTGTAGACATTTTTGTATGCTTTTCAACAATGAGTATACGCTAACGCCGGGTCGCTTAGAGTTACATTTCATTTTTTACGCACACGATGCCATGATTCTTAATGTTGACGAGGATAATGCACCAATCTTGAAATATCTTGATTAATTATAGAGACTACCAAACGAACCGAGTCCTGATGGGAGTTTCCCTATCAGGTGATTATCATCCAATACAAGATGTACAAGATTCACAAGATTCACAAAATTCGATATGTTCTCCGGAATGCCACCTCCCAAAAAATTGTTCTCATGGCGTAAAGCCGTAAACCTTGCACCTAAAGAGTTTGCCAATTTCTCCTGGTATTGTATGGCTCAGTTGATTGTTTTGGAATCTTATCTCCCTGCAGAGTCTCGATTACCTATATATGGTGACAGAGATCCTCCCAATTGCGGGGAATGGAGATCCAATCCGGTGACTCTTTGGTATCTGTTTCTTACTGTTGCCACAAGAAACGCCGCACCACACCACCGGCAGAAGTGTACATAATCATTCCATGAGATCATTGATCAGAACGGATCACGGATAATTTTTGCCTTGATTTCCAGAAATCTAACCACATTTATTTTGACAACATTTTTCTAGAAAGAATTCCATTGATACCTTTCTAATGTTATTTTATAGGGCCACAGAAATTATGAATTTATGATGAAGTTTGCATTGATAATATTAGAAAAACCGTCAGAACCATAGACTCGGTCTTCACTTAACAATTAACATTAAATGAATAAGGTCACTATCACTACAATAAGATCTTATATCACTAAATTATAAATTACTTTTAAAAAAATTAAATCATTTGATCGGCAGAACCGTTTACCTGATGCGGGGCCTGCTAAACAATAGTATTGAGACACTGTAATAAACGGGTTCGATGGTTTGTTGAAATTCTATATAACACAAGAAAGAACGGTGAGACCCAAATATGGGAGAACATAAATTAGTAGAGCAGAGGCATTACAAACCTGAGAAAATTAAGAGTGAAGCAATTCCAAAGAAGGCGACAAATACATTTAGCCTCGTAGCTCATTGACAAATAAATATAGTATTACAAAACTGAAAGACTATGGTTATTTAACAAAAAGATAGTCATCTTCACTACATTTGCATAAAACATACTACTAATGTTTACTCAACATCCGAAAGTCTAGGATTCTACTTAGATGAGAAAACCACTTCTTTTCACCATAAGAGGGTGATGAAACTTCTTCACACTTCACAGAATAACTGTTTAGACATCTTTACCACAACCAGACCAACCTAACAAAGGGAAGGGAATGTTCTAATTAAATTTTTCATCAAATGTGAAGATACATAATATTATGAAAAATAAAAGAATAACATGATAACACACCTAATCTTCATCAAACTTTATCCTCTTGGAAGTAGTCATGATGCCACCCACCTGGAAAGGAACATAAGACATGAATATGTGTGCCCGTACTCGCAACAATCAAGCGATAACTTTGACAATAATTATTTGCATATAACATGAAACGAAAATAACAACATAGATTCAGTCACACATTAACACAAAGCAAACAATCTGAAGTACATGACAGGAAGAGTGCATGACATCCATGTGTGTGCGTGTGTTGTATCAATACTCATGACAAAGTAACAACGTTGGTGCCTTAAACCATCTGTCACATAAACTCATTATTGGACATAAGCTATGAAAATTTTGGTAGAGATATATGATGTGATAATTAATCTTACAATATAATGAATATATTAATTTTGATGCCTTCAATTAATATCACAAATGAGGTACTTAATCACCTGTGAGCCTTATCACTATCAAGTTCTAGTTAAAACTATAATCAACATAACTTTGAAAACTGAAGTTCGTGACTTATTTTAATTAGCTTCAAGTTATGTTGTCAAAAAAAAAAATCCTATTTAAAAAAAAACGAAGGAAAAACACCCAAAAAACATGACAATCACTTGACTCAATTCAATTAGCTTCAGGTTAAGTTGTTAATAAATCATTCCTAATGATAATGATATACAAAGGAATGTATAAACATGAGCCCTCAGGGCACATGTTAAGGACAGAAAAGCGTATAAAAAACTCATTTATCTTATCAAGACACAACAGAGTGTGCATTGGAGCATTGAAAGGATAAATATGAGTTTCTTTATTAAACTTTTAAATCCTTAATGTGCGTCCATGGAGCACACGTTCAGAGGATCCATAAATAAATAAATAAATAAAAGATTTTTAACAAACTTGTTTCCTAAGTCACTCTTTTACTTGGAAACTATGCTTCACAAATGCTCTCTTCATTGCTCATCATACCAGTCTAATGCTCATACTCAGCCACATGATACCAAATTATGTGTCAACTCAACCGTGTGAAGCTAGAAATGTAGAAGACTTCTAATCCTGTTATCCTGGTGCTATTTCTCGTTAGAAATATAAATCTTTGTACTAAATCAAAACTCCTTATGATAACTTCTTTCATTGTGGAGTAACTACGTTTTCTTTTTCCTACAATTACTACACTACTGTTTTCTCCACAAGTCCACCCAAAAAAAGAAAAAACAAGGTTTGCTGCTTACAATTTCTGGGCATTCGTACTCAATACCAGCAGCCTCTATCCTCTTGCGCCGCTTTTGGTCACGCTTCAAAATTTTATCCACCAATTTCTTGTGCTCCATCAAAGTTCTTTCCTGTAAATCATTGAAAAAAAATGAAATTCTTCAACATAAGGCTCCTTTAAATTGCACGTATTAAAATAACAATTTGCAGAAAAATATTTTCTCAAGTTCACAATGGATTTACCTTATTTTGACGCTTACGCTCTTCTTGAACCGAGTCCACTGGCTTGTATCGGGGGTTAAATCCTTTCCACCTAAAAAAGCAAAGGATGCATTAGATGATCAGCAACTGAGCAACCCATTTACAAAGTTGCAGCAACATCATGGTCAAGACATTAAATAGTCAAGCATCTTTCATGTACATTCCCATGATAAACACATGAACACACACATCACCTCAATACTAGATTACAGTCAGTTTTATATTACTTCTTATTCTGACCTTAGCTACATTGACTTTTTCCTAGTGATCTAGTACCAATAGAACACGATATCAGCCAGAGTACTCAGTAGAATTTTTCCATTAAATTGATTACAAATTCAAACAACATAATTTGTACTAAAAAATTAACTGCTTACAGTTTCGGATGAACATTCTCTGGAAGAATAGGATGCACTTGCAAAAGGTGTTCAAACAATAGATATCCCTGCATAGTATCAGCCACAACTTCTGCTACCTGCAATCAACAAAGAGTACATTAGAACAGAGGGATGAAACATTGTAATTGTTTGTACATTAAGTTTTGAGGATATGAATACAACCTCAGGATCCTGAAACTCGATGAAGCCAAAATGCTTTGATTTTCCTGTCTGAAACATCAGATCGATAAAGTGAGTTAACACGCAGCAAATATATGAAAAAATAAATTTTAGTACAAAGAAATTATTAAGCCTCAGTATGAGACTGTAAAAAGTCCTATAATCTAAAACGAATAATAAAATATGCAGGGAGAACAAAGAGCAAGATAGGATCAGTTATCAAAAAATATGATGAGTTGCTGCATGAAAGACATGTAAGTTGTACAAATGACAGAGATAGATAACTAGATGTATACCTACATCCATGTAGGATAGTCACAATCAGAAACCGTTATTAGTCCATCACCTTCCTATCATCAACACATTCTTCTTATTTCTCAAGAATTCCTAGACTTTCCTCAAGTCAAAACTTAAAAAATTTACTGGGCAAGGGGGAGCAACTAGCAGACTTTAATCTCACAGTTTTAATAAATATCAGTGAAATGATTTAGAACCAAGGTCAGAGAACTTAAATCCACTTAAAACATATAATAAGTTCTGGCTAAATTTATATTTTAGTACAGCTTTTACATTTTCAACATGTTCAAAAAACAGCATTACACAATACTGTTTTCATTTTCTTGTCAACTTAAAATATTTAAATAGTAAATGGACACAGCTCACAATGATGCATGCTTAGATATATGTTTATATATATATATATATATATATATATATATATATATATATATATATATATATATATATTTATAAATAAAAAAAAGTTACTTATTTCAGGCCAACAAAGCTATAATCATAGGTTTTAAATTAAAGACAGAAGAAAAGGAATCCCTGCACAAGCAAGAAGAGTTAATGCACAATATAACTTTGAGAAAAACATTTACTAAACATGAGATCACATGTTGGCAATGAAACTAAGCAATCTCAAGGAAATGTATACATGATACAAATAAAACCCCACCAATTAAGATTTCAAAAGAAAATAAGCCATGCTTGAACATTAAGTCGGTCACAAAAAAGAACACTGCATAGTCCATACACTAATGGAAGGATGTAACATTAGCGTTTCAATAACTGGCCAATTTGTCAATCTTATAAACATGAGAAATAGTAAAATTACATTCTGGGCCTAACCCTAAAGAAAGATTCCACAAACAAATTATAGAACTAAGTTCCTTCTTTTTCCTTTTCGATACAGAATACAATTGCAACAAACCAACAACTAAAAACACCATTACACACACACACACACACACACAAGTGACTACTGACATGTACATAAAACATCTAAACAGTTGAAGTTATCATCAAAAATATATGTTAGGCTGACCTTTTTATTGCGAGCAATCCTAAGCCTCTTGATGACACCAAATTGGCTAAAGAAAGCTGATTGAAACAACACAACCCAGTTAGCAATGAATAAGCTAGCAAACCCACATAAAACAAAATATTTTCGATAAAATCTAGAAAAGAAATATACCTACCTTGCATTTCCTTCTCATAAAACCCATGTGGGATCCGACCAATATACAAAACTGTTGCTTTATTCACGGGTGGTTTTTCATGGGGAAGTTTACGCCCCGGCCCACCTTCTAGCGGCTTCAAAAAAAAATACCCAAATACAAAAAAAATAAAAAAAATAAAAACAGTAAACATATGTAAGGATGAAATAGTTAAGATAAAAAAAATAAGGAATATCGTACCAGGAAATCAACGGCATCGTTTTTGTTAGCAGAAACTATTGACTTGGAATTCGCTTTCTTCAAATTCTTCTTGAAAGCTTTCTTTTGCTTGATCCCCATATCACTATCAATAACAAAAAAGAGGTGTCTTGAAATTGAACTTTTATAAAAAAAAATAAAAAAAATAGACTCTAATATTTTGTTTCAACATAAACCCTAAAAAAAGTGACTGAGAAGAAAACGGTTTATAAATATCATGAAAATCTACACTAGTAATCGTCTCAGTCACCGAGATGAAGAAAACAATCTAACCGTGAGAAGCTTCGCCGACTATGGGAACGTTATGTGTTAATGGCGGTGACCGGCGTCGACCGGCTGAAGAAGATGTGCTGTGTCGACGGCGACGAGATGGTACATGCGATGAGAGGTGGAAAGGAGGCGGTGAGCAGATGAGAAAGTGAATAGGTTTTGAAAAAACCAAATTTTAGTTTATATGCAGGTCATTTGCGGGTTTGAAATAAACCCGGGTCTATAGCCCGAATTAGCCTGAAACGGGTTTTTTGACACCCGCAATTCCGGGTTTTTTATGATGAGGTCCGGGTCATACGGGTAAGGGCCAGACCCTATGGGCCCTGCCCATTTTGCCACTCAAGAAAAGCAATGGCCAAGTGCTTGCCATTAACGAGGTATATTTCTTATTTTTTGCATTTTACTGTGTATTCTGGTATTAGTTAACCTTCATTGGTACCTCATTTGTTATTAAATTTATGGCCACTAATTGACATCAATGTCCTCTCAACTCTTCAAAATTTTGTACTATGTTTTATGTACTTTTTTTACACTAAATCCCTGAACTCTCACGAATTGATAAAATCCGACGGTAGATGTCCCTCGTAGGAGTCACAGAAGACAATAAACCCAAGTGTTTACCGATAAACAAGAGTTTGAAGGGTTCAGTATCGAAATATATATATATAACATAATGTAAAATTTAAAAGAGTTTAAAGGTCATCTCTGCTAATTAGTCTAAATCTATTTATTTTTATTTGTTATTAAAATTTTAAAATAAAGAGGCTACGGCCTACGGTGCTAATCAAGTTTAATGTTGACATGACTAGGTTAGGATGATGTTGACTTCATAATAATGGTCGACTAACTTAATTAAATGAAAATCGTTTTATTTTTACAAAGAAAATCCAGTTTTCATATTTCAAAAATAAAAATCAGTTTTCATAAATTAACATTTTTCAAATCATATGAGCAAAGTAACATGAAATTCCAATATAAATAAAAATAATAAATTTGCACAATGGGGTGTCCATACTCCATAGTAAAATCGGCCAAAATTGCCATTTTTGGATCTTTTCGATTTTTGTTACAGTTATGATTGCACTCTTTTTAAATCATGGGTACTCCTTTCCTAAATACATTCATTAATTTACTTTTAAAAATAAAAATAGTTTTTAGGTATAATCCACTTGATATAAGAAATATGTTGATATTATTAACAATTCATTAAATATATTTATAAATTTCATTTTAAATCTTTTATAAATGACAATTTTAATCTAAATTAAAATTATTAAAGAGTATAAATAAGTTCAAAAGTCGCAACAAACCAATTTTTAGAATCTAACATTAGTTCTTCCTCTTTAGTTTACAAACCCTAAAACATCATCTTCTTTTTTACAATATTTGAAAGTTTTATTTGTTTAGAAAAGTGATGGAAAATAATATGGAACTTGATAAAATTCAAATTACTACTTCATTTTCACTATTTTACTTGCGCTATGAATGTGATAATGGAAGTCTTCGGTTTCCTAAGTTCTGCGTAGGAAAATGTAAGAACATTAGATTAAATGTTCGGTTGAGTTTTCTATTGTCCTCAAAATGTCTATAGAAACATCTATTTGAGTTTTTTAGAGTTATTTGATTGAGTTTTTGAGATTAGATAAAAACTCATGAAAAAGTGTTTCTCCAAATAAACTTTTTTAAAATAAAATAAACTCTGTTTCTAATAAATCTATTACAAGTAGATATTTTATAAACAGATGTGTTTTAAAAACCCAACCAAACAAACTCTAACTTCAGTTTATTTCTTATCGGTGAAAGCAATAAATAATTATTGGTTTTTTTCTCAAAAAAATTTGAAAAAACCAAAATCAAAATCAAAATATAACCTCTCTCTAAGTAAGAATTTTAGGTCTTTTATGGTTGAAAAAGCCAAATAAAAAGTAGGAAAATATTGTCAATTCCATCGTATAATCACTTGGTTTTGCTTATAACTTTGCTAAACCTCTAGTGGTTGGTTCGACAAAACTTTGTTTTCGCATATAATAAAAGATCACTCCTACATTATTGGAATCAAAATGCGATCCTCGACGAGGAAAGACCACACGGGTTTTACATATTAATTTCAATATAAAAGAGAAACATGGTATGAAACAATGTCACCGGAATAATAAAAAAATTACATTTTTTTTTTTACATTCTTTTGTACGACTGTCCTTGTATACAGTATTGACTGATGCAGTCCAGAAAACTATTTGCATAAACATGAACACCCAGTAATTTCATCATTTGCCTGTACAGGTTAGAAAACAACTCCTTCAAAGTCCCAATCCACCCTAGAATGCACATAATTAAACAATTAATATTTAGAACATTGCTGAAGAATGTACAATCAATTTCGCAACCCTATTCAAACCTCACCAGGTATAAGATCCCTTTGTTACGCCAAGAGTTAGAGCAATCATGGTAAGAATTGACTGTACATTGTTAGAAAGATAAATAGGAAATCTGTATTAGTAAAAATTATAATTGTTCTCTAAAAAAATGGAAGAAGTGAAATTCGTGTAAACATTCACTCACTAGTTCTTAGCAATTACACGAGGAATGAAGACGGGTAGAAAGAAAACAAGGACTTAGCCACCAATGAGCAGCCAAATTTAGGAACAACAGCACAACCAAATTACTATTGAACAGATGTACCTAAGAGCATACTAATTTAAAAGTAAAATCCAAAGGTAGTGGACCTGTCAGCCACAAATGCAGATGTTTATGTTGTCTCAAACATATAGAACAACATTATGCCAGCAGCTAACATTTATTATAAGGACAGCCTTATTACCGTTAAATGATCCAAGACAACATCCCTAAATTACTCGTGTCCTACACATTGTCTAAAGAGAAAAACACAACTACTAAAGCTTTAACTCGAGTCCTGAATCATTATAAAACAGTTGAAATCATTTAGTTAAACAAGCAAACAATGCAACAATAGCATCTTTTTTTAGCAACAGGCAAACGAACTGGCAGATAAAGAGAACTTACAGCAATGGCACAAGCAACAAATCCAGGTTTTTCTCGGTAATCCACTTGTGTACACAGTACAACTAAGGCTCCAATGTACCAGGGAAAACCACCAAGGAAGAAACCAATTATAAACCTGGAACATAAATTCAAAACATTATTGTTAGTTACAAGTTACAACCGGTTAATTCATAATATTATACTTTTTAAGTTTTAAATACAAAAATTAGAAAATATGAATAAAAAAACTTTCGTGGCAAATTTTGGAAGAATTATTGTCGGTGAGGACAAACAAGTTAATGCGATTTTGTTTGTTTCTCTTTTCTTTCTTTCTTTCTTTTAGATAGGAAAACATTGCACTCATGACAATATCCAATTTTCTAAGATTTCCCCCTACAGAAATAACCAGCTAGCCCAGTGCACATGCATTAGCATCTTAGTGGCCTTGACTGACTGAAGCAGCATAGTTTCCTGTGACTAAGCATTGCTTGGTCACTGAAACAAAATGCTATCAAATTCAAAATATAATATCAAGCACTGCTTGGGATGACCTCTAGAGCTTGTGTAACATAAATCTTCATGCATTTATCAAATTCAGAAGTAATTTGCTCCAGTGGTCCACATAATTCAACTAGGTACTAACTGTTATCAAAGAGACATGCCAATAATTAAGCTGTATGTGTAAAACATGCACATTCCCAAGCCTAACAGACTAGAATGGAAAACAGTAGCTACAATGGTGGTAATCAACATTCATTTACATAGACGGGAGTCACAGGACAAGTGAAAACAATCACAAATTTCTGCAAATGATCTGCTAAATTGGTACCGACATTGTGTACATTAACATTTATTAGTTGTCTTTTAATCCTCTTATAACAAACTAGACCGGTGTTATTGCCTCCAATACCTGGATAATAAAATGTACAAGTAATCACCGTTAAACTTACAAGAACCAGCCCATGCCGAGACCACAACAAGGAAGACGATGTTCTCGCTCTCTCGCGGGTCTTCCCTCTACGTCATAACCTTAAACACCACAAAAACAATCAGACAACATAATTAACAAGTATTAGATACCCATTTAACATAAAACTACAAATATATTCATCTTCTCAAATAAAACACAAAGAATAGTCATTTATTTAAGAAATTCTATAATTGAAAACTAAATGCAATCAAAAGGAAAAGGAAAGCAAATTACTAGCTTAAATAGGAATTGAACCCAATCTCTTTTGTGCAATCATAAGAGATTTTATCAGCTATCTATCAAGTTTAAAATGGTTTTAATTTACAAAAAATAATCAATAAAAACAGGTAAATATCACACAACAAAAATTCAAATTCCAATTCAAGTAACTAATAAATATTTGGAAATACTAAATAAAAATCTTGTCAAATTATAAAACAAATGCTGTGAACCTGTGATGCTGTGATAGCTACGGCCATAAGAGAAGGGATTCCAGGTGGAAGCAGGAGGAGGAACCGGCTGAGGGAAACCGACGACCGGCTGAGGCGGTGCCTGCGACAAAGGAGGGTAGTAGTTCGCGACGCCCTGAAACGTTCCATAAGGATTCTGGTTTTGCGGGTTACCCTTGCTCTTCTCGTCGTCCATTTTTTTTAAAAAAAAATATATACAACCAAATTATGCGTTTTGATATTTATATGGATTCATTTGTCGTTACTTTTCATACGTAGTTGCTTTCATATGAATGAGGAAATTATTTGGATTATTAAGTGTGGAAACACTTTCAATATCAATGATTTCATCCTGTTACATAAAAATATAAATTTAATTTAATGTTTTATTTTAGAATACTATTTTAGGAACAAGTAGAAATATATACCGTTGAAATAAAATATTTATATCGTTTTGACCGTAAATGGTTCCATAAGTAAAAAATTAGCTAGGTTACTAATATACATCATCTGTTTGTTCCATGAGCTATGTTGCTGAGTATGATATAAAAATTTTCAGCATTTTTTCCAAATAAAGTGGCTAAAAATGATAAAGATGCATCTACTAATTCAACTTCAACACAACACCTGAATCATAGTGGTTATAAAAATAAAAGAGAAAATATGAGAGTTTATGGGACCTGTTTACCAATGTGGCTATATCTACAGCTATAAACAGTAATCCAACACCTAACATAACATTCAATTATTCTTGTATGAAAAAACAATTCAAAAACACTCTAAGAAAGAAGTGGCCAAGAAAAAAAAAAAACGAATATGAAATAGAAAATAGAAAATATCTTGGTGTAGCCTTAACATTTTGACGCTTGCAATAAATACATGTGAACGATTCATCATATTTTGCCCCTGTGACTTTGATGCATTGGTTGCAAGACATGTACCAAATTTTTTTGTCTAAGTTTTTTATTGTTAATGATACAATCACCCAAAAATTCATTTGCTGCAATTGTAGATTTAAATTTGTTATAATAATAATAATATATTTCATATACTAGGCTAAAAAGGAAAATTACCTGTGTGAAAGAAATAGCGATAAAACTAATTTACCTGAGGAAGTAAAATTTCTATTTCGGTGATCTCTATCACATCTTCTTCTGAAGGGGTTGTGGAGGAAGATACAAAATTTAAGTATGACTTCTGTCTGATTATATCTTCAAGCATAGTTTCATTAAGTACTGACCTGTTATATTATCAATATGTAAGTTTAATGATACAGAGTTATGATATATAAAAAATATTTATAGGTCAAGAGTTAACCACCAGGAGTGTAGTTTTATTGCTTCAAAACTTTCTGGGTTGATAATGAAAGAACTTACCGCCTTTGTTGCTAATGATATTCCTTTATATACAGAGGTCGTTTTTCAATGAATAGTGTTATAAATAAATATTGTACTCGGTTTAATTTAAACAAAAAAAATGCATACCGATATATGACACAACTTTTAGACAGACTGCTATGATGATCGACTTTGTTCTGATAACTTCAGTAATTGTGGTAGCTTCATTGGCAACAAATTGGTCCCAAAAAGTTAAAAGCATCCGCTTTAACCTAGAAAAAAATATTAGAATTAATCTGAATGTAATTTTCTATAAGGTAAGTAATTTGAAATAGACGAAGAATAAAAAAAAAAAAAAAATACTCATAATTAATCACTATGATTTCTTGAATCAGTGATAGTCTTTGTCGTGTTCTTATTTCACGAGCAAGCTTCATATCAATTGCCAGAGCAATGATATATACGGGAATTGTACCATTGGCAATTTCAATAAGCAAATTTTAAAAGTCAGATTCTTACCGACCTGTGCATTACAATCCTTGTATTTTTCTAGATCAGCAAACGACACAAAATTGAAGGTTGATGGGATCACCAATTGTTCTTTTACAATTTCGTGAACCAAAGTTCTGTCATCGATAGTCCATTGATAATCATTGTCAACAATTCTATGTTCTAGTTTGATTGCTTTTACAAAGGTATTGGAGATGCGATAACTATTGGATACGATTAAAGTGTCTTTAAAAAGTTCAATGGCAGTGCCAAAAATGTTGCTCTGAATTCATGTTCCCTATAAATTGATATTATAGAGTGTAAAGTGTAACCGACGATAAGTAATGTAATCTGTAGTACGAACGTCAGTGTTTTAAATTAGAAATGAAGAAGTAATTAGGCAACACATTAATTTTTTTTCAATAAAGATGTCTGAAAAACCACATTTTTAGACTATGAAGAGTATAAGTGAAGGTGTGAAAGACCATTGTTTGTTGTTTTTTACATGAAAAAACAATGAAATAAAATGTATACCTTAGAATCAATCTCTAATATCTAGTAGGGCTATGTTGTGATAAGCGTTGCATCGTTTTTTCAACCACCGTTACATTTACTTGCCAGCTCTTACTCGTAGAATTTCATTTATCAACTTATATGACTTTGACATTGTTTTTTACTATATATATATATATATATATATATATAGGGGAAGGAGCCCCAGCCCCCAAAAATTACACAATTTTTGGATCGTTAGATTATGTGAGATTGATGGTAGAGATGCACTCATACTCATCTTCTCCATCAGATAGATACACCTCACTCCGTCTTCGCTATCTTTTTTAATTGGATTATGAAAGAAAAAAAAATGATGGATAGGAGGATCTTTTTGTTCTCCACCGCCATCTATGATCCATCTCCATTAACACTTGAATCATCAACCTCAAACCTCAATCATCCCCATCATCATCAAATCCAGATCAAAAAGCCAAACCAAAATAATATAGAAAATCTGGAAAAAAAAATGAAATAAGATCAAGACAACAAACTAAAAATAAAAAACACAAACAAACTCCCAAAACTGTCTCCTCATTCTTCAACTTCGGTCGAGGAGTTTTAGTTCGTATCCGGATCTAAGACAACAAGATATACTAGAAGAAAAAGGAGCAACTTCATGGGGTCATCGTCAATGGCGGTTTTATGATGATACCAACTTGTATTACTATCGTTCACAACCGCCGCCGCGTCCACCATTATCTCCTTTGTTTCTCTGTTTGGATGCCCAGAATCCATATTTTTCAGATTTTCTATTTTTTCCAGATTTTTTAATTTTTGCTATTTTCCAATTTCTTTTGTATGAATCTGATTTTGTGAAGGTATATGTTGGGCGTTGGATCTGGATCAGGTTTTGTTGTGAAGGTCAGATCACACCGATATATTTTTTTCCAGAATTTTTTTCTCAGATTTTGTTTTCCAATTTTTCCATTTTTTTTTTTGTTTTGATTGAAAATTATTGATTATTGGATGATATTTTTTTTATTCTATTCACTTTTTCTTACTTGTGGAATCTAATTCGATGATGATGGGATGGTGGAAGGTGTATGAGTGATGATGCGGATGGAGGGGGGTGATCTGGGTTTGATGACGATGATGGATGATTGAGGTTTGGGTTTGATGTTCTGTTTGGGAAGGAAACAGAATCTATTAAAAAGGAGGGAGAGGATGGATCACATTAGGTGTAAATATCTGATGAAGAAGATGGGTATGAGTTCATCTGTACCATCTATCTCACAAAATCTAATGGTCTAAAAATTGTGTAAGAAATTGTGTAATTTTTAGGGCCGGGGATCCTTCCCCATATATATAACTACAACCTAATATATAGCCTTTCACAATGTCACCCAAATCTCTTTTGTTTGTTATACACCAATTCAAATCCTTTGATTTTTCTCCATTTTCTTTCCAAAACATCTCCCAAATTCATACATAAATCCCTCTAAAATTGTAACATGATTTTATCTTTAGTTTTGATTTTATAGATCTCTTCTTTACAAATTTTTATTCAATTTGTGATGCTAGCATATGGGTTTTTGAATTAATATTTTGAGTTTTGTTGGCTATTACTTATGAAAAAAACTTCATAAATCACTACCTACATCATCTCCAGAAAAACAGAAAACCGTTGAAATTGGATTTCCACCGCTTGACTTTTTCACCCATTTGTTTTCTACTTTTGATTGATGATGTAAGCAATGATGATAATGAGCCAAGTGACCTAGTAGCGTAAGCAATCCTGTCTATAAATATAAAGACCAAATCCTTTATAAAGGTTAATTCTGAAGTGAAACAAAAATATTCACAGTTAAGATCATCCCTCTCTCTCGCCTTATTCTCTCTATTCGTTTCTTCATACGATCTCATTTCCTTTCTTTATCATTTTATTCATTATTTATTCTTTTATAACACGTTATTAGCACGATTACATCCAATATTATGGATTTATATATATTTTTGTATTCAAGATAGCCTATGCCGTCAACGGAATATATATATATATATATATATATATATATATATATAGTTCTGGATTCATTTATTTTTATACAATATATGAGACTGTTATATGTTATGTCTCGGGACTGGCTTATGTTGTGTCTCCAAATAAACTGTTTAAATATTCAATATTTAATTTGTATGCAATATATGAGATTGGCTTAGGCAGTGTCTCCAGATTGGCTTATGCCGTGTCTCGGGATTGGCTTAGGTCGTGTCTTAGGACCGGTTTATGCTGTGTCTCCAAATAAACTGTTTAAGTATTAAGTACTCAGTATTCAGTATTCAGTATTTTTTTTTTACAATATATGAGACTGACATATGTCATATCTCGGGACTGGCTTAGGTCGTGTCTTAGGACTGGCTCGTACTCTATCTCCAGATAAATTGTTTAATTCAATATGCTCTTTTATATTCACACTGAATTAAATTTAAGATTTAACTTACAGAAAAAGGAAGCTGTAAGCATGTCTAAACTTGCGAATTTGAAGTTCGATGCACTCAAAGTATTGGGAGAAAACTATATGTCATGGGTCATTGATGCTAGATTATACTTCAAATCCTAGGGCATTTACTATACCATTGAGATGAAATCAATGCTAACGAACAAGACAGATCCACAACCATGGTCATAATCCGTCATCATTTGAATGAGGATTTGAAAGCTCAATATCTTACTGTCACATATCCTGAGGAACTGTGGCAAGAACTAAAAGATCGTTACGATCATCAGCATGACATTACGTTACCAAATGCAAGGTACGAATGGTAGCACTTATGGTTCCAAGACCACAAATCAGTCTCTGATTATAATTCTGATTTATTCAGAATCACCACAAGGTTGAAATTGTATGGTGAAGAGGTATCCAAAAAGGATATGTTGGAAAAGACATTTACAATTTTTCATGCCTCAATTATAATATTACAACAGCAATATCGGGAACGTAGATTCTCAAAATATTCAGAGTTGATCGCATGTCTTATAGTAGCAGAAAAGAATAATGAGCTACTAATAAAAAATCACGGATCACACCCGACTGGTTCTACAGCATTTCCAGAAGTGAATGCTAATATTGTCAGAAACCGTGGTCGTGGTCGTGGTCGTGGTCGTGGTTGAAGCCATGGTAATGGACGTAATCCTAATCACGGTCGTGGTTATGGTCGTAATATTGGTCGATGCTTAGGTCGCAATTTCAAAAGAGGACATGGTTATTCTTGATCAAGTGGTTATAATCAAAACACTCAGCAGAAGTGAAATACTTATGAGGCCTAACAGTATAAAGTAAAAAATGTTCAAAATAGACCTAATGCAAATAACAGTGTTTGTTTTAGGTGTGGATATGACAATCATTGGCCAAATGAATGTAATACACCTATAGATCTGGTGGATCTATATCAAGCATCGATTAAAGGAAAGGGAAAGAAACCAGAAACTCATTTCATTGAAAATTCATATCCTAGAGATATTACTGATCTGAATGTCACCGATTTCTTTCCAGACCCTAAAGACATGCCAGCTGCTTCAATTGGTGATGGGAATGTCCATACCAAATAAATACTACTCACAATAGTATTATTTTGTTGTTTTGTTCATGTAAAATATTTCTTAAATGCAATATATACTTTTTGAATCATTTTGTCTGATATACATTTTTTTTATGAAACATACAAAATGAATATAAACTATAAATTGGGAGTTATTGAAAAGCTAGAAGCAGGAGATATATTTCTAATAGATAGTGCAACAACTCATACAATTCTATGGAGTCAGAAATATTTTATAAATTTAACTTTACTCAGGGCAAATGTTAATACAGTATCAGGTCCAACAGATTTGATAGAAGACTCTGGAAGAGCCACAATATTGTTACCAAACAATATTAAAATATGTATCGATGATGTAGTATACTCGAGTAGATTCAGAAGGAATCTACTTAGTTTCAAAGACATACGGAAGAATGACTATCATATTGAAACTATGAATAAAGATAATATTGAATATTTGTACATTACTTCTCATAACTCAGACCAGAAACTCATTATAGAAAAGTTGCATACTTTATCTCCTAGATTATATTACACTATTATTAAAAGTGTGAAACTTATGCAGTTATGAATCAAAAGTTTTCAGATCAAAAAATGTTTGTACTTTGGCATGATCGCCTCGGTCATTTAGGATCTACAATGATGCGCAGAATCACTGAGAATTCTTATGGACATCAATTAAAAAACCAGACGATCCTTTTAGTACATGAGAATTTGTGTACCGCATGTTCCCAAGGGAAATTAACAATAAAACCATCTCTTTCTAAAGTTGGTTTTGAATCCCCGTCATTTGTACAAAGAATTCAATAGGATATATATGGACATATTCATCCACCAAGTGGACCATTTCGTTAATTTATGATTTTAGTTGACGCATCTGTCAGATGGTCACATGTATGCTTATTATCAACACGTAATGTTACTTTTGCAAGATTACTTGCATAAATTATCAGGTTTCGGACTTATTTTTCCTATTACCCAATTAAGTCCATACGAATGGATAATGTTGGTGAATTTACTTCCAAGGAATTTGATGAATATTGCAAAGTGGCTGGGATTGATGTTGAACATCCAGTTCCACATGTTCATACTCAGAATGGATTAGCAAATTCACTTATTAAATGTGTCCAGGTAATTGCAAGGACATTATTATTACAAATGCAATTACCGATTTATGTATGGGGGCATGCTATTTTACATGTTGCTGCATTAATCCGGGTTTGGCCCACTGCTTATCATCAGTATACACCAGTACAACTTGTACTTGGTCATCAACCAGATATATCTCATTTCCGTACTTTTGGATGTACAGTATATGTCCCAATTGTACCAATGAAACCCTAAAGACGTTTGGGAATATATGTTGGTCTTTATTCACCATCAATTATTAGATATCTGGAACCATTGACTAGTGATCTCTTTACAGCATGGTTTGCAGATTGTCATTTTGATGAAACAAGTTTCTCGTCATTAGGGGAAAGAAACACTTCTTCTGAAGAGAAGCGAGAACTTTCCTGGAAAGTTCCTACCCTAACTCATTTAGACCCATACACATCTCAATGTGAAAATGAAGTACAAAAGATAGTACATCTTCAAGCAATAGCGAATAAGTTACCATATGTATTTACAGATGCTATTAGAGTAACAAAATCATACATCCCAGCTATTAATAGTCCAGCACGAGTGATTATTTTAGAAAAACAATCTAAACAAATGATAGTAAAATAATCATCTACGGCACACCAGAAGCGTGGTAAACCATTTAGCTTAAAAGATATTATTCCTCAGAAAAGGAAAATAAATAAATCCACTTTCTCTAAGTTAACTCCGGAAGAGTTAAATGTCCTGAAGAGGCACAAGTTACTAAAGTGACAAAATCCCCTATAGAGGAAGGAATATCTGAAGAGATACAAGAATATAGAAAATAGATATGATGAAATTTCTATAAATTATACAAGAGAATTGTGGAATCGTGAAGAAACAATCATCGATGATATATTTTCATACACAGTGGCAACTGAAATTATAAATGATGATTACGAACCTCATAATCTCGATGATTGTAAACAGAGGTTTGATTGGCCTAAATGAAAAGAAGCGACTCAAACATAATTGACTTCATTAGCCAAACGTGAAGTATTTGGATCAATTACGTTTCGATTTCTGATAAGCATGGTTGTCTTGGGAAGACTGAAACTGCTTCTGACGGACGTAGTGACCGCTTATCTATATGGTTTACTGGATTCAGATATTTAAATGAAAATCCATGAAGGATTTAAAATGCCAGAAGCATGTAACTCAAGACCTTGTAATTTGTATTTGATAAAATTGCAAAGGTCGTTGTATGGATTAAAACAATCAGGATGGATGTGGTATAACCGTCTAAGTGAATATCTGATAAAATAAGAGTATATTAATAATCCTATATGTCTATGTATTTTCATTAAGAAATCAGAATCTGGATTTGCTATCATAGCAGTTTATATTGATGATATGAACTTAATTGAAACTCTAGGGAACTTCTGAAAACTGCTGAATACTTGAAAAGAGAATTCGAAATGAAAAATCTGGGAAAGACAAAATATTGTTTCGGACTCTAATCGAGCATTTTCCTAACAAGGTTTTTAATGAGATAGTTTTGTAAACGTCCAACACCACAAAATCTAGAATATCATTGTATATATTTCAGTATGATTTGTCCGACTAAATTTTTCTTAGAAAACTTAAAATTTCAAGTGATGGAATTCCAATGGGAAGTGCTGAAATTGGATTTCCACCGCTTAACTTTTTCACCCATTTGTTTTCTACTTTTGATTGAGATGTAAGCAATGATGATAATGAGCCAAGTGACCTAGTGGCGTAAGTCATACTGGTCTATAAATATAAAGACCAAATCCTTTGTAAAGGTTAATTTTGAAGTGAAACAAAAATATTCACAGTTAAGATCATCCCTCTCTCTCGTCTCACTCTCTCCATTCTTTTCTTCATCTGATCTCATTTCCTTTTTTTTGTCATTTTATATTATTCATTATTTAAATGTGTAGTTGCTTTCAATTTCTTTTTAAATGTGTTTAATAATGTGGATTTCAAGTATAATTTATTATTGGTCTTCAAAACAACTACAAAAAGATATATTTTTAATTTTAAAAACCGCCTAAACCGTAAACATAAAATGATTTCGTTATCCTTTATAATTAATTATACTATGTAAATTTTATGCAACTTTTGAACATGTGAACACTTTTGTAATCGTTTTACTGTTGTAAATTTAGCAAAAATAAATAAATTTGTGAATCACTTCTTTATGCTACTACTAAATAAAATATTCATAATTAGTTATGAAATTTTAAAAATAACAAGGGAATCATAATTAAATGGAGATGACTTAAAATATTTGCATCTGACAAATGTAAGTGATAATTTTAATTAATATTGTTCAACAATTAACATAATTATAGTAACACCTTATCAATAATAGAAGGTTGATTAATGACACATTATAAATACCTGAAGTTTTGGAATCAGTTATGGTTCCCGAATTCTTGATTAAATATTCCTTAATCATACGAATAGTCCTGTCATGAATAGCATTAAGAACTTCTTTATCTATTAGAGAAGGGAATATGATCTTGTCCGGAGTCTGAAAATTTCAAATAGAATGAAACTCCATTCAAACCCCAACGACAAAACACTTAAACGAATAACATAATAACATACATATTAGCTTTATACAGAGATTTACTTAAATCAGAAGTGTTTAAGATCAATTGAAAGTGGGATGTTCACTGTCTACAAAATTTACACGAAGTGAAGCAGCACAATTTGTATTACCTACACCTCCCTTCTCATCTAGCATGCAATACTTTTCGTTGGGTTCTAGACACCATTTTGTCAAACTCGGTAACATCCTCTGATGGGGTAGCTACTGATTTTACTACCATATAAACAAGACAACCATTTTTGACACATTAAACTTGATACTTGATAGTTTGTGAGGATCTAATAAAAAAAATAGAAATTATTTTGATTGTTTTTTAAAAATCTCAAAATTACAATTCCAACAAAAAGAGTGGATAATCATCTCCTTCAATTCGAAACTACGAAAAACTAATTTCTGTGGCAAAAGGACGGAAAATTTATTTTCTTCGTTTTATTGACAATTGAAGAAAACATTAAAATATTTTGCTTCCACTCTCTTATATTCCTTCAAATAAATGACTTTTTTTTCTTAAAAAACCAAGTCCATTAACTAAACAATCCATCTATTACATTTAAAAAATATATCTCTGACTTCCAAAAACCCAATTTAGCCACCATCAAAACTAAAATAAAAGACCAAGTCTCAATTTATATTTAGATTGCAAAAGTAAAACAAAAATTCATAATATGCACATAGAGAAAGCAATTAAAACCATATAAATTTCAGAACTAAACCCCAAAAGAGACTTATAGATCCATTGATACCGGTTTTAAAAACTATATGAAAAACAAACAAAGATTTATCCTAAGCATGCTATTTATAATATAAATAACTTACATAAATTATTTTAGACTATTTTAAGACGATATAGATAATATTAGTAGTTCTTTATAAACGATATTTTTAGTCGATCCATCATTAGAATTTCCAACATCAGTAGGTCTAACGAGAACTTTAATAGAATTTGTATTTTTTGCTCTAGAAAGAGCTACATATAATTGTCCAAGTGAAAATACTGGTTGTTGTAAATATATGCCACCATAATCCAGGGTTTGACCTTGAGATTTATTTATTGTCATAGCAAAACTTAAACGAATCGAAAATTGAGTTCTTTTGAATGGAAATGGATGTTGTCATTTTCAATAGTTAAAAACGGAATTCTTGGCAAGAACACTCTTTTTCCACGATAATGACCAGTTGTTATTTCTGTATCAATGATCTTTGATTCGAATCGATAACAAATCAGTCTAGTGCCATTACAAATCCTTCAGATGAACTAATATTTTGAAGTAACATTATAGGACACCCTAATTCATGTGGATGCAGTCCATTTGGTGTCAAGGTGTTTAAAAAATCTTCTTGAAAACCTTGTTCGGTTTTATCCAATGTTTCATCAAAGCTATAATATTTCATAGCATGTCCAGGAAATTTATGTATAAGCAAGTTATTTATTTCATTAACACATTCATTTGTTGGTGTTAATATTGCTCGATTTATCATGAAATTTACATTGTTGGAATAATTATGTATATCAGGAAACACAAGATTTAGTAAAGTATTTAAAAAAGTTTCATTGTCTTCATAAGGTATAGGCATCATAGCGGGAAGTTTTATTTTCTCATCGACATCTGTTTCTTCGATTCCATCACCGATTCGTAATAAAAATTGGCTAAATAAAGGATCAAATTTAACTCTCATATTTTCAGTCAACTTGATTTTTTCTAACATTGGCCATAAATATGAATTCACTAAGCTTGCATTATATGTTTCTTATTTGGTAGCTTTTAGAACAACCAGTAATATTTGACGAAAATCGCCACCAAATACAATTACTTTACCACCAAATAGTAATTCACTATCATTTATATCTTGCAACATTTTATCTAAAGTTTCTATAGTCTGTCTTTTGGACATAGGTGTTTCATCCCAAATAAATAATTTTACAAAACGAAAAAGCTTAGCTATTCCACTTTGTTTGATAATACCACATGTGATATTATCTTCTATATTAAATGGGATCTTAAATCGTGAATGTGTTGTTCGACCTCCAGGTAATATCGATACAGCGACTCCAGATGAAGCAGTTGAAATAGCTATAAGATGTCTTGATCTAATCTCAGCAAGGATTGCTCGATATAAAAATGTTTTTCCAATTCCATCAGGACCATCAATAAAAAATGCTCCTGGCTTTTCCGAAAAAACTCTTTCTAATATTACATTATATGCATTTTTTTTTTGTTCTGAGTTTAACAATGATATGGTAATAATATCTTGTTGTGGAACAATCACTTGTAATTCATCATTAACATCTCTCAATCATTTCTCATCTTCATTTAAGTCTACATTGTAATCAACTAACTGGTAGTCATTAATATTTTTTCCCATAAGTTCAAGGTTGAATTAATACTTTGTAAGGTTTTAATTGTGAGATTAGGCAAAACGGTATTCATCTTATTGTAATCATCGGATAAAAAATGCTCAAATTTTTTCCACAACATTTTGGGATTATTAGGTAATACACTAACATGGTAGCAAATAATCGCCTTAAAGTATATGGCATTTGATATAATGACGCTTCTTCTAAGCATTGTTCTAAATTGTTATCAGATTCTAATAATCCATACAGTATAGCAAATTCAAGAAATGTTGACATTTTAACACCGTTAACAGTTTTCAATTCTTCAAATGATTTTGGACCTCTGATATGATTTAATATTAATCGTAATTAATATCTTTCACCTTTAATCGGATTTGTTGTAACTATTCTGCCAATAACTTGACATTGTTTTCTTGGATTCTAAATTTTATCTCGTTGATTCCAAACAAAATGTTCAAGAAACTCTTTATATAACAATTTTTTTGCTTTGTCATTATTTTTATTCATGTTGAAAAATTCAGTTAGCATTATATTTGATTTAAAATCGTTATTTATTATATGTGTAAGAATGTTTGATTTTTGAAAATTAATAATCTGTCTATCTTCAATATGCAATTGTAGTGTTATTACCGGTGGATATATTTCATTTAGTATGAGACCATAGATTCTCCATATAGCTTTTGGTGGAGAAATCCATCTTGATATCTTTCAATTTCATCTATATCTTCAAACTTATTTCATAATGACCTTTGTATATATATTTATATAAATATTTTAGTGCTTTAATCGTTGAACATATTTCAACATTAATATGACAATCAAAATTTACCAGTAAATAAGGATTGTAAGGCACAACCCAATGATTGTCCAAATCATGTCCTCTCACTTTAATTGTTTCACTATTATCACGTCGTCTATATTTTGGATATAAATCTTTTTGTTGTACTGTTTCGCAACAAAATATTTTAGGATAGTATTTTTTACATTTTCCATTCTTTTTCATACACATTATTAGGTTTGAGATTACCACAAGAGTCATGCATCATATGTTTAATAACGGTTAAATATAAGTGTATATTTTGTTTTTATTTTTTTGGAATTTCAGCTGATACAATACTATCAAATGTTTCAGGCGTGAACTAATTACACCAACCTCCCCTGAGGTTTTGCTATATTATATACGAAAACAACTTTATCGTTAATTGACACCCACCTCCCCTATCGTCAGTCAACGACCATCAGACTTAACCTTTGACCTTATCAAACCATGTAAAAGTCCAAAATATCCCTAAGGATGTCTTTTTACTTTTATAACCCAGAAAAAGACTAGACTATTTAAAAAAAACAAACCAAATTTGGAAACTTTTAAAAAATTAAAATAAAAGAAGATGGATATCAACCATCCATCATATAAATGGATGATGGAGATTCATTCATTTAAACAAAAAAGAAAAAGAAACATTTTTTTAAATAATATTAAAAATAATTAGAAAGCAAAACAAAACAAAAGAAAATAAAAATAAAAATAAAGTATAAAAAAAACTAAATCTTTTCTCTCACACACTCGATCATTATCACCGATTCACTCTCACTCACCAAGACACATCTCCCTCTTTCTCGATCTCTCTCCTCTTTCTCTCTCTCACTCAATCATCATCATTCTTACACACTAGACGCAATCTCCCTCTTTCTCAATCTCTCTCCTCTCCTTTCTAGTTCTCTCTTTGACCTCCATGAAGGCCGCTGCGAAACCGGTGAACCCTAGTCGCCTCTCCCATCACCAAATAAAACCCTTAAACCCTCGATGATGTTGATGAAAATTTATGGGTTTGATTAAGAGTCGGTGGTGGGTTTCTGGGTTCGATTCGATTTTTTTTCGGTTCAATTTTCTGGTGAGGTTTTGGGTTTGATTCGATTTTGTTTTTCGTTTCGATTTGTTCAATTTGTTGGTCTTGATCGATTTTGGGGTTTTTATTTGGGTTGGATTGGTGAGAGATCGATAGAGAGATATGTTGTTGATTTGATGTTGATCAAAAAATGAAAAAGAGATCTAGTGGTAGTGAAGAAAGAGGGTTCGATATGGGTTTGAGTTTCTAGGTTGTTGATAATAATGGTTGTTGGCGAAAAGGGGTTCGAACAGAATGGCTAATTAACTATTTTTATGTTTGGAAACATTTTGATTTTTGGTTTATGTTTTGGAATTCGATTTGTGTTTGGGATTGAAAGAATCTGATGAATTTAGGGTCTGTGAAGTTAACAGATTGTTTTGATTGATGATATATGTTGGGTGTTGGAGTTGATAATTGATGAAGATCTGGGTCTGTGAAGAACTGAAGATTGTGTTTGTGAAGAACTGATGATTGATAAAATTAATTTGTGAAGAACTAAAGATCGATGATATTTTGTTTTTAATTTTTTTTAAACATAATTTTTTTTTAAAAAAAAAATAATGAATGCTTTTTTGAATTTTTTTAACTTAGTTTTTTTTTTAGAATTTTTAATGAAGAAGATATGATTTTTTGAATTTCTTGAATTTCGTTTTTTATTGTTTTTATTTTTATTTTTTGTAACTTGACCTCCATCGTCCATCATGGTGATGGAAGGTGGAGGCCAATCTATTCTAAAAAATTCTATTTATTAGAAACAAATTAAAATTTTAAATTAAGTTTTTTCAATAGATTTTGATTTTTTCTTTTTAGATTTTTTCTATTTTTTAATTTTGGTGAATCAGAGGTATTTTTGTCTTTTAATATTTTTTAACGGTCAGCATTTACACTTAATAGTCAAATTCTAACGGTAGGGGAAGTGGATGTCAATTCATGATAAAGTTGTTTCCGTGTATAATAAAGCAAACCTCAAAGAAGGTTGGTGTAATTAGTTCTTCAGTCGTAATAAATTTATAATTTGATTTTAAAATAATTAGAAAGTGTGCATGTGGAAGATCTCTTTTTTGAAATTCAATTACATATACATATCCAGCTATAGGTCCAAATATTTCTTTCTTGAATAAATCATACTTTAATTGTTCTAATTTTGTTTTTAATACTTGAGATACTAACTTAGGTCTATTATGAGCTTCTTTAGATAGTTGCAACTCTTGTTTAATTTCAAGCCAATTAGGATTATATGTCATTGTAAGAAATATGTCACGTTTTCCAAATCGTTGGACCAATGTCATTGCATCCATATATCTTTTTCGCATGTCTCTAGGGCCACCTATAAAAGTAGTTGGCAAAATTATTCTTTTTCTAACTTTAAAACCTATAGTTTCACTCAATTCAATGATATCAATAATTCCTTAATATAATTAAGCTCTTATCTCATTTTGTTTATTTCAAATGTAATCTAATCTAGAGCTTTCTAGTTTAACATACATATCAACTACATATTGGTGTAAAAGCCGTCATGCATGTAATAATATGGATTTTTTCTGTTGATCTTATTTGTAACTTATAGTTATAATATTCACGACAAGAGACCTCGTTTCTTTTCTACTTCGTTGTAAAACTGAAACAAAACAATTAAATTATCATGATTATATTTACTATAAATTGTAGCTCTTTAGTGAAATAATGTTATTGTCATAAATAATTTTACCTTCCATTTCTCTTTCAAGTAATTCGGTAGTCGAATTTATTTGATTAGAAAATACCAAAAATTGTCCTTCACAAGATTTTTTTTTTTTTTTTAATTGTTTTGTATTCCTTGATGCCAACCAGTTTCACCAAAAGGAAACATTAAAATATTGTAAGGAATCATAGCATCCAAAGTAATATTGTATTCTATGACTATAGCCTGAATGGTTGTAAACAATAATGTCTCGATTTTTGTTTTCTTCATCAGGTTTATCTTCTACCCATATGGTTGCCACTTGTGAAGCCAACAGAGTATTATAAACACTCTGATCTAATCCATCCTTTGATCGTAAATGAATTGTATGATTTTTTAGGTCAGATATGTTTATAAGATTCGAAAGAAATGTCAATAAGGATTAATTTGTAATATATCAATTATTTTGGTTATAATATATGGGTTCATTTTTGTTGATCCATACATCCTATTTTCAATTTCATGTCCAGTATCATAGAAGTATAATTGTAGATAAGAAGGATTATCATTTGAAGTTAATAACACATTGATATAATGATAGACTTGTCCTTGAATACGAAATGTATATATACCTTCAATTCTTTTGCATAAGTTTTTATCATATTTAACTCTGAAAGATGTGAAAGCAAATGTGTTGTTATATGTACGAATGTATTTTTTAAATTCGATTGATTCTTTTGAGTTTGAAGTGAATAATTGGTAGAGTTGTTCAGATACGTCGTTATATTTTGACAAAATTTGTCCATCAGAACAACAAAAACCTTTTAAATCACCGCGAAATCTTTTGGCATGACAATGTTCACATATTGGTACAGATGGCAAGTTATCTGATTCAAAAGTTATATCATGCAAGATATGTCAAAAGTGTTGCTGAGAGTTTTTTGGTGATTGGAATTTGTTATTTTCTTTATATAAGATTGTTGATAGTCTAACATTTTTTGTTTATTCTTTTGCAATTGAAAGACAGAATCAGTGTTTTTGTTTGATTCATTCAGTCTTATTTCATTATTGTTCATCGCCATTTTTTTTCCAGTATAATTCTCTCTGATAAGTTCTTTGATATTCTCTTTTCTTTTCTCTTCGTTCATTACTCAAGTTTTCATACAATAATCTATCTCTTTGAGCTTCAATATTAGCAACCTCTATACCTATATTAATTATAATGTGTTATAGTAGAAGATAAGTTATAAATATCTACAGATAAAAATTATATCAATCTTTATAATAAATTTTATACCTTGCTCATAAGCATGTTTTTGAGCACTTGCAGAAGTTTTATCTTTTTCTATACCGGTCCTGCTTCTTGTATTTTCTGCACACCAAATATCTCTCATAATGTTAGACAATGTAATCATTTTGAATTCCTATAATCATTTTTAATGTACCTCTTCCATACTCTTTATCAATAATTTGTCTTTCAAAAGCTTTCTTTTGAGCATATGCATCTCTTCTCCTCTTACTTATAACTTCTTTTTTCTCTTCAGGTAAAAGAGAATATCAACTCTGTTTTTTGTCCTTGTGTTCCATAATTTTATCTACGTAGTTAAATCTAGCAATAACAAAAAAACTAACAATTATATTTCATAAACAACTATATACATTAAACAAGAAAATATAACAAACATATTATTGAAACGTAATTAATAAATAAATAATAAACTATAACATTTACTTTTTCTACAAAGCTTTATAAAAAAAATAGATTCTATTAAATACGACAAACATAAATTAATGAACAATAAATATTTAGTCGCGATAAATAATAAAACATTCAGATTAATGTGACTAAATATTGATGTAGTAAATAATAATGAAGACATAAAAGCTTTATTTTTCAATAAATAATAAATTGATCTTCAGTAAATAGAAACATTTAATATGAGTTCTACTAATCTAAGTCCAAGCATAATAAACAATACTAAATACAGTAGAAATAAGGGAAAAAATAATGGAAATAAAATATACAGAAAAATAAAAGGATACAAATGAATAAAATGCCTATTTCTTTTTTAAACCTTCTTTGATATAGGTGTAAGTAAGATTCACTATTGAGTAACTAAACCAATTTCATTTCATCATGAGCAAGATTTATCATTAAATCATTGAACCAATCTCATTTCGTCGATAGTTTTTTATATATCTAATTTATCAAATTTACTTTTAATAATCGATGAAAGCACAATTAATTATAATCTTATATTCTATAATTCTTGCTATTAGTAGTTTAAGACTTATCTGTCACATTGAATTGTACATTATTTTGGGACAATTTGTATATATTCACATTCTTTATCAAACTTCTCAGTTATTTCATATTTGGGCTTAGCTAAATTCATCATTATAGAAACTATATCATTAAAAAAAACATTAAAAAAAAGGGCGCTTAACCTAAATCCGAGCAGTATTTACATATATATATATACCATTATAACTCTTCATCAAGCGTAACTCTTCATTAAACGTACAAAATGAAACATCTCTCTTTTTATTTCTAAAACACCTAACACACTTCTTGCGTAAATCCTATCTCTTTCTTCAAACACCCAACAACTCCTAAATCCATGCTAAATTTCTCTAAAATCTCAAATCCATGGTTCAATTTACTTTTTTTCTTTTTCTGAGGTAATTTTTTGATCATTGCATGTAGATTTTTGAATAAATCAAACTTCACACTCTCTTCCTCAGATTATGTTTTTAGATTTCTTTCTTTTATTTTATTTCATCTACATTTGTTAATTGTTATTTTCCCTTTTTAAAATCTTATCTCATTTTTCTTCTTTGTCTCAGAATTAGAATTCTGATTTTAAGATTTTTGTAACTATATACAGATTTCAATTTTTTTTCCGTTTCAATTTTCAATTTTAATCTTTAGATTCACTGGTGCTTGAGCCACAAATACGCCCTTTGATCTTGATGAGGCTGTCATTAGAAGGCTTTTCTGTCATTTTTCAGTCAGGTTTTGGCTAGGGCTATCAATGTGATTGTGTTCCTTTGATAGTTTGCTTTTTTTGTTTGGATTGCTTGCGGTTGTTTTTGGTCAGCGTGGTTGGGTTGGTTTGAGATTTGTTCTATGTTTTGCTTTGGGGTCGTTGCATCTTTGTTGGGTTCTTCATTTTGGCTTCGTTTTAGTGGGCTTTGGGTTGTGTATTGGCTGATTCGACTTCTTATTGCTTGTTTGTTCTTGGCTCCTTGAGTCCCTTCAATAAATTTGTGTCATTAAAAAAAAATTAGGAGGCTTCCATGGGTAGAGTATTACTTTTAAAAAGTCTCATTATATACAACCATAGATTTACATCTATAAAGCATACTCTGATATTTTGCCTTGGTTGAGTTTATTTTTGATATATAAGTTAATTTTGATTTTAGTATTATGATGATGTGTTGTTTTAACCCATAAACTTTGTTTCTTTTGTCTTCTTGTTTGGTGTGTTTTAGAGGAATGAGGTGAAGTGATTGATGTGTTGTATTGTGTGGTGATTCTGATATTCAAATTCTAGACTCTATTTTATTTTGACTCATTGATATCTATCATTTTCTCCCATAGAGATCAATTTTTTTTTTTTGTATTACATCTATATTTCAACAAAATAATACGCTATTAGAAAACAACTTACCTTAATTCGAAGCATAAAATTGAAAAGCTCAGTCTTTCTCCCTTATGTTTTCCTATTTCTTCTTCTTTCAGCCAAACTAATACTATTTTTCTATCTATGATTCTTTCAATTAACCTAATACTTATTTGTTTACTTGTTTTTTTTTTCTTTTCATATTATCCTTTTTCAAGTGATCGGTGCACCTAAACATATTCTATAGATAGATTATGCATGTGGCGATAGAGTGCAAGCCGGAAGCTAGAAGAAGATAAGTACGGTTCATTGCCACCGCCATCTCTTATGTAGCTATTTATTAATTTTGTTTAGTAATATGGGTCTCATGTAAAATTTGTTATTGATCCTCTAAACAATTACATAAAGATACATTTTAAATTTTAAAAACAACCTCAGCCGTAAACAGAAAATGACAGTGTTGTCTTTTTACTGTTACAAAATCAGTATAATAATTTTAAATTTATAAATTACTTTTACACCCTATTAGTAAATAAACTATCCATAATTAATTTGAAAATAATGATAAGAGCAAGGGTATATAAGTCTTTTCACTATTAAAAAAGATTATAACAAAATAGACGAGTTAAAAATATGGTTCAACTCACTCTTTTTATATAGAGTGTATAGACAATGACTAAAAAGTAGTTGAACCCTGTTATTATTGTATTTTATTTTGGAAACCTGCTCTAATATCCCTAACTTTAGATGAAATTGGACTATAGATAAACGATCCTTTTATTTTACTAACCTCCCATGAATTTCATTGATCGAATGGTTTACTAACTGAAAGATAACGGTGATAAGGGCAAAGTGGTCTTTTTAAAGTGTAAAATTAAATAAATTAAAGGAAAATAGACATAGGCCAATCGTAAAAGGACATGTCACCCCCTCACAATTTACAATTAATTTAGCATAAATATTTAAAAAACTAGAACAAATATTAATTGAAAAGAAAGAAATTTAAAAAAAGAAAAGAAAAAGAAAAGGGATTAATGGATCCATCATTGGAACCCAAACATAGATCTTCTCCCCCTGCCGACATGAAGTCCTTCCCCGTCGCGAACTCTTCATTCGTTGCCGCGAACTCTAATCTACACTGAGCTTTCTCCACACCTAAATGCAATTCTTTTAGAAAGGTGAAACAAATACAATACTTGGCCGTGAATACCCACCTCCAAAATAATGTACCAACCAAATTTCTCTACTTAAAGTCCTACCATCACATCTATGGAGATCGAACCTCTCCATCCATCATCATTTTTTTAGCATTAAAGAATAATGCTATTTTTAAAAAATCTGGTGTTCAAATGATGTGACATCATAATTATTCTTTTATTTAAATCATACAAATATAAGGATGATACTTGGGTGCTAATCGGTCAGCATCCAAAATACTGACTTAAAAGTTTGATTGGTTACTATATGCTTTTATTGCTAATACCCAAATTTAAAAAACCAACACCAACTCTATGAATTTAATATGAAGCACCAATCAATCTAATAGCAACCAATCCAAACACTTTATCTGTATTTTGGGTGCTGATCAGTTAGTACTCAAGTATTGTCTCAAATATTATACAATTTAAATGAATTGATTATAGTGATACAAAATCATTTGATCACCAAATTTAGGTAAAGTAACATTATTGAACATCAAAACCCATCTCCAAAATGACCTTAGTGTTCTCACCAAGTTTATTGTTTTCTATACCTAGATTCTCACCACCTCATCCATAGAATCCAATATCTCTATCCGATCTTTTTTCGTCTTTTTTTTTTTCACCTTTTCTGGTTTTCATTATGTTTTTTTTTTGGCATTGATGTCAAACTTGTCTATCTTTTTGTTTGATTTTTTATAAAAAGAAAATCCTTAATTCTGTTTTATGTAAAAGTAGGTAGGATAAATGTGACTTTACATATCGAAGGTCAAGGGTAAATGTGATTTTTCATGGGTCAAGGCCGGTCAACAGTTAGGTCCCCGTTTGATTTTTTCACATAATACTTAATGGAACTTAATGTGTTTGATTTTTTAAAGTGATGAAATCATTTAATGAAATCTTAAAACAAGTCGTTTAGAAAATTCACTTATCAAAAATCCATTGAAATTTAATACAATTTATTAATTCCAAAACTATCATCACTAATCTGACTTATTTCAAACTTTGTCTTCTATTAAAATCCTAATCGTATTAATACTCTACTTTCTCTTCCCACCATAAACAACTATAATATCATAAAACCTAGTTGCTTTAAAACTCAAACAACTATAAACTGGTTTTCCAAGTATATTCAGGTTAGAACTCTTTTTTTTTCCTCATTAATCTAACTTATTTCCAATTTTGTCTCATGTTAAAACCATAATCCTATTAATACTTTTTATCTTACACATAATGGACATCAACACAAGTCTGGATGAAACTAAAGGTTTGCATTTAAAGTGAGAAAGAGGAAAGCTTTCCTATTATTGAAGGAAGAAACTAACCAGCTTCACACGTGAAAATTGGAGAAACATAAATACAAATCATACAAAAGAAAGCATTGCCTTCAAAACCCAAACAACTAAAGACTGGTTTTCCAAGTATAACCTCGATAAGGACTTTTTTTCCCTCATTAATCTAACTCATTTCCAATTTTGTCTTCTATTAAAACCATAATCGCATTAATACTTTTTTTTTCTTACACAGAATGGACATCAACGCAAGTACAAAGGTTTGCATTTAAAGTAAGAAAGAGGAAAGAGGAAAGCTTTCCATTTCTTACATGAACATTTGAGAAACATAAATACAAATCATACAAAAGAAAGCATTGGCTTCCCATATATAAAAAGACCATGCACACAATCAACCAATATTGTGAGATTACAATACTTAAAACCAAGTAAATGAGATTTCACTAAAACAAAAAAAAAAATCATATAATTTCTTTAAATTATTTATATAAATTTGAAATATTATTAATAACTAAATAATTTTGTTTTAAAATTATTAAATTACATGTTATAGTTGTCCTTAATATATTAAAATGTAAATATATAACCGTTAATAGCAAAATTTGGCTAGGGACCAAAGAAAAATTTTCCATCTTCCAACCTTCAAGTAGGGGTCCAAATCCGAGTCTACGTAGCGAGGTATCGAGGTCCTCTAGGTCGAGGTACCTTACGACCCTGCAGAAGCAGGGCGAGATAATCAACACCTTCTCAACACCTTGCATGCATTCAGGCTTTCCAATTAAAGCCCGCTACCCTGCCAGGAATCTTGCATAATTAGGTCGAGCTCCATCATAAAGCCCATCGTAGCTAAACCAAGCTCCCAACTACAAGGTTGGAACCATATGGGATATTTCACCCCTAGAATGGTTAGCACAAGCTCCATGGGAAGACCAACAAGATCGATCTAGCTCCATGACAATTGAGAAGTCCCCTAGGGACCCGCCAGTGTATTGGAACTTGGGGTACCTTGCCCTCAAGAAATGTCAAGCGTCACCTCAGGTAACCTCCATGAAGTACCTCTCTAAAGTGACATACAAAATCAGAGCTCTCCTCCAAACAGCATAGGAAGAGAGGGTTGACCTTCATGACACATACGATACCATTAATGAGGTCAAACCGTATTAATGGAGGTAATCAACCCTATTAATGAGGTCAAACCGTATTAATGGATGTAGTCAACCCTATTAATGATGTCAAACAGTATTAATGGAGGAAGTCAACCCTATTGATGAGGTCAACCGTATTAATGGAGATGAACGACACCAATAATGAAAGATTAGTCAACTCTTTTGGCCACCATTAATGAGAGAGTCCACAGAGTAAACAAATACATTTGCCTCCAAGATATCCTCAACTACAACAGAAAATCCCGTCTATTAAGGAAGGAAGAGTCCGAAGAGGAAACAAACACATCTTCTTCAAGATATTAGCTACAAGCCGATCAACTACATTAAAGGAAGAATCGTATCCAATACGGAAAAGAAGACAAAATCAAGAGTCCTGGACTTGCACGCCAATGTAGTCACCATGTATAAATACACATGTAAAAGGACATTAAAAGGGACTGGATATTCGACATTCGAGGCATAATTCAACACCTGACTACATATGGGATCTCTAATCCCAAAATCGACCAGCACGAGGCAAGTCTATATACTTCGTATAAGTTCTCTCTACATGATTGCTATATGTATTACCTCTCCCATAAATATATCGGGATTGGTTAACATTATGTTACCATTGTAAGCTCTCTGGAGAGACTACGTTGTATTATTTCACTAATCAAAGAAAGCTTCCGGAGCATTCTTTAATATATACATAATGAAGAGTATTCCCCCTTTCTCTGGATACTGCCTTGGGGCTTTTCAGCATGTGATCATTCGTGATGTTTTTCCCCATTGGTCAGTCACCTCCTTCTAAATAAGACCTGTCTTTCTCCTATTTATCTCATGTATTATGTGTGTATGTGGACTGGGTACCGACCTATTGGTCTTAGCTCTCTAATCCTTTTTACATGAGATCGGGAAACTACAACGAAGATCTAAGGAACCGGATCTAGCTCCTACCCTAATGGACCTAACATCCTTGTTCTTTTTATCTACACGCCAAATCGTACACCGAGATGGGGGAATCCACTCAAACCGGTTTTAAGGGATTCAAGGAGCTCTCCTGCGATTTCTCTATGAAAGAGGGCATGGATCTGACAAAGAAGCCAGGAAAGCCCCCTTCCTTAATCACCTGTATAGGTAGGGGAACTACAAGAAGAAATCAGGGTCTAGAATCGGGCTACGGGTACCAGGATGGGCTCCGACCCCGACCGAGGACCAGGACCAGGATCAACCCTTTCACACCATTAAGGGAACCTCGAGCTCCCCGTATATCCTCCTTAAGCATAAAGCCTGACGGACGGGATGCCTCGTCTCTTACCGCTCCATCCTCCTTTACCTATCCTTCTTCACATTCATGCAAGATCTCTTCAAGGTACGAGGTACCTACCCCGACCGCCACCTCCGTGGTAGCGGTCTCGATGGTGTTAGCTGTAATTTCTCATCACGAGCAAATTTTCGGTTAACAATAACAAATAATGGTTAGAAAGACACGGATGTAAAAGTATTAATTTTTAGATATTTATAACTTAAAAAAACAAACAACTTGTCATTTATATTTAGTTTTTGGTGAAAAAAAAGCAAACATGTTTTTTCAGTTTTCAATTTTCAGTCACTATTTAGTCTTTAGTAACATTCAATATCGTCAGACTTTAGATAAAAAATCAAACAAGACCTTAATCCTAACTGTTTTCAACATTTGGTCAACACAATCCGGGAGATATTAGTGCAATAAATTGATATTTTGTCTATAAGTCCAATTTCACCTAAAGTTAGGAATTATTAGTGCAATTTTCCCTTTTATTTTTTACTCCTCCTGTCCTCCGCGGCAAGAAAAAGGTATGGACGTATTTTGACTTTGTATTGATGACCTAACCCGACCTGACATGAATTAATCGGATCTTAAAATGGGCTAGGCTGGGCTTATTAGGACTATCATTGGAATATTAACACACTTAGATCCTGTTTGATTTTTTCACTTAATACTTAATGACACTTAATGTGCTCCATTAAGTTATATTGTTTGTTTTCTAAAGTGATAAAATCACTTAAAGAATTCTTAAAACCATTTGTTTAGAAAAGTGAAAAAAATTCATTTTTCACTTAACAAAAGTCCACTGGAATTTAATGTAATATTTTACTTTCAAAACTATCCTCACCAATCTAACTAATTTCCAATTTTATCTTCGGTCAAACTGCTATTAATATTAATATTTTTTTTTCTTCTCACCATAAACAACTACAACATCACAAAACTTAATTGCTTTAAAACTCAAACAATTATAAACTGGTTTTCCTACCATATTCCAGCTTCTGGTAAGGACTCATTCCTTCTTCTTTTTTCGTCATAATTTGATAATTAGTTTAATTGGTTTTATTTTAAAGTTTGATGGCATCTAAATAACAATATTATATAAATTTTAAATATTATTAATAACTAAATAATTTTATTTTACAATTATTAAATTACTTGTTATAGTTATCCTTAATATAATAAAATGTAAATATATAACAAATAGTTAGAAGGACATAGATGTAAAAAGTATTAATTTTCAGATATTTATAACTTAAAAAAAAATAGTTTATCACTAACATTCAGTTTTCAATGAAAAATAAACAAACATATTTTTCAGTTTTCAGTCATCAGTCACTATTCAGTCTTCTATAACATTCAACACTATTCAGTCTTTAGACAACAAATCAAACGGGGTCGGCCTGTTTGATTTTTCCACTTAACACTTAATGACACTAAATGTGTATTATTAAGTTGTTTTGTTTGATTTTTTAAATGATAAAATCAGTGAATAGACTCTTATGGCCATTCCTGTAAGCGCTTATCAGTTGTTTTTTCGAAAATAAAAATGAAAATGAAAATGAAAATGAAAATAGTGTTTTTGGTTTCAGTTTCGAATTCCGAAAACGCGTCTGGTAGCATATACTGAAAGTTGTATTTTGAAAATGAAAACGGAAAAAACGTTTCTGGTAGGTTAACTGAAAACTATCAAAAATTGGTTACATAATTAACCAATATAATTTTTGTATTGTACTTTTTAAATTAAACAAAAGTAACACAACAAAAATTAATTCAAAAAAACATATCAAAAAATGAATTAATCAAAACTAAACTCTAAAATTATAAATAAATAATTACAATATATATATATATAATAATAATAATAATAATAATAATAAAATTAATATTATTACATATATTATAATTTATATTATAATAATATATTATAATATTACATATTATTTTATATATTATATTATATTTTATATATAATATTGTTATAAATATATATATCATAGTATATATAGTATTAATACATATATATATATATATTATAATAATATATTTAATAATATTAATTTATATAATATTATATATATATATATTATATACAATATATATTAATATTCTATAATATTATAAACTATATTATAATCATATTATATAATATACAATATATATATGGGCACTTTGGTCATTTAAGAATCTTGTCCCGTCTTATCCTAGCCATATGAAACACATAATAGAACTAAATGAAATAAAATGAAAAACAAAATAATTATTTTTATATAAAAAAGTGAAAATAAAATGAAAAACAAAAACGAAAAACGAAAACGAAAAACAAGTATTTTGTGTTTTTCAAATCTTTCACTTTTAACACTAGTTTTGTTTTTCATTTTTTTTTTTTTTGAAAATAAAATGAAAGAAACGAAAATAAAATGAAAAACGGTTAACGAATGCGTTTTCGACATCGTTTTAAAAAATAAAAACGAAAACGAACTGAAAAACAGTTGCAGGACGGGGCCTTAAAATCACTGGTTATGAAAAGTGAAATTTTTTCACTTTTCACTTAATAGAAAATCAACTGAATATATATTAATTTTTAACTTTCAAATTTATCATCAGAAATCTTATCTGATTTCCTATTTTATATTCTCTTACACCCTTAACCATATTAATATTTTTTTTCTTCTCACTATTTAAATAATTTTAGCAGCCATAAAACCTAGTTTTTTCAAGACTCCAAAATCTCCATTTGAATCCAACGTTTTTTAATTGTATTCAAACCTATTTCGACTTCTATTCATATTTTGGTAAGGTCTTTTTTTTTCCTCATAAATTGATTAGTTTTATATAATGTCACTGGAGAAAATTAGCACTTAAAAAAAACCGGTTTTGCAAACAAACTTAAATCAACTTAACTATAAACTACATGCACTTTACATGTATTGCAAGCATCACAATATAATCTTTATATTCCTAAATGAGATACTCCCAAATTCGACACTAATTTTATTAATTTACATATATTAATATATATATATATATATATATATATATATATATATAAATTGAATTATGTCTGTTTATGACATATTTATTTGGCATGTTCACATTGATAAAGCATGTAGATTTCATTATAATTGTATAATTATATTATTATAATTCCACATATAAACATTGAACACATTAAAATATAAATATACAACAAATAATAGTTGAAATGGCACAGATGTAAAAGTATTTATTTTCAGATATTTGTAATTTTAAAAAAACAAACAACTTTTTACTTATATTCAGTTTTCAATGAAAAAAATAAAACATGTTATTCAGTTTTTAGACAAAAAATCAAACGCAACAGTCCTGAATTTTTCTAAAAACTGAATAAGATTGAAATGTGAACTTGAATGACATGTTTTTTATTACTCACATTTGAATGTATTGTCAACACATTTGTTTTTTAAACGTAAAACTGTCTAAAAATATATAATTTTACATCTATACCCATGTTAAATAATTATACATATAATATGGAATAAAAACAATCTAAAAGTAATAATTATATATGAACACATATGATCATGGTATTCTTTTTCGATTACAAACAAACTTCATTTGTACTAAAAAAAATTAAAGGGGCGGAAGGAAAACTCACACAAAACACTCTAAAAAAATTATATATATAAAGCTTTAATATCATAATAAAGTATTGATATTAAACACCAATATGTATTATGGTTCTTTTTTATTTTTAAAGTTATTTAAAATAAGCAATATATTAAAATAAAGATTTTTATACCATATATAATTATGATAAAATTGGAAATATCTTATATTTGAGGGATAGTACATGAAGAAAAGATTTTGGATTGCATTTAATATAATTTAGTGATTTGCAATTAGGTGAAAAATCAAGATTTTTTTTTAAAAGTTGTTTTTTGGTATTTGTAAGTTGTTTGATCATTTTAAAAAAATAAACAAAACAACTAAATAATAATGATTCAGACCGATTAAGTTTTAATTGGAAAAAACAAAGGACGTCGTACTGTATTATATTTTATAAAATTGTCTTACTAAAGTATCTATTTGCCTATATTGTACATGTTTCCAAAATTCAACTTTTACTTTGACATTAAACAAATAAATTAAACGAAAAAACTAGTAGATTTATACTAGTTAGCATTGGATGAAAAAAATAGTGATACGTGTATGGATAATGTAAGTACTGTCTTAAGAAACACTTACACTATGTTTGGTTTGATGGAAATGAAAGGAAAAGAAATGATAAGTTAATAAAGAAAAGAAAAGAAAGAAAAAAGGAAATATAATATTTTCAATGATTGTTGTTTGGATAGTTATGAAAGGAAAGGAAAAGAAAAGAGATAAAAATAAATAAATAAATAAATCTTATTCTATTACGAAAATACCTTTCTTTCAACAATATGAATAATTGATATGTATTGTTATATAAGGTTACTTTTGAGATATTGAAAAATATTTTCTATTTCTTTTCCTTTCCTTCTATTTCCTTTCAAATTTGGTGAGAAATCTAATTTGGTAAAACTATAAGAAATTTAATAATCCAAACAAAATATTAGAAATTCATCCAAATTATTATTTTTTCTTTCCCTCAAATTCCATCAAACCAAACATAGTATTAGTGTATTATATAACTAACCATTCTCTTGTTAAAAAGATGTAAATATAGTTGTTTAACATCAAGAGAAATATTTTTGTTTAAATTCTCTCGAATTGTGAGAGTATGTAATGATAAATTTCCGGCGCATCAGAAGCTTTTGACACACATAGGGCTTGCAATTTGTGCTCCTTCGATAGCTCATCAACTAATAGAAGATGTGATCATCAGACTGGACCAAATTTGATCACTTTTGCAAAGTAGTAAACTACTTGTAATTTTTAAAAACGTTGAGGATAGATTTGATAATTGACCATAAATTTGTGAATAATTCAAGTCACAGCAGCGAGTATCAAACTGATTTGAATTAGTGTTCAAACGTCAAACAGACAGAAAGATGAGAGAGTGCGCATTTTGAGTGTGCAAATGGCGGCAAAATCTCTCGTTCACTTGCACCACTCATCAGCTCTGCTAACCTCTGCTCCTCTACTAGTATCTTAAAGAGTGACTTTGTAATTATCTATTTCGTTCTCAGTTATTGAAATGGAAGAATCAACTTCACAACCTTGTAATCTAGGGGTTTTAGAGACACTCGACGCCAACTCAATCCAACAAATCATTGAAAGCTACAACGGTTTCTGTGCCGCCACACAATCTCTCCTCGATGGCGCTGGTGATCTCTCCGCCGGACCGGAAGAATTCGTGTCTCACGTGTATTCCCTCTGCAAGCTCGGCCTCCAACCTATCCTTCGCGACCACTTCCTTCGCTCTCTAGAGGTTTCGCACTCTTAACAGTAGCTTTTGTCAAGTCTTTTCGATTTTTTTTTTTCAATTGCGGCTAAAATTTTAGTATATTTAAAATCATACACTGGGCAATTGTTGGTGTTTTAGGGTTTCAGATGCTTCAAAGTTTGTTTGTAACATCATTACAGGAATCGTTCGAGAAAATCAGTGTGTCGAGATTTTGGCATTATTTCGATGCTTACAGCAAATTTGCTCTTCTAGAGAAGAACAAAACCCCTGTATGTGACTTTCACTTGTTTTAAGATTTATTTTCTGGTTGATTTGATGTTTATCTTAATGTCATAATTTCCTCAAATGTGGTACGCAGATATGTGACAATGAGGTTCAGATGGTGTTATGTAAAGCATTAGAAGAGATATCTTTGGAGAAAAAATATCAGGAAAAGTGCTTGTATATGCTAGTTCATGCCTTACAGTCATGCATGGAAAATTTATTAGATGGAGAATGCAATTTGGATTCTGAAAGGAAACACCTTTTTGCTAAATATCAATTTATGGTATCTTCGGTTCTTATGGCTAGTCTTCCCCCACACTTTCCTGGTATGTATATCTACAAAATTGTTAGTTGGGTTGTGTGCTGTGTGCGTGAGATGTTTTTTATTTTGTTAGCTCCAAATATTTTGTAGAAATAAATGCTAATTGTTCTGGAATGTCTTATTGCATATTGTCAATTGGTGGTGTTTCCTTTATTAGTTTTCATTATAGTGTCATTTTTAATTTGCTTTTTCTCAATCGGCTATCTAAATCCAAATGATCCAAAATGTAACTTTTCCCCTAATGGTTCAAAATTATTCTGCCACTATCCAGAAACTTGAGGTAATGGTTTTATTCAAACCACATCCATAGTGAAGCAAATCAAAAGATTCAAAACTTGCAAACCTTCAGTTTGCATTGTTTAGAATTTCATACGACTAAAAGAAAGAAAAGAAAAGGAAATACACATCATGATTTTCCTGAAACAGTCACTACTGATAAATAGTTTGATTGGATGGAGAGGCTTTAAAAGTTTTTTCAGCTAGATAATTTTGGTGGTGAAACCAATCAAATTTGTTGTGTTCAAATATTTTCTTTTTCATCAATTTTGCTGAGTTAGACATACTAGTACTTACAGAAGATATTTCACTGGATTTGAGTTACATTTGTTTAAATAAAAGATAGAGCTGGTTAACCATTGTATCTAGCTTTTTTAAAGCATTAGAGAAGCTGTCGATGCCTATACGGAACAATGAATTTTGGTCTCATAGTCAATTACTCATTCTGGGTAGAACAATTAGTGACATTCTTTTCAGCTCGGTATCCACATTCATGGTCAATCTTATAAGCCTCTGTCATGTAATTTTTTTGATCTCCCATTCATATAAAAACTTTAAAGATTCTATTTCAGCTTTTTTTATAATAACAAATATTATTTTACTTGCTATTTTTTGTAATAAAAGTTTAATTTCCATGCGTTATGATGTTCCTAGAGATACTTCACTGGTATTTTAAGGGAAGGCTGGAGGAGTTAAGTGCAATCATGGATGGTGAGTTAGAAGACAACAATGAATCTCAAGATAAAGATGACATGGATTTGGATGAAAAAGGAAAATTTAGAGCTGGTGAAATGGATGTTGATGAATGCTATAACCATGGGAAATATTCAGAGAAGAACAAATTGGTGAAACACATCGGTAAGATTGTCCGTGATCTTAGAAGCCTTGGGTTTACATCTATGACTGAAAATGCTTATGCTTCTGCAATCTTTTCGCTTTTGAAGGTGGGTATATGTTATATTATGTAACAAATAGGTGTATCTCATTTGCTTTTAAAGTAGTTTACTTGTTTTTTCTTTGCAGCTATTTTTTCTGGTACCCTGATATTATGCTACATCTAAATTCTTTGGCTATTAAATACTACCTTAGCTTCAAATTTACTTTTCACTTTTTGTTTGTCTTTGTGATACATTTTGGTAACTTTATGTTTCCTATGGCAGGCTAAAGTGCTTAATCTGGCTGGCGATGATTACCGTAGTTCTGTTTTGGAGTCCATTAAAGGATGGATACAGGTTGTTTTAGTATTGTGAAACCATTGCATTTTATTTTCTTATTGTGAAATTGTGGAATTATTATCAAATTCATCAACAGTAATTTGTTATTCCAGTCATGCTGGCACAGTATATGTGAATTGACAAATGTGGTCAGCCATCAAATGATTGGCATTAGCATTTTTGGTCTAGTCTGTTACATTATAAGCATTTTCCAGCTCATTGTTTGGTGAATACCACTTAGAAAAGGAGTAGGCTCTTATAAGGTGTTAGTAAGGGCAGCAGATTTCACTGGCCACAGATTAGTAGAAGCATGCCGTTCATATTTCTTCAATCTTCTGCTTCATAGTTTAAAAAACATAATAAAGGTAAATACAAAAAAATTGATTTTTTTTTTCTGGTTAACAGAATAAATATTATATCCATATGGTTATTTTATACGTTGATTTATTCAACCGGTGGGATCTTCTATAGTTACTTATATATTATTATGTTACTGTTTGGTTATTCCTTATACTTGAAGGTTTCTTGCTCAGGTTGTACCCCTCCAATTCTTGAATGCACTTCTTGCCTATCTTGGTGATTCTATTAGTTATGATAGTTCTTCAGCTGGCATCAAATCACCTTTAGCATCTCGTCCTTCTTCAGGCTATCATGGAGTTGATACTCCCTCAGAAGGACTCATTAGATGGCAATTGCGTTTAGAGTATTTTGCTTATGAAACGTTGCAAGATTTAAGGATAGCCAAGCTATTTGAGATTATTGTGGACTATCCTGAGAGGTAATTCTCTTTCTATACGTTATCTCATTTTTGCATCAAGTTCATATTGCAGCAGTAGACTGTAGAAGTGTTAGCGATTTCTAATTGCTCTTTGCTCTTACTCATAATTCCATTTCAAATTGGGGAGAATTGAGTGTTAGGCACTGCATTATGTTTTGGTGGTCATAAAATTCTATAGAACAATGGAAATGGAATATGGTAAGTGCTTAGTATGATTACTTTTAAAAATTTATGTGTAAGTTTGGATTCGGTCATGTTAGTAACATGATATATATGATGGTGTTATTGAAACATGGTTTAAGTAGCCATATTTTAGATTCAATTCATTTCCATCTGATTTTTTTTTTCTTCATATAATCATTGGATTAAGTAAGAGGTTTTCTGTATATACCTTACTACTATGTGTGCAGACAGTTATATTATGTGTGAATTACGTATATATCAGATCTTTTGCATAGTTGTCACTGTTTATGCATTATATCGTTTTGTTTTGATCTGTCACATCTTTTCTTTTCACATATAAAACAATGAAACTATTTGAGTTGTTATCCCTCTTGCTATAAGCAGTATTTTTAATCCATATATGGGTAAAACTTAATGTTATGAAGAAAAATATTATTGGGCCTAATGTATCAAAATTTTCTTTTTAACATTGTAGTTCTCCTGCAATTGAAGACTTAAGCAGTGTCTTGAGTATACTGGACAACATTCTAAATTGGTTGAGTCTTTTATTTCTGCATTAAAGTATCGGTTACTCACTGCGGGCGCGTCAACGAATGATATATTGCATCAATACGTTTCAACTATTAAAGCACTCCGAACAATCGACCCAACTGGTGTTTTTCTTGAAGCAGTTGGGGAACCGATAAGGGAGTACTTGAGGGGAAGGAAAGATACCATCAAATGCATAGTGACTATGCTCACTGATGGGACTGGTGGGAACCCAAACGGATCCGGAAATACTGGGGATAGCCTTCTTGAAGAATTAAATAGAGATGAAGAAAGTCAAGAGAATGTTGGCATTGATGATGATATCAACGTTGATGACAAGCAAGCATGGATTAACGCAATGCGGTATGTGTTTGCTATCATGATTGTACTTATAAAGGTCATGTAGTTAATATTTCTCCAATGGTCTCTTTTGGCGTTATCAAGTTAACAAGATTCAGCTTAACATATTCCTCCACTGACTTGTTTCTCTGCATGAGTTCTGCACTTTCAGCTGGGAGCCTGACCCTGTAGAGGCTGACCCTTTGAAGGGAAGTCGGAATAGAAGGAAGGTGGACATACTTGGCATGGTTGTCAGTATAATTGGTTCGAAGGACCAACTCGTCAATGAATACCGTGTTATGTTGGCAGAAAAGCTTCTGAATAAATCTGATTATGACATTGACTTAGAGATACGTACTTTAGAACTCCTTAAGGTGGGTGATAGTATATCATTATTTCTAGCCTTTGTTTGTTTAATTGTGTATACCGGGTGAAATTGTCTTATTTTATTTTTAGTCGTCATATCACTCCTAGACCACCTAATAACATTTTGTTGTTGCTTTCATTCTAGATACATTTTGGTGAGAACAGCATGCAGAGGTGTGAGATTATGCTTAATGATTTGATTGATTCTAAGAGAACGAATACAAATATTAAAGCAACTGCTAAGAAGCAATCTCAAACTGGTATGTTTAGGATTTTAAAATTTTCTGACTCTATTATGGGCTTTTGGGTCTACTCTTGTGTTCATTTCTAACATTTTTTGTTGTTGTAATTTTCATATTCTAAGGTGCTGAGCTGGGGGAGAATGGGGTATCTCTGGATATTCTTGATGCAACAATCATATCATCAAATTTCTGGCCTCCAATGCAGGTATTGATATTACCCTTTCGTGTCGTGTTATGAATCAAATTTTACTGATAAGACAAAATGAAACTATGAAAATTTTCTGACAATTAGCAGAGGGGATAGAAGTAGTAGGAAGAAATATAAGTGTACGTGTATTTGATGGCATTCACTTCTTCTTGAATCCCAACGCTCCTCAAGAACGCATTCCATGTGATTTATTGCAAGAACATTAAATTAAGTGGTCACAGTTAATTGACAGCTCGAGTGGCAATCTTCTTTTTTCACCTTAACTTGCTTCGGGGCTCATTATTCTACATTTCTACTCCATTTTGGCTCGTATGAATTCAGCATGTGATCACATCTGCATTGCGATCCATGCTTTACTGCATATTTCGGATTGAGATCTTTTATTAGAGTGTTTAAATACTATTGTTTAGGGTCCTTACAAGCTTAAACTTTTTGAGTCGAGGCAATTACAATATTTTTGTGTTATTATCCTTTTTAAATTCTTTACTACATTTTGTTGCATTTTTGCTGACTATGAGGAGAATTTCAGGATGATGCCCTTATTGTACCTGGGTCTATTGATAAGCTGCTCGCCGATTATGCCACACGATTTAAGGAGATCAAGACCCCTCGTAAGCTACTTTGGAAGAAAAATCTCGGTACAGTGAAGGTTGGGTGCTTCTAATAATACAGAGCCAAGTGATGCCTTGTCTTAATATGAATTGCTTTTTCTTTTTCTTTCCTTTTTCGTTTTTTTCGGTTTCTGCTGTTTGTACTTAGAACTAATTTTCTCCACTTTTTCTCCATTCTTTCATCACTCAAATTTTATGTACCGCTTTTAATCATGGACGTCCTGGTTTAGTTGGAGTTGCAATTTGATGATAGAGCGGTTCAGTTCACAGTGTCTCCTGTACATGCAGCTATTATTGTGCAATTTCAGGATCAAACAAGGTAACTTCAGGAATTTTCTGGATATATTCTGTGATACTTGATGACAGTGTGATACGTTTTATTTTCTACTTTCAGTTGGACCTCTAAGAATCTTGCTGCTGCTATTGGAGTGCCAGTGGATTTACTGAATCGAAGGATAAACTTTTGGATAAGCAAGGTTTGATTAAGAAGCTCCTGTTATGTGTCATAACTAACTTTACTCTCCATTGACATTGTCCTCTTTTTTCTTTTTCCTTTTCCTTTTCCTCTTTCTTCTTGTTTGTGAGATTTCAGGTTTATCTTGATTGAAACTTCTATGTCATAGTGGAGTTTTTTTATTTTTTTGAAAGAAATGTCACAGTTGGGTTGAACAATACAAGAAATTTGAATAAATACTTTTATCAACTGAGCTAAACTTGTGTGATAATATGTATATAGGTCTGCAAAACACTGTTAGTTTTACTTTTTAGTTTCATATCTGGAACTTAACAATTTGAAACACTATCAAAATGAATTAGTTTGATTTTACTAAGCAAACATGTTTACTACTCTAGAAGTAGGTTTGTTTAGCATACATTATCAGTTTTATTGATTACAGAATTTTTTGGTCATTAGCATGTGCAATTTATGAATCACTTAAAGATCCATGTTAATAAATTCAACTATCAGTTTCTTTCCTAACAATTGAATCCATAGAACTAGTATTTAACTAATTACTTTTGTCTTTTGCCAGGGAATCCTTGCAGAATCAGTTGGGACGGAATCTAATGATCATGTATATACCCTAGTGGAAGGCATGGTTGACAGTAGTAAGACTGGTGTTAACAGTGGGAGTTGCGAAGAGCTGCTGGTAGGTGACGAGGAGGGAGAGAGATCTGTTGCATCAATTGAGGATCAGATACGTATTGAAATGACTATATATGAGGTCAGTAGGGGTGATGTAAATATTTTTTGTTTACGTTTTACGACGATACTAATGAACGGTTATGGTATTCCTTATGATCAAAACATTATGTTGCTAATTTTTTAATTTTTTTTAAAAATTTAGAGGATCTTTGACCGGCCTCCTGTCTCTGTTCAAGGCTTGAATGTGGATTTGGTTGGTTATTACCCAGAGACAAAGCTATGTTGGCAATTTGTTTCCCCAATTCTATTATTTATTTAATTATTATTTTAACTTTTTTTGGAAAAGAAAATATATAATTCACCCTCCCAAGTTTTACTGCCCTACTTTCCAATGGCTCTCACCAGCTGCAGTTTCCAGCTGAGTAGAACTCAAATTATAGCTGAGAAAACTGTTTTATCTGGGCATGTTCTAAAACTATGTCAAAATTGCTTCTGCTTGATAAAATTGTGGTTAAGGAATAAAGGTCGAAAACTTTCATTTTGTTTCATGTCAAGCTTTGCAACTGACATTTGGTTTTGTTATAGAAATTCATCATGGGAATGCTCACAAATTTTGGTAGCATGGCACTAGATCGAATTCATAATACTCTCAAGGTGAGAACATTTTAAACATACCTCATAAGATTCTTATTTGAATAAAACTAACATGATCCCGTTGATAAATTACTAAATATAGAGCATTGTTGCAGATGTTTTGTGTAGCTGATCCGACATATGATAAATCACTCCAACAACTGCAAAGCTTTTTATCTGGGTTAGTTTCTGAAGAGAAATTGGAACTTCGAGATGGGATGTACTTTCTGAAAAAGTAATGGGCAAAGAGAACTTTGTTATAGTGAGTTAGTCTGAAACCGTGAGCAAATATTCGGTGGTAAGATTCTCTCTCCGAATTTTGGATGTGATTCTGATATTTTTTTTTCCTTCTTTTCCTCTTCGATTGCAAGAGGTGTCATGTCATTGATACTTATCGGAAATCATTTGATTGGCTCTGAAGTGTGTGGAAGAGTTGCTACGATATACAATTGGAGTAACAGTTTTGGCGCATCATAGGTAGGTGGGTAGCTTTCCTAGAACTGGAGAGGGTGGTGTTGTGACGGCCTTTTTAACAATCTCCTTGTTCCAGTTATGAGAATATGTAGCATTTCTGGGGAAATTAGTTGGCAGTAATATATTCAAGGTTTCAGAGTATGAATGTATAGATCTCTCAAGTGTTGGCTGTTTTTAATGGTTGGTGATAATTTTCCCTTCATAGTCCTTTTTTTCAATTTGATCCTTCCCAAGTCCCAAGTCCCAAGTCCCAAGTCCCAAGGACTGCTAGGGGAATGTATCGTGAAATGTTTGTAGTATCAAGGAACTTAAAATTGATATATCTATCTATATATCCATGTTTTTGAGGGACTAATATCCGATGTCTAGTAAAATTCTATCGATATCGAAATATCTATAAAAATCTCTCGATATTTTTGAAATATTGTGAATTTTATCTCAAAATCTAGGGATATTTTGTAAATTATTTTCTTTAAAAAGTTAATCTTAAATAATTTATATTGAAAATTATTTTAAAAGAAGTATTAATAAATTTATAAAAAAAATTAACACAATAGTCAAGAGTATAATTACTTAAGTAGAATTGCGTAAACTGTGAAAGCAACCTAATTTGTCTGTGTAAAACTATAATTTTTATTAAAAATTAAAATAAAAAATAAAAAGTGTATCAATTATTCACAGAGAATATAATGCATATGTTTGAAAAAGTGAGATGTAATCGCTACATTTGAAAAAAAAAACACCATAAATATTTATAGAGTTCTCCGTAATTTTGAAATATTGTGAATTTCACCTCAAAATCTAAGAATATTTTATAAATTATTTTTTTGAAAAATAATCATAAATACTTAAAATATTGTTAAATAATTTATATTAAAAATTATTTTAAAAGAAGTATTAATAAATTTATAAAAAAAATTAACACAATAGTCGATAGTAGAATTACTCAAATAGAATTGGACAAAAATTATAAAAGCTTTCACAATCTGATTTTTTGTAACTTTATATAGAGAAAGAAATCTTAATTCTTTTAATTATAAAATTAAAAAACAAAAATTGTATCTAAGTTATTTATAGATAATACAATGCAAACATTTAAAAAAGTGAAATGCAATCAATACATTAGAAATAAAAAATCATCATAATATATTCTTTATAGAAAATATAAATTATTAAACTGAAGAACAAATTTATTTATCAGTTTTACTGTATATCATCTTCACTCTTCAATGAATTTATGTATATTTGTAAGAGTTTTAATAGCTTTCAAAAGACATTATTATCGTAGATTCGCTAACAATGAAAACTTATGAAGAGTTTATTTGGCTGTATGCCTGTATTTTTCAGGCAAATCATAATTTATTTGGCTGTGCAACCATATATATATATTGAATTTAGAACGTTGTTGAATACATGGGGTGGTGCCGTGGTGGTGTATGTGCACCTAATATAAAAGTTTTGATTTGTATAATATATCTATTTTTAAATGGAATGTTCTTATATGGGTGTCCATACTTGAGGAAGTGCTCACTGCTCAACTATTTAATTTACCAAATCATGAAAAACAATTGGGACAAGTGACAAGTGACAAGTGACAAGTGACAAGTGACAAGTGACACCCATATATTCAAATTTTTTACTAACATATTGACGTGGAAATCAATTTTTTGGTAGACAAGTGACAACCCATTGTATTATTTAGAGTAATACTGGACGCATAATTTTTTTTTTTTAAATTCCTTCTTATATAATGTGGTTCATAAAGTGTGAACATCGAATTCTCCTTTATATAATTTATAATTTTATAATTTATAAATTCTTATATCATTTAGAAAACAATTTGAAACGTAGTGTATAATTTGATTATTTATGTTCATAATAAATACTGTGTGATATTTTTTCTTTTTTCTGTTTAAACTAAAAACATATAAAATAAATTCTTCACACATACATCTTGAGATTACGGGTTCAATTCTTTCTCATCTATATAAAAAAGAACACGAATTAATGTAATAATTAAAAGGGATCAAAAATTTTTTGGCACTATTTGAGGGGGGTGTTGTACAAATATCACCACTTTACTTATATATGTTTAAAAGACACAATTTAACGTGTTCAGACGTAAATACACCGAAATATTAAAACAATGAGGAATTTGTCGTTTTCAAAGTCAGGAGAGAAGCCACAGTCAAACCGACGGGAAACTAATCGACGGTGAAGTGACCGGAAGAGCTGCGATTGAGAAAGGTAGGATATTTTTTTTTCCATTGTTTTATTGTTGTTAACTTGCATTACATGTTAGAATGGAGTTTTGTTGATAGGAATTGTAGAAACCGGTTAAAATAGAGATGTGAGAATGGTTGTGGTTTAGGTTAGGGTTTGTAATTTGGTTGAATATCAGTTGAGGAAGATGAAATCTGGGTTATCGAGACTTTTTACAAGAGAATCGAGCTTATTTGTTGAGTCGAGTTTTTATTTCCGTGAAAATTAGGTTTTGGTAAGTCGAGCTTTTTTTGAATTGGATCGAGCATTTTTGAAAGGGATCGAGCTTTTTTGAAAGGAATCGAGCTTTTTTGAAAAGGAATCGAGCTTTTGTAAAAAGTATTCGAGTTTTTTTCAATAGGTTCGAGTATTTTTTTAAATGGATCGAGTGTTTTTAAAAGGGATCGAGCTTTTTTTGAAAATGATCGAGCTTTTTTGAAAGGGATCGAGCTTTTTTTAAAAGGATTTGAGCTTTTTTCAATAGGTTCGAGCTTTTTTTTCATTGGATCGAGCCTTTTCATCATGATATCGAGGTTTGTTTAAATAAATATAGCTTTTCTTACATAGGATTGAGCTTATTTGTTCATAGGATCAAGTTTTTTTCTAAATTTTCGTGAAATAATTAGGTTTTGGTGGGTCGATTTTTTTTTATATATAAGGGTTCGAGCGTTTTTGAAAGGGATCGAGCTATTTTTACATTGGATCGAGCTTTTTCACCATGAGATCGATTTTTTTTTATATATAGGATCGAGTTGTTATTACATATGATAGAGCTATTTTGTTATGAGATCGAGTATTTTTTCATAGGATCAGTTTTTTTAAAGGGTCGAGCTTTTTTGTCCTTAAATCGAGTTTTTTTTCTCTTGGATCGAGCTTTTATGTTATGGGTTCGAGCATTTTTGTCATAGGATCGAGCTTTTTTTTAAAATGGTCGAGCTTTTTTCTCCTTTTGACCGAGTCTTTTTGTTTTAGGACCGAGCTGTTTTGACATTGGATCGAGACTTTTAATTTTGGTTACGAAATTTGGTCTGTTTAATGATGTTGTATTTCTGTTACATTGCAGATGAGAAATAAGTTGAAGGATTCGCTTAAAACTGCAGAAGGAGACTGGTACGAGGGAAAATTGACTCGATACAACCATCTTGATGCCCTTGGCCATATAGACGACGCACTGAACCGTGTCCCTGTAGAATTTACAGATGAAGATCGGCGTCGGTTCATGGCGTCATGTTTCGGGCATTTCCTGACGATGCATCAGGAGATGAAATTTTCGGATGGTATTATCCATCGGTTGCTTTTGAGGCAGCTACATCATAAGGGCCCAACAGATGAGATGCAGTTCATGTTAGGGAACCAGTCGGTGAGGTTTTCGAAGGTGGAATTTTTTATGATCACCGGACTACGGTTTAGAGTTATACCAGACACGACCAAGTATGCAGCAGTGGAGAATGTCATACATGAGCGGTACTTTCCTAGAGCCGAAGAGGTGTCGTTAGAGGAGATTAGGGGTGTTGTCACATGTGCAGAGTTCGGAAAGGCGTACAATGCTGTCAAGCTCTGCCTCTTATATATGCTGAACTAGATACTGATAAGGGTGGATGAGAGATTCAAGATTCCAATTTGGCAGTTTGGCAGTTTTGGCTGGTTGAGGATCTCGACGCGTTCGACGCGTTCCCGTGGGGTGCCCACGTGTACAAGCATATATTTACTCATTCAAGCATGCACTTGACGGGTGATGAGACGGATTCGAGCGACACCAGTAGGAAAAGGGCGCTGACGTACACAAGGTGGAGACCTACAACATATACGGTCTATCTCATGTCCTATTGGTAAGAAGTTCGAACTACAAATTGTACTTTATTGTTGGTGTCTAAAATATTATGGATACTTATCGTACTTATCGTACTTATCGTACTTATCGTACTTATCTTTGATGCAGATATTTGCTTTGGATGTGATCCCTGATTTGGCCAAAGAGGTAGGTGTCCGGAGGGTTACTGATCTGACTCCCCGTATTTTGAAGTGGGAGTTGACCAAACAACCGAGAGGGAAGAAGTTGGCAAAGATTTTCAAAGTCAGGGTATGTATTTATTTTGTTAATGTTTTTATTAGTTGGCATTGTACAATTATATTGTTCTAACTAATATTTCAAATGTTTACGAGGAAGGAACTGGTGCCGCCACCAGCTGAGAGACAGGCACCGTACTATGCCTGGCTAGACGATGGGGGGAGCCTGTATGTAGAAGATGACATGGATCAGACTACCTTAGGCGGGATCAGTGGTACAAAGGGTGGTGGGGGTTTAACAGCCAGGACCAATGACAGTGAGGGATCTGAGCCCGCTGCTGGAGGTTTAAGGCCCAGTGACGGTGAGGGATATGAGACAGACCCACAACGAGAAAGGCATAGGCATAGGCATAGGCGGATTCGGTTTTCCACCCCCGGACATGGTACATCTGCAGGGGATTCTCGTGGAGGCGTTGGACGTGATGGAGAGGTAAGTTGAAAACAAAGTTTAGTGTTTTTTATTAACACGTGATGATAGTTTTTTACTAACAATGTAGACATGATTTCAGGCTCCGTGGGCAGATATGTTGAACGATGTGCGTGAAGCCCTTCAGAAGAGTAAGGAGGATCGACAGCATCAACACTTGGAGTTGTTGGATATGATCCGGAAGAGTGGTGAGGATCGTTAGAAGCAACACCGATTGTTACTGGATATGATCTGGGGGCTTCAAGGGTCGACCATGAGTACACACTGGGATGGCCCCCCACCTCCTGATCTAGACTTTAGTCCCAGATGGTCGACTGATAGGTATATGGTGGGGAGGGGGGACAGACATGACAGCTCGACGTATTCAGGACCCGCCTACCGGGGGGGTAGGTTCGGAGAGGCAACCTCGGTCGCATACCAGCGATAGTAGACTTGGTTCACTTACATCAGTCGGATATGACCTTCCAGTTGTCCTATCTGGGTCCACCCCAGGCTCAGCTGTCCCCCCACCTCCCAGCACATTGATCCCCCCTCCTAGCACATTGATTCAGCCACAGCGGTCCCTTCCCCCACCCAGCACGTCTATGGCGTCGGAGCGGTCCCCTCCCCCACCCAGCACATCTGTGGCGTCGGAGCAGTCCCCTCCCCCGGCCATTACATCGAAGCGTTTAGTTAAGCGCGAATGGCAGTTGATGAGCCCTTACACAGTTCCATGCCGTCCAAAGAGGTTGAGGACACGGTCTGAGTCCGTGGAACACATTTTTGACCCCTACGGACTAGTGGAGGCTGACCAGCTTGCGGCTTTCAAAGCCTTCAAGAGGAACATCAACGGGGAACTGTGAGTCCAACTTTTTATAATAAAAATGGTATTATCATCTTTTCCAACCAAAGTCATCTCCAATATAAGTATTAAAGCCAACTTTACAATATCATTATCACTATATTTATTATTGGGACCCAAATTCCTAAACCAATTAATAATCCTTTTAACATGGACTTTACTATCTTGGAAGTAGGATCAACGACGTCTATTGTCCTTTCGTTTGAAAAGTTCTAATGTGGATTCAGAGTATGCACCAAATATTAGCCCACTAACCAAACAAAACTCCACTGGGCTGAACCGTATCACCCCGTTGCCAACATGGTACCACAAAGAAGATGTATTCTCATTGGCATCTTAACATGACACTCCATGAACAAGATATGGTGATAAAATTGCTCGGACAACACCATATCACCCATATTCAAAAAATGGCCGAAACATTTCACTCCAAACAACTCGAGTTGTTTTGGTGTCAGACACGATTTAATAAGTCGGATACGTTCCCAGTTACAATACCCAGTAACTCGAGAGGGAAAACGATCACACTCTTTAATCTTGAGTGATTCAAGTAATTTGGTTCCACCCATGTGTATCGACCTAAACACACTTCATAATTATATTTAAACAATTTTAATTATTAAAACAAAACTAATATAAAAGACAATTATCATCAAACATATGATGCAAAAAAAAAACATAACATGCAAAACAGTTGCTAAAACATCATATCTGATTCAAAATGCTAAACAAAACACTCAAAGAAAAGACAACCTCACGTGCACTTATGTTGTCTTTAAACTTTATCGATCCATAAATGTTAAATACCCTCCCATCTTTATCCTAAATTTGAAGCTTCAACAGCAGGTATGCTCTCTTCCCTACCCACCCATTCGAATCGACATCAAAAATACATTTTTGAACGTTAGTATATTAAAGGCCAAAAGCCAGAAACCAAAAACAAGCTTACAAAAATACAATCAGAAACCACCAAGCCTTCACCAGAAACAAGCTAGAAGCCAGAAACCAGAAACAAACCATTTACTATGTTTTTACGAGAATACATACCTCAACACAACAGTAGCATGACAAGACTGTTATGAGGCTTTCGTGTGAGATATAAATACACTAATATCAAAATTTGTGTGAAATTTATATACACTAATATCAAAAGTTGTGTATGGACTGCAAGTGGAACTACACCCGTCTTAAGAGAAACTATTCAACACAAAGCAATTTTATTATCATATAGCATCAACATGATGGACTTTAATGCCAACTTGCATACGGTAATGATGATTATCGAAGCATGCTTGTAGTGATAAATAACTACAAAACGATGATGAAACAAAATAGGATCATAAATTATAATTTTAGATTGACATATACCTCTCTAATACAAGTCCAGTTGTTACAACTGATGTCGTTGACATGACGTTCTTTCCAGTAACTTCAACATCGCAGACCTTATCTGCATGAGCACACAAAACGAACGAACAATACCATAAGCAGGGGCATTATACATTCCTACGAAAAAAATAAGTAAATGGTTTTGAAAAGCCTTCCAGTACCCGCTAAACTGTTTAAATTCCGTTCTTAAATTTTCTCTCTAACTCTACATCAAAACTATTGGAAACTATTCCAGCAGGTATAGGTGAAGACCGGAGACTCATTTTCGAGCAACCCCATTTAATATCAAACTACTGGAAAACCCCCAAATAAAAGCCAGAAACCAGAAACGACCTATTTTTAATCTAAATAAATCAATCCCATATAATTCAACAGTTTTTTGAATATTTTGTTAGGATTCAAAAATTGAAAACCAAAAAATTTGTATTTAAAAAAAAAAAAAAAATAAATCAATCCACTAAATCAAACTAATCAAACTAGAAAATTGAAAACCCAAATAACAATTTCAACTCAAAATCATAATATGATTCGAAAATCAAATTACCTCGAATTAAATTCGAAACCACACTGACAAATGAATGTGTTGGCAATCGTGTCTTCTTCTGTAGCAAAAGAATAGGTTGCCGATGGGGCCTCAACGATCCTGATGGCGACGGCGGCTGGCAGGAACTAGATGACTGGAATGGTGACGGTGGCTGGAATAGGATGGAGTGGGATCGACGACGATGGCTTGAAGGACGACAGCTGGAATGGAAACGGTGGCTGGAACGGGATGGAGTAGGATCGATGATGGTGGCATGAAGGAGACGGTGGCAACGGTGACTTGAACGGCAACAGTGGCTGGAAGGGTGACATGTGATAGGGTGGCCAGATCAGGATAGGGTGGCCAGATGATTTGGATTTTAGGGCAACTGTAATTACCTTTTCATTTAAGTTAAGGGTAAGATCATCATTTTAAGGCATTTTTACAATTGAAATAGGTTTTAAGGCAGATTTGCAAATGGGCCCTTAAAACCAGGCATTTTTGCTAAAATCCTTGTTTTTTGTTTTTCAATTTTTTTTATAAAAATAAATCATTTTTTAAACTATTAATTATACTATTATGCGTTTGGTATGGCTATAACAAGACAGAAAAAGATTTTTAAATAACCAAAGTGTCCCTCTTATATATATATACCAAAATAATTTATTTCCAACCATAACTAAAAGCATACGTGCAATAATATATATATATATATATATATATATATATATACACACATTATAATTATTATGTATATATATTATAATATATTTTATGTATATTATATACAAACTTAACATAATATATATAATATTATTTTAATATAAATTATAATTTATGTAATAATATTTAATAATATATATGCATATATATTGTAATTATTTATTTATAATTTAAGAGTTTAGTTTTGATTAATTCATTTTTTGATATGTTTTTTTGAATTAACTTTTGATGTGTTACTTTTGTTTAATTTAAAAATTACAATACAAAAATTATATTAGTTAATTATTTAATCAATTTGTTTATAGTTGTAATAATATCAAACAAAATACCAAAATTGATATTTCAATTTTTGATGGTTTTCGGTTAACCTACCAGACACGTTTTTTTCGTTTTCATTTTTAAAATATAGCTTTCAGTATATGTTACCAGATGTGTTTTCAGAATTTAAAACTTAAACTAAAAATACTATTTTCATTTGTATTTTTATTTTCGAAAAACAGTAACTGAAAAACGTTTACGGACAGACCCTTAGGCTACATAAAACAATTATGGATAATGATAAACATTCAATCTATTTATCCATCATTTATATCTAACTTGACGTGACAGTTTACATAGTGCATCCTTGCCAACTTCTAGAGCTTATAGAGATTGATTTTTTTATATATATAAAATTAGAAACAAATTGAATGGATTTAAAAGTTAGAATTTGAAAAAATAAAATAAAAAGAGGAGTGATATAGCAATATGATGATGTGGTAGTCTATATTAAATTGGATACAAAGGTTTGATGAAAAGGATGATTGTCGACCGTTATAATTATCGATGCCATTCCATATATATATATATATATATTGAAACAGAAGAAGACGATCAGGATTGTGCAGTGATAGGAAAAAAAAAAGAATGTTAAGAGGGTGGTTCCCATAAAAACAATGAGAAGAAATCGGCGAGAACACGAGAAAACTCGTTTTACGTGTTTTCAAAACTTTTATTTTAAAAACATTATCACACACGTTTCTTATTGTTTTTTTAATTTGAAATCAAAAAATAGCCTTAGAAAACATAACCCCGTTTATTGTTCTTAAATCATTACTTTTTATTTTATTTTAAAAAAAATATTATATTTTAAAGACAATATTTGGATACCGATCAGTTAATACCTAAAGTATTAACTTTGTATTTTAAATTGTGGAAAAAATATTTAAAGTATTTGATAATAAATATATTGGATTAGTAGTGGATTTTTTCACTAATAAAAACATAAAAGTTAGTACTTGACTAGTCAATACCCAATTATTTTACATATTTTAATATTAATAGATCAATTTACCTACTAATATTTGTTCCTTGTACAAGTACAAGTACAAGTATAACAATAATAATAATTAAAGTTACATATAATGTATGATAGTTGATAATTTGCAATTATAAATCGATGGAGAGAGAGAATAATTAAAGTCATATATAATGTGTAATAGATGATAATTTGCAATTATAAATAGAAGACCTTCAAAGTAAGAGATCTATTACTTTAATTTTGATAAGAATCTTGAAGAAATCACATTAATTTTGTTTTATCTGAATTTTGTTTTAGATGATAAATTTTTTAAAGCCTACTTATAAATAAAATTTGAAAAAAATTCAAGTACTTAAACATTTGTTTTCATTTTTAAATTTTTTTCTTATATTTTCCTATTTTTCCGATACCATTAAATTTAATAAAATCGAGATAAATAGTTATTTTATTTGAACAATTCTTAAATTTTATTCACACATAAATTTCATTAAGGTTTTACAAGAATTAAAGTAAGAGATCCATTACTTGAAACTTCCTCTCTCTCTCTCTCTCTCTCTCTCTATATATATATTGATATAATTTTCATCAAATTTAGGGGTGTTAAGATCCAATCTAATCTAATACGACCTATTGGATTCGATACAATCCATTGGATTGGATCATATCCAGGAGATGATTAGATCGGATTGGATCCTAAATTCTAAAATCCATTGTATTAGATCAAATATTGGATTTTTGTTTGGAAATCTGTCAAATCCTCCGATCCGTCTAAAATGTTAGGCTTTAATTTTATATCGGACAATTTATTTTATCGACTACTTTCTAAATTAAAAGCCTAATCCAAATACAACTTGATTATTTGAATATCTATAAAGGTCTAACCCTAATACAATTTCTAATGTTACTATTTTGGGTTTTCTTTCTCAATTTCTTTACGGTCAACAATCCACCATCTTCTTTTCTTATATTATTCTTCATCAACATCACGGCTTATTAAGTTTACATTTGAAGTTAATGTTTAATGCTAATAAATTTTTTGAATTATATAAAGTTTATAAGTAATGTTATGTGTTTTGTTAATGTTAATTTTATTTTAATTAATTAGTAACGTTTGAACAATTTATTTGATTTTATTTATATCCGATTATATTTTTTATATATTAAGAATGGTTTTTTTTATTAATTTGATCCATCGGATCGGATCGGATCGGATCTTTGATCATGGTAAATCCATTAGATCCGATCCGCCGCACACCCCTATAATTAAATTAGTAAAACATATTTTTTATTATAACATTTTAAAAAAGACACAAATCAAAATTAAATTTAAAAATTGTTTTTTTTGTTTGTAATATTTATATAATCAAAAACCCACAATAATATTTTTCGCTCTTCACTAAATACATATTATAATATTATTATTTTTTAAACAAAATACATGTTTCAATTATGGGTACCCGACACGTTTTAGGTGTTTTCGGCTTCTAAAAATATGAAATATTCAGACATGATTTCCGTGTATGAATATGTAAAGGATTTGGTTGCAATATAGTTTCAAGTTTCAACAAGGAAAAGGCTTTCATTTATTCTTTAAATTATAGGCTTATATTTAAAACAAAAATATAAAGATGAAGCCAGACATAAACAAATGCAGAGATGCAATCTCCTATGAGAAGATTATTCAGACATCTTAAATGTATAAGACAACTAAAATACAATTAGTCTTTGAAGAAAACCCAATGATTTTACCACATGAACTTTTCATTCTCATTAGGTTGTTGTATTTTGCAAATCGTTGCATTTTAACCTATAGAAAACTGATTAAAAACAACCCAATAAGAGAACCCGGATTCTTGTAAGAGAAACAAAGGAACCCAGATGACGAAAGTGTTTAGTCAACAATGGAGTCCGAAGGAGGCCCGACAGCAGTGGCGGTTACATGTTCTGGTTTTTATAATATAGAGAGAATGAGGGGTGGTGATACGGCGGAGAGAGAATCATATAACACAAAGAAGGAGCCGGGTCCAGCAAATAACGTGGGCCATAAAATTCGGATAAAAACCGGGTTTTGAGCAATGCGGTCCGAGTGTAAACAAACCGCAATTGTGCGGGTAAGGGCCTGGTCCAGCGGATCTGGCCCATTTTGCTATCCTTAAAGCTAATGATTTGGATTTCTATATCAATCATTACTTTAATCTGTACAAAAAAATTATTCTTTAATTTCATCTAATAAAACCATTGAAGTTTGACTAATTGAAATTTGCTACGATGTTAATTGTACAATTTTGAAAATTTAGGGATAGCTTTGGTTACTCCGGTAAAATCGCAAACTAATTTGAATAATGAAAAAGTACGGCACTTTTTGAGTAATTGACCTTTCATAATTTAAAATAATGTGCACCGTTCAATTCCTTTTTATCATTACAATTAGAATATTAGAACTCACGTTTTCTTTGTTGGGACTCGGTTATTATATCAACATGGATATGGTAATAATAAATTTTGGAAATAATTCATGATTAATTCAAGATTAATTTTGAAAACTACTTTCATATTTAAGATAATAGTGCTAGACAATCTAAAAATTTTAGTTTAAATTTCAATTCAAATTATACGGTAACTGAGTTGTCATCACCACCAAACAAAACATGAGATGATGTGGTTAATAAAAAATCACTTACCATATTATTGTACTAAAATTTCAGTTAACTATCATTAATATATTTAAAAATAACAGGAACATTGAAATTAACCGTAGAATTGTTCCCTACAATATATTGTGATCATACCAATGAGAGTTTTTTGAGTGTGTCAAGATGTACCATACATCTTCGGTTGACGTGGCTCAAAAGATGTATATCATACCAACGAGAGATTATTGAGCGTGTCAAGATGTACCATACATCTTCGGTTGACGTAGCACAAAAGATGTATGGTGCATCGTGATGCACCCAAGTTTTAGGAGTTCACTTTTACTTACCCCTTCAAGGGGGTGAGTATTACCCTCTCTTGAATAGATGACATGTGTCTAAGGGGGGATAAATTGATCCTAAAATATGATAATATTAAGATAAATTTTCCCCCTCCAAATATCATATTTTAAGATAAATTTATCTCTCTCTTTAGATACATGTCATCCATACAGAAGATGAGGATGTCATCCATACAGGAGAGAGGATAATGCTCACCCTTTTAAAGGGACCGAGCAAAAATGGACTCAAGTTTTAGGCCATACCAAGTTACCAACACTTTTCTACGGAGAACGTACCCACTCCATCTTTGTTAATATACATATGCAATAATGCAACTAAAAGTCTAAAATTATAGCTCATCTTTTTTAAAGAGTACGTGATTTTAACAGGTATTGGGAAAAAACAAACAATCATGTATCATGTATAAAGTAATTTGATTTAAAGATTATAAAATAAAAAGAAAAACTTGATTTTAATAAAGTCACAGCAAGTTTATTGAAACAGTAATTTACCCAAAAAAAATAAAAGTTTATTGAAACAGTAAAGCCTGTACAACTGGAATCTTGGATAAAAGGACACATTGCCTCTCTTCTTTCTCTGCCTGTCAAACAACAGAGTACAAACTACAAAGCAGCATTAGAGAGAGAGAGAGAGAGAGAGGATTTTTGGGAAAAAAAAAATGGTTCACAACACTTCAAGAAGCAAATGGGTCTCTTTGTTTGTGCTTCTCTTTGCTCATTTGGCTATCACAATCCTTGCAGAAGATGGTATGTGTTCTTACTTCTTACTCTACTTTCTCAAACTCAGTTGAACTTTGATTTTTATTCATTTAGAAAAGGAAAAAAAAAATGTATTTTCTCTTTTGGGTTATTTTTAATGGTTTTTATTGTGAATATCTCTGTGATAATATTCATGCTTTGGTGGGTCTTTGTGATTTCTGAGATCTGATGTATGTTGTGACTTGTGGTTTCACTTCTCTACTTGATAAACTCTTGAATGTGGGTCAATAATTAATATATCATAATTAATGAAAACTTGTTAGTATTATATTTTAGTTAAAATTTATCTAGTTATGTGCTATATTTGAAGGATTATTGTATTTTATTAGCAGTTATTATTGTTCATTACAAGTTGAATATTAGTTATTGGCCATTCTAGTATGTGAATTGTGAAGTCCAGTTTTGGTATTTTTACAGAGAACATCAACAAATGTAGGACTTTGTAACAGGACCTGCATTTAGAAACCAAAGGAAACTTTAAAGTACATTATTATATAAGGTCTCACAAATTACAACTGTCTACAACTTAAATGAGCTTCATTTAAGTTGTTTATATATATATAGAATGTTCTTTGGGGACTTTTATCAAACAGTTGAGAATTTAAGCTTCTATCAGGTCTCTGATTTCTCTTCTGTGGTGTCAACATAGAGAAAGTCCAAGGGTTTGCGCTTTCACAAGTTATTATTATTAGAAGCAAAGATTTTTTTATTTTTTTTTGGGGCCTAAGTAGTTTTTATTTAATCACCTGTTATATAGCAGCGAAAACTCGAATATGAGATATTTGTGGAATATGAGATATTTGCGGATTAATGATATTCTTCTTCTTCTTTTGTTAAATCTAAGTTACTAAACAGAATTTGAAAAGTGGGAGGTTTGTGTTTAATTATTATTATGGTTTTCGAGCCCACAAAATTACAAAATTGTTGGCTTGGCTCCACCACAATCGAGTGTTTCTTGTGGTGGATCCTTTTCTACTTTAAGTCAGCAACGCATGCCCGTTTTTTCTTCCTCTTGTTTGCACTCTTTAACCTTTTTTTTTTTTTTTTTTTTTATTGTTTGATCTCCTTCCATTTTTTAGTTATAATCACTTTATTAGTTTATTTGATTACATACTTCTATTCTCTATTTGCTTTATTTTCAAGCTATATAACTTTGAACTTCACTAATGTTGTAGCCTCCTTAAAACTTGAATTCTTATTCTTTTATGACCTGTACCATCAATGATCTTGGTGGAACTTAGCATCTTATTTTTTGGCACCCACCCACCCCACCTTATAGCATTTTGCAAAAACACTAAGCACACGAGAACGGGAATGAAAGAGATTCAAGCTCTGTTGGAAATGGAATCAAGAAAGGGAAGTTGATTCCTTAAACGAGAGATAGGAGCGTAATTCTTGATTTGTAAAAGGGTTCATGTAAACTGGTTCTCAACTTTTGTTAATAAAAAAAATTACGGATTAAGTTTTCTTTTTCTCATTAGGGTTTTGCTATAGATTTCCCTACAAATATATAACCCTAGAACTAACAATCATGGCTGCCACCAGAGTCACCACTGAGCTATACATTATATGAGTAGAAAAGAAAATGATGCATTGAAAGATGAAGTTGGTACATAATGATGGACCATAGGCCGTAGTCCATAAACATTCACTTTTAGATGGGTAAAGTAAAATATGACTTTAGTGTAAGAAATTCCCGCCAAATAATAGGGTTCTTTTGCAGCAAAAAGACAAGGTATAGGGTATACCTTTTCTTTGATATTTTTTTATCACCGTTTTTGGGGATTTGAATCTACTATATTTTTCAACTCTCACTAGTGTGAATTGTCCATAACATAAACTAAAAAAGAGTCACTTTGGTTCGAGTGTAAGTAGAAGACCAGCGTTGAAAATATGTGCCGAACGGTGGGGTAGGGCCCACGCGGCTAATGCGGACTCTGTCTCTAGTCCAACTTTTGTGGGACCAAACCAATCTTATGCTCTTTCGCATCAAATCAGTTGTCCCTGCATTATGATTTTTTTATTATTATTATTGTTTATATGTATTGAATTTTATTTTTAAAAATTTACGAGGCCTCTACGTAGATAAGGTTGTCTACACTGTGTACGTATTATCATAATGTGCATTATCATTCTACATACATAAAAATTTGGGATTTATTTGAGAAATCGAATCCATGATTTCGATCACTGTACATATTATAATAATGTGCATTATCATTTTTATGTGGTGAAGTGAGACCTCTTCACTGTAAATTTTTTCTCTTTAGAAAACTGTAACGGATGTTCATGCCGTATGTATAATGCTTACTTTGGATAGATAGTGACACAACAATGAAAAAATGTTAGCACCTAGGAAAAATAAAAATACTTTAAATACGGTCCCATAATTTGGACCCACAAAACGCAAGAAATGACGTGACTATATAACTCTCAATTTTTGGTTGAAATCTATAATAGTATGTTTGTGAGTGTGTTTATAACATTACAGATAAAAAAGATTTCTTATTTAGTTGCTGATATTTCATGACACTCATTAAATGTTCCTAGAAATATAATCCATTGGTGACTACAATAAAAGCACAGGCAATGGGTAGATTTACGAAATGGGCCCATGATAAATTGATGAGCTCACACGTTTAGATCCATTAGTGGTGTTCTTGTACAATTTATTTGTGCATTTTTGTTGTTTGCTAAACAAGTTGATGACATATTCTGTCTTGATAGATCACACTGTTTTTGTCTTCCTTTTTTATATTCTCTGACAATGATATTCATCTTATTTTTATTTCAATATATATATATATTTTTATATATAAAATAACGTTTTAATACAGAATCCCGTACAAAATTTTCGTACGGTTTCACTGATTTCAATCGGTTGTAATCTGTGAAATCAAATGAATTTTTTATACTCGATCTTGCACTTGATAATATATATATATCAATTTTAGGGTCCCGTTTACTCTCGTTTTAAATAACAATAAATTTATAGTATATTTGGAGTGTTTTAAAAACATGCTGCAATTCATTATATATATTTTAAATAAAATTGATATAGAAAAAAAAAATTGAATTGAAATATAGAATGGTTTTAGAAGTTTTTTGTATTTCTTATTTATTTTTTAAAAAATTGTTTTACAAAAAATGTAGAATGTTTTATTTATTTAAAATTTAAACTTTATAGTAAATAGTTTATACTCGTATAATTTGTTTGTTAATTACAGGTCCGGTACCTAACGGCAACTTCGAAACGGCTCCATCAAACGGCTTTCCAAGTGAAGCGATAACGGATGGGCCCATTGAGATCCCAAGCTGGAAACTAAACGGCACCGTTGAGCTAGTGTCGTCAGGGGAGAAACAAGGTGGGATGATCCTGATCGTCCCACAAGGATCACACGCCGTTAGATTGGGTAACGACGCAGAGATCAGCCAAGAAATGAAAGTAGATAAGGGGTCCACATACTCGGTGACGTTTAGCGCGGCTCGCACGTGCGCGCAGCTTGAGTCACTGAATGTGTCCGTGCCACCTGCATCACAGAACATAGACTTGCAAACACTGTATAACGTGCAAGGGTGGGACCCCTACGCGATGGCTTTCGAGGCCGAAGATGATAATGTGATGTTGGTTTTTAGGAACCCTGGTATGGAGGATGACCCCACATGTGGGCCAATCATTGATGATATTTCTGTCAAGAAGCTCTTTACTCCGGATAAACCCAAAGGTAACTTCTTTCCATGCTCACGCGTGGGTCCCAATATATATTTATGTGTAGCATTCTAGGCTTCTGGCTGATACTTTCTGATAAGCTAATACCGTAATTCCATCGATTTTTTTAGTGTAGAATATTAGGTTGGGCATTTTCCTAACGGAGCCCCCCCCTCGTTTGAGGTAAATTTTACCTCCAAATAGGGTGTGGGATGGGGGTGAGGGTGGGGTAAATTTTGACTCTAAAATCGAAATGGGGGTGGGGTTGGGGGTGGAGCCCCATTTTTCCATATATATTTATATTTTTTTACCCTTACTTTCTTAAAAAATAATAATTTTAATTTAATTACTAATTTACTCTATCCATTTTCCCTATTTCCACACACACATACACACACATATATATATATATATATATATATATTCATGTGTAATACTATATTACTATAATTATTCACTTATTTGTATTAATTTTAAATTAAATTAAATCAATTATATATTTTAGATTATTTATTGGATTGAATATCGAAATAGAGTGAATCGAATGATTTGAATGATTGAATTTCGAATCTCAAATTCTAAATTTTAAAATATGGAACGGGGTCAGGCAGGGGACCTCTCCCCAAACACCTCCATCCTCACTTCCCCCAAATGGGGTTTGGGGGTGGGGGTGGGGGTGGAGGGACCCTCCCCCGCCCCAATGGGCCCCCATGCTCATCCCTAGTGTAGATGGTGTGTTGGTTGGAGAGAATTTTTTTAGTATTTTTGGTGTTTTTAGTGTGTTAGTTAGAGTTACTCTTACAGTATCTCTAACCCAATACATCAAATATTAAACCAATTTGTCATAAAAAGAGATTTTTTTTTACATCATTCCATTCCAATGTATATCAATATTGGTATCATTTTGAAGATCTCAATGAGATTTTTCCAACGGTATATTTTTTAGGAATACATTTTAATATAATAAAGCATGTGAATCTTAAATTAGTAATATAAAATATATAAACATTGATGTGATATGTAACAGAAACAAAATAAAAAAAAGGATGTTTGCTGTAGCAACAGTGTCTACCAAATTTGGTAGTTATTTGGTACGAATGGTGTGTTGGTTGGATTGGATTTTTTTGGTGTTTTTGGTGGGGATAGTGTGTTGGTTGGAAATGCCCTTACACATTCTACACACCAAAACACTCAAAACACACAATCCACACCAAAAACACTAAAAAATTCTCTCCAACCAACACACAATCTGCACCAAACATTCCTTTTTTTTTTTTCTATTCCATATCACATCAATGTATATATCTTTTAGAATTACTAATTTAACCCTTAATTATATTAATATGTATTCCAAAAAATATATTGTTGGAAAGATCTCGTTAACATCGTCAAAGATGTTTTTTTGGTGTGGATACATTGGAGTGGAAAAAATTTTGGTGTAAAAAAAATACTTTTTTTATGACAAATCGATATAATAGTTAGTGTATCGGGTTGCAGTTGCTCTAAGCCCAAGTTTAGCTTCCTAAACCGAAATTAATGTATCATAGCCAATGGGTGCATGCCCTGCGTTAAGAAAAAAAAAATAAGTATTACCCAATTATTTAAATTCGGGTTTTTTTCGTGGCTACATGGCATACACCCAATGGGATGCATTGAACTGGCCAACTGGGTGTATTCAAGATTTTTTTTGTCTGATTTTTGATAAACCCAATGTAATGCATAGTAGCCAATGGGTGCATGTCATGTGGCAAGACAAATTTTTATTTGATTGGTTATTCTTACCACATGTATGCACCCGATGTGTAAATGCATTGAACCGGGTGCATGTAAGATTTTCTCAAGCTTCTGATATACTCAAGTTAGTATATATTGAATTATATACTATCGTTACATTTATATATACCTAGATGTAAGACTTTAGAACCATTATATTACGTCGAATAGTTATTTTTAATTAAGTTTTCTGGTTCAGTTAAATGAAATTAGTAAATCAACTGAAGATAATCCTTCTCAGAATTATAGTTTCTAGTCATAGCCAAACAGTGATTATACACTGAATTTGTTACTTCAGCTGATATCAAGTGTTTGTGAAAAGACCCTTAGGCAAAAAATGGCACATTTGCTTAGCCAAGATTAGCTGTTAAATTGTTAATTAACAGAACTGCTTGTTAATTGTTATCATATATATGCTGACTGGTATCCAATTTCCATCTGCAGACAATGCTGTAGTCAATGGCGATTTTGAAGAAGGGCCGTGGATGTTCAAAAATGTGACTTTAGGGGTGTTGCTTCCCACCAACCTTGACGAAGAAACATCCTCATTGCCAGGTTGGATGGTCGAATCCAACAGGGCTGTCCGTTACATTGACTCCTTCCATTACGCAGTACCGCAAGGCAAACGAGCTATTGAGTTAGTGTCGGGGAAGGAAGGCATTATCTCTCAAAATGTTGAAACCACGGCAAACAAGCCCTATAGATTGACATTTTCTTTGGGACATGCTGGGGACCAATGCAAGCAACCACTTGCAGTTATGGCCTTTGCTGGAGATCAAGCTCAAGTCGTCCATTACACTCCCGATGCAAACTCAACATTTCACTCTGCTAACCTGAATTTCACAGCCAAAGCTGAAAGGTCACGTATTGCATTCTATAGCATATATTACAATACAAGAACTGATGATATGAGCTCACTGTGCGGTCCGGTGATAGATGACGTGAGGGTGTGGTTCTCAGGTTGTAAGAGAACTGGATTTGGTGCATTGGGGCTTGGATCTGGGATTGGTTTTTGGTTGGTCATTTTGGTTTTATTTTAACTTTTAAGGTCGCTTTGGTTAATTAGGCAATAGCACTTTATGTATTATCAAGTTTAAAGTATGGATAGGGAGTGTTGGTAAACCAAAATCTCATGTCTAATGTTTGTATTTATGCTTTGCCTTTAGAGGTTTGCTATCAGAAATGAAATGAAATTTGCATTTGCTATTACTCTTTTCTTTATGGTAAAGACATTATGAACTTCATAAATTAACCACAGCATTTATGGATTCAAGTATTTGAAAAAAGCTTGGGAGGGATACGTTCACTTATGGTATTCTCACGTGGTTTGAGATGAGATCAATGTATAATTGGATATGTAGATGTTTTAAGTTTAGAAAGGCAAGTACGTTCCATCTTAATCAGGTTTCATCGTTATGTATATGATTTCACTTTTATGATCTTACTCCATACATGGCCATAGCTCAAGTTCCTTGGAGCCTTGTAGAGTTGTAGTCTCTTACTTTCTTCTTATAATATGAGTAAACGGGCGGATTTTACTTTATGTATGGCAAAAGGAATCGGTATTATAACAAAAGAAAAATGATGTTTAAAGGTAAAGATACATATTTTTTTAGTGACAAGAATATTACCAATGAAAGATTGTATCTCCGATGTGTAAATATATGCCAAATTTATATTTGATTATTGATAAAATTAGTTTTAATAAAGAAAGAATGCTATGGTTTGTAATAAAGTAGTACATAATCAAAATGTTTAGACAAGTTGAGATGGTAAACCTCTCAAATCCATATAATGAATTGTATATGTAGGCAATGTTGTAAAAGTCGCTAGGCGCTAGCTGGACGGTAACTCACCGCCTAACGTTTAGGGGGATTAATCGAGGACTAGAAATATAATCGGAAGTCAGTTGTCGGCTGGTTAACGGTAACCCGGAGAATGATCGGAAATAATTTTTTATATTAAATATAATAAAGAAAATGTCATATTACATAATAAGTTAATAACACTTGTATAGTTGTATATAAATTATAAAGAATAAACTATTAAACTTAAGTATAATTTAAAAACAAAACAGTTGTAACATATTAAAATGTAAGTAACATTTATACTAACACATGTGTGCTCACTGACACCACACGTTCAAAACTCACACCAACACCACACATACAAAACTCATAACTCACCATCTTTCTTTCGTCAACGTTTCCTTCTCTCATCAGTCTTTCATCCTTCTTTCATTTTTTAAGAACTGAAGCCAGCGAAGATGGACGATCGGCGACGGGAGAAGTGAAGGAATGGACGATCGGCGACGGGCAACGAAAGGCTACTGACGACGAAGGGCGACGACGACATCGGCGAAGGAGTGAAGCACAATGGTCACTGGTCAACGAGAGAAGAAGAAAGTGCATGATTTCGTCCGACCTGGTCCTATTTAGTCCGATTAAGTCTGATTTTGACCGACTTTGACTTAAAACGACTAATACTCCGACCACCTTCGAATTGCGATGGCAGAGCACCGCCGAGCGACTAGTCGGCCCTAGTCGCCGACTTTTGCAACGTAGGACGATTGACGAATCTGTTTTAAGGTCATCATATAACATGGGTCTCTGTTCTTGTGTCTATTTTATTAGTTCTGAATTTCGGTTTGCATTTTCTACTATTTATATTGTATATTGTATGTACATCACTTTCTTCTAGTTCATTTTATATTTAGCAAATGTTATAATATAGGTGGCTTTCCACCACCGCTTGAGGAGAGATAGGTGGCTTTCACCACCGCTTGAACAACTATATATATATATATATATGAACCATTTCTTTGTATTTAATTTGATCAATATATATCAATACAAAAGAGCAGAAGATCTGTTCTGTCGTCTCTCTAATCTCGGTTCATCTTTCTTCAATTGATTTTTCATTTATTCACAACACGTAATCAGCACGAGTATAGATTAGGCATAACCGAATAGTAATTTTGTTCCAGAAAAATTTCTTGAGAGTTTTAGTTTTGGTTTTCATTGAGTCCAAAAATTTCAAAGTATTCGAATCAATTTTTGAAGGATACCGTTATGTTCCTCTCGGAAATAAGATTCCGACGCCACTGACCGCGTCTCAAACGGAGCTGTAACGAACTCTCTAGAGTCGGTCAAAGAAGAAAAAAAAATCCAGATTTTTTTCTGTAATTTCCCAAGGAAGAAGACGACACTGTAGCGCCATGTCATGCCACGCAATCGCCACATCATCGACCAGTCGTGACACGTCAGCGCCACCCGTGCCATGTCATCGAAACATCATCACCACGTCAACATCTAGCGTGCCACGTCAGCGTCTATTGTGCCACGTCAGTGACACATCGGCAATTTACCATGTCACCATATGGGAATATTCTGTTACTGTCCAAGCATATTCCGTTACTGTCATTGAATATTCCGTTAACCGAGTCAACTCGGTCCATAAATATTTTGTGTTTAACTCGGTGCAATTTTCACCTGTTTTCAACCGAGTCGGACCTATTTCCAGCTATTTCGACCGTTCCGGACGCAACTGTGCCATCAGTTTCAGCTAATTCTGCTTGTAAATACTATTTTGACTTGTTCAAGCTTTATTAACTTTATTTTCAGGTGCGAAGAAAAATCTTGATATCCAACACAATTGTGTAAAAGTAACCCGATAGGTAATTTACTTATAACTTAACATTCTGGATATGTATATATAGTTCCGTATAACAAGATGGTTTATGCCGTCAACGGAACTCATATATATAATTCTGTATTTATTTACCTGAAATATTTTAAATTTATGCTCATATCAGGAGAACTCATGTCCCTGAAATGTTTTAATTTTATGCTCATATCGGAAGAACTTATGTCCTCGATATATAAGACTGGCTTCGGCCGTGTCTTAGGACTGACTTATGTTGTGTTTTATGACTGACTTATGTTGTGTCTCCAGACTGACTTATGTTGTGTCTCCAAATAAATTGTTTAAATATTCAGCATTTATTTGTACACAATATATGAGACTGGCTTATGCCATGACTCGGGACTGGCTTCGACCGTGTCTTAGGACTGGCTCCGGCCGTGTCTTCAAATAAATTGTTTAAATATCCAGTATTTATTTTTACGTAATATATGGGACTGGCTTCGGCCGTGTCTTGGGACTGGCTTCGGCCGTGTCTTGGGACTGGCTTCGGCCGTGTCTTAGGACTGGCTTCGGTCATGTCTCCATATATAATTGTATAACTATTATGCTTTTTAAATATTCGTATTATTTACTTGTAAATAATATATGAGACAGGCTAGACCAACTAACCAGAACTTAAAATTTATGGATTTATGACATTTAAGTTTGTACGGTTTTGATAACCGATGAGAACCTGAAGTTTTGGATCCAGTGTTATATATATGAAAGTCATACTTCATTATTTGGAACCTGGAGTTTCAAACTCGTTCAGAATATGAAGTTACTCATATATGTGAAGTGATATATTTATATGTCATTCATTTGAGAAAATGATATATACATCCAACAAGATGTTGTGAGTATCATAAAAAGGATTTAATATCCTAATGAATAAATGAATTTGGAAATAATATTTTATTCATTTCATACGCATCCAACATGATGATGTAAGTATCGTAGTAAAAATGATTTAAGATCCTATCGAATAAAGAAATTGGAAATAATATTTTATTTCATTCTTACGCATCCATCAGGGTGCTGTGAGTATCGTAAAAGAGATTTAAAATCCTAACGTATCATTTATTTGAGAACAAAGATTTACACAACCATCATGATGTTGTGAGTATCATAAAAGGGATATAACATCCTAATATCACGAATACTAAAATTGTAAATGATATTTTATCCATTTTATACTTGCTCTAGAAAGAGGAAATATCAAGAGAGTAAATTTGGATATATTTAAATTTATGAGATATCAAAACATACCCCAAGAGTGGATGTTTGTAAATGACAAGAGAAAATGATTTACAGAATAAACATATTAAAAAAAAAAAAGACAGATTATTATCATTTCAGATAAGATATAAAATGACATTACATATAATGTCTATAAAATTCCTATAAGGAAAATAAACATCTTGACGAGAGTACAATGATTCATACAGTTTCTGTAGAGCCAGATATATTTTATGAATTTGACTTTGCTCTGAGCAAATGTTAATAATGTTTTTAGGTCCAACGGATCTGATAGAAAGCTCTGGAGGAGCCACGATATTGTTGTCAAATAATACTAAATTATGTATCAGATCCAACAGATCTGAAAGAAAGGTCCGGAAGAGTCATGATATTGTTATCAAACAATACTAAATTATATATAAATGATACTTGATATTATTCAAATAGAACATAAAGAAATATGTTTATTTCAAGGGTATATAAGGTTAATATCATATCAGATCCAACCGATCTGATTAAAGGCTTTAGAATAGCCACAATCTTATTACCAGATGGTATTAAATTGTTTATCGTTGATACTTTATATCATTCAAACAGAATATAACAGAATCTGTTTAATTTCAAAGTTATACTAATGAATGGATATCATATTGAAACCATAAGTAATGAAAATGTTGAATATATGTTCATTACTTCTCATGATTCAGACCATAAACTCATTATAGAAAAGACGAGAGCTTTATCATATGGATTATATTACACTATTATTAAGAGTGTAAATGTTGATACGGTTATGAATCAAAAGATCCCATATCCAAAAATGTTTATACTTTGGCGTGACAGTATCGGTCACCCGGGATCTATAATGATATATAGAATCATTGAAAATTCTCATAGATATCCATTCAAGAATCAGAAAAGTCTTTATCGAATGATAACTTATATACTGCATGTTCACATAAGAGACTAGCAGTAAAATCATCTTATTATAAAAGTTGGTTTTGGATCCTCATAATTTCTACAAAGAATTCAAGGAATATATGTGGATATAAACATCCACCAAATGATCCCTTTCATTATTATATGGTTTTAGTGTATGCATCTATGAGATGATCACATGTTTGTTTATTATCAAACATCGTCATATTACTTATATTGATTATTAGTTTTTCAGATATATTAACTTGATTAAACTTACAATATATTTGATGAATATTGCAAATCAACTGGGATAGATGTTCAACATCTAGTTTTAATATATACTCATAATCAAAATGGATCAGAGGAATCACTCGTCAAATGTTTCCAGGTATTTACGATAATTTTATTATTTCGATACAGTTATTAAATTCTATAGAGGGACTTACTCAGTTCTTAAGATATTTGGTTGTCTTGTATATCTCCTCATCACATATCTGACATGCTCTAAGGTAAAGTTTCTATACCATTATGAGATTAATGTCGAATTTGAATTAATCTTCTATTAGATCATATAAACTTCTGATAATTTATAATTTTACGTACAATCTGAATATTATCATATTGATTAATTTTCAAATGTGAAAATTTCTCTAGAAGAGAAGTCAATGAAAAGTTACTTATATACAAAATAGAGATACCAGTTCGGTTCTCTTTATATATGTGTGTCTCATTTCAATATCCGTATCTCTTAAATACGGGAAATAATTGATTATCAGATAATTATTAATATGTTAACATATATATTAGAGGTAACAAGATTTTATAATTTGCTATCTCATAAACTCCCGTCGGGTAATTGTTCCTATAGAACAATCAAAACAAATTGCAACAAATAAATCATCTGATGCATATCATAAGCTTATGAACATTTTTGAAAAGGTATTGTTATTGGGATCCCAAGACAGTAAACAAAACTCGAGTTATAAATAAATTCACTTTCTCTAAATCAACTCTTTAAGAGTCTGATATATCTAAAGAGATATAAGTTTATGAAATGACTAAATCCATTGAAATGGATGAAATCTCAATAGAGATACAATAATATAGAATTTGAGAAAAATTTATACATAAGAGAAATGTGAGATCACAAAGAAAACAATCATTGAAGATGTATTTTTATACACGGTAGTGCTGCTGAAATTATAAATAAGAATTATGAATTTCATGATATCAATGATTGTAGACAAATGCATGATTGACCTAAATAAAAAGAAGCAATCCAAGAGGAATTGACTTCAAAAACCAAACATAAAGTATTTAGACTAATAGTACTTCATACATATGGAGATATCATACTAATTGGATACTGGTGGGTCTTTATACGGGCGTAATGAGAAAAACGAGATCGTGAGATATGAGACACGACTCGTAGTACAAGATTTCTTCCAGAAACTTGGTATTCACTATTAATGAATACGATTACGTTCCGAATTTTTAATAAATTTTGCTGCCTTTGAAAGGTTTGAAATACGTAGTAATCATTTATCTATATAATTCACTCAATACAGATATTTATAATCCATGAAGGATTTAAAAATGCTAGAAGCATGTAAATTGAGATCTCGTAATTTGTATTTGATGAAAATAACAAAATCCTTATATGGATTAAATAATAATATGAACGGATTTAGTATAACTGTCTCAGTTAATATCCGATAAGATAATGATATAAATCATATTATATACTCATGTGTCTTCATAAAGAAGTGAGAAAATAAATATTGTCTCGACTTGAAGATCGAGCATAGAAGATAAAATGGAATGTTTATCTATCGATCAGTATATGTTGAAAAGATTCTGAAAAGATTCCATATGGATGTTATTCCATAAAACAAGTTTTTGTTTATATTTCTTCCAGTCATTTATGATGTTATTTTATGCAATAAACATCCATATACTTCAGCTTGCAATCAAGAAGATTGGTTCAAAAGAATTTTATCAGGGGGAGCATATCAAATGAAGTATATTAATTATATTGGGACATTTGTGCATTGTACTCTTTTTCCTTCCAATCAGGTTTTTGTCCCATTGGGTTTTCTAATAAGGTTTTAATGAGACAATTCTCTAAGCACACCCAAAAATCATTTGATCCATAAAGATCATCATAAAAATTATATTGATCCAGTTGATCATCGTATATATGTTGTTTTGATTAAGAAGATCATTGTAACTATTATTTTGATCTTACTAATCATCGTATATATGTTACTTGATCCAGAAGAACATCATAAATATTACTTTGATATGACAGATTAATGGATATCATTGCTAAGATTTTTATCCCACTGAGTTTTTCTTAGCAGAGTATAAATGTGAGAAATGTTTTGAAGAAAACAATAATTTTGGTACTATACTCTTTTTCCCTTCGATCAGGTTTTATCCCACTGGGTTTTTTTGACAAGGTTTTTAACGAGATAGTTTTGAGAACGTCCAACACCACAAGATTCAGAAAATCATTGTATATATTATTGCCGAGGTTTTTATCCCATTGGGTTTTACCTAGCAAATTGAAATATAAGTAGTAAAAATCCAAGGAGGAGTGTTATAATATAAGTGGCTTTACACCACCGCTTGAGGAGAGATAGGTGGCTTTCACCACCGCTTGAACAACTATATATATATATGAACCATTTCTTTGTATTTAATTTGATTAATATATATCAATACAAAAGAGCAGAATGTCACGGGGTTAAAGTTTGTGCAGCTAACCCGTGCGGCACTTAGACAATTTCTGGACGAGATTGCTAAGTAAGCCTTGCTTGATCACTCTCAAAGGCTAGAGAGACTAGAGAAGGACTAGAAGAGCTTTGTAGGAAAATAAGGCAAAGTGTATTGCTAAGAGAAAGCTTTACAATGCTTTGAGTATTCTTGGTTTGGATGCCTTACAAATGAGAGGGGCTACCTATTTATAGTGGTTCACCTCCTTCATGAATGTTCTAGACTACTCTAGGAGATTGAGTCTCTAGAATGTTCTACATGTATCTAGGTTTCTCTACAAGTATTCATAACCTTAGATATTTACAAGAGAGTTCTAGAATGTTACTAGAGTCTTCCAAGGTTGACCTTGCTAGATGAGTGGAGAAGACTCTAGAATATTCCAAGGGTTTGTGCCTAACTTTGGGCTTTGTTTGGGCTCCTTGGATCAGAATTGGGCGGGCCGTGACATCCTCCCCCACTTAAGCTCACGACGTCCCCGTCGCGCCTTCATCCTTGTATCGTTGGATTTGCTCGGCGAATTGCCAAAGTGTATCCCCTCTTTCCCAACTCGCTTCGCTATCGGGGAGGTTCTTCCATTTCACCAAGTACTCTGTGTAATTTGGGACACCTCTTCTTCGAATCACCCGGTCCGCCAGTATGCACTCCATGTCTTTGTCGAATGCGGTGACTACGGCAGTTGGCGCCCGTTTAGACTCTCCTCTGCTGAGGTCTTCCATATCTGCATGGTATGGCTTAATCAAACTTACATGGAAGACTGGATGGATCTTGAGTCTTGGTGGAAGTTGGACTTGGTAGGAGACCTTGCCTACTCGTTTGATGACAAGAAATGGGCCTTCATATTTTCTCACCAACCCTTTGTGCACTCGGCGTAGTGCCTTGAACTGTTGGGGTAGCAGTTTGATAAGCACTAAGTCTCATTCATTAAACTCCAAGTGTCTCCTCCTTGTATCCGCCCATTTCTTCATTTTCCGGGCGGCTTTGTCTAAGCATGCTCGCGTGATATCGGCTTCTTCATGCCACTCTCTAGCGAGCTTGTGAGCCGCGGGGCTCTTTCCTCCATAGGTTGAGGCAATGGCTTGGGGGGTCATGGGTTGTTGCCCCATGACTATCTCGAATGGGCTCTTGCCGGTAGCCTCGCTCCTTTGAAGGTTGAAAGAGAACTGGGCAACATCAAGCAACTTTGCCCAATCTTGTTGATGAGCGCTTACGTAATGCCTCAAGTATAGCTCCAATAGCCCATTGAAGTGCTCAGTTTGCCCGTCACTTTGGGGATGGAAGCTAGTTGAGAAGTTTAGATCTGTCCCCAACATCTTGAAGAGCTCCGTCCAGAACCTCCCTGTGAATCGTGGGTCACGATCACTGACTATACTCTGTGGAACTCCCCATAGTTTCACAACATGCTTGAGGAAGAGGCGGGCAGCTTCCTCGGCTGTACAATCCCTAGAGGCAGGTATGAAGGTGGCATACTTGCTGAACCGATCGATTACCACCATGATGCTCCCACACCCTTCGGATTTCGGGAGTGCGGAAATAAAGTCCATAGAGACGCTCTCCCATGGTCTACCTGCTATAGGTAAGGGTTCAAGTAACCCTGCTGGACGTTGTTGTTCGACTTTATCTTGTTGGCAAACCAGGCAAGTCCGCACATAAGCGTCAACATCATCCCGCATCTGAGGCCAATAATATGAGTTTTGGAGGAGCGCCAATGTGCGTGTCATTCCTGGGTGACCAGCCCACTTGGAATCACGGCACTCCTTAATGATTTCCTTCCGGAGGTTACCCCACTTAGGCACATATACTCGATCTCCATTAGTGAGGAGGACTCCGTCGTCTAGCCAAAATCGCCTTGTCTTCCCTTCGTTGGCTAGCTTGATCAGGCTCCTGGCTAGAGGATCTTGTTGCAGACCTTCCTTGATGCGGGTGATCAGAGTGCTTCGCGGTTGACTTGCACTCAATGTTGCAAGCTCTGATTTCCGACTGAGTGCATCGGCCACAACATTGGCCTTACTTGTTTTGTACTCAAGTCGATAGTCGATAGTCGAACTCTGCTAGGAAATCTTGCCATCGTGCTTGCTTGGGGCTAAGCTTCTTTTGTGTCTGAAAGTAGCTTGTTGCAACATTGTCAGTCATTATGACGAAGGTGGCTCCAAGCAAGTAGTGTCGCCAAACTCTAAGGCAGTGGATGATGACAGTCATCTCCTTTTCTTGGACAGTGTATCGCCGCTCCGTGTCGTTTAACTTGCGGCTTTCAAAGGCAACTGGGCGGCCTTCTTGCATAAGAACACCTCCAATAGCAAAGTCTGAGGCATCTGTATGTACTTCAAATGCTTTGGTGTGGTCAGGGAGGACAATTACCGGTTCTTCTGAGATGGCCTTCTTCAATTCTTCGAACGCCAGTTGGCACTTGTCGGACCATTGCCATGCCTTATCCTTCTTGAGCATGTCTGTCAATGGGGCGGCTTTGGCTGAGTAGCCTTGAATGAACCGCCGATAATAGTTGACTAGCCCCTAGGAACGATCTCAACCCCGGTACTTTGGTGGGTGGTTCCCACTCTTGCACTGCCTTCACCTTGGCACCATCCATCATAAGCTTCCCATCCCGTATCCGGTGGCCGAGGAACTCCACCTCTCGTTGGCCAAATGAGCACTTCTCCAACTTGGCGTAGAGCTCGTTCTCCCGAAGTACTTAGAAGACTTGCTTGAGGTGTTGGACATGCTCCTCGAGTGTCCGACTATACACCACAATGTCGTCCAAGTACACTACCATGAACCGATCTAAGAAAGGATGGAAGAGTTTGTTCATAAGGGTGCAGAACGTAGCTGGTGCGTTAGTGAGGCCAAATGGCATGACTAGGAATTCGAAAGCACCATATCTTGTCACACATGCCGTCTTGGGTTCATCTCCGACCGCGATGCGCACTTGATAGTATCCTGATCGAAGATCCAACTTGGAGAAGTAGCGTGCCTTGCCTAGCTGGTCAAAGAGATCGGCTATCAGAGGTATCGGGTACTTGTTCTTGATGGAGATCTTGTTCAAGGTCCGATAGTCAATGCACATACGGAGCGTCCCATCTTTCTTTTTCTGAAATAGGACCGGAGCACCATAGGGGGCTTTGGAGGGCCGAATGTAGCCCGAGTCGAGCAAGTCTTGGAGTTGCTTACGAAGCTCCTCCAATTCTGGTGGTGCCATGCGATAAGGCGCCATGGCGGGAGGCTTGGCACCGGGTTCCAACTCAATCTGATGATCCACCTCTCGCCTAGGTGGGAACTTTTTCGGAAGCTCTTTTGGCATAACGTCCTTGTATTCTCCAAGAATGTCTCGGACCTTGGTCGGCATCGGATCTGGGGAAGTGATTTGGTCTTCTCCATCGTTGAGCTCCCGGAGGGTGGCTAGGAAGCTAGGATCCTTCTTCAATCCCCTCTTGAACTGCAGGGCGGACAACGCTTTGGACTCTGCCTTGGCTGTGCGTTCTGCTAGGACCATGCAAGTCTTGCTCCCATCAAGGATGCTGAGGGAGTTCCCGGCTGGGAAGGGGAATGCGTGCACCTGATCGAAGAATTCCATGCCTAACACCACTTGGAAGTCGTCCATGGGTACGACAGAGAAATCAAGTTTTCCACTCCAGGTTCCAAGGCCAACTGGGATAGCCTTGGCAATGCCTGTGATTGGTTTTACCGGTGAGTTGACAGCCTTGATCGTGCCTCCTCCACTGGTGATATTGAGGCTTAGCTTCTTGGCCTCGTATATGGAGACAAAGTTATGAGTTGCCCCCGTATCTAGCATTGCACGGACAGCTTTGCCATTGATTGAGGCATTTACGAACATGAGCCCTTTCTTGGTGGAAGTTGACGGGGCACTGTTGCTCTTGAGTGCACCAAGCTGTCTGAGTGACCCCATACCTGTCTCGTGTCCTCCGTCTTGGCTTTCTTCGTGTTGAGACATTATGGCATTAAGGGTTTTCCGCTTGGGGCAATCCTTCACCCAATGCGGTCCGTCACAAATGAAACAAGGAGACTTAGGTTTAGGGGCTTCGGACTTACCTTCGTTAGGCCTACGTTTGTCCGAGTTGAAAGACTTTCGTTGTCCCTCATCCTTGCGGCCTTGGTTCTTCTGCCCAAATCTATCTCCCCCACTTTTGCCTTGGGTGGCCTTCTTTTCTTTCGATTGGGTGGAGTAATCGGTGAGTGCTTCGGCTTCGGCAATAACAGTGTTTAGGTCTTGCACGTTTCTCCTTTCTAGCTCCACCCTTGCCCAATCCTTCAGACCATCCATGAAGTAGAAGAGTGAATCTTTCTCAGACATGTCTTTGATTTCAAGAGAAAGGGTAGTGAACTCCTTGACGTAGTCCCTAATGCTACCCGTTTGCTTCAATCGACGAAGACGGCCTCGGGCCTCTTTCTCCGCATTTGTGGGACAAAATTATCTTTTGAGTTCCTTCTTGAACTCTTCCCATGTATTGATGGGGTTAATGCCTTTGCCCATGTCGCCATGCTTACGTCTCCACCATAGCTGAGCGGCATCCCGAAGAAATGCGGGTGCGTTTGCAATCTTGGTAGCATCATCACGAGCACCCTTGGCCTCAAAATATTGTTCAAGACCAAAAAGGAAGTTTTCGACCTCTGTGGCATTGCGAGTACCATGGTATGTTGCTGGCTTGGGCACTTGAATGGCACTCAATGTGCTAGTGCTAGAGGTGGCAGTAAAGCCAACGGTTGGGCTAGTTTTGTGTGTAGCCCATTCAGTGCGAACATCGGACACTTCCGAGCGAATAGCCCTCAACTCTTGTTCTACAAAGCTGCGGATGTTGCGGAACTCACTTGTGAGGTCCTCTTTGAGGATCTTTTGGAACTCGTGGATGATAGACTTGGTTGCTTGAGTGATTTCGCCATAGTCCGTCTCCACGCAATCAAGACGGTCGGCAACGTCGCTCAAGGTAGACTCCATCCCTGATACAGCTTCCTCCAAGCCAACAATCCGATATTCCAAGGCATCCGTGGATGGACCCTTGGACTTACTCCGCTTGGCGTGGGGACGTTGCTCATCACGTCCACGCCCTCGCTCCTCCGCTCTAGCAGCAACTTCACTGTCTGATGCCATTGCTTCACGAACTAGTTGTGGTTGCTTACCCTGGCTTTGATACCAACTGTCACGGGGTTAGAGTTTGCGCAGCACACCCGTGCGGCACTTAGGCAAATTCTATAAGAATGTTGCTAAGTAAGCCTTACAAGAGAGATTTGAGAGAAAAGAGTAGAAGAGCTTGAATGGAAAACAAAGATTGTATTGCTATGAAGGAAGCTTTACAATGCTTTGGATCCTAGAAACTTAAGCATTCTAGTATCCAAAGCATTGTAAAGCTTCTTTCATAGCAATACAATCTTTGTTTTCCATTCAAGCTCTTCTACTCTTTTCTCTCAAATCTCTCTTGTAAGGCTTACTTAGCAACATTCTCATAGAATTTGCCTAAGTGCCGCACGGGTGTGCTGCGCAAACTCTAACCCCGTGACAAGAAGCTCTGTTCTCCCGTCTCTCTAATCTCAGTTCATCTTTCTTCAATTGATTTTTCGTTTATTCACAACAGCAAACACATTCATCCAAAAATTATAATATTCTAAGAATGTGTTTATTTGAAAGGAAAAAAAAAAGAATAAACAAACCTTCTGTTGTCATTCTTACAAAAAATTTGAAATACCAAAATATTTTATCAATGTCTGTTTTGTCTGTTTAAAACTTTTCATAAAAAAGAAAAATACAATAATTTTGAGTTCGTGGGAAAGGACACAACTCGAAGAATCCAGGAACTACAACCTTATTATATATATCACTATGAAAAATATATATCAACTTTATGATATATTTTTTTTAATTATCTAATAAAATAGATCACATGACACCGTCCTATTAGTGGAATAAGTACATTAAGTACTGACTAATCAATATCCAAATATTGTTCTATCATTATACCAACCTTATCTTATCTACGAAATTGCATAGTTAATAATTTAATTTGATATTCCATAATAATAGAACAGTGAAGAGGTGCGGTCCAGTGTTTCCTTATTTGAAACGGTGTCGATGAAAATGAGGAGATTAAATGACAAAAATGGTCATGTTTGGTATTTAAAATAGCCCATGTAGAATCCACGAGAGAGAGAGAGAGGAGTGCGGAGAAGAAACGCTGGGCGGGAGGGGTTTTAATGTCTTAAAAATATTTTTCTACACATTTACCGACTCCAGTCGTCTTCTTCTTCCTCTTCCCTCTCTCGTTCCCAAATGGGCGGCGCAGAGTCTCCTGCCGCCACCGCCACCAGTACCGACATCTCCACCCCACCATCTCCACCCTACGATCCCGATTTCTCTCCTGTCGGATCACCCGAGCACGACGTCGTCGTTGACGACGTTCAAGGTCCACCGTCTGATTACGATCATGATAATGATCTTGATCTTGATCAGGAAGGTCAGTGTAAAGATGACCACTTGCCTACTGCCGTTGCTGTTCTCACAGATGATTTGAAACGCCAGATCATTAAACAGGCAATCTTCTCTCTCTCTCTCTCATTATGCAATCGAAGTTTGATTTATTTTGGGATTATTGATTTTATTTCTTGAATTGCTCTTCTGTGCTTGCTTTGCATTTAAACCTAGAAACGTTGAACTTCCGAGAAAGCGTTGGGTTGATATTTAAACCTAATTTTCACACAATATAACATTAAATAGAGTTGAATTGCTAACATCTATGTAATTGGAGATGTCGTCGGTCTTAAGTTTTTCTAGTCAATACAGCCTCAAATTCTATCCAATGCCGATTCTTTGGCCTAATTTCATGCTGCCAAATGCAATATTAAACAAAAGTAACAATTGAAGTACTAAGCTATATCATTTCTACTTCTTGGTGTTTGAGTTTGTAGCTCTCTCAGTTTGGATCTTTGACCATACATACTCACTGGTACATTACTTGCTGAAAATCTTTCTGATTGTGTTGTAGGTGGAATATTATTTCAGTGATGAAAATTTGCCAACCGACAAGCATATGATGAATTTGATTAAGAAGAACAGACAGGGATTTGGTAAGTGCTTTGCATTTTGGAGTTGTGTTCCCAGTTTTTTGAAATACCTAGCTCATAAAATCACATCTATTCGAGAATTACTAAACTTACATAATCTATGCATGATATGTTGGTCTAGTATTTATTTCCAAATAAGAAATCATTGGAGTGCATGCCTTTGAAATTCATATTTCCTATACTTCTTTGGGTAACTTTCTCTTCAGTCAGTCCGTTGTAAAAATGATTAACTGAAGCAAGAGTTGGGGAAGTTGTAGAATAGCTTAAAAAGGAAGGTTTGCGATGGAACTTCTGTGTTTTTGCTACACAAACCAACAAATATGCAATCTTTTTTTACTTTTGGCAAGACCGGATACATAGTAAAATAATTAATTGAATTGAAAAGAAAAGAAAATGACTAGTGGATCAAGTTAATGTTTTTAAGTCAACAATAATCTAAAAAACTTCTTTAGAATATAGAGACGTCGAAGATGATGAAATAAAGCAGGTACTTATGACGGGTTGACTAGCCTGGATGTTTTCCTGGCATAGCCAATTTGCTGTGCCGAGCTTCTGGGGTCAATCTGAATGACTATGCAATTGACTTCTGTCTGATTCCTTCTCTATTTGGCATTTTTATGTGGTGTCATAACTTTGTACTCTTGATTGTTTAATTTAACATTTCTAATTTTTATTTCCCCTTTATTGCCTTTACACCTGATATTGTTATTTTTTCTTGATTATTTAGGGTAGCTGAAACGAATACCAGATATGCATTCTTCTAGCTTCCTTGCAAGCTTTTCCTAAGATTATAACCTTTATAACCCTTGGAAGCTAACGATTCAGCTAATTAGTTTGTTTTCTTTTATATAAATGTTCAATGATCCACTTCACATGCTACTGGACTGTAGAATCTTCTTTTCCAATATTTATCATATTCCCCTCATAAACTTGGCTATTGAGATGTGCAATATTTATAGGATATGTATACTTGGAGTAAAGCTGTTATCAATTTAATTTCATTTGTTTATTTCCATAAAGTTATTACCATTTCCTACACATAAGTTTTAACTGCATCTATAATATGAATTTACCTATGGTCATGGGCGGACTGTGGTTTGAGATAGGCTGGGCTATATCCCAGCCGAGTTTTGTGGAAAAGAATTAATTATTACGAAAATACATGTATATAACTTTTGCAATTTAGGAAACATGCTATTACCATGTATTCAATGTTTATTGTAATTCCTATATAACAACTAACAATTGAAACCCATTTTGGTAATCAATGAAGTTCCCATTTGGTAATATACACCCTTTGTTTTGGCTCTTCTTTTTGTTATACATGAATTGAAGCTTAAACCATGAATGAAAGGAGTTGGAAATTGTTATACTGCAGAAAGTATCCAACAAAATTTTAATTATATATATTTTTATTTATTGTTTTTGTAGTTTGTACTATGTGTTTATTTATTTTTGATCTATTAAATAAATTCGGGATTTGGGAGAGGGGATACGACTTGAACCCACAACCTCATGGTGTGTGTTGGGGTGAGAGGCGTACCACTGACCAACCTCTTTAAATTTCGCTTAAGAACATTTTAAAAGATAAACTCACATTTTCTCTTAATATTTAGGTACACTTAATAATTTCATACTAACAAAAACATTATATTGAAAAAGAAAATTATCCCGTCCCGATACTATTTTCTAGCGATGCCATTGCCTAGGGTCAATCATGCCAATTATAGGCACTCATAGTCTGGATATGGTTTGCTAATCAGAGTTGATCTGGTATTTATCAAAATTTGGATGTTTGTTGACATGATAAAATGTTATATTTGCCTTCTCTGTTCCGGAGTTCAAGAATCTTACATATATCTTTACTGTAATTTTAAAAAACCATCCAGATCTCATTTTCTTCTTCAATTTCTGTAGTGTGCTGTGGTCTTTAGATATCCCAATCCGCTGCATGTAGCGCTAATATGTTAGAGCAACCGAGCAAGTCCGTGTGCGAGAGTGCGTGTGCACATTCTTGTGTGTTTATGTTCACGCTTGTGTGTCCATGTTTTGCATGCATGTGCTCACTCATGTTAGTTGAAAATGCATTCACCTTAATGTGGCTGTGTCTCTGGAGTTGTATCTGGCTGTTTGCCTGGATGTTACCTCCCTCTTTTTGTTTGTTTGTGTATATTTGCACACATTTTTATTTTTGTTTGCATTTATCCTTTAAAGCCTCCTAGGTTACCTTTCTCTTTTCGTTAAACACAGATATTTGTTACCTATCTTTTTTTTTTCAACTGAATCTACATAGTTATGGTTTATTGCTCTTGCAGTTCCAATCTCGGTTATTGCTTCTTTTAGGAAAATGAAGAAGCTTACCCGAGACTATGCATCCATAGCGGTTGCACTTAAGGATTCGCCCTTGATTGTAAGCTTTCTTTCTTTTAAAAAGTCAATGGTGTTGGTGTAGTTATTCACATGTGAAGTCATAAATATAAATCTCTGATTTGGCTACTGAAATAGGGCTTACAATAGTGATTTTATCTCCTAAGCTTCACAATTATGAAATGATTTCCATCAAGGGATGGAAAGGTTACTTTGATTTCAGTTTTTTAATTAAAAACAACTATACAGGTTGTGAGTTCAAACGGGAAGAAGGTGAGACGCCTTAATCCTCCTCCAGTTACCGAGGCCAGGGATCAAAAGGTATTGATCGAAAGGACTTGATTTTTTCATTCTCATATGTTATTTGATAAACTTTTAGCATCTAATTTGTGGACCCTAGTTATTCACTGTTTTGGTAGAGAATCTACCAGAGGATCACTCGGTGGAGAACATTCGGAGAATGTTTGTTGAAGCTGGAAAGTAAGCATTTGATCTTTCTTAGTATTCATTTTTCCTCTTTGATGTTGTATTTGAGACCGTGTTTTCTCTGTTTCATTGATTGTTATTTTCCCCTGAATTTCCAGTATTAAAAATATATGCATTCACGATCCTCAAGCTGTGGAAGAGTCAAAGAGAGGCAACAGGGCCGAGATCTTGATTAGTAATAAGGTATGGAACCAAATAAACTGATGCTTAAAGCGGGAGTTTTGTTTTGCATGAGTATTGTATTTGCCTCTTTTTTATTGATAACAATGAACAGTTCAATCTTTATTCTGTGAAGAATTAAATGGGTCATATAGTTGCTTAAATTTTGTTGATAATTAAAAAAAAATATTATTTCCTGGAGAAATAAATTGAAGCCAGTATTCAAAAGCAGCTATTATGAAATGGTTGATATATTAATTATTAGATTAAAGACCTGAATAGGAGGTTGGGGTAATAGTTTTTTTTTTATCCATTTTGTAATTTTTCTGGTTGCTGTATGTAGTTGCATGCTCTCGTGGAGTATGAGACTGTGGAGGCTGCTGAAAAAGCTGTGAGTGTCAAATAAACGTCTGCAATTTTACCGCATTTGGCTGATGATACTTAATTTTTTATTTATGGTCCTGATACTTTTCTGGCGGTTGGATCAGGTTGCCACTTTAAATAATGAACATGACTGGAGAAATGGAATGCGGGTTAAGCTTCTACAACGAATGGTAGTTGTTCTTTCTTTTCCTTATTTACTCGTAATGAAAACCGGCACTAATGGTGGTTTATCTGTAAATCGTGTAAAAGGGAAAATATGGCCATAAAATGCAAGTACGGAGGGGATCTGAGTCGGAGAAGAATGGCATTGGTCATGCATCTGAGCAAACAGGAGATGAGGAGAATCATAACTCAAGTGAGCATCATGAAGATACTCACGATGATGAGGTAAGTGCTTTACATGCTACTAACTGCCGTGATTGGTATAGGAGGCTACTGCTAAATCCTTAAGAGCATATCGTCGATTGAATTATATGAATATTTAAAGATTTACTGCAGCTGCTATTAAAACTGCTGGAGAATATATTGGTTATTTTTGTTCTGGTCTTTTTGGCAAACTGGGAAACTAGTTGGAGCATGAATAAAAGAATGTTATAATTTTATGGTTTAAAGATTTGGCCAGATAAAGGCAAATTTTATAGTCAGTCTCTTTCATATGTATCCATAAAATGAAAAAAATAAAATAAAGATTGTCATCATATGTAGAGGATTCGGCAGTTAATAGGCTATTCATTATTTTCAGGAAGGGGACCATTTATCCAAGGAGAAAAATGGGCAGAAAGGTAGAAATCGAGGACGAGTAAGGAGAAACGGCGGTAACAGCAGATACCGTGGTACCAACTGCTTGGGTATTTAGACTGACTACTGGATCTGTTTTTGCTTTTTTTTTTTTTTTTTTTTTTTTTCTTGTAACCATTTTTTACGAAGATTTTGAATTGATTGAATATATTCTATCTCCACCAGGCCATGGGACTAGTTTCTCTGCTCATGTCGTTGAATCAAAACCACCTCCAGGTCCAAGAATGCCTGATGGAACCAGAGGATTCACAATGGGACGCGGTCGGCCTCCTGCCGCCAGTCAAAGCTAGCAAGTGATTTGATCTCTGCATCCATTGTAACCTTTGTATTGTTTTTTTAAAATATATATACAGTGTATAGATGTGGAGATTGGGCTTGGGTGTTGGTTTGAATGTACACTTGCAAATAATTAAGCTTGAAACACTGACACCAATGTACTCAACATCTGTGATGATGCTCTCTGTTTGCATATGAAATGGGGTTACGATGAGTAATATAAACTTTCTTTGGGTTCACTTTCTGGAGAAATGCTACTGGTCGCACTTTGTAATGTATAGAAACATTTTCAGCAGAAAAGATAACGGCCTATCTTATGACTAGTTATATTAACTTCAAAACAAAAAAGACTTGGTTTTCATTCGACTAAAACTCATGGCTGGTAACTCGGGTTCATGGGTCGGGTTGATCTTAACCCGATACGATCTGAATAGTATTAATTTTAACCTGATATGACCTGTTTAATTTAATGGGATAACCTTTTGAAATCCGATATGATCCGTTTAACTAAATGGGTTATACGGGTTGACCCGTAACATGTTTAATAATCTGATCGGGTCATGATGAGTCCGGTGTGACCCGTTTAACCCGAAAATGTTTGTCTAACATTTTTTAGAACATTCATATTAAATTTGTAATTTTTCAACCTGCCACAAATACATCCAACTTAATAGAGTAATAGTTTTTAATAATCCGTTCCAATTCAATATAATACCATCAAATAATGCAACAAATATATGATTAAATACAGTCACCCCGAAAGGTAAAAACAGTCGTCCATAGTCCAAACAAAATTAGTGATTGCTGTTGAAACCTAAAGAATGATTATATAGTATGTAAAAATTCATTTGTAATCCCTGTAATAATGATAATTATAAATATATTTATATGACTAAACGGGTTAAACGGGTCACTCGCGAATCCGTTTAACCAAACCCAGCATGACCCATATAATAATCGGGTTACACGGGTCGACCCGATTATGACCCGAACCCGTTAAGAAGCTAACCCAACCCGTTTATTGTCATCGGGTTCGTGTCGGGTTGGCGGGTTACAGGTCAATTTTGCCGGTTCTACTAAAACTTGTTAATCTGACATATGTCAAACCACACCCTATGAACCAAGGGTCCATTATCTTGATAGTCGGAGATTTTAAAATGAAGCTTTACCTCTGGGGTTTAGTTTTTGAAGACCCTTCCTTTTTGTGTGCGAGTTATATTTGGGACTGTGCTTATAGATCCTAATTTTATCGGATCCCGACCTTTGACCCATAACTAGAGGTGGACACGGTCCAGTTAAACCGGCAGTTCTGAACCTGAACCGTACGGTCAAAAATGTAACTGAAATCGTGATCGTAACCACCAATTACGAAACCGGTTCCGAGACGGTTCGGTTACGGTTATGAGTAAAAAACCGTCAGTTTTTTACTTTAAAAAACAAACAAACCAATCCCTTAGAAAAATAAAGTTGTAAAACCTATATGGAACCATAACCGAACCATCAAGCCAGTAATTACAAATCGTAAACCAAATAGGTTAGGCCGTTTATGGTTTGACCTTGCAACCGAACCGAAATTGACAGTTTCAAATCGAAACTGAACCGGAACCGAACCGTGGTCAGGATTACCCATAAAGATGTCAATCTGTTACACAAGCAAAAATTGTCGATGAATTTTATCTTGTGCATTTTCTAAACCCTTCCCAACTAGCCAATTCCCTTCTATAACAGTCACACAAACTGTTATCTTTCAGAGTTCACAAATCACCAGAACACTCAATCATACAATCTGAATATTACACACAAACATTGCACCAAGTAAACACAGCCAACATGCACCATAAGCCTGTTTACAACAGGTATGTCTCACAACATGCACACATACAACAATGTAAAGTAAGAACACATCCAATTACTAGAACCAATCTCAACCCAACTATTTTACATTAATTATCAGGAACACAATTATACAATGTTTGCAAGATGATCACAACTCTGATCTCTCTACCAAAATACTCAACACTCTGAGTATATATATATATTACAACACAAAGGCTACAGAAATAACTGCATCGTAACTATCTTCCAACACAGAAAACATATTTTCCACATGCCAAATTCCTATCAGATAAGCGTTGGTTTTACACATGTTTCCCACACATATTTCCCCACATGTGTGCTTAAATTGCACATGCCACTCATATGCCTTGCCCATGCCAAGCTTATTTTCCCATGCCAAGCTTGTTTTAGCCTGTCAAGCTTGTTCTTCGCACATAACGCCTAACTCCGCACATGCCAAGCTTTTTTTCTACACGCAACATCCCAACATCACACACCAAGCTTGTTTCTGAACGCCAAGCTTGTTTTCACCACACCAAGCTTGCTGTCTGCACGCTAAGCTTGTTTTCAACACACCAAGCTTGCTATCTGCATGCCAAGCTTGTTTTTAGCCAACCTCCCTTGCTGTTTGCACATTGCCAGCCTATCCAAGCCAACATACACATCATACTTGCTACCTAAGGCCATTCCTACCCAACATGCCTTGTTTTGGCCTGATGCCTCCCACACCAAACCCATTGCATAGGCAACAACCTATGCTAAATTTTGGGTATGTAACAAACCACCCCCACATGAAGAAGCTGATGTCCTCGTCGGGAGGTTCTCCAAGTATTGCTGGATTAAATCTTCAAACTGCCATAATGTTGCCCCTTTCTCCCAAGTGGCATCTGAAACACTTTCTCCCTTCCGCTGAATCAGAAAATCCATTCTTCTATTCAGTTTGCTCTCTCCCACTGTCTTGTGATCAATAACCCTCAACACTGTTTTGTCGAATTCTTTTTTGATAACCAGAGGCTCCCGCCTCTGTTGTATCCTACTATGATCTTCAGTTTCTACATGGTAGGGTTTCAAGACACTAACATGAAATGTCGGATGTACCTTCAATCGATTTGGTAAAGCCAATCTATATGCCACATTTCTAACCCTTTCCTTAATCACAAACGGTCCATCATACTTCTGAATCAAACCTCTATGATATATTCGGTCCGTGACTTTCTTCTAAATATGTGGAGTAAGCTTCAACAACACCTTATCACCTACATTGAACTCTAATGCACGACGATTCTGATCGGCATACTTCTTCATCCTTCTAACAGCCTTAGCCAAACTCTCAATGGCTCTTTCAATCAGCCCAGTCTTCTCCCGAGCAAATCTGTACGTTGCTGGACATAGTCCCTGATCATTCTACTGTGTTACCTCCGATAGAGTCAAAGACTAATACCCTATGCACAATTCTGCTGGACTTAAATCAGTAGATGATGACTTGTGCCGATTGTAGCAAAACTGTTCCACATCAAGTAAATCCAATCAATTTTTTTGACTTGCAGTCATATAGTGTCTCAAGTACTCTTCCAAAAGAGCACCGATCCTTTCTATCTGACCATCCATCTGTGGATGGTTTGTTGTAGAGAACTTCAATTCTGATCCCATCAAATTGAACAAGTATGTCCAAAACTTTCCTATAAAACGAGCATCCCGATTGCTCACAATATCGGATGGCGCTCTAAAATGCTTCATCACATTCGTAAAAAATAATTTTGCTACTTGTTCTACTAGACATGCATTTAGAGCTACAATAAACATTGCATACTTTGAAAACCTGTCAACCACCACCAAAACAGATCTCATGCCATTAACTTCAGGAAAACCAACAATAAAATCCATAGAAATTGAAACCTATAGTTTCTCTGGAATTGACAATGGTTGCAACAAACCAATATGTTTCTTTCGCCTAGTCTTGTCAAGCTAACAAACCAAGCATGTATTGACATACATCTCCACATCCTCACGTAATTTGGGCCAATAGTAACTCCTAGACAGTAAGACTACCATTCTTTTAACACCTATATGTGCTGCCCACTGAGGATAATGTGTCTCTTTCAACAATTTCTGCTTTAGTCCACCCCCACTTGGAACAAACAACCTACTACCTTTGGCGTACAACATGTTATTTTTCACTCAATATCTACGCACCATGCCATCTACCACTTATTGCCTCAGTTTGGTGTAATTAGAATCATTCTCAGCTTGCTCATTCACTTTCCAAAAATTTGGACTGCAAGACAGCTAATACAGAAACATACCCTTGTAGTTCTTTTCTACTTAAAGCATCAACTATTTGATTCTGACAGCCAGGACGATGCACCCCACACAAAGTTAAATTCAGCCAAGTATTCTTACCAACGTGCTTGTTTAGGAGTCAACTTTTCCGTGTCTTGAAATAAATGTTTGCAACATTATCAGTCACCACTGTAAATTTTATTCCCAACAAGTAGTCCCTTCAAGTATCAAGACTATGTATTACTGTTGTCATCTCCTTTTCCTGGGCTGAATACTTCTGCTCTGCCTCTTTCAACTTTCTGCTTTCAAAAGCAATTAGATACCCCTTTTGAACAAGAACTCCTCCAAGATCTCTATCAAATGCATCAGTGTGCACTTCAAAAGGCTTCTCAAAATCTGGTAGACACGATATAGACTCTGAAGACACTGTTGTCTTCAACTTATCAAATGCACTTTGACATGTTTCAGACCACACCCATTTTCTATCCTTCTTCAACATATCAGTCAATAAACTAACTTTCTTTGAATAACCTTCAATGAAACGTATATAATAATTGGCAAGGCTTAGAAAAGACCTTAAATCTGTAATTTTAGAAGGAGCTGGTCAATTTCGGATGGCTTCAACCTTCCTTTCATCCATCCTAATTTTTCCTTACCGACCCAATGCCCTAAGAACATCACTTATTGCTGGCAGAACTCATATTTCTCATTCTTAACATATAACTTGTGTTCCCTTAACTGAGAGAACACTCTTCTAAAATGAGCAATATGCTCAGCCAAAGTTTCATTGTATACCACTATATCATCTAGGTACATAACAACAAACTTATCCAAGAACTCATTCATCAAATTGCAAAACGTAGCAGGAGCATTGGTTAACCCAAAAGGCATCACCAAAAACTCAAAAGAGCCATACTTTGTCACACATGTAGTCTTTGCCTCATCACCTTCAGCTACCCTGACTTGCCAATAACCAGACCTAAGGTCTATCTTGGTCAAATAAGAGGCATTAGACAATCTGTCAAACAAGTCTGCTACATTTAACACTGGGTACTTTTTTTTCAAAGTGACATTGTTCAATGCTCTATAATCCACGCACATTCGCAACGAACCATCTTGCTTATTCTGAAACAGCACATGAGCACCATATGGAGCTTTAGATGGTTGTACTAGACCAACTCCTAGTAGCCCATCCAATCGTTTCCTCAACTCTGTCAATTCATAAGGTGTCATTCTATTAGGAGCTAGTGCTGGTAGTTTGGCCCCTGCCGAAATCAATTCGATGGTCTTTAGTCCTTCTAGATGGAAGTTCCCTTGGTAGCTCATTAGGCATAACATCATCAAATTCTTCAAGTACTGCCCCAACTTCATCAGGTACTCCCACAACTACATCAGGCTTGATCTGTATCAACGCAGCCACATAAGTCATCTGCCCCTTCTTTAGACCCTTGCCTACTTGCTTAGCAGAAATAACGGCCCCCTTGTCTTACCCCTGTTTAATGTCTTGAGTCCCACCACAAGTTTACACAAAATAGGGATTTTCCTCATCCCCAATAAGAATTCCCTATAGATATAGCATCATCATTGTCTTTACCTTGGTAAAGAACTCAATACCAAGTATTAGGTCAAAATCATCAAGTGGTACTACAATCATGCTACATTTGCCTAACCAAGATCCCACCCTTAGTGTCGTTTCTGCCACACCACGAACTGGCATTGCTCTAGAATTCACTGCTTTGATCTTGTTTGTGCTTTCCAATAAATTCATACTCAATCTGTCTACCTCTCGTTGTGCCACAAATTGTTGGTTGCACATATGTCCAACATGGCCTGAATTACACACCCAATCACTTCTACATTAACATACATCAAGCCATTGTAGCTTTACTGTTTTTCCATGCTAATTGTATACAACAATTGCAAAGGATTTACCTGAGATAGATAAGCACCAGAAACGTCACCTGTATCACAATCCCGACTGATTATTGTATTAACTTTCTTCTTCTTTAGGAACTCTCTAGCAAAATAAGAACCATCATAGATAAAACAACTGTGTTTGGGATTTCCCCTTGTTTTATTAGTCATTTCCCTTAGATGTTTCGCCTTCCTTCCTCTTTCCATCGTGCTTCTTATTTTTCCAATCCTTATTTTTCCTCTTCTTGCCATCCTTGACTTCTTTTTTTCAGTCTTAGAAGAGGTTGAATTGGACAAACGAAAATCCACCAAGCCTTCAGCCGTAGCCATGGCAGATGGAATATCCTTCACTCCCTATCTTCTCAATTCTGCCTATGCCCATATCCGTAACCTAGACAAGAAATTGAATAACTTGTTTTCCTCAGACATATTTTGTATATCCAACATTAATGAACTAAACTCTTTCACGACAGACCTTATCTATTTCAACCTTTTCAATTTCTCTCTTGCCAACCATGAAGTGTTGCAAGGCAAGAACTGATCATTTAGTTCATTCTTTAGTGATTCCTACACAACAACACTAGGTCTACCAGCACTCAGATCATCTGCCATATGTATGCGCCACCACAATTGTTCATCTCCACTAAGATACATACTTGTAATGCTAACCTGTTCCTTCTCAGGTATCTTGGCAGCCTTGAAGTATTGCTCTATATCTTACATAAAATTCTCCAATTCTTTGGCATTCCGACTACCATTGAATTCCTTTGGTTCTAGAAACTTTATCTTGGACATACGACCTTTATCATATGCGTTGGGGTTGTTAAGTGCCCTTCTCAGCACAACAATCTCATCCTCTAGCAACTTCATCTTGTTAGCCATGCTAACAGTCAGAACAACATGGTTTGTTCGAATCTTTTCAAACTTGTTTTCCACATCTTTCAACAGATCAGTATGAGCTTGCTGTATCAAGAGGAATCTTTCCTTCTGTTCCACAAACTGATTCAATACAACCACAACTTCGCTAGAGCCTTTAGCACCTAGAAGTTTATGCAATCGAGCCACAAGTTCTTTAGTATCTGTTAGAGTCATTTTCCACAACAGAAATTAAGAAGAAATGAACACAACCTGCCTCTGATACCAATGTTACACAAGCAAAAATTGCCCATGAATTTTGTCTTGTACATGTGTTGAACCCTGCCCAACCAACCAATTCCCTTATATAACAGTCACACAAACTGTTATCTTTCAGAGTTCACAAATCACCACAACACTTAGTCATAAAATCTGAATATTACACACAAACTTGCACCAAGTAAACACAACCAACATACACCGTAAGTTTGTTTACAACAAGTATGTCTCCCAACATGCACACACACAACAATGTAAAGTAATAACACATCCAATTAAGGGAACCAATCCCAACCCAACTATTTTGCATTAATAATCAGGAACACAATTATACAATATTTACAGGATGATCACAACTCTGATCTCTCTGCCAAGGTAACTGCATGGTAACTGCCTTCCAACATAGCAAACGTATTTTCCACATGCCAAATTCCTATCAGATAAGCACTGATTTTACACATGTTTCCCACACATGTTATCCCACACATATTTCCCCACATGTGCTTAAATTGCATGTGTCACTCATATGTCTTGCCTAATGTCTTGCCTACAGTTAGTCAACATTGTCTTGCCCATGACAAGCTTGTTTTCCCACGTTAAGCTTGTTTTAGTCTGCCAAGCTTGTTCCTCGCACACAGCGCCCAACGCAGCACGCCAAGCTTATTTCCTGCATGCAACATCCCAACGTTGTACACGTCAAGCTTGTTTCTACACGCCAAGCTTATTTTCAACACACCAAACTTGTTTTCAGCAACCTGTCACGGGCCGCAAGCTGTCAAGCCCAAGAGCCCAACAAAGGCCACAACTATGCCAAGCTCTTGGAAGATTCTAGAGACTTCTCCACAATTCCAGCATTGGTCAAGCTTCTGGAAGTCTCTAGAAACCCAACCCTCTCTACACCATTCTTGTATTTAGCTAGATATTTGTAGAATAATCTAGAACCTTGTAAAGGCATGTAAATACATGTAGAGTATTCTAGCTTGGTGTAGAATATTCTGGAGACTTAATCTCCTTTATTAGACTAGATTAATCTAGAACATTCCTTAAGGAGGTGGCTCACCTATAAATAGCCAACCCCCCCTCATTTGTAAATCATCCTAGAAACTCAAGCATTCTAGTATCCAAAGCATTGTAAAGCTTCTTTCATAGCAATACAATCTTTGTTTTCCATTCAAGCTCTTCTACTCTTTTCTCTCAAATCTGTCTTGTAAGGCTTACTTAGCAACATTCTCATAGAATTTGCCTAAGTGCCGCACGGGTGTGCTGCGCAAACTTTAAGCCCGTGACAGTTGGTATCAGAGGCTGGTTAAGCAACCACAGCTAGCACGAGTCATGGCCTCCGATAGCGAAGTTGCTGCTATAGCGGAAGAGCAAGCGCATGATCGTGGCGAGCAACGCACCCGCACCAAGCGTAGCAAGTCCAAGGGTCCGTCCATGGATGCTTTGGAATCTCGCGTGGATGTCCACGATGAAGCCCTCTCCGAAATGCAAACCACCTTGAGCACCGTGGTCGACCATCTCGATGGCCTAGAAACCAATTACGCCATAATAGCTCAGGCGACCAAGGCAATGCTACAAGAGTTCCAGAAGGGCATTCAGGAGGAAATCTGCCAATTTACTGAAGAAATCCGCAACACTCGCACCTTCGTCGAGTAAGAGTTGCGGGCCATTCGAGTCTAGATGAATGAAGTTCGCACCGAATGGACTTCATTCAAAAACAACCCAACTTATGGCAGTGGTGCCTTCGCTAGCACGAGCACATAGGGCGCCATCCAAATCCCTAAGCCATCCACATTCAACGGCAATCGTAACGCCATGGAAGTGGAAAACTTCCTCTTCGGCCTAGAACAATACTTTGAGGCCAAGGGAGTTAGGGATGACGCTACACGGATCACCAATGCTCCCACCTTCCTTCGGGATTCTGCTCAACTATGGTGGAGACGCAAGCATGGTGATACTATCCACCCCATCCGCACATGGGAAGACTTCAAACGAGAACTCAAGAGGTAGTTCTCGCCAACTAACGCCGATAAGGAGGCCCGTAGCCGCCTTCGTCGCCTCAAGCAGTCTGGATCCATCCATGACTACATCAAGGAGTTCTCTACCTTAATCCTCGAGATCGAAGATATGTCCGATAAAGACAAACTATTCCTCTTCATGGACGGTCTCAAGGAATGGGCGAGAGTGGAGCTAGAAAGGCGGAACGTGCAAGACATTGATGCAGCCATCGCCGCCGCAGAATCCCTTGCCGACCTCATCAAGACAAAGGAAATGACCGACAACCATGAAAAAGGTGGGGGAGACGAGTCTAAAGACCACAATCGCAAGAGCGAAGGACCAAACAGAACTCCCAATGGCGATAACCGGCGTGACAACGCCAATGAAGGCAAACCCGTTTTGATCAAACCGAAGAATCCATGCTTCATTTGTGATGGGCCACATTGGGTACGTGACTGCCCAAAGCGAAAGATGCTCAATGCCATGGTTACCCAACTAGAAGAAACTAAGGCAATTGAGCCCCAAGGAAGCATGAGTTCTCTCCAACAGCTTTATGCACTCAAAGGGCAACCCGTGCCTCCTACACTTACCAAAGGCCTCATGTTCGTGAACGCCACTATCAAAGGCAAACCAGTTCGTGCAATGCTAGACACCGGGGCAACGCACAACTTTATCTCAACAGACGAAGCCAAACGACTTGGTCTTCGCATCACCAATGGTGAATACGCCATCATTAAAGCTGCCAACTCTCCGGCCAAGCAAATTGATGGCACAGCAAAAGACGTCATTGTCCACCTAGGCCCATGGAGTGGAAAGCTCAACTTCTCGGTGGTTCCCTTAGATGACTACCAAGTGGTGCTAGGCATGGCGTTCTTTGAGCAAGCCAACGCTTTCCCCCTACCCGCTGTGAACTCACTTAGCATTCTTAACGGGGGCAAGGCACTCATCATCCCAGTGGGACGCATACCACAACCATGTAGGATGCTATCCACCGTACGGCTCGAGGAGACACCAATTTCTCCCACTTCTCCACAGAACCAGCCGATTGTAGGCATTCGAAGGAGTAAGAAGCGCACAAGCCATGGGAAGCGATCGAAGGCACCGAGAGAAGGCACCCAAGATGCTGGATCACCTTCGAAACCTAGCCGGCCCACTTGCGTCGAGCTAAGGATGCGAGACTCGAATTCCGTCTCTCAAGGGAGGCTTCCCAAGCCGAAGACCTTCCGCAGGAATGAACCAACTTGTGCCCAACTCCAACATACTCAGCGCCCACGCAACGAGGACGTTGCGAACTTAGGTGGGGGAGGATGTCACGGGCCGCAAGCTGTCAAGCCCAAGAGCCCAACAAAGGCCACAACTATGCCAAGCTCTTGGAAGATTCTAGAGACTTCTCCACAATTCCAGCATTGGTCAAGCTTCTGGAAGTCTCTAGCAACCCAACCCTCTCTACACCATTCTTGTATTTAGCTAGATATTTGTAGAATAATCTAGAACCTTGTAAAGGCATGTAAATACATGTAGAGTATTCTAGCTTGGTGTAGAATATTCTGGAGACTTAATCTCCTTTATTAGACTAGATTAATCTAGAACATTCCTTAAGGAGGTGGCTCACCTATAAATAGCCAACCCCCCCTCATTTGTAAATCATCCTAGAAACTCAAGCATTCTAGTATCCAAAGCATTGTAAAGCTTCCTTCATAGCAATACAATCTTTGTTTTCCATTCAAGCTCTTCTACTCTTTTCTCTCAAATCTGTCTTGTAAGGTTTACTTAGCAACATTCTCATAGAATTTGCCTAAGTGTCGTACGGGTGTGCTGTGCAAACTTTAAGCCCGTGACAAACCGCCCTTGTTGTTTGCACACTGTCAACCTATCCAAACCAACATTCACATCACACTTGCTACCCAAAGTCATACCTGTATGTTACCTGCCCAACATGCATTGTTTTGGTCTGATGACTTCCACACCAAACCTATTCCATAAACAACGGCCTATACTCATTTTTGGTTTATAAAACAATCCAAACCGCGGTAAGGCGCGTGAGACTCTTATATGCCCAAGTTTTCGGCATTTTCGAAGTAGGGTGGCTTTCTCTTCCCTCCACCTTTGGATTTTAATAAATCTTTTTTCTTGAAGGTCTATAAATACCGTTTCTTCCCTCGAATATCCTTTTTTTTTCTTTTTTGTTGGACCTCCATTTTTAAGATCTTAATAAACTTGTTTTCAATTATCCTTTTTCGATTTTCTTTGTTGCTTCATTCCTTGTTGCTATTCAACACTCAAAAACAGTCATGCGATCCCATTCCTCGTCTTTGAATCTCCACAGTTTCCAGTTTCGTCGGCGTTTCTCAACATACCATTTTCATCGTCGTTTCGATTTAGCTTCTTTGCGTCCCCGTCCTTTTATTTTATATCCACTCAAGGTATGTTTTTCATTTTACATTTCTTATTACGAATCAGTTGATTTTGATTTTATCTATTCAATTTGTCAATTGTGGTTTTTAATTGTTACTGCTTTATCTATAGTGTTGAGGATGATTATCATCCAAAATCAAAATATCTAATTAGTTTAATATCCGATTCAAGACTCGAGACCTTATTAAGATTCATATGGTTATTATTTTATAGTTTCGTTTTTGTTTCCTGTTTTTTTGTAGTTAGACGGATCATATGTTCGAAAACATGGGTGCCAATTGCGGCATAGTTGTGTTCAAGTTCGTTCCTTTGGTGAGGTACTTTGTGGTTCTAATATTTAATTTTATTTCTCTGTTTTTTTATATTAATAATAAAAAAAATCCTTCATTTTTGGTGTAGAAAATTATTACATGTTGATGCTGTTTCGGTTATGAATTTATGACTCTCTCCTTGAGAGTTTACTATACTCATTTTTGAAAGCTTGATTCCTGCTTAACATATTATAATTACTGATTTGAGTTGCTATGAAATTGAAACTGCGTAATTGTAATTTAAGGCTTCATGTAAATACCCTCTAACATGGTGTGATCTACTTGGCTGCTGTTAGAGTTATAGACTTTATTTATTCCTTTTGGAGAATTGCAATTATCATTGGTTATTTTTTTTTTGGTTTTATAGGATTTTAGTATTTCACTTGACAACTGGAGTGACAACGAGGGTACATCTGGTTACATGGTTTCGTCAAGTGATGGAGAAGATAGTGATGGAGAAATTGTGTTAAACCCAGTGACTGATATTGACTTGCCTGCTGTTTCTGTTTCCAGTGATGAATCTTTGAGAGTAACTTCTCACAGGCTTGCAATGATGGGGAGAGCGCGTAAAAGACACAGGCAAGTAGGTCAGATGAATTGTTTTTTGATTCTGACCTTAAACTATGTTGATGTTTGTTGCAGGTTGATAGCATTCTTTTGCAGGCCATTCATGCCACTAGATAATTCCATAGGCATAATGTTAGGGAACTTTGTACTTACCAATAATACTAACAAGTAACAACTAAAGCCTTTGGGTCAAGCAATTAGCCAATTAGCTAACACATAATTCTCTTCAATGGATTGTAATATTGAAAAATTATCCAGGATACTTCAGTTCTTTTGCAGTTCTTCTGGGTGATAAATAACTAAATATTTATGGGGAATTATAAATTCAGGATATAAATGTTAAATTTAATATTTAGATAGTCAAAGTTTTAAAGGGTAATATATGAATCGTTTTGAAACAGAGAAGCTCCTGTTGTAGACAAAATATTATCCTTTTTCAAATGTGGCACTTGCAGTTTAACTAGTTACAATTCACTCTAGCTAAAATAACAATTCTGAGTTATAATTTCCAAAGTGATACAAATCTCATATTGCCATAGAAATGTTGGTGTATAGTTGGTTGTACAATTATTTTTGTGGGAATTCGAAACAATGTATCAGTGGAGCATCTTGACGATCAAGTCATGGGTTCTCATATCACAGATGGCTTGTGTTCAAAACCCATAATAGTTTACCATGACATGAATGTTTCACACTCTTAAATTTCAAGTGGGATTTTTCATGGTTTGCCTGCAATGCAACGAACAAGCCTTACAGGTTCTATACTTTGATCTGTAAGGCCGATTTATATGAGACTTGCTTTGATCACTCTCAATATATTACCTTGTGATTAGTAAGATGGTTTTTTGTTTTGTCTCATTTACATCATGAATGCAAGACTTTTACGAAGATGCTATCCTTGTTTATTTCTTATATCATATTGAGTAGCTGTTTTAGTGAATTTTTTCAAAATTATTTTATCTTCTGCCAATGATATTTTTGAAATACCCACAAAATATTGGTTCAATGTTGTTGTGGTTCCACAGATGTGTACATGTTAATGTTACAACCACTTTCTATAAGGAAAGGAATCTTGTTTTTTCCTGTGTTCTCGGTTGACATCTTAGGAAGCAATCAATTGTAAAATAAAAAAAAATAAAAAAAATAAAAAAAACTTGGGTGATACCTTCTTTTGTTTGACTTGGTATTTTGCTTATTGGAATTGCAGGATCAAACATGGAATGTTTATCAATCTTGGACTATTAATCTTCTTGACATTGCTGCTTTTTTTTGTCGACTGGTGTGCATGGAAAATTGTCAGACTACCCTTGGCGCCATTATATTTGACTCGCCCGTTTTTCGTATCAGCAGTTTTAGTCTCTTGTGCAGGTTATGTATGTGTCCCATTGCTCAAAAGTCTGAAAATTCGTCAAATCATCAGAACAGAGGGTCCTGCTAGGCACTCTAGAAAAAAGAGAACCCCCACAATGGGTGGACTGTTTATGGTTCCAGTTGGAGTAGCTGTTGCAAAAGCCATAGTAGGTTGTTCTTCAACTGAAGTTTCTGGAGCATCAGGAGCTACTCTGGCATTTGCTGCAATTGGGTTGCTTGATGACATATTATGCTTCAAAAAAAATCATAGTGGTGGGTTATCTGCACGGTCAAGATTAATATTCGAGGTAAAACATTTTTCATTGCTTGCTTGCTTGCTTCAAACTTCGTGGGCCTACTTCTACTTATGTGAAGAATTCACTGATATGGCTTTGTGACTAACCCTGAGTCATGATTCGTTACAGGCAGCAGTTGGGATGTGGTTTTCATATTGGTTGGTTACTACGAATATATCGTCACCTTATGGCATGTATAGCTTCTTGTAACTAATCTGATCCACATTTATCTGATGGTAACTCACATATCTATTCTTGTGTTGAAAAATTTGCAACATAATACCAAGTTTATTAAATACTCTGGGATTTCAAGGTTCCACATAAAGGATTGTTCAATGGCTCAGTTGTGTCAAATATTTACTTTCAAACTAGAAAGGAAAGTGGAAAGTAGATAGGGAAAGGGGGGATTTTCAATTTTACCTTAGAACAGAATGGATTTTAAAAAACAAATTGAAGAATTCGATGGTGAAGAAAAATAAAAATAGGAACTCTTTGAGAGAAGCCCCAGGTATCTGCAATGTCTGAAATTTGCTTTCAGTAGGATTGAACCTCTAAAATATGTACATATTTGCAGTTAGTATAAGAGATGGACCGAGAAAAGCAAAGAAAGCAAAACTTGAATCTACTTCTTTTTGTGAGGTAACAGTAGTCTACAGACAAAAGGGATGTTTCTTAAAGTTGGAGAGCGTTGATGTTTTTGCTATTTAAAATGACTACATATAAGGTTCATAATGACACTCAATTTAAATTGTTGTAATTACAATATATGCTAATTATATTGATCTTGAATTTATTCTACAAAAGGGTTTGAAAGCATAACTTGGTAACCTTGTCAAGGCCTGTTGAATCAATTGTTCAGGGTTCTGTTTACTATGTATGACACGAGATGCACATCAGTTATTGTTGCCATAACTTCCTGTTTGTTCTTTATAAATAACTGTTTCACTTGAATTGCATTGTTTACTCGGATTATTTTTCATTTGTAATGCAGGAAAATGTTGGTTCCTCTTCCTGCACCGCTAGGCCTTCTGTGCTTGGGAAAATTATATCTCTTGTTGACTTCCTTTACTTTTGTTTCCATGGGAAATGGGATTAATTTAACGGATGGTCTTGATGGGCTTGCTGGAGGAACTGCTGCACTGGCTTTTATTGGAATGTCAATAGCAGTGCTCCCGATATGCTCTGGTCAGTATAAATGTCATTGAATAACTTCTTGACTTGAAAGGTGGCCTTTCCTCATGAATTCTAAACATGTTATTTTGTTAGGAATGATCAGGTTTTCTGATTTCAATTCAAATCTCATACAATGTAACAGAATCAAGCTATCCTTTAGTTTATGTATCTTGGGCATAAATGTGGTGATGTAGTGTAAATTTAATATGACGGCCTTTGTTCTGTCGCATGCTGCAAACATGCATAACTTTTACACTTCTTATCATCTATTCATGGTTGAATCTACATCAGTATGAGTCGGCTAAGCAGGTAATGACTAGTGAAGCATTTTTAGGCAGTTTTCTTGATACCTTTTGTTGTACTAAAATGCAGTTTTCTTGATACCTTTTGTTGTACGACCAAAAAGAAGAAAACTTGACTTGCATGCTAAATACACTTCCAACTGCCTTCTCATTATACTTATTCCTATGAAAAAGTGTTAAAATCCATCATTCTAATTCAGGATGATTTAAGACATTTATTGTATTATAATATCAAATTATTGCTATACTTAGCTACTTGAAGTATGTGTCCCAATAATTCAATTGTGCTATTACTAATAGAAAAAGGAAACGAAGAAAGCAAGAATGAAGAAAAGCTATTACATGTATTATTGTGTTGTCCACAAAGTAGCATTTTTGAAGCCTTGTCTTTACTAGATACTTCTTTCACACTAACTGCAAATTTACATTCCAAACCAGACCTTTCTGTATTCGGAGCTTCGATGGCGGGAGCATGTGTTGGTTTTCTTTCACACAATCGATACAAGGCATCTGTGTTTATGGGTGATACTGGATCCTTGGCCCTTGGTGGAGCGTTAGCTGCGATGGCTGCTTGTACTGGAATGTTTTTCCCATTATTTGTTTCGTCTGGGATTTTTGTTGTGGAAGCATCATCTGTTATTATGCAGGTACTTATGTTGATAATACTTTACCAATTTGTTCTTTCTGTTATCTAAGTTTGAGAACTAATTCAGTCAGGAAGCCACAGCAGTTCTTTAAATACATAGAACACTAGGATTGGACTGGGATTGGATAATTTTAGTCCCAATCCGGTGTTTGGTGCACGTTTGGAAGACAGGACAACTAGTCCAAAAAGCAAAATAATCCAATGTTTGTGGGATTAAATAAACCCACCTCCCCACCTATCTTTATTAATCCCAGGACTATTTTACTATGGTTCCCACTCATTTAGGTAAAACATTTTCATCTTCTAACCTGTTGTTGATACCTTTGAAATTATTATAGTTAAAAATAATTTAGTTAAAAATAATATATATATATATATATTAAAAATACTTTTGGATATTGTAACTTTAATAAAATAAAAATAAAAACATTTATTCTTCAAATACATATTTTAATATTTTATTTTTCAAATTTAATATTATATTTAGTCTAATCTCAGGTTTTACCAAACAAAATATAGTATTGATTCAGTCCAGTCCCATGTTTTTCCAAACACAATATAGTATTAATTTAGTCCAATCCAGTTCAGTCCAATCCTATCTAATCCCAGTCCCATCTCAATCCAATCCAATCAAATCCCATGAAATAGTCTAATCCAATCCCGTGCACCAAACAGGGCCTAAAAGTATAACACAGAATTACATTCTTTTACTGTCATGTGCTGTTCCTCACTCAGTCATATGCTATGGCTATAAATTCTTAGACATTTTGCAATGTCCACATTTCATTTTTTATTTTTGTTTCTGCATATCTTTCCTTGATCAGGTTTTTATTTTTATTAATAATTGTTGATTTGAGGAATATATTGAATTGTGATTAGGCTGAGGCATCTTGGAACAATGATCTTTAAAGGAACCAGTGGGTAAAAAATTCTTATGAACAAAATTATTGAGAAGGCTTTCATGGTTTAATTCATTAATTTATTCTTTTTTGGGTTGTGCGCTTTAGATTGATACTTCATGAGTAGTCATTAGTAGACTAAACTATTTTATTCATAGCCTGAGTTGGCCTGCTGTTATGTTTCGTTGATTTTTTCAATTAAGAGTTTAAGACTCGACTTTTTGTGGCTTCCTATCTCATTTTACTAGCAGTGTTCCATTACGCTATGCTTTACATTATGGTTTTTTTTACTACCTTTCGATTACTGATCTGTTGAACAGATTTTTTTTTTATTGGCTATTAAATGTCCTGTGTCGGTAAGTGTGATGACTCTCAAGTGTAAATGGGCTTTCAGTTCATTTTGCTTACTATATTTTCATTTAACGTGATACTTCTGGAACTTAGAGATGGATGCTTATAATCATGTCCAGAATGCATGATTTTCCTGGGTCTGATAACCGATTGTAATTATGTTTTAGGTGTTGTACTTTAAGACAACTAAGCGCTTGCAGGGAGCTGGACGCCGATTGTTTAAAATGGCTCCCTTCCACCATCACTTGGAGTTATGTGGGCTCAAAGAGCCGACAATTGTGGCAGGTGCTTATGTTATATCCTCAGTGTTGGCATTATTGGCTGGGTTTGTAGGTCTTGTTTCAGCATAATTTCTAGAAGCTTTTCTTTTCTGTTTCCAATTAATTTTGCAGTTAGGATCACCAAAATTATTAGTTTTTTTAGTTCTTTTGCTTGAATCACCAGCTTTCTTGATTCGAAAGCATTTTTCACTTAACATTGTTGTTTTTTTAAGTATAGACATTCAGTAAATTCATTTCTGAATGGAGGATTGCTGATCAAATTGTAACTTAAGCCAGAGAGCCTTAATATGATAGATGCTTATTTTGTGTGCACAACAGTAGTTGTAAGCATCGAATTTGTAACACAAATCAATAGGTCATCATTCTATAATATCAGGCAGTGATGTTGATTTATACTCCATTGTCATGGTTTTGTTGGGTGTAGAGGTGTCCACGGTTCGGTTAAACCGTTCGAAACCGAACCGAAACCGTCCTCTCAAAACCGTAACTGAAACCGTCGGTTACAAAACCGGTTGGAAACCGGTTCCTGACGGTTCGGTTACGGTTATGAATTATGAAAAACCGTCCAAAAAACCGCCGGTTTTGATAAAAAAATAAAATAAAATGCAACAACTAATTAAATGTTGACATGTGGCACTTTTTTTAAAAAAAAAAAACAAAAAACCGGACCCAACCGAAACCGAACCGAAAACCGAAACCGAACCGTAACCGAAAACCGTCATAACCGAAACCGTCCCAAACCGTTCCATTCCGGTTACGGTTACGGTTACGGTTCGGCCTTTTCACGGAACCGAAACCGTCGGTTCGTAACCGAAACCGAACCGTGGACATCATTAGTTGGGTGCTTTGTTGGGTGCTTGGCGTGTATTCATTTATGAGATAATAGCTTTGTTATCCTTCTGATCCACAACTGGTTTGCTATGGTACACACTTAATCAGAAAATGATTTTGAGATTTTTAGCTGTAGCATTAATGTCAAGAGAACAATGCTTGTTTCGACCGCCGCACCAGTGTGAAATTTGGGCATCTATGTTTCAGTGGTTCTACATTATGTTTCAATGGTTTTTTTAGTGTTTAGATAATGTATTACAAATGAGCTTTTTGTACTAGGTTTGACCATTTTAAATTTTCTTGTATCTAATGTATGAATTTTATACCAGTAGTAAATAATATTTGTATATTTTTATAGTATAATATAATATTACCCTATTAATTTATTAAAAAAATATCTAAAATGACATTTACATCAAGTGAAAATGGTGATAAATGTCATCTTTTTTTTAGTGAGTAACAGTGATGTCACCGGTTTAATAAGTTAAGTTTAAAAGGCATCTATTATGGTGAACTACTGAAATTGCTCTTAAATAATCGATTCTTTATTTTTTAAAAGCCGCTCTTTCCAAAAAAGTTGTTTGAAAAAAAAGTTATTTGAAAATCAATCAACTACTCATCTGCCTTTCTAAAAAACGAGTCTCTTTCTAGATATTACATAAGAAGGTAAACAAATATTTCTTATCTTCATTTTTATTTTTTCATGCATGTCTGTGTGGTTTAACAATGTATGAACTTGTATGAACATATTGTCTCCATTTTTTTGGATATGTCTATGAGTTGTTAACTTTTAAAAAATAATGTATGAACATGTATGTATTTTTTTTTTGTATTTACATTTGGCCGAGTTGATTTGAAGTGATGTAAACAAGTTTAAAATCTTGGATATAAAAGCTTGAAAACATTTTTAAAAAACTCGGAACATTAGTAAAAAAGCTCGAGCAAATTTTAAAAAAGCTCGATCCATAAAAAAAATGCTCGATCCCTCACTAAAAAAGCTCGATTTCTTAAAAAAAAGCTCGATCCCTCACAACAAAAGCTCGAGCCCTCACAACAAAAGCTCGAACCCTCATAAAAAAAACTTGATCCCTAAAAAAAAAGCTCAAGCAATTTAAAAAAAAAGCTTGAGGCATATTAAAAAAAACTCGATCATGTATAAAAAGAGCTCGGTTCTGAACAAAAAAAACCCGATCATGTTAAAAAAAGCCTGATCATGTACAAAAAAGGCTCGATCATGTAAAAAAAAACTCAATCACTAAAAAAAAAGCTCGATCACTTACACTTTTGATTTTTGTTTAATCCTTTATAATTGTAAATTAAATATTAAATATTATTTTCTTAATAATGGTTTTGATGATGATTTTGATAGGACAATGGATAGGGTGATAATAGTCATATCTTACAACTATCGATGGAAGCAATAACCCGACGAAAATCAGAGGTATTTAGGTTCTGATAACCAAGGTTTGTATGTGTCAAAAAATTTGACTTACGACGAACTGGTGTCGATTGTGCAAACCATTGTGAGATATGAAGAGAACAAATACAGTGCTGATCTACAGTCTATATCAATTGTTCCTGGGACTACATGTTGTACATTTATAAGAAACAATGATGATATTCAGTTTATGCTAGGGGAAGATAGGGTGATCTCTCAAGTATGTGTTAGTTTAATCGAGAGACCAGTAGGAGGTGTCATTGGTGAATATATCCCTCATCGTGATAACACCCAACAATTTCGATTGTCATGCGGAAGCAACCAGTTGTTCATAAAAAGAAGTGGGATTGATGGTCGGGAAAACATATGTGTTGTCCCACCGGAAGTAGCTAGCCATGCTGATATACTGGGACCTCAATTCGATGATGTCTTTGGTTGTCAAATTGAGATGAATGGTAGGCAGTACAACTACCAATACAATGAGATCTACAATGACATCAACAATGAGCAGAATACAGCACCGAATGTTGGGCCGATTCATGAGGTGGATAATGAGGGCAATTTTAATCTGGTAGATAATGTAGAGAACAATGAGGATGATGAAGAATCTGTCCAAACGGAAAGACGTGTAAGACGTGTACATATATATAGTTCCAGTGCACCAGATATAGTTGGGACCTCCGAGGTTCGAGTTAATGTAACTCCAGATGATTTTGATAATGCCACAACATGGGTTATTCCAGGAGCAGAATCATACTTGTTTGGTATGGGTGGAAGCAGGAACTTAGTTGAAGATGAACCTACATGCATGATATATAAAGGGCAATTGTTTCCAACGAAAAAGGATTCGAAGAGACTATTAGGCCGTTTTGCAATGCGGCAGAACTTCGAGTAGAAGGTGAAAAGGTCCAATAAGACAATATTACATCTAGATTGTTTGATGGAAAGTTGTACGTGGAAGTTAAGAGTGATGATGAGAGATGAAGGGACGTATTTTCAAGTAAGAAGTTTTGTCAACAAACACACTTGTCCGTTAGAGGAAATTCACCACCGCCACTGACAAGCTAGTGCAGTCATAATTGGAGAAGTGATTGCACCTAGACTTCAACAATAAGATGGTCGACTAATGCGTACGAAGGACATAATCGCCGATATGAAATCAATGTATGGAATCCAAATCATGTACAGTAAGGCTCACGCTGCCCTCGATTATGTGTTGTCACTGACCTATGGAACGCATGAGGAAACCTTCCAACTGCTTCCATCATTTGGTTACGTTTTGGATCAAAAAAATCCCGGCACAATCACTGACTTACAGTGCAACAAAGATGGTAAATTTCTCTACTTTTTCATGTCGATTGGTGCCTCACTTAGAGGATTCCAGACTTGTATGTGTCCAGTAATTACCGTTGATGGTACCTATTTGAAGGGACGATTCGGGGGTATAATGTTTGTTGCAACAACACAAGATGGGAATGAACTGATGTATCCAATTTCTTTTGGGTACGGTGACTCAGAAAACAACCTTTCATGGGAATGATTTTTGGATTGCTTGAAGGCTGCTCCAGGTCATATTGATGAGCTGGTTTTCATTTTCGATAACATGCAAGCATTGAATCAGGGATTTCTAAAGTGTTCCCTTATGCCACCCATACCATATGTTGCTGGCACTTTTATGAAAATATTAAGAAGCGATTTCATAGAAAGGATGTTGCCTCAATAGACAAAGCAACCCGTATGTACACCGAGTTTGAATATAACCGACATATGGAAGAGTTAAGAAACTTGCACCAGAATACATATGATTATGTAATTGATACCGATCCACACAAGTGGTCCCGTGTACACTGCCCCGAAAGAAGGCACAAGGTGATGACAACAAATGTTGCAGAATGCATAAACTCATGCCTAAAATTTGCACGACAACTACTTATGTTGACTCTGGCTGAGTTCATTAGGAATATGCTACAACGGTGATTTCACGATCGCTATAGAGTTGCAAAATCCATGCGTTATCAGTTGACCGACGCATCACATCTTGTGATCTTAAAACGTATGGAGAAATGTGGTTTTATGATCGTAAATTCAGTAGACTGGAATATTTTATTGGTCAAGCGGTCTGGAAAACAGTGGACTGTTGACTTAGCCCAGAAGACCTGTACTTGCAACAAATTCCAAATGGATAATTTTCCATGTTCTCACGCACTTGCGACCGCAAGGTACATTACTTTCAAGTTTTACTGTGAGATGATTATTACTAAAACGTGAAGCTCATCATGTTCAATGTTTTTTGTAGGGAGCGAAACTTGGATTTGATAACTTTGTGTTCGGACTACTATAAGAGACAAACACTTATTGACGCATACTCAGTTCTTATTATGCCAGTTGGACATCCTTCCACTTGGGTTGTGCCATCTGACATTGCTTAGAGGGTAATTTTGAATCCAATCTCCAGGAGAAAAGTAGGACGCCCGAGGACGGGTCGCCATGTCTCGTCTTCGGAGAGGACAACTACACAATCGTGTAGAAGATGTGGACAACCATGACATAATTCCAGGAGATGTTCTAACCCACCTTTGATTAATGCATGTCCAAGCAAAGGTGTTCCCGATGAATACCGCTACAAGTGTACCATCTGTCATTCAATTGGATACAACAAACAGACGTGCCCTAACATGGACTCTAATAGGGAATGAATGGTAAAGTTTTGATCACATTATAAACATTTGGAATTGCAATAATGTTCGTTAACTTATTTTGTATGTGTTCGTTAACTTATTGTATCACATCGTCAAGGTTTGGTATGTGTTTCGTACATGTGATGGCAAACACTGGAAACAAAAACATTAAAAGAAATTGAAATAATATTAATGAATTACAATGTCTTTGTACATAAAAAATGGTGGTAAATATTAAAAATATACAACATTAAATATACAACCAATCACTAAGCGGGCCTGGAGTTACAAAAAATCTCCACAACCATTTTCTCCCGAATGATCCCCATGTCATCCTCTGACCAATCAAAAGGGTTTCGACCCGCCAGTAAGTAGTCGATAAGTCTCAAAGTATGGGGACCACAGTTACCTCTACAATTTGACACATTAAAACGTGTTACAAATCATTTTTAAATAATATGTAAGCACGTGAATGAAATAGAATGTCTTACGATTTTTGTTGTTGGGGGACTGTAGAAGTGGAGACCACGCTGACCGAGAAGAGCTTATTTTTCCTAGGGAACGACCGACGACCACCTCGTCGTGCAGTGTGGAACCCCGCGTCATTCAACATTGACGGCAAAAACCACAATAATGGCCGGACTTGCTGCTTCCTGATATAAACAGGAACATCCTGTCTCTAGTGGTCAAATATGTCCAGCTTACCGAGAATAAGGTCGGCGGTCACCACCAGCTAAAGTTGGCCCCCAAAGTTGCACGGTATCAGGACCTGTAATAGTATGCAGAAGGTGTTAGGTCAGGATATACGAACAATTTATATTTTAAATCATTTCCACCGTCTAAAACTTACCAAGTCAACCTCGTGCAATGGGCGGTTTCCACTCGTGGTTGCTCCACAGACCGTCTGAAGGTCATTTTCCAACCATCGGGACTGTAACACATTCCACCTTGCCGTGGTCACAACCCAGTGTGAATCATGAGGCATCATTCTCTCCCACTGTAACAACATAAGTGGTTGTACATACAATCATTGATAAATTCGCATCAATAATAAAAAACCATAAAACGCGATGCGATTCCAATAATTTATAACTACTTATATAGAATTGTGTATCCAATACGTTGATCCTCTGGTTGTACACAGTGGAGAATCCTCACTGACGCTTCCGAAGAATATGGAAGTATGCGTCCATATGCTGACAGACAATAAAACTAATGAATTGTTAACAAATACAACATTATTTAAACAAACGTTAATTTGAAAATCACATAAGTTCGTACCGTGTCCTCCAAGTCCATGAAGTTGGACTGCATACGCATGAACCATCCGGCGTCCACTGGTGCCAGCATGTCCACATCACGTCTGTTTAATGGTTGGATTAGCTTTAGGTAAATTTGAATAAACAATAAAACACTTCCATTTTCAATAGATGAAGTTGTACTCACAGTTCCCCGTTGATGTTCTTCTTAAAGGCTTTGTATGCCGCAAGCTGGTCGGCGTCCACAAGTCCGTGGGGGTCAAATATATGTTCCACGGACTGGGGTCGTGTCCTCAACCTCTTCGGCCAGCATGGATCTATGTAAGGGCTCATCAACTGCCATTCGCGCTTTAGTATACGCTTCCTGTGCGGTACTCTAGCCTTCGATGAGCCCTAGGTCGACATGTTGGGTGGGGGAGGGGACCGCTGCGGCTGAATCGATATTCCGGGTGATGGAGGGGACCACAGACCCTGAGTTGACATGCTAGGTAGGGGAGGGGACCGCTTAGCCTGGGTTGACATGCTGGGTGGGGGAGGGGACCGTTACGGCTGAATCGATGTGCTGGGTGGTGGAGGGGACCGCTCAGCCTGGGTCGACATGCTGGTGAGGAAGGGGACCGCTGCGGCTGAATCGATATGCTGGGTGGTGGAGGGGACCGCTGGGGCTGGGTGGACCCAGATAGGAATGTTGTACGTGTAGCAGGACTACTATAGTTGGTACATGACTGAGGTTGACTCTCCGGACCTACCCTCCGGTAGGCGGGTCCTCGCTACGTCCACTTGTCCTGTCTGTCCTCCCCTTATACCCACTAGTCTTGTCTCCGGGACTAAAGTCTGGATCAGGAGGTGGGGGCCATCCCTGTATGTACGCATGGTTAACCTTTGAAGCCCCCGGATCATATCCAGTAACACTCGGTGTTGTTACTGAAGATCCTCGTCACTCTTCCGGATCATATCCACCAGCTCCAAGTGTTAACGCTCTCGATCCTCCTCACTCTTCCGGAGGGCTTCACGCACATCGTTCAATAGATCTGCCCATGGAGCCTGAAATCATGTCTACATTGTTAGTACAAAACTATCAACATCACGTGTTAATAAAAAAACTAAACTTTGTTTTCAACTTACCTCTCTATCACGTCCAAGGCCCCCACGGGAATCCCTTGTAGATTCACCATGTCCGGGGGCGGTAAACCGATCTTGTCTATGCCTATGCCTATGCCTATGACTATGCCTATACTTTTCTTGTTGAGGGTCTGTCTGATATCCCTCACTGTCATTGGGCCTTAAACCCCCAGCATCGGGCTCAGATCCCTCATTGTCATTGGTCTTGTCTGTCAAACCCCCACCCTATGTCCCACTGTTCCCGCTAAAGGTTGTCTGATCAGGGACCAGAGGTGAAATGTGAAGCATGTCCTCCTCTACATACAGGCCCCCTTCATTTAGCCCCGCATAGTACTGTGTCTGTCTCTCATCTGGTGTGGGCACCAGTTCCTTCCTCGCAAACATCTGAAATATTAGTTGAACAATGTAATTGTACACTTACTAACTAATATAAACATTAACAAATTAAATACATACCCTGGCTTTGAAAATCTTGGCCAGCTTCTTCCCTCTCGATTGTTTGGTCAACTCCCACTTCAAAATACGGGGAGACAGATCCGTAACCCTCCGGGCACCGAACTCTTGGCCCAAATCAGGGATCACCTCGAAAGCAAATATATGCATCAAAGATAAGTATGATAAGTATCCATAACATTAAGGACAACACCAATAAAGTACAACTTGTAATTCGAATTTCTTACCAATATGGTGTGAGATATACCTTATATGTTGTAGGTCTCCATCGTATGTACGTCAGCGCCCTTTTCCTACTAGCGTCGCTCGAACCTGTCTCGTCTCCCGTCAAACGCATGCTTGAATGAGTAAATAGAATGACTGTACAAGTGGGCACCCCACGTGAACGCGTCGAACACATCGAGATCCTCAACCAGTCGAAATAGCCAAACTGAAATCTTGAATCTCTCATCCACCCCCATCAGTATCCATTTCAGCATATATACGAGGCAGAGCTTCACAGCATCATACGCCTCTCCAAACTCTACGACGGTGATAACACCCCTTATCTCCTCCAACAAGACCTTATCGACTCCAGAAAAGTACCGCTAATGTATGTCATTCTCCACTGCTGCATACTTGGTTGTGTCTGGTACAACTCTAAACCGTAATCTGGTGATCAGGTAAAATTCCACCTTCGAAAACCTCACCGACTGGTTCCCTAACATGAATTGCATCTCATTTGATGGGTCGTTATGATGCAGCTCCCTCAAAAGCAACCGATGGATAACACCACCTAAAAACTTCATCTCCCGATGCATCGTCAAGAAATGCCTGAAACATAACGCCATGAACCGACGCCGATCTTCATCTGCAAATTCTGTAGGGACCCGATTCAGTGCGTCGTCTATATGGGCAAGGGCGTCAAAATGGTTGTGTCGAGTCAATTTTCCCTCGTACCAGTCTCCTTATGGAGTTTTAAGCAAATCCCTCAACCTATTTCCCATCTGCAATGTAACAAAAATACAACATCATTAAACAGAAAAAATCTCGGAACCAAAATTATAGGTCTCGATCCAATGTAAAAACAGCTCGGTCCTAAAAAAAATATCCTAGCTCCTAGGACAAATAAGCTCCACCCTTTTAAAAAAACTCGATCCTATGACAAAAATGCTCGATTCCATAACAAAAAAACTCGATCCAATATAAAAAAAGCTTGGTCCAATTATAAAAAACTTGGTCCTATAAGAAATAAGCTCGATCTCAAGACAAAAAAGCTCGACCCTTTAAAAAAAAGCTCGATCCTATGAAAAAAATGCTAGATCCCATAACAAAAAAGCTCGATGATATGTAAAAAAAGCTCAATCCAATGTAAAAAAAGCCCGAGCCCATGGAAAAAAGCTCGATCCCTTTCAAAAAGGCTCTATCCCATTAAAAAAAAGCTCGAGCCTATTGAAAAAAGCTCGATTTTTTTTTTCCAAAAAGCTTGATCCCATTCAAAAAAAGCTTGAAACCTTACAAAAAAAAGCTCGACTTACCAAAACCTAATTTTCACGAAAATAATAGCGCTACTCAACTACAAATAAGCTCGATTCTCCTGTAAAAAGTCTCGATAACCCAGAATTTTATCTTCCTCAATAGATATTCAATCAAATTACAAACCCTAACCTAAACCGCAACTATTCTCAGATCTCTATTTTAACCGGTTTCTACAATTTCAATCAACAAAACTCAATTCTAACATGCAATGCAAGTTATCAACAACAAAAACGAGGAAAAAAAAACTAACCTTACCTTTGTCAATTGCAGCTGTTCTCGTGTACTCTCATTCCGGTCACTTCGCAGTCGATTAGTTTCCTGCTGGTTTGACTGTTGCTTTTCTCTGACTTAGAAAACTACAAATTTCTCTCTGTTTTAATATTTCGGGGTATTTTCATTTGAACACGTTAAATAGTGTCTTTTAAACATACATTAGTAAAGTGGTGATATTTACACAACACCCCCCCCCCCCCCCCCCCCCCCTCCCCTCCCCACCCCAAATAATTTTATAAAAAATTCTAAATAATCGGTAAATAAATTTTATTTAAGTATTAGTTCTTTAGCAATTCTATCACAAATAATCTTCATTTCATTTTCATTTATTATTAAATTCTTATACGAGTTTTCATCTCCTAATTTTCATTATATGATTGAAACTTAACATCTGCAATGACCTCCCTTTTTATGAAATCATGAACAACTATCAAAGCAATAACAATAACTATTTGGTTATCGAAATTATATTAGGTATGCGTTGTAAAATTTTTCATCTTGTTTTCCACACAAAAACGATGCTTGATACACTTTGTAATGTTTAATGCACACATAATTAGTTTTTTTTAGAGTCTTTTAGTTGACAACTATTACGAAAATTTGGAAGATGGTAGTGTTTTCCTTTATCCGAGCTAAATAACCTTTCATGTTTAGATATTCCGCAAAAACCATTTAACTTCAAACCATTAAAAAAAGAGGAAAATTATCATTTTAGTCCTTATGTTTTGGCCAACAATGACTTTTTTAACTATCTTTCCATTTTTTACTAGCGTGGTCCTTATTTTTTCAAAAACCCATCAATTTGGTCCCTTAAACAATCAACTGTTAGTCAAACTTAACGATTTCAAGGGTATTTTTATCTTTAACCAAATAATATGCCACATGTCAGATGTATAAAAGCAAAAAACAATTATAAAACATAAAATAATATTTTTAATTAATTTTATTATTTAATTACAAATATTTTTTTTTAAAATCGAATTTATAACAATTGTTCTTAAAAAAATGGATTTCATAATAAAAAAAATAACTGATTTAAATTCTAAATCTCAAAAACCTTCATCGTCGTTCACATCATCTTCTCCAACACCACCACTCCTACTTCTCGTCATCAATCTCCTCGTCGCTGATCCCCTCATCCTCGTCGATCCATTTTTTCTCTTGCCATCTCTCTTCTCCCTTTTATTTCATTTGACAGATGGGTGGTTGTCGCCACAAGGTAAGGGAATGAGCGTTTCTTGACGACCACCATGGGTTGCGTTGTGGTTTTGGCAGAGGGACGGAGAGGTTGGGTTCAATTTTTGGGTGGTGGTTGTTGACTTGTGGCAGATGGGTTTGGTTGGATTTGAGTGATAGGGTTTTGTGATTTGACTCAAATTTCTGGGTTTAGAGAGAAAAGATTCACTTTGTAAAGATTGTAAGTTGATCAAGTGGCTCAGGTTGAGAATCATCAACAACTAAATATTTTCCCTCTTCGTATAACAGAATTGCTTAGTCAGCATTGCCAGGTCAGCATTCTGTTATGATGAGATAAGGTTTATTAGAGAAGTGGGAAAAATATAAAAATGATGGTTCTTGTATTTGTGAAGTTAACTTTTGGGGTTTAAGAAAAAAAAAACTTTACAATTCTTTTTCTTTGTTTTTCTCTCTAAGCAGTTTTACAGATGTCTTAATTTTTCATGGTATCAGAGCTTCACGATCATCGGCCATGAGTTCATCTAAAAATTATGATCAATAAGACTCACAAGAATAGGATCAGGATGTGCCAATACTTGTGAAGAAAAAAAAAAGAGGCTCGATCAAAGTCGAATCAAAGAGTTCCAACTCTCACAAAGAAATAGAGAGACACTCGATCGAATCTTGTAGCAAAGAATCTCAATTTCAACTTGTCGATCAAACTTGATCAGAACAACTTTGTTTACTGGAAAGCTCAGATCTTACCTATAGTAAGAGCTTTTGATCTGGAGGAGTTCTTATATGGTCCGATAAAGAGTCCACAAAGGTATGTTAAAGTTGAAGACAATGAAACTGGTGAGTTAATTCAAGTTGTTAGCGATGATTTTCTAAACTAGAAGAAAGTGGATCAGTTACTTGTGGGTTGAATATTATCCACGCTCAATGAATTAGTTCTCGATCAAGTCACACAGTGTATAACAACATATGAACTCTGGAATTCTATTATCAGACTTTTTTCTCAAAGTTCTATGGCAAGAACAATGCACTTAAGACATCAGCTACAAGTCTTGAAGAAAGGAGCAATGTCTATCAGTGAATTCATCGTAAAAATAAGAGGGATCGTTGATTCACTAACTTCATCAGGACAAGTTGTCACAGAGTATGACTTAGTATCATACGTGTTAGGAGGTTTTAGACAAGAGTATGACTCAGTTGTGTCAACTATCACTGCAAAGGAAGGAAACATCACTATGCAGCAAGCTCAATTCCTTCTCATGAGCTTTGAGTCAAGACTGGAACAATTTTCCAGCATATAGGTGATCTACAAAATGCCTCAGCCAATGTTCACACAAAGACACAAAGAAATGATTTCTTCAACACTCAACAAGGTGGTAAAATCCGTGGAAAAGGCAGAGGAAGACCAAATTCGCGAGGCAGAAGTGGTGTAAGATTCAACAACACCAGGCCAGTTTGTCAAGTGTACGGTAAAATCGGACATACTGCGGACATTTGTTGCCATCAATTTGATAAAAAAAATATACTGGAAACCCCTCTAGGCGGCCTCCACCTCAAGGAAATGTTGCTCATCAAATTGAATACAAAAATGACATTTCTTATCAGGTCCACGACAATAGTCTTAGTGCAATGACAACCTCTTATTCATCTGTAGCTGGTCCATGCTTGTACATTGACAGCGGGGCTACAAATCACATAACCAATGATTTCAACAATCTCTCCATCAGCCGTGAGTACAAAGGTAATGAAAGTTTGCTCATTGGTAATGGACAAACACTATCCATATCACATATTGGTCAACAATCTTTTGTGTCAAAAATTAATTCTTCAGCCAAAATTTTGCTTGATAATATACTCTTTGTTCCTAAGATTACAAAGAATCTCTTGAGTGTTGCTCAATTAATAAAAGACAACAATGTCTTGGTTGAATTTGACACTCAATTTTGTGTTGTTAAGGACAAGGCAACGAGGTGTTGCTTCAAGGTGTTCTTAGAGATGGTTTATACAAGCTTACTTTTTCAAGAGCTGAGTGGATACCTCTGTCAAAAGTTAGTCCTACAAAATCTGAGACTTCTTATTCTGCTTTGTGTGTGTCTTCAAATTCAATAAACAGTGTCTGTAAAAATTGTTGTCATCTACTGTAAATATTGTCAAAGCACCTGAATGCAACACGTCTGCACTTTCTTCAGGCTTCCTAGCTATACCTAGGAATGATATTGTACAAACTTGGCATAATAAACTTGGCCACCCTCGCTCAAGTATTTTGGTTGATGTATTGAAACGTTTGAATTTAAATGTATCTTTTTCTTCTTTAACCAGTTTCTATGATGCATGCCAACTTGGCAAAGCTTATCAATTACCTTACTCTTACTCAAACGCCAAATATACAGCTCCCCTAAAAATGGTTCGTGCTGATGTATGGGGTCCTTCTCAATATCTTTCAACACAAGGCCATAGATATTAAGTGAGTTTTGTTTATGCTTACTCTAGGTATTATTGGATTTATCCTCTAGCCCTAAAATCTCAAGTTAGACAAGTTTTCATTACTTTCCATAGGCTTGTTGAGAGACAATTTTCTATTAAACTTAAGAGTTTACAAAGTGATAATGGGGGTGAGTTTACTGCTCTCACTTCTTATCTACAGGACAATGGTATTGTTCATAGAAAGTCTTGTCCTCACACTCCTCAGCAAAATGGAATAGCTAAGAGGAAAAATAGAAATATTGTTGAAATCGGTTTATCGATCCTAGCTCAATAAAGTCTACCTTTAATCTTTTGATGGGAGGCATTCCACACAGCGACCTACCTAATCAACAGACTTCACTCCTTAGCTCTGCGTAACTCAGTACCTTACACTAAGTTGTTCACAAGTGTACCTAGGTACAATGATCTAAAGGTTTTTTGATGCTTTTATTTTCCTCTCATGAGACCATACAATACACACAAATTTCAAATGCATTATGTTAAGTGTGTTTTCATAGGATATTGTGATTATACAAAGGGCTATAAGTGTGTGCATCCTAGTGGTAGGGTCTACATATCAAGGAATGTCATATTTAATGAGCAAGAATTTCCTTATTCATCATTATTTCTGGAAAATGCTCACTCTTCTCAATCCTCTACAAACACTACTTTAATTGATATGTCTTGGATTGTATCTAGCCTTTCTATCAGTGACAGTGTTATACATTCAACTATATCTACTTAAAATAATCAGTCCACTCAGCCAGCAGCCTTATCTGAAAAGCCTTCAAACATTCATAAAATTCGATCAGCAGCTATACCCAAACAGACTTCCAACACCCACTCAATGACTACTAGAGCCAAAAATGGTATCTCTAGACCAAAGGTGTATCAAGCTGCCTCTCACAACACCGTGCCATCTACTGTGACTGAGGCTCTTCAACATCCTGCTTGGAAAGAGGCAATGTATGCTGAATTTAAGGCCTTATGAGAACTAATACATGGAGCTTGGTCCCTGTTTCAAGTGATATGAAGATTGTGAGATGCAAATGGATTTTTAGAATAAAATATAAAGTTGATGGGTCCATTGAGAAGTACAAGGAGAGACTAGTCGCGAAAGGATTCACTCAAACACCAGGTTTGGACTACAATGAAACCTTCAGTCCTGTAGTGAAGAGTTCCACAATTTGGGTGGTATTGACTCTCGCTGTAGCCAATGACTAAGATGTGCAACAATTGGATGTAAATAATGCGTTTCTAAACAGTGATCTCAGTGAAGTTGTTTACATGGCACGACCAGAAGGCTTTGTCAGTTCCAACCATCCTTCTCATGTTTGCAAGCTTTACAAGTCATTGTATGGGTTAAAGCAAGCCCCAAGAGCATGGTATGCCAAACTCAGAGGTGCTCTATTACAAAAAGGTTTCCAAAATTCCAGGTCTGATTCATCTCTGTTCTTCTTTAGGATAGCCACTGATTTCATTCCTCTCTTGGTATATGTGGATGACATTTGACTAACGGGCAACAACAATACTCTCATCTCTCATACCTTTAAAGATTTGAACAAAAGTTTACTCTGAAATCTCTCGGCTCCCTCTATTATTTTCTCAGTTTTAAAGCTCGCAGAGGTCCTGGTGGATTGATTTTGACTCAATCTAAATATGCTTGGGATTTGCTTGCTTTGACAGGCATGACTAACTGTAAATCATGTCCTACTCCACTGACATCGAACTGTAAACTCTCTTCTAAAGATGGGGAACCTTTCTCTGACGTAACTCTTTATAGGAGCACGATTGGACCTCTACAATACCTCACCCTTTCCCATCCTGATTTGGCATTTACAGTGAATAAACTTAGTCAGTTTCTCTCCTCTCCTTCTCAGGTTCATTGGCTAGCAGTAAAAAGGGTGTTGAGATACATTAGGGGAACTCTTGGCTATGGTCTTGTGTTCCAGCCTTTCTCTCAGCTCACTTTGGAGTAATTTACAGTTGCCGATTGGGTTGGTAACATCGATGACAGGAAGCCTAATGGTGGGTACTGTATGTACCTTGGAGGGAATTTAGTAAGTTAGTCTTCTAAGAAGCAAAGTATGGTGGCAAGATCAAGCATTGAGACTGAGTATCGTGCTCTTGCTTCAGCTGCCACAGATATCTTGTGGTTCCAGTCTTTATTCTCATAACTTCATATTTCTCTACCTAGTGTACCAATTATGTGGTGTGACATCATGAGTGCCAAATCTTTAGCACACAACCCTGTTTTCCATGCAAGGAACAACCACATAGAAATTGATCTCCATTTTGTGTGATCTAACTTCTACTGGAAAGTTAGGCATTCATTACATTCCAATCGAAGTGCAAATTGCTGACATCTTCACTAAATCATTTGTTGTCAATAGGTTTCAACTTCTTACTTCCAATCTAATCACTGATAAATAACAATTTAGCTTGAGGGGGAGTGATGAATCAATACTCCAGAACTAAGTTCAATTCGACTGATCTTAACCATCTTAAATTGAGGGGGAGTGTAAAGATTGTAAGTTGATCAAGTGGCTCAGGTTGAGAATCATCAACAACTAGATATTTTCCCTCTTCGTATAACAAAATTGTTGAGTCAGCATTGCCAGGTAAGCATTCTGTTATGAAGAGATAAGGTTCGTTAGAGAAGCGGGAAAAATATAAAAACGATGGTTCTTGTATTTGCAAAGTTAACTTTTGGGGTTTAAGAAAAAAAAAACTTTACAATTCTTTTTCTCTGTTTTTCTCTCTAAGCAGTTTTACAGATGTCTTAATTTTTCACACTTTGGGTTGAGTGAGAGAGATTGAAACAGAATCTGGAGAATTGTTTACGTTTGTTCAAATTTTCTTTTTAAAACGTCTGTGGGAAGATGAATCAGGTGATTTTTCTTTATAGTAACCATCGGAGCTTAGTTAAGCACTTAAACAAATTACCATAGAAAAGAGGTGGAAATGAGAGGAAGAAGAAAAGAATTTGTTTAAGTGTGATTGGTATTGGATGCTCTGGTTTTTGGAAGTTGGGTGGACTACTTTTGACTTATGTTCAGAGAATTATTATGTTTTTAGCTGATCTTTTTAGTATTAATATAAATTTATTGGAATCTATAATGAACTTGTACAATATGGAAATGACATTGAAGCTGCCTATTGGGAACTCGTGATCAAGGACATTCAAGATGCATGCAAACTTTTATCTATGATGAAACTTATGGTGGCGATGACTATGTATCCGTCGAAGTTTCTCCCAGACTTGTTGATGATTGATCATTTTTCACCGGGTGAATTTCTGGGATACATTCTCATTCGTTGGTGGTGAGGTTTTTAGAATTTATGGGTTGGGTTTGGAGTCTGGGATTCAATTTTTTACTGTGATTTTTGGGATTTAGTCTCTTTTGTTGGCGGTGTGGTTTTGAGAATTTCTGGATTGGGTTTAGAGGAGAATTTCTAGGTTGGGTTTGGAGTTGGCTTCGCAGGTTGAATTTCTAGGATTCAGTTTCTTCTGTTGTGGTTTATGGGATTCAATTTCTTTTGGGATTCAATTTTTAGGCACAAAATAAAAGAGATGTTTAATTTCTTTTAAAGAGATGAAATAGGGTTTAATTAAAAGTCACTCTCAGTATGTTGATTCAATTGAACCCAACAAATTAAAAGAGAAGTTGAATTCCATAACAAAAAAATCAGAAAAAGAAATATATGAACACTTTTTTTTATTTTTTTATTTTTTTATTTTTTGTTTGTTTATTTTTTAAAAATCATTATGATATGTTTTGATTTTTATTCAATTTTCCTTTCTTTAATTTTATTTTTTAAAAGAAATTAAATGGACAAGGGTAACAATGTCATTTCGTTTTTTCTGTGAGGGTTGACTGTTAAAAATCCGGTCAAAGAGACTAAATTGATGAGTTTTTGAAAACATAGGGATAACGTTAGTGAAAAATGAAAAGATGGTTAAAAACGTCATTATCGGTCAAAACTTAAGGACCAAAATGATGATTTCCCAAAAAATTATTATTCAAAGTGTGTGTAACTCTGTACATATAAGAGCTTACAAATAATTGTAATGAACCATCATGTTGTTTATGGAATTCTATTTCAGCTTTTTTTTAATGCCATTAAGAATGTGTGGATCATGTGTAGTTAGGGGTGTCAATATGGGTCACGACATGACTGATCAACACGACACAACGGGGGTCAACACGACACGAACACGATTATTACGGGTTTGGGTTAAGGCTAAATAGGTCGTGTCAATAAACGGGTCAACTCGTCTAACCTGTCTAATAATCGTGTCGTGTCCGGGTTAACCTTAACGGGTCACGGGTTGACACGATTAGTAGGGGTAAAAATGTAATTTTACCTACCATATAAATTGAAGAGCAAACCCTAAAACCTCACTCAGAATTCAGAAACACGCAGTCACCAGCTCCTAACCTCATCACCAGTCCTAAAAAACATGCAGTCACCAGTCCTCGTCACCAGCTCTCATCGCCATCATTCCCAAACACGCCGACCAATCTCCTCTCCCTCGTCGCCTACCATCCTCCTCTCCTTCGTCGTCGACAGCAGCTCCTCTCCCTCGTCGCCTACCAGCCTCCTCTCCCTCACCGGCCCACCGGCTCACCGGCAGTCCGACACTGTTTGCTTGGTTACGGCTCTCCCTCACCCTTTGCTTGGATTTCAATCAATTTCTTCTCACTGTTGGAGCTAGAATCCCTATTTATGTTTTGCTCTTTTCTACCTCTCTCTTTGTTTATTCAAACTTTTTTTATATCTTTTTTTGTTATTATATGAACTGGGTTTCCTTGTTTTTCTACAAATTATTGTTTATTCAAAATTAATTATCTAATATTGCATTCTTTTTAAAAAAAATTCTTTTTTAAAAAAATTCTTTTTCTTAGTACTTTTTCCTAGAATTTACTGGAAAACTTTGGTTCAGTTTTTTTTTAGTTCAGAAAACAATAAAGTGGAAATGCATACAACTTTTTTTTTAGTTCAGTTATTCGTTTGGGGACAACCTCGCTAAGATGAGAGCCAATTTGGATGGTGACTTTATGGAATGAGGTGACGTTTGAGTTTTGCTTTGTGTATTCTCTGCTTTGGTTTGTGGGGATGGCTGACTCGAATTCAGCAGAGCTTTTGGGCTGTGCAGGAAGCGGTTGAGTTGTGTGCCTGTGTTATTTGAATTTGTCTAATGGGGTTCTTCGTGGGCTGTTTTTTGGTGCTCTGTTCTCTGTGTTTGTTTGGGGGTCCCTTGTTTCTGTGTTTGGAGTCATTTGTGTTGGCCGTTTTGTCTCCTATTTTCATTTTTGTTCTGCTCTCTGTTATTTGTTTTTTGTTTTCTGTTGCCTTTCTTGGCTGTTGTGGTTCTTTATGCTTTGCTTGTTGGTTGTTTTCCTCTTTTCCGACCTCTCAGTCAATGATTAAAGTGTTATTGTTAAAAAAAAAAATCTATGGAGTAAATTGGACTTGATTTGTAAAAAAATTAAACATGCTTTATGTTGGACTTTGTTTGCTCCATGATAATGGTGAGTGAGCCTGAGACAGGCATACATGATAACTAATTATTTTTTTCATTATGATATATATTTAAACATTCTTCGTATGTTTCTCTCAACTTCACATATTTGATTTCAATTTTATTTATCAGCTACATGAAACTATATGTTACAAGTTTAAGTATATCGACTTCTCTTTCTCACTCTCAAGTTTTATTTATCCTCGCTAGATTTTTGTAGGGTACAATCCCATTGCTTCCAAGTTTAGGGCTTTGTTTGGTTGCCAAGAATTTTGTTTATTTTTATTTTGATGTAGCTAGTGTGATAAAGACTAGAGACTGCCTAATTATGATCGTAAACTAATGTTGGATTCTTTGACTTTTTTTCTCACAAGCAACAAATCTGCCTGAGAAATTTTTCTTTTTCATTACCTGGTTTTTTGTTTTTTGTTTTTTGTTTTTGGTGAGAGTCATTAGTTATTATATGTTATATAAATTTGTAAATTACTGGAGTACTGGAAATTAAGTACATATATTTGACTACATATACTTTAGACAACTATTATATTGACCCAGCTAAGAAAATATAGTGTACAAAATGATAACTAATTATTTTTTTCAATATGCTGAAGTTGCACATGATGATATATATTATGAAAACTAATAATAAAAAACTTTATTTAATAGAAACAACAGTTAAATGGCTTCCAATAAACCATAAGAATTGAAAGTTTTTTTCATTATGCCAGTTAAATAGTAGTTTTTTTTTCATTATACCTCCTGTGTAGCTATTTTTGTGCTTAATTGAAAGTTTGAAAATTGTAACCAATTAATTCACATTTTGCAGGTCATACATCTATGGATTTCAATGACATCAATAATTTAAAATTCGGGTCCGAGAGTATGAAAGAGGAGTATGATGGTGAAACACAAGTACCAAGTAACGATGATATGGGAAAAGGGAAGAAAGTTGTGCAAAGCAAGTCTTCTCGTAAAAGGAAGGAAACTTCAAAGGTTTGGAAGGTATTTGTGAAACTACCACGAGGCAAAGATGGAAGGTTGCAGTGCAAATGCAAAGGCTGCAATACTACATATCTTTGTAAAGTATTCATGGCACAGGTAACATGATACGACACATGAATTCTTGCACTAAGCTTGCACATCATGATTTAAAACAAATTCTATTGAATAAAAGTAGCCAAGGTGATATGGTAGTGTCTAATCGTAGGGGTCCTCAAGTAGTTCAGGATATAATATCTGCTGCCATGGTTTGTCATGATTTACCTTTCAAATTTATGGAGTTGATATGGATTAAAAGACTCACTGAATACTTGTGTGATGATATTAATTTGGTGTCTAGGAACACCGCGAAAGCGGATGTGATGAGGTTGTTTTCTAGGGAAAAACAAAAGATAAAAACAATGCTAGAAAATACTCCCGGAAGAATTTGTTTGACATGTGATTTGTGGACTTCTATAAATACCGATGGATTTTTATGTCTCACAACACATTTTTTTGATGGAAAGTGGATCTTATAAAAGAAAGTGCTAAAATTTTGCATCATGTTACCACCACATGATGGAGAGTCCTTAGCTCACAAGATTAATACTTTGTTATGTGAATGGGGAATCGATAACTTTGGATAATGCTTCATCTAATAAATCATTTGTTTGGATAATGCTTCATCTAATAAATCATTTGTTGATCTTTTGAAAAGTCAATTGAACTTAAAGAAGGCACTTGTAAGTGATGGGGAATTTTTACACATCCGTTGTTGTGCCCACATTGTTAATTTAATAGTTCAAAATGGCTTGAAGGAAATAGATGAAGTTGTCCTTAAAATTTGTGAGTGTATTAGATATATTTGAGGCTCACAAGTGAGGAAGCAAATAGATTGTTGTAAGCAAGTTTCTTTGGATTCTAAGATGGGTTTGAAGCAAGATGTTCCAACTAGATGGAATTCGACTTATCTTATGCTTCAAAGTGCTCTTTATTATCGTTGTGCTTGGTTTTCTTTAGAGTTGAGTGATAACAATTTCAAGCATTTCCCTTCCTCAAGTGAGTGGGAGGAAGTTAAAAAAACTACCATATTTTTGCAATATTTCTATGTGTAAGGACCTAGATTTTATGATTGACTTATTTCATGACAAACCATACCACATTAGGGATGATTGTGTAATGGGTAGCTTAGGTCCTCATTGGCAAGCTTCCAAGCATCTCCATGCTTCAAGAGCAAAATGTATATTCACTTGACTTTGTCTCTTGAAGAGTTTAGGTGCACACACACACTCATGCATTTTCCTTTAATTATCTTGCATGCATGCTTATTTGCCATCTTGTGTGCCTTATGTGTCTTAATTCTTATTTGAGTGTTGATTGCATTTTTTTTTGCCTTAAAAAGAGGATTTTTTCCTCTGGTCCGTGGTTCAGATGTCGCAGTCTGCACAATGGTGTTTACCAGAGGCTGCACGTTGTGGCTACCGCGGTTTGTGCTTGTTGCATGCACCGCGGTCTCCCAAACAGAGTTTCACAGGGGTTGCATGCTATCCAGATCGCGGTGTGTGCACCTGCATGCACAACGGCACGTGCTTAGATATTATTTAAGAACGATTTGTAAAAAAATTTAATGTGTCCAATTGCAGAGGTAATTGTGGTCCCCATACTTTGAGACTTATCGAGTACTTACTGGCGGGTTGAAGCCCTTTTGATTGATCAGAGGACGACATGGGGATCATTCGGGAGAAAATGGTTGTGGAGATTTTTTGTAACTCCAGGCCCGCTAATGATTGGTTGTATATTACCATTTCTTATGTACAAAGACATGTAATTCATTTATTAATATTAATTCATTCATTATTCATTCATTAATATTAATTCATTCATTAATAAGTAATTATTGCAATTCCAAATTATTACAATCTGATACAATTCCAAATGTTTACAATGTGATCAAAACTTTGTCATTCATTCCCTATTAGAGTCAATGTTAGGGCACGTCTGTTTGTTGTGTCCAATTGAATGGCAGATGCTACACTTGTGGCGGTATTCATCGAGAACACCTCTGCTTGGACCTTCATTAATCATAGGTAGATTAGAACATCTCATGAAATTATGCCCTGGTTGTCCACATCTTCTACAGGATTGTGTAGTTGTCCTCATCGAAGACGAGACATGGTGACCCGCCCTCGGGCGTCCTGCTTGTCTCCTGGAGTTTGGATTCAAAATCACCCTCTGAGCAATGTCAGATGGCACAACCCAAGTGGAAGGATCTCCCACTGGCATAATAGGAACCGAGTACGCGTCAATGAGTGTCTGTCTCATATAGTAGTCCGAACACAAAGTTGTCAAGTCCAAGTTTCGCTCCATGTAAAAAACATTGAAAATGATGAGCTTCACGTTTCAGTAATAATCACCTCACAGTAAAACTTGAAAGTATTGTACCGTGCCGCCGCAAGAGCGTGAGAACATGGAAAATGATCCATTTGGAATTTGTTGCAAGTACAAGTCTTCCGGGCTAAGTCAACAGTCCACTGTTTTCCAGACTGTTTGACCTAGAAAATATTCCAGTCTACTGGATTTACGGTCAAAAAACCACACTTCTTCACACGTTTTAAGATCACAAGATGTGCTGCATCGGTCAACTGATGACGCATGGTTTGTACAGCTCTATAGCGATCGTGAAACCACCGTTGTAGCATATTCCTAATGAACTCAGCCAGAGTCAACATAGGCAGTTGTCTTGCACATTTTAGGTATGAGTTTATGCATTTTGCAGCATTTGTTGTCATCACCCTGTACCTTCTTTCCTGGCAGTGTACACGGGACCACTTATGTGGACCGACATCAATTACATAATCATATGCATTCTGGTGTAAGTTTCTTAACTCTTCTATATGCCGGTTATATTCAAACTCAGTGTATGTGCGGGCTGCTTTGTCCATTATTGCGGCAACATCCTTCCTATGAAATCGCTTATTAATATTTTCAGGAAAGTGCCAGCAACATATGGTATGGGTAGCATAAGAGAACACTTTAGAAATCCCAGCTTCAATGTTTGCATGCCTATCGGAAATGAAAACCTAGCTTATCAATATGACCTAGGGCACCCTTCAAGCAATCCAAAAATCATTCCCATGAAAGGTTGTTTTCTGAGTCGCCGTACCCAAACGCAATTGGATACACCTGTTTGTTCCCATCTTGTGTTGTTGCAACAAACATTGTACCCCGGAATCGTCCCTTTAAACGGGTACCATCAACGGTAATTACTGGACGTATACACATCCAAAATCCTCTAAGTGAGGCACCAATCGACATGAAAAAGTACAGAAATTTACCATCTTCGTCGCACTGTAGGTCAGTGATTGTGTCGGGATTTTTTTGTTCCAAAATGTAACCAAATGATTGAAGCAGTTGGAAGGTTTCCTTATACGTTCCATATGTCAGTGACAACACATAATTGAGGGCGGCGTGTGCCTTACTGTACATGATTTGGATTTCATACATTTATTTCATGTCGACGATTATGTCCTTCGGATGCATTAGTCGACCATCTTGCTGTTGAAGTCTAGGTGCAATAACTTCTCCGATTATGACTGCACTAGTTTGTCGGTGGCGACGGTGAATTTTCTTTAACGGACAAGTGTGTTCGTTGATAAAACTTCTTACTTGAAAGTATGTGCCTTCATCTCTCCTCACCGCTCTTAACTTCCACGTACAATTTTTCATCAAACAAACTAGATGTAATGTTGTCTTATTGGACCTTTTCATCTTCCACTCGAAGTTCTGCCGCATTGCAAAATGGCCTACTTCAAATCCTTTTTCATTGGAAAAAATTGCCCTTTATATATCATGCTTGTAGTTTCATCTTTAACCAAGTTCCTGCTTTCACCCATACCAAACGAGTATGATTCTGCTCCTGGAATAACCCATGTTGTGGCATTATCAGAATCATCTGGAGTTACATTAGCCCAGACCTCGGAGGTCCCAATTATATCTGGTGCACTAGAACTAAATCTGTGTACATGTCTTACACGTCTTTCCGTTTGGACAGGTTCTTCATCATCCTCATTGTCCTCTACATTTTCTATAGAATTGAAATTGCTCTCATTATCCACCTCAAGAATCAGCCCAACATTCGATGCTGTATTCTTCTCATTGTTGATGTCATTCGTAGATCTCATTGTATTGGTGGTTGTACTGCCTACCATTCATCTCAATTTGACAACCAGATACATCGTCCAATTGAGGTCCCAGTATATTATCATGGGCGGCTACTTTCGGTGGGACAACACATATGTTTTCCCGACCATCAATCCCACTTCTTTCTGTGAACAACTGGTTGCTTCCGCTTGACGATCGAAATTGTTGGGTGTTATCACGATGACGGATATCATCACCAACGACACCTCCTGCTGACCTCTCGATTAGACTAACACATACTTGAGGGATCACCCTATCTTCCCCTAACATAAACTGAACATCATCATTGTTTCTTATAAATGTACGACATATAGTCCCAGGAACAATTGATATAGACTGTAGATCAGCATTGTATTTGTTCTCATCAAACTTCACAATGGTTTGCACGATCGACACCAGTTCATCGTAACTCAAATTCTTTGACACATACAAACCTTGGTTATCGGAACCTAAATACCTCTGATTTCCGTCGGGTAATTGCTCACATCGACCGTTGTAAGATATGACTATTCTCACCCTATCCATTGTCCTGTCAAAATCATCATCAAAAACCATTATTAAGAAAAAAAATATTTAATATTAAATTTACAATTATAAAGGATTAAACAAAAATCAAAAGTGTAAGCGATCGAGCTTTTTTTTACTGATCGAGTTTTTTTTGTACATGATCGAGCCGTTTTTATACATTGTCGAGCCGTTTTTATACATGATCGAGCCGTTTTTATACATGATCGAGCTTTTTTGAACGGGATCGAGCTTTTTTTGTTCAGAACCGAGCTCTATTTGTACATCATCGAGCTTTTTTGTGAGGAATCGAGCTTTTTTTGTGAGGAATCGAGCTTTTTTTGTGAGGGATCGAGTATTTATTTTTTGGATCGAGTATTTTTTCACATGTTTCGAGCTTTTTTAAAATGCTTTCCAGTTTTTATGCCCAATATTTTAAACTTGTTTGCACCACTTCAAATCAACTCGGCCAAATATATATACAAAAAAATGTTCATTCATTATTTTTTTAAAAGTTTACAACTCCCAGACATAAACAAAAAAAATTGAGACAACATGTTCATAAATGTTCATACATTGTTATACCATACAGAAATACAAGAAAAAATGAGAATGAAGATCAGAAATATTAGTTTACCTTCTTGTGCAATATCTGGAATGGAGCTCGTTTTTTGAAGAGATACCTTGAGTAGCTGATTGATTTTCAGACAAGTTTTTTTGGAGGAGAGAGTCTTTTAAAGAATAAAGAATCGATTATTTAAGGGCAGTTTCGGTAGCTCACCATAATAGGTGCATTTTAAACTTAACTTATTATAACGGTGACATCATTGCAACTCACCAAAAAAAATATGACATTTCTCACCATTTCCACTTTGTGTTTTTTATCTTAAATCTGAAAAGACATAAAAAGGACATTTTGTTTGGTTTTTTTTTTCAGATCTTAAGTCTAAAATAGTATAAAAAACGTCTTAAATCTAATAAGTTAGAAATCCTGATTTAAATCTAAAGTCTGAAAAGTCTATCTAACTTTAACCCATTTTTTCCAAAAATACCCCAAAATCTTCACAATATTACAAAATAACATTAAAAAATAAACAAAAAATAAAAAGGGATATGGAGGTGGAGGTCGCCCAGATCAAATTAAAAAAAATGTTGAAACTTCAATCCAGAGACGAATCTCCATTTTAAAAAATAAAATACTTTTGAAAAAAAATTACTATGAAATTGGAGGAGTTTGACACTGGAGATTTGTTTCCAATTTTATAAAAAAAATTATTTTTTTTATTACAAGTCATGCTTCACATATTTTTTTTTCTTACTTGATTTTATTTTTATTTTTAATAATAATTTCATTAACTTTATTTTAAATACAAATACATCAAATTAATAATCATTAAGGGTATAAGTGTCTTTATATCAATTTTCAAACCTCGAATATAAAAAACAAACATGTTACCAAAATTCAGATGTTAGACACTTTTCAGATTTCAATAAAGTTCAAATCTATTCAGATTCCAGACAAAAAAAACAAACACCCCCTAACTTCTTTTCTTCTACTCATAAAAGCTAAAAATAAAAAGTATTCCAAACGAGTTCTATATGTAAATCAGCTAGGGTGCCGTTTTAAAAAATGGAAAAACAAAAAGGACCAATATGCAAATTCAAAACTTTTCTATGCATTGAGTAGCTGTGTAGAATAAAACCCTAATCGGATTCATCATATAAAACCTAGTAGCCACCACTTATTTGAGTCTCCCCTTTAGGATTTTCGCATTTGATAGCAAAAAGTAACCGGACACCCGACCTCTCTCAGTTTATACAAGCTTTTTCGCGACCATGGTAAGCTTAAATTTCTTTTACTTACGTCTTTGTTCTTCCATCTCTTTGTGCAAACTATCCGTCTGTATCTGATTGCATGTTAATGCTTTTTTATTTTATTTTATTTTTTTGTAAATATTTTGAATTTGATATCGATGTTTGAGTTTTTAGAGATTTTTAGGGTTTCGTTTTTGGTTGTTTTGGTTTATTGAACCTTGTGATCGTTTTGAATTGCATTTTATTATTGGGTCTATGCATCTTCTGTTATCTAGTTGGGTTGTTTTGTTGTTAGCCTTGCAGAGGTGTGATAAAACGTGAATCGGACTGCAATAATGGTGTTATAAGGATTTTCTATTTACAGATCTTATGTAAATGTCACTAAATGGAGTCTACTTTGTTTACATTGCTTTTGGCTATTTTTTTTTTTTTACTTTTATGAAATATAAATGTTCAATTATGGGAGAAGCTATAGACTTGTAATTGTAACTATAGTTTATTTGCAAGGTACTTGAAAAATGTTAATAAATTAGTCAAGTTGATGTTTTGTTTTTTCTTATTATCTCTTAAGTTTTAATTAAATGTAATCGTTCTGTTTAGTTGTAACATTCTCAGTTGGGTTCCAAAAGCCTTTGTTTCATCCTATATCTGTACTTTGACACTTATAAGAATAATTGTTGGATGTGCCTGATTCTTGATGTTGACTTTTCTTCTGGTCTTTAGTCAAGGAAGAAGACTAGGGAGCCCAAGGAAGAGAATGTGACACTAGGACCTGCTGTGAGGGATGGTGAGCATGTTTTCGGAGTTGCCCACATCTTTGCATCATTTAATGATACATTCATTGTAAGTATATGAAATATGTTGTCACTATTGCGATTAGATTTCCTTGTGGTATAGTCTCAATATCATTTGTTTGATTGAACTGCAGCATGTGACTGATCTGTCTGGCAGAGAAACCCTTGTTCGCATCACTGGTAAGTGAGATTACATTTTCTCAAGATGATATACGGTTTTGAAGCATGTTCCACTTAAAGAGAAAAAAATGAAAAACAAAGATTGTGTATCTATTTGTTGGCTGTGGGGATGTGTAAATTTCTATTACCTTCTTGTGTGTGTGTATGTGTGTGTGTGTGATCTCTATACGCATTACATTTTCTCAAGATGATATACAGTTTTGAAGCATGTGTTGTGTGTGTTGTGTGTGTGTGTGTGTGTGTGTGTGTGTGTGTGTGTGTGTGTGTGTGATCTCTATACGCATTACATTTTCTCAAGATGATATACAGTTTTGTAGCATGTTTTTTGTGTGTGTGTGTGTGTGATCTCTATACGCATTACATTTTCTCAAGATGATATACAGTTTTGAAGCATGTTTTGTGTGTGTGTGTGTGATCTCTATACGCATTACATTTTCTCAAGATGATATACAGTTTTGAAGCATGTTTTGTGTGTGTGTGTGTGTTTCATCTCTATACGCGTTACATTTTCTCAAGATGATATACAGTTTTGAAGCATGTTCCACCTAAAGAGAAAAAAATGAAAAACAAAGATTGTGTATCTATTTGTTGGCTGTGGGGATGTGTGAATTTCTATTACCTATATTTGTTGGAAAATCGCAATCTAATATATGTGTGTGCGTGCGTGCGTGTGTGGATAGTGTTAAGCTGTGCCCTAAGGTCAGAGGTTGACAACTAAAAATTTACTAAAAACGGGAAACAGTTATTACAAATATATTTATTGCATTGATCAAGACAATCGATGTAATTAATAGTTTCCTTTTTGGTTATACTTTTAGTTGTTAACTTGTGCCCTTAGGGCACAGGTTAACACTACCCTCTCTCTCTCTATATATATAGAGTAATTAAAAAATTTTGGGATCCTTTGTTTGTCCATTGGACCCATAGGATCAATCCGATGGCCAACACCAACGTAAAAAAATATATATCTAACACTTGTTGATAACACACTGTTCAATGTTTGTGTTATTCTCTCGCACCAGACTCTCTTTCTTCATTTCTCACGACAGCTGTCTCTCTCGTTTGTTTTTTTTTTGTCTATTCTCATCATCACCGCTGAGAGATGATGGACAGAGACAGAAAGAGAAACTGAACAAGAGAGAGAGGTGTGATCAGAGATGAAGTAGTGTATTATTTGGATGTGTAAATTTTTTTTATATAAAAAATTCACAGATCCAACAGCCAACAATGAATCTCATAAATTTTACCTATATAGGTTAATTAGTTGATAATTACTCTCTCTCTCTCTCTCTCTCTATATATATATATATATATAAAAACATGTTATGATGGATAAGTACGTTTTTCTTCACTTACCAAGTGGTGGTAGTGGAGCCAGACATGGGTTCATGTCATTTGTCAGTTGATCTATGTTGATTTATTTGTTCCTTCATGGGATCATATCATTTGTTTTATTTAGATATCTTTGCATTAGACATTATTGAATTTTGAGCATCTACTTGTTTTGAGCTTGCATTTAGCGGTAACCCATTGTCACTATTATTAGTTTAGTTTAAAGAGATCCAATTTTGTCTTGTGCAGGTGGAATGAAGGTGAAAGCTGACAGAGACGAGTCTTCTCCATATGCTGCCATGCTTGCAGCTCAAGATGTTTCCAGCAGATGCAAGGTTCAAATCTCTATGAATTTAATGCACCTTTATGCTTTGTGTTGATCTTTTTCTGGAACTTGCTGCCGTGTGCTTTATCACTTTTAAAAAATTTCTTTATAATTGATTATGAATCTTCATGGTTAGACATGAGCATCAAATGCCCTTTTAATAATTTACTATTGACCTTTTTTTGTAGAAGTGTCGGTTGGGATTCCACAAAATGATTTTAATTGGTGTTTTTTCATCTCCTTTTTCTATTCTTAAGTATGCTGCTTAGTTTCTTTTTTACAAATCAGGAGCTTGGAATCACTGCTCTTCATATTAAGCTCCGTGCCACTGGTGGGAACAAGACCAAAACACCTGGTCCGGGTGCCCAGTCTGCTCTTCGTGCTCTCGCTCGTTCTGGAATGAAAATTGGTCGCATTGGTAAGGCTCTTACTATGATTGGCTTCTGATATTAGTTTTATCAGTTGTTTCAGTGAAATGTGTACTTGTTGTGGGAGTTTTAGAGTTTGCATGTTTATAAAGTATAATAAGATGATTAATCTTTGGACTGTGATGGAATAAATCTTAATATCATGTTAATTTTTCTAATGCATTAACAGTACTTGACAATTTGATAAAGGTACGAAAAAAAAAAATCTCTGCACTATAGTAATGTCCAAGTTACTATTGATAGATAAATGAAAAAAATCTTATCTCCTCATTGTTTAGATGGTCACCATGGTCGTCTGCTCTTGATGAATACGGCAGAATAATTAATTGCTTATTGAATCTGTGCTGTAGTTTCTTTGTTACTGACTTTGATTTGTTGATTGTAGTTTCTTTGTTACTGACTTTGATATGTTGATTGTCTATGGCCGCCTTTATAATACCCAAAACTTAATTACTTTCTGGCATTATTTTAAGGAATATATGTTAAGTTTTGAAGCTATGTCAAATGCTTTGCTTGAACTATGTTTTTATTTTCTTTTTCTCCCCGACTTTACTAATTCATGTACCCTGAATAATGTTGCCTTTAAAAATAACATATATATCCTGTTTAGCGTGGCTTTTCTACGAGGTAACAGTCTTCCATAAGACAACCTTCTATAACGTCATTCTCAGTAATTTTCCTAGATATGGTTGGAGCCTTAAAAAGTGAAAATGCTTTGGCTTGCTTGTATTTCATAAAGTTTGAAAAATGAGCTTAATTATTAGTATGGAAATTGAACAAGCTGTTTATGATATTGAATTAGAGTTGAAATGTTATCGGTCTGTGTTCTTTCAAATATGACTTTGAACATTAGCTTCACTGGTAAATCAGTTCTATGAATGTTGTTGTCAATGAGTTTAGTTGGGTTTGGTTTTTTCTTGTTTCAGAGGATGTGACTCCAATTCCTACTGATAGCACTCGCAGAAAGGGTGGTAGAAGAGGAAGAAGGCTGTAATCTTGCATGTCTTTTGGTGGATTGGCTGTGTTTTTATGTTGGCATTCCCAATGGGATTGTTGTTTCGGACAATTTAGCCAAGTTAATTATCAGTTTTTGAAAGAACTTATTTCTAGTTTTTATCTGTCAGTTATGAAAGATTTATTTTGAGCTTATTATGTAAAAACAATAGGAGCATTAAAAGTGGATTGTTATCTATACTTGGTTTCTTGCACTAGATATAAATTTATTATTAATTAAATTTCAAAATTATTAACCTTCACCGATGGAGTAAAATTTTGAATCCTAAATGTTGGACATGTTAAATTGTTAGATGGTATTGCAGTGCAGCAGATGAACTTCACTGCTTAACAAATTTTTGGATGAGTAGTGTTAGTCCAACCTAAAAATTTGGTTTTAATTTTAGCTCAAATGATGTGCAAGGTGGGTTGTTATTTTTATATAAAATTCATATAAAAGATGGGATGATATGGTCAAGTTAATTTTTAGGTTGATTAGCAATATTGTGTTTGGATACTTGATTGATAAGTTTTTACAAGTTGGGTTGGATGTCGTATACTCTATGTACGGATGGTCCAAACTTTGAAATAATTTACTATCTATTGTAGTTGTTTTGTGTGTGAACTCTATTTTGTTCTTAAGGGTGCGTCTAGTACCGAGATAGGATAAGATAAGACGGGACTGGATATGACTGGACGGGATAGGGTATAATAGATCATGTTGTTCTATATTGTGTGTAGAAGGTCTATACAAACTGTTAATTGTACTATTATGGGTTTTGTATAACTGGAACGAGACGTTCAAATGATCAAATTATCTTTTTTATATATATAACAACATATGTTATAATAATATTAAATAATATATTATATATGCCCTGAACCATCTCTACCGGTGTCATTTTACAATTTTCCCCACAAACGGCCGTATCCTAGCGGTCTAAAAAGGGTACTCACAATTTGTTAAACACAAATCGAAGATAAACAAGGGCCTTAAGTCAATCTGCTATGATGTGCAGGATCCTTGTAGGAGGCAAGCACAGAGCATACTGAGATTTGAAAGAATTGTAAATCCTAACATAGTGAACTTCTTAAAGAATAGGAAGATGAAACTTAGAAAGCCATGGAAATTATAAACATACTGAGATTTTAGTTTTCTTCGATTGATTTTACAAAGAGAGCGTCTCGATCCTTATATAGAGGAGGGGAGACAGGAGATACAAGATAAGGTCAAGGCTTTGGCCGACAAACTTATCTCACAAAAGCAAAATAATTAAAGCACTGACGGATAGGTGACAGACATACAGCAAAGTATCAAATAAAGTTAACAATAATTAGATAAAGTTGTCTGGCAAGATAGATATATTACAATAATTAGGACAAAGGCGTTGGTCCTAGGGATAAGATCACGGGCTGCTGAGATTGCAGTTGGTGTGGTCTTCATCGTCAGAATTGAGGGCTTCATAAATAGAATAGGGCCACGTGTCTTCCTGCATAGGGTCTTGTGAGTCCAACAAATAAGGATGCCAACTCTGAGCGGGGTCTCTTGGGACACCTGGAAGGATGAAGTCGACATCTGTCGAATCTCCATTAACATCACAGAGAAAATTGAGTAGAGGGATCTGCATGCAGAGAAGATACGATTTTTCATAATCGTATGAAGTATCCCATTCGTAACTGATGTTGGAAGTCCATAAGAGCTTGGTGTGTGGATTGTAACGGTAAGGACTGTGGAAAATCTAGATGCAAGATACTTTTGCAGCCATCTATGTGTCTAGTTTCCACAGATGATACCGGCTCATGAGTTTAGTAAGCTCATTTTCCCAAACAGACAGGGGATTAAACCATTGAAGGAAACTACGGAGGATCGAATTGTAATGGGTTGGGTCATGGACTAGTCCATACAGAGCTTGTAGAGGAAAGATCATAGCATGGTGATGTAGAACTGACAAACACCATAAATACCATAACACTTTAGGGGAATAATAGTAAAACGGAGAAGATATGAAAGGGTCAAGGAAAGGCTTTGTAATATTGACGAGCCTGTGTCTGCAGTCCTGGGCATTTAGCTGAGAAAGGTAAATGGGAAGGTGTGTTTTAGCAAAGCTTTGTATCTGCTGCCGTGAGGGTGTTTGACTAGATGGCAGAGTTGTTATTAACTCAAGAGGGAAGGTAGGAGCAGAAGGTGTTGCCAGAGAGGAGGCAGAGGATGAAGGTAACCATGTATAGCAGAGAAATGGGGCCGGCTTGGGTGATAATGGTGGCAGACAGGGGTCTGGAAAGCATATCGGGGATGATGTTATCATGCCCCTTCACGTGGCGAACAGTGAAGTCATATCGGAAAAACCAATCTTTGAGCCTTAGCAGTTGAGGAATGGGAGGAATCTTGTTGCGGAAATTTAGGACCTTTGGGAAGGATTAGTTGTTCATTTCTATAATAAAACTTTTAGTCTTGAGATGAAAATCAAACTTTGAGATTCCATTTTTAACCGCAAAGATCTTCTTGTAGATTGTGTGATAATGTTTCTGGGCATTTTTGAGCTGGCCACTGGCATGACCACAGTAGTGGTGTTTGCCACATATTTCTTCAATGAGGATGGCGCCCCAGAAATGGTCGCTAGCATCCATCTGGAGTATGGGTTGACCCGTAGAGGGTATGTGTAGAGCAAGTGGTTTTAGAGAAACTTGCTTGAGGTGAGCAACCACATCTGAATGGGTAAAGTCCCATGGAGGAGGGGTTTTCTTGATATGCCAAGGAATTGGTGGACTTGTTTAAAGGTAAGGTTTGATTCTGGAAAATCAAGCAATTGTTTGGCGAGGTGAGGACTAGGGTGGTACGTTCCCTGCATAATATGCATGCCAAGGAATTCGATCTCAGTTACTCTGATTGTGTTTTTATTTTCGGAGAGCATGATGCCATACTGATCTAGAATCTCAAGGAACTGGTGCTAAAGTTCATCATGAGAGACATTGTCTGGAGAGAATAGTAGTATATCATCAATGTACAGTAAGGTAAAATGGAGAATAGGATGGAAGATCTTTGTGATGGCTTACTGAAAAAGAGATGGGGCAATTTTCAAACCAAATGGCAGGACAGTCCATTGGTACTGTGCATTTGGGAGTCAGAAAGCAGTTTTTCTATCTTCATGGTGAATTCCTATTTACCAAAAAGCTCCTTTGAGGTCAAACTATGAAAACACAGTTGCACCAGGGAGCTGAGAAAACAAAGTGTTGGTTCTGGGAACCGGGAACTTGTCACCACGAAGGAAGAGGTTGAGAGGTTTGTAATCAATGACCAACCTCTTTTTGCCTCTGGGTTGCTCTGAGCGCTTGTCAACATAAAAGGCTTGGCACGCCTAGGGAGAGGAAGTGGGTTCTATCAAACCCTGACAAAGGAGTTCATCACATTCTTCATTGGCCAGCTGGAGATCAGTAGGAGACATTCCTGAGTGAGAGGCCTTGGTTAGGTTGACATCCTCATTGAGCTTAAAAGATAGCTTGATGAAGAAGTCAGGATTTCACCACAGAGGTTTATGGTGCTTGAAATCAGCATAACTATTTGTGCAAAAGGTGAGGAGTTTCTCTTGGACATGCTGAAAGGAAGGGTTAATGGTAGATAAAGGGAAGATTTTTGGTATACTAGAAAATGGTTTGAATTCTCGCTTAAACCTGATTCCAGTGGGGAGGATTTATAGGAATTTAGCTTGACTATAGACATTCCAGCCAATTATGACATTTTTGTCTTGCAGAGGCATGCCAATAACACGGACCCATAAGGTACAAGAGAGGAAAATTCAAATACCAACTTTATTCTTTGAGACTAGGTTGGTAATGAAAGTCTAACCATCAGCAGCTAAGAAATGGTGAACACTTTTCTTCTAGGCACTGGGAGGTAGAACCTTAAGATTCATCATGGTAGTATGGGTGCCAGTGTCGAAATAAGCAATAGCTGAGACAAGCTTTGAATATTTCTCTGATAAGACTTGGACCGGAATTTGAGGACCTGTTGATAGGTTATCTTTGTCGGCTGCTCGATATGCTTCTGAGGGAAAATCAGGATCTGAGTACTCAGAGGATCCTGAGGAAAAGTCAGAGTCTTGAAGCACAAAAGTTGTGTGAGGATCTACTTCTTCTTGTTATGAGAAGATGGATTCAATGTCAGCATCATAAGGGACTTCATCAACTATTTGCTTAAGCTAGTGAATAAGTTTGGCAGATTTTGCCTTCTTGTTTGGACATTGTTTGGCGTAATATCCTTGCTGACCGCGGACAAAACACTTGAAGGACTTGTTCCAGGATCTTCTAGCCTTTTTGCGGTAGTATTTGAACTTCATGTTCTTTTTGTTCCTAGAAAAGGTTTTTGCTTTCCTGGATATTCGTCTGAAATGATTCTTCTTTTAGATTTGCAATATCAGTGTTCAGTTTGAGATTGTATAAGAGCTTGCGGTGCCTATCATACTTCTTGCCTTCTTTGAGCATTTTGGAGAAGATTCTCTATGTGGCACAGAGTTTGTCTAAGTCAGCAAGGGTAAACATGTGAATTTCTCCCAAAGTAATATCTCAGAGAGATCAAATTGAGGTTTTAAGTGTTCGTTCGAGTTCACCTTGGAGCTCTACAGGGAGCAAGTTTAAATATACTTGTGTCAGGCTTTCATCATTGATCCCACCAAGGGCATGATATCTAAAAGACATGTGCCTGTAATGGAAGTCTATATCCTTTCTGTTGAGGGAACAGCAGCGCATTTCGATGAATTCTTGTTTAGTTTGTTTATAGAATTGAGTGGCAATGCTTAGGGAAAATGATTCCTATATCTTGAGAGACGGAGCCACATCAAACTAGTTGTAACTGGCGATATTCGCCTAAGGCTTGGTACCAATCTCGAAGAGATCCAGTGAATCTGGATACAAATTCTTGTAAGATGATTTCTGAGTTGTACTCGTGCTTTGCAATTTGGAGGTCAAGCTAGGCTCTCATTTCGGACATTTTTCATCTCCACGGGTGAGGAGCAGAATCTTCTAAATTGAACCAGGGACCATTCATTGGTTTGGGAGTGGGAGCTGGAGGTCGATGTTCTGGAGGTTCTTCTACAATAGGTGTAGTTTCATCGGATGTTTCATCGGAAGACTTTAGGGTGTCAACAGTCTGAGTAGACTGCTGAGCATCTGTTCGGGATGCCATAAAGACTTGAGAAAGGTTTGCTAAGGCATTAGAGTCTGATAGGTCATTGGATTGACCTGACGATGCTAAAGGGTTTGTTTCCTAAAAGAAATGAGACTCCGAGGGTACAGATGTAACTTTACTATATGAGGTCTCTTCAGAGGGAGAAGTAGACTGATGAGATGTGTAAAGAGCATGCTTGTAGAAGCCTGACACAAGTTGTTTCTTTTTCTGGGAAGAGGAAGGTTTCTTGGATAGTCGTGTATAATGAGTAGGGCGAGTAGAAGATGACGGTTTAATTGACTGCTTTGGCGGGGACAAAGGAGGATATTTTCTAAAAAGATCTCCTAAAAAGATCTCCAGTGGACTTGAAAAATTAAGAATGATCAGATGGTCTGGACGGGGAAGCATAAGGTGGAGATTGGGTCAGAAATATAAGAGACGGTGAATAGGGATAAGGTCTCGGTACATAAGATGTACTGGAGAAATGGTCTCTATTCATCTGGTTTCAATTGTTTGATTTCTCTTTCTTTGTTGTCAAACTCAGGGCCGAAGTATCCCTGGTTGATGTAATGATGAAGATCTGTATCTAATCGGGCAACTCTGGATTGTAGATCTATGTACATGTTGCGGAGTGAAGAATCAAGATGCTGAAGATGAAGATCATGTTGAGAAACATGATGAGTAACTTGGTCAATCTTCTAATCAATAGAGTGTAAAACTCTATTTTGTACTCTGGCGTTATAGGATTTCCAGTTGAGCACCTGTTCAGCCTGGGAAGGTTGTTTCAAGGATCCATCGGGGAAGACTTCAGTAGATTGGACAAAAGGTCTGGAAAATAGATTTCTTTCATAATTAGAGGTAGGTTCCATATGAGGGAAATCTTTGTCATAGCTAGAAGCCATGAAACAAGGTATGGGTGTAGGAAGAGGCAGAAAAGGTTTCTCTGGCTCTTTTGGCAATAGACCTTCAGATCTGAGGATTTAGAGGGTTCTGTCATAAATAGGAAGAGGTTTATTCTTGACAGGGTGTAACCCGATCCAATTGCTATTCGGATCCTTTGGTTTACGGGGTGTGTAAAGAAGGCTTACAAGAAGATCTCATGACTTTGGAGCAGAGCTTGCATTCGCAATCTGCATCACACATTTCTGGGTCGACGTCCCATATAAAGTGGTCGTTGATTTTATCAGTGTAGATTGAAGATCCGTCAGATTCAAAGCTGTGGATAGGGATGTCATCCTCGGAGATGACTGGGCGGATCATGAGTACCTGAAAAACAGGTGGAGCACTAGGAGTCGTTTCTAGAGCGGTGATAGGTTCATAGGTGGTTCGAATAGAACCATCTGGCAGTCTGGTGAACTTTATATCAGAAGCAATGATTGGGCTTGTGTTTTGGAAAGCCTTCTCATAATTGGTGATCCAATCGAGAGGCATGATTTCTGTGAGCTTGTCTTTGGGAAGCTGCTTAAGAATTTGGATGATGGTTGGGACTTCATCTTCTCGTTCTTCTTTGATGATGATTATGTCTCCGTTGTGGCCAGGAATAGGAAGATCAAAGGCATGATCTTGAAGCCAATAGGCAATCTGGTAGTGAAGAGTGGCCATATAGGAATTGGGCAACATGGGTGCAGCTAAAATTTAAAGTTGAACCTTGAGGTAGTTATGGAGGTTCTGATCCTTGATAGGGATGTTGAAGTTGGGGTAGTATGTGAGTGAGATACTACCTGCATGAAGTGCCGACAGACAAGTGTCGATGAAAACGTGCTCGTACTCCTTGTAAATGGTGTTGAGAAGAGCGATTTTGTCTATAACTGGTAGCCCTTTCCTTCCATGGAGAGTAAGGACTATTCTGATTGCACCTATGTGCAAGTGAGAGTAACCTTCTCTAATCCATTGTTCGATCAGAGGTTGGCCTATTTCCAGGTCAATGTACTATTCGACAGTGGAAGCCGGAACGAGACAATTGTCTAGTGCCGTAGACTGAATATATTCCTTTATAGAGGGGAACAGTGTTGGACTAGGGAAGTGACCTTTCTAGCGAGGGACTTGTTACGTTTAAAAACAGTATATGGGTTGAGTAGGGGTAAAAATGTTTCGTTGAACTGGGCAGATTCAGGAATATGGTTATACTCTACAAGATGTTGTATTTTATTACCCTGGGTTGTACAAACAGAGACAACAGAGGATAGTCTAATAGGAACGTTTTCGGATGAGGTATTTGCCATGATTTAAAAGTTCCTTCCCTTCAATCCATTCTCTATGCAATTCAATACAGTAATTAATATTATTATATATTAATATAGAATATTATATGTATTATATTTATAATAATACGATATATTATACTATATAAGATATATATATATATATATATGTATATTATATAATGTATATAATATATTAAATATTATTACATGTACAATAATTTTTATATATATATATATATTGTATGGATAATAACATTATTTTACATAATAATAAAATATTATATATTATATATATATATATATTTTTATATTAAGTATATATTTTATATAATATATATCACATATATTAGGTGTATATAATAATATATATATATATATTATATAATAATATTTAATATTATATATATATAATATATAATATATTGGAAACGATTGTAACTGTTTATAAATTTAATGGGTAAAATGGTCTTTTTGACACTTGTCCAATGTCATAGAACAAGTTGTCCTAGGGTCTTGGATGGGACAATTTTTTGTGATTTTTATCCTACTTTATCCCTTCATGTCCCATACTAAGAACGAGTCAAACGTAGAAAAAGAACAAACTGTCCCACGTTGTTCTGTCTCGTCCCGCGTATCAAATGGACCCAATTGTTTGAACAGTAATATGATATTTATAAGGTTCATCTGAATGAAATTCAATGGGATCTGGTCATCCAGATACTGTTTTGTCATCCATTGGACCCAATTCGTTCTTATTGTTCACAAATACTAAAGCTTTATTATAATCTAATCCCTAGCAATTCACATTCAACCCACAAATGCCTATTTTTACATGGAGATCATTGGAACTCTTTCTTATAGTTAATCGTTATCATTCATATTGAATACGAGTAATGTTGGGTTTTCTAAAAAAAAAATCTGAACAATCTCTCAATTCATATTGGCATATGAGTTGTCAACATCTTGTAAATCATACGTTTATATGATAGAGGGGAATGATGCTAACAAATCACATACCAACTTGATTTGGGAAGTTTGTTAGGAAAAAAATTATAAAACGTAGCATTACTCATTTAATATTAGCACTTTCACTTTAACTACTATTTCTACGGTCAAAACAAATAATACTATGCTGTCAGATGATAAGGCATATACGTTGTGAGATTTATATCATTTACTGTATAATTTCATGATTAATAGGATTTCTGACAATTCATTTACCACACGATTTTAGACAATTTTTGGGGAGCCTAACATTTGAGAGTCGTTGCATGTAGATATGGTATCAGCTTAGGTGGGAGGCAGGCTCTTTTCATGACTATATATTGTTGATTTCATATTGGAGACATATTTGTTGCCATCTTTATTTTTTATTTTCATAGTCTGAACATGACTGAATTCAAGTGATGTCTGATCTTGTTTGCATACAATTAAAAAATAAAATCTTTTAGATATGTTTTTTCTTATAAATAATTCTAAACTCTCAAATTTCTTCTTTCACTAAAATTATGGTTGATTTAATTATCTAAAAGGAAGCAAGTCCCCTATTTATACCGAGAAAATAAGAGTTTTTGTCACTTTCTTAAATCGGTGTTTCAAAAGTCAAAATTAGCGTCACATATGTTATAAAGGCACCGATGCAAGTGATTTTCAAAAATACCTTTTACTTTATTTTTTTATTTACTTAGCAGTTTTTTTAAAAAAAATATTCCATCTTCAAAAAAATTTGTTTAACGGACCTCCATGGAGGTCAAAATCAACCTTTAATGGAGGTCAAAACTAATCTCCATTGGAGTTCGATGAACAAGAAGATGAAAAAATATATATAAAATTTTATTTTTAGAAAAAAATATTTTTTATCCGAGGCTTTTGATGTACTTTCCGAGACTTTTCATATATTTTTTTAAAAACTTTTTAGGTAATTTCTGAGACTTTTCATATTTTTTTTCGAGACTTTTCAGGTATTTTTAGAACGTTTCATTATTTTCTGAGGCTTTTCATGTATTTTTCGAGACTTTTTAAGTATTTCAAAGACTTTTCATGTAATTCTGAGACTTTTCAGATAATTTCTGAGGTTTTTCAGGTATTACCAAGACTTTTGGTAATTTTTGAGACAGTCTGGATAAAAATAAAATTTTACGAGACTTGTAGTCATATTTAAGACTGTTTGGTAATTTTCGAGACTTTTGGTAAATTTCGAAACTGTCTAGATTATTATGAAATTTTTCGAGACCTCTTTCTGGACAAAAATGAAAAGTCTAGAAAATTTTCCTTTTTATCAGAAAGTCTTGAAAATTACCAAAAGTCTTAAAAATACTTGAAAAATCTTGAAAATGACCTCTATTTTTTTTTTTTTAAAGGACATTGTTTGGGTACTGACTGGTCAGTACTCAGCTATACTGACAAACCAATGGTTGGTTGCCACATAATCCAAAGCAAGGAGAAAATGGTAAAAAATTAAAGAGTTTTTACAGCTTGGCAACACCCCATTGGGAGGTCAGTATAGCAGGTACTGACTAGTCAGTACCCTATCCTTTTCAAAAAAAAAAAAATAAATCATCGTCTTCTTAATCGACCTTCGATACAGGATTTTAAAAGAAATAAAAAATCAAAATGGTAAATAGGTTACTTTATAAGGTATTTTTATCCGTTCACCGTAATAGGTGTTATTTAAATGTAAATTTTTAAAATATAAACGGTGTTGAAAAACCACTATCAAATAGTTTCATTTAATTTTTGAATTCATCCTTTACCCTAGTCAAGTTTCATCCTTAAATGTAAGTTTTTAAATTTTTGAATTTTTAAAGACATGAAAGGTCCAACCACCCTTCTAAAATCGCAGAGTCAAGAGGGCCACTATGTCTATAATATATATATATATATGTATTTAAAAACTTCATTTAAAATTGTATATTAATATGGAAATCTTTTTTTATATTATTTTTTATTTTAATGTTTCCTAGATATTAGACAACACGATTATAATTTATAAGTTATGACTTCACCAAATAATAATAAAAAAAAATCCTGACACCGGCGTGCCTGCATACATCATTTCATAATTATTGCCACAAAGTCGGTATGGATTCATAGCCAAAGCCATAACCATTAAAAAGCATGTATTGAATCAACCATTTTCAATATTCAAATATTCATTTAGATTACAAACAACTGGCGCCATCACATAATTCACATGCATCCAATTTCTTGTCTATTCACATTTTTATTATAATTTTTTTTTGTGAAATTTATATAGAAATCAGAAAAAAAAAATAGGGTCAACTTATGTATCAGTATTATATTGTCAATAAAAATTAAAAAGTATATGATAATGAAAATATAACAAAAAAATGGAGTGCATTTACCTTGCTTCGTTGCTCCCGATGATATATTGATATATTTGTCATTATTGTTGTTTTTTTTAAGATAAAATAATTGTCATAAATTGTTATGTTTGGCTCATTCCTTTGGGGACCAGGATCCATGGCCAGTGGGGTAGTATATATATATACACGATGGTGTTTATATAAATGCGTATTTATAGATTTTATATAAGTGTATTGAATATGAATCTGTTAAATTCAACTACTTTCATTCGGTCTAAGTCAAGGTAATTGAATCCAACAACTCATATTCAATGTATTCATGTATTTACATAAATATACAATTGTATTTTCATTTTTCGATTGATTTCCTATTTTTCAAATGTTTTATCATAAAAAATCAGAAAAAAATAGTTCTCAAACTTGAAACTTTCTGAATTTAATTTTATATTTTCCTTAAATTTTATTATGGAACGAATAATTTAGGCATAAGATGGTTTGCACTCAAGAATGATAAGTATATATGCATATATTACAAAACTTAACCTTGGAACGTTTAGCCACAATTTAACTTTGCAATGCATAGACACACAAAACTTGGTTTTCAAAAATCACTTATAAGTTATAAACAATGCTTAAAAAAACGTGCATATATAACAAAACTTGATTTTCATTTTGTAACTCATAGCCACACACACAAAAAATACCTTTAAACATTCAATTTCTCCCTAATATTGTAAAGACCCTTCAAAACTACCGATGGCAAAAAAAAATAAAAAATTTGAGGCCCCCTTATTAGAGAAACTCACGTGTGAACCTTAAAAGATATGCCAACAAGAGCGTAGCTCAGTTGGTAGATGAACCGTGGACGAGTTTGGAGTTTGGGTAAATGACTTCCAGCTTAACGGTTCAAAACCTACTAATGGTAAAAAAAATTAAAAAAATATATGTTCCCGAATTAATAGATATTATCAACAACAACAAAAAAACCTAAAGATGTAATGCTATATATAATAGTGGATGACACAACTCATTAGATAAGTTTTTTTTTTTAAGTTATATATACGTAAATTTTCAAATCATACGCACTGATATAAATTCGTCAGTATGTTGTATGTGGACTATTAGATTTACATACTTTGATTTAAAGTGTGTACAATTATCAAAACTTTTCCATAATCAATGGTCCACATATAACACACCGATGGGAAAACCACTAATATATATATTACCTACCCAATTAATGAGAATGGGAAGAGCCCATGTTGTGACAAAATCAAAGTGAAATGAAGTGATTTAATTTGTATATTGTGTGAATGAGAGATATCAATGAGAATGGGAAGAGCCCATGTTCTGACAAAACCAAAGTTAAAATCCTTGACCTCCAATCCATTTTTGGTTTCTTTTTTCCTTTTTCTTTCTTCTTCCTTTTTTTAAAACAAAAAAAAATCATTTTGTAACACATTCTTGGGTGCGAGATTACCAGAAAAGTAGTGAAAATTCTTTCAATTTCATTATGACGTGTATGATTGGGGTATAAGATAGTCTTCACTTAAAAAAAAAAAATACAACTACTATCGATACTTGACGTGATTAATTAGATTCTATAAGTACGATCCGAAATATTGCCCTTACTATCAGAAAGAGATTACATATGAACTACAACTCTCACAATCGGAGAGATTGCTCTCACAAACCGAAAGAAAACTCTTCACACGTATTTGTAAAATACGTATGATGAGACTTTGACCACTAGATGTGAGGGTGGTGCACAACCATCTCTATTAAGAGATGATGTGCATGTAGTTTGCACTTAAAAAATCTCATATACATATTCAAATTGTTATAAGAAAAAATGATTACGTTATTGTAGAAGAGTAATTCATATTCATTGTATTCCAATCTATGGTTTAAATAAATGAGGGGTTCAAAAAAAAAGTGCTGAGGATATATAATTTATATTGATTAGTTTTAATCATGTATTTTAGTTTAAAAAATTATGTATTTTAGTTTTCAAAATTATATATTTTTTATTTTTTATTTTTTAAAATTCATAATTTCATTAATTTATTATTAGAATTGTATTTTTATAAAATATCTTATTTTGATTAATTTAATGCATCGATCATATATTTTTAAAATTTATTAATGAAATGAACGAAGTATCTTTTATGTCCCGTTTGATATTTTGTCTGAAGATTGAATAGTGACTGAAAATTGAAAACTGAAAAACATGTTTATTTTTTTTCACTGAAAACTGAATATAAGTGATAAGTTGTTTGCTTTTTTAAGTTACAAGTATCTGAAAATAAATATTTTTACATTTATACCCTTTTAACTATTATTTGTTATATATTTACATTTTAATATATTAAGGATAACTCTAACATGCATATTAATTCTAAAATAAACTTATTTAGTTATTAAAAATATTTCTTACATTATTCCATTTGTTGAATTACATTAAGAATGAACATAATATATGATGGTGATACATTCTAAAATTCTCAAGAAATATTAATAAAAACAAAAAATCAACTACTACTTGATTTTGACCCAAATAGTATAGGCTGGTGCATCTCATCCATATATATATAACTTTGTTTTCTTCCCAAAATTAACATCTCAAATCCCAAAAAAAAAAAAAAACTCAAAACATAATCATCATGAAAATCATTCTCCAATTAATTTTTAGAACAAGTGAAACAAATATACTCAAACTATAATATAAATTAATAAAACTAATTATCAAATTATGGAAACAAGAAAGAGTTCTTACTAGAATAAGCTAGGAAAATCGATCACCAATTGTTTTTGTTTTGAAGAAATTAGGTTTTCTGATGTTAAAGTTCTTTACGGTGAGAAGAAGAAAAAAGAGTATTAATATGATTAGAGCTTTAACAAAAACAGAATTGGAAATATACAAAATTAGTAAAGATGGTTTTGAAAGAAAAAGTTTATAATTAATTCTACTAGATTTGTATTAAGTGAAAAGTGGAAAAAAAAAACACTTTAAAAAAAAGTGGGTTTAATGGCTCATTAAGTGCTATTAAGTGTTAGTCAAAAAATCAAACAGGGCATTAGTTGTTAGGAAGGGAGAGGTCAATGTCAATTTTATAAAAAAGGTTATTTCTTTGTGTTAAAGGCACGACATGAGGTAAGTTTTTGTAATTTGCTCAAGAAATAATAACAATAATAATAATAATAATTAGGGTTAATTACAATAACATACCCTGAATTTTTTTTAAAAAGCTTAATATTCAGCTAATGACTTTAATTGTTGCAGCCATCGTTGTTGTTAGTCAAAATCCATTAAAGATAACAGTTAACTGAGTTGATATGGGTAAAATTATCATTTAATACATCAATTATTTGTTAGCAGATATAAAAATAAATTATTCATTTATTTGCTAATTTAAAACTATATATAAAATATATAAAATAAAATAAAATTGGAGGAGATCTGAACCAGATGGAAGAAATCTGGACCAGATCTCCATCAATGGAGAGATTTGCTCTCCACGTAAAATGGAGAACAAGATCTCTTCTCCTAAAATGGAATTAAAGGAGAATAATGACAATTTTGTTCTCTCCATGAAAGGCCCAAACATGCTCCTCAGCGAGGTGCGACCTGCTCCTTACGGAAGAGCAGGTCCTCCGCCGTTGGAGTGATCCGAGGTGAACTTTATTTTTTTTATTTTGTCAAAAAGGAAGTTTAATTTTGGTTGATTGATGATTGAGTTTATAAAGATTATGGATTTGTTTTGATGAAGATAAAGTATTGGATAATGTTTGATTTTGGGTGGGGAAGTCTAGAAGATGTTTGGAAGATGGAGATGGTCTTTGAAATCTGAAAATTGGTTGTTTTGGAAGTGATAAAGTTTTGGGTTAATTTTGAATAATAGAGATTAAATTGGTGTTAGCGGATTTTACTCGGAAGCGTTGCTAAATAGAACACAAACAATAGTAAAGTAAAGTAAAGTAAAGCAATTAAGATAAAGAGAATCTAAACACACAACACAAGAATTTATGTGGAAACCCAAATCGAAAAAAAACCACGGCCGTCAAGACGACAAGAGAAATAATCAACTACGTAAAAAATTGTTACAACCACACTCTCAGTATTCTCTCTCTAAAATACCTCAAACCCAATTACACCAAATACCCTATTGAGATCTCTCTATATTTGCTAATTTGCTCATCTACAAATAGTCTAGCTATTAGTGTCTATTTATATGAATTTCAGGAAGTTTAACATAAAATGAAATCATACTCTTAAACGTACAAGAATCACTTGTTCCACATAAATAGTATTTCCTATTTATGACAAGTCTTCTTGTTTAAAAGAAATCATTTTCTTTTAAGTACATGACTTTCTAATTTGATTAGCACAAGAATTTCCAGAAGAAAACATTTTTCCTATTTCGTGCAACATTCCTATTTGGACAAAATCCACAATTGATGTGGTTCGGGTCGTGGTTGGCCAACCACGCCTTACACCACATGCATCGCTGTCGTCCACCGCTCCGAATACCGCAGTTGGTGCAATTGTCTCCTAATTTCACAAGTGTTCCACCGCTCTCTGTACCCGCAATCTAGACACTTGTCTTTACCGCGGTCCACACCGCGATACTTGCTAGAAATCTTTTTCTTCAGTTCTTCGGTCTTCAAACCTCCCTCAAACTTGATCACCTACTTCCAAACGTATCCCACGTCTCCAAGAAATCTTCGCATTGGTTGAATCCCGTTTGGTAGCCATTGGAAATTCAAACCATATCTAACGGTTGAGTGATTTTTGGATGACAGAGATGGTTTTTGATATCTAAAAAATTGTTGCTAGGTAAAAGAGTAAATGAGAGAAAATATTGGCCGATGAAATTGAATGATTTTTGAACAATGAAGCTAAAGTTGGAGATGGGTTTTGAAATCTGAAGAATTTGTTTGGGACGTCAGAAAATGAAAAGAAGGAAAGCGTTAGGAAGGAAATAAAAAGTTTCGTAGAAAAACTACACATATTGCATGTACTTTTGTTATAGTTTTTTTTAAGATTGTATTTTTCAATTTCTTTGATTTTTGTAAGAATTTATTATAAGTTTATTATTGTTATTTATTATTTTAAGAGAATATGCCATTTAAGATTATTATTATTTTCAAACAAATTATCAGGGTATTTTTGATTTTTTTTACCTAAATATCAGTCAACCGTCAAATGTGATGGAAGTTAACGGTGGATATGGGAGTGTGCTGCAATTAAATCCATTAGATGAATTTTAAGCTTTTTTGAAAAAACTCAGGATAAGTTATTGAAATTAACCCAAATATTAATGGAATTTTAAATAATAATAAAAAATAAATAAATAAAGGGATAATTTCCGAAAGGCCTCTGTCATTTGGGAAAATTACATGTATATGTCAGTTTTGGAATTATACTCACAAACTTCCCTTGACTTTTGTAAAATGTTGTAAAAACATCCCCTACTGTTAACTCCTCCCAACAGTGGAGTGTAATATTGTCTTTTTTACTAGATAATTTTTTTAAAACATATAATTTAATTTTAAAAAAAGAAAAATAAATAAATATGGAGATTTCTCATTTTATTTTCATTTTTAAAAATAACTTAAAAAATTTATTTTAAAAAATAATCAAATACTTAATTAATAAATAAAATCTTAATCTTCTTTGTCAAGGAAAAATGGAAAAAATCATCAACCTCACTATTGAAAAATAAAATTCTTAATTTTCCAAAAAGAAAAAATCATCAAGCATGATTTTAAAATCTCTATTTTCCACAACACTAACACTCTTAAATCTCACCATCCATTAGTCCATTTCTCCAAACCCAATCAAAATCCCTCTTTTTCTCTTTCTTTCTTCAATAAAGAAATGTAGTCTAGAAATATTTTGGCATTTGGTATTGTGATTTTGTTGATTTCCAGGTGTGTATCGGTTTACATGCTTGAGTAATTCGTAGGTTGTTTACAATACTCGATTTTGGTTTTTGGATTTGTTCTTCCTGGATCTTGAGTATATGGACTTTGGTTGTTTTGGAGTTTGGAGGGTTTGGTTCATGGGATTTTTAGATGGATTTGATGTAAATCAAGTTTATTTATTTATTTATTTATTTGTTTAGTGATGGATTTTCTTTTGTTAGATGATGAAGATAAAGTTGTCAAAACGTGTTGATCCCACCCCATAAGGCACAACCTCTTAAGGTGTGCTTGCTCAACGGTTCATGCCGTATCGGCATATTAATGTGTTGTTCTGTGTTGTATCGTATCTTCCCGCATATCATCCCGACTGGCCCCCAAGGCCCCAATTCAATTTTTTCTATTAAAGTTTTTAAAAAAAAATTAAGATTAAATTTTTTAAGTATTAATTTTATTTGTTATAATATTATTTTAACAATTTAACTTATGTATTTTTAATTGTAATTTTTTTATCTTATTTATTAATTTAGTCAATAAATAAAATGTAAAAAATAGATAGATGTATTTAATGAAATAATTCAAAGAATAAATATAGATAAAAGATTAAGTGTAGAGAAAAGAGAGAGGGAGAGAGAAAGAATTAAATGGTGTAGAGAATAGTGATTAGAGAGAGAGAGAGAGAAAATTGGAATGAGTGGAGTATTTATAGGAAAATTGGAAATGTGATTAAAAATATAATTAGAAGTTATAAGGGGTCGTTTTAGTAATTTGCTTTAAAAAAAATGTACAGCAGACCGTTGGAGTGTAGCCAACGATTCAATTTTTAAAAAAAATATATTAATCCAACAGTTGGTTAGATTAATATAAATACATTTTTTCTATTGTCAGTTCGAACTGATATAAAATATATTAGTTCATTACATGTGAACCATTGAATTTAAAATATATTTTGACAAGTGAATACAATCAAGTTAAAACATTTAATCAAGTTAAAACATTTAATCAAGTTAAAACATTTAAATTCAATGATCCACATATAAGGAATTGATATGACAATATTTTTTTTAAATATATATACATATGTGTGTGTATATATAATTGCTGGTGGGCCAATAGTTAGCGGAGTGTGTCGGCCCGCTGTGCCAACCGTTGGCCTTGATACCGGTCCTAGAGTGCTGTGTCGTGCCTGCACGGGGGACTGAAACTCTCAGTCCCACACAACACGAGCTCTTGTGTCGTGTTAGCCCAGACACGACCCACCTCCATAGAGGGTCTTAACGAGCTAGGCATGCTAGGCCCAACCCCAATTGACACCGTTAGATGAAGAGGTTATGATATAATAATTGAGGATGAATTTATTATTATTTTTTAAATATGGGATCGATGAGTTGGGTGATGTTTAATGATTTGGAGATATTGTATTTGATGGCCAATGGAATTGTTAAAGATGGTTCGATGATTTTTTTGGTGATTGTGAGACTTTTGTGGTGTTTTCATTGTTTGTGTTGTGTAAGTAATTTGTTGAATAAAGTTGGGTAAGAAGTTAGATGAAGATAAATATTATTTGAAGTTGATTTTTTTTTTCCCTAGATTTTCTAGTCTTTTGTATAAATATTTTATTTTTACATTTTAATATATTTTTTTTAAATGAAATAATATAACAATGGTATTTTAGATTTTTTATACCTCGAAATTAACGGATTTTAACTAACGATAGGAGGATGTTTATACAATATTTATCAAATGTAGGGTAGGTTTTCTATCAATATACTAAAAATTAACATATCCGTGTAGTTTTTCTATATTAGTGGTTGTTTGTGCAATTACCCGATAAATAAATATTTAGATTCTCGTAATCTCGTTGAGCTACTAGAACTAGATAACAAGTAAGCAAGTAACCACTCTGCATAGACCGTTTGTTTAATGGTTTTTTAGCAAATTGGGAAAAAAACGACAAGAAGTTACAATTTGCAAGTACTTATTTCAAAAATTTCAAGTCTCAAAAGGAGGGAAACAAAACAATAAAGAGAAAACTGAAAAGTTAGCGTGAGGCGGACCCATCAAGAAACTCCATTAAAAAAACGACACATGAATAGAAGATGGACAACGAAGAACAGATGTCGTCATTTGAGCGCCAGTCCATTATAAAACCGTCACAGCCAAGTATTTATTATTTTATCAATAAAAATTTCTTATAATCCGTTGAGCTTGTCCTAAACGGAATCTGCCACATCATCACCTCACTAACCCTCGCTGGATACCCGGATCTCATCTTCACTTCACCTCCAACGCCGTCCAAATTGACTCCTCTCTCTCTCTCCCTCTTTACATTTCTGGTTAATCAATATATATATATATATATATACAACATTCTCTATTGAGATTTCAGTCTTGAGTCTTGAGGCTTTTCTTTCACTTTCCACTAAAATGGGTTTTCTGTTATCATCTTCTTCTCTAACCCAGTTCCTAGTCGCTTTGATAGCTTTTCTCTTGCTCATCGAACAGCTCATTTACTGGAAAAAGAAACGCCAAGCTTCAGGCCCACTATTTGTGTTGCCCTTTCTAGGCAACGCAATTTCACTAGTCCGACAACCGACCAAGTTCTGGGAAGTCCAAGCAGATTTGTCTTCTCGGTTTGGTTTCTCCACAAACTATCTCATCGGCAGATTCATGGTCTTCATTCGAAGCTCTGAACTCTCACATCTAATCTTCCACAATGTCAGACCCGATGCTTTCATGCTTGTCGGACACCCTTTTGGTAAAAAACTCTTCGGAGAACACAATCTGATCTACTTGTTCGGACAAGACCACAAGAATCTTCGTGGTTTGATTGCTCCAAATTTCACACCAAAGGCACTCTCTACTTACATATCTCTCCAACAGACCATCATTTTGAAGCATTTGAAGAAGTGGGTAAATATCGCCGACTCCAAACCCATCTCTCTCCGACTTCTTGTCCGAGAAATGAATCTTGAAACTTCTCAGACAGTCTTTGTCGGTCCTTATTTGGATGACAAAGCCAGAGTCGAGTTCAACGGAGATTACAATCTCTTCAATGTCGGTTTGATGACTCTCCCAATCGATTTTCCTGGATTCGCTTTTCGAACTGCTAGAATCGCCGTTGAACGATTAGTCAACACTCTTAGTCTCTGTACTAAACAGAGTAAAGCTAAAATGGTGGACGGTCAAGAACCTTCGTGTCTGATTGACTTTTGGATGCAAGAGATCGTTAAATACACCGTCGACGGTGAGGCGGCGGAGCTGCCTCAGACCTCCGACAGCCAAATCGGAGGCCACCTCTTCGATTTCCTTTTCGCTGCTCAAGACGCGTCGACTTCTTCACTGTTGTGGGCAATTACGCTTCTTGAGTCGCACCCAGATGTTCTAAGCAAAGTTCGAAGCGAAGTCTTAAAGTTCTGGTCGCCGGAATCTGATGAGATGATAACAGCAGACCAGATTCGGGAAATGGACTACACGCAAGCGGTGGCGCGTGAGGTCATACGGTACCGGGCACCGGCAACGTTAGTACCTCACATTGCGATGGAAGACTTCCCGTTGACTGATTGGTACACGATTCCCAAGGGCACTATCGTCTTTCCATCGGTTTTCGAGTCCTCATTTCAAGGGTTCACCGATGGGTACCGGTTCGACCCGGACCGGTTCAGTGAAGATAGACAGGAGGACCAGGTTTACAAGAAAAACTTCTTGGCTTTTGGAGCTGGGCCCCACCAGTGTGTGGGCCAGAGGTATGCTTTGAATCATTTAGTGCTTTTCATAGCAATGTTTTCTACGTTGATCGATTTCACGAGGCATAGAACCGACGGCTGTGATGATATCGTTTATTATCCAACGATTTGTCCCAAGGACGGGTGTTTGGTCTACCTCTCTAAGCGTTGCACACGTTATCCCAACTTTTCTTCGGAATGACGGAAATGCCCTCGAATTTTTTTATATATATATATTTTTTTATCTTGCTTGAACGGCCGTTTACGGTACTGTTGTTGTTAGCGCCGATACCGAGGGTGGATCGGTCAAAGATTTGTGTTTTTACTTTCATTTTATTTTTAATTTTTTTACATTTTTTTGTGTGGGTGTCATACATTTGAAGGACGGCTGCGATAATTTATTATAAGATTAAAAAAAAAAAAACGCGGGTGTGTGTGGTGGGCATTAATGATTGGTGGATAATTAGGCATGATTGAATAAATTAATTTGTGTAAGATAGTCCATTTCTTTGCTATCGTTATTACTTGTTGTAATATTACATTTTTCTTTTCTTTTCTTTTTTTCCGTTTATAGTTTAAACCCTTCTACGGTCACAATTAAGATCAAATGTTCATATTACATAACTTTAATCGATACATTATTGAGAAAATAAATATAACTTTTTAAAGACAATTAATAAATGCTTTCCATATATATATATACATTAGCTATGTGTCCAGTCGTCCAGAGACCAGTGACAGTTGTCTGAACTTGTTATTGTCTTTGAGTTGGCAAGTTGACATTCACTTTGATTAGTTGTCTGTTGTGTTGGTCCCGTTCCTTGTGGCAAAGTGTAATAATAACCCCACGTGTATATAAAGTTCATTGTGGCTCATTGTTGCATCCGTCCACACAATATTTGACCCATCTCAGATCTGAAAAAGCATTTTTAAAAGGGGTACTATAATTGTGTTCGAAAAGGTTACATTCTTTATTAAAATACATCGAAATGTAAATTTTTTTTAAAAAAATATCAGAATGTTATTTTTGAACTGAAAGTAATGTCAAATATAACAAAATGTTGTTTGAAAAGGTTACAAATTTTTACATTACTCTTTGAAAACATATCATTTTTTGAATAAAAATGTATTGTCAAATATAACTTTAACCCACACATCACCTCTTAATAAAGATGATTGTGCATATCCCTTCCACACTTAGTAGTCAGGGATTCACCATACATATTTTATATTTGTCGGGAGTTTTCTCCTGATTTATAGGAGCAACCATCTTTCCAATTCTGAGAATTGTAGTTCATATGTAATATATTCCAAATAGGGAGAATAATATTTAGGACCGTGCTTCTAGCGTCTAATTAATCTCGCTATATCCCGACAGTAATTGTATTTCAATATATATATAACTTTATCCCGATTTAAAATTATTAAATCTAAAATACTCTTTGACCGGATAATTATTTGTGTATTTATATTTTAAGTTGAAGGAAAGATAATCCGTCCGTATAAATAATTTATTATTATAAATTTACCTTTATCGTATAAACCAACAAAAAATCGCTTTTTTTAAAAAAAAAACATAAAATCTTTCTAAAAATACACCTTAAAAAATGCACACACGTGTATATATATATAATTATTATTTTTAATATATTTTAAAATTTTATTAAAAAGGAAAAAAAAAAAGCTTTTTAATAAAATTTGAATATAATTGGTTTAGTTAAATCGAGAATATTTTTTTGTACATTTCAAACCTTTTAAGTACTAACCAGAAAAAAAAAGCTCTGGAGGTGATGCTCCTTGACCCCTAAATGCGTTTGTGTAGCGCCACTCCGTCACCGTTTGAGTGATTGCCTAGGTTTGAACAAGACTTTCTCTCTCTATTTCACAACTCTGTCACTATAAAATGAATGAAAAAAAATCTGATGTGAAACAACTATTGGGTGTATTTTTATCAATTGACCATAATATGTGTTTTTTAACATAAGTTATTAAAGAAGTGACACTGTTGAAATGTCACATTCAAAAGGTGTTATTTATTTTTTGAACCCTATTTAAGATATTCTAATATGTCATAATATTGATCAGGATCAAATCAAATCCTATTTTGTTCGTGAACTCAAAACTCAAAAATATAAATTTTACATGTAAAGAAGAATAAGAACTTCATCAACCAATAAACACTCTTGAATATATTTTCATATTAGCTAAACAATTTTTACATGGTAGCTACCCGAATATGTAATATTATCGGGCTGAATAAACATCATTCACCGTCAAACCACCCTATACGTTATAATCTTGCATAACTAGTTAAATATAATTAGCTAAGATAGATTTCAATAGACATAGTGCATGAATTAACCTTGATATTTAACTAGTTATTCTAATACGTCATAATATTGATCAGGATCAAATCAAATCCTATTTTATTCGTGAACTCAAAACTCAAAAATATAAATTTTACATGTAAAGAAGAATAAGAACTTCATCAACCAATAAACACTCTTGAACATATTTTCATATTAGCTAAACAATTTTTACATGGTAGTTACCCGAATATGTAATATTATCGGGCTGAATAAACATCATTCACCGTCAAACCACCATATACATTATAATCTTGCATAACTAGTTAAATATAATTAGCTAAGATAGATTTCAATAGACATAGTGCATGAATTAACCTTCAAGACTAGGGAGGGAGAGAGAGCAAACCAAAAAAGAGAAAAAAAAGGACATAGATACCCCCACCAACACCAAGATTTCATGCTCTAATTGCTTTATGATCTTGCACCCTTTTTTTTTTTTTTGTAATAAGGGGTCGTTTGTTTTTTCCATTTAAAACTTAATATGTCTGAATCATAATTATTAAGTTGTTTTGTTTATTTTTTTAAGTTGTCAAATAACTTAAAAACCCTAAAAAATAACTTAAAATAAAAAGTAAAAAATTTTGATTTTTAACTTAATTGTAAATCACTTAATTGTATTAAATGCAGTCTAAAATCTTTTCTTCCGATATTATCCCCCCATATATAATATATTTTCAATTTCATCAAAATTACATACGATATAGAAATCTTTATTTTAATATATTGGTTATTTTAGCTAGTTTTTTTTTTTAGAATCCACATAAAAAAGAACCCTAATCACAATTCATATTAATGTTTAATATCGATACTTTATTATAATATTATGGTGATGTATATATATATATATACATTAGAGTGTTTTGTACGAGTTTTTCTGATGTCCTTTTTATTTTTTGAAAAAAAAATATATTTTCTTTTCTTAGAAAAATGAAGTTTGTTTGTAATAAAAAATGAAGATCATGATCATATGTGTTCATATATAATTGTTATTTTTGGATTGTATTTATTCCATATTATATGTATAATTGTTTAACATAGCTATAAATGTAAAATTACTTATATTCAGACAAATTTACTTTTAAAAAACAAACGTGTTGACAATACATTCAGATGTGAGAAAAAAAAACATGTCATTCATGTTCAGATTTCAGTCTCTATTCAATCATTAGAAAAATACAAGTATTCAGACAAACAAACAAACGACTCATAATTCTATTAATGATCAAGTTACAAGTAATTTAAGTATTTTTCTTTTTACTAATTAATTTAATTGGTAAGACCTCCTCTCATTGTATAAGAGGTCTTAGATTTAAATGCAGCATAGAGAGAGACTTTAATGAGTTAATTGTTAAAGGATTTAGCTATTATATTGGAATAGTATAGTTACATAAACAGTTATAAGGGTGATATATTTGTTTTGATTTTTAAAATTTTAAAATTGTATGGATCCTTGGATAATTAAAATCTAATGGCTAGTAAACAACTACTAACAATACATGACCCATTATTTTAACAAAAAAAAAAGTAATTGCATTATTATTTGAATTTCTTTTAAAAATAGTTGCTTGTATATTGTAATATGTAATTATTATCTTTGTTTATAATTACCTTAGTGAGATTTACCCTTTAGCTAAAATCGAAAAACAACAATATAGTTTCAAAATTATATCAAAAACCATGACCCTTAGCTAAATATCTCATTATTTGTTAAAATCCTATTATTAAAAGTTTTTAGCTAAAATTCAAACTGTGAGATTAATTTTCAGTTGTTGTCAAAATCAAATATACTCTCATCCTAAAATCTTAGGTGGCGTTTGGTTACCATGGTGGAATTAGAATTGGAATGGAAAGGAATGGAAAACTGATTATTTGTTTGGTTGGGACTTTAGAATCAATATCTGAATCAATAATATTTTGTTTGGTTAACAACTGAATGGAATGGAATCAACTGTATTTTGACCAAAATACCCCTAATTACAAAACATTTATAATAACATTATATATTATAAATAAATAAATAATATGAAAGTATATATAATATTATATTTATATAATATATATATATATATATTTATATATTATTACATTAATACTATTATATATTATATAATATATATCATATAAATATATTACATAATAATATATATAATATAAATATTATATATATATATATATTATTATATATTAAATAAAATATATCATATACATATATTACATGATAATATATATTATAAATATTATTATATATATTTTAATATATAAATTCTAATATACTATATATTATAAATATTATATATTATATATTAGAAATATTGATATTATTAATATTAATATTATTAAATATAAAAATATTATATATAATTATGTGTATATATATAATAATATATATAATTAGAAAATATAATGTTCATTTTGGATAATAATAATAAAATATAAAAGTATAAATTATATAATAATATATATTATAAATATTATATATATTTTTAATATATATTATTATATATTATATATTAGAAATATTGATATTATTAATATTGATATTATTATATATATATATATATTATTATATATAATTATATCATGTGTATATATATATATATATATAATATATATATATATAATTAGAAAATATATACATTATGTATATAATAATATATAATATATAATATAAATAATTAGAAAATATAATATATATTTTTTGGATAATAATAATAAAATATAAAAGTATAAATTATATAGTATATATATATATATATATATATAAGAATAATAATATATTTTGGATAATAATAATATAAATAATATAATATAATATAAATATATATATAATATATATATTATTTTTGGAAATGAGGGTATTTTTGGAATTGAGTTGTGGTATAGAGGGTTATTTTTGGAAAGAAAATGTGTTAATGGAATGGAATGGAATGGGCATTCCATTGGTTTTGGATGGAATGCTCATTCCACCAAAATGGTGGAATCCCCATTTCAATGGAATGCTCATTCCATTGGAATTTAACAAACCAAACAAATGGAATGAAATTTTTTTCATTCCATTCCACCCAACCAAACACCACATTAGGGTTTGTTCATTAAAATTTTATAAATGCGTTTTCTGTTTTCATAAGTTATATTACAAAAAAAAAAAGAAAAAGAGAAAAACAATAAAAATGTGCTCGTCAGTCATGCTTTTTAAAGAAAATGAGAAAAACAGGAGATTTGTTTTCCACTTTTATTGAAGAACAATTAAAAACATCATTTTGACGTTTCCATTGTTTTTTACTTAAAAAAAAAACACTAATGCTATCAACCAAAAAATTAGTCTAAAATTCAATCCAAATAATGTGTCAACCAAATTGTCTTTACATATCATTTACCACATCACCACATGATTTGTGTGGTGATGACATTTAATTTGTTACATCATTTAGTTTGAATTTTAGGTTAATTTTTTTAGGATGTATAGTATTACTTACAAAAAAAAACAAAATTATTAGAACTTTTAGAAATTAATGTTCACACTATGTCCCCAAATTAAACTTTACAAGTACAACCCAAATTATAGTCTCAAATATGCCTTGATGTAGGGGGGATTTTAGAAACCATTCTCTTTTGGATATAATATTTTCTTCAAAATAGGGATAAAAAGGATGTTTGATTAAAAGTATGTAGTTTTCAAAAAAAAATAAAAAAACAAATGTAATTTTATGATCATAATCCTTTAACAAAATAAATTTCTCCATTTTTGGCGTTAATTTGATGCTAAAAATAAAATTTGGGTTGACAATATAAAGAATATCGATAATTTTGATTAAGGGTATTATTATAATATAATTTTTAAAAACAAAAATAGGGTGCACAATCAAATTTTTTGGATGGCAATCTTTTGAAATTATTTTAAAATGTTATCATTAAGTAAATAATTTCCAAATTACTATATGTTAAAACAATTATATATGATATGATTAGATTTGTTTTTATTAACATTTAAATATAACATTAGCTTAATAATTGTCAAATAAAATGGCATAATAATGTAATTATGCTTAGTGGAAATACGCCAACCGAAACTGAATAGTACATGTGAGATCTTTGTTCCTGTTGTCAATTATCATTAAAGATTAAATAACACTAATAGATAAGGCCCAGCTTAAACATAATTGGAGATCTTCTACTTCAATTGCGTCAATTTTTGTACAGTGTTTATCTATTGCGTCATTTGATGATGTATACTAGGGCTGGCAATTCGGGTTTATGGGTCGGGTTGATCTCAACCCGACACGACCCGAATAATATTAACCTTTAACCCGACACGACCCGTTTAATTAAACGGGTTGATATTTTAAAACCCAACACGATACGAATAAATATACGGGTTAGACGGGTTAGACGGGTTGACCCGTAACACGTTTAATAATCTAATCGGGATTATAATGAATCGGGTTTCAACCGTGTGACCCGTTTAACCCGAATCCGTTTAACACTGATAGTGTTGTATTGATGAGACCAAACCAAACAAAATTACAAATGACTTCCATGTTTTTGTTGAATGATCATACAATGGATCAACAAGATTTACATGTTATTAACCAAGTATTACACCGTTAAAAAGATAAAAAAAAAAAAGATTGAAGAACAAGATCGACCAAAATCCGCCGCCGTGAATTAAAGGAGTCCAGCTCGACCAAGATCCGCCGCCGTCTCTCCAAACCGGTCGCACATCAGTTGCTGCAGCTCTCCGGCATCGTCGCAGCACCGTCGCACCAACAACCTGATCCCACCCAGAATTCGTCGATCATCAGTTGCCGTTGCTCCGTCTCAGTTTCGTCGATCATCAGTCGCCGCTGCTCCGCCATTGATTTCAGTCACCGCTGGTCAGATTTCTGCCGCTGGTCATCAGATTTCCGCCGTCGATCATCAGTCGCCGCTGATTGAGAGGATGTCTGAATTTTAAAATAAAAGAGAGCAGTCGAGCATAGTGAAATAAAGAAAAAAAAAAAGAGAAAGAGTGAAAGGGAGAGAGTGAGATGTGATTTTGGTGAAGTTAGGGTTAAGGATTTGAGAGTGTTAGTGTGATGGCTAAGAATGCTTTTATATAGTATGCCAAAAGTCATTTATAACCCTTGTAATAAGAACAATTTTAAATGTATCTATATGACTAAACGGGTTAAACGGGTCATCCGTGAACCCGTTTAGTCAAACCCGGCACGACCCATATAATAAACGGGTTATACGGGTTGACCCGATTATGACCCGAACCCGTTAAGAAGCCAACCCAACCCGTTTAAGTACCTCGGGTTCGTGTCGGGTTGGCGGGTTACGGGTCGATTTTGCCGGCTCTAAATTGTATACCCTATTTTCTTCTCTTTCTTATATTTAAATTAATTTTTTATTTACAAACTATTTTTTATTTGTTAATTCAAAAACCAAAAAAAACTTTCTTTTTAAAAAAAAAAATATTGACACAGAATAAGTTAAGTATATGTACAACTAATCTTGTGAGAACATTTACGACAATGCATTATGCATATAGTAATATGTCATGAGAGAGTTCATTATAATTTTAATATATACCCATTTACGAAATTTTTTATTTGATATAAACAACTAAACATGCCAATTTAATATGCATGAATGATTAATCCACTAAGTACTAACACCGTTCAATATGGCTCATATGGCTTTTTAAAGAATAGTCATAGTGATAGATTCATTTAATAAAATAAAAACTGCCAATCATAGTGGTAGTTAAACCTAAAGCAATATTTGTGAGTTTTTTTTTTTTTTTTTTGGTTGACTTGGATTGTGCATTATTCGAGATTGATATGTTTATCAAAGGGACATTATATATGAATAATAATGTCATCTATTTGTCCATCCCATTTAGTAAATTATTATGTACTTCTAACGTCTCGCAATTAATTTGAGAAAGACAAATCCAGTAGTGAAGGAAATTGAAAGTGACATGTAATGTAAAGAATGTTGGTGATTAATTTGACAAATTATACTATTTTTGTCGCATTTAACAACCACAAATGTATATGCAACTAAAATTTCCTACACATGCCTTTTAATATAATAATTTTCTATTAAATATTAAGTGAGAATGTGTCTAACACGACGAGATGAGATTGATTTGATAGTAAATTTTTCACACATACACTATGAGATTATGGGTTCGGGTTCTCCCTTCCCTAGATTATTGTAATATTTAAATAATAGTAAAAAAAAAAAATGGGTCTAACACTAATCTGGGTTTAATTCATGTTCTTGTTAACAAGTTATTAACTTTGAGTTCCACTTGCAATGTTGATAACTTGGTAAAAAAAACATAAATCTAAAAAGAAATAAGAAAAGAAAAGAAAGAAAAAACATCTTTAAAAAAAATCTAATTAAGTCCAGAAGTTTTAGTTATAAGATCACTTTTTCCCTTATGTTTCTTTTTCTCTTTTTTTTTTTTATTTTATTAGTTTTTCTCTTTAAATTTCTCCACGTCTTTTTAAATATGTATTTTGTGTTTTAAGACAACTACTTTTTTGATTTTATTAAAACATTAATATAAATTATATATAAAAAAAAAACGTAAAATCAGCTAAAAGTAGTTGTTAATATATCTACGCAAGAAGTAAATGACGGCCCGTAAACTAATAAGTATGAAATATGAATAATAGAAAGAACAACGATATTCGGTATTGACCGGTTAATATTTAAGATATTGATTCTATTAATGGGGTGGTGATACGTGATCTATTTTATTGATAATTGTAAAAATAAAATAAAGAAAGAAGGCCATAAAGAATCATTATTTTGGATACTGACCGGTCAGTATCTAAATATTTTTCTAATAAAAATGGACAGAGCAGTCAAATTTGTTGGGTCCAACTCCAAGTCTCCATGTGAATGTAAAAGGAACGTTAAATTTGGTCAAAAAGCCATCTTATTAACTGTTCGATCGGTAGATGGATAGATGTAGAACTTTGATAAATAACTCTCGTATTAACGGTTCGAATCCTACTAATAGTAAAAGTTTAAAAAATGAGCTACTCACCGGACTATATCTCAATCATTAAATAGACGATTTATATAATTCAGTAAATCGAATCCTATCAGACGATTTATATAATTCAGTACGTCGAATCCTATCGATAATAAACGTCGTATAAAAAAATAAAATAAAGCATCTTTACAGCTGAAAAATGGAGTTGACGCTCGTTTGCCATTTTTCTAACCCACTCTGTGTTTACACTGCAACAACCATGTCACTTCAATTTCAGAGAATCTTAGGCGGAATGGGCCTCAATATACCCATTAATCAATTATATCTCTATATATAAAATATCATGATCTCTTTAAATAATCTAGATATAATTCGATGGTAATAACGTAATATTTTTTAATTGTATCTATAAAGTTGTTGGAGTCATATTCCTTTCCCAAATCCTGAAATATTGTTTAAAAAGAAGAAAAAAAATGAAAGAGTGTTTTGAATCAGTTTGTCTTTCGGCAAAAATAAGCGGAAATATTGACAAAAGAGTTTGCCGAAATTTATCTATCTGTTGAAGTACATTTATGTGGGGGTGGGGGGGACAGGGACAGCGAATTGAAGCAAGCAGCAAGGAAATGTGTTTTTTTTTATGTCCGTTCTGATTTCTTTAATGAAGTATCATCTTTTACGTTCTGTCGTATAAAGTAAAGAAGTCGATTTGATATTGTCAGATCGATACTTTCCAACTAAACCATAGATTTAAAAAAATAACTGTACAATACTATAATTTGGGATAATTTTACTAGAATCTTTACTTTTTAACCAAACATCACCTATTTTAACATGTTTTTATTATATTAAATCTTTACTTTCCAACATGGGTAATTTTTTTAAAATATTTCAAATACACGATTTATAATTCAGTAACTCGAATCGTAAAATAGATTGAAAGTGTATAATTTTTTTAAAATATTTCAAAAGATAATAAAATATTTTAAAATATTTTTTAAAAATTATACTTATATATATATATATAATTTGTACTTTATATATATATCTAGAGTTGACCGTTAATATTTTGATCAAATGAACTAATATGATATATTAGAGACTTAAGTTGTTAATATGATAAAGTAGTTTTAAATAAATGACATTTTGACAAACAGCAGGGACTTTAGTGAAATTACCCCTTATAATTTGGATTCACCTGCCCTAGATGATCGTATAGTTGTTGGGTCAGTATCTAATTTTAGATTTCGGTATATAAAAATTAAAACAAATGAAAATAAAACGAAACCAACTCTCTTTCATATAACTGTCCATTAAAAATTAAATAAAAGGAAATCAATTCTCTTTCACATAACTGTCCATTAATAATACAAGTAATGTAATATAGCTAAATTGTGAAATTGCAAATTATAGTATCTAGTATCAAACTTTAAACCCTTTTCAATTTTTTTTTTTTATTTATCGAACTTTATATACATATACTTTTTCCTAAAGATTGATTCTCCTTATAAACATTCAACAATGTATTAATTGCTTTTGTGGTCGTGCTCACATTACATGATGCAATTCACATTATTTAAGATGTGTGAGCTACATGTGACCATCGAATAAAACAAATTTTTATCTTATTTTAATGGTATATAAATATTCGGTGCATAAAAATCGAGTTATATACCGTACTGAAAATATTAATATCTTATTATTAAAAAAAATAATAATGACCGAATGAATCCCTCATAATTTGTTTAATTCCGACTATTTTATGACTTTTGGAAAAATATCAAATAAGTTTTTAACTTTTAAGTGGTAATAAACTAATAATAAGTAATATTTTATGACTTTTGGAAACCTTCGGGTGAGGTACTCATACCTATCCTGAACGTGTTTCAATTTTTGCCCCAAACTTGAACTCATTTAACATAGGATGACCCATATCTATTATCCAACCTGTACGAGACATCTTAACTTAGTTTTTTTTTAAATGCTTAAACAACTAAATATAATATTGATTTTAGGACATGAAATTAAATTATAACATTCATCTAAATTTTAAAATACACTTATATTAAAATAAATAAATAATTAAATTTAAACATATAATTAAATTCAAAATTACACCACAAATGAAAATTAAAACCTACAGTTTAACATATACTTAAAATTCATACATAAACTTAAAATTAATAAGGCAAAACATCTAAGTTTAATAAAACTTAAATTCAAACATAAAATACAATTATGCAAAGTATTAAAGATATTATGGTTTTATTTTTCATTTTTATATTTTAAAAATTAATTATATAAATATAGAGTTACACGAAGAGGGGCAGAGCATAATGGTTTGAATCATCCCCGACATAATTACCCGATTAGGGTAAAAGATTTGACCTGGCTCAACCCGATAACGGTTTGAATCGCTCAAATCCAATCCCAAATAGAGTGAGTGCCGGCAGGTTTTGGGTGTGTAGGGGTTTTTTTTTTTTAGAATTATTAATTAATTTTGTTGTATAAATATTTTTAGTTTATTTATTCTATTTATTATATTTTTAAATATTTATTTGATTTTAATTTTAATTTTACAAGATAGCAAACTAAAAAGCATTTGACTATTAAAGTTGACTAACTAAAATTTAGTTAAAAGGCGTAAGTAAGTGGTTTTAAAAAGTTAAGGACCATTTTGATCACTTTAATAACAGTAATAAAATGACTGGAATTAAACTTAAATTTAGGAACTTGTTTAGCAATTACCTTTTTATCGACTACAATTAGTCATTTATCTTACTTATCAAGATCAAACCAAATAAAATATAACTATGTCATTATCGATTGATATTTACTGTTTAGTCTATTTATCTTTTAGTTTAGTCGTTTTGTGTCAAATTCATTAATATTTTGAAAATGAAATATTGATATAAAATTGACATATTAAGGGATTTTTGTTTTTGTTTTTCTTTACCTAATTGGCACCCAAAATAGTTCCTAATGGACTTCTCCTTAAACAGGACCACAGGTGTTGATTGACACACAAGGAAAAGGTTAATAAAAAGTAGATGGAAAAATGCCGATGAAATTGACATTTTGTTTCAAGTCAAATCGATATTAAATTGAAGGAATTTTTTTTTTGGCAACAAAATAATTGGGTTAACTTTAAGTTATTATCAGAATTCAGAATTACGTGCCCCGCAGACTGAAGTGTAATTAGCAATATCCTTATTCCTTTCATTAATATGGTAGTTTACATTAGAAAAAAGGGAAATTTCAAGTGGGTCCTCAACGTTTCACAATTTATCATTTTTTACTGATTTTTTTATTTTAAAATTCGATTGGTCCCTGTATTTTGTAAAATAACTCAGTTTGATCCCTCGTACAATTTTTTTTTTCTTTTCGGAAAATGTAAAAAGACGATTTTTCACTTGATGTTAATTAATTGAGTTTAAATGATCACTTTGCCCTTCAATCTTTAACAAATTTATACTAGTGGGATTCATATGAACAACCAATAAATTGGAGCAATAAACATAAATACTTGGATATAAGTATCTTTTTTGAAGGTTTCGACATATTCAGTTTCAAACCGAAAATGTTGAAAGAGGAAAAGTTGTCAAAACATGAGTTCTCGTAGATATACTACGAAAAAATAAGTATAAATTAAGCTAAAAACATGTGTTTAATGTAAATTTATGCAACACAATGATCAACTAAAAAATGGGAAACATAATTGTATATAAAAACCCACTTTTGTGGTTTCGATTAATACGGTTTTAAACCGAATTTGTCATAACTCATGTTTATTAAGGATCAAATGGATTAAGAGAACAAGTTTCATTTAAATATAATCGCCAAAACAAATGAAAAGAAAAACTGGTTTTGTACATATAAGAATCCGTTCTAGGGGGTTTCGATAAATTTGGTTTAGAATTGAAAATTTTTAGACTGCTAAAACTGTCGAAATTCAGGTCCTCATAACTAAGCTACAAAAAATGTAAATAAATTGGAGCAATAACGTAAATTGAATGTAAAGATAAGCAACTAAAATGATCTAATAAAAAATGGCTAAAAAATTTGGATACGTGAACTATAATTCTTGAAGGTTTCGACATATTCGGTTTTAAACCGAATCCGTTGAAAGAGACAAGTTTGCCAAAACTTGAGTTCTTGTTAATATACTACAAAAAAGAGTATAAACTAGGTTAAGAGCATATGTTTTATGTAAGTATATGCAAAAAAATGATCAACCAAATTGCGGTTCATTCCGTAATGTACGGTGATTCTATCCTGAATCATTGAAGGAACCTTGTACGATGTGATCATATAGGACTGGGCCATGATCTATATGAATCTCTCACCAAGATCCGTGTACCGATGAGATTCATATATATCAACTAATAACGGCTATATAAGGGTGATCTTAATCCTGAGTGTCTTATCGACTCATTCAGGTTAGATCGTGGTCTTTAATATACCATAGGTGAGATCGGATGCAGTTCCCGATCAATGTGCTACGTATGTTAGGATTGCGGTTTGACTTGTGGCTGGAAAGGTTTGTACACAATAGTGGAATCCAGTCCTTTTTGTGAGAAGTAGATGGTAGTTCCCTTAAGGGTTGATTCGTGGCTTGGACAATATGAGCACTCTCCTAATTCCGTGAGAAAATAGGCTTTATTGCCCATTAGAGAATCAACGGTACTTAAAGGATATATGTAATTAGAGGGGTAAAACGAACATTATGACCCAACTCTAATTATGAACTACTGTGGACTGTGGAGGATCACACCAAATGTAATAGCTATATCGATGGACACCGAGTTGTATCGGTCTGTATAAAAGCGTCTGCAGTTGAGGGAGTGCAGCTTCGAATTTTTAGTGGAATAATACCGAAGTTAATAATCAATAAATATTAATTAAAAAGTTTAAGTAATGATTCTGAGGATTAATGAATCTCAAAATACTGTGGGTCAATTAGGTCCCCTTGTTAGCCCGACCGATTTAGGTAACAAGGGTCACGGTTAATTATTTGGGTTGTTCAATTAATTGTGTTACAAAAGTGACACGTATTTATTTGGGAATTAATTAAATAATGAGATTATTTCATTAATGAATAATGATGATTAAATAAATTAAATAATAAGATTATTTAATTATGTTATTAATCACTAAATGCAGAGTATATGTTGATATTTATTTTTTAATAAAATAAGATAATTTGATTATTTATTTTATTAAATTAAATTTTTAATTTTTGAATTTAAATAGTTTGAATTCAAATTATTAAAAAAAAAGATATCACTGTTTTTTTAAGATACAAACCTGATCAAGTTTTTTCAAAAGTTGTTTATAAGATATATGATATCTATTATTTAAAAACCGAATCAAAGGTTTTTTTAAAAAAGTGGGATATCGTTTTTTTTAAAGAACACCCACTGATACATATATAAGTGGTTCACAAAAAACAAAAAGGTTTTTTTTTTCGGTTTGCAAGTGTTTGTGTTGAAAAAGAAGAGATATACACACATCAGCTCTCTCATTTTGAATGAGCATGCAAGGGGTTGCGTGAAAATCATAGAAAGAGAACTAAACACTTGATATTTTTGAGTGGGTGTCGTGGAGTCTGTGCAAGTTTTGCACGGTGAAGACATTTTTTAATGTGTGCATCGTACACAGTAAACATCAGCGTTTCTTCATATCTTTTCTATACATCTTTCTAAGTTTCTGAGTATGTGACTCATCCACACGTAATTTTCAGTCCCGGGAATAGCTAGGAAGATTAGTGGTACAGACCATGAGCATATTGAAAAGTGAAGGAGTCTCCAAACGTTGGTATGGTTCTATTTTCTTCTCATTATATTGATTTCAATTTCCTGTATATACATATATTTTATTATTGTATTAACTTTATATATATTAGTTCCAAAAATAATTACGATCCTAAGTTCACTGGTCCCATATCAATTACGATCTGTATTAAAAAAAAAAAACCTTACTTCTGTTGCGTGACCGATGAACGGGGTTCTAACAAGCACTATGAACTCGATCAGGTTCTATCAAAACCACAGTATCAGCTGCATCAGAGCCATCCGAAAAGCATAGAGAACCCCATCTGAGGGTGGGTAGAACGAGAGGCTGACCATGCATTCAAAAGCAGCAATATGGGTGGGAAGATGCCCCGGGGAGAGGTATAGGCATCATAACCCCTTGAAGGAAGAGAGATAGAGATGTCGCTAGGGATGTTGCAGTCGTGCCTCGGTCGGACCAAGGTGTCCCTAGTACATTCCGAAGGAGGGACGCATGTGTATTCCTTTGGTAGTAGGGTGACCCCGCCGGACGCAATTGGAGTAGGAATGTTCCATTGATCCATAAAATTCCCTACCAGTTCCCCTTCGATGGAGGCCGATTCTTGATTGGCCCATTCCCCATCATTATAAATACGAATCAGGGAGCTTGGAGAGTTGTAAAAGTCAGCCCCGATCGACATGTTACACCCCGATTGTCGAGGGTGAACTGCAGCATGGCTCCTCCAGCAGTGGAGTTACCTCATCGCATTCTCTTCCTTCAGGGGAACTCTCCAGCTCTTCATAGTCATAGCTCCTCTCAGTATTGGAATCATCAGACATGATAGCGAGCGAAGTTTGAGTGATGTTATTCTTTTTTTTTTAAAATGCAGAAAAGAATAAAAAAAAGCAAGAAGGCTTATAAAAGAAGAGAAGCAGAGTAAGTCTGAGTTGAGTAGAGGAGATGAAGAACAAGAGGCGAAAATGAAATTTGAAATAACAAAAGCAAAGGGAAGTTTTTTTTTTATCAAAATTCCTTCAATGGAGGGAATGGTCGGTTCTAAATTTGAAGAGACAAATCAGGATTGTCGAGATGATCAAACTATTAGGCAAGTTGCAACTGAAAAGAAGATGGGACAACTTAGCCCTCTATATGCGCCACTAGGTAGCTAACACCAAAATGACTAGGGACTTAGGCCATGCGCCCCGAGAAAGGCCACTATTGTGTAGTCACCATCATTATAACATTTAATTCGTGAAGAGATGACTCACACAAATAAAGAGATGATGATGGGGTCAAAAGGAAAAATGGAAGCGAGGAATATCCTACATAAGACTCACACGTCTATCTCTAACTCCTCGGAAGACCTTCAACGTTCATGACTGAGTGGACTTCAGTTAACTAAAAAAGTTGGCAACCTCCCTAAAGAAGCATGTTCCCCACTAAGGATACCAGATACAATGAGGGACCCAGTCCGCCAGATACCTGATGCATGGATAGACCCAGTCCGTTAGATACCCGGTTCTAGAAGGGACCTGCTCCATAGGGAACCCGATCCATCCTTGAGCAAACTATGACCATCACCTCAATAGCATCTTATAAGGACCATGTCCTAGTTAGTATCTACTCTCTAAATATGCCGGTTCACCACCATCGGGCCTGGTCAACACCTAGAAATTTATGGTTGGCAGGCACGAATGAGCAGCCCTATTCCACCCCTAGCATCAGGGATCGTCAACAACCGTAACCAAGCCTTCAAGCGTCCCAAGAACCTTCGAGAACGATTGAAAAAACCCCCAACAAGCGTCGATCCACGTTTAGGGTTGATCTTAGCCCTAAAACAAAGTCATATGAGAAAAGGGTAGTGTAATTAATGTTGAGACATCGCGCATGAAGATATAAGGAAAGTGGATCAACGGGTGAGATTCCCCAACAATTGTGACTCAGCAACGATTGGATCTCACCCCACCTAAACCCTGCCCAATGTTAAATTTTCCATTCTTAAAAAGGAAAGCTATGTTTTTCTCCTCAAAATAGACACAGGGAGCCTCTAAGCTGAAGAAGGAAACTATGGAGAAGAGTGTTTGACAGTATATAACGGGACAAGAGTTTACACTTTACCCTGTTGGATGAAATAGTGACAACAACATTTCTCGCCAACCAGAAATGTTTCCTGCCAATCTAACCAACGTGAATTGCCACCGAAGTGCCACGTCGACCCCTTTAAAGTGCCTAGAGTAAGGTAGGGCATAGGTGGAGCGATCACAGCCCTCTGAGACGCGTGTCACTCACCAGCCTAATTCAAAGCAATAGTAAGAATCTTATAACCATTCTTCGCCCCAAGAACCAGAGTTTTCACCAACCCATACTGGTGTCAGGTCTGAAAGGAAGCTTGGGTGGCACTATCATAACCCTATCATGGATACCACCTTATGCACATCCCAAAAAGGACCGCAAGGATTAAGTCTAGCTCCTCCACCTGAAGAGACATCCCTCACCTATCAATAATGATCCACCCTATAAATACCCCAACTTAAGAAGAGATGAGGGCCTAGACATTTGGTAATTAATGAGACCTTAAGAGAAAAAAAACTCTTACTTAGCTACTACCCTCTTAGAGAAAGCTCCATATTGTTTATCCTACTTGGCTACCACCCTCACAAGGAAAGCTCCATACTGTCCAACCTACTTGGCTACTACCCTCCTAAAGAAAGTTTCATATTGTCCATCCCACTTGGCCACTACCCTCTTAAAGAGAGCTTCATATCGTCCATTTCACTCGCTATCAACCCCCACTCTAAACCCCTTGCTCTAGTCACCATCCAGATTAAGGGCATTGAACAATGTATCCCTACCTAAAAAAATTAATGAAGTTATGTTAGCTCCGAATGTTTACCTTTGTTGTTGGACATTCCATCATTCGCAGGACAGACTTTAAGCCACGGTACCGATTCTTGATAGACGAACCCGGTAGAACCTTAGACCCAACCCCAGTTTGAAATTCCCTTAACCACTTATAATGTTCAATATACCTAGAGTGGAAGTGAATATGTATAAACTAAAATTCTTTGACTTTTTTTTCACACAATAAATGTTTGCACACTTAAAAGTTTGACAATTAAATTGCGTTAACAAAACAATTATCTATTCAACTAGGCAAGTATTAAAACAACACAAGTAAAAGTGAGCAAAAAATAAAAGCAAGAAAATCAATACAAAATATTTTTTTAACGTGGTAAAACCTCAAAAATTAGGAAATATTCATGGATTGATTCCACAACAACCGATAAACTATTTTATACTAGATTACAGAGTGTACACCCTCAAGTGCTCAAATCACATGATCCACCCTATTGAATCGTCCCACTCTAATCCAACCCAATGAGGGACTTGCCTACTTTCTATCTAATACACTTCACATACCTCTAGAAAGCTTCATTGCTTAACTAACTAGATCTTCACAATCCTATTTAAGACTCCTTGCTCGACTAACCGGATCTTCACAATCATAGCCAAGAGTTCTTGCTCAATAACCGGATCTTCACAATCCTAGTCAAGACTTCTTACTTAAGTTAAAGCTTCACACCTCAATAAGAGACTTCCACCTTTTGCAAGACAATGATCTAATTGTAGTGAAAATATGCAATCATAATGCAAAACACAAGCAAATTGAGCAGGTAGATCAAATACACACTATGAAGAATTAGTATGGCACAAATCAAGCTCACAAGCAAAAGAAACTACTTATTATGAACATGTACTAGAAAATCTAGATTAAGCATTCAAAATCATTCACAAAAATATGTAGAATCCTAAACATGTCAATCAAAGCTAGAATAACAAGTTTTTAACAAAAATCACAAAACTTGTTTTGAAATCAAGTTATCATTTCAACACTTGATATATTTAACATTTCACTCAAATAAGAACTAGATTTGAATAAAAGAAATGACAATCAAAACATTCTTGTGCTATAACATGTGACTAAAACCTAGAAATCAATAATAAAGAACAAAACACAGTTTTTCTATATTCAAGTTCATGTTCTTTAAAATCAGCTAAAAAGATATTCAATTAAAAATCACAAGAGATAATTTCAAAAACACACTGAAACAATTTCAAAAATAGAATCCAAACCATTCTAAACACATTTCACATTCAAATCAAGAGACTCAACAAATTGATCACAAGAAGAGTGTAAAAATATGATTTACTTACAAAAATGAACACTTGATGAAGATCAAAGTAAACAGGAAAATCTAGAATTCAATTAGCTTTGAAACGACTTGGGACTTGTTTTTCTTTGAAAGATGATCAATTTTGGTTTCTAAATCACCAAAATTGGATTTGATATGAGTGAGATATCACAAAAAAAAATATGATAAGTTATAAAAAATTTCTACATATTTTGAATATATAGAAAGGGAAATGATGTGAAGAGAAACCAATCTTGGGTGGTAGCCAACACCTCTTCATATCAGCATCCAATGGAGGTATATAGGCTCCATGGGGCAGAGGGAAGCTCTTCCTGTGAGTCTCATGCGCCTTCACCAGAGAGGGGATGTTTTGGCAATTTACCACCCCACTTCCCTTTTGCACTCCCTTCACGTTCTTCGACCGTTCCCCTACCTTCGAACTTGGAATTTGAATCCATTTTCGGATTACAAACCCCAACTTACTCATAAACATGGATATTTATAAAATTTCATAAAAAAAATATGAAAATCGACTCGATACACAAAGACGAAAACTATTCACGATAAACACATAGAAAATTTTGTAACTTCCAACTCAAAACTCGAAAACTAATGAATAAGTAATCAAAATGTTCAGAACTCAATAAGGAATAATTATAGAATAAATTCAAGTCTGATATCAATAAAATACAAAAAAAAATACAAGAACATACAAGTATACCCTTTCTTAGAAATAGTCTTCGAAAACACAATTTTACAAAAGTTGTCAATTTAAATCTAATGCGTGTGCATACAATATTAATTGTGTGAATGTGTTATACCAATTAAGCGCAATGATGCAGAGACATAAATGAATGCAATGTGTGTGTGTGTGTGTGTGTGTGTTGCAAAAGGAGAAAGAATCTTGATACCTTAGAATCTTAAGCATCTTTCCTCTTGAAGACGAATTTTGCATGAGAAGTTGCTTTCCTTCTTTGAAGCTCATATCAAATATGAACCACCTAAGCAACTAATCAATACAAATAAGAGAGTTTTGTTATGGAATCAAGCCAACACAAATCTAAAACCTAATATGGTTTAACTGGGCTTGACCCCTATCTGGTATGCACTAACCGCGGTGAATCCATACGCAGCGGTCAACTAGTGTCACAAAGGTCCACACCAGATTTTCAGCATAACACAAGTCAATCAAATAAATGGCACTAGTGTTAGGTTTACATATTTCCCTAATGAGGATACACATCAAGGAAGAAAATAACAAAAAAGAGTAAAAGAGAAAACCCAAGTGTCGATCTCGGATCTCCAAGCTTCCATTGAAGTCTCTCCTCCTCATAGACAAGAAAGGATAGCTATTTTCTCTTAAATCTCCTCCAAAGATAGATGGATGAAGGTATGAGATGGTGCTGGAGAGGCATCCATGGAGGAAAAACTCTATGCATGCCTTTGAAGCTTATCTATCTCTTTTGTTAGGAAGAAGATGAAGTGTAGAAAGGGTTGTTGTCTAGTGTATTTATGTGGTGAGTTAATGGGTCTTATAAAGAAAAGGGTGTATTTATAGGCTTGGAGGCTAGGGCACGATCTGGACATGAAAGAACAACGTTGCCCCCTCTAAAAATGGCCTAAAAATGATCATTGAGTTGTTCCCAAAATATTCGCAGCCCATAGTTCGCGGGTAGGACCAGTGACGTCATTTTGGCTCTCAGTTTGAGGGTCCTTCACTGGTTCTCGCGGGTCTCTGCGTAGAAGTTACTAAAATGGGTATGACTCCTTCTAGAAGACTCGAAATCACAATCAATAAAAATCTTGGATACTAGACTTTCGGGGCTTTCCAAATATATGTGGATCAAAATATGTTTTGATCTAATGAGGGAGATATGACCCTCTGAAATTGGATGTTCTGCAAGAGCTTTTTACAATTTCAACCTCCAAATCTCACATTTCCTCATTTTTGCCGCTCAAACTTTACTTTAAGCTCAAACTCCATCAGTAGGGAATATAACCTACACAAGCTCAACAAAACACATTATATACATGAACATGCATTAAAACGAGTACAAAAACTAGGTAATGAAGGCCTCAAATAGGTACATAAATGTGATGATCAGGTATACCGGTACTAGGATATGTCGGTACCTTGGTGCTTTGGCAGCTTTGATGGTCTAATGGCCTAATATAAAGTAGTTGTACTTGTGTAAACCCGTTGCTCAATTGAGGATCCAGTACTTCAGTATCCCGGTACTATTGTACCTCAGTATAGATCTACTGTAGAAGAGATCCATGTTTGATATGGACCGGGTCTAGTTAAGGTCCCAGTACTGAGTATCGAAAAAATGCTTCTTTGATTTTATGACCATTTTTGGCTGTTAACAAAAACTAAACTAGCTTAGCAATTCTAATAATGTATGTTTAAATAAATAAAAAATTAACTTAATTTTTATTTCAACTTTTCTTAATTTTTTATATTTAATTACTTCAGTCAAATTTATTGATATTTGGTGACTAACTTTTATGACAATATAATAAATGGTCACTGAATAATAAGATGTTCGTTGCCAACATGCACATCAAGAATTCAATTTGTTCAACTACAAATTTTTAAGGATTTACGACTAAAGATTTAGTCATTGAATAACTCATTTATCGACTGTCTAATTTAGTCATAAAAATATATGTTCAATATTACTTTTGATGACTATATCATAAATGGTTGCAAGAATGTTATTTTCTGCAACCATTGTAGCATGGTAGTGACAAGAAAGATAATTCAAGCCTTACGCAATTTGCCTAGCGCTTCTAACTGTGTGACCAAAAAAATAGTTACAAAATGTATTTAACAACCAAAAACATACCTTGCTCGACTAAAACGTTAGTTACAAAATAAGCTTTTTGTTGTAATGATAAAATAGAGTGCACGACCGCTTGTACTTTGTTGATTTTTTTTTCCAAAGTTTAGCACCTCATAAATTTGAGAGATAAAATTAAAAATTATGGCTTTAGTGCAATTCTAAAAAAAAACCATCTGTATTTGTCTCGTTAACAAAATAGTTTGATAATTAGATTACACATAGAGAAAAATGATTAATTGTACTCTCCCTTATACTCTCCCTTATACTCTTAACTATAACTAGATGTGTAGAGAAAAATGTGTTTATTCGACAACATCCCCTAGATTGTAACGGTGGATAATGATTATTACATTGACTTGAGTTCGTAGTATTAAAAAATTACTATGCCTTTATAAGTTTATGAAAAAGTCTATTAGAGCATCTTTAATGCTATTACGTATTTAGTTAAAATTTCTTGGCACATAGGATGGATAAATAATGAGGAAAAAAAGTCATCTTCAATGCAATTATGCAATTATCTAACTTAAATATGGAACTGATGCGATAAGAATTTTTATAGAGATTATGGAGATAAGTTTATCAATTAAGAAACACTCCTAGAAATCTCAGTCAATTGCAAACTGTAGGTGGTCGAACTACGATTGATGTGGATATGTTAGGCCTAAGGCAACTTAAGTTGAATCGTTCGAAGTGACGATGTTGTCTTCTTTATGATCCTGCAAATAAGGTTGTTTGTTCTGTGGAACCTGTAAAAGAAAAAGAAGAGGGAAATATTTATAAAGAAAACAATAAAAATGGGGGTTGTATTCTTAGCCTTAGGTGTGCTTGGGCTAAGCAATTATCTTCGTGAATACGTAGTGATTATTGCAATCAGGTTGCCGGAATTTCTTATGAGCAGGGTTTCAATTCCCTAAGTAAGCTTTGTTTCCTTGAGATTATCCTTTCAAATTTTTCTCCGTCCGGAATGATAGGAAAAATCCCTCCCCTCTCTACTTAGAGAGAAGGGTGCTATTTATAATGTTATAGTCTAAACCCTCAAGTGGGGCCTCTTTAGTCGATTACATGCAATTACTCTCCATGATTCTTTCTTGATGTTATGGGATTCCACAAATGTCATTCAGAGCCAATTTGAAATGAAAGTTACAATTGCTTTGTAACTGAAAGACTTGGTCAACTAGCAATCAAGTCGGCTGGTGACTTGAGTTTGGGTCATGGGTCGGGCCTTGGGCTTGGGCTTCCGTATTAGGCATAGGGCCTACTCTTAAATGTTCTATTTTTAGCTACTACAGTTATCCCCTCACTCTCTGAGTTGAATTCTTCAAGTAAGAGAGTGGATTGTTTAGATAGAATTCTTGCATTGATCGGTCTACAAGATAGTCGTTGGTCGTTTCCAACGTTAGTTGGATAGAAACATCGTAGGTTGGATTATTTTGATAGCCCCATTCTTTTGTAGTAAACCCCAAAGAATTTTGAATCTATCTATTTTGTCCACTTATCTTTTTTATTGGACGTTAGTCGATCGACAGTGTTGGGTGTTATTGGTAGCTCGATATAGAGCGAAATTTGGAGAGCTCGAGTCAACGCATAACGAAATTTGTAGGATTTGATTTTTAATTGTAACCTGATCCATGAAGCTAATTTTGGTCTTGACTCAATATGGAGCATGACTTGGAGAGCTATTACATTGAGAATTTCGGTTCAGCATGTAGCTCAACGAAGAGCTTTTACATGGAGAATTTCAACTCGATTTGGAGTACCAAATGTAGCTCGACGGAAAGCCTTTACATGGAGAATTTTTGTTTGACATGTAGCTCAATGGAGAGCCATTATATGGAGAATTTCAGCTCGACATGTAGCTCAATAGAGAGTCTTTACATGGATAATTTCGGTTCAACATGTAGCTCGATGGTGAGTGCTATTTCAATATAGAATGGCTCGATATAGAGCGTTAGATCGACTCGATATCTTTATAACATATGGTTACAATTTATTATCCATCTTTATAACATGCATTTTGGGTCGATATGACCTTCATAAAAAATCACGTACATGCGTTTTGGGTCGACATAACCTCTATAAAAAATCACGTACATGCGTTTTGGGTCGATATGACCTTCATAAAAAATTACGTACATGCATTTTGGGTCGACACGACCTTCATAAAAAATTACGTACATGCGATCTGGGTCAACACGACCTTCATAAAAAATCGAGTAAATGCGTTTTGGGTCGACACAACCTTCATAAAAAACTGTGTACATACGCTTTGGATCAACATTATCTCGCGTACACATGTTTGGGTCGACATTGCCTTCATGAAAATCTTGTACATACGTTTTGGGGTCGATCGACATTTTCCCCAATACTATCCCCCCACTTTCTATGTGCGAAGTCGAACGAAGATATTGGAAGTTGCTTCCAATGACTGTCGATGGATGATGTCATTGTATCTTGTGTTGTCAAATTATTGTTTGTCGGTGTCGACAACAAAGCAAGTAACGAAGACCATTTGTTATAGGTGAGCTCGGTTTTACAATTAGTTGTACTGAGTTTTCATCATTGCTCCTTATGAATCGACTTGTCAGTATTAAATATTGATGAAATAAAAAAAGGAAATACTAAAAAATAGATAAATTTAGAAATGATACTATTTTAGATGTAGAGCGTTACAGCTGTTATGGATCTCTTGACCGTCATTCCTAGGATAAGGCTCTGTCCTTCTGTCGTTCGACCTTCTGTCAACCTTCGGTCAACTCTATCATTTCTCTGGTTTGCATTGTTGACTTTGCTTACAAAATTAGCTTTGTCTTCTTCCCATTTGATTTGAGCCCACACTTTGACCAACACATCTTCCATTGTTCTGCATGGATATTTAGTAAGTTCTTTATATAAATCGGAGTCAAACCTAAGGCCTTTTCTAAAGGCGTAAATGGATGTCGCCTGGCTACAATGCAATATTTGCACTTTCTCTCTGTTGAATCATCAGACATATGCCCTTAAATTTTCACCATGTCTTTGTGTTATCGTATAAAGGTCGTTCAATTGCTTCTCCAACTTTCGACTGCTCGTAAATTCCTCCACAAATGTATCTGTGAGCAGCGCAAAAGAAGCAATTGAATTAATCGGTAAATTAGTATACCATTGTAAGGCTGGACCCAAATGCTTTGCACATGCACGCCTCCCTTACAAATCGTGCGGGATTGCTGCTGTGAACATCCTTTGTTTATACTGGACAATGAGGTCGTCCGGATCTGTCGTCCCTTCATATTGCTTCATATTTGGGAAGCTAAATTTTTTAGGCATTTTAACAAGTGCAATTGCATCAACGAAGGGTGAATCGGTGAAACTGCTCGTCGTGCTTTTCTTAATTAGAGCTGGAAATCCTAGAATCCTTTGAATAAGAGCGTCCATCTCTGTAAACCTACAAGAAAATTCTAGGTCAGTAGACAAAGGCAAGTCACAACCGGGTTTTATCAAACCTGATATCGACTGGTCTAGTGTTGGTGTCTGTAAGACGTTATCAATCTGTAAATTTATAGTCGGGTCTTGTGGATTTGATGTTTCATTCCGTGCAGGCAAATTGTTGAGATCAATTTCCACGCAAGTTTTCTGAGGCGACCGTTGATTCTGCTAATCGTCTGGATTCGTATCTGTCCTTGAGTGATTACCCGGTATCGTCGAAGTTGTTCGGTTGACCACTTGGTCATCATTTGACGTTGGAATTGGGCACTCCAATGTCGCATGGTCGAGTGTTACACCGCTGATCAAAGTTCTTAACTCGCCATTAGCCGCCCGAATCGTAATGTTTCCTGCCTCAAGTGCTCGAAATTTCTCCGCGTTCGCCAATATCTGATCGGTCAACACAGTGATTTGCTCTTCGACAGTTAATACATTTCCTTCTCTAGACATTTTGATAGATCGTTTAACAGGTTCGCCTTGTAAAGTTACAATGGGCCTCATGGAGGGTGCCAAACTGTAGATGGATGAACTACGGTTGATGTGGATCGGGTCAAGTTGTGTTAGGCCCAAGGCAACTTAAGTTGAATCGTTCGAAGTGACGATGTCGTCTCCTTTATGATCCTGTAAATAAGGTTGTTTGTTCAGTGAAACCTGCAAAAGAACAAGAACATGGAAATATTTATAAACAAAACAATAAAAAAGGGGGTTGCGTTCTTAGCCTTAGGTGTGCTTGGGCTGAGCAATTATCTTCGTGAATCCGAAGCGATGATTGCAATCAGGTTACCGGAATTCCTTGTGAGCAGAGTTTCGATTCCATAAGTAAGCTTTGTTTTCTTGAGATTATCCTTTTGAATTTTCATCCGTCCGGAATGATGGGAAGAATCCCCCCTCTACTTAGAGAGAAATGTGCTATTTATAATGTTCTAGTCTAAACCCTCCAGTGGGGCCTCTTTAGTTAGTTACATGCAATTACTCTCCATGATTCTTTCTTGATTTTATGGGATTCCATAAATGTCATTCAGAGTCAATTACAGTTACAATTGCTTTGTAACTGAAAGACTTGATCAACTACCGATCAAATCGGCTGGTTACTTGAGTTTAGGTCATGGGTTGCGTCCTTGGGCTTGGGCTTCCGTATTGGGCTTATGACCTACTTTTAATTGTGTTATTTTTTGCTACAACACATACTATTTAATTGTAAAATAAAATATTAGAGAGAGAGAGACAAGTGTTTTGTGATTAGCCATAAAGTTGATGTATATTTTTCTTTTGCTAAAGTGGATCAATGTTCAAGAGAAATATTGATCATATGTAATTGTGTAGACACTCAAGAATGCATAATAAAATTGGAGATGCTCTTGTATATGTATATTACTAAAATCTAACTTCTCTTTCTCTCTCATTACCAACAATATTTAAGTTTTTTTTATTGAACAGATTTGCACCGATCATTATTGGAATTTGAAGGGCGTTTTGGGAAAAAAAATAGAAAAAGGTAAATCATTTTGGAAAATACCATAAAAAACGAACAAATTTTTAACAATTGAGGTTCATTTGTCCCTTTAAAATAGAGATCCTAGTGAACCTAAATATAACACCTGGATATAAAATAAGCTATATAATTATTCGCAATATAGTTGTCTTTAAAACTCAACAATTTGATTTTCATTCATGACAAACAAGTGGTACAATGAGTCATACAAACAAATAAATTCAGCATTTACAACCCTTATTATTAACAAAAATAAATGCAAAACAAATAGTAAATAACATCAAGATGAACTTGGTTATTCTTGATAAATCAATTCATGAAGCGGCCATAGGTTTAATAACCTCAGGAGGTGGGGGTGAATCATTGTAAATGTAGTATAGGTGAGGTGGTGGAAACTTGAATTGATGAGGTGATTAATAGTGGTATGGAGGTGGAGGGGACTTATAAACATAAGGAGGAGGTGGTGATGGAGAAGGAGGTGGGGGAGATTTGTAGACATAAAGAGGGGGAGGTGATGGAGATGGAGGAGGTGGAGACTTATAGATATATGGAGGAGGTGGAGATAGTGATGGGGGCGGTGGAGATTTATATATGTAAGGCGGTGGCGGTGATGAAGATGGTGGAGGTGGAGACTTATAAATGTAAGGAGGAGGTGGTGAGGGTGATGGAGGTGGAGGGGAAGAGTAATAATATGGTGGAGGTGGAGATTTTACTGGAGGAGGGGGTGACTGGTAGTAGTAAGGTGGTGGTGGAGAGTGCTTTGGTGGTGGAGGAGACTTGTAGTAGTAAGGTGGAGGAGGAGAGTGCTTAGGTGGTGGAGGAGACTTATAGTAGTATGGTGGCGGTGGAGAGTGCTTAGGTGGTGGAGGAGACTTGTAATAGTAAGGTGGCGGTGGAGAGTGCTTTGGTGGTGGAGGAGACTTGTAGTAGTAAGTTGGTGGCGGAGAGTGCTTTGGTGGTGGAGGAGACTTGTAGTAGTAAGGTGGTGGCGGAGAGTGCTTTGGTGGTGGAGGAGACTTGTAGTAGTAAGGTGGCGGAGGAGAGTGCTTTGGTGGTGGCGGAGACTTGTAGTAGTAAGGTGGCGGCGGAGAGTGCTTTGGTGGTGGAGGAGACTTGTAGTAGTATGGTGGAGGAGGAGAGTGCTTTGGTGGTGGCGGAGACTTGTAGTAGTATGGTGGTGGTGGAGAGTGCTTTGGTGGTGGAGGAGACTTGTAGTAGTATGGTGGAGGAGGGGACTTCTTTGGTGGTGGTGGGGACTTGTAATAGTAAGGTGGAGGGGGTGAATGCTCCGGTGGTGGAGGAGACTTGTAGTAGTAAGGCGGAGGAGGAGACTTCTTTGGTGGTGGTGGTGGTGGGGATTTGTAGTAGTATGGTGGAGGAGGTGAATGCTCCGGTGGTGGTGGAGACTTGTAGTAGTAAGGTGGAGGGGGTGAATGCTCTGGTGGTGGTGGAGACTTATATTCGTAAGGTGGTGGGGAGGCATATGTGTATGGCTTGTAGTCAGCCGCAGCGGTGGCTAAGAGTAAAAAGGCCACAGCAGAAACCAAAAGAGGCCATTGGCCCAGCAGTGCCGTGGTTCCCATTTGGAGCTATTTGTTGTGTGAGTTGCATTTCAAACATGGTTGCTTACCCTTTATATAGTGACAAACCCAATCATTGATGAAATACATACTCTTTCTTTAATGCACAAAACAGCCTGGATTAAGGCTTTAAAATACTGAATCCGAACCTCAATTCCTGTTTCTTCCACCAGCAAGTGATGGGTTGCATCTCTTGCTGGTTCAAACAAGACCATGAACAAGTCAAAAATTGGCTTTTAAATTCACAATGAAAGCTCCTTCCAAACGAACCTGGCCAATAGTCGAGTAATGGGAATGTCGGGAAAATGTAGAGTCAAAAGTGTAGGCCTGTTAGAAAAATATAAATAAATGAGTTGCAAATGGCTGATATAGCTGTGTCAAGGATCGTGTTAGGTAGCGGTTCATGGTCCACTGTGACGGTGAGATTATTAAACTGTTCTAATTATAGCTGGCCTGATAAGAGTAAGAAAGGGTCCACTGCGACGGTGAGATTATTAAACTGTTCTAATTATAGCTGGCCTGATAAGAGTAAGAAGGGGTAAACATGAGAGTGATTTTGCAACTAACTGGTCTTGATGGGCTGTTGATGATGAGCAGTCCTCTCAACTTGACAATGTTAATATGAATGAGATTCTTTAAACCAGGTACACCCTAATAGGCCAATATGGATGAGGAATACAACAACTAAATGAGCTGGTACAAGCATATTTTATGAAGCTAATTGTGTTGTTACTTGTAATGAATAACGTGAGGCTAGTAACAAAGACAAAACTTGAGTCTTGCGGTAGCCCAATAGTACCTCACACCCACGTCCTTGGGACCTTCCCATTGAGATCATGTTCCCTCTAATTGAATAATTCAACTCTCAAATTTCTAATTGTTCAATTTAAAAAGGATACTTATGAATTGAAACCCTCCCATCACCTTCTAAGCGCAAGATATACTAATTTATTCTCTTTCCACTCATGTTTTTATCAACTACCAATCGCAAGTTTGACTCTAATAATTATTTTTATTCTATTCCCACTTCCCATCATGTTTTTATCGACTACCCATCACATTTCGCAAGTTTTAAAAAATTAACTTTAGAGATAGAGATTGCTTGACCAATTGGGCTAATCAACAAGCTTGAATCTAATAAATCAATTTCAGATGGAGCAATCACGTCCAGATCTGCAGATTTATGTCTTATGGTAATTTTTGTAACAGAACTTACAAAGCTTGGCGAAATCATTCGTCTGTTTTATGCATATAAAAATTGTTTTCAGAATTCAGGGTTTGGGAGTCACAACCCGAATCCACAACCTTATGGTGTAGGTGTGAGAGACTTACTACTAGATCAACCTCATCTTGTCACAATGCTCTTGTTATACTAAGTCTTAAGATGAAGACAGAATCAATATAACAGTAAATCTGAACTAGAAATAACAAAAAAGTCGAAATCAAATGCCCGATCCATGCAAATTCTATACAATCTTTTGTCTCTCTTAACACGTCCATTTTGTATCATCAAGTACATACTTCTTCACTTATTACAAAAGCTAAAACAATTTTTTCTACCATACCAAACAAACATCTCTGTCCTTAAGGAAAAGATAGTAGGTTGACTAGAGAAACAAAGAAAAAACATATGAAGGTTCATCTTCTTTATGTTCATCCGTGGTTGTGGTTATTTCCTCTAACGTTTTGACGTATCACCAAACACCTCCGTGTAACATATAGGACAAGCCTGATAAATTAAAATTCTAATCAGTGGTTGGTTCTTGGACAAGGACAGTCTCTCCAGGTGGCCAAAGAAAAAAGAATTGTCTAAGGAAAAGCTATAGGTTGACATGAGAAACAAAGAAAAATCATTTGAAGGTTCATCTTCTTTTATGTTCCTCCGTGGGGAAAGATAGGTGCTGCATATCTTCTTTTTATTTTTATTTGAATGTGTATAATTAAATTTTTATTTGAATTTGAATGAGTCAATTTAATACAATTGATTGTAGACATTTTAAATTTTAAGTCAAACATGATCAAACCGGAGAAACAATGGAAACCGGTGAAAAATATGAGATTGGGGATTGGGGGAAATATAGGAAACAGGGAGGGATGGGGATACCTCCTCCAAATTTCCTCATCCCCATTTCCCCCAAATGGAGATGGGGAATTAGAGAATGGGGATGGGATGGGGAACCAATATTCCTCCCCATTTCTCCAATTGTGATGCTATCCACCACCAGGGTTATAAATTTAAGCCCACTTATAAATCACGGTATCATAATTCTAGGAAAATGTTACATATAAAACCTGAGTACATGATAACAATTGTAAGATTTATAATATTTACAAAATTTATCATAATTCTACAGATCTTAGTAGACACTTTAATATGGAACAACATGGTACATTCGTATTTACCTGGAGGAATGTGTGAGTTCTGTCACTGGGATCGGGCAGCTTCAAATAGCTCTCCCCACTTTTGAGGATCACTTTCTGGACCTTCTCCCCGGAGAATACAATGTTTGACAAAATGAAGAAATTTATTCAAACAAACTCTAAATAAGGGGGTCATAACGAGCCTTATCCCTCATGAGAAAAAACTGAAAGATTAGGGATACAATCCTATCTAGAGAGCAATGCAAATTTTAAAATGCATTAGGAACAAATATAAGAATAAAAAACAAAGCTCCAAAACTAGCCAGTGAACTGATAATTAGTCAAACCCCGATCATCATTAAGAAGCTAACTTGAGATTCTAATAGTAGGGAAATTCCACCATGAATTGAGTTGCTAATTGATCAAACTCTTTAAATCTATATATCTGAAGTTCCAAGATTTCCCATTTTACACGTGTCTGATGAATGCTCCTACATGTTCCTGCATGCTTACTTGCCTTATATCATTATCACTTAAAAGAACAAATACAAAAAGACAACATGGAAGTTACATATTGTTCAGGCGACATGAAACCTTTATTGAATTTTGATGGGGAATAGGAAATAGTTATCTGATAGTATTAGTTATCAATAATTATCTCCTTAAGAGATTAGTTTAGGTTTGTTTTATCTTTATCAGAAGTTTATGTTTATCTCTTTCACGTTAGAAACTATAAAAGGCCCCTTTTGAAGCCTTTTGTAATTAGGCTTGAATATTGAATGTGTTTTCCAATCTTATGTTTCTTCTTAGTTTCTTCCCTCTATGTTTCTAAACCCTAATTCTCTCTATTTCTCTCTAAATTCTCTATCCAGTCTTTATTTCTACCGTTCGTCCTACATCACATTTTGATCATGCTTCTGTTGATCTCTTGCAGTTTTGTTCCAGTTCATTCAACATTTGTGACTGATTTGGCCATCGACTGTATGGTAAGAGACAATCAACTTAAATTTGAATGTGCTCACGTCCATTTTCATTTGATTTCACTTTTACTGGTAATGTTTGAACTTAAACCTATCCCAACGCCAATGCACTTCATTTCATTACGTGAACCCTATTTCTACCAAAGCGTACCAAATAAATCCATTTTATATCACAAAAAAAAAATTATGTTTCCGACACTACGTACCATGTTTTTCAATGACACTCCATACATACTTACTGCATCTTATGAAAACTGTTAACAGAATGATATAAAGTATTTGGAATGTCCATATATGCTTTATATATATTTTAAACTATTTTTTATAGGTTACCTCAACCGAGTTGATTTCATAGATTTCTCCTTCAGTAAATTCTATGTCAAGTGCCTGTATGCAAGCTTCAGCAACCACAAGTTTGTCTCCTGTGATCCAATTACAAAGCCAATAAGCAGATGAGACATGAAATAAAAAAATAAGAAAAAATATATAACATACATGTATCTCAAATATTGAATAGTTGAAAAGGCCAATGCCTTATTCATCCTATTATTCCATGAAAGTATTGTGTTCTGTCTTTTTTTTCCCGAGATGATTGGTATTCATCAAACAAAACCATTGTGAAGTGACTGCTCAGGTTGCTGATCTATGGAAAATATTTAAACCTTTCTTCAAATGATTATCAATTCGTTTACACCAGTCAGCTTTTGTTCAAGTAGCAATCAATGAGTAAAACTTAAATTCCTCAAAATCAAGTATTGAATTGTCAATTGTAACAATGTGGTTCAAAAATGGGCTAGCAACATACAACACCTCAATCCTAGCTCCCACTCCCTATCTCTCTTAAGCGCTGTATACCAACTTAAGCCAATTGGATTTTGCAGATGAACACTATGAGTAAACCTAAACTTTTTCATTAAGAGTTTTCAGTGTAACAACTTTAAAGCTATGTAAGCATTGATTCTCTGCCCCCTTATCTCGACAGAACCACTCTTTAATCACTTACAGATCCCATGATAAATGAATCCCTTCATGTTGCATTTGAAAAAAAATGGTGATAGATAGATTATGAGTACATTAGCGAATGTTAAGTTTACAGAATCAAGTTTCATTACCTGATTATGGATTAGTTTATTACGTTTGAGCTTATTGATGGGGAAGTGGTTAGGGATTTGAGAACTTACGTTAGGCGTAAGTTTCGGAAAGATAATTAGGGATTTTGTGGATATTAGCTTTTGTTATTTTATTAGATATTATATTTTGTTATTTATCTTTAGAAATTATCTCCTTTAGAGATAATTGATTCCGGTTTTTATCTTTAGGTGTTTGTTTTTTATTTAAACTCTTTGTATTTATCTCTTGTATGTGATCTTTATAAAAGGTCCCTTTAGAGCCTTTTGTAGCGTTAGACTTGATGAATTGAATTGTTATGTTTTCCAATCTTCTTTTGTGGTTCTATTTCCTTCTGGTCCTACATCGATTGGTATCAGAGCTATTTTAGCTCTTATACGCTTCCATAATTTATTTATTTTTTTTCACACAAATATGTACCACCAGACAACATACAAGCCTAAAAAAAATCCTCCCACACCTGAAGTTGCCGGCCCACGCACCACAGCTCACGCGCCACTGTTGGTCACCACCGGCCGCCGGCCGCCACCGTCACCGATCACGTCATCTGATTCGGAAGTCACCGACCAACACTTTTTCCTTTTTAGCCGACCTTCGATTCCGCCTCCTTCAACGTAGATCTGCACAAATCTGACGGCCGTAACCACCTTGCCATCGCCGCCATTCTCCGGAGCGTGGACCCTCACCGCCGGTTCCAATCATTTCGTCGGAGTCCGATTCTTCTAACTGGAGGTCCAGTTTCCGGTATACTAGTGTCCGGGAGGTAGATTTGTCGACCAGGCCCTTCTCGTCAATTTCTAATAGTTGGAGGGTCAGTTGGAAATTTTCCTGGGCATCTCTGCTAATCAGTCACCTACCAGGGCTTTTCGCAATTACACATACTTCAGGGAGTCTTTTGTAATTGTACAATATGGAAGGACTTTTTAGCAAATTTTCACATCAATAAATTTCAGTTCATCAACGGTTAGCTTACTTTGGAGGAGAGGTAAGTTATTCTGATTTCGATATTCATTGGTTTTTTGTTAAATTTGCAGGCTTTTCTTATTTCTTTGCATAGATCTAGCCCTTTATTTATTTAAATTTTAGTTTTATTTAATTAATTTTCTTTTTATTCATTTTTATTTTTTTTTATTTTTTATTTTTATTTTTTTGTTATTTTTGCTTTTATTCTAGTTTTCTTCTATAATCCAATTGCTTTTTCATAAAACACAAACAGATTCATTAAAAAAAAACTAGTATTAGTCAACCGTTTATTGGAATTGAGTATTTGGTTTTTGACGTACATGTCTAGGAAAGTTCTGTCTAAGGAGGCTGGTTCTTAAGTGTGTCTGTTGTGATCCTCCACCCTTTTCCTGGGAACTTACCTAGTGTATTGTTCACAATTGCGTACACTATCCTATAAACAAACCCTTTAGAGTCATAGGTGGTTTATTGTGCACATACGGTTAATTTATTTTAATTATTACATGTTTTCACATTACTCGTACACATAATGGTTACCAAACAAGACTTTGAAAAATCTAACCATGATCTTAATGACAAAATCACGGCAGTCCAAAATGACCTTACGAAACAAATACTTGACCTTACAAATGAAATGCGTAATACTTTTACCCGTATTGAGGCCCGGATCACTGATTTTAACACTCACCACTCTTCTAGAGATAGAGGTAAACAATCTATGGAAGAACATGTTACTGGGTCTACCATGAGTCAAGGTACACAAGTCCCAAGTCATATATCCGAGTTCGTCCAATATAGTCCTTAGGGCTTTAACCTCTAGGGTCCTCCATTTACATAGGAATACACAACCCTTTCGGCCTGAGTCTGATGATGAACCTGATGGCTATAGAAAACTTAGGCATGCCTTTAGAGGTCTCCCTGTTGAGGATCATGACGTTAGCCGTCCACTTAATCTTCTTCCTCGTCGGAATTTTGGCCCCTATAGGAACCTCTATGATGACCGTAGAGATTTCCATAGAAGATTTTCTGATGACCATTTTGATATCGTTATAAGAGTTAAGGTAGATGCCCCGGAATTTGATGGTAGGTTAGATGCCAATGTCTTGCTAGATTGGCTTGCTGCCATGGATGACTACTTTGAGTGATATCCTATGAGTGCCGAACAAAAAATTCGTTTTGCCAAACTTAAGCTCATCGGTTCTGCTAAGAAATATTGGCCGAACATCCAAATGCAGTTTGATCGTCTAGGTCAGGATCCCGTCACCCTTTGGCCTGAGATGAAAATCAAGTTGAGAGAGAAATACCTGCCTACCTATTATCGTAGTGCGTTACTAGACCAGTACCTTAACATTAAACAATCTTCGTCTAGTGTCAATGACTACATGTCTGTTTTTTATGACCTGTTGATAAGATGTAATATCAAAGAAGAACCCGATATAACTATGGCGAGATTCCTAAATGGCCTTAAGTTTGAACTCAAACGTGTGGTTAGCATGCACAATCCCGAGACTTTAGAAGATGGCTACTATAAAGCTCTAGAGGCTGAGAAATACCTTCGTTCTTATCCCTCTAGGTGCCCACCAGGTGACTTTCGCCAAACTCGTCCTACTCCACCTGAGGGTTCCCAATCATTCAACTATAGAGGGGTTAATACTTCAACCTCAAATGCTCCATTTGATTCTCAACCTCCTATACTGAGAGATAGGACCAGCATTCCTTCTACAGTGCGTCCTCATAACCCTAATATTGAGTGCCACCATTGTCATGCTAAGGGCCATATCGTCTCTCGATGCCCACAGCATACCTTAACCATAGGCTAAGAGTATGATGACTATTATCCTCTTGACCCTACGGATGAGGTCGTAGAGCCTATAGAGGATATCCATGATTTGGATCTTGATGCCGATCTAGATGATAGAGGGTTTGAGGGTCAGTTGCATATGATGAGATGTATATTCTCTAAGCCGGTTAGTGCTGATACCTGGAAACGAACGAATGTATTCCATATTTTTATTCAATTGAAAAGTAAAAGTTATAAGTTAGTGATAGATGGGGGTAGCACAATGAATATTGTTTCTAATGCTGCGGTCACTAGATTTCAACTCACTTCGGAACCTCATCCACACTCATTTAGAGTTGCATGGGTAGATAAGACTTCTTTGTCCGTTTCCCGTAGATGTCGTGTTCCCCTGTCCTTAGGCTCTTATTCATAGACCATTTACTGTGATATTCTTCCTATGGAAGTTGCTCACATCCTCTTGGGACGTCCTTGGTTATATGATCTTGACGTCAAGAGTTTTGGTCGAACAAACACTCGTATGTTTACCCATTAAGGCAAGACTATTACCCTACAACTTGCTAAACCTAAGAATAGCATCCTGACAAAGACTAAAACATCAATGGTTGATAAACCTTCACCGACTGTGTCCCCTAAACACAACCTTCACATCTTAGGTCCTAGGGAATTCATGCGACACAGCCACCAGATTGGGATTGTGTACGCATTAGTGATGCGAGAGCAAACCAATGACACCCCTACCTTAGGGTTCGATCCCACCCCCGCAGTTAGACAGTTACCAGACGAATTCGTCGATATGACTCCTCAGGACTTGCCCAACGAGTTACCACCTATGCGGGATATCCAACATGCCATTGACCTGGTCTCAGGCTCCCAACTCCCCAACCTTCCACATTATCGAATGAACCCTACTGAACGAGCTGAATTGAGCAAACAGATAGAGGGACTTTTAGAGAAAGGGTTTGTTCGTCATAGTCTTAGCCCTTGCGCTGTTCCTGTCTTACTTACTCCAAAGAAGGACGGATCTTGGCGAATGTGTGTTGATAGTCGAGCCATTAATAAAATTACATTCAAGTATAGGTTTCCTATTCCTAGACTCGAGGACATGTTAGATGAGTTAGCTGGTGCTCAATGGTTCTCCAAAACAGACCTACGTAGTGGGTATCACCAAATCAGGATTCGTCCTGGGGATGAGTGGAAAACCGCTTTCAAATCCCTCGATGGTTTGTACGAGTGGTTAGTTATGCCCTTTGGAATGTCCAATTCCCTTAGTACATTCATGAGAATGATGACATAGGTACTTCGTTCCTATATTGGCAAGTTTCTCGTTGTCTACTTCGATGACATCCTTATCTATAGTAAGATCGAGAAAGAACATCTAGCTCACCTTAAGCAAGTTTTTCTCACACTTAGGGCAAAGAAGTTGTATGTGAACCTTAAGAAATGCTCATTCTTGCAATCTCACGTCCTTTTCATAGGATTTATTGTCTCGACTTTAGGTATCATTGCAGATCCTACTAAGGTTAGTGCTATTCGAGATTGGCCTACACCTAGAACCTTAACTGAAGTCTGTAGCTTCCATGGGCTAGCATCATTTTATAGGAGATTCATTAGACACTTTAGCACCATCATGGCGCCAATCTCAAATTGTTTAAAAAGGGACGAGTTCAATTAGGACTCGGCAACTAATAAAGCATTTCTTGAAATTAAGCAGATAATAACTGATGCACCTGTTTTGCACCATCCTGACTTTTCCAAAGCCTTTGAGATTTCATGTGATGCATTTGGAGTAGGTATTGGGAGGGGGGGTACTTAGTCAGGAGGGACACCCAGTAGTGAGAAACTGAACTTAGCCAAGCAAAAGTATTCAACTTATAATAAAGAGTTCTATGCAATTGTTAGGGCTCTTAATTATTGGCAGTACTATTTTTTTCCAAATGAGTTTATCCTTTACTCTGATCATCAAGCTTTACGTTACCTACAGTCTCAAAAACAATTGAACCCTAGACATGTCAAATGATCTGAATTCCTTCAAACATTCACCTTTGTTATTAGACACCGTCCTGGGGTAGATAATAAAGTTACAGATGCTTTTAGTCGTGTTTTGACGGTGGTCCAGCCTTTAAGTGTCACAGTACCAGGATTGGATAGGATCAAATCCGAATATTCTACCTGCCCAGACTTCGGCATTATATTCCAAGAAATTTTGGATGGCCATCGTCGAGACCATGTAGATTTGTATCATTAGGGATGGTTTTCTCTTCCGTGGGTTCCACCTTTGTCTCCCTCGTACTTCGCTTCGTGACTTTTTAGTTTGGGAATTGCATGCTGGTGGGTTGGCCGGTCATTTAGGTCGTGATAAAACCATAGCTTTGGTTGCAGATAGGTTTTATTGGCCTTCTTTGAAACGTGATGTTGCTAGGATAGTTTCTCAGTGTAGGACCTGTCACTTAGCTAAGGCTACAAAACAGAACACCGGTCTTTATACACCTTTGCCTGTGCCTTACACCCCTTGGAGAGATTTAAGCATGGACTTTGTTTTAGGGTTACCCAAAACAGTACGTGCTCATGACTCAATATTGGTGGTAGTTGATAGATTCTCTAAGATGACCCATTTCATCTCCTGTTCCAAAACAGTTGACGCTTCACTTGTCGCACGATTGTTCTTTAGGGAGATTGTACGTCTACATGGATTGCCTGTTACCATTGTGTCTGATCGTGATGTACGTTTCATGAGTTATTTTTGGAAGACTTTATGGAAATTATTTGGTACTACCCTTAAGTTCTCCTCTGCCTTTCATCCCCAAACTGATGGTCAAACTGAGGTCGTTAATCGTAGCTTAGGCAACCTTCTTAGATGTGTGGTGGGTGATAAACTTGGTAATTGAGACCTTTTCCTTCCTATGGCTGAATTTGCTTACAATAACTCTATCCACTGAACCACCGGAAAAAGCCCATTTATGATTGATCAAGGCTTTTCACCTCGTCAACCTATTGACTTTGCACCATTACCACTTGAGTCATGTATGTCTAAATTTGCTACTGATTTTGCCACTCATATGCATGACTTACATACTAAAGTACGTCGCCAAATTGTATTAAGTAATGATAACTATAAATTGGCTGCTGATGTGCACCGTAGACCGTTAGAGTTTAGGGAGGGTGACTTTGTCATGGTTCGCATATGCCCTGCCCGTTTTCCCCCACATTCTGTTAAAAAATTGCATGCTCGTGCCATTGGTCCTTTTCGTGTTCTCAAACGGCTCGGTTCTAATGTTTATTTGCTTGATTTGCCTGCTGATTTAACAGTTAGTCCAGTGTTTAAAGTATCGGACTTGTATCCTTACCGGGGTACGTTCGAGCCTCCTGTTATTACCTCTAATGTCTCTACAGGTCCTTCTAGTAGCCCATTGCCTTGCATTCCGTCTGTAGCAGCCAACCATGTCGATCAGATTGAACAGATTTTGGATGATCGCCTTGCTGCCTCTACTCAGGGTGGTTGTCGACAATTTTTGGTTCGTTGGCACGGACGTTCTTCGACTAAGGACACTTGGATTTTGGAGTCCGAAGTTCAGGTCTTGCCCCGTCCCTATTGGAAGATTATTTACGGTAGCACTCGCCAGAGACGAGTTCTTTTCAACCGGGGGAGAATGATGGGGAAGTGGTTAGGGATTTGAGAGCGTAAGTTCCAAAAAGATAATTAGGGATTTTGTGGATATTATCTTTTGTTATTTTATTAGATATTATCTTTTGTTATTTATCTTTAGAAATTATCTCCTTTAGAGATAATTGATTCCGGTTTTTATCTTTAGTTTGTTTTTTATTTAAACTCTACTGTTCAAATTTTTGCCATAATTTATCATCTAAACCAGTAGCAGTCTTACCTCCATGGTAGTTCATTAAACTTGGTCACACCTACTGATGAAACAAGAACAATTCTCTTTACTGAAGAAGGCAGTGCTGACACAAGATTTCTCACACCTTCCCAATCTTCAGAAGCACAATATAGTCAAAACACTTGAAATCATATAGCAATATATTTGTGCACGTGAACTCAGTGTATCGAGGCTGATGAATAGCTAAAATACAAAAGGCTATTGTTTCAATAACATAAAATACAAATCCACAGGTAGTATGGCATAATCAAAATTTAATGAATGTACAGTTTGTTTTCTATGAGCTTAATACTATCAATTAATGGTTTTTCTACACGATCTATCAGGTGTCTTGAATTCAAATTGTAAAGACGTGTCAGAGCTTGAAATTATTGTTAGGGCCTTCATAATAAGCTTACTATTGGAATTATTCATTGTTCAACAATGTTCATTGTTGACCTTGTTCATAGTATTTCAGCAAAACTAATATATAAAGATGGACAATTGATTATATGTCAATTTAATCACTCAAACTGCTGAACACTTACCTACTTTTTCAGGAGTATTATCCCCATCCCATCTCTTTGAAGGGAAAGCTGTCGTTCCAGTGCAACAAATGACATGTGTGACACCCTAGAAGACATGTTTTCAAAGATTAATGTATTTCATAATTTTCGGCTAATCAAACCAATTGATTCATATTGGTGATATTACAGCTATATGAAGAACAAATACTCACCTCAAATATAGATGGATCTAAATCTTTTGGGTCCCAAGTATCCCCTGTATATACCTATCAAGTTTCAAAAGCTCTTTATAATAAAATTTTGCATCCTAAAGTAACCAAAAGAGTTTAAAGAAATTTTCCTTACACCATATATATTGAAAAATTGATAATAAAAAAACAAGTTCATGTTTTAACTTGTTTAGGGAATTGATAATTCCCTAACACATAGAAAAGGTGGCACCTGTAGTGTCTCCTCGTCTTGTTCACCAAACAGACTGCTCGCTTTCTCCGGATCTCTTACTAATAACAGTGATTAGATATTGCGTCTAAGCAATGATGCAACTACCAGCTGCCCTGAAAGGAACCTAAATTGTTAACCTCACATACAATATTTGAGATCTATGATTCTTCCTGGTATAATTCCATTGCTGGCTTTAGTCAAAAATAACAATATCCTTGTACATGAAAAGCGAAAACATTGCTCCAAAAAAAAAGGCAAAGTGAAATCCTGAAATCCAAATAGAAGTTCTTGCACTAACCCACATAATTTAATCAAACAACATATCAACAACAAAATTTTCCCAACTAATTCATTAAAAAAAGAGTATGTTACCCATCTAAAAATCAATAGAGAAAACAAAGAAGCTATTCATCTCCATCATTTACTCAATCTCCTAATCTTATTGGAAAGATTATTTACTTAGATATCATGCATAAATTCAATATATATAACCTTATTTTGCACAATCGCTATAATTGCCACAGCTTGCTATATGTTTTAGGAAAAAATCACAATCTAATTAACATTTAACAAAACACACACACAACAGAACAAATGACAAAAATACAAGTAAAAAGTATTTTTACTTAATTATGGGAATCTGAACTGGGGGTTTGAACAACTTCCTCTCTGAGAGCATTTACAACTGATGATGACTTGAATTTAGAGCTCGAAATACTCTTGAAGCGAGAATACCCAGAAGAGACAGTGAGTGGTGGAAGTGCAAAAAGAGGCAGTCGATGTGGGTGTTTTGGGAATTTTTCAAGTGGACGTGGAAGGTTGGGAATGGGACTGAAGAAGAGCTCCGTAGCCATGAATATCCAAACTTGAAGCTCCAATGCCAAGAAACATAGACAGTTGGGATTTGTGGTGGCTGTTATATTTCCAACCGAAATACCAAAATGGCCCCCCAAATTATATTACGGAAAGAAAAAAAAAAATCAAAACTAGGCTCCTATAAACCCTAGAGATTTTTTTTAGATAAAGGTACATATTCAACACTTTTGTCTATTGTTTATATCCAATTTGATATACATACGAATGGTATTTCTTTCTTAGCTGCTATATCATCACACCGAGATATAAATGAGTTGAATTAAAAAACAATAATAATTTGTATTCTTTAAATCGAGTACTTTAATATAAATATATATATACATATGTGAGATAATGTGGTGATATTACAGCTGACAAGGAAATGTCATGTCAGTTATCACATCAAATTGGAGGTAAATGATGGACAAAAGTGTTGAACCATTATCTTTTCTTTTTAATCATATACACAAATTTAACCGTTTATAATTACATTTTTTAGTAATTACAAAAATATTCTCATATAAAAACACTCCTCAAACTCTCCCTCCTCTTTTCTCTCCCGTATTTTCTTTCTCCATTTTTCCCTCTCTTCTCTTCCCTCTCGTCTCTTCTCATCTCACAACGTTGACACTTTTGTTGGATATGGTGCTATCTAGCAAAGGAGCCATTAGGGCAAGCACTGCATCACTGCAATAGTGCCATCGGAACGTTTTATCGCGATGACGTTTCGATTTGGAGAAGATGAAGGAAAAAATAAAATAAAAACCCTATATGTGGAATTATTGAAACCTCCCTTCTAGTGGAATTTCAGTAAATTTCCTATAAAAAATTAAAAACAAGATTCTTTGAGGGGATTTCAGTCATTTCTATTCTTTTTTTTTTTTGAAGTTTCATGTTTATCACCAAGGTTTCACATTTTTTTTCTCCATGTTTTACACCTTTTTTCTCCATATTCACGTTTTTCGCAAAAATTGGAAAACATACTTGAATATAAAATTTTGGTTTTATTGTTTGGATGGATTCGGTTTCAAACCGAATACATTATTACTCATGTTTAATAAGTATAAATTGCTCTTAAAAAGAGAAGAGTATAAAATGGACGAAGAACACGAGTTTCACATACTTATAAGTAACAAAACTGATAAAGAGAAAAAAAACTATAATTTTTAAATATAAGAATCCTTTTTGGGTTTTCGACAAATTCAGTTTCGAATTGAGAGTGTCTACATCACTGAAACTGTCGAAACTGGGGTTTTTACAATTTATATACAAAATATGTAGATAAATTGGAATAATAAAGTAAATTGAATGTAAATATAAATATTAACATTTAAAAAGATCAAAAGTGAAAAAAAAATGGCTCAAATACTTGAATATATGAACCATTTTTTATTAAAAATATATATATTATAGTAATACAAATTAGAAGGAATTGCAAGAGATGATCGAACAAAAATTGAGTTATTGTTTTTAGCCAAAACTTTATTTTTGCTTATAATTAGCACCTTTAACCATGCACTTCCAAATATGCCCTCATTTTTGTTTTATGTGACCCAATTTTTCCCACCCAAACTTTTCACTTATTAGTGAAGCCACCTCCAAATATTTTGAAATCCAGACTTCTCAGGCTCTCTCTCTCGCTCTCTCAAATTCTCTCTCTCTCTGTTTATTCTCTGATTTTTTTGGCTTCTTCTTTCTCAAATTGTGATATCTCTCAAAACCGATTTGTTTCTTCTCTCTCCAACTATGTTCTCTTTTGCGTATTCTCTCTCAAATCGTGTTCTCTCTCTGAAAAACGAGCTTCTTCTCTCTGAAAGCCGAATCTGCAAATCGAGCCTGAAACTCATGGGTCTTCATCTCTATAGGTAAATCGTGTCTCTGAACTGATTTCGGTCACCACATTCTTGAAGGTAGATTCAGATCCGAAACCTAGCATTCAGCTCTATCTTGAAGTAGTTGAAGGTATGTACCCCTTTCCTACTTGTTTTTTACAAGAATGAACAAGGTTAATTTGAAGAAAAAAAGGATGGTTTCGATTTTGAGTGAAACCCATGTACAGTCAAATTTTGTTCCCAGGTTACATGATAGGCCATTTTAATGTTATATGTCAGTTCAATTTAATGTTACATGTCAGTTTATTTGTAAGTATCATGACTGTAATTTTGATTTGGAGTGAAACATAACTATTGTAAGTTTTTGTACCAAAGTTATATGGCAGTATTTTTTAAAGATACAAGCATGTTTAATTTTTGTACCCAAGTTACATGCATGTTTAATTTTTGTACCCAAGTTACATGCTAGGTTATTTTTGAAGTTACACGCTAGGTTATTTTTGAAGTTACATGCTATGTTATATACTAGGTTATTTTCGAAGTTACATGTTAGTTTATTTTTGAAGTTACATACTAGGTTATTTTTGAAGCTACATGTCATCCCGGTTGGGCATCATTTTCCAGATTATTGTAGGGATTGCTACAGAACTACTAGTTGGCTTAAAGCATATTCTGGGAACATCTTCCCGGTTGGACATCCAAGTGAATGGAATATTCCTAAAGATGTGCGATCAAGGGTTGTTCTTCCCCCTCCTTTTCATGCATAAGCTGGAAGGTTAAAAAAGAAGAGATTTAAATCTGTCAGAGAACATGGTCAAGGAAAGACCAGAAATTGAACGATTTGTAAAAAGTCTATTCACAATCGACAGAATTGTAAGAATGCTCAGCCTTGTCAGGCTCGTCAACCATGTCCATCCACAACATCTGCAACATCCACAATATCGAAGTGACCACGTAGACCTTACAGGTGCATGAAGTGTGGAGAAGAAGGCCACAATTCACAAAAGTGTCTATTGGCATCGGAAGTTGGTGGTACAACATAGGTTTTACCGTATTATAAATTATGTTTTAATTCTTATACGTACGCTGATACAACTTATGTAGTAGCGATGATGTATTAATTATTTTTTGCATTAGCAATGTCGTTTTGAAATGATATGAGAATTGAATTCTAGTAATGTTACATGCCAGAAGTTACATGTCAGTTGATATTGAAGTTACATACTAGTTTATAATGAAGATACATGCTAGCGTATTTAACCAACTCATTAAATATAGTGTTTCCATACATAATTCCAGTAATGTTACATGCATGAACTTACATGACAGTTGATACTGAAGTTACGTGCTAGTTAAAAATGAAGTTATATGCCAGTTCATTTAATCACCATATTTAGAAGTTATATTTAAAGTTATATGCCATTTGTATTGAAAATTAATTAAACATGTCAGTTAACAGTTGTATTTGAAATTACATGTCATTTGTATTTGAAATTAATTAAACATGTCAATTTTGTTTGAAATTAATTAAAAACAAATATCAATAGAGGAAAATAAATTAAAAACATATTAAAGAGAAAGTTATAAGAAAGAGAAATGAACAAAAGAATAATTATTTGTAAATGAATCGCTTATTGCAATTATCAACAGTTACAATTATAAATAAAACCACAAAATTCCATTCTTCCCTATAGACCTCTTTTACAACTACATTAAGTTTCATAAAATGTATAAATATACAGCTTCAAGTCAAATGGTCATTGTTCTATACTATCAGCAGCTTCATTTCCACTTCAGACAAATTAACATTGAGACTGGCTTCATGCTCAAGTCGCCTCTGATTCTTTAAGTATTCATCTAGCATTCTTACCTCATCAGAGATTGTTTTGGTTTATCGAGGGAATTATCATTTTTGGAATATTAAGTATCATTGAAGTAAGGCAAAGAAGAAAACAATCAAATAATTTACGAACATAGTTTTACAACTAACTTAAAGAAATTTTCTTATTTATAAGGTTACTTGAAATTCAAAGCTGCCAACAAGAAAACCAGGTACAAAGGACATGAGAAGAGGATATAACATCTGTGAGCAAGAAAATGAAAACTTGACATAAAACTCAAAAAGCAAAACCAAGGACATGGTAATCTAAATGCCTAAAATGATGGTAATTCTAGGCCGAAATCTGTCAAATTCTAATCAATTTGAACATTGCAATTCTTGCATTACAATCAAAGTTACATGCCAGTTACAAACAAGTTACATGCTAGTTACAAACAAGTTACATGCATGTACAAAGCGAGTTATATGACAATAAAGTTACATGCTGCTACAAAACAAGTTAAATGACAGTGAAGTTACTTGCCGATTCAAGGCAAGTTACACAATTACATGCTAATCAAAACAAATTTATTTATCAATGGACAATAAACAAGTCCAACTATATCAAAAGAGATTACATAAAACAGGTAACAAATCTTTACACTTAACAAAGAACAATCATTTACTATCTACACAATATACCCCCCATATACTTCTAGGAATTAGAATGTTTCAAAGGAGTTTGGTACCTACAAATTAACCTTAAAATTAAGAAAATCAATAAGCAATCTAGAGTCACAAGCGGTCTTATCCTTGATAACGTCGTTGGCCTCCTTAAATGTTCGAAGGGTTTTAGAATAACTTAGGCTCCTAGATCAACTAATCGAGTTGCTCAAGGCCTTACGAAGTACACCATGGCTTATAGTGAAAATTTATTTTGGATGGAGGACTTCCCAAATTGTATTAGTTCACTGGTTGAGGCTAGTAAGCCAAGATGTACTAGTTCCCTGTTTGAGTTCGTCTAGGCTTTGTCCTTTCTTGTTATTTATAAAAAAGTACTAAAAAGTAAAAAGGGTTTATAAATTTCTCAAATCCAGAAAACAACAATCAATAAAAATTTAGGTCACTAAGGATAGGTTAGTCTGTGAAAATATTGAAAACTATTGACCAAATTTCAGAATTTCAAGATTTAGTCAGGTTTTTAGCAAGATCGTAATGAAAAATTACATTATGTAGTTGCAATGGTGTGGAGAACAACTAAAGGTGATATCAACTAGTCGATTTGATAAGGATTAAAACACATAATAGCTTATGAAAGATAATTTTCATTTGCATGAATTTATTCAAGTGTTGATGAGGGGTTAACTTCCTAGTCCAAAGAAATGATTCCTCATGCAGGCAAAAAATGAAGAGCTCATAATGCATCTATAAGAACCATATATTTTTGTACACTTACAACCAATTGTATAACACAAACTATATACCATTTTACATTATTTTTTATTGTAGCCTCAGCTTATTCTCACCACATAAAAGACACTTACCAAATTTTTGATATGCCAATTAAGCTCCTAAATCTAAACTCAGAATTATGTAAAAAATCGAAGATCAAATCATTCTGAATTAGTAGAGTTTATTCCACAAGAGACAATATAAGCCTAGGCGTATTAAAGCTTTTCTTCCAAAAGTTAACACTAACAGAACTTGCTTCAACCAAGATAATATATCTTTATATACCACTTCAATCAAGCAAGACCAAATTAACTCACCCTTATAATTGAACCCTCTTATATAAAATTCAACCAACAAACCATATAGATCCAAATTCAAATTTCACTAAAATGAGTAGAAAAGAAACCCAAGAACAGGGGACTAAAGCCATATAATTATTGGGGCTACCTTTTATTGAAAAACAAGGGATTAAACTTTCATGAAACTAACCAAATTTGATGATTGACGAGATCGATGGCGTCGACGACCAAGAGTAGCAGCTTCAACAAACGAAGGCAGCAACAACGGTGGACAGTAGCTGAAGACTGCGTCGACGACCTTGAGTGGCGGATTCGACGAGAGGAGCGACAAATTCGGCGAGAGATGCGGCGACGACAAGAGGTGCGGGATTCGACGAGAGCGGCGACGACGACGTGAGGTGCGACGACAATCTCTTCTTTTCTCTTCCTTTCTCTCTTTCTTGTTTTTTTACGTGATATAACTTAAATCTAACAAAACAAGTTTGAACCTTGTTTTCTATTTTATTTATAAATTTTTATTTTCTTAAGGGTATTCTTATACAAAAAAGGTCAAAAATGATAAAACTATTATAAAATAAATTAATGACTAAAAACAATAAATCGATAATTTTTATGGCTCTTTATGAACTCATCCCGTACAATTATGTAATATATCCGTGGATGTCTCCACTCTCAAGAAGGCTGAAACAAGTGTGTTAACATTCCAATGCGCGGGTCCATATAGGCCCAGGCCAAATAATCTTTAAGATCCGATTAATTCAAGTCGGGTCGGGTAATCAATATTTAAGCAAATCGCATCCCTAACCTTTTTTCTTGCCGGGGAGGAGTAAAATATATACAGTACATCAAATTCTGGTGCCACGAAACGCATAATTTGTTTCGATTTTACAGCAACAACAACAAAAAAAAAATGAAGGAAGAGAAGAGCAAGAGTGTTGCCGGTAACCCGCAGAACGAGAATCATTATGGAACGTTTCAGGGCGTCGGGAATTACTACCCTCCTTTGTCGCAGGCACCGCCTCAGCCGGTCGTCGGTTTCCCTCAGCCGGTTCCTCCTCTTGCTTCCACCTGGAATCCACACTCTTATGGCCTCGGCTATCATACCATCACAGGTTCACACCTTTTTTTTTTTTTTTATAATTTTTTAAAGATTATTTATTTAGTATTTCCAAATATTTATTAGTTTTTTGAATTGGAATTTGAAGATTGGTAGTTGATAAAATCAATTGTTAATTGTTATTGCACAAAAGAGATTGGGTTCATTTCTGCTAACACGGGAGGGGTTTTGACTATATCTATTGTCATTTAAAAAAAAAAAACGAAAGAAAAACTGATTTAAGCTAGTAATTTGTCAACCTTTTCCTTTTGAAACATTGCGGGTTTTAATTTAAATAAATGATTGTTCTTTGTGTTTTATTTGAAAAGATGAATATTTTTTTAGTTTTATGTTAAATGGGTATCAAACACTTGTTAACTACGTTGTTAAATTGTTTTTGTGGTGTTTAAGGGTATGCCATCGTCGAGGAAAGACCTGTGAGAGAGCGAGAGCATCGCCTTCCTTGTTGTGGTCTTGGCATGGGCTGGTTCTTGTAAGTTTGATGGTGATTACTTGTACATTTTATTGTTCATGTGTTGGAGGCAATAATGCTGGTCTAGTTTTCCTACGTTGTCTTTAACATGTATTTAAATACGGTCATCTAGTTTGTTATAAAAGGACTAAATGAAGCTTACTAATTACCATGATTACATATTGTTCTAAGGTGACAAATACAACAGCAGTCGATAACTAATACATGTTAATGTACACAATGTCGGTACCAATTTAGCAGAAGTTTGTGATGGTTTTCACTTGTCACGTCTCTCTCCTTTTGGGCATAATTGGAAGTGTAGGGATGTGGTATATGAATGTTGATTACTACCATTGTAGCTATTGTTAACCTTTCTAGTCTGTTAGGCTTGGGAATGTGCAAGTTTTATGCATACAGCTTAATTATGGGCATGTCTCTTTGATAACAATTTAGTGTTATCGGGATTTAGTACCTGGTTGAATTATGTGGATTACTGGTGCAATGACTTTTGAATTTGATAAATGCATGAAGATCTCTGTTACACAAGCTCTAGAATTCATTCCAAGCAGTGCTCGATATTATATTTTGAATTTGATAGCATTTTGTGTTTTGACATTTGGAAGTCTTTTCAGCGACCAAGCAATGCTTAGTCACAGGCATCTATGCTGCTTCAGCTTGGCAATGCTATTAAGATGCTTATGAATGTCAGAATGTGCACATTGTACATGGCATGTGTCATTATGTGCACCGGGCTAGCTGGTTATTTCTGTAGCGGGAAATTTTAGGAAATTGGATATTGTTATGAATGCAATGTTTTCCTATCTAAAAGAAAGAAAGAAAGGAAGGAGAGAAAAAAAAAAGCATTAACTTGTTGGCCCTCTCTGATAATAATTCTTCCAAAATTAGTTACAATAAGTTTTTTTATTCATATTTTCTAATTTTTGTTTTTAAAACCTACAAGTATAATTTTATGAATTAACCTGTTGTAACTAACAATAATGTTTTGAATTTATGTTCCAGGTTTATAATTGGTTTCTTCCTTGGTGGTTTTCCCTGGTATGTTGGAGCTTTGGTTGTCCTGTGTACCCAAGTGGATTACCGAGAAAAACCTGGATATGTTGCTTGTGCCATTGCTGTAAGTTCTCTTTATCTGTCATTTCATTTGCCTGTTGCTAAAAAATGTGCTATTGTTGCATTGTTTGCTTGTTTAACTAAATGATTTTAACTATTTTATAATGATTAAGGACTCCAGTTAAAGCTTTAGTAGTTGAAAAATGTGTACACACGAATTTCACTTATTCTTATTCCTTTTTTTTTTTTTAAGAGAATAATTATAATTTTTACTAATACAGATTTCCTAATTATCTTTTTCTAACAATGTACAGTCAATTCTTACCATGATTGCTCTAACTCTTGGCGTAACAAAGGGTTCTTATACCTGGTGAGGTTTGAATCGGGTTGCAAAATTGATTGTACATTCTTCAGCAATGTTCTAAATATTAATTGTTTAATTATGTGCATTTTAGGGTGGATTGGGACTTTGAAGGAGTTGTATTCTAACCTGTAAGGGCAAATGATGAAATTACTGGGTGTTCATATTTATGCAAATTGTTTTCTGGACTGCATCAGTCAATACTGTATACATGGACAATCATACAAAAGAATGTAAAAAAAAAAGTATTTTTATTATTATTCCGGCGACATTGCTTCATGCCTTGTTTCTCTTTTATATTGAAATTAATACAAAGACCAGTGTGGGCTTTCCTCGTCAAGGATCGCATTTTGATGTTACTATGGACACCCCATCGAGCAAAATTATTATTTTATTTATATTAGAATTTCATGTTACTTTGCTCATATGATATGGAAAATGTTAATTTATTAAAACTGATTTTCATTGTAAAAGAAAACAAAGAAAAGAAGAGATTTTCTGTAAATTAAGTTAGGGATCATTTGTTTCTTTTTGGCTTGTTTTTTTTATTTATTTATAATTGAATGGATCGTAAACATGTTTACTTTTTAAAAATAAAATTGATTGAAAATAAATAATTTTACATGTTTCTTTCATTATAAGATTATATATGTTTTGTAAACAACATTCAAATTCAATATTGTGAAAAAAAATTCAATTTATTTTGCTTTTTGTCTACGTTTCTGATGCATATTATTGATAAAACCAATTTTTTTTTTGGTTTCCTGGATCATATGCACCGGAAACCAAATAAAAACAAAAGTTATTGATTTTTATTTATTTGAAATATGATCTTGAATTATATGCATCAGTTTATATGAGATGTGATTATGGTTTTTTTTTCCCTTGTTAAAAGCCGTTTAAAATATGAAATATATTAAAAGAACGAATTCTACATCATATCAAATTATAAAAAATGTGAAAATATATCTTCTTTGTGAGGATAGACGTGGAAATAATATTTTAATTGTAATCTATTGATTGGAATTAAGTTAAAAGAAAATTAAGTTAAAAAGTAAGAATTTCTTTTAACTTATTTCCAAATCACTAGATTACAATTAAAATATCCGCTAAGCCTGTTCTCCTAAAGAAGATACATTTCTAATCTTTTTTAAATTTGATATGATGTAGAATTTTTTCTTTTAACATATTTCTTATTTTAAATGGGTTTTAGAAAAGAAAAGAAAACCTTAATAACTTCTAATATTGAAATTTTCATGAGATTAAACATCTGATGCATATAATTCAAGAACCTATTTTAAAAAATTCAAGATTTTTTTTTATTGACAATAACTTAAACTTGAATTTTGTTTGTAGAATATGCAGATTTATATTCTTTGACATTGCTTTTGTTTTTGTTAAATTAATTTTTGTGTGCAGAATAACATACAAAATCTTATAAAAAATGATACATGTTAAGTTACTTTAGAATAATATAAAATTATTTATTTTCAGAAAATTTTATTTAAAAAACAACAAACATATTCACAGTCCATTCAGATATGAGGAAAACAAAACATGTCATTTAGGTTCATATTTCACCCCTTATTCAGTTTTTAGAAAAATTCAGGACTGTTCAGTTTTTTTTTTAAAAAAAAAACAAACAACCCCTTAGAATTTCTTACTTTTTTTTTCAATCTTTTTATTTTTTTATTTTGGTCGTAAGTTGTTTGAGCATTTAAAAAAACAAACAAAATAGCTTAGTGAATTCAATCCTGACCCATTAAGTTTAAATGGAAAAAATAAACGACCCTATAGTTGACCATTATTATGATAGTCAACATTATTAATTCATTATAACCTAGTCATGTCTAAATTCAAATTAAACATTATTAGCACGGTAGCCTCCATATTTTAAAATTTTAATAACAAATAAAAAAATATAAAAAAATGAAATTGCTGCAAAAATGTTTTTATATAATTGTTTTTTTTTAAAACTAAAATATAAATTTTTATTTTCAGTGGGCTAGACCGGAGCCCAATCTTGACGGACTGGAGCCCAATCAGCCCACACAATGGTTTGCTTTTAGGGTTTTCGTCGCTATAAATTCGAAAGAAAACCCTAATCTTGGTCTCTTCTTCTATATCAGAGAGTGTGTGAGATAGGAGCTGCTGATCTCTCGACATCTTCTCTTTCTCGAAAATGGTCACTTTCAAGGTAATTCATTGCCTCTCTGTTCATAGATCTACTCACAACATGTTATTAGATTTTGATTTTTGGGATTTATATTTGTTCTCGTTTTGTTTCTTGTAATTCTCTACTATTTGGTTGCTAACATAACTTCGATCAATGTTGTGTTGTTGAAATTGCTCTAACGACGATCATAATTTTCATGCCGTTTGTATTAAGTTTATATATATATATATTATTATGTTCATGCATCTATTATTTGACTTGCCTATGATCTATTAAATTTCGTGTGCTTGAATTCTCTTATAATTTTTAACAAGTTATTCCATGTTAATGAGATTAATATTATTTTTCTCAACTTCTTAACTGGATGGTGCTTTATGTTTTGTTATGATGTCTTTGAGTTTACTGATATTTTCAAGCTTATGTTATGTGTGCTTGTATGCAAGAAATGTCTTGAAATAAGATGGCTTGTTTACTGTCACCTAAGCTGGTGCTGGACACTTAAATGCGTTTAACACTTTTTTCAGATTAGCAGCTATTAGGATTGTCAAACAGTCTCAAGTTGCTGCGTCTACTTAAGCAGTAGTTTCTTTTTTGTTTTTGTTTTTGTTTTTGTTTTGTGATGTCTAAATTCAAATTAAACATTATTATTAGCACTTTAGTGTTTAATTTAACTAATGTGGGATTGATGGAAGTTTGGGAAGAATTTTTTTTTTTTTTGAATAAAAGAAAGCTTTTTGAAGGTAATGGGGTTTTATCGGATTTTCGTTTTGTATGAATTGGAACTTATGTGCAGCTTCACTCATGTTGTTGTTACTATTGTAAATTTTATTCTTTAGATTTATTCGAAACCATGTGGGTTGTAGGCATATGAGGATTTTTTGTTGTTGTTGTTAATGGTGTTTTTTTTTTGGGTTATGCAGTTTCACCAATATCAGGTCGTCGGGAGAGCTCTCCCAACAAAATCTGATGAGCATCCCAAGATTTACCGGATGAAGTTGTGGGCCACAAACGAGGTTCGTGCCAAGTCCAAGTTCTGGTAAGTGTGTTGGTTCTTTGTATTTGTATGCAGTGTTTTGTTTTTTATTGAATTTTGAAGTTAAAATCTTTCTTTAGTTGGTAATATTTATGGGTGCTCTATGACATTTGATTGAGTCAGGTATTTTCTGAGGAAGCTGAAGAGAGTCAAGAAAAGTAATGGCCAAGTGCTTGCCATTAATGAGGTATATTTCTTTTTTGTTTTGTTTGCATTTTACTGTGTATTCTGGCATATTTACCTTTATTGGGAACTCGAATATTTGCTAATTTGATATATAATTCTTGCGCTTTGTTTTTTATTATTATTTTTATTATTATTGTATTTTTAGTTTGTCATAGTATATCAATTGTGATAGCTTATGCAATACTTATTGACAAGTAAGACTCTAGTTTTCTTCATTCACTATGTTGACAAGTAAGACTTTAGCTTTCGTTCTTGACTTATTGAGTACTTTGCATTTCAACTGAAATTATAATATTGAATTTTATGAAGCACAATCAATTTTTGGTCCAAGTGACCAGTAAATACATATGTTTGACAGCTGAATCAGTTTGATTTAGCATGTGTATTTTTGTTTGTTGTGAGTGCATACAAGTTTTTTCTGCTGGAGTCATTTCTCTTATAGTGATAAGACACTGTATGATCACTTAATTTTTTCAGTTACTGGTAATACATTTGGACAACCTTTATTTTTTCAAATTTGATTTTTCTATGCTGTAGGTATCGTTCAGTTAGGTTTTTCTATGCTATATTTTAATAACTATTGTTGCCATCTTTATTCAATATTTTTATGGTTGGATTTTATTTGTTGCTGTTTTATATCTAATATTGATCTTGTAAACAAATTGTTTCAACTATTAAATAGGTTTTAGCAGCCCAACTGCTTTTCTCTTCAAAGTCGTTTGAAGTATCATATCCTTCTGTATATTTCTTGTGTTTCATTTTAATTTCTTGGGAAGAAGTATTAGTTAATAAAATGTTATTATTATTTTTTTCGCAGATTTTTGAGAAGAACCCAACCAAGATCAATAACTATGGGATCTGGTTGCGTTATCAAAGCCGAACTGGATATCACAACATGTACAAGGAATTCCGTGACACCACTCTGAATGGGGCTGTGGAACAGATGTACACTGAGATGGCATCTCGTCACAGGGTCAGGTTTCCTTGCATTCAGATCATCAAGACTGCCACCGTCCAAAATGCTGACTGCAAGAGGGAGAGCACCAAGCAGTTCCACAACTCTGAGATCAAGTTCCCGTTGGTGCACAAGAAGATCAGACCACCATCTAGGAAGCTGAAGACTACATACAAGGCAACAAGGCCCAACTTGTTTATGTAAACTCTTTTCTCATTTGATATTTGAGGCAAAAGAGCGGGTCTGTTTTTCCGGATGATATTTTTGGTAGTAATCTCTATCAGTTGTTTTTGTTGTTAATTGGGAATCTTAGGTTACAAGACACAGAGAAGCAAGCTGATTTTGGGATCTTAAAGTTTTAAGTTTTACTTGTCTTCATTGTTGCTGTGGATGTTTATGTTATGTCATCACTAAATGGTTTTATCGTTTGGTATTTTTATTTAGTTGACATCTTTCAAAAATTTATATTTAGTTGTTAATTTCTTTGAATTTAGGTAAAATATTATTTGCAATTATATAGCATGGTTGTGGACTTGTGGCTGGATGTTTGTTTGTGTCATTGTGTGGTTGAGACCTTTGTATATCCTCATTATGTTTACCGGTCTTTGTATATCAGGCAGGCAATGCCTTTCTGTTCGTGTTTTTGTATAGCCTTTAAACCTCTTCAATTCTGGATTTGTGATTTTGGTCTTCATATGGAGTCTTATTTAAACAGAATTCATAGATTTATTATCTCTTTAGCCTTGGTTTGTACAAATATACCTATGTGAATAGTTAGAATTGTATGAGGCTCCAGACCAAAATATAATGCAAACGTCTTTGCTCTGCATTGTGTTACTCTACTTGATTATGAGATAATAACAATGCTCAAGAAATGAAGTAGAAAACAGCAATAATGAATGAAAGCCGGAAAACAACAGCGGTCATGATATATGGAAAATAATAATAATTCTAAATTGTATAAGCAATGTGAAACTTGAATGTAATACTAGTAGAAGAACAGTTTTTAAACCTTGGAAGTCCACGAATTGATGAGACTGGCAACTATGATGGTTGCCTCAGCAGTAGAGTAGCATATACTTCCATGGAGCTAAGATCCAAAATATTGAAGAAACTTGTGTTTCCGTGACTAGTTATGTTCAATTTGATCCCTATTTTATGGCCTTAAATCTTTCCGGCTAAGTAATTGCAAAATTTTCTTCTATTACATGAACCCAATTTTAAAACTATCTTTTTTTTTTTGAAATATCTTTATCATTTGATCCAATAGGAACAGATTTAATAAATACTAACTACTCTCGAACGAAGTATTAGAACAAAAAAATTCGTTAGATAATGAACTATTAGTCGGTTCTAAGCCATCTCCAGTGATTCGAAATGCTTTTCTTGCTTCTTTTTCTAATAATTATATCTCATTAACTCTCGACTTATATCTACATTCTATCTTTGTTTGTTTTCATGACCCTTTTAAGTAAAATCATATTAAGGTCATCACTAATAAAAAAAAATGAAAATAAGTGGAGCTCTCATTGCGTGGCCATGTCCGTGTGGGTATGTTCCTCTCTAAGTCTATCAGATATATAATTTGGTAATTAGCGGAGACTATATTACTAAATTGAATCAAACTGATATATGACTGCCTACCAAATATGTGATTATTTGCTTTTGATCTCTTTACAATCTGCTTAAGGAATATAATTTAAGTGCAATGATTACAATGACTTTGCAAATATTTCTAATGATCCATGCATTTGAGGATGTCTTAATCAAAGAATTTTTTTTTTTCAAGATTTGTCCAAATTTTAAAACCCACTTCTTTATCTCCTTTAAGACTTTTGCACCATTTATTTCTTTTGTTCTTTTTTTTTTTTCCCTTTCTAGTAATTAACCTTTTGATCAGCTTATAATCTTTTTATTTGTTGGCACAAACTACAGTATTCTTTTTATACACAACCTATCAACGGCTTAAACATAAAACATTACATTGGACGGTGGTCAAATTTTAGTATTCCAACTCTCAACTCTTTTTCAATTAAAGGAGTGAGGCGTCTCTATTTTTTTTATTTTTTTTTATTTTTATAAAAGAAGGAGAATTTGAACTTAAAACATCAACAGTTCAACTTTTACGGAAAGGTATGTTTACAGCTAGACTATGTCCACAAACACTAGTTAAAACAGTCCTTTCTTATAGCATATCATTTTATCTAACATCTGAAATATTTTCAAATTTTAAGTTAGTTGTCCGTTGACTTAACGATAAAAAAAAAAAAAAACTAATTAGATTAGATACACAATATTGATATGAAATTAATTCCAAAATGTGAAAACTAGAAGCTGCGGAAAAGGAATTGTATGATTGATAGCTCCACTTTAACTAACTACCATCTGGCTAATTGGGAGTTTGTAATGTCAAATACTTGAATGTATATTTGGATCATGCAGTAAACAATCACGTAAACTACAAAATGCAGGTGATATGGAGATTTACTATTTGACCTTCTCTTTACATCAGACATCACTATCATGAATTTGAAGAAATCAAGTGCTGTGTTCAATTGCTTATTGGACCGATCGATTTGATCATTATCAGTTTTTTTTTTCATCAACCAAGTTGAGTATATATAATATATGCATGTCGTCTAAGAGCCCACATGTCGTATAGTCACAGATGGTGTCACTTCTACCTCTATGATTCATATGTACAATCTTTAACCAATATCTTTTCATCAACCAAGTTGATTCATATGATTCATATGATTCCTTAGAAGTTTCTATCTCTAGACGTCTGGCATGGGCTAAGACAGTGGGTTTTGGGATGCCAACCTAGTTGGAAACTTGGAATGTCTGAAGTCTTTTCAGATGTTTTTCTCCTCTCGGTTGATGCAATTTATTGTACACAATATAAATCTTCGTATGTGACAGGGCAAATAATTAATATGTAAGGTAGAAACACAAAAATGATGAGAAAGCAAACCCAATTACGACTTGCAAGGATGAGATGGGCCCAAAAGCCACACTTAAAAGCTGACTTACCTAATTGTGTTCATTTCTATGAGATTGATTACTAACTTTTTTTCTCCACCCTCATCATAGTGTCTTGCATTATTAGGTCTTTGAAGTATGGGAAAACAATCCAAAAATCCAAGCTATAGCTAGTTAATTACTAGAAGATCTTCATTTAATTTGATCTAGTAAATTAACAAAAGCTAGCACATGACTCTGCCTCAAGTGATCACTTTCTCTGTTTTTGGCCTCATTATCAATTGGTGATGCTAGTAAGGATGCTTTTGCAACTATAGATTTCTAATTAATTAGCATTTAAATGAAAAAAAAAATATAGTTTTAAAATTCTTTATGTATTATTTGATGGACAATAAATAAAAAGATAAATAACACATCTACTCATAGCTCAATTAGTTGTACATTTTCTCTTTACATTCGTAATAGGAGTTCAAGTTTTACATTTGTTTTCATATCCGTGATAGGAAGTTGAAGTATCATATTTGTTTATAAAGTCACAGGGTAGGGAGAAGGACTTCAAGTTCTATTTTTGTTTTCACATATGTGATAGTAGGAGTGAAGCCATGGAATTTGGTTTGGAGGGGCCATTATAGTAAAAAAAATCTTTAAAGGGTTAAAGTGAAAAAAATTAAAAATTAAAAATTAAATAGTAATTTTACACATTTTACATTTTTAAAAGAGTTTTTAAAAAGCAATCGAGGGAAAGGGAGACGAGGTTCCCGCATGAGCTCTCCCTCCATCCACCGCATACCAAAGATAAATGTTCAAAGTATCATATTTATCTATAAAATAATATAATAATATAGGGATTTATCACCGTCCTCATCCATATCCACCAATTCACCATATATAATCTCAGTTTTCATCCCTATCCCTATTTTTGGAGGCCACTTTATCCTCAAACGAGAATGGGTCCCGTTAAGAATGTCAATGGTACGGGTCGGGGATAGATTTTTTATTACCATACCTTATATCATTTTGTATAAAAAATACCATCCCCAATGAATATTCATCTTAAAATAAACGGTACGAGTACGGGGATTCCCCATTATGAGAACGATTTTTTACCCCATACTATCCTCATCCCATTAATATATTTTTTAAGATTTTTTGATAAAGATCATATAAATTTTATTAAATAATATGAAAATAATAGTGTGAGATATATTATATATAATAATCTGGAATGGAGTAGCATTTCAATGGAGGGAAAAAAATGAGAAAAAAAGGGAAAATTATGTTAAGAAAAGTATGAGAGAAAAAATATGCTTACACATAATATATATATATAAGTCTCTCATAAGCGCGATCCCTTATTTTAATTTCTGTTAGGACCATCATGAAATCACATCGATTTGAATGAATTTTGATCTGATTTTTTTTATGGATAATAAATTCATTGAAATTTACCTACAATATGAATAAAATTTGAAAATTTTTCAATTACTAAAACTATTTATCCCTATTTTTTTTAAATATGAAGGCATGCGAAAAATAAGAGAAATATAGGAAAATTCAAGAAAAATAGTCTTAATGTTTGAAAATTTTTTAAAATTTATTCATAGATATATTTCAATAAACTTATCATTCATAAAAAAAAAAATCAGATCAAAATTTATTCAAATCGATGTGATTTTATTGTGGTCCTGTAACCATACCAAAATTAAATTAAGAATAAAAAAAATACAAATCTCATACCACAACTTAAATGATACGATTAAAACCGTCTATAACAAAACGGATTCCCACGGATCCACGGATTAATAGATAATTTTGATATCTCTAAGTCCCGCGGTGGCGGGTATGGGGCTCGTGAACCTTGATGGTTTGACTTTTGGGCAACGACCTACTCTACACTATTGGTCAGCCACTAACTATATGTGCCAATAAGCTCCCCATCTATTGAAACCTTGACTTTATTCCTCTTTATGAAATTATAAATTAAAAAGCATATAGCATTTTAGCTAATGTCAACCCCACATCTTGAAATTTTGGATTGATCACTATTCGTAACCACCGATCTCAATTCTTCACTCCTTTTTCTAGATACACTTTCTCTTCAACAAAACGACAACCACCGGCCAATACCATGAAATATTGTCCAAGCTACAAATCTATTAAGAAGCATAACAAAAGATATCGTAGCTAGCTTTTTGTATTTGCTATAATCATAGCACATCGGCTTCTTTATGCAAAAAGCAGATGCTTTTTCATGATCGAATAGTCAGCATAGACAACACTTTGCTCAACTTATCTCAAATGTTCCTGTAGCCATCCTAAATTAAACATATTATATAGGTCTTTCTTTAAGTTATTGTTTGTGTTTGTGTATGTGTGAGTGAGCTAGAGAGAAAAAGAGAAAGAAAATTGAGCTATATACATACAAACTGAAGCAGGGTGGCAGGTTTTCTATTTTCTTTGGAGATTGAAGAATGCAAATGTTTACTTTTTTAGCAAAATTAAGTATCTCTGCATGTTATATTATTCTTCTTCCATTGGTTGAATGCTCATCCCATGAAGATTTAACCGTATCCACCAACCACAAGAGCATCAAACACAGCTTAAACAAGGTAATTAATCAACCAAATTTCCTTCAAGTTTTAAAGCTTTCCGGTGAAATAAGTTTCCTTTTCATGATAAGCTAGTGTTTCAAAATCTTTTTCATCATCTTCATTTTGATATTTACGATGAATTATCTATATATATATATATTTGACTGATAGGTGCAGATGAGTCCTGAGATGAGATCTCATGTTAAAATTCATGGAATTCTGTTATGGGCTTCAATGGGGTTCTTGATGCCAGTTGGGATACTAACCATAAGAATGTCCATTAGAGAAACTGGAACAAAGGCTAAAGTTTTCTTCTATCTCCATCTTTTTTTTCAGGTAAATATGTATGCATGCTCCATATATCCATCTTAATTTCTTCTTCTGCAAAACCATATACCTTTTATCTAGTCTTACCAACCAAAAGAGATTCAAAAGAAAAGTTTTCTCTAGGAAAAATTCACGATTTTTCTTGACCATATAACATTCCCTTTTGAGTCACAAGATGTAATCATCAATTTTTTTTTCTTTTTTCTTTTTTTGGTTTATCATCATTATACCCACTTTAACTTTTAAATGATGGTGCCCATAACCTTTTGTTTTATTTTTTCTTTCAAGTGGTCTACAATTATTTGATAGTTGATTTCAACCAATTAAATTAATTAACTATGTTGATCATCATAAATACTTGACTAGCAAGATAATAGAGTGGCTATATATAATAAATGACTGGAATTATTCTACTACATATACATATATAATAATTGTTTGAACATCTCTTCACCAGTTTGTTTGATGCTAATTGTAAACGTGAACCGGGTGTTTTGTAATTTTAATTAGTGCTAATAATTTACAAAGTTTTGCAGACATATTACGCTTTCTGTTTAAGTTAGGTAGCAAAGGAAACTCAAAGACCATTCATTGTTATTATAAATTTAGATCAAATAGTATGGAAATTGAAATCTTCCAAATCATCATGAATGTTTATATACTCTCCTTAATTTTTTTTTTCTTTCGATCTACAGATTCTCTCAGTGCTTCTATCTTCAATTGGAGCAGTCTTGTCTATCAAAAACTTCGAGAATTCGTTCAATAACAACCATCAACGGCTAGGTCTTGCACTTTATGCTGTTATGTGGGTGCAAGCTGTGGTTGGATTTCTCAGACCTCCTAGGTAATCACTGCTTAACAATTTAATGAGCTGTATTGTATCTGCTTTTGGCTATTATAAATTCTATCTATCTAACGGTTGAGATATGAAGTTCTTTATGAAAATAAAGTGTGGATGGTCCATATTTCAAAAGAATGGTACGGTATCAATGAATGACGTATTTAATAACAAATCCAACTAACCAAAAAACTTAACTTTATAGAAAAGAGTCCCAAATAGGCTTAAGCTTATAGGAAATTAAAGTGTTGTAACAATTGTATTTAAGCACTCTAATATAATTCAAAATAGGGTAGATTTAAGCTCCCAAATATATGAAATGTTGTCTGATATATTTCTGCAGAGGAAAGAAAAGAAGAAGTACATGGTACTTTGTGCATTGGTTACTTGGAACTTCAGTGACTCTTGTGGGGATCATCAACATATACACAGGCTTGAGAGCCTACCATCACAAAACATCAAGAAGCACTACAATTTGGACCATAATTTTCACAGCTGAGATCTCTTTCATGGCTTTCTTATATCTCTTTCAAGACAAGTGGGAGTACATGCAAAAGCAAGGAGTAATTCTTGGCAACAATAATAATGTTGAACCACCAGTCACTACTACTACCTCTGTTGTTCAAGTCATGATCACTGAAAGGGACAATGAAAAGGTTTTGGTGCCCGAACCATGTGGAAAACGAAATGCACTCAAAAATTTGTTTGACTAATTAATCAACCTCTCTCATTCCAATAGTTTTCTAGATCTTATATTATATGTGTTTTGGCTAATTGCATGTTCTGTTCATGGTTTTATACTCCACTTTTTGACGTCTTTGATTAATTTTTTTTTTTCATGCAAGTGAAAGTGACCCATCAAATTACATTGATGTGGTCTGGAACATTAATTTGCATCAAAAAGTGGAGTATAAGCAGCTGATAGCATTTTTTTTTCTTGTACATTCATTTTCTTGTGATAATTAATAACTTGGAATTTTAGGTTAGATATTGTAGCAGTGGCCAAGTTATGAGAAATGGGATCATTATTATAGGTGATTGTGTATTGGTTTTGTGTGAGGATATTATCAAGTTTGTACTTGTATCATTGTATGTATGTTTTGTTTTTTGAAACTGTAATTATAATATTTATTTGACAATGAATTAACCGATGGTATGTAATGCTTAAATTTGATATTGTTTTCGTTTTTTTTTTTGGTAAATTAATTTAGAAATATCCAATGTTCATTGCCTTGCATGTGACTTATGATTGATGTTTCCTATACAGCTATCCAGAAAATAACCGATGGGAATATATGTGTATTTATGCCAGTATTCAAATCAATCTTCAATTTTCTTCAATTCAAGGTTTTGACAATACTATATCCTCTCATACTTTAAGATGAAATATAGGAAAATAGCACCAAAATAGGTTTGGTTTTGTGGGAATATCACTGTTGCCATATCAAAAGCAATCAGCTGTGTCTGATGACAGGTCCACAATTAGCAATATACACTCACATCACAGCTGATTGCTCTCGCTTCGTTTTTGGTAAAAGTTGGTGCTCTTTCTAACCAACTTGGTTCAGTTGAGGTCAGCTATATGTAAGTTTTAATATGGTACATCAGATTAGCCACATCATATGCACTCTCCGTAAATCACGGAAGTTGTTAGAATCAGGATTAATCTTCAACTCTGTATATAAACACACGATATGTGTGTGAATGTAATTATCCAGTATAAAGAAAAAGAAATCCAAATATGCTCTCAAGTCTGTGAGCTATATTGATCATCTACTCTGTTCTTCTTTTATGTTTTAGTATAGATTTTCTTAAAGGTTTCCATGGTATCAGAGCATCAAGACTAGCAGTCATGACGTCTTCAAACTCAGGATCAGATGGAGATTCAGACTCAGGATCAGATTCTTCAAGCAAGAGAAATCAATTTAGCTCTCGAAAGTTGAAATCACAGGTTTCGTCACTTTCTTCCAGTCTCAATTTTAAGCTTCCTATAAAGCTAGATCAGAGTAACTATTTTTTCTGGAAATCTCAAGTTCTACCTGTTATTAGAGCATTTGATCTAGAGAATTTTGTATTAGGATCTGGAGTTTGTCCACCAAAGTATATACAATCAGGTCAATCAAGTAAATCTGATAGAGTTATAAATGATGATTTTATCAATTGGAAGAAGGCAGATCAGTTGATTGTATGTTGGCTTTTTTCAACTTTAAGTGCGACTGTTTTTGGTCACGTAACTCATTGTGTTTCCTCTAATGAAGTGTGGAAAACTCTTGAGAGTCTTTTTGCTCAGCAATCAAAAGCTAGAGTCCTACAATTAAGAGATGAGATACAAAATACCAAGAAAGGAAGCTTATCTGTGAGTGACTTTGTCCTGAAAATGAAAAATTTAAGTGAGAATCTTGCTGCAGTAGGCCAACCATTGACAGAGGCTGAGTTAATCTCGCAAATCTTGGGTGGTTTAGGTTTAGAATATGATGCTGTAGTTGTTGTTAGTATAACTGGAAGACAAGGAGAGATTAGCCTTCAAGAAGTTCAATATCAGCTAATGTGTTATGAGAGCAGATTGGCAAAGCATAGTGCAGTTGCTTCTCTTGACATGAATAATGCTTCAACTCAATATACACTCAATAATGCCTTTGCTTAATATGCTTACAATGGAAATTTTAGAGGAAACAATTTTAGAGGTGGTCGAACAAGAGGTAGAGGCAAAGGAAGAAATGGACACAGACCTGGCTCAAGATTTATATGTCAGTTGTGTGGTAAAACTGGACATATTGTATCTTCATGTTACAAGCGTTTTGATCAATCTTTTCAAGGCCTAAATATGCAGACTGTGCAACAAGCAGAGAATCAACAAAATCAAGGCAACAATTCAGGTTTCCTAGCATACATGAGTCAGTATAATGTAAATGCGTCAAACAATCAAAGTCAGATGCCGATACAGAATTATGGGAATTTCTCCAATGCAAATGCCTATATTGCCTCACCAGCTTCGGTGATGGACCCATCCTGGTACATGGACAGCGGTGCCACACACCACATCACTCCTGATGCACAGAATCTGACACACAAAGCTGATTACAGGAGACCAGAGAAGTTATCAGTAGATAATGGAGCTGAACTTGAAATCTCTCATGTTGGTTTCTCTTCATTAAGTTTACACACAACACCTCATATGCCTCTACTCTTGAATAACATCTTACATGTCCCAGCAATAACTAAAAATTTGCTAAGTATATCTCAATTCACTAGGGACAATGGTGTTATAGTAGAGTTTAATGCTGATTTTTGCTTGATTAAGGACAAGAATACGAAGAAGGTTCTGCTGCAAGGAGGGTTGAAAAATGGCCTCTATCAGCTGAACCTTTCGTCAATTAGTGACAAGTCTACATCTGCTAAAGCTCATGTATTGTTTGTGTCAAAAATAAATACTGTGTGTCAAAGGTGTTTGTCGAATTCAGCATGTGTCTGTAAAAAGATTGATACAACTCAATCTAGTAACGTTGCTTCTTCAAATATTTGTGCAGATATGTGGTCAAAACGTTCTTGTTATAATGTAAATACAATAAAGTCTTACAGCACTTTCAAGTCGAATAACGAGAATTCTGCTTTGTTTCAGTGGCATAAAAAACTTGGGCATCCTTCTTTTTCTGTTTTAAAACAAATCTTGAGAAGCCTAAATCTATCTTGCACTGCATCAACTTCATTAGATTTTTGTGATGCATGTCAATATGGCAAACTTCATCAATTGCCTTTTCCTTCCTCAAAAACAGTTTACAAAGCACCTCTTGAACTCATTTTCACTGATGTTTGGGGGCCTTCTCCCCATGTTTCTTCATTTGGTTATAAGTATTATGTTCATTTTATAGATGCTTTCTCTAGATATACTTGGATTTATCCACTTGAATCCAAGTCTCAAGTCATAGCAGTCTTTGTTAAGTTCCAAAAACATGTTGAGCTTGAATTCAATAGCAAGATAAAATGTGTTCAAAGTGATTGGGGTGGGGAGTACAGACCTTTGGCTCAATATCGCAGTCAACTAGGAATCCATTTTAGGCACTCATGTCCTCATATTCATCAGCAAAATGGTGTAGCTGAGCGTAAACATAGACACATTGTAGAAGTTGGTCTAACCTTACTTGCCCAAGCTCAACTTCCTTTTATTTTTTGGTGGGATGTTTTTCACACTGCTGTTCATATTATAAATAGACTTCCTGCTCATATTCTTAGTCATATTTCTCCATTCCAAAGGTTGTATAATATGTCTCCCAATTATCACTCTCTAAAGGTTTTTGATTGTGCTTGTTTTCCTCTTCTTAGGCCATATAATAGGCATAAATTTGATTTTCACTCGGATAAGTGCATTTTTATTGGATATAGTGATAGTCACAAAGGGTTTAGATGTCTACATTCCAGTGGTCGTATATATATCTCTAGGAATGTTACCTTTAATGAGCAAGAGTTTCCTTACAAGACTTTGTTCACAGGGGATAGTAACATTGGTAAAGGTGTTTCTTCTAAGTCCAGTATACCACTTTCTATCTTGTCTAATGCCAGTCATGAGCACCATTCATGTTTCACTAAGCATCTTGATCCTTCTCTCCCTGCAATACCTCTCCAAGTTCACTTGCCTTACTCTCATGTGCATAATACTCTTGATACTGTCACTCATTCCCTTCCAAAATCAAATATCTCTACACATCCTATGATTACTAGATCCAAAACTGGTGTCATTGCACCAAATGCTTTTATATTTGATGTTCCTCAAACCATCAGAGAACCCACAAAAGTTGTTGATGCCTTGGCTGATCCCAAATGGAAATTAGCAATGAACGATGAATATGATGCATTCATAAGGAATCATACCTGGGTTCTTACTCCGAGACATGATGATATGAATGTGGTAGGGAACAAATGGGTGTTTCGAGTTAAACACAACCAAGATGGCTCTATTCAGCGGTATAAAGCACGCCTTGTTGCAAAGGGTTTTCACCAAACAGCAGGAGTTGATTCCTTAGAAACTTTCAGTCCGGTTGTAAAGTCATCTACCATTAGAATAATCCTTTCTCTTGCTGTTCTTCATAAGTGGACAATTAGACAATTGGACATCAATAATGCCTTCTTAAATGGTGAGCTAAAGGAGGCTGTGTTCATGGAACAACCGGAGGGTTTTGTGGATAAGCAACATCCGGGTTATGTGTGCAGGCTTATTAAGTCTCTTTATGGCCTCAAACAGGCACCACGAGCATGGTATGATAAGCTGAAGTCAGCCTTAGAGAGTTGGGGCTTCAAAAAATCCAAGGCAGACACGTCTCTCTTTATATTCAGAAGACAAAATTGTGTGGTGCTTCTCTTAGTGTATGTCGATGACATATTGTTGGCTGGTAACAACTCTATATTACTATCTCAGGTGGTACATGACTTGAACAAGTTTTTTGCTTTGAAGGACTTAGGTGAGTTCAACTATTTTCTTGGTTTTGAGGCTTCTAGGACTGATCATGGAATTAGTTAAACTCAAAGCAAATATGCATCTGATTTGCTGGAAAAAACTAGGATGACTGATTGTACATTGTGTCCAACTCCTATGTCAACTGGTGCCAAGCTGTCTAAGGAAGATGGGGAACCTTTTATGGATCCGACTCTCTATCGAATCACTGTGGGTGCACTGCAGTATCTTACGTTGACTAGACCTGACATTTCTTTTGTTGTAAATAGATTGAGCCAGTATTTAGCTGCACCTACTTGTGTACATTGGCAGGCTTGCAAGCGTCTTCTCAGATACATTAAAGGCACCTTGACCACTGGACTGCATTTTATGCCTCCATTAGCAGCCACACAATTGCATCTTGAAGGTTTTTCTGACACTGATTCAGTGAGTAATCTTGATGATAGGAAGTCTACGAGTGGGTGGTACGTGTTCCTTGGTGGTAACTTGGTGTCATGGAGTTCGTAAAAACAGAAAGTGGTCGCTCGATAGAGTTGTGAGGCAGAGTATAGCGCTTTGACTCTAGCTGCTGCTGAAGTTATTTGGATAAAAGCTCTACTGTCTGAAATTGGAATACCTCTTTCATCACCTCCAGTTCTCTGGTGTGATAACACTGGAGCTGGCTCATTGGCAAAGAACCCAGTAGTTCACTCAAGAACTAAGCATATTGAGTTGGACCTTCATTTTATTCGAGATAAGATTCAGGCTAATGAGTTGGATGTCAGGTACATTCCAACTGAAGCTCAACCTGCTGATATTCTCACTAAGGCACTTGGCATTGGTAGGTTCAATCTTCTGAGGAGCAAACTCGTCTTGGATAAATCCAAGCTTCATTTGAGGGGGGATGTTGAGCCATATCAAAAGCAATCAGCTGTGTCTGATGACAGGTCCACAATTAGCAATATATATTCACATCACAACTGATTGCTCTCTTTTCGTTTTTGGTAAAAGTTGGCGCTCTTCTAACCGAATTGGTTCAACTGAGGTCAGCTATATGTAAGTTTTAATATGGTACATCAGATTAGCCACATCATATGAACTCTCCGTAAATCACGGAAGTTGTTAGAATCAGGATTAATCTTCAACTCTGTATATAAACACACGATATGTGTGCGAATGTAATTATCCAGTATAAAGAAAAAGAAATCCAAATATGCTCTCAAGTCTGTGAGCTATATTGATCATCTACTCTGTTCTTCTTTTATGTTTTAGTATAGATTTTCTTAAAGGTTTTCACTAAGTTATTAATTCTATGTTTTTTAGGACCAAAGTATGTGATGAGACTAAAACACCCTCACTTACTCTTTTACTTTTCATTTTTCTTTTTAATTCTCTTTCTCTCTAACCTTTGTTTTGTTTATCAAAGAATCAATGGAGGTAGAAAATACATCGAATGGAGGTCCAAAAAACCCTCTATTGTAGGTTGAATTGACCTCGACCTTCGTCGGTGGTCGATGAAGAAGAAGATAAAAAAACAAATCTGGAAATAAGTCTCGACAATAATTCTCAGGTAGGTCACCCAAGACTTATTGACAGATACCCGAGACTTATTTCCAATTATCCGAAACTTATTGCTACCTGAGACTTATTACCAACTACTCGAAACTTATTTCCTGCTATTTGAGATTTATTATCAGCTACCCGAGATTTATTTCCAGATTTTTTTTAAGTGAGATCGTTTCGACAACCTCTAATGAAGGTTGAGGGTCACCGAAACGACCTCTAATGGAGTCGATCGTTTTGTCGACATCCATTGGAGGTTTGTTTGACCTCCATTGATCCATCAATGAAGGTCTTTGAACAAAAAACATAGGAGAGAGGAAGAAAGAGAAAGAGGGAAAGAAAATTAAAAAGTAAAAAACAAATGGGTAATTTTAATAGAATATATTAATTGATTCTATTTACATAAGAATTATTAATATCGAAACTTTTTCACAAATGGGTCTTGGAAAGAGTGCTACATACAAAAGAACCCCATACTTTAATTGCAACTTTAGTTGTATGTTACATTAGATGGCATCACGTTGTATTATATATTGAATTAAAATACATGAATAATTGAATATTGAAGTTTAGATTTAAGTAAAATTTAATTCAATATTAAAAAACAAATGTGAAAAATAAGTTTGAGAGTGAATTTTGAGTTAATACACAGATTCTCATTGGTTATATAATCATATATATATTAGATTAATTTGTAAAAATAGATGAAACGTGTCCATTTTTCCTCTTTAATGGTTAATCTGGTCTTTCTAGTCTTGTTCTTATCTTTTTGATACAGTATGTAATAAAACTCTATTTTATAAATACGTGCTCTCAAATTTTGATCTCCATTCAAGTGAAAAAGAATAAAAATTCATGTCAACAATTATCCCAATCGCCATTTTATTGAAGTATCAAAACCTACGAATGCCAATGACCATCCTCATCTATATAGTCTCTAATAATTTTTGCCAAAATCAGTATTGATGAAATTTGAAAGCACTTTTTTCCTGTAGTGCTACTAGGAATTTAGTGGTTGAAAGAATTCTTTATGAATTATTGAAGGATACTTCAAGAATGGTTTTACATCAAAATATGATTTATTAGCATATGATGTGCATCCTATCATTAATAATTAATTCCTTCCGAGTTTGGACAATATATCGATGAATTGTATATAGATGGATTATCGAGCTAAATGAACAAAATTTATATTTTAGTATCAAACCATTTTTTTTTAAATGCAATTTATATTTTAACATCAGACCATTTTTTTTTTTAAATATAACAATAATTTAAAATTTTGTTAAAAAGAGAAAAAAGTTCGAAACTTATAATCTTATCATCATATAAGAGATTAACTATCGGACTAACCTTATCTTTTCGGTTCGAAATTCTGGCTTAGTTTGGTATTGCTTCCCCAGCTGCTTTTGGGGTCAAAAGTGATTCTGGACCTCAGATAGGGTGTTTGGTAAAATCGTGAGGAGTGCTTTTGGTCACTTTTAGCTTCTCCCAACTGAGTTATTGAGAAGCCACAAATACATGCTTTTGGATTTTGGCTTCTGCTTTTTGAAAACGCGCTACAGTGATATTAAATGAAATTTTACTAACTTTCCAACTTTGTCCTTTCCTTTAACGAAATTTAACAAAAAAAAATTTGGTTTATATTTTTGTACCAAAAAAAATGTTTCCATAATTAATTCAATAAAGTAAAATAAAAATGAAATAAAAAATAAAGTAGAATAAAATAAAAAAATAAAGAAATAAAGAAATATTACTAATTAATTAAATAAAGTAGAATAAAAAATAGGGCTAATTAATTCAATAAAATACCATAATTATATAACACTTAACACTAAATACAAATAAACAAGAAAAATATAAAGCATATCAAATTAGTACCATTTAGATGTTTTTGTCCTTTTAGTAATTTTACACACTCACAACACTTTTTATATCAGTTTACCAAATATATTGAAATTGCTTTTAGTTCTCACAGTATTTTTGAAAATCAGTTTACCAAATACTCAGCTGATTCTTCCCACAGCAATTCCAAAAGCAATTCCCCACACAATAATTTCAAAAACACTTCACCCCACAGCACATCAATGCCAAACTGAACCTCTATCTTCTTTTAATTTTCTTACGGAATTATTTTAATTTTCAAACGAGTGTTTTGTCTTTTTATATGTCATCTCACATGCAGATGAATTTCCCAATACAAACAAAAGATTCCCCACTAACTAATGACATAATTAGGTTCCAAGGAAAAGACAATAGAACCCACTTAGAATATTAGTAGAAACATATTATTGTTCATGCGATATTAGGGGCATGTTTGTAAATTTCTATATCATCGTCTACGTTATCGAAGACAGGCACAGACTTGACACTAGACACTACACAAAACACAACCTACACTACTCTCTTCGTAGTAATCCTCTGCAAGCTATCAAAGTCAATGGCTTCACACGATCACCACCATCAAGACCATGACCATGATCATCATCACCATGATCACCATGATCATGAACATACCCATGAGTAATTTCTCTTAAATTTGACATCTGAATCAATTTCATTTCGTTTCTAGTTTCTCTTGTACTACAAAATGTTGCTAATTGGGTGGTTGCATTTGACAGTCATGGCGATTCAGGAACAAAAACATGGGTGGGCCCAGATGGGAAGGTGTTCCATAGCCACGATGGACTGGCACCACACTCACACGAACCCATTTACTCTCCTGGTTACTTCAGCAGAAGAGCTCCTCCTCTTCTCTCCAGAAACTTCAATGAGAGAGCTTTCACTATTGGTATTGGTGGTCCTGTTGGTACTGGGTATGTTTTCATTTCTTTCAATTTTCAATTTTCGCTCAAGATTTTGTTAATTATATTGTAAATGGTATCACTTACTCTTTCACTTTATTACATTGAATTTGAACTTTAAATTAAGCCCATTTTCATTCTATTTTTATTATTCTTTTTAATAAGAATTGCATTGTAATCATTTAATATTTCTAGTAGATTTCATAGACATGTTTGTTCAAGTCATTCTGGTGACCTTACTACTATTGATGCCCCAATTTAAGTAGTTTTTCAATTGGTATTATGAAATTGAAGAATGTGTAATTTTTCGTGTAAGCGAAAGCAATTTGCCAGTTCCTTTCTTCATATTGTCTGACTTGGTAGCCTCGAATTAACTATATGAACAAGTGTTGATTGAGTTGTTGTTTCATGACATACAGGAAAACAGCTTTGATGCTGGCTTTGTGTAAATTCTTGCGAGACAAGTACAGTCTTGCTGCTGTAAGTATTATCTTTGATGGTGTTATTCTAAAGAATCTTAATTTCTAAATGTTTTAATTGGCACAGTTTGATGGATGATATTGTTATATTTTGTACTTCCATATTCCGTTATGAATCTGCTTACGTATGCCATTCCAATCTAAAGAAGAAGTGATAAAATGACAACAGTATGGTAATAGTAAATGACCTGTTCTTTTCATTTTTCTCTGGTTTGTCCAAAAATGAATTATGAGAAAGTATCGGTTGTAAGAGGTGCATTCATATTTTCTACCAAGTTTTAATACGTATTGTGTGTTCTGTACGTCGTACTTGGAATATTTTGGGGATTTTGATGCAATCTTAGTGGAGCCTGTATCTTGTGCCTTAGTATTCTTTTCATATTTTTGAAGGCAAAAATCTTTCTATTTTAGCTTCGTTTCTCTAGAACTTGTGTGGCAGATGAAGGATCCCCTCTTGTGAATTTTATTTTTGATGATTATTAATCCTTCATCTGCTGCACAAGTTCTAGAGAAAAGCAGCTATTGAGGATAATAAAGAAGTCAACAAATCAATGTGTCCACCTGCACAGTGACATTGCAGCAAGGTGTAATGTTTAGGTGGTCTAGATATTTTCTATCAATTTGTCTTTTTATAATTAGAAAATATTCTTTAATCAGTTAGTCACATTTTACTCTATTATGGAAAGGGGTATTATACCACATTACCACCCTGTGAGCTCATCAGTGTATCACAAGAATATAGAATAGAACAAATTCTTCTCTCATTTTTCTCTGATTCTCGTTACAACAGCTACCGATTTCATTTTTGAAAGATACTCTCTCATGGAGAGATTGTTCTTTTTCGGTTTTTGAATTTCTTTCTTATACCGTGAAACTCTTGCTCTTGTTTGAGACACAAACATCCTTATCAGAGTTGACCAAATGTCACTTGATGTATCACAACCCACTTAATTAGTAAGAGAATTACCGAAATACTTGATAAAAGCCATTAAACTATCAACTGATCTTGACGTTGCCAATAATCAAAGGCTAGGTTAGATACCTGCTCTCCTTCAGTGCTTTGGATCTTAGCTGGAGGACAGACCCCTGTTAATTTTCCATCAACTAATCCATGCAGTCCGAGACCTTTGAGTGCTGCACGAACTTGATGCTTCCACAAGAGGAAGTTGTTATCACCCAATTTCACTCCAATTGGTTGTTTGGATGGGTTAATTGTGATCCACTGCTGATTTGCAGCCCCTGGTTGACCCATGCCTGAAGGGTTCTGTATTGAGTCTCTGTCTGGTGTTGTCCCTTCATCTTGAGGTCGAATGGAAGAGCTCTGATACCATAATGATTATCAGAGAAAAGAATCTGTTCTTCTATTCTATATTTTTGTGTGATACACCGATGAGCTCACATTGATGAGCTTATATACAAGGTTGGTATACTGTACCCCTTTCCGTACAAGAGTAAAATGTGCCAAATTGAATAAAGGATATTTTCTAATTACAAAATGACAAATTGATAGAAAATATCTAGACCACCTAAACATTACACTTTGCTGCAATGTCACTCACACCTTGACTTATTGACTTGTTTATTATCCCCAATAGAAGCTAACATAGAACTTGCAAGACAAGTACACAAGTACAGTTTTCATCTGTTAATAATCATTTATAATTATATTCTCTGGCTATTTTTGGTCATTTGATTCGAATGATAATCTAGAAGCATATCATTATGCCAGGTTACTAATGATATATTCACAAAAGAGGATGGTGAGTTCCTGATGAAGCACGGTGCTCTGCCTGAGGAAAGAATACGTGCTGTGGAAACGGGAGGCTGTCCACATGCTGCAATTCGTGAAGACATCAGCATCAATCTAGGGCCTCTTGAGGAACTTTCTAACATGTTCAAGGCAGACATACTTCTTTGTGAATCTGGGGGAGGTAATTTTGTCACTCAGACCTGCTTATCTGTAATACTTATGTTGCTTGTAATAATTTAAATCATAGAAATTGCTTATTCTGGAATTGTGTTGTGGTAGTGACACCTCTAATGGAACTGACTTACAATCATAGAATATTAACATTTATGAAATTTTACATCTACAGATAATTTAGCTGCCAACTTCAGCAGGGAGCTGGCTGACTATATCATTTATATAATTGATGTATCTGGTGGTGACAAAATTCCCCGGAAAGGTGGCCCGGGCATCACTCAAGCTGATCTTCTAGTACGTTCATATTTCAATAGTTCTGTTCCTATTTTCGTGGCATCTTTAAGTTGTTAATGTGGACACTTGTTGCATTTGGTTGTAGGTGATAAACAAGACTGACCTGGCACAAGCTGTTGGTGCCGACTTATCAGTAATGGAACGTGATGCACTCCGGATGCGTGATGGAGGGCCTTTTGTCTTTGCACAGGTCGGTTGTGTCATCTAGTTTTAGTACCATTTGTCTATCCATGCATGCCTCCAAAGCCACTGCCTGATCTTATATCATAACATTTTTGTTCGTCAAATGATCGTCTTCTATCGTACAGGACTTTAAACTAATAAAACTTTCTTCATTTGGTCTTTATTCTAAGTAATTGTATGCAAGACTGACAAAATGGGTGATCAGCATTCTATTTCATGGTCCTTGGCTCCTTGCTATCGTAAATTCTGTATATGAAGATTTATATGAATTTGATATGCAGGTCAAACACGGGGTTGGTGTAGAGGAAATCGTGAACAACGTTTTGCAGGCTTGGGAAGTAGCAACAGGAAAGAAGCGGCACTGATGTTTGTTTCATATAGCTTCTTTAGATTATATTGTGTCTTATTTCCAACATAACCTCATGTGTCCTGCAACATCCTCAGAATTCTGTCTAGCTGCATGTATTAATAAATGTGTCTTCAGACTTCACCTATTATGATGTTTCTTAGGGATACGAGTATTCAAAAATGATTTAGAGAAGCTAGAAACTAAAATAGCATGTAACTAAGTTTGCAAATTGACCCCTGCTGCAGAATAACTTAAGCAAGGTGTGCGTAGTGCATTTGCCCCAATCATATCACGACTCATAATGTGGTCTCAAAATGTGTCATTTGACATAAGTTCTTTTGTTCAAGAAGGGATTATTTTATTTTATTTTTAATATGCAGATATGAATCTCATAATTAGATTTAGTGTTCTGAGTTTTTTCATATTTGAGGTGTTAAATGTGAATGGCTTCAAAGTCAATATTTTGGGAGCCTATGGAACAGTTTTATCAATAGAGTTTATAGAAATGTCAAAAGTGTCGGACCAGTCCGCACATGTAGTGAGCTTTACATGTTTCCGTACAAAACCACCTGATCCAACTTGCTATATTGAGGGCCTCAACCCAGTAGAGAGAGCGAGCTTGGACATACATCGATTCTAGCAACAAACTCATTTCCTTTATTTCCTCCACGATATTTCTAAAAGAAAAGTCTGTTCTGAAGAATCGTGGCCAGACTGAAACATACAAGAGAATATAGGGTTCTAGCACACCTATATCTTGCAAAACATTGAAAACATGTCGTGTCTGGATATTTGGAGAAGAAATGGACGGCATTTAAGAACAGCAACGATCCTCTCTATAGATTGAAACAAATCATAAAGAAAGATATTAAAACTAGGGATCAGATGGTTTTCAAGCCTCACTTATGAGTAAAAGAGTTGGGAAGCATAGAAAATCTGGGAAATCTCATGGCCTGAGAAGCCTTTGGAGTTTGGAGTAAAAAATGTTAAATTTTTGTTTTCTGGGGGGAATCTAGTGGGCTTAGACAAGCATTATACATCATATGAATTGAATTTTTATCCAAAAAATATACCTTTATTATTTACTCAAATTAAGTCCTTAAAAATCATTTAGAAAAGATTTTCCAAACAACTTCAAAAGCATTTTTGTGTACGGAAATTTCTTCTTAAATACCTTGTCTATTATATAAATTCAGGGTATTTTTTGGATGTGGAAATGATGAAAAATGTCACATTTCTTAAGGTTGTTCCACCTAAGTTACTGCTTTACTAAGTTAAGTTTAAAAGATATCTATTATGGTGAACTATCAAAATTGCCCATAAATAATTATTTTTTAATTCTGTATATAGTTTCATCTCCATACTTGGAACACATTGATCAATTGAGTAACTCTCCTCTCTCTCTCTCTCTACACTAAATTTGTCTAAAAATTGAAATCTCCTACAATACTCTTTTTCAACTTAGAAAAACTTGACGTTCATCAGCATAACAAAGTAATATATTTCTGAAATACTTATTTTTTTTATCATGCATTTCTGAGTCTTATAATACTTTATCCGTTTCTTTTGATTTGAGTTTGGTTTTGTGAAGTTTGAATCTATGAATTTTGAATCTCCGAGTCTTTGTAAGCTTTATCCGAGTCTTTTTGTAAAGTCTCCGAGAATTGTTGTAAAGTCTCTGAGCCTTTTGGTAAAGGCTCCAAGACTTTGTGTAAAGTGTTCGAGCGTTTTAGTAAAGTCTTAGAGACTTTGTGAAGTTCTGTCCGAGCTTTTTCCATAGCCTTTATGTTTGTTAGTGAGACTGTGTACGTGCCTTTGACATAAGTTTTCGAGCATTTTGCATAAGGCTCTGAGACTTTTACTGTAATACCCAAAAAATCAAAGAGTAATTAAACACTTTTATATAGAATGTTATAACATAAACCATTATTTACTTTACCCAAAAGAAACTAATAGTCATTGAATAACTCCACATAAACCATTCTAAAATGAAAATATATCTCCAAATAATTCAAAAAATAAGGTTCAAAATACTCTAAAAGAAATTAAAACATTATCGAGCACATAAACTCAAATTCTAAGTAACAAAATAAAGGAAAACATTACAAATAATCTCAATAACTTCAAACTCCTAAAAGTCTATTGTCATAGCGGACATCTTCTAAGATTCTAAGTATTGCATAATACGTAATTGAAAATATTTATAAAATATATAATAACATTTAAAAAGTACATAATTTTTTTGAATATTCAGATACAATTAAAATTACAAAAAGTAACATTTTCAGATACAAGTAAACTTGTAAAAGTGACATTTTTAGTGTACGGTAATGATTAATATCATTTCAACAAAAAATAAGCTCAAGTCAAGTAGTGCTACCAATACCCCCGGTGACTCGGCCATTTATATTTCAAAAATTGGTACAATACCAAAATCATAAAATTCCATTTGTCTTGCGTACTGCATTTACATTATCATCATCATCAGTAATCACCATTTCATTTCACATTTCATTTACTATTGATATTGAGTTAAACATTACTTTCAAAATATGTATATAATAATACATTTGCATTACTAAAACACAAAAGAACCAAACATTTAAGCATTTAAGCAAAAAGTACTAGTAATGGTAAACTTATTTAAAAAGAATTAGGTAACAAATATGTAAGTAAAGACTAAGTAGGAAAATGAGTATATATATATATATAAACGCATATAATAAAATATTTTAGAACATAACAATATGATAAATAAATTTAGTTTCTAAGAAAACATTTGCATACTATGCAAAAAAGAAAATGTACTTACCTCTGATGATAGCAAGTTTAAGGTTTCACTAACGATATTCAGAAATCACGAGAGGAACTTAAACATATAGAATATAATCCCTCAATTAAACCAGCCAAACAAAAGAAATCTATCTCAACTTTATAACTACATTTTTACTCATTTTAATAAAGAAATTTCAGAAAAACAGATTTTAGTGTTCAAACGTTATTGATTCGAAAATCTTAAGAGCCTCAAAAAATTGTGAAACTTAGTCAATAAATCCAAAAATCAGATTACTAACTCTCATCAAAATACCATAATTTTATCAAACACCGATAAATTTCTAAACATACAAGGGTCAATCCTTACATCATAAATTTTGATCCTTCAGTCAGACTTCGTATAAAATTTTAACAATCCTACAGAGCACGAAAAATTCCAAAACTTTATTTATAGACTAATATATCTGTAATTTATCACTTTACCAAAAATCATAATTTTACCTATCTCCGTTTGAGAATTAAAATTACGACAACACCAAGAGCTCATGACTGTCAACCTCAATCATAAACATAATTGCTTAAACATCAAATATACCCAAATAATTTAAATACTTAAATTTCACTAAAATTCACAAAAAAATTTAAGATTCAATCATGTCTCTACGACCATAATACCAAAAATCGGACCACATTACATCCCCAATTTTAATTTAAAATTACTCCAAGACAATAAGGTTGGTTTGACGATGCAGAAAATCTGCATATATAACCGATTTAGAAATAAAATATCCCTTAGATAAACACCACAAAAAATTTCGAATATTTTAATATAAGTTGATATATAATTTTACTATTCTCATAACAAAATTTAGAATCAATAGTGACCGACAAACATAATAAAAATAAATGACATCATAACGTCTTCTTCACCAATATTAAAACAAATTGGAATTGCAACCTACACTAATACTCAAATTTGATCTCCTTAATGAACTCTAAAATTCAAACAATTTATTATAGAGCATCAAGTATATATCTATTTCATTTACTCCTAAATCCATGCTTTAAAACATCCCCATTCAAAAACTAAATTGAACAATTGTTAGAGTCCCAATCTTTGTTAATAAGATATTTTGATGTTAATAACAATGAGTTTAATAATGACTAATGCTATAAATAAATTTTTTAAAAAGAAAACAAGTTTAAGAAATCATACCTTTAAAATATTCTGATTCAATCTTTGAGATGTCATTTTGCTATGATCTTTTGGTAGGGAAACATGTGTAGAAAAGTGAGAGTTTTTGTATGAAAGCATTACCTTTAGTTAATATTACTGTGTAAATATATATTAACATATGAATAATTATAAAAATAATGAAGATATACAATTCCACTGATTTTGTTAAAATATTTAAATCCCTTTAAATGTGGAATTGATTTATTTCAAATCACTCTAAATGTGATAATTGACTTATTTTAAATATCATGGAATTGACTTGTAATAATGCTGAAGAATCAATCACTGGTCTAATTTACTATCAAAATACTCTGGTTTAATACCGGATGATTTAGTTATCTTAGCAAAAAGAAACCGAATGAATGTGTTTCTATTTATATCATTATTAATATTATTAATATTACTGCTAATAAAGAAGGAAACAAAAATTTCGGTATTACAACTCTTTCCCCCTACAAAAAAAATCATCCTCGAAATTTGTATGATTCTCAAACTCTAAATACTATGGAATTCACCTTTCACTTATGGCGTATCGCAAAAATTATATAATCATAATAATCCTTTTCTTATACTCCAAGTTTCTATTCACACATTACCCAATCTAGTCATCTCCAAATCCAAAATCATACTAATGATTTCCAATGGCAAATTCTATATCAAGAACTCATCTCTATATCCAAAAGATTACAAATCAAACTAAGGTAAAAAGGACTAATCCAGTATTCATCAATCACAAATCAATATAGCTAAATGAACCTACAACATGACCAATTAATATTCGAATCACATGTCAGCACATGATAAAATAATATCAATAGAACATAATCAAACTCAACAATTTAATTGGTGGGGATAAAATATGAATACCTAAGTTAAGTCAAAATCATGTGGTGAATTTTGAAAAGAATTTGAGAAAAGATTTTAGTATGAGTTTAACACATATTAAAGCAAACAAGCCAATCACAATTAAAAAAATTTCAATCCATAATGATGAGTAAAAGTAGATTCTAATCTCAAAATAAAAACAACAATATATTAATGAAATCCCATTTAAAATAATCATAAAACTTAAGAGCATGAAATCTTAAAAATATAAGTGCTTTGATTTTACCAAAAAGCAACACTAAAATTATGAAATACCAAAAAAAGGTCATTTTCGACAGCTAAATGTCGTCGGAAAAGGCTATTTCCCGTCGGAAATACGTTTTTCCGACGGGAAAAAGCCGTCAAAGGCCATCACAAGAACGCTTGTCGCAAATAACCATTTACCAACGAGCCATTATAAATACGACCATTTTCGATGGTCATTGACGTCGGAAAAAGCAAAAATGACGTCGGAAAAAGCAAAAATGTCATCGGTATTTCCGACGAGAATGGCTATCGGAAAAAGTTTAATGATAAAAAAAAATGACGCGCGCCGTATCACCCCATCACCCAATCACCCAATGAAGCTAATTTCATGCATATTATATGTGGCTCGAACCCATGACCTCAATGATAGATAGTGAATGTTGTTCTTACCGTTTTACTATAACTTTATATATGATATCTTTTGCATACTACTAATGTATTAGCAATTGATATTTTTGAATACTATCTGATTTATTTATTTATTTTTGTATAATATTTAAATATAACTATTGATATTGTTTTTTAAATAAAATTTTTATTAAAATATTTCCCATATATGATAGGAAATTACATTTTACTACTTTATCTTGAAATATGATACGTATATTATATTATTGTTGATTTTATTTTTTATAATCAACATTTTACTAAAAAATTAATAATTTAAACTTATTTCAGTAAATTTTATAATTATTTTGTATGATAAACAATAGATATTAAAAAATACTATTAGAGTTTTTTTTCTTCTAAAAAATCTAATATAGTAGCGTCATTAAACATAATTATAAATAACTAAATAATTACAAGAATGAAATTACTAATAATTTTGCTATATTTTTTATTTATTTAATATAGTTAGATGTATGTAGATTTCTTATCAATACCATTGTTTTATCCCTAAAGTTTGATCCATATTATCTATTTTTCTTATAGTGATTATCATAATTTTTTTTTTTTACATTATCTATGATATAGTTTTTAAAAAAATTCAAAATTAAATCAAAATATTTGGTGAAAAATGTGACAGAGAGATTTCGCTAAAAAAATAGTGATAAATAAAAAATAACACATATAGTAATTCTTTTAAAATATTGACCTACAAGTTACATTTTTTGTTTGTAGTGAATAAATTATCAAATACATTCCATTGTAATTTATTAATTAATATAATAATAATAAATTACTTATTTTTTTCATGACATTGCCATAACAAATAATGTGGAAAATAATACTACATTTTCGATAGCGTAATTTCCATTAAAATTAATTTGAATTAAATTTTATCATTTTTAATGACTCTTTTTATGCCATATTGATTGTTTTTCTCATTATTTCCGACGGCACAAAAAAATATCGTCGGAAATATGGACTATTTTGAACGGCCAATATGCCATCTGAAATGTTGTATTACTTTTCCATATTTTTGATGGCATAAAGACTATTTCTGACGATTATTTGACCGTCGGAAATGTGGTATTTCATTTTCACTCATTTTTTACGGCTCTACTATGGTTGTTGGAAAGGTACCATTACTGACGGCAATTAGTGCCGTCGGAAATAATTTGTCACTAATATGTATTTTTTTTTTGTGGTGATTGGTTTTCCTATCAGTGTGTACTGATATAACTTATATCAGTTCGTTGCATATATACCATTGATTATGCAGAATTTTTGACAAGTGCATATACTTTGAGTCATGGCGGAAGACTGTAGAGGCCAGCAGGGGCCATGGTCCCTGCAATGTTTTCAAAAAAAAAATTGTATGTATATAAAAGTCCTCACTTGGTAATGTTATTACAAAAAAACCTATTATTTACTCTTACTTTGTTGCTTTGTATGTACATATATTCTAATTCTAGCACTGTTCTCTCTATACTACTACTGTTTGTGTTGTTGATGCATTTAGAGATGGATGATTTCAACATCTTCATTGCTTCATTATTTATTGGTCCTATTAAACTTAACATTCTTTCAATACTCAAATGATTTTGGTATCTAAAATGTATGTAAATTTTACATATTCTTGTATTTGTTATGGTTTTTATAAAGTTTCATAAGGTGTTAGTTGTATTTTACATTTCATCTCCCCTGATTTGATTGAAAATTTATATAAACATATTAAATGACTTTTAGGTTTGTGCTTCATAATAATCATGACTCTTGAAAATTATAGTTAGCAGTATGGTTAAGAAACTTAAATCTATTGATTCTTTCTTTAAAAGAAATACACAAGAGAATTTGTCAGATACACTTTGGCCCCCTAAATTCGAACTTCTAATTTCACCCAAGCTTTGAGTCAAAGTATGTAAATTTAATGGTCTACATCCAACGTAATGACGAATTTTTATCAGTGCACACTGACTTGAAATTATATATATATAAATTTAAAGTCAGTGCGCACTAATATAAACTCAACAATGCCCGTTGGATGTGAACCATTAGATTTCTATACTTTATCCAAAGTGTATATACTTGTCAAAGTTTTTTCATAATCAATGGCCTATATGTAACGTACCGATTTAAGTACATACCGATAGGAAAACTACTATATATAAAAGCTTATTTTTAGTGTGTTTAGCTGTTTTTGCATTGAATCTTTAAATCTGGAAAAGAAAAAAAAACGAAACTTAATTGCTTCTAATCCCAATATTGAGACCATGAATTGCTCCAAGAACACTACCTATATGCTAGAGCAAACAACAATGAACCGAAAATGGATAAATCTGGTAAATAAAAGAGCATGTTTATATTCTCAATTATAAAAAAAAAATTAAGGTTTTAAGAAAGAAAGAAAGAAAAAACTCTTATTTTCTGGTGGCTTTGTGTAATAAGAACGATGGATGAGAGATGAAGAAGTTCATCCATGGCATGTATTCTTCATGAAAGAATGGAGAAGGAAATGGCTTTAAAAAAAAAACCAATTAAATGGGTAAGAAAAAAAATATATAATTCTAGTTTTTTCTTTGGAGGAAACGGTGAAACATATCACTTTTTTAAAGGTGTGTTGTGATGATGTCACCGTTTTAATAACTTAAGTTTAAAAGGCACCTATTATGGTCAACTGTCCAAATTACCCATAAAATTAAATTTTTTAAAAGCCCCTTTCTGAACTCGTTGGTATCTCCCCAGAAAAGTTGTTGTCTGAAAAACTTGAGTCTCGGCCCTCTCCAGATTCTGCAGTAGAAGGTAACAAATATTTATGATCTTCACTTAAATTTCTTTTATTTCTTTTATGCATTTCAGATATTTTGCATTCATTTCGGTGTGTGTTTACAATGTATCCATTCATCGATATCAATGTATCCATTTCAGATTCTGCACTAGAATGCTTTTTTCTTGTGTGACCGAGAAAATTTTAAGATGAATCGAGCTTATTTTATATTGGAACGAGCTTTTGTTTAGTTTGAAAAAAGCTCGATTATTTGAAAAAAATGTTCGACAAAAAATGTTCGATCCCTTAAGAAAAGTTATCATCCCTTAGAAAAAGTTCTCGAACCGTTATAAAAGTTCTCGAACCCTTTAAAAAGATCTCGAACCGTTACAAATGTTCTCGATCCCTTTAAAAAGTTCTCGATTCCTTAGAAAAAGTTATCGTTCTCTTGTTAAAAGTTCTCGATCCCTTGACAAAAGTTCTCGATAATTTGAGAAATAGTTTCGATCCCTTTAAAAAGTTCTCAAACCATTAGAAATGTTCTCGATCCCTTAGAAAAAGTTCCCTGTTGACTTGTTGAAAGTTGTCGATCCGTTGATAAAAGTTCTCGATCCTTTTAACAAATATTCTCGATCCCTTTAAAAAGTTCTCAAACTGTTTGAAATGTTCTCGATCCCTTACAAAAAGTTCTCGAACCGTTATAAAAAGTTCTCGATAGTTTGGCAAATATTCTCGATAAATTTCTCGAATCAAACCCTTTTTATAAGTTTCCGATCCTTTGTAAATAACTCTCGAACCCTTGAAAAAGTTCTCGATTCATTATATAAAGTACTCGATTTGTTTGATTTTTTTGTAATTGTTAGTAATTGTAAAAGTTTTTTTTATCTTTTAATAATTGATTGTGATTATGATTTTCACAGGACAATGGATCGGGTTAGATTAGTAATATCTTACAACGGTCGATGAGAGCAATTACCTGATGGAAGTCAGAGGTTTTTTGGTTCCGATAACCAAGGAATGTATGTGTCCAGAAATATGACTTACGAAGAGCTGGTGTCGATCGTACAAACCGTTGTGAAGTACGATGTAAACAAATACATTGCTGATCTACAATCCATATCAATCGTTCCTGGGACCACATGTCGCACATTTATAAGAAATGACGACGATGTTTTGTTTATGCTAGAGGAAGATAGGGTAGTCCCTCAAATATGTGTCAGTTTAATTGAGAGGGCTTGAGGAGGTGTCGTCGGTGAAGAAATCCATCCTCATGATAGCACCCAACAATTTCGATATTCAGGCAGAATCAACCAGTTATTCACAGAAAGAAGTGGGATTGACGGTAGGGAAAACCTTTGTGGTGTCCCACCGGAAGTAGCCGACCATGGTGATAGAGTTGGAGCTCAATTGGACGATGATTTCGGTTGTCAAATTGAATTGAACGCTGGGCAGTACAACCACCAATACAATGAGATGTACGATGACATGAACAATGAGCAAAACAATTTACCTCATAACCTACCAATCCATAAGGTGGCTAATGAGGCAAATTTGCATCTGATACATAATGTACCGAACAATGAGGAAGATGAAGAACGGTTCGAAACGGAAAGAAGTTTCTCTAATTATCTCCAATTTCGATATTCTTTGTGAATCAACGAATTTGAAGCCTAATATTCCGGTATTCGTGAGCGAATCAACGGAATTTTAGTAGGTTGTTTTTAATTGTTTCTAATTGTTTCTTGCAGGTTTATCTCGAGAGAGCTTCCGCTACATCAGCTAGGCAGAAAATTTTCATTGCACCGGTTGCTGAGTGGTGTATACACTCAACCATCTCATTTGGTGCAAAAATCTGATATTGCGCATAGGTAACCATATGTCCAATCTCCAAATGACCGGATCGGTGGAGATTTTCTAGAATATATTGGCATCCGATATGTGGGATGTTAGATGACACGCATATATAAATGCTCCACTTGTGATTTCATGTATTCGAAGAAAAAGAAAATTCATAATTATCAAATATTAGGTCCCATTCATAATAAGTAATCAAACCCAGCTCACTTGATCATTTCTTCAATTTCTTTCATGCATAATACTGAGGTCTGATGGAAAGACAAGGTCAATCTCCATCACCTCAATTTTGCTTGTTTTTAATGCATGATATGCAAATATACATTTTGGGTAATCAATAGAGCTATTTATTATATAATTGCTTTTATTAATTTAGATATATGACTTTCTTTGGCACCTATAGCATCTTTTTAACTAAAAAGTCTGATAACGATATTGATCTTCTTTTCCATTCCCTGCAATTGAAAACATTCAACGAAAACAATTTCTGTGAATACATCATGAAAAACGTGGGTACAAAACGGTTCATGGTGGGCTATTACACAAAGTTGAAAAAGAAAATAGATAATGCTCAAACCGGTCCCATTAAGCAATTAAACACAGCACTTGATTTCTTATAGTGATGTCTGATTGAAGGAGAGCTCAATCAATTTCCATCACCTGCATTTTCTATTTAATTAGTTGGTTGTTGTACTGCATTATATACATGCAAAAGGTTACTTTATAATTTAACATCAAAATCTCATAATTAACGATATTAGATATTAGATATTAGGATTTAGCTACATGAACTATATAATTATTTGAACAGTTATGTTTTAATGTGAAATAAAATGATATGCGCCTACAATTTGTCCAAAAATAACTAATTAAGCACTCTTTTAGCAGAGGAAGGGTCAAAAGTAAAAATATTAAAGTTTATCCCATAAAATAAAAAGATTATAAGATCAAAAATTTATTACTAAAAAAATGGATGAATGGTGCAAGTCATCAGATAAAAAGAGATTATCAAAACTTTGAAAAAGATATTCTTTGATTAAGATTCATAGGAATACAAATATTGCAATTATTCACATACTTGCATCATATTAAATTAATTCCATAAGCATTTTTTTCTTTTGAGGAGACCGAAAGCAATAATCACATATTTGGTCGGAAGTCAACATCAGTTACTTAGATTTGATCAATTGAGTACAAAATATAATTTAGTCATGCTTAAAACAATATCAATGTGTGACAATTTGTGTTGGCGAATGGTGATCATGCACAGTGAGATCCAGAACGAGATCCTAATTCCAAAATTTGTGTATAAATTTTGACGTCCGTTAATTAAATAGGCTCTTTTTAGAATTTTAGATTCGGGTGAATGATGACTCATAAAAATAAGACAATTTCCGATCATTTTCTAAATTATAATACTTGTGTTCGACCGGGTAATTTTCTAAATTTTAATTTAAACAACAAAAAAAGACTTGATACGTATTACAAGTGAAGGAAATCATGCAATTTGTTCCATTTTATGTAGTTTCGATTATTATTTTAAAAAAAAAATCTCAAAATAGTCAAGTTTTAGAAAAGATAACATGACTCGATCTTACAACCTCACGGTGTAAAAATGTGAACATACCTTATGGTCAAACTCATCCGGTCCATATAATTGCATACCTTCGTATCAATTATATTGATATATAATATATTAATTTCTTAATATATAGGTGAATATTATTTCGAAAATTAACATAGAATGTAGTTTTTCCTGATCTCTTTTCTCTAGTTAAATATTCTACTTTCTCATTAATTGTTTTTAATATGTAACTTGTATTTACTCGAATGCCAACCAAAGATAACATAAAATCTAAAGTAAGAAAGTATACATATCCAAAAAGAAAATATTTTTGCATATTACCTCTTAGTAGAAATGGTTGTGCACCTTTGTTTCACACATAGTGGTTAGGGGTTCGAGTTCCACCATACACATTTTACAAGCATGTATAGGGAGTTTTCTTGTAGACCTATCATTAATTGCACCATGATTTGTATAATTGTGATATAAATGGTTATTCATTTAAATAAAAATATGATTAAAAAAAAGCTCTGAAAGAATGCAATTGGTATATGACTGCATAAAACATTTTTATATGAAAATAGGATAGACTTGTTTGGGGATAGCTTTTGCTATTTGGCATTTGATATTAATTAGCGTAGAAAAAAAAAGAAGTAAAAGCATTGGCTTTATATATATATATATATTAAAAGTTGATCCGGTGGTCAAGCCCGACCCTAGGGGGAGCCCAATGAGGCGACCGTCTATTATCCTCGATTTGTATGAGCCCCCAAAGTTTTTTAAAAAATGATTTTATATATAACCCTTATATGAACTAATAGGTCCCATAAAAATGAGTTTAAAAAGGGATTTGGATCCTCTACTGATCTGATTTTTTTCCTGGTCTTTTTAAAACATGTGATTTGTTATTGGTAAAGTTTTTGTGGAAACCAATCACATATTAATCACACATTTATTACAATGCTTATATGTAATGAGATAATTAAAAGAGGATCGGAAAAAAATCAGATCAGTAGAGAATCCAAATTCATCCAATACACCTGCCATGGGCATGGTTTCATATATCATCGGCTGTGTGCTTATATATAGCCTGAGTTCGAAGTCCAATTCACTAGCAAATATATCCGTGACACAATAACCATAATTTTACCTTTGTTTAGAAAACAAAATCCTTTTGTTGAAATCAGTGAGCTATCTGAATGGCTCTTCAGTCTCTTAATTCATTGCATGCTTTTCTGCCGAGTCATGTTGTAGTTGGATCATCCTTTAGCAATGGCTTTGTTCATTTCCGAGTCCAACGGCGCATGGTTGCCACCAAAATGTCTCATCAGGATCTTCAACCCATTACTAGGAGAACTGCCAATTTCAAACCAACAATTTGGAGCTATGATTACATTCAATCACTAAGTACTGAATTCTCGGTATAGTACTATACTATTCTCATACTTACAAGCGGCTAGCATTTTGTCTGTAATTATATATTGTTGACAGAAAGATTAATTGATTTTGCAATTATTGTAGGGGAAAAAATATGCCAATAGAGTCCAAGAGCTAAAGGAAGATGTGAAAGCGATGCTTGTCAAAGTGTCCGATCCAATACATCAAATGGAGCTCATTGATACTTTGCAGAGGCTCGGTTTATCTTATCACTTTGACCATGAAATCAAAAGAATTTTGGGTACAATACATGATAAGAGATGCAGCAATATTAATGCACGAAAACAAGAAAGTTTATATGCCGTGGCTCTCGAATTTAGACTCCTCAGACAACATGGTTTTGATATATCTCAAGGTAATATTATATTCTTATTAATTATTACATCACAATAAATCAAAAATATGAGAATGAACAAAAAAATGATTTAATTTCTAGCTACTTATGGGTCCTTTTTTTGTAGAAATTTTGAGTAGTTTCAAGGACGAGAAGGGAAACTTTGGAGATGATTGCAAGGGAATTCTAGCTTTGTATGAAGCCGCATACTATTGTGTAGAAGGAGAGAACTTGTTTGATGCTATAAATTTCACAACCGAATACCTCAAAGAACACGTGAGGCACGGCAAAGATGATGAATATCTTGTAACACTAGCGAACCATGCGTTGGAGCTTCCACAACATTGGAGGATGCTGAGGCTGGAGGCAAGGTGGTTCATCGACGTATACGAGAAACAACAGGACATCATGAATCCTGTGTTGCTTGAGCTTGCTAAATTGGACTTCAATGTAGTTCAAGCAACACACCAGGAAGATCTGAAACATACGTCATCGTACGTACATATATAATAATATATGGTTGATGATATGGGTGCCATTTCATTTTCCATGATTGATTAAACTAATTTTGTTTCATGTAATATAGGTGGTGGAGGAATACGGGTTTCGAGGACAACTTGGAATTTGCAAGGGACAGGTTGATGGAGAATTTCTTTTGGACAGTAGGGGTGATATTCGAGCCTCAGTTTGGTTACTGCAGGAGGATGTCAACAAAGGTCAATGCCCTAATAACAACAATTGATGATGTTTATGATATCTATGGTACTTTGGACGAACTTGAGCTCTTCACAGATGCAGTTGAGAGGTTGGTGGTAGATGGCTTTAATACAGTTTGCATTTTAATGTATTATAATGGTCTCTTAGAGTATATGCATATGACGAGATGATATTGGTCCGATAGTGTATCCCACGTCTACATTACGGGGATATGGGTTCAAGTCCTCCTTTCGGATTTCAAAAAACTCTAAATTTATATAATACTTATATAAAAAAAAGGTAAGTATACAGATATAATTTACAATGAAAATATATTGCATCAAGACAATTACCAAATAAGCATTGGATGCCATTAATAATTTCATTTAGTTTGCGACTTTTACATTTTTTATTTCCAAATTGGTGCCTAAATTTTTCATAATAGATGGTCCTACTTACAATTAAAAAGATTTATATATTGTGTAAAATGGTTGTCTTACGCATTACAATCCTACCTAATTAAAGTCAAATCCACTTTCATCACCAGTATGATTACAACGATAAAAACTAATTAAATAAAGTAATTAAAAATATCAATTAAACAAATTTAAATAGTTAAAATAAAATTAATACGTAAATCAAACAATAATTAGTAAAATAAAAAATATTAAATTGAAAAATAAAAGATGTTATAATTCCAATATGTTTTTTATCATTTTTGAAATATTACAATATTATATAAATTGTTCGGGTTTTACCACCAAAACAACTCATTTTATCATAGTACAAATAAAAGGGACTCTATAATGGTGCCCTTTGGTAGAGGTCTTCCATGACCTAAATTGTGGAGGTCGTGCTTCCATGATCTGCGTGACAGACTACCTCCATAATATGGGTTTCTAAATGTGAACCCAGATCATGGAGGAGGTCTCCACGACCTAGATCATATATGGAGATGGCCTCTGCCTCCGCGATCTGGTCCAATACGGGTAATTTGAGGGATTTTGATGCTATACCCAGGGTAATTATGATTCTGAGAGATATCTAATGGATGTTAGTTGATCAACAACTATGTACAATATACCCCAAAATTCAGAATATGTAATATTATTGTATATATCTGTAATAGCTATTTAATTTCTACTAATTTGCAATATTAATTCAGATGGGACATCACTGCAATAGAGAAACTTCCATACTATATGAAGATATGCTTTCTTGCTCTTTACAATACCATAAACGAAATGGCTTTTGTTTACCTCAAAGATCAAGGATTTGACATCATTAAATATCTACAGAGAGAGGTTTTGCTCTTCTTCTATTTCCTCCCCAATATAACTTTCATTTTTAGTTGTAATTTATCTGAATTCAATCTACTGATATGCAAATTAATGTTACAGTGGGCAAATATCTGTAAAGCCTATTTATTGGAGGCGAATTGGTATTACAGCGGATACACTCCAACCCTTGACGAATACATTGAGAATGCTTGGGTTTCAATATCAGCACCTGTCATTCTAGTGCATGCTTATTTTTTAGTTACAAATAATTCAATAACAAAAAAGGACTTAGAATACTTAGAAGAATACCCCAACATAATTCGTTGTTCATCGATGATTTTACGACTTGCAGACGATCTCGGGACATCATCGGTACATTTTCCACAACCCTAAATGATCTGTAGTTTCATTGAATCCTCCTATTATTTTGAAATATAACTATATATATATATATTTTTTTTTTCTTTTATTCAGGGTGAGATGAAGAGAGGGGATGTTCCTAAATCAATCCAGTGTTATATGCACGAAACTGGAGCTTCGGAGGAAGAGGCTCGTGAACACATACGAGGATTGATAAATACGACATGGTTGAAGATAAACAAAGATGGGATCGGAAACCCTCACTACTCCAACACTTTTGCTGGAGTTGCAATGAATCTGGCAAGGATGGCTCAGTGCATGTACCAATTTGGAGACGGACATGGTGTCCCAGACCAAGAGACTAAACATCGTGTATTGTCATTACTTATTAATCCCATTCCTTAATTTTTTTTAAGGATAAAACCAAATTTGGACAATATATACTAAGTGTGTGTTTGAGATTACTATAAATTAAGAAATAATAATCAGTTGTTTGATAAGTTTTGAGAAAAAGATGTTTGATAAATTTTTCATAATCAGCTTAGCTTATTGTTAAATATACCTTGCAATGCACACAACTAAAATACCTTAACAAATAAATTAATTATAAGATGAATAGAAACATACTCTTAAATCCATAATAACTTAGGGTTTTAAGGAAATAGGCCTTCCTATGCCTATTTCCTTAAAACCCTAATAATACAGTTTCAATGAGATTATTTTATTTATACAAGAAAATGTGAGGGGACCTAGAATTAATGTTTTTAACCAATCCTTATTCCGCTTTGGGTTCACCCATCACAGATTCCATTACTTTCGGTGGGCAAAATAGACCACCACTATCGACGCATGCCGGTTTCTGCTCCATTCTTGATAAGGAGGAAGCTTGCCTCCTCCATATTTTTAGCGATAGAGAAGGATGGTGAAGAAGAAGCTAAGTGTTTGACGAAATGCCTCTGAGAGAAATATATGAACAGTACTAGTAAAGTAAAACAGAGCATAGGAAGAAAGAGAGAGAACTCTGCGTATTTGCATTTTTTTTGTTGTATTGATATTGTAAAGATTACAGAGAATGACTTTGAATATATTCTTTTATACTCACACAATTTGTGTGTTCTCTAGAATTTCCAGAAGTCTTGTTTTTGGATAAGATTGGCAATTCTGATACAACAGAAATTCCCACCAGAAAGCAAATTAGTTGCAGCTGAGTTTTTCCCGCCAAAAGTTTGTTAGACGAGATGTTGATGATGATGATCATATCATGCTCATCATGATCAAATCTATTACTATGTAATGTTTACAGGATAAGCAAGCATCGTAGCAAAACCTCCAATGCTTTCAAGCGGATCATTTGAGTGATATGATGCTGTGTGAGCTGATGTAGAGTTGCATTGAGTATGACCGTTGACTTGTAAGTTCTAACAAGGATCAAGCCTCATCCAACATCGGAGGGGGACTAATTCAAGACTATGATATATTAAAACATTTAAACCAATTCACATATTGACTCATGGAATGAAATGCATGAACATCACTGCAAGTAAAATTGAGATTTACAAGTTTTAAAAAATGTCACAAAAGCCCTTTTTCGGCATTTACTAAAATTTTATTACTAAGAATTCTGCAAAAGAGTGCCAATCAATTGCAATAATCTATTAGCTTTATATATATATATATATATAAAGGCTCCAGATTCCTAATTATAGCTCCATTTCTCTCTTTCGAATTTGTTATAATTTTCTATATCTTTAATGTCCTTCATGTAAATTCAAATTGTTTAAAATAGTTGTGTTATAGGGATTTTTCGGTAGCACAACGTCTCATCAAGAATAACGAATAACCCAGAATATATGGCAGAACATATCATCAGAGAAGAAAAACAGTTGCTAGTAATAAGCCTGGTCGTGTATAGTCAACAAATCAATATTTTACCAAGTCACAGTTGATATTACAAGATGGGACGGTCAAACTGAACCGATCGGTCAAGATAGGTTTAAACCTGATCGGATAGTAAAATTGATCGGGGAAAGAGACCTGGTCGGGTTGAGAAATGGTCGGCTAAGAGATGCTCAGCTGAGACAGTAACACAAGTTCAACTACGACTCAAATACGAAGAAGAATGATCTTACTCAAACAAGGAATATATGACCACATTCCAATAAGAAAATATTATTATTTTTTCTTACATATCAAAGAGTCCGGATCAGACAATAACTCTATTGTTCTAAAAGATTGCACACCGGTCATGAAATAAGTCCTAAATTGGCTACTCAACTAGAATCTTGCAAAGATTCTAATTCAATGCATAAAATCTCTGAAACAAGAAAGAAGACAAAGAGAGAGAAAGGAGGAGAAGAGTTCGTCGTCGCCTCGCACCTCTCATTGTCGCTGCCTCTCGTCGTCGTCTCACACCTCTCTTGCCGTCGCCTTGCACCTCTATCACCATCTCTACTGGTAATTGTCGTATCGCACCTCTCTCGTCGTCGTAGCCTCTCGTTGTCGCCTCGCACCTCTCTCTTTGACGAAGCCATCGGAGACCCGGGTAAATTTCTCATGTTCCTCGCTCCTGTTTAGTTTCCAATAATCCATTTTCCCGTTAACCAAACAGAGTAATTTTTTTTTGTTTTTTTTAACCAAAAAGAGTATTTTCTTTTGTTTTTTAACCAAACAGAGTCTTGATTACATTATCTTTCTCTAAATATGCTGTTATAATTGATAGTTACTAATTAAAGTAGATTATGGAGTGAACTTTCTTTCATGGTTTGTTTTGTTGTTGAGAAAACTTTTTTAGGAACAAATCTCATACCAGTTTCATTGGTTGTTGTCCAGAATTGTCTTAATATTGTATTTTGTATTGATTTGAAGTTGTAAATTTGTTCCGATGGAGAATTGTCTATACAGTTTGGGGTTGAAATTTTTGGAACTGGATAAAAAATTATTATTCAATGAGCAATGATATAATGGAATTTTTAACATTAAATAGTGTTGTGTACTGATAAGGGTTTTCCCTGTGTGGCTTTTTGAATAGTTTTAAGACATTGAAAGTTTTATTCAATAGTGATAATCAATCTTTCCATGAGGTGGTGAATGTGTGTTTTAGATATTTTTTATGTGGTCTTTAAACTAGATCTCCTACCTGATCTTGGTTATTGTGTTATATTGGAAGTAATCTAGTTGGAAGTCCAAGTGGCTTGATCAAGTCTTTGCATGGATCATTTAAACTTTTATCCCCATGACCTCATATTTTTCCATATCTAGCTGATTGCATGAGTTGCTACATAAAAAAGAATGAAGACTTAGAAGTGAGTTAATCAGGATTTAAGTTAGGGTATACAACTTCATATTGTTTCAAGTTGTCGATTATTAAGTATGTATTCTCCTCCGTAGGTAATCTAAACAACTATCTTAAATGACTTATGGCTACTTAAATAAGTGTCATTTTCATGACTCATTTTGTTTTTAAGTAAAAAAAAAAACAAAAAGAAGGCACATACCTTTCTCTTTGTGTTACTCTGTTGCTTCTCCTGTTCTCTTTTGCTATGTTGCTCTCTAAATTTGTTTCTTTTTTTGTGAAGTTCAATTGCCCTTAATGCCTGAATCTATCTCCTGGTCCTTTTTGTTATATATCGAATTCTAATTTTGGTTACATTTTTAGGTCCTTAATTGTACAGTGACTTTGCAAATACTTGGAATTGTTTGCCAAATGTCAGAAGCAATTTTTCGTTTCATTCCACTCATTTTACAGGAGTCCGGATATTTTCACTGGAAAGGTATGCCACCCAATGGGACGATGTTTGGTGGTGTTCAACAGCACAACTAGACAACGATAGTTATGGTGTTTTCATATGTCGATAGATATGTTGTTGCGTCATAAATGTTTTTTAGGATGGGGAACTAAAAATGTGCACGGATTCATGGAGAAAATGACACTAGAAATATTTGCAAATAGTGTATCATCAGATTGATAACTTTATTGGTGCATCATTGTTGTATTTAGAGTTTTTGGAATATATGAAGTTGTTTAAGTTGGTGCCTAAGTTGTGAAGTTTTTTACTTTGTCATGTACAAACTGACATGTAACTTCATTCTCAACTCACATATAATTTCAAATTGTACTGGTATGTAATAATATTGGAATTTCAATTTGAAATCAGTGTCTTTCAACCGTGAAAGTTACGTTCAATGGGCATATAACTTCAAATTATACTGGCATGTAATAATACTGAAATTTTAATTTGGAATCAAAGTCTTTCAACTGGCATGTAACTTCAAATTATACTAGCATGTAACTTCTAACATGTGATCATACGGGAATTTTAATTTGGAATCTGTATCTTTCAACTGTGAAAGTCATATTCAATTAGCATGTAACTTCATTTTCAACTGACATGTAACTTCAAATTAGATTGGCATGTAACTTTAAATTATATTGGCATGTAACTTTTAGCATGAAAAAATACTGGAATTTTAATTTGGAATTAGAGTCTTTCAACTGTGAAAGTCATATTCAGCTGGCATGTAATTTCTAGCATGTGATCATGCTGGAATTTTAATTTGGAATCTGTGTCTTTCAACTGTGAAAGTCATGTTCAATTGGCGTGTAACTTCATTTTCAACTGACATGTAACTTCAAATTATACTGGCATGTAACTTCAAATTATGTTGACATGTAACTTCTAGCATGTAAAAATACTGGAATTTTAATTTGGAATCAGAGTCTTTCAACTGTGAAAGTCATATTCAACTGGCATGTAACTTTAAATTATACTAGCATGTGATCATACTTGAATTTTAATTTGGAATAATAGTCTTTTAACTGTGAAAGTCATATTTAATTGACATGTAACTTCAAATTATACTAGCATGTAACTTCTGGCATGTAATAATACTGAAATTTTAATATGGAATCAGTGTCTTTCAACTGTGAAAGTTATGTTCAACTGGCATGTAACTTCAAATTATACTGGCATATAACATTTGAACCGCACTGACATGTAACAATACTGAACAATTTACATGTAAATTCATTCAATATTGTATTTGGTTTTGAAAATAAATTCATTCAAAACTGGAATCTAACTTAATAAAGTCTACAATACGAAATATAGTGTTTCCAATTTTCAGATTTTAATTGTTTTTTTACAGTGTACTTCATTGATTCGTTCCAACCATATTGCATAAGTCTGGATATTTTGAATACCTCTCAGGTTCTCCTAAAAGATGTTTCATGTGGCACGATTGGGCCCGAAATAGAAGTGTCTACTCAAAAAGACAATGCAAGTTGTGATGTTTCATACGACATGTTCGTTGTTTGAAAACTGTAATTGGGGATGGGGTGAAGAATCATACTCCTTTCTAGGAAATATATGGAACTTGATATTTCTTTTAAAATTGTGTGCCAACAGATTGATAACTATAATGTAGTACAATATAACAGTTGACTTGTTATTGCATCACAAATCAATCAAGAACTCTATTTATCTATTTGTTATTTTTCTTTGTCTTAAATTGAATGTTGAGTGTGTTATAATTGAATGAACATGGTTTGTAGTTGATAAAAAACTTACAATGATCTTCAACTGATAAAAAACTTGTTATGGTAAAAACATGTTTAAAAGCTACACTGGTTAAACAATAAAGTTTCAAACCAAAAGCAAGTCCAAAAAATACATCATCGTTGTTTTTGAAGTGTATGAAATGAACGATCCTCGAATTTTGTTCTTTAAAGTGTATCAAATCAGTCTTCCAATTATGGTGATTAAATGAGCTGGCATGTAACTTTATTTTTAACTAGCATGTAACATTAGTATCAACTGGCATGTAACTTCTAGCATGTAACATTACTGGAATTGTGTATGAAAACACTCTTCATAATGAGTTGATTAAATATGTTGGCATGTAACTTTATTTTTAACTAGCATGTAATATCAGTATCAACTGACATGTAACTTCTAGCATGTAACATTACTAGAATAGTGAATGAAATCAGTTTTCCAATTATGGTGATTAAATGAGCTAGCATGTAACTTCGTTTTTAACTATCATGTAATTTCAGTATCAATTGGCATGTAACTTCTAGTATGTAACATTACTGGAATTATGTATGAAAACACTCTTCATAATAAGTTGATTAAATATGCTAGCATGTAACTTCATTTTTAACTAGCATGTAACTTCAGTAACTTCTAGCATGTAACATTACGTGAACGAAATCAGTCTTCTAATTATAGTGATTAAATGAGCTAGCATGTAACTTCATTTTTAACTAGCATATAACATTAGTATCAACTGGCATGTAATTTCTAGCATGTAACATTACAGGAATTGTGTATGAAAACACTCTTCATAATGAGTTGATTAAATATGCTGGCATGTAACTTTATTTTTAACTAGCATGTAGATTCAGTATCAACTGGCATGTAACATTACTGGAATAGTGAATGAAATCAGTTTTCCAGTTATGGTGATTAAATGAGCTGGCATGTAACTTTGTTTTTAACTATCATGTAACTTCAGTATCAACTAGCATGTAACATTACTGGAATTGTGTATGAAAACACTCTTCATAATAAGTTGATTAAATATGCTAGCATGTAACTTCATTTTTAACTATCATGTAGCATTAGTATCAACTGACATGTAACTTCTAGCATGCAACATTACTGGAATTGTGTATGAAAACACTCTTCATAATGAGTTGATTAAATATACTGGCATGTACCTTCATTTTTAGCTAGCATGTAACTTCATTTTTAGCTAGCATGTAACTTCAGTATCAACTGGCATGTAACTTCTAACATGTAATATTACTGGAATTATGTATGAAAACACTCTTTCTAATATAGTGATTAAATGAACTAACATGTAACTTCATTTTTAACTAACATGTAACTTCAGTATTAACTGACATGTAATTTGTAGCATGTAACTTCAATATCAACTCTGTAAGTCATGTTCAACCGGCATGTAACTTTATTTTCAACTATCATGTAACTTCAAATTATATTGGCATGTAACTTCGAGTATGTAACAATACTGATCGATCTACATGTAAATTTATTCAATACTGGATTCGGTCTTCAAAATAAATTCATTCGATAATGGAATCTAATGTAATAAAGTCTACAATACGAAATATAGTATTTCACCCATACATATAAGAATGAAAACATCATTACTAATTTTGGACCCTTTGAAGAACGTCGTTTGGCTCCGGATCTACTTCACAAGAGAGATGTATTATGAGATAATTTTTTGTTGGGTTTTAGATCAAAGAATGAAGGAGATATGTTGAAAAACCAGAAATTGGCAGTGGTGACCAACAATTTACACGAGCAGAAAAGTTTAACAAGCAAAACGAAGTGGAATACCTGATCTCTCATGGGCGCAGATTTTCTACGTTGAACGAAGAGAGAGAGAGAGAGAGAGAGAGACCCACATATAAAGAATGAAGAACGAGCAGAAGTTTTCATTGGTAGTGGACGAACCTGAGCAGAACAAAATGGATGAAGTGAACGAGCAGAAATACTGTGAGCAAAAATTTCGTGAGCAAATTTTTTGTGAGCAAATTTTTTGTGAAGAGAGAGAGAGAGAGAAATATCTAATTTGAAACAAAAAAAATGGAGGATTTCAGAAAATAAGAGCTCAAAATTTTTGGGGGAAAATTTCGGGTGGAGAAAAGATAAAAGTAAGGGCATACTAGTCACTTCAAGGCTAAAGATGCTAACTATAATCAAAAATAAATTTTTGGCTAAAAATAATAAATCAATAAACTTTTTGATCATTTCCTGCAATTCCCTATATATATATATATATATATATATATATATATATATATATATACACATTTAAATCAACAAACCTTCACTAGAATAACTCAATTGGTTAGAGCCTGTGGCATTTGATGTGAAGGTTGAAGGTTTAATCCCTGAGAAGGACTAACAGATTTTTTTTAAAAAATAACAATAAATGGTAAAATTGTATTTTTACACATTCTGTTATAGTTGATGTATTTTGAAAAAATAAAATACTAAAGTGACTAATATAGCAAAGATCTTAAAAAAGATGACAATTCGTAAAAAAAATAGAGACTTTAATGATAATGTCCATTATTTTACATACAAAGATATAAAAACAGTACAACATAAATAATGAGTAAAAATGAATTCAAAATTCAACTCAAATAATATGACAAACGAGTTATGTTCATCGTACAAAACATGAGGTGATATTATGAATGATATGATAATGATAAATCACATTGATTTGAGTTGATTTTTGTCTAATTTTTTTGTTGGCTAGCATTAGTGTAAACATTAATGCTATTAAGTTAAACTACATTTCAATTCCTATTTAAAAAAGAAAAAAAATCAATAACAATCCATCATTACTGGAAATTCTAACGTTTATTTCATAATGTGCTTAGTTTTTGAGAAGATAAATGGTGTTACTTTTGAAAATGGATTATCGGAGAAGCTAATGATTACCTTCGAAATGTTCGTAACATCCTCACAATTTCAAGAAAAGACAATAATGCCCTCATGTTTAATAGTAATATTTTTTAAAAAAATTAGAAGTAAAAATTGAATAATTTTTTAATTTTAATTGGATTTGAATTCACTTAATGTCAAATGGGATTAAAACGGATGTACAATATGTTTAGCCCAAAGGCCGACCAGAATTGACCAAAACAAACCGAACTGAACCGACCCAAAAATATTCGGTTCTTTAACTCACAAGCAACATGTTCGGTTTTTAATATTTAAAACCGAAATTTTATCAACGCGGTTCGGATTGATTTTGTGGGCAAAACTGATCTGAACCCGAAGTGTTTAGCCTTACAATTTGCAGTGATATATCTAACAAACCCACCCCACTCCACCCTAATGACCACCATCCACCGTATAACCATTATTATTATTATTATTATTTTACAATTTTTTCTCAGTAAAAGTGATTGACTTCCAATATTTTCTGTCTGGGCTGGCCCTAGGCCTTTCTTGAAGGGTGGCCATTCCAAGTCTCGTTTTTAAAGAGGCCCAGTTTTCTGTTTTGAGATAAATGAAGGGTCCATTTTTTTTACTTAAAAATTGCTCAATCGTTTGTTTTAAAAGCCTAAAACCTTAGAAGAAGAAAAAATTGAATTTGGGCCCAAACAAATAGAGGTACAAAGGGCATAGTCCAAACATTCTTTTTGTTTTTTTTAAAGATCAATTAAGTTTACGTCAAGAGGCTCCAACACACTTGCAGATTGCCTGGCTAAAGAAGGAGCTGGGTGGCAGAAAGACTGGAATGGGGAGTTTGAAGATTCTGGTGGTTTCTCTATGTTGTGTTTCTCAGTCTCCCTATTTAGCCAGTGATTAGTGATATCTCATATCTATACAGTGTTTCTCAGTCTCATATGGTTCTGTAGGTCAGTCAGTTTGTTTTGTTTGTGTTGCATCTTTGGCATCTGTTTTGTTGGACTATTTTCTTCCTTAGGGCTATTATTAATAAACCAGCTCTTAAAATATATATATAATATGAACAAGGGGACTATTTAAGAATTTTGTTCCGGACCTCTAAAAAGTCAATATCAACCCTTCTGGTAGAAAAACTTACAAAATTTTAAATCTGTTTAGATAACTCAACGAATTAATTATCACTCCTAAAAGATATTATTGGGTTACAAAAGCCAAAAATTAACTTCTAAAATTCTTGTCGAAATGGATTAGATCAGGTGACATACACAGACAAAAGAGACAAGCAATTAGATTGTGATGATCAAACTGATAGGTTTTAAGAAAATATTACTAATTAATTATGGTAGAAAGAGGATATAATATAGATATTTCGCATGACTACCTAGAACCTTAGATATTTTTAAAAAAATATCGTTTGACAAACTTGCCAAACATTGATGAGAGTTTTATGACTTGAGATTTTCAAGAATTTCAAAAATATCCCTATATCCACTTCAAGAAAAAAGATTTTTTTTTTTTTTCAGTTAAAACCTATCAATAAGCACCCTTGTTGACAGTTTTCAAACTTTCAAGGAATGCTGAAAACTAAAGTTGAAAACTGTCAACAATACAAAGTTAAAGTGGTTAAGAATCTTATTTTTTATATATATATAATTAATATCTTACAAAAAATCAAATAAACAAAATCTGTAATATAAATCATATACATACCATCAAAACTTTATTCAAAATCCAACACTTCAACATTTCATTACATTATGCAATAATCCAACATCAAACTACAATAAAATAAAAGGATAATTACCCCGGTAGCCATCAACTCTTACTACCACTATCAAAATAGTCACCAGATGAGGAATTGGTTTCAAAATAACTATTTTTAGTCAACAGTGTTACACTAATGGTCATTCCATTATAACACCATTAACTTTTTCTAAAAACTACTCTAGTGGACATCAATTTGTTAACTTGGTTTCAAAAATGGTTATTATATTGGGATAATTACTCTGGTGGCCATCAACTTATGTTACTACTATCAAAATGACCATCAGATGGGGAATTGGTTTCAAAATGACCATTTTTGGTAAACATTATTACACTAATGGTCATTCCATCAAATTTCATCCAATGAGTGACATTTTGAAAAATAAGGGGATGGCATTAATTTATTTCAGAATTTTTTGGAAATCAATTTTTCTTTTGTTTTTTGAAACAAATAATTATATTTAATGTGTGTATATACATATAACATATATATCTCAAACATATCTCAAACATATATATATATATATATATATATATATATATATATATATATATATATATATATACACACACACACATATGTTTGGGATATGCTGTACGTATATACACGCACTAAATATATTATTTGTTTCAAAAATCAAAAGAAAAAAATTATTTCCAAAAAATATCTAAAATAAATTAATGGCATCCCCTTATTTACCAAAATATCACTCATTGGATGGAATTTGATGGAAATTGATAGAATTTGATGGAATGGTCATTAGTTTAATAATGTTTGCCAAAAATTGTCATTTTGAAACCAATTCCCCATCTGGTGGTCATTTTGATAGTGGTAGCAAGAGTTGATGGTCAGCAAGGTAATTATCCCTAAAATAAAATAAAGCACTAACTTATAACCATGATTGTCAAGGTCATTGTACAAATATAATTGTCAGTTTGGTTTTCTGTAATTTTTATAATTATCATTGTTAGTTGTACTGAATGAATAATCAGCTGTGAAGTTAATCAATAGATTTTAGGTTAATTGTATTTTTAAAACTACTGTATAACTCAAAAGCAATATACATATGTTTGGTAATTTTATTGCAAAAGTGTTGAGATTAATTACAATGACTAAAATGTACATAGTTTAGAACTCTATTTAATTTTTTTTCATTAATTACATATATTAAATCAATATTTAAGTATAATATTTAAATTGGAAAAAAATCACCAAGAACAATAAAAATATTTTTAAAAGATCTTATAAATCAAATCAATATTTAAATATAATATTTAATTTTGAGATGAAATAAGATATAAAATGATTTTAACTTGATTTAATAAGGATAAAAAAGATGTTTTAAAAGATGCATTAAATGTTGAAATAGATTATTCCATAATCACTTTCAATAAGTAACTCCTCACCTTCTTCTCAAAATCACTGTCAAAACTTATCAGATTATCAATGAATCACTTTTGAAAGTTTTATCAAACATCATTTTATGTCAAAATTATAAAATAATCTGATTTTAACTTTTCAAAAGCAATACCAAGCTGACTCTAAATTGATTTCACAAGATCATCAAGCTAAAAAGGTGACAAGTTCATAACATAGTACTTACAGTTGCAATCTCTCTATTCAACTCAAGCAAATTTGCAATCTAGTTGACCTGTACAAAATTATTTTTATTCAACTACAATATAACATAATAATCCCTTTATAAATTCATTACCTAAACATGTAGCATACAATAATAAAATACACCACAAATATAAAAAAATAAGAGTAAAAGAAGTGCCTTATATTATAAGCCGAATGATAAGCTAACAATCAATTCCCATAAAAAAAAAAATCCAACCACAAATATCAAAATGTATACTTAATTTCTTTTATTGGAAACTTCCAACAAAAACATTTTCTTGACAAGAGTCACAAGACAACAAGATGAAAAAAAAAATGTTAATAATTTTAATTTAGTCCGTTGAGTATTTATATAAATGCAAGTTTCATAATATTTATTATGTTAGTTCACTTAGGAAAAAAATTTAACAAAGAACAAACACACATACAATATTAGTTAACTTAGGAATTTTTACAAATATGTAACATATAATAGTAAGGTACAACACAAATAGAAAAGGAAAAAAAAAAGGAAGCACCTTATAAGCTAACATATAAGCTCACAATGTTTCCTAAAAATAGAAAAATAAATATCAAACACAAATATATATATATATATATATATATATATATTCTCCATAAATAGAATCTTCCTGTAAAAGCAAAAGCATTTTCTTGAAAAGCAAAAGTAAGAATTTTTAATCTCCAAATTGAATATTCATGTAGATGCAAGTTTCATGCTATGTACTAGATTTAAGGTAACAAAAATGTGCAGGCAACGTTAGTTCTCTTAGGAATTTTTACAAACATGTTGCATACAATAGTAAGATATAATACAATTAGAAAATGAAAAAAAAAACACCTTATGAGCCAACAAATAAGCTTTCAAATTTTCCTTAAAAAAATGAAACAGAAATATGAAACACAAATATCAAAATATATATTTAATCTCCTTAAATAGAATCTCCATTAAAAAAAACATTTTATATTCCTGGAAACAAAACAAAAGTACAAAAAATGTTAGTTCACTTAAAAATTTAGATCATTTAGGAAAAAAAATTAACAAAGAAGAAACACACAAACAATGTTAGTTCGTTTAAGAATTTTTACAAATATATAACATACACGGATTTTTCAAAAAAATAATATGAATAACAAATATCAGTAAAAAAACACAAATATCAAAATATATATTAAATCTCCTTATATAAAATCTTCCAATAAAAGCATTTACTTGGAAAGAAAAAGAAATGAATTGGCCAAAAGCGAATGAAAAATCATGAATATGTTATTGCTTTTGGAGTTTAGATTTGCAAACTTTAAGAAGAGTTAGGAATAATAATCTATATCAATAAATAAAGAAGAAAATGATATAAAATTTGGTCAGATTCTCACCTGAAAATAACATGATTCGATAGTCAAACAACAAAGATCACAATAAAAGGTAAATGTATGAAGAAAGAGGGTTGGAACCAACCCTAATCTATTTTTTTAGCAAATAGGATGGTGATGCTAGTAGAAATATTTAAATTTCCAAATTGTACTTTTAATTTTTGGGAAATATTGACAGTTTTAAAAAAATAGTCAACTAATCTTGATAGTTTTTAAAAAACTATCAATAGGACTTGATATTTTTTAAGGGAGATGTATTGAATTAGGATTCTCGAAGACATTTAAAGACTTAATAAATCCGGGTGTATTCAATTTGGACATTTAAAGACTTTAAAATAGTCAATATTAATCCACTGGTATTCAATTCAGATTTCTATGAACTTTTAAAGAGTCTTCCCAAATCCATGTGTATTGAACCGAGACATTAAAAATGTTTATAAAAATCAAGGTGTATTCAATTGGGACAAGATTTTTTTGGATTTTTTTAAGTCATGGATTTTAGTGGACTTGATGGTGAGAAGTATGAATATCAAAAGCCATAATAAGTCTAGCCTTCTCCCCAGGGATTTTGGAGGACTTTAGCTATCGAAATATACAAAAGCTTGATGAAGCCTTCTATTTTGAAAAATGGTCAGAATTCGTAAATTTATTTGGGTGAGTTTTTCTATCTAGAAAATTATGAAAACTTATATGTAGATAGAATGTTATGTATAATGTTAATCTACAAAATTTTGTGATTTATAAATAAGTAGAAAAAATGGTTATAAATTTTGGAATGGACAAAGGTCAATATAGATTTCGGTTGAACAGATTCGAGAAACAAGAAAACAAATGAATGTTTTCATATACAAATGATCATGGATTAAATTGATAATTTTACTGTAGCATATCCTATAAGTTTAGATTATTCATATCAAATTTTGTAAGATTTAAAGTAGTAGAGAATTAATTAAAAATTGTGGATCAAATGGTGGTCATATCAAGGTTTGATTTAGGGTTATGCTTTTTTCTAATATTTTATATGTAGCTTTGCTTCGTTATTCAATTAGTTGATTATTGTTTGTTTATATGATTAGTTGAATATACAAATGTTTTATTATTGTTTGTTTGGTTATTCGATTAGTCCATTATTGTTTGTTTATATTCTTTCATCGTTTATATTATTCAATTAATGTTCTTAATATTATAGTGTGAATAAAAGATTTGCTTCTTTTTGGGTTCATATATCTGTTTATAGAATGAGAAATTTTTTCATTTTAATTCATATTTTTTTAGTTCATTTTTCAGTTTGTTTTAAGTAGTCCAGTGATGATATTTATTAGATGGTTGGTTTATTTTCTTACGTATTTATTATAAATTGTATTTGAATGCCTCAATCAATCCACTATAATAGAAGTCTGAGATAACAAATCTATGAAAGTCTGAGATAAATGTGTAAACAAATCCATAAATGTCTGAGATAAATGTCTAAACAAAGCAATAAAAGCCCATGTGGATTTACAAAAGTCCGTAGAAATCCATAAAAATCTATCATTTAAAAAATATCTTTAAATGTCTTCAAGAATCCTAATTGAATACACCCCCAGAGCAGACAAAAAATTAATACAATTTGACAGTTTTTAAAAACCGTCAAGAACTAACTGTCAAGAAAATTCATTTTTCTTGTAGTGATCAATTGGTTTAGTAAGGGACCACATGCATATGTGTAGAAAATAGAAAATAAAGATGGGCATTTTGATGGTGACCTAGATACTTTCAATAATTAATAGTAAATGTGTGGCAAACATGCATGCATGGTACTTATTGGACTTAGTATAAGCAATTATACATCTTAAAGTAAATACATGTAAACCGCTACACATTTGAACTTAATATTAAATGAAAGATCTAGAATCATATATTGTTTCATATATGAAATAATCATGTTAATTTTGTAAGATAATAACATACCTTGATCCATGGCAGAAAAAATATTGGCAACAATCGTTTCTCTCCTCCTTAACCTTTATACTTTAAACTTTTATGTGTTATTTCGTATATCAGAACTAATGAGAATTCTGATTTATATAAAGGTCGGAGAGATTATGAGTGTTTCTCACATTTAGTTTAACTCAAGCATTAATTCCCATAAAATTAATGTTACATTGAGAAACAGTTTCTCAAACCAATACATCGGCATGTGTATAATTTGAATAATCAATCCTTCATTAATTCAAGACTTTATTAATTTAAGACTTCATTTGGTAACTTATATCCCACATTAACTTAACATTAAAACCATTAGTTATTAGGACCATAAATCCTATAATCTCCCACTTAGTCCATATAACATAATAATAAAAAATAATAAAAATACTTTATAAAAGGACTAATGTGGGATTACAAGAAAATATATAATATATATAGATATATTATATATATAGATATATTATATATATACAATTCATGCTTTACATAATTTGGTTATCGTAATATCATGATCAAACAATATACTTAGCTGAGTCATAGCGGTTGTGTGTCACTGAAACGACACAGTCCCTTCCATGTACTACAACACTTACAGCTAGATTGTCATGAACTGTAAGTGAGAAACATAGGCTAGCAATAATGCCTAAAATTAGTCTAACATAATATCCTATTTTAAAAACTCTTTCATTATCATACATGTACATACATGCTGAAAACAGGAAATAGCAGAAACACATTAAATGAGATTTCAAAATAATGTCTATCATAATATATCCAAATAACAACATTAAGGGTTACATCCAAGGCCCTACTAACAGTGTGCTCTTTGAATGTCTTTGGTTGAAGCCCTTTTGTTAATGGATCAGCAATCATAAGTTTTGTGCTAATATGTTCAATAGACACTCTTTGTTTCTGCACTTCTTCCTTAACAGAAAGAAACTTCAACTCCATATGTTTAGCACCTTTAAAATATTTTTCAATCTTAGAGAAGAAGACTGTTGTGGTATTATCACAATAAATTCTTAGCAGCCTAGAAATAGAGTCTATAACCCTAAGCCCTGAGATAAAATTCCGTAGCCATAAACCATGAATTGTGGCCTCAAAGCACGCCACAAACTCAACCTCTATTGTGGATGCAGCAGTGATAGATTGATTTGCATTTTTCCATGAAATAACCCCTCCAACTAACATAAACACATAACCAAATATGGATTTTCGGCTATCAGGACATCCAGCAAAATCAGAGTCTGAGTAACCAATCACCTCAAGATTATCGGTTCTTCTAAACGTGAGCATGTGATCTTTTGTACCCTTCAAGTATCACATCTCTTTCTTTGCAAGCTTCCAATGTTCCATTCCCGGATTACTCTGGTATCTACCTAGAACAACAACAACAAAGCTAATGTCTGGTTTAGTGCAAGTTTAAGCATACATCAAGCTTCCAACTGCTAAAGCATAAGGAATTGCTTCCATTTGCTTGTGTTTCAATTCATTATTTGGATATTGCATAAGGTTGAATTTATCCCCTTTTTGAATTGGATACTCCTCGGTTGAATAATTTTCCATTCGAAATCTCTCCAAAGCTTTGTTAATATAAGCTTTCTGAGATAGCCCTAACAATCGTTGAGACCGGTCTCGAAATATTTCAATTCCAATCACATTGGCTGCCTCACCCATATCTTTCATCTCAAAGTTCTTGGTGAGAAACTTCTTGGTTTCATGTAATAAACCAAGATCACTATTGGCAAGAAAGATATCATCAACATACAAGATCAAAAATTATAAATTTACTCCCACTGACCTTCAGGTATATACACTTATCGACAGTGTTTTCCTTAAAACTGAAGAAGGTAATGGTATTATGAAACTTAATATGCCATTGCATGGAAGCTTGTTTAAGTCCATTTATTGATCTCTTAAGCTTGCAAACTAGATTTCCCTTTCCCTTTAATGCAAAGCCCTTAGGTTGATCCATGTAAACTTTTTCATCTAAATTTCCACTTAGAAAAGCAGTATTTACATCTATTTGGTGCAGCTTTAAATCGAAATGAGCCACTAGAGCCATGGTGATTCTAAATGAATCCTTCTTTGATACATGTGAAAAGATCTTTATGTAATCAATGGTTTCTTTTTTAGTGAAACCTTTGGCAACGAGTCTGGCTTAATGTCTTTCGATATTGCCTTTACTATCACAATTGGTTTTGAAATCCATTTACAACCAATCTTCTTGCATCCATTAGGCAACTCGATAAGATCCCAAACTTCATTATGTTCCATTGATTTCATCTATTCTTTCATGACATCAATCCATTTAGAAGAATCAATACTTTATATAGCTTGTTCGTATGAAACCGGATCATTATCCATCCCAATATCATAATCAGATTCTTGTAGATAAACCACGTAATCATTTGACATTGCAGATCTCTTTTCTCTTTGAGATCTTTATAATGCAATTTCTTGTGGTTCTTCTATTGTTGGTTCAATAGTGACAATTTAATTATGAAGTGGTTCATTATTCATTTATTGATCATTATTTTGGTTAATAACATTTAGATCAACAATGTTTTTAAAAGCTAGAGGTAAAGGGACTTGTACCCTCGCTTCTTCATTTATCATATTTTGTAATTGTATCCTAGTTTCTTCAACGGACACAGGACGTGGTAAATCACTCCCACTAATGTCACCATCCTCAAAAAATTTGGCATTACCCGTTTCTATTATTCTTGTACTATGGTTAGGCAAATAAAACCTAAACCCTTTGGATTTCTCTGGGTTACCAATAAAGTAACCACTTATTGTCCTGAAATCCAATTTCTTTTCTTATGGGTTAAAAAGTCTAACTTCCACTGGACATCCCTAAACACGAAGGTGTTTTAAACTTGGTTTCCTTCCATCCCATAACTCAAAAGGAGTTTTTAGAACTGATTTACTAGGAACCCTGTTCAAAATGTACGCAGTGGTCTTTAGAGCTTCACTACACAACGATATGGGTAAGGTAAAGTTGCTTAACATACTTCTAACCATATCCATAAGAGTATGATTACGCCTCTCATCAAGACCATTCTACTGAGGTGTTACTGTATTGTATATTGAGCACATATGATGCGCTTTTCTAGCAATTTAGCAAAAGGACCAGGGTGATGTCCTAACTCATCATAGCGACAATAACGGATCTTACAATTTTCACTTTTCTGTCTAACTGTCTTTCAACCTAAGTTATGTATACCTCTAGGGCATTCACCGACTGATATTTATCATTCAACAAATAGATATATCCATAACGTGAAAAATCATCAATAAAAGTGCTAAAGTACTTTTCACCACCAAAACATGAAGTGGTAAAAGGTCCACAAAAGTCAGGGTGAATAATCTCAAGGAGATTTGTACTTCTTGTGGCACCTTTCTTTATGTGTTTGCTTTATTTTCCTTTAATACAATCCACACACACTCCGAGATCAGTAAAATCTAGATTTTCAAGATTTCCATATTTTACTAACCTCTGATTCTATCTTTACAGATATTCCCCAAACGATTATGCCACAAGATGGAAGACATTTCAGTCATTAGGCTGTGTTTAGATTCTACTTTAGGATAAAAAATATCAAAGTCTCAGCAAAGTGGTTATTAAGTTTCAACTTATATAAACCAACACATAATGTTCCAGAACCAACAATGGATAAATTTACATAATGTTCCAAAACCAACAATGGATAAAATTTTAAATAAACTAAAACATTTATTACTAATTGAAAATGTGTATCCATCAACATCAAGTCTACTTAATGAAATAAGGTTTCTGGAAACATATGGTACATAAAAGTATGAAATAAGTCTAAATGAAAACCACTATCTAAGACAAGTCTGAAGGTTCCAACAACTTTAATAGGAATAAATACATGGACAGTAGCAACAGAGTCAACCTACCAAGTATTAAAAGGAACATCAGTAAGGTTTGATTCAAAAATTACGTAAATATTTATACCTTTCTTTTCAAACCATTCCTTTCGTTTCTGACAATCTTTCTTAAAATGTCCTCTTTTTATAAAAAGGACATTTCATGCCAACGTCTTTCTTTTGAATCTGAGAAGCATCAGCAGGTTCATTCTTGGTAAATACTCTTTTCTTGCATTTCCTAGGTTTTATTCCTTTATGTCCAGATCCTAAGCCTTGAGTCGTAAGGTGAATAGTTTGCATTCCTTGTTGCTTAAGCTTTGCCTCTTCTTGAACAACCATATTGGTTAGTTCATTCACATTCCATTTATCCTTAATGATGTTATAATGGATTTGGAATGGACCATACTGACTAGGCAAGGATTTTAGAATAAATTGAACAAGGAAAGATTCACCAACAATCATTCCTAAGGTCTTTGGCTTTGAAGCTAGGTTCGTCATTTCCAAGATATAGTTTTGCATCCCACGAATCCTATCATATTTCATTGTGGTCACTGGCCATTAATGTCCCAGCAAGGGATTTGTCAGCAGTTTTGAAACGTTCTTCCACAGCCTTAAGGAATTCTTTTGCAATATCACATTTAGGAAGCGATGTCTTAATGTTTCCGGCGATAGTCATTCGTATAAACCCAAGGCAAAGTTTGTTTGACATTTTCCAAGCATCGTAAAAGGCCTTGTCCTCATCATTAGTTTCATCAGTGAGCTCATCAGGTAAAAAAAACACATATACAAGAAATTTGACATTTAATAATAAAAATTGAACTTGCAACTGTCACCATGGCGGTTGGAGAGACAAGAAGTGACGATAGAAGGAGGGATTTTAGAACAAATCTTGCTTAAGTTTTTATGGATAATCTGAATCCAATAGTTGATCAGAAAAGACTTTGGGGAGTGTTCAAGGCTTTTGGCCTAGTTAGTGATATTCATATGTCGCCCAAAATTAAGAATAGAAGAAGTTGTTATTCTTTTGTCCGTTTTGCCACGATAGATGAAGCGGCAAAGGTAGCTAGGATTACTAACGGTAAAGGTCGCTAAGTCCGATTGAAGTAGTAGAAAGAGAAATGTGGTTCAGACTTAAGGAATACGGAAGCAATCGAGTTTGCAGGGGGAAAGGAAGGCTATGGCAAAGCAATCCTTAGGTATGAAAGGGAAGGATTATGCAAAGCCAGTGTTTGGAAATAATTGGCATAAGTCGAATTAACTGTTTGTTGAGGTGGTGAAAGGAAAACTAATAGAGAATGCTTCTCGAAACACAACAGGTGAACATTCCGAAGAGGTGTTGAACTAGGAGAGTAGCGAGAATGACATCAGATGGCTAGATTTCAGTGCAGTGGGGGTTCTTAAAGTTTTTCAAGATGTGTCTAGAATGATAAAAGATCTTTTAAACAGAGGAATTATGTTCGATTTTATTACATTGGAGACAAGAATGTTTTGATGATTATTTAAATCATTAAAAGACGGGGATAACTTCATAAGAGAAAGAGAAACATGGTCAGTATATTCTCTCGGTAGGGTCTTGGACGCCGATGATAACCCCAAAATCGAGGATGACTTGGGTGGAATTCAGTGGCATACCCCTTGATTATTGGTGTGTTAATTTTTTCAAAAGACTAGGATGGGCAATGGGTGAGCCATTACTGATTGATAAAGAAGTCGTAAACAGAAGTAATATTGCTAGTGGTAGAGTTCTGGTGTTAGTTCCATATAATCGAACGTGTCCAAAGTCTATCAAATTTGTGACCAGAAGAAGGTCATTTGTGATTCATGCTAAGGAGGATAATTATCCAATTCCTTGCAAAAGTTCTGGGATAGTTAGGATTAAATTGAGAGGAGAAAAAAGGTGAATAATGCTCATGGCCGGGAGAAAGCATGAAGAATAAGGATGGAGATGAGATAGCAGGTAATGAGGTGGCAACTGAAGTACCCAATAGAAATATGACTCATAAGCTGACAAGGGACAAATCCAACTTTCATAATGCAAGGGATCAGGAAGAGGAAGAGGAAGGAAGATGAAGCGGTAGAGGAGATATGCATTGTGAAGGTAGAAAAACGAAGAGGTAAAGAAAATGAGATTGAGATAGGTTCTAGAGTGTTTGAAAATTGGGCAGATAAGCCACCTATATTTAATGAGGTAGAGATAGTTGACAAGAGGCCACAAAACTCTATGACTTCTTCTTTTGAAGATTGTGAGGGGTTTAGGAGAATCTTCGATAGTTGGGTTAGGCCATCACAAAGGGGATAACATAGTTATTGATCTAGGAACTGGACTGATCCAGTTGAGGGATCATGGACCATCGGTCACTCAACTACATCTTCAAGAAAAGCCTACTAAAGGTAACAACAACATCCCGAATAATGATCATGATGAACCGAATTCAGAGTTAAGGTCAAAAAGGTCAACGATGAGACATGTTCTTCATCTTCTGGAAAATGTGCATCTCATGTCTGCAACTCAATTCACTTTGGTGAATCAGTTTAATGATCCTTCTAATTATGAGGAGAGTGGAAAGAAGAGGAAGATGTCGAAGGTCAATATCAAGGTGATATTTTCTAGCAAAATACATAGTATGGTTACTTGGAAAGATAGAATAAAAAATCATAGTATATAAGGGTAGGTTCCTTTGGAGAACCATTCTTCTACGAATTTGAGGCTAGATGAGGAGATTGCAAAAGTAATAGAAAAAAGAGTTAGTTCAGGAATCATAAAAGGGAAGAATGATGTAAGAAACAGTGCTTCAACACATATGGGGTCGAAAGATAAGAGGAATGTCAAGTGGAGTCTCAGTGAGGAAGTAGCAAAGGTAATTGAAGTAGGAGTTGTACTTGGGTTAGATTTTCTGGTTACAGAGGATTCGGTTGCGGAGGAAATTAGATGTAGAGAATTTGAGGATGAGTCGAGACTTGCAAATCGGTAAGGTTTCAAATCGTTTAGTTGTGGAATCTAATACTTCAATGATTATTTTGTAATGGATTATTAGAGGATTGGGAAGGATGAGAAGAAAAGAGTTGTTAAGAATTTGGTGTATAACCATAAGTCGTTCATGTTTTTTATTCAAGAAACAAAGTTGAGTAATTTTGATTCGAGGACTGTTAAATCTCTTGGGGGTAAAGTTTTAACTAGAGAAATCGGGGTGGATACTATGGGTAATGCAGGGGGTGTAATTATATTATGGGATGAGGAGGTTTTTTCAGTGACAGATTGTATTTCGAACAACAGGTGCATCATTGTTGTAGGATGTTGCATCATTGTTGTAGGATGTTTCAACAGCTCGGGTAGGGAGGTGAAATTTTGTAATGTTTATACGGCAACAAATGAGGGGGGAAGGAAAAAATTATGGGAGTTTATTCTTAAGGCTCAAATTACTTTATCGGGGTATTTAGGTAATTGGAGGCGATTTCAACACGGTGTTAGATCAAAGCAAGAGGATTGGGGTTTCGTATAACTCAAGGTCCACAAGGAATTTTAAGGCTTTTGTAGATGCCGCGATGGTGGTGGATATTCCTCTTCAAGGTGCTACCTATACATAGACTAATAATAGGGAAATCGGTTCGTGGGCGAGATTAGACGAGTTTTTATGTGCTCCTCAATTTCTTACGTGACATCCCTACATTTTTCAATGTGGGCTATGTAGAAGCTTATCGGATCACTGTCCGATCCTATTAGGTGTATCCGAAATTGACTGGGGACCTAAACCGTTTATATTTCAAAATGCTTTGGGTGGAAGATAAAGTGCTTATGTCAAATGTTTGGGACGTTTGGAAGAAGAAAACTGGTGGCAGTTCTTGAAGTGTCACTCTATCTCGAAAGTCTAAGGCAGTGAACCGTTTTTAAGGACTTGGGCGAAAGGTAGAAAGGCTGGTGGGGATCAAACTAATATTTTGGAAAAAGAACTCAATGAAATTGAAAACATGGTTGTGGTGTCTAGATGGTCTGATAAATTGAGAAATGATTACAAAGACTGTATATTCAAGTTGTGGAAGTGTATTCATCAAGAAGAGCAAAGATGGAGGTAGAATTATCGTGTTAAATGGTTGAAATAAGGTGATGGGAACACACAATATTTTCATCTTATGGTAAATATGAGAAGGAGATTCAATGTTATTGAAGATATAAATATAAATGGTATTCAATAAGCTGGACCGTCTAATGTGAGAGATGGGGTTTTTCAATTCTTCATAGACCATTTTAAAAAGACTGATTTATGTAGGCCAAGGCTGGTCGGTTTACAGCTGCAACAGATTTCATTGGTTGAGAGCATGTTTTTGGAAGCATAATACTCTATTGAAGAAGTGTGATCAGCATTGTGTGAGTGTGATGGAAACAAGGCGCATAGTCCGGATGGCTTTAATTTGAATTTTGTTAGAATTAATTGGGAATGTTTGAATGATGATATTATGAAGTTTTTGGAAGAGTTTTACCATGACAACCAGATGGTTCGACAGTGAAATAATACCTTCATTGCTTTCATCCCTAAAGTCAATAATCCAAATTCTCTAAAAGAATATAGACCTACAAGCCTTGTTCGAGATATCTATAAAATCATGGCTAAGGTCTTGGTAAACATATTAAAAAGAGTGATGGATAAGATCATTAGTCACAATCAAATGACATTCGTCTCAGGAAGACAGATAGTGGATAGCTTTGTAATAGCAGAAGAAATTATTCATGCATGGAGGAAGGATGGGAGGGGTTGTCTTCTAGCAAAATTGGATTTCAAGAAAGCATATGACTATGTGGACCATGAATTTTTACTTCAGACCATGAGATTAATGGGGTTTGGTCGCAAATGGATTCAATAGATAAAAAGATGCATTTCTACACCTATGATGTTTGTGTTGGTGAATGGTACCCCAACCAAAGAATTTGGTATGGAAAAAGGACTTCGCTAGGGTGATCCGCTATCCCTTTTTTTATTCAATATTGTGGTGGAAGTTCTTAGTAGGATGCTTGATAGAGCTAGAGATTGTGGTATGATCAAAGGCATTGGTTTCAATAATGATGAGGTACATATTACGCATCTTCAATTTACGGATGACACAATGTTATTCGTTGATCCCGGTATGGAATACTTGTTAAATGCTAAATGAATTTTGAGATGTTTCGAGTTGGTCTCGGGCCTCAAAATCAATTTTCACAAAAAAAAAAGGTTAAGGTAGGGAATAAGGATATGAATGATGATTTCCGGGCAGGTGCGTTCAGATGTATGGCGGTAGTTCTGCCTATAATGTATCTTGGGCTGTCGCTAGGTGGAAATCCTAAGCGGGAAGTCTTCTGGAATCCGATTGTTCAGAGGGTGAAGGAAAGACTTGCTACATGGAAAAGAGGATTCATGTCTAAAAGGGGAAGACTTGTTATAATTAAGGTTGTTCTATCCAACCTTCCAACCTTTTTCATGTCCATTGTTGGCATTCCAGTGGTGATGGCGAAGAAAATTGAGAAACTTCAACACGATTTTTTCTGGAACGATGGTATAGTTAAAAGGAAAATTCATGTGGTGGATTGGGAAAATGTGTACAAAAGTAAGAAATCTTGCTGATTAGGAATCGGAAGGCAAAATGACAAAGGCATGAGTTTGATGGCTAAATGGCTTTGGAGGTTTGTGAAGGAACATTCATCATCATGGAAGAAAGTGGTATGTGCTAAATATGGACTACAACCTTATGGGCTGGTTTGGGATGGTGTGGATGTAGGGTAAATACGCGCAGCGGAAGCGTGAAAATTTAATAAAATAGGGTTTCGTATAAATAAAAAAATTTCCCTTTTAAATAGCAAGAATCTTAACCCTAGATTAATTGATGTATATAAAAAGTGTCGTACCTTTTTCTCATGACGATTGAACAAGCGCCGAATTGAATCCGTAAGATCTTCCAATCCAATCACGAACGTGAATCACCTAGGAGTGTGAATCTTTTTCTTTGTTAGTTACAATTATCCTCCAAGAAGAAAAACAAAGAACATTAGGTCACTTGTGAATTGTTAATCAATTTGATTGAAACTCACGTGAACCTTGATTCGATGTTGTACACAAAAACCTTTTGATGTAAAGGCTACTAGTGTACTATCGAAAACTAAACGTTCTTTCTTCCTTTTCTTCTTTGCTGAATCTCACACTATTTTTTAGAGTTGATCGAATTTTATATAGAGCAAAAACATATTTTTCTCCCTCAAAATTCTATGGTAGTCGAATTCTCTCTCTAAAAAGACTAGGGCTGACCGAAATCTCTCTAAAATATATAGGGTTGGCCGAAATTCTTTCTTAAAATTGTTTAGGGCTGACCGAAATTTTAGAGATATATATGTATAGGATCACAAATCATTTCCTAAGAAGGATTTACTTGGTTGTTAATAATCATTTCCTTAGGTGGATTTACTTAGTGGTTAATAATCATTTTCTAAAAGAAATTCTAACCTACACCGAGACTCCTAATCCAACTCAATAGTGTATTTGTAATCATATTAAAAACTTCCTAATTTAATTAGATAAATAATTCATTTTATTTATCTACTTATCAAATATAGTCTTTAATATTAATTATACTACCAACAATAGTATAAAATTAGGAGACCTACTCCTACTAGAAAAAGATTTTGATTTTTAATTATTAATTAAATAATTAATTATTTTCCATTTAATTAAATAATAAAATAAAAATAATATAATTAAGCTATTTTAAATAGCCTTGCTGCCCAACACATATATATTGGTCAATATATTATTTTTCTTATTTTATTAAATCCATTGGACCTTAATAAAAAATCCACATGTGAACTAGACCTATTTTTACAAAAATAAATAAGTTCACATGCCTTAATACAATTCTAGATGGACCCCTAAATTGGTCCAGTTGAATATATCAAGTAATCCATACAAGTTCGTGTGGATTGGGGATCTTGGTGGGCTATCTAAATTTAAGCTCCAATAGACACAATCCAATCACAATCAACAAATGATTCACTTAGGTCCGATCTATTTAATTTTAGTTCATTCCACTAAAGAACTAAAATTGAACTCTTAAATAAAGATAGAATAAGTTGATGTTACTCATTCATACCCTAGACAACCTTATTGAAGAAAGTGCATCCTCGTGAAGAATATCAGTAATCGTCAAGAGTTCATAAACCGCCTATAGCTCTCCAAGTTACCATATTTACTCATATGACCACATTTTGAACTTGGATATTTTGACTTGTCCAGAAGCCATGTTTCAATAGACGCTATTGAAAACTTAACGTCAAGATTTAATATCCTATACCTCATAACATCCATATAATGATATTCTACTCTCATTTAATAAATGGAGTCACGATATCCATATCTATAAATGAAGTCCTCCATCGATTAACAAATGAAAACCACCAAACTATTGAGGATAGACTACGCTATATAATCGTACTCATTGATAGCTCAAATGATAACACTTGTAACCATAAGTCCATCATTTATCTCAGGATTGAGATAGACTCTCCGATTGTCTTCAAATGAAAAATTTTATCCATTGACGGTTCTAGATAAAGTATTTCATTGTGATCCAATTCAATGCACCTAGTGCACTAGATTCTTTTGCCTAAAAATACCACACTTTGATGATTTTAGACTCATCATAACACATTTGATCCAACTCATATGTTAGCAAAAGAATCTACAACTTTAACAAGATAAAGGCGCTCAACCTTTATCTTAAGTTGTGAATATTATTCAAAACTAATTAAAGAATTGTGTCTACCTCATACATATCAAGATGTATGAACAATTCTTCTTTTCTCATAGTATTTTGACCTTATGATTATTTACTTTTGACAATTATAATAATTAAATTATAAATGCAACAAGATTTGTTAAACTAGAAATAACTTTATTAATATGAAAAGATTGTGAAATACATTATTATACTCTTGCTATCGAGTATAATCCCAACAGTGGAGACAAATTCTGCATCCCGTTTTGTAAAATCAATTAATAAGCTGTTAGAGGAATACCAGCGAACCACTAAAATTATAAAAGAAGGCTTTCATGTTATGTTAGGATCGGGTGGCAATGCTAGGCTATGGAGAGATGTTATATGGGATTCAATTCCCATGAAAAGTGTTTTTCCAAGAATTTTCGCTTTGGCTTCAAATAAGGATAGGAAAGTTAAGGAATATGGAAGATTTGTAGATTTTATTTGGATATGGAATGTTCAACTGAGAAGACAACTTTTTGATTAGGAAGTGGATCAATGGAGATGTTTTAATATGGCTATTGGAAGCCTTTGTGTGAGAAGGAACATTCCGGATGCATTGGCATGGGAGTTCAGTTCCAATGGGTGTTTTTCGGTGGGGGCTTTCGAAGATGCTTGGAAATTGATGAGGAGAACAATTGTGAGACTGAATTTTCTTTTTTACGGAAAGGCATTTGTCCTCCTAAGGTTGAAATTCTGTTGTGGCATGTGTTAAAGAAAAGAATTCTTGTGAAGAAAGTTCTTGTTAGTTTTGGCTTGTCCAATTTAGCAAATACTAATTGTCCTTTATATGGAAATATGTCTGAGTCCATCGACCACTTACTTTTACACTGCAAGTGGAGCTGGAAATTATGAAGGTTGGTTATGGGTTGGTGGGGTGTTTCTTCTTATGTTAGTTCTTTTGTGGGTTCATGGATGGTAGGTTGGTGTGGCTATGTCTAACGAAGTCAAGGTTACGTGTGTGGAATTTACTATTTTATGCAGTATTATGGACTATATGGGAGACAAAAAACAATGTGGTGTCTAATGCTAAATCAGCTTGCTTACTTTATGCTCTCGACACAGTGAAATTCAGGGTGGTTCAAAAACTTTTGGGAAGGATCCAAAGAAGACATCACGATTTTGTTGTTGGATGTAGAAGGAAGATGCATGGATGAGAAGCCTATCAAGCTTAAAAAATCGACAATCGGGTGCCCTCCTTTGGATAATGATCTTATATTTAACATGAATGGATCAGCTAGAGGAAATCCGGATCATGTTGGGATTGAGGGAGTTTTAAAAGACGCAAGTGGGAAAATTTTGTGCTTATTTTCAGCATATATAGGTATAGCTTATTCAACATTGGCTGAAATTCTTGCCATACATAAAGCTTGTACGCTGGTGTTCTCAAGTCTGCTCTCGTGGGAAAGAGGAATACCGATTTTGAGCGACTCAAAATCGGTGGTCTCATGGATTAATAGTGGAGGATTTGGCAATCTAAATTATGTTACATGGATTTATGACATCAGACAATGCATTCTATCTAGGAATAATATTTCAGTTAAGTACATTACTAGAGAGTCTAATTTTGATATGAACCTCACCAAGAACAGTGAGACCCAGAACCAATATATGGTAACGAAGGATCGTTTTCTAATCAAGTTTATAAACAAAGAACGTTATCAGACCGTAACCTGTTACCTATAAGAAGGTAAGAACCAATGGTATCAAGAAGTTGAAGACGCCACACTCAAGAACAAGAAGGAGATATGAGTGATAAGTCTAGATTTCAAAACCAAAAGAGATGAACTCTCACTATTTTTTTTATTCAATCAAGTCTACCGAATTACATCCAATTCGTTCCTTTATTTACTAAAACCCTAAACGAAAAGAAAGGCTATAATCCAATCTAAAAAGGAAACAAGATAATTCGGCTATTAAGGCCTTACAATCAGAAGAAAACTAAATCGAGAAACTATTGACTTGCTCTTTAATTGGAAAGCTAAATCTGGAAACAAATCAACTATTATTCTTTGGAAATTAAAAGGAAATAAATCAACCAAAGTTGAATATTTTCCTAGCCTGTGCCACACGTCCAAGTCTTCTTTATTCGGCCCAGTCAATTGTCTTGATGACATTAATTACGCCTTGGTCTTCATGTGGGCTTATCTTGGACTTCAACAATTCAAAATCAGCCCAAGTGTCTTGAATTGGGCCATTCAGTGCTTATTTGAATCTCTTAGCTCTTGCCCTTGTTATTGGCCCAACCGGAACATGCAATGGATCATTTGATGCAGCTGACTTGTTCTCATCATTCCCTCCCTCTTGAAAAGGATTTGTCCTCAAATCGTCACCTACATCAAAAGGAGACAAATTAGAAACATTGAAGCTTACACTAACATTATACTCACCTGGAAGATCCAACTTGTATGCATTGTCATTGATCCTTTCAATCACTTCAAATGGGTCATCTCCCCTTAGAAGTAGTTTAAAACTTTGTTGGGCTAGAAACCGTTCATTCCTCATATGCAACCATACCCAATCACCGGGCTCAAACATAACTGTTTTACGCCCTTTATTTGCTTGGTTGACGTATTGCTCAGTTCGTCTCTCTATGTTTTGCCGAGTCTTTTCATGGATTTTCTTAACAAAATCTACCTTTTTCTTTCCATCCAAGTTAACATGCTCATTCACAGGTAAAGGAATTAAATCCAAAGGAGTCAATGGGTTAAAACCATACACAATTTCAAAAGGCAACAAATGAGTTACATAATGCACTTTCCTATTATAAGCAAACTCTACATGCGGCAAACAATCCTCCCATGTTTTCAAGTTCTTTTGTATTATAGCACGCAACAAGGTAGATAAAGTCCTATTAACTACTTCAGTTTAACCATCAGTTTGTGGATGACAAGTAATAGAAAATAAAATTTTAGTTCCTAACTTACCCCACAAAGTCTTCCAAAAGTAGCTTAAGAACTTAGCATCTCTATCCGAAACAATGGTCTTAGACATGCCATGCAATCTCAAAATTTCTTTGAAAAACAAATCAGCAATATGTTATGCATCATCGGTTTTATGACAAGGAATGAAATGCGCCATTTTAGAAAACCTATCAACAACCACATATATAGAGTCCCTACCCCTTATTGACCTAGGCAAACCCAACACAAAATCCATGGAAATATCAATCCAAGGTCCACTAGGTATAGGAAAAGGAGTATACAATCCATGAGGCTTAATCCTAGACTTGGCTTGTCTACATGTAATGCATTTATCACAGATTCTTTGTACATCACGTTTCATATGAGGCCAAAAGAAATGTTCATGCAAAGTATCTAGCGTCTTAGCTATACCAAAATGCCCCATCAAACATCCCCCATGAGCTTCTCTAACAAGCAATTCACGCAAAGAACTCTTAGGCACGCATAATTTAGTTTCTCTAAACAAAAATCCATCATACCTATAAAATTTGCCAAATGCAACCTTTTCACATGCGTTGAACACATTGCCAAAATCAGAATCTTCCATATACAAATCTTTAATGTATTCAAAACCAAACAATCTAGCATCCGAAATAGAATGTAGAATGTACCTTCTTGAGAGAGCATCAGAGACCACGTTTTCCTTACCCTTTTTGTACTTGATCACATATGGAAATGTTTCAATGAACTTCACCCACTTGGCATGCCACTTATTTAGCTTGTGTTTCCCCTTTATATGCTTCAAGGACTCATGATCCGTGTGAATCACAAATTCTTTTGGCCAAAGGTAGTGTTGCCAAGTTTCCAATGCCCTAATCAAAACGTACATCTCCTTGTCATAGGTAGGATAATTCAAGGCTGCTCTACTTATCTTCTCACTAAAATATGCAATAGGACAACCTTCTTGCATTAGAACAACTCCAATACCTATTCCTGAAGCATCACACTCAATCTCAAAAGTTTTAGTAAAGTCAGGCAAAACAAGCAAACGTGCATTAGTTAATTTTTCCTTAATCAAGTTAAATGTCTTTTCTTGTTCATTACCCCACTTAAAACCTACATTCTTTTTGATAATTTCAGTTAAAAGTGCAGCTACACTATTAAAATATTTCACAAACCTTCTATAAAAACTAGTTAACCCATGAAAACTTCTCACTTGTCCCACATTGGTAGGTTTCGGACACTTCTTAATTGCCTTAACATTTTCTTCATCAACCCCAATTCCCTTAGCACTAACAACAAAACCCAGAAATACAAGCTTATCGGTGCAAAAGGTACACTTTTTAAGATTAGCAAACAACTTTTCTATTCTTAAAACACCTAAAACAAATTTTAAATGTTCAACATGCTCATCCAAGTTTTTGCTATAAATCAGAATGTCATCAAAATAAACAACCACAAAATTTCCAATAATAGCACGCAAAACATGGTTCATTAATTTCATGAAAGTACTTGTTGCATTAGTTAATCCAAAAGGCATAACTAACCACTTATATAAACCATATTTTGTTTTGAAAGCAGTTTTCCACTCATCACCTTCCTTCATCCTAATTTGATGATATCAACTTTTAAGATCAATTTTAGTAAAAACAATAGAACTATGCAATTCATCAAGCATATCATCTAATCTAGGAATAGGATGTCAATACTTTACAATGATATTGTTGATGGCATGACAATCAACGCACATCCTCCATGTTCCATCCTTTTTTGGCACAAGCAACACAGGAACCGCACAAGGACTTATGCTCTCACGCACAAACCCTTTTTTCATGAGCTCACTAACCTGCCTTTGAAGTTCCTTTGTCTCCTCGGGATTACTTCTATATGCTGGTCTATTTGGGATAGGTGCTCCGGGTACAAAGTCAATTTGGTGCTCAATCCCCCTTATTGGTGGTAAACCAATAGGCATCTCTTTGGGAAACACTTCATCAAAGTCCTGCAATTGAGAAACAACAACACTAGGTAAGGAAGGGTTAAGTTCATTAGTACTAAAGCAAGCCTCTTTGTACAAAAGTACAATCATTGGCTGATTTGAAAATAGAGCCCTTTTGACCTCACTCTCTCTTGTATAAAAGCTTACTTGTTTTCTTTTTTTTTCTCAACAACCTCTTTTTCTTTTTCATCTTTTTTTTTGGCTATTTCAGACTCTTTTTCTTTTCTCTCTCTTTCTTTTGAACTCTCACTCTTACTCTCTTTTTTGACATCTCTCTCTTTCCTTAGCCTCACTTGATCTTCATACACTTGTTTTGGGGTTAAAGGTACAAGAGTGATTGACTTTTTATTGAGTACAAAGGAGTATCTATTGGTATACCCATCATGGGTCACATGCCTATCGAACTGCCATGGTCTCCCCAAAAGGATATGGCACTCATTCATTGGTACCACATCACAAAGGACTTCATCTTTGTACTTTCTAATTGCAAATGACACTAACACTTGTTTAGTCACCTTGATTTCCCCACTATGATTTAACCATTGTAGCTTATATGGTTTTGGATGCCTTAAAGTGGATAAATTCAATTTCTCCACAAACTCGTGCTAGCCACATTAGTACAACTCCCCCCATCAATGATCATGCTACATACCTTATCATTAACATGACAGCGGGTGTGAAAAATGTTGTCACGTTGTACCTCATCATTTTCCTTGGCTTGAGCACTTGGAGCTCTTCTTGCCACCAAAAGCTCTCCATCCACCGGATATTCAATATCACTTGTATCTTCTAAAGGTGGCATGGAATCATGATCAGATTCACCCTCAAACTCAATCTCACCATCATCCTTCAAAACCATTACTCTCTTGTTTGGGCATTGAGATGCAATATGACCTGCTCCCAAACATTTAAAGCACTTAATGTCACGATTTCTAGAAGGTTGAGAATCTGATGTACCTTGTTTTAATGTGCCTCCGGCCTGATGATCTCTGGAAGGTTCGGCATTGGCCTTGAAACTAGGTTGGTCATCCCTTTTGCTCCAATTTGGTTTCCATGATAATGAAGAACCCGAATTTGGCCCAACCCCGTGTGGAACTCTTTCTCTTCAACTGTTGTTCCACCTTAATTGCCATGTGCACCATGTCACTCAATTCAACATAATGTTGCAACTCCACCATATTTACTATGTCTCGGTTCAGTCCACTTAAAAACCTAGCCATAGTAGCCTCTCGGTATTCCTCTACATCAGCTCGAATCATGGCTATCTCCATCTCCTTATAGTAATCTTCAACACACTTAGACCCTTGAGTAAGAGTTTGCAATTTTTGAAACAAACCCCTATAATAGTGACTTGGAATGAAACACTTCTTTATGACAGCTTTCATCTCCTCCCAAGTCTCAATAGGTCTTTCTCCATTCCGTCTTCTACTCACAATCAGTTGATCCCACCAAACGATAGCATAATCAGTAAATTCTATAGCAGTCAACTTCACCTTCTTTAATTCAAAATAGATATGGCATTCAAATACCAATTCTATTCTTTTCCCCCACTCCAAATAAGCTTCGGGATCAGTTTTACCTTGGAACGTTGAGATCTTCACATTTATACTACCCAAATTATTATCAACCATCTCTCCATACCTATCTCTTCTATACATATACCTATCTTCTCTATTCCTATACCTAACTCCTTTACCTTTCATTCCACACCTAAATCTGCCTGCACCCACATTAGACATGTGATTACCCTCCTCTAGGTCATTCCCATAATCGTCTTCATAATCATCCCTATGTGGGTTTTTTTCTCTTCGTTCCACATTAGGAACCCTAATTGGTTGCTCCCTTTGTGAAATAGACTCCACATTATCTATCCTATCATGCACCTCACCAATCTTAATCTCCATCCGCCCCATGTTTTTTTGTATGGCTTTATACAAAAAATTGAGATCTACCGTTTCTGGTGCATCATCATATAAGTCTCTACTTTTAGCACGTGACATATTCGAAACCTGTAAAAAAAATGTAAGCCACACAAACACTCTCTCACATGTTTACTCTCAAAGATGGTGGCACTCACACTCGTGTTTCACTTGATTCTTTGGCTTTTACCCTCTGATGAGCTCATACACTCTTGCATTTTTCCACTCTTTGTTCACTCTTTCAGTTCTTCCTTTTTTTTTTACTTATACGGATACTCACAAGAAGTTCAAGAAAAAATAGATGTAATAAAACAAAAAGACAAGAATAATAAAGACGGGATTCTTCAACTATTTTTTTTTCTGAATATCATTGCACAGAGACAAGAAAAAGAATAGAAATAGTTGATATATGATCAACTACACGACCCAAAAAAAAAAGTTTTATACTTTTTTTTCCTACCTTGATCAAATGGACTCAAGCAAAGATTTTAGTATTTTTTTTTGTACTGGATTTGATCAAACGGAATTTTTTTAAAACAAACGAATACAGAGAAGAAGAATAACAGGGATGGATTAAACCTAATTTAGAAACCTAATTTAGAAACCTAAACTCTGATACCAACTGATATGAACCTCACCAAGAGTAGTGAGGCCCGGAACCAATATATGGTAACGAATGATCTTTTTCTAATCAAGTTTATAAACAAAGAATGTTATCGGACCGCGATCCGTTACCTATAGGGAGGTAAGAACCAACGGTATCAAGAAGTTGAAGACGCTACACTCAAGAACAAGAAGGAAATATGAGTGATAATTCTAGATTTTAGAACCAAAAGAGATGAACTCTCACTATTTTTTTTTATTCAATCAAGTCTACCAAATTATATCCAATTCGTTCCTTTATATACTAAAACCCTAAACGAAAAGAAAGGCTATAAGCCAACCTAAAATGGAAACAAGATAATTCGGTTATTAAGGTCTTACAGTCAGAAGAAAACTAAATCGAGAAACTATTGACTTGCTCCCTAATTGAAAAGCTAAATCTGGAAACAAATCATCCCCTTAATTTGGGAAACAAATCAACTATTATTCTTTGGAAATTAAAAGGAAATAAATCAACTAAGATTTGAGTGGGGTGTTTGAGTAGTGGTGTCTTCGTGCTTTGGGTTTTCTTTTCATTGTGTTGTTTGGTTTGGACCCGAAGTTTTCCTGTTTTTCTTTGCTGGATGGTTTTGTTTTCGTTTTGGTGTGATTTTGAAGTTTTCATGGAGGGAGCTGAATTCTTCTATGGTTGTTTTGCAAAAAAATTGGATCCAGAGAGTTTTTGTGTTTCGTTCTTGTTAGGTTTTAGTTTGTGTTGGCATTAATTCCATATCAAAATGATGTTTACTTGTAATGATTTAGTTTATTAGATTCATGATGATTCAAGCTTCAAGGAAGAAGAAACAACAAGTCAAAGCAAGTTCTAAGTCTTCAAAAGAAATGTTGCAATATGGTTCTACAAAGGTATACTAAGACATTATCTTTCTCTTACAAGGCTTAGGCACACACACATATCATACATTTGTGTCCCTGCATCGTTGTGCACCATTATAGGCACACATATACAATTCATTCATATGTGTCCCAGCATCTTTGTGCACCATGTATAACACATTCAAACACTTGAAGATGAATGCTCATGCATTGGTTTGGAAATAACATGTTTTTAAATATGCATGATTGGAAACTATCTCTATGTAGTTTGCATTCTAGTGTGAATTGTGTTTTTATGTGTATATGTTTGTATAACATGGATATTGAACTTGAATTCAGTTTTAAATCATTCTTGATTGAGTTCCGATCATTTCGGTTACTCATACTATTGATTTCAAGTTCTAAGTCAAAAGATATTACATTTCAACTCATGTTGCATGTATTGTCTTCGTATTCTTATATCGAGTCGAATTATTATTTTCTTGGTTGAGTATCTTATATGTCCATGTCCGTGTGACAGTTACGGTTCGTAATCCTCAAACGGATTAGAATTCCGAGTTTGGAGGCCGGAGAACGGTAGAAGAACGTGAAGGAAGGTCGAAGGAGAAAGAAGCAAGCAATGACTTCTTTCACGAGATGGCGCGTGGCCATCTCGGGGCAGAAGGCTTGCTGCCCCGAGATGCCCACGTGCCATCTCAGGCAGCAAGCTTTTTTGGCTTCTTCTTGCCCCTCTTGGTCATTTTACATGTCCAAGTTTCTCACTCCTTTATAAAAAATTTCCCTCTCACATTTCATTATAAGAAGAAATTTAAAACAAGTGTGCAGAAATTTTCTCTCTAAATTTTCTCACCTTCCAAACACCATAACTTCTTCATTTGAACTCTGATTTGAGTGATTCGAAGTTGAGAGTGTTCATCTATTCATCTTTCATCTTTTCTCTGAAGGTTTGAGTTAGTTTTGCTGCTGTTTTTGGTGTCTAATCATACAAAAACGGGACTGCACCTAAATCAACTAAGGTATTGATTTTCTCTCAAAGTTTTCTTTTAAAACTTGGTCAATTTCCTTGGGTTTTATTCTTCTACATATATTTGTATATTGTGAGTGTTTTGATTTATGTTTTGAACACTTTCAAAGCTAGATTGAGATTCAATTGAAATCATTCATGTTGAGTTAGGTTTTGATTTTTACCTATGTTTCACATGTTTGGGATTGTATTGTGCTAGCTTTGATTCTAGGACTATTTTATGATCTTTGATTGATTGATTTTGAGAAAAATAGTTCCTCACATGTATTAGGCTCTCTTGGCCGAATTTCTCACATAATACATGTGTTTATGTTCTTTTGAGCTATTCATGTGATTTGTTTAATATATGATTAGAAATATGCTCTAGAAATTTAGCTTAAATCTAATTGACTTTGTCATATGATTTTAGCATGTTTTAGGTTTGTGTGATTTAAACTTGATCTTGTGATTTGTTGATCATATCTTGTGATTCAAGTTTAGATATATGCATGTATCTAGATTGTGATTAATGTTGAACATATCTTATATGATCTAGATTGATTATACATGCATGTTTGACTAGACAATATTTGTTTTGTGCATTCATGCTCATGTCTAGTATTTTCCATAGAATGTGTTGATCATAGCATTCTATGTTACGTGCTTATTTGCGTTTTGCATTCATAATCACCTAGATGTCTTGTGAGAAGGAAGTCTTGATAATATGTGTGAGACCTATGGTGTTGAGCAAGAAGTCTTGGCAAGAGGCGTGAGGCCTTGGATTGTGAAGCAAGGAAGTCTTGACTAGGGTCGTGAGGATCCGGATAGTCGAGCAAAAAGTCTTGCCTAGAGTTGGGAGAAATCGGATAGGTGAGTGAAGAAGTCTTGACTAGAGTCGTGAGGACTTAGTTGAGCAAGATGTCTTGACTTGGGTCGTGAGGATCCGGATAAGGTGAGCGAGGAAGTCTTGACAAGAGGTATGAGGCCTCGGATTGTTGAGCATAGGGCGACAACTTCTAGAGTAGGATATGAGGGTAGTTTCTAGGTGAAAAGGTCACTTGAGAGATTGTACTTGTCTTATCTACTAGTGGATTTTGTTTGCCGGTGGCTGCTAGCCTATGGATGTTTCCTCTTCGGAGGTTTACCATGTTATATCTTGTGTCAACTATCCCTATCTCTCTAATATTTGTATTGTGGATAGAACTCTTTATGTATGTTGACTTCTTTTCTATAATATAGATTGTGTATGTATTACAATTACTTGTTTGTATCACACTTTATTTGTGTTTATATATTGATTAATTGTCTTTAATTAATATATATATATATTGTGATACAAGTAATCTAGAAAGACAAATTTTTATTTGTTTTTAAGGGAGTCGAAAAATGTGTCTAACCTATTCACCCCTCTATAGGTTAGCCTTGAACATTTAACTGTGTTTATATTTTCAATTCTTGATCTGTTGACAGCTGGGTTTATGCCTCTTACTGTAAGAAATGTTAGTGCTTTATTGTTTGTTGTTTTGTTACCGGCTTTCCAAGAGCTTCTAGTGTTTGTTATATAGGGTGTGGTGCATTTTCTCTGTATTGGTAGTCAAGGCGGTATTGATTGAGCTGTATTGTAGGGTCCTGGTTATAGGTGGGATTTTGAGGGAGGTTAAGGAATGTTTTGTTGTTTTGATTCTTGACTTTTTAGCTTTTTAATAAAATTGTTGCTTCAAAAAAAAAAAGAGTGAAATCGAACATGTTCACTCCAGTCTGAAAAGTTTGACCCATTAAGGACAAGTACTGACGAAGCATGGGAGTTTACAGGAATAGATACCATAATAAAATAAATGTTCACTGCGTTATTTAATGCTTTGAAAGTTAACACATATTAAATCATTATATATGATGAACTAAATATTATCATTATGATATAACCTTCGGATCGACATCACAATATACAAAAGTGTTCACTCATATTTAAATTTCATTAGTAATAAGATTTATTAATTATGCAACGTAATATTAGACAGGTATGCTACCTTTGGGTATCCATTCCCATTCTAATTCATAAGACACATTAAATTATCCTATTTCAATTTCTTAAACTTTGATAATAATTAACCTTTAGGCCAACTATTATTTACTTTATAAAGAAATTGCAATATAGTGCCAATTTAATTAATAAAATGATATTTATAATTTTTCTATCTTATCTTGGACTACTTTAGCAGCTTACCAATATCTTTACAAAAAAATATAAATATCAACAGTTTCGGTTGACATTATTTACTATCAATCATATAGTGATATGTTAATCAATAAAATAATATGACTCTTTATTAATATAAATTTATATACGGAGCATCATAATTGTTAACAGAGTCCTAATTAATTATGTCTTTATTTATTAAATATTACATAATAAATTAAGTTGTCGAAAATCATATGTACATATAAATATAAATATACATAATCATGCTTTTCACTAATAAACTGTAAGCTTTAAATATTATAACACACATTTAATAAAAACACCATCAAGAACTTTTAAATGTCAAATAATGAATATCAAATTACTAACTGTGTACTTTAATATCCGTATATTTTAATTGCAGTAAAAAAACAATCAATGTCAAATTGTTAAATGTATACTTTAATACGGATATGGATCGGATTAATGCAGCAAACAAAACAATTCATTATTTTATTTTATGTTTATTTAATACCATATAGATAAGGATGGAAACAATACGTGATTCAATCTTAAGTTTTGATATCATATGTAAGCAATTATGCATCTTAAAGTCAATACATGTAAACCTTTACACATTTGAACTTAATATTAAATGAAAGATCTAGATCATATATTGTTTCACAAATAGAAAATTCACGTTAATTTTATAAGATAATAACTTACCTTCATCCATAACAGAAGATGTCTTGGCAACAATTGTTTCTTTCCCTTTTAACATTTATATTTTAAACTTTTATGTGTTATTTCGGAACTAATGGAAATTCTGATTTATATAAAGGTTGGAGAGAGGACCGCTGTTTCTCACATTTAGTTTAACACAAGCATTAATACCCATAAAAATTAATTTTAATTTGAGAAACAGTTTCTCAAACCAATACATCTGCATAATTTGAATAATTAATCCTTCATTCATTCAAGACTTCATTAATTTACGATCAAGAGCCTCTGTTATGTGTTTTTGTTTTGGTCGTTTCTCTGTTGTGTCTGTTTTAGTTGTTGACTCTCGGTGTTGTTTTTTCTTCTGCTTTCTTTGTGTTGCTATTGCAGTGCTTCTGTGGCCTGGAGTTTGGCTCCTGTTGTTTTTCTTTTTGGCTTTGCCTTGTGGCCTGTTTGCCCGTTAAGAATACTACCGTTCAAAAAAACAATTAAGACTTCATTTGATAACTTACTTATCCCACATTAACTTAACATTAAAACCATTAATTATTAGGACCATAAATCCTACACTTAGATCCTCATATTTTGTAAAGTGAGGAGAGGAGGTGAGGAAAGAATCCATGTGATAATCATGAGGCTTCATGTTATAAGAACGTTGCTAACTACCGACATTTTGATGGTAACCTAGATATTTTCGAGAATTAAATGTAAATGTGTGGCAAACATGCATGCATGGTACTTATTGGACTTAGATCCTCATTTTGTAAAGTGAGGAGAGGAGGTGAGGAGAGAATTGTGATAATCATGAGGCTTCATGTTATAAGAATTTTGATGGTAACCCAGATATTTTCGAGAATTAAATGTACATGTGTGGCAAACATGCATGCATGGTACGTATTGGACTTAGACCCTCACATTTTGTAGGGTGAGGAGAGGAGGTGAGGAGAAGATCATGAGGCTTCATGTTATAAGAATGTTGCTCACTACTGATGGAAAGGGGCAAATAGTAGTATAATATATTCTCTGCTAGCTGTGTGTCTATATTTAGCCATTAATTCGAAGTCCAATTGATCAGTAGCAAATATAACACAATAATCATAAGTTTTTCTTTGTTTAGAAAATTACAAAATATTTCTTTTGTTGAAATTTTTCCTGAATGGCTCTTCAGTCTCTTAATTCACTGCATGCATTGCTGCCGGGTCATGTTGTAGTTGGATCATCCTTTGGCAATGGCTTTGTTCGTTTTCGAATCCAACGGCGCATGGCTGCCACCAAAATGTCTCATCAGGATCATCAACTCATTACTCGGCGAACTGCCAATTTCAAACCTCCAATTTGAAGCTATAATTACATTCAATCACTAAGTAGTGAATTCGCGGTATAGCATATACTAGATATTCTCATTCTTATAATTAAGCAGCTAGCTAGCATAATATTAATTGTTTATGTAATTATATAAGCTTAATTTTCCATTTAATGTAGGGAAAAACATATGCAAAAAAAGTCCTAGAGCTGAAGGAAGATGTGAGGGCGATGCTTGTCGAAGTAAAGGATCCATTACATCAAATGGAGCTCATTGATACTTTGCCAATTTCAAAGACTCGGTTTATCTTAACACTTTGACCATGAAATCAAACTAATTTTGGGTACAATATATGACAAGAGAGGCAGCAATATTAATACGCAAAAAACAAGAAAATCTATATGTTGTAACTCTTGAATTTAGACTCCTCAGACAACATGGTTTTGATATATCTCAAGGTATTAATAATTAATTAGTATAGGCTTTTGGGGAGTATTATATTTTTACTAATGGTACTAATGCTAAACATAATCCAAAAACTAATTCAAATGATATGTCAAGTGATTTGTCCTTAATCTTTATCGTGTCATTCACTCATCATCTTATGATACGGTGACAACTCATTTACCGGATCATTTAGGTTAATTTTTTGGATTGTATTATAATATTCTTCTGCTAATTACTTCACAATAAATCAAATCTATGTTCTAATTCATTGATTTTGTTTTGTAGAAATTTTAAGTAGTTTCAGGGATGAAAAGTGAAACTTTGGTGATGATTGCAAAGGAATTCTAGCTTTGTATGAAGCCGCATACTATTGTATAGAAGGAGAGATTATCTTGGTTGATGCTGTAAATTCCACAACCGAATACCTCAAAGAATACGTTAAGCACAGCAAAGATGGTGGATATCTTTCAACACTAGTAAACCATGCGTTGGAGCTTCCACTACACTGGAGGATGCTGAGGCTGGAGGCAAGGTGGTTCATTGACGTATACGAGAAACATCATCGGGACATGAATCCTGTGTTGATTGAGCTTGCTAAACTGGACTTCAACGTAGTTCAAGCAACACACCAAGAAGATCTGAAGCATGCGTCAACGTTCGTACATCAATTCACAACATGGTTGATGTCCTTACATGATTGATGAAACTAATCTTGATTTTATACAGGTGGTAGAGGAAAACGGGTCTTGGGGAGAAGCTGAATTTTGCAAGGGACAGGTTGATGGAGAATTTCTTTTGGACAGTGGGGGTGTTGTTCGAACCTCAGTTTGGTTATTGCAGGAGGATATCCACCAAGGTCAATACATTAATAACAACCATTGATGATGTTTATGATGTCTATGGTACTTTGGATGAACTCGAGCTCTTCATAGATGCAGTTGAGAGGTTAGCGGGTAGCTAGATAGCTTTTAAATCTAAAAGTTTTTTTTTTTATTATTTCTCTAGTTTCAATTTTATAAATATATGGAGAAGAAAATTGTAGGAAATAATCAAAAACTTTAGTGGTTTATTATTTTTAGTCATAAATTTATATTTATTATATTTATCACTTTTAGTCATAAAATTATCTTTCATTTTGTCTTTATTTCACTCACCTAAAAATTTAGAAATTAACTAGCATGTAATTTAAATATCATAAGTAAACTGAAAGTCAATTGTTATGTAATTTAAAACTTAACTGACATATAATTTGAAAAATCAATTCAAATGTATCTTAAAATCAAATTGTTAGGTGAAATAAAATTTATGAGTAATTTTATAAGATAATAATAATATATATATATATATATATATATATAATTCGAGATTTAAAGAAAGAGTAAACTCGAAAGATAATAACAAACCAATGTATCAACCACTATAATAGAACTTTTTAAAAATCTACCATGAGAAAAACTCAAATTTTAATATATATATATATATATATATATATATATATAAAAGCTTTTTTTAGAAGAAAAAAAATATTTAAAATATCTAATATAATCTTATTATATTTTAATAATTTTATAATACCTTTTTAACTTAAAATCATAATAAACGTTTTTTTTTACATGTTATAAACACAGTGTATTCATTTCAGTTTACATATGTTGTTAATTAATTGTAATTTTTTAAAAATTATAAACAATAATAATTTTTTTTGTAATGTTTTAATTTTTTTATCCTTTTTGATAATACTGTCATTTAAAAGAGTTTTCAAAATTAATATAACCTAAATATCTACGGCTCAAACCTATATAGTACTTGTACAATAGAATGAGCATCACGTATTCAAGATATGTAACTTTACTGTATATATCAGTATTAGCTATTCCTAGGGGTGGATGTGTTTTCGGGTTAGGTTAGGTTGGGTTGAGTTGAAACTTTTTCGACCCAATCCAACCCAACGTAAATTTTAACCCAATCCAACCAAACCCAACCCGATAAATATTGGGTTGGGTTGGGTTGAACGGGCTGGGTTTTTTAAGCCTAATAGAAAATATATATTTGAATTCGAATTTTGTTATATCAAAATTGAATTTAAAATAATTTTTCATCCAAACCATATTGAGTTTAGATTTCTTAAAAACATCAAAATCAAATCACAACATGTAATACAAGTTGTTTAAATATTTGTTACATAATTAAAAAAATAAAAATATAACAATTTATCTAACTTGTAAAGCCTCCATCTAAGTCTCCCATCAATTTACAATTATAATCACTTCGTCAAATAACTCGTAGTTGAATAATCTATTATTTATTTCAACCAACATAATAGTTTGAGTTTATATACAATTATTAGACCTTTTTCTATTAAATTCTTAATCAAATCCTAAGAAAAAAATACATTTTAAAGTATAACTAAGGATGTGCCAATTAATACAAAAACGAAGATAATATAATTACATGTTTTTAATAAATATATTATATATTTATGGTATAAAATATTTAAAATTATGTATTTATATTTATCATTTATAATATTATAAATGGTACATGAGTAAAAATTTTAAATATTTAAAAAAATGAGATTTTATAATATATATAATATTAAATAAAATTATTTAATTTATTTTTTATTATTAATATCGGGTTATCGGGTTAAGTTGGGTTATATTTTATCAACCCAACCCAACTCAATCTTAAAAACAACCCAACCCAATCTAATCCAATCGGATTGGATCGGATTGATCGGGTTGGATTGGGTTGACGGGTTGATGCCCACCCCTAGCTATTCCTACTAATTATTTGCAAAATAAATTCAGATGGGACATCACTGCAATGGAGCGACTTCCAGACTACATGAAGATATGTTATCTTGCTCTTTACAATACCATAAACGAAATGGCTTTTGTTTGTCTCAAAGATCAAGGACTTGACATCATTAAATATCTGCGTTGAGAGGTTAATTTAATTTGCTCTTCTTCTATATATTTCATTCATTTTAGGGTAAATCGTATTTTAGTACTCATAGTTTATCTTAATTTACGTTTAGTCCACAGTTTTGTAGAATTGTAACTTTTAATCATTCTGTAACAGAATCCGTTAAAAGTACGGTTTCTGGCTTGTCAGGCGTGTTAAATGACCATAATACCCCTGATGTGTGTTGTTCCTATCAAAAATACCATTTTACCCTTAGCCATTAAAAAAGTAATATTAAAATAAAAAACAATTAAAAAGTAATATTAATTAAATTAAAAATTAAAACTAAATTAAAACTAAAAACAAAACAAAAATCGTTCACCAGTGACCAAACACAACTCAAACATCATCTTCGCCGTTAAAAGGTAAAACTTCCAAACCAAATCACCCACACCCATTGTCAATCACCAACACCAATCCAAAAATAAATCCACGTCGCTGCCACCTCCAAACCACTACCAAACCCACGCCGCCACTACCACCACGACCAAACTGCCATCAAAGACCTTCAAATTGCCACAACCCTAAACAGCAGATGAAGTTTAAAAAACAGAGATAGAGATAAATAGATAGAGAGAGAGCAGAATCAAATCGGCGGCAATTAAAACCAGAGCCACCCCCTCAATCTCGCTGAAGATTAGATCCAGAACCACCCTTCCATCTCGCCACATCAAAGACGCAGACTCAGTTGAATCTTCAATCTTCATCGCCAATGTTGGGTCTTCATCTCCAGTGATAGAGCTGGTTGTCGTCGATGAACTCGCTCGACAACAAAGAAGAAACGAACTCGCCGACATGAACCAACCCGATCTTTTTCTCTCCCTTCTTATTCTTCTTCCTCGTTTCAGCGTTTGATTGGGTGTGGGTTTTTTTGGTTTGGGGATGGTTTCTGGGTTTGATTGGGTGTTGATGTGGGTGGTTTATGGGTTTGATTTGGTGCTGATGTGGGTGATTTCTGGGTTGGATTAGGTGTGGTGTGGTGTGGGTGTGGGTTCGATTGGTTTGGGAATGGTTTATGGGCTCGACTGTATGTTGATATCAGTGGTTTTTGAGTTGGATTGGGTGTGGGTTCGATTTGGTGGTGGTGGTGGTGGTGGTGGTTGACAGTGTTTTGGGGTGGCTAGGGTTTGGTGGTGGTGGTGGATGGATGGATATTGAATGTGGATTGTTTTTTGTGGTGGTGGTGGTAAAAGGAAAAAAATTCTGGAAACGATTTGAGATTGAGGGATTTTGTTTAATATGAGGAATTTTTTTTTCAGACCGATGAACAGTCGGTTTCAAAAGGAAAACAATTATCTTTAAAAAATATTTTTTAATTAAATTTTTTAATCAAAAAATAAATAATTGATAATTATTGTTAAAAATTTATATTTTTAATATGAAAAAAAAAGTTTTTTTTTTAAGAAAATATTCTATTTGATCTCCACCATCCATTTTTTATTTTTGAGAAAGATGGAGGGTGGAGATCCATTTAAAATCATTATTTAATTTTTAATTTAATTTAATAATATTTATTTAAGTTAATAGCATTATTTGTTTTTTTTAAATTAATTTGTATATTACTATTATACCCTTTGATTAAATAAGATTCTAGAACATCATATGTTGTTTTACCTTTTTACCCTCGTTGACCTGACGGAACCCTAATAGAATTGGACGGTAGGGACTTAAATCCGTATTATCAGAAAAACGATGGACTAAAAGTTACAATTCCAAAAAACCATGGACTAAACGCAGATAAAGGAAAACTACGGGGACTAAAATACGATTTACCCTTCATTTTAAGATGTATGAATTTATCTTATTTCATTCTAAATACTGCAATGCAAATTAATGGTACAGTGGACAAATTTATGTAAAGCCTATTTATTGGAAGCGAAGTGGTACTACAGCGGATACACTCCAAACACTGAAGAATACATTGAGAATGCTTGGGTTTCAATATCAGCACCTGTCATTCTAGTGCATACTTATTTTTTAATTACAAAGAATACAATAACAAAAGAAGAATTGGAACACTTGGAAGAACACCGCGGCATAATTCGTTGTTCATCGGTGATTTTACGACTTGCAGATGATCTCAGAACATCATCGGTACATTTTCCACAACCCTAAATGATATATACATAGTTTTATTGAATGCTCATATGCACGAGACTGGAGCTTAAGAGGAAGAGGCTCGCGAACACATACGAGGATTGATAAGTGCAACAAAGAAAAAATCGGAAACCATCACACCTCCGACACTTTTGCTGGAGTTGCATTGGTGCAATGAATCTTGCAAGGATGGCTCAATGCATGTACCAATTTGGAGATGGACATGGTGTCCCAGACAAAGAGACTAAACATCGTGTATTGTCATTAATTATTAATCCCATTCCTTAATTTTTTTCATGATATAAAAAAATGTGTTTGTGAGATTATATATTGTAGCATATGAAATAACCTTTCATAAATTTTAGCAAAAAAGTGTACCGTAAATTTTTCAAAGGTAACTTTGTTTTAATGGGATGTTATTACAAGATGAAACCATGTCAATAACCGTTTGTTATGTGATGTATTGCTTGTAAAAATATATGAACTTTGTGGAATGTAAAAGTATTATAGTGACTTAGTGAGCCCTTAGTGCAAAGCAAATTTTTTAATCGCAAAGCATGAATGTGTAAAGCTCGAGACCCACAATTTTTATTTTTATTTTTGAAATATTACGGAAATTCAAGGTTCTTTTATAGAGGGTGAGAGACTCGAACCCACAACCTCGTATATAGGTATAAGAGTTATACTACTGGATCAACTTTATCTTATCAAAACCTATGAACTTAATTTAAAACGTAGTTTAAATTATGGATTCAAAATTGGAGCATTAAATCTTTAATTTGGCATCTTATTTATTTTATTTTTTTAAATACATCTTATTTAATTTCTATATTAAAAAAAAACACATCATATTTAATTTAAAACCTATCATTCGAACAACCCGATCCAACTACCAACTTTTCAAGCAATGCAATTGATTTGAAACCTCTTATAGAAACTACGGATGGGCTGGCCAACTGGGCCTTAAACGGTACAGATATGACCCGAGATTTCCGGTTTATTAGCTGGATAGTTTTATGAGTGAAGAACCGATCGGGTTAACCCGATCAGAGGTTATAATAGTAAATTGTCAAATTAAACGACATGTCGTTTGTGGAGGACTGCCGGCAAATCTTAATTTGTTAGCCGAAGAAGAAAATTCAAAAAGAAAAGAACAGCAATGGTGGAGGAGCAAGAAAGAAAGAAGAGAGTGGTAGTGGAATCGCTGGGATGGCTAACGGAATCGTCGATCATGCCGAAGAAACAACGGTCGATAGAGGGAGTGGGTCCCTCGTCGATCTTGGAACTCAAAGCGCAGGTTTACAAGTCTCAGGAAGAGACCAAGAAATCAAAGGAATTGGGCGGTCCTGATGTTGAGTTCCACAGAGCCAAGAAGAAGATAACCCTACGCGATTCCTTCTCCGCTAAGAACTCCGGTGTCGATGCCCGTGCTTACAAGTGTGTTCCTCTCTGTCTCTGTCATTTTTCATTTTAATTTTTTGAAGTAATCAAACATTAGGGTTATTTTCAATTTTAAGTTTTTTTAGGGTTACTTTGTGATCGACGAGCATGCTGCACTACTTTAGTTTGGTTCAACATTTAAATTTATTTTGTGCATATGAAAACTTATTGTTAAATTCTCTCAAGTCTTAAAATTTTTAGCTTTTGTAGTTATGGATGGTGTTATAGCTGTTCCTAAAAAATGTGTTACGACGGTAAGCAATGCATTGTAATCAGGTTGATATTTTGCGACAGCCGATAGCTCTAATAATCTAAGATTGGCTGAGTGTTATTTTAGTTACAACTTAGAAATTGTAGATATGTTTTCTGTTTTTGATGTAGGAGAAAATTCCTAGGAAATATAGGTGTGACTCGTTGGTTTCTCATGCCCATTTCAGTAGACAGGTGTATCACGTCATTCACATACTTGTCTAATAACAATTTGCCATGTGTGCATTTTTCTTGAAAATTAACAATTGTGATGGTAATTTTGAATTTAATTCATACATAAACACATGTCGTAGGATGCTGTTGGACATGCGTACGGATAACATGGTATACCCATTTCATTGAAGGTTTTCTCTACTTGTTGAAATCAAATATGTCTGCTCAGTGATGTCTTTTTATTGCAGTTATATTTATGGTATACTCTTTGCAAAAGTTGTTTTTATGAGTTCATCTTGCAGAATAGGACTTCTGTTTTCCTCTTTTAAGTTTGACGTTGAAGGATTCTATTGTCAATTTGTCACTGTCTCTTCTTAATTTCCAATCACATTTTTCTTTGTTATTTTAATATTGAAGATATTATGTCAGTTCTGTGTATAGTTCCAAATAAGTAGTAACTGAATTGCTAATATGAATAAATGTGTTCTTGCCTGTATCCAGGGATAAGCTTGAGCTGAAAGCAGTACAAGATGGATCAGCCAGCCGTGCAGCTTTAGAGAGGAAGGCAGAATTATATGATAAATTGGTTAGGGGAGAGCTGTCAGATGAGGAAGAAAATGAGAAGTATTGTGTTGACTTTTTCCAGAAGGGTATAGACAAGGAAGAGGCACAGCAGCCACAAGGCCGTGATGATTCTGCTGATGTACCGCCACAAGATGAAGATAGTAACAATGATGCTTCTACATTCTTTAATGTGAAATTTGTTGCGCCTGGGCGAACAGCTGGAGCATTTGACAATGATGAACACAAACGTTTTGTGAGGTAAAGTTTTATTCATCGAGTTATTACTATTTTGCTAGGATTTCAGTATTGCATGTGGGTTCTGCTATTGTTTTTATTTAGAAATAGATCCAATGACACGAGAGTGTTGACTCAAATTACAATGGTCAATGGGTTGCAGGTTTCGACTGTTAAAATTCTGGGTTGGATGTAATGTATAAACTTGATGCTTATATTTAATCTAAAGCAACCATTGGGCTGGCTTGGAATAGTTTATGATCTTTTCAGTATGATTGCTGCTGCAATGGTTTACATACCTTGTTCTTAAGTTTTTCAATATAAATTATATGGTAATATATCTTTTTAAATAATTGGATAAATTAAGTTGTCCGATTAATGCCTAAGAAGGTTTTCGATATCTTACCAATCAAATAAATAAGAGAATGTGCCACTATAAGAGAGTTAGGTTGTACAAAGAGTAGTAGAATGAAGAAAAGATAGTGAGAGAGAGAGAGAACAGGAATTGATAGAGAAGCAATTTAGAGAGTAGGTAACATAAGTAGGAATCGAAGATATATTCCTCTTCAAGTTAGAATTTGTGATGGATAAAGAGAGAAAAGTAGGAAAAATATTTGTAAAAAGAAAAAATGGAAATGTTTGGGAAGCGAAATTCACTTTTGAGCTATCTGTACATAGAATTGCACTTTGGTGAAGATAAACAAAAAATTCTTCAAGCGCTAGTGTCATGCTAGAGAAGTTAGGGGCAATTGAAATATGAATGTTTGCAAATGTAGTTTGAGCAAAATAAATTCTGTACAACAGCTGGAAATTCGTCTGTTGCACAAAATTTGGCTTATCTTTTCATTGTTTCCTATGTTTGATCTTATCCTTGTAGTCTGCTTGTACACTCCATACACTGTGATCTATCTATATGTCGTAGAACTGAGGCATATACCATGGCTTTTTTTTCAGGGAAGTTCATGAAGAAGTAAATCAAGCTAGAGAACAGGCATCTGAGCTCAAATTGCGCAGGCAAGAGCAAGCAGAAACTCGTCGTGAGAAGCTTAGGCAGGCGTATCTTCGCAAATTGCTGGAGAAACAAAAAGCTGCATCCAATGCCGTAGACACAACTGGAAAGTGAAGACACTATTTTTTTTTTCAGTGGGCATTGACTTTACCAGATCAAACATGTCATACATAACTTACATTTCTCATCTTGGGTGCAAAATTGCATTGTGTATTGTATTGGCTTTGTATACTTCCAGTTCTTACTTTTGTACAGTACGGAATTGTCATTTATGATTTAAATTTGAGAAGTTGAAAAATCAATTGCTCTCTGTTTTATTGATGAAGTTGGATGAGAAACCTGAACGAATAATCTCAAAATGAAGGAAAGTGTATAGGTAAACCGCCCAGGAATCCAGGATGTCTAGCAAAAAGTTGTAGGCCAGGCCACAACTCACCAGCCAAACCATTCCATGTCCAGCCAAGGTTTCAGATAAATATATTCTCTCTTCTTTTAAGGGGACTGACCACATGCCAGATTGAATAAATAATGCTCATATAATGTCTGTATATCAGTACAAATATCAGCTCTCTGATACCCTAACATGCCCCCCATTACTTGAAAAGCAAGCTTTGAATTAATTAGGATTAATTTGACACCACTGGTTCAATTATATATTTCTATCAACCAAAAGCATGAGAAATATTATAGCCAGCACTATGTCCAGGTGTCCAGGTATGATTACAACTTAATCAACCAAAACTTGTTATTTTATTTTTTGGATATATCATATGCAATGTGACGACTCGAACCTGAGATATTATTAAACTAAATGAATGTCATTTACCACTAAAACGCTGCAATTATCACATGCTACAAGCTTGTAATTTGGCTTGAAGCAGATAAAATAGGGCATACTACAAAGTCTGTCCAGGTTGGTTCAGAGTTTAGTGGAGTGAGAAATAAAAATTATGTTGACAGCACTGCACACCTGCTTCAAATGATTAATTATACATACAAAATGTCCCTATAAAACCATCTGCACAGTTCCTTTTTACTCACTCTAAACAAGGCCCTCTTCTGCTTGTTTACATTGACTGATCAGCTCCCCACTCCCACTTGTTGTTTTTCAATGGAGGGTTACAATATGAACATGACGTTCACCATCTACATCATGGTTCTTCTGGCTTTCATTACTTTTGGGGCCGCAAATGCAGCTGAAGATGTCGGGGGAATTGCACCATCGCCGATGGAGAGCGCTGGAGCAGCTCTAGGTGTTCCAGCTTTTCTTGCAGCCATTGCTTCTCTTCTTGCTTGGTTCTTTTAAGTTTTCAACATTTTACTTTTAGTTCTATGGTCAGTATTTATGGATTGCTTAAGCTCTTTCAATGGCTAGTGATTGTGTTTGCTTCAAGTTACTTCTGCTTTGCAAAATGTAAATTCTTAGTTATTTGAAATGATTAATTTTAATTCAGAGTTATTAATCATGCAATTAATATCTTCTATGTTTCTTCATCTTTGATAACAAGTAGCCTTGCAAACATCCATGACATAGAATTACCATAAAAAAATTGACAAAAGAGACTTCATCATGAAATAGTAATACTACTTTACCCAAAGCTTTGTTTTAATAGTAACTCTACGTTATCCAAACCTTTACTCAAATGACGTGGCAAGATGATTCGTATCAACCACAATATTCCATGATCACTATAAATCACCTTACCACATCATTATGATGTATGTATAAAACTTTGAACAAGGTTTTGATTCACAACTACAAATCAGCTTTTCCAAAAATTGGTTTTTCATAGAAACAAAGTGAAGGTTCGTAAGCCCAAGATTTTATTACTGCCAAAAATTATTTATACTTTGATCTATAAGATTCTGACATGTAAAATACAAGTTGCTACACTGCACATATATTATGAATATGAAGTCATCGTTGCTTAATGGAACCAAAAAGATCCTTGTACGAACGCTTAGGAGCATCAGTACGAGAAACTATCTCCACAACTTTGTAATTTGACTCTGAATGGATTAATGCCTCAACAGCAACTTCCGCGACCTGATCTCTGGAAATGCTACCTTCATAAAGGGTGTCCTAAAGTAAAGAGAGGGACAGAGAATTAATACATGTAAAATAAATCTGAAAGAAAGGATTAAGAGTGCCATTACCTCCGTCTCCATGACAACATTTCCGGTTGGTGGTTCATTTTTTAATCCACCAGGCCTTACAATAGTGTAGTTAATACCAGATTTCCTGATGTATTTCTCTGCCTGAAGCTTTGCTACTAAGGTGAGGCCAAAGACATTTAGGAAGATGTAAGCTGGATTGAGAATTTGCCCCATTGCAGCTCCATTGACTAAAATGGAGCTGATAAGTATAAACCTGTTCACACCAAGTTTGCGGCATGCTTCAACAAGGTTTACGGTGCCAAAATTATCAACCTGCAATAACATAAGCTACAATAAACTACAGTAACAAAATACAAAAGGGTCAGAAAAATATAGGTACGCCACATGAGATCAATCAAGTAATAACAGAAATGAACTTTCACACATTCAATCAAAATGGAAAGGATCATGTTTGGATTACATGTAAAACAACAATAGAATTTACCAGAGAAATATAACAGTTATCAGACAAAAGTGTTGAATATATATTCTCAAGCAACATATTTGTTTATTTTGTCCCGAATATATAACCCCAAAGAAGATTACATTGATTGCATATTAATGAATGATTGAGCCCAGTTATACCTGCATTGAAGCACATATGCAAATTTTAAGAGTGTGGATAATAGAAGTATAGAACTTGTAGAACTTGTACCTAGTTCAGGTCAATAATATTGGCAGATGATTTCTATAGCAAGTACTTCAGGCAAAAGAGTACAGTATCATTTGATATTGCATACACGTACATGCAAGTAAGAAATCTGCTATTAATCCAGAACCATGAACCAATAGATAACATGGACCATGTCAAGGCGGTCTCATCGTTCCCAACAAATGAGACTCCTATACTAGAAACATGGTCAGCTGCATCCTGAATGATCAGGGAATTACAACACAGAAATCTAGCCGATAGGCTTCCTCCATCTACTATTTCTCATTGCCCTTAAGAGATCACAGTAAAGCTATCCCAAAACTAACCTGCCATCTTGTACAGCCACAAAATTTTGATTTTATCTCATTCAGAATTTAATAGTTCTGCTTTTGGGTCAATTACGAGTGTAATTATCAACCCTAAGCACTCCCCTCCCACAGTTGTGATTTAACAAGTCCATTTCTGCCCTTCATCACTTATAGCTGGTGATTTTAAACTTGAGTGATAACATAAATAATGGATATACTTATTGCACTTGTATTAAGCAGTTATATTCAGTCATGACCGATTGTTGCAACGAAGAAGTGTTATATCGCTTATAATACAGTTTAAGAACAAATACCTTTTACACATGTACCACTTAAATTGTCTAATTTTTCAGTTTTCGTGATTCTTTAAACTCTTCTAGGGAAGGTTATAACATTTCAGCAGGTACAAGTTATGATGGGGCCCACTACTACTGTCTTGGTGATCTTGGGAATCTGGTAAATAAAATTAATCAATAATGTTTTCTCTATGGAGCAAGATCTGGAGATTGCTGATGATCATAGGCACTTGTCTAAGCAAAACGGAAAATACAGTGCCTCAAGGGAGAGTCCTCATTCAACACGACATGTTTTGATGCAACAAACCCAAATTTTGTTAGATATTTACTTGCTAGCCACACCAGTCAGACCTACATTAGCTCACTTAGAAAATAGTCCAAATTTCTCAACATTGCCTCTATTAATTGGTGTCTGTAGCCATTATTAAAATGTTTTTGAAAACTCAAATAGTTGTTTGAAAATACACTTTCACAGCCTTGTCCAGTGGTGTCTTTTAAATGGAGACCTTTCTACATCAATAATGTGGCCCTATTCACAAACTACTTTGTGTTGTCAACAATACTGTAATTGAGGCAGCATCATCACAATCACAATCATCACTAGTTCACTACTATATGAGTTGATATTCAAAATCATAACAGTAGAATGTATTTTATTCTCTCTAACATCACTGACAAGTTTCAAAAGCTTAACGCCGTCAAATGGTAAGGATTGAAATAGAACAAGATATCATCCTTAACAACAAAACCCTTTTGTTTGCAGCACCTGCTCATAGTTGTATGGTGTTGAATAACTATACAAAGAACCGTTCATTATTACCTCCTCCTTATGTATGTGCTATACATTAACTAACACGAGCTGTAACAATATGTTTGGAGCTAAGATCAAAGCACTAATCTCATGCTATAACTCTAGCCACACTTTAAAAAGATTATTGTGACATGATAACATGAACCTAAAACTCTTGGGTTAAGGCATTGTAATATCAATGAGAGTTGATTAAGATTAAACCGAGACAAGGCTATAAACATAAATATTATAGCATAATTAAATTTGTTTCTCAACATCAATTATGGTTTACAGAAAGCTAATGCAATAAGTGAAAATAAGTGTGGATCATCTTCTGAATAGAAAAGCAGTTTACCTTCCAAGGAGCAAACAGATCCCAACCAGGCCGAAACCCTGTGGCACATATAACAGCTTCTGAATCATCACCTATAACTTGTGCTAGTTTTTCAGAACCCTCTGTCACATCCGCTTTCACCTGTAAAGCAAAAAATACGCATACATGCCCCCAAAAGTCCAAAGATAATCAATATAATTCTTCGATTATAGGGAAAAAAAAAAAACCAAATTGAATTTCTGTTTCTACTTAAAGCCTGATTTCAGAAGTAGAAAGAACTAACAATTTGAAGATCTGGGCTGTCATTTAATAGAGCAGTTCTAGCCTTATCCAAATCGCGAACTCCGGCCTTGACAGCAAAACCCTTAGCTAGCAGCTGTTCAACAATCCTTTTACCAGTACTTCCAGTTGCTCCAGCCACAAAAATCTTCTTCTTCACACTCACATTCTCTGTTACTTCCTCAGTTATTTCGCTTGCTTCCATCTAACAACATATAATATAGTGAAATATTGAGTATACATTCTATAACTACAAGTCAGGAGGAGCGCTAACTCAGTTCATAGAATTCAATAATTACCCAGAACAAAAACATTAAATTAGAAATCTTTATAGTGTCTAGACTCTAGAGTGACAAAAAAAGACTATGTAATATCTGAAATTTGATGGAGTTGTTAGCAACCAACGAGTAAGTGGTTTATAAGTGGAGTTTAGTGTTACCTTAGTGGAATTGAATGAAAGAGACCTGCTGGTTTTGGGTGTGGTGGTGAGAGTAGTTGGGAGACGGGAATGGTGAGAGTGTTGAGTCCACAGAGTTCTGGGTGAGTTTCTGAGAAACAGAGGAGTGACCGCCATAGACTACAAATCCACAATTGAAATCCGTTTTGGCTTCTTCTAATTACCGAGTCATTACTCTGCCACGTTGCTCTACTTCGGTCGTCAATTCAATATATAATATTATTTTATTTTATTTTTTTGACAGTATTATCATTATGATTATTATTATGCTACTTTTGCACTTGATATTTTGTCTCTCAAATCAACACTGTAGGTTATCAGTGGCCAGTGAATTATCATTGAATTCTGTTAAAATGAAAAGGTAAATAAAACAGTCGCATTTATTTTTAGTAAGGAGCAAAAGATAATCAATGGGAAATGCACACAAGCACAATTTGTTCATGTGCCTGCATTGCCCCTAATAAAATTGAATTAGAAAAATGAAAATCCATAAATAAAAGTCATGTTTATGATGTTACATTTTGTTGTCTAGCAGGATCATGACAAGAATTTATGTCCAATGAATCCAGGATTACAGAGTCTTAACACTTAAGAAGCATGGACTACATAGGATTTTGGATTGAGTGGCAAATATAAATATATGACAAATTGAAAATACATAGTCTCGCTGCCTAATAATATCATCTATTATCTGCAAAATGGATCACTGCAATTCTCTGTTCCAGCTTCCATAAATGAGCTTTCATCAACTTCAAATTCAGGCCATTTATATCCATTTCAATTGTGTGCTCTGCTGGAAAATTTATAAACCTGGTATTCAAAAGTAGCTGCCAGTTGTTTAAACAGACATCAGAAAGTATATTGAATATAATTACACACCATCCTGGACCAAAATGACTACAGATATACTACAAATATCCAACCACTGAATACATAAAGGGAATCATTTAAAGCAGTGTTTGGATTGACAGGAGCTACAAACCTTCTTATATTTTTCCTTTTTGCTCGTGCACTTCTTACAGATCAGGATATCATATGTACCACCATATCATCAGCTATCATCAATCTGTTGTCATCTTGCAGTTTCTGAACAATTATAAAATTTTGAGGTTACTGATTAGTTTTCTTAAAGTAGACCAGTCTGGAGTCAGAAACAAACTAGTATTGAAGTTATTAAAAAAAAAAATTGTCTTCCTAAACTGCTTTACTGACATCAGTTGAATAAATTTACTAAAGATCAACTCTACCTCTAATAGGAGTATTATCTCTGCCCTTGAGTAATGGGCATCTGATCCAGTGTTGACAACCTCCTCTAGATCTGCAATGTTTATTAAATCCAAGCGATTTGCCCTCATATGTTGACCAAATATGGTATTAAATGCTTCGGTCCTGCAAGCCAGCAAGGGAAAATATTTAGAACTATATAAGAGATGAGTAACAGCAATAAATTGAGAAATTCAGGTCAACAAAAAATATGACATTGCAACTATGAAAGTACTTGCTATGAACAGACCTTTCAGGAGAGACATTGACAGCCGATTCACCTGCTGCAGGAGATTCATCTACATCCATCGCATCCGTTGTACTAATAAAGCAAGAATGATAAAAAGGTCAACTGTCACAAATTCTAGCCTCACTAACAAAGCAACAGTAGGATTTAAAGGAAATGTGTCACTGAATAAAACTCCTCCATATTGAAAGCACAACTTTAAACCTTATTCATTGTAACTGACTAGCAGAATATCAATAAGCAAGCATATTGCACAACAAAGAAAAGCCAAGGTAAGGCAATCAAGACCTGATCCCAGCCTGCAGTTGCACTTTTCAAGACTTAACAAGTATATTTACAGTGGGCAGCCTGAAGCATTCGTTAGTAAACTAGGCAATAACCCCTATTGCTGTTATCTTAAATCTAGAAAGAAAGAAGAAAAAAAGCAAGCTTTCATTTTTTCTGTAATTTGCACTTTACGAGTTACCATTTATTATGTATATTTAAACCAAATTATAAAGAACATAAATTTGATATTAAAGAACATTGAGGTTAAATTGGTCATTCTTTGCATTTATTCTAATTTCTTAACAATATTTAATGTACGTTTGAGCCTTTGGTTTGATCAAATAAAAAGAAATCAAAATGTTGGCAAATAGAAAAGTGAAGTGAGTTAAGTGATTGTTAAGAATGTCAATATAGAGTGCAATGTAAAATGTTATGTGCATCTAACATAAAAGATGCACATACAGATGATATGGAAACACTTCAATAATGGTCGAGAACAGTATCAAGCTCATTGTAGTCCACTCACTGAGAAGTGCAAAAGTTAATGAACATATAAATACAAAAGGTATGAATGTATGATCATAGAGTCGATGATAGGACCTAGTTTACGCAATGACTTTCAACATTAATGTATTTAACTTTGAAAACAAAAATAAGCATGCTTCTGTGGCGATGTAAATGAACTTTGTTCACAAAAGAAATATGACTTATTACTCTCACCGTTCATTATCAGTAGTATCACGTTCCACTCTGCCGTTTCTGCCAGTACGCTGCTCAACTCTGCCATTTCTCTCTGATTCTACCAGCCTCCCTTGTTCACGCTCCTCCATCTCATTCAATTCTTTGTGATATATTGCAAAATTTAAAACTTGTAGGGCAGCTTCAACATCAGACTTTGAAACCTGCCAAGACAGATTTATAATACTCTATTATGTGTTCATGCTCACATACTTAACTTAAATAAACCATAACTTCATAAGAAAGACTAGAAGGCCCATTCTAGTCCTACAAGCATGATATCATCCTTTGCACCTCTTCGTTCAAAGATTAAATTCAAAGGATCAAACCGATTTCTAAAAAACAAAAGACAACAATGAACATAAATTCAAAGATAGAGAAAGCATATCAGTGACATAAAGTAGGTACCTTCCTGCTCAACTTCAGTTTGGCATGAGCAGTTGAGAGACGTATTATAGTTTCTAGGGTTCTGGCAGTAATTGGAAGTGTTCCCCCAGTCTACAAATACCAAGCAACATATTAGATAAATAAAAACAATATTATTGTGGTAATTATGCCTGGTATGGTTTGCTAACAAATTATGGAGACCAACCTTTGCATTAGAATTGTTATTCCTGAGTTCTGCATATGATGTTGCAATGTATTCAGATGCCTGTCGATAAAAACAAAAGGGAGGACAGTCAGACTACAATGAGATTGGTTGGGGAGAGAGGTATACCAGTAAGAAGTTCCCAAGCTAAAAGATTGTTCCTTTTGAAATGAAGGAAGGGGATGAGCACATAAGAAACTAAAAGACACGATAAAATGGGTAGACTGCCAAACAATAAAAGATTGATTTAAAAAACGTAAAGAATTATAACCTCGTCAATTAGCTCAGGCTGAATCCTATGCTTTGCATAATGAATATACTTCTTAAGAAACTTGATAGTGAGGGTATCTCGCTTCTGACCCCTCTGTACTTTCTTCCCATGCAGCATTCGGTTATACTTGACAAAGACAGAGTCAGCATCAGCTTCGTCTTCCCTTCCATATCTTGAATTTCCATCAAGATCTCCCTCTCCTACATTATTAGGTTACATTAGTTAACACTTCCAAACTTAGCATACAGTTACCAAGTCCTTCAAACTCAAGAAAACAGCTGACCTACCTCCATCAATTACAGATCGAAATCGGTGCATTCGTAAGACGTGATCCGAAATTTGACGGTCAATATCAGCATCCATTTGATCCAATACAATGAATAGTAGATCAAAACGAGAAAGCAAAGAGTCCGGAAGTCCAATATTCTTTGTTGGGGTCAATGAACGGTCATACTGTATGTCCCACCAACAACCATTATCAAATCAAGTTAAGCAACTGAAACATCAATATGAAATGATGTACTTGTTTGTTGTATAACAGTTCACTAGAAATAGAAACCAATGTTCTACTTACAGTTCCATATATGGGATTAGCAGCAGCCACCACGCTACATCGAGCATTCAGAGATGCATGAATACCAGCTTTGGCAATAGTTACAGTCTGCTGCTCCATAACTTCATGTATAGCAACACGATCTTGATCATTCATTTTGTCAAACTCATCTATGCAGACAACACCTCGATCAGCAAGAACCATGGCCCCAGCTTCGAGCCTTCTTTCTCCTGTACACAAGTAAATTTATTTTCCTGACAAACTAACAATTAAAGTAAGTTGCTATAGCCCATTGAAGTGATTTACCTGTTTCTTGATCATGAGTAACAGCAGCTGTCAAACCAACCCCAGAAGAACCCCGACCAGTAGTAGAAATGGCCAACGGAGCAATATTCATAATTGCTCTCAAAAGTTGTGACTTGGCAACAGAAGGATCACCAACCATCATCATGTTAATATCCCTGAAAGAAGCAATACATTAGTTAAGCAAGATTGAAGATTAAACATTATAAGGGGACTTGAGGCATAGCCCTGGCCGAAGCATAATTTTAGAATAAGGGAGACTTGGTTCATGTAGCAAAACACATATTGGGCTAAACATATTATTGGAAAAATGGATTTTTAGAACAGTATCATTCAGAGGCATAATGCAAACATAAGAGAATTGGAGTATAACTCACCCTCGTAAGTGGGTGCCATTCTTTAAATTCTTCTCCACTCCGCTGAGCATCAATAGGACCACAGCTTTCTTTATCCATGAATGCCCATATATAGAAGGTGCGAGTGAATTTCCAAGTAACTCAAACGTATCATCTCTCTCAGCTATCTTTTTTATGTTTTTCAAGTCGTCAGGAGTGTATATTGGTGAATTTGCCTCTTTGTTGAGCAGGGAAACATTGTTAGCTGTGAGAACAGTCCTACATAACAAAATCATTTAATCAAGCTCAGAGGCCAGATAAATGAAATAGGATGAGAAACAGGAAAATAATAAAATAGTACATGAGTGGAACAACCTGAATACTCCGTTCACACTGCCCTTGGCTTTCCCAGGAAGAGCTTTATATATCCCTACAATAGCCACCCGATCTCCAGGTTTGCAAGAATCAACCAGGTCATCCTCAACTATGATATCTACCGATCGTGGAAGCTGACCAGGAGCAGAATTTTCAGGAACTTCTTGCATCGATAAGGTTTGATGATCTTTGTACTTGCACAGCCCATACTCAGTCACCAATAAGTTGCCATTATCATCCTGAAACAGTATTCTCCATGAAAGAGCCATCTATAACAATAAAATCAGAAGTATGAAAGCTAAAAATCTGAGGTTACCCTTGTGGGATACACAGAGCCAGTGGGAACACCCATATTTGATGTAATGTCTCGGTATTCACGAGTAGTAAAGTTCCCAGTTGTGGGACAGAAGTGAACACTTTTAACAACTTTTGGCCTTACGAGCGAACCTAAAAATGAGATTACGATAAAGTTAGATCTATGTATTAAAGAGCATATTCAAAAAAACGGGTTTTGATGAGGAAACACCTCATTGGATAATAGTGATCAAATACTACATTCAATAGATCAGAGGGTAGACAAAGATATCAAATCAAGTGGCTGTAGAAAACTTAAAAAACTGTAGGTCTACTGCAATTAGCAACCAAAAGCTTACACAATGTCTACTGCAATTAGAATCCAAAAGATTACTCAATTTGATAGTGAATACGAACTTAACCTACAGCATAGCTTAGACCAAGAAAGCCCACAGCATTTTTTTAGCTTTGAATTGTTATGATGATGCCAACATCGAAATCTAAATCAAGGACAAATAAGACAACCAGAAGATGGCTCACACTATTTGCAAAAAAAACTATAGATAATGAAATAGCATAGTTAAAAGAGAAAAAAAAATACATTTAGTGACAATGCCCTCAACGCAGACCATGGAGCCGATGAATTGAGAGAGAAGTTCTCTTGGAGTGACACGGCGAGAGACAAAAGGTCCTTCAAAGCCTACTAAAACTTCTTCTCCTTCCTTCAAGTACTTTGGGTCAATATTTCGTGCCCACTCCGTCGCTGCATCACAAAAGGGCTGCATATACTCACCCGGATTCCTTAGAAGCCTGAATTCAAATAAAAGCATAAAATCATTACTACAAAAGAACCCTAAACTTGACATTTCATATTCAACAACCACATCATTTAGGTTTTCAAGGGTTATTTCGCAGAAGCCCAGACAGCATAAAAACCAAATCTTATGAATACTTTAGTAGTATACCAAATTAGCCAAATCAAGAACTAATTAAGTTAAACTTTAGGAGAAAATAAAACGAACCTTGGAGGCAAGTCTTCACTGAAGGAATAGAGATCGGAGATGTTAACGATGAGACGGTGGCGCTTGTGGTTGATCATAGCCTTGATCTCATCTTGGTATATCTGATTATCATCAACAACAACAGCATCAACATCAAATATATTTGAATAAGCATGAATTAATAAGGATTAAAAAAAAAGGGTAAAAAGAGAAGGGTCTCGTACACTTGATTCGAGAAAATCATAGAATCTACGCTTCCGTTCTTGGAATTCCGGTTGGTTGATATCCATTTCTGCTTTACGGTTCTCAGATGGAGAGAAACAGAGCTTTTAGATTACTCAGAGAGAAACAGAGAGAGCTAGTGAGGCGTTTTTGCTTTCCCAACTTAGCTTTTAGATTTGGCGGCAAACAGATATGGGTGCCTCTGTTTTGGCGGGAATTTCGTGGGACTTGTTGGGCTGGACCTGTCTGATAAATCAAACACCATCCGGGTAACTTGATGAGACCTGAACTGTATCATACGGGGTATGGTCCGGTTCCATTAGAACCAGTCCATTTTGCCAACCCTAAAATAAACATTAAAAAAACGAGTTATTGGCACCGGTCCCCTAAGCTTTACGTGAATTTATATTTTTACCCATTAACTTTTTTTTAAGCCTTAAACCCTTCGAAGTCTAATTAATTGGCAATCTATTTAGTTTATAGCCCGCGAACGCCTACTTGATGAGACATCTATAGTCATGTTTTGACAATTAATTAGACTCAAAGAGGTTTAAAATCTAAAAAAATAATAATGCCTTTGTTTTTCAAGAGGTTTTTGATTATTCCTTTGTTTTTTTAAGGTGAAAACTGAAAACATCTATTAACAAATAAAATCCAAACAAGGGAAGGTAAGAGATTTCAATTTATTTACATTCTTTTATGAAATTATCACCAACTTTACATGGAGTAATAATAATAAAATATTAATAATATTAAAATAAATTAGTGATATCTTCATGATTTAACTGTAAGCACTTGTATGCAATCTATCTTAATGTGTTGTTATGACTTCTGATTATAGATTTATAGCAATAACAACTAGCAACTATTTTTTTTTTTTTTTTACTTTATGAAATTCTATATGACGCTTTATTTGATTTTTATTTTTATTGCTCTTACGTTTTTTTAATTTTGATAATCCATATGTAATAGTAAATTGCATGTCTTTCTCTTTACGTTTTATTTTTTTAATGTACTTTTGCTTTTGCCCTTTTTCTTAACAAGTTTTATATGTTAATTATATTATGCATGTGTTTGTGTTGTTGCTTGTTGTTGGTTTGCAAATGGAGAAAGAATCAGAACCTAACAAAGATCGAAAAATTCAAAACTTGAGATCTGCTGTGTGGTAATCTTTTACTATGATCAAACGAGGGACACGAGCAATGTGCAACTTCTGTAAGAAAGATTATGCAGCAACTCCTAGTAAAAATGGTACTTATAGTTTAAAAAGACACTTGGATACTTGTGGCAAATATAAAAAAACCTTAGCAGATAAAAAGCAAAAAAATTTAACTCGTGTAGAAGATGGTGGTGAGGGTAAAACAGGTTGATGTAGTGCCTACAATATATAATTATAAGGTTGTTAGGAAGACACTAATGAGGGTGATAATCATAGATGAATTGTCTTTCAGTTTTGTTGAAAGGAAAAAGGTTTCGAGAATTAACAAGGAATGCTTGTCCTGGGTTTGATATTCCATCTCGAAGAACAGTTACAAGAAATGTGCTTCAGCTGTATGCGGATGAGAAGGCAACGTTGAAAAGTTTGTTTTCGGCAAGTAAGCAAAGGATTAGTATTACCATAGACACATAGACTTCAATACAGAATGTTAACTACATGGTAATTACTGCCTATTTTATTTATATGGATTGGGCTTTGCATAAAAAAGATTTTAGGTTTTTGTGTAATAACTAATCATAAAGGAAAAACAATTGGGAAGCTCATTCAAACTTGTTTACTTGACTGGGGAATAGAAAGAGTGTGCACAATTACTGTTGACAATGCAAGTGAGAACAAATTGACAATAGAATATATGAATAAAAAGATGAGTAACTGGAAAGCAGATGTGATGGTGTTAGCAGTTGAATTTATGCATCTGAGGTGTTGTGCACACATTATAAATTTGATTGTGAAAGAGGGGTTGAAAGAGTTAGATGAGCCTATCTCTAGTATTCGTAACGCCGTGAAATATATTAGATTATTTCTTTCATGACTAGAAAAATTTAAGCCATGTGCGGAATTGGAGAAAATTGTTTGTGGGAGAGTTGTTGTGATGGATGCTCCCATTAGGTGGAACTCAACCTGCTTGATGTTGGAAACTGCATTGATATTTCAAAAGGCATTTGAAAACATAGAGGATGATGATGAACTTTATAATTCATATTCAATGAGAGTGAAAGTGGAAGGAAAAGGGAAGGACCACCTAATATGGTACATTGGGATAAAACAAAGAAGTTTGTGAGACTTTTGAAGACATTTTATGACGTGACCTTAAAATTTAGTGCTACTTTAAGTCTGACTTCAAATCTGCATTTCAATGAAGGGCTAAAAAAATAAATAGCACTTTTAGGAGGTGACGTTTCAACACTATCACTGCTTTTATAACTTATGTTTAAAAGACATCTATTATGGTGAACGGACAAAAATGCCCGCAATAGTTGTTTCATCAGAATCTTTCATTCATTTTTGTATAGTGAGAGTTATGAAATAGAGAGATAAAGTTTCATTGAAACTCAGGCGCTATGCAGATGCATTTGGGGGTCGAGCTCGCGGTGATCGAGCTGCCCGGTCAGCTCGTAGGGGAGCAGGGGGCAGCGCCCCCGGAGCTTTTTTTTTATTTGATTTGTTATGTGTTGACAAAGATGAATATCTTGGTTTTTGAGACTTTTGAAACATTTTTGAATTTTTTTTGTTAAAGGGATCGAGTTTTTTTTGTAAGAGATCAAGTTTTTTTGTGAGGGATCGAGCTTTTTAGTATATGATCGAGTTTTTTTTGTACATGACCGAGTTTTTTTTGTTAAGGATCGAGTTTTTTTTTACATAATCGAGTTTTTTTTTGTAAGTGATCGACTTTTTTATGATGGATCGAGCTTTTTTTTAAGGGGATCGAGTTTTTTTGTATATGATCGAGCTTTTTTGTAAGGGATCGAGCTTTTTTTGTAAGGGATCGAGTTTTTTTGTGAGGAATCGAGTTTTTTTTTAAAGGGATCGAGTTTTTTTGTATATGATCGAGCTTTTTTTGTACATGATCGAGCTTTTTTTTGTTAAGGATCTAGATTTTTTTACATGATCGAGTTTTTTTTGTAAAAGATCAAGCTTTTTTGTACATGATCGAGTTTTTTTGTACATGATCGAGCTTTTTTTTGTTAAGGATCTAGATTTTTTTACATGATCGAGTTTTTTTTGTAAGAGATCAAGCTTTTTTGTACATGATCGAGTTTTTTTTGTACATAATCGAGATTTTTTTTTGTAAGGGATCGAGTTTTTTTTGTTAAGGATCGAGCTTTTTTTATACATGATCTAGCTTTTTTTGTTAAGGATCGAGATTTTTTTTACATGATCGAGTTTTTTTTGTAAGAGATCAAGTTTTTTTGTACATGGTCGATCTTTTTTTGTACATAATCAAGTTCTTTTTTGTAAGGGATCGAGTTTTTTTTGTTAAGGATCGAATTTTTTTTTTAAGGAACGAACTTTTTTTTTTACATAATCGAGTTTTTTTTGTAAGTGATCGAGTTTTTTTATGATGGATCGAGTTTTTTTTTTTTAAAGGGATCGAGCTTTTTTGTTAAAGGGATCGAGCTTTTTTGTATATGATCGAGCTTTTTTGTAAAGGGTCGAGTTTTTTTTGTTAAGGATCGAGTTTTTTTTTTTTTTACATGATCGAACTTTTTTTTGTAAGGGATTGAGCATTTTTGTGAGGGATTGATCTTTTTTTTAAGGGATCGAGTTTTGTTGTACATGATCGAGTTTTTTTTATACATGATCGAGCTTTTTTTGTTAAGGATCGAGATTTTTTTTATATGATCGAGCTTTTTTTGTAAGAGATCAAGTTTTGTTGTACATGATCAAGCTTTGTTTGTACATAATCGACCTTTTTTTGTAACGGATCGAGTTTTTTTTGTAAGAGATCGAGTTTTTTTGTGAGGGATCGAGCTTTTTAGTATATGATCGAGCTTTTTTGTACATGACCGAGCTTTTTTTTGTTAAGGATCGAGTTTTTTTTTACATAATCAAGTTTATTTTGTAAGTGATCGACTTTTTTATGATGAATCGAGTTTTTCTTTAAGAGGATCAAGTTTTTTTGTATATGATCGAGCTTTTTTGTAAGGGGTCGAGCTTTTTTTGTTAAGGATCGAGCTTTTTTTTACATGATCGAGCTTTTGTTGTATGGAACCGAGTTTTTTTGTGAAGAATCGAGCTTTTTTTAAAGGGATCGAGTTTTTTTGTACATGATCGAGTTTTTTTTATACATGATCGAGCTTTTTTTATACATGATCGAGTTTTTTTTGTTAAGGATCGAGTTTTTTTTACATGATCGAGTTTTTTTGTAAGAGATCAAGCTTTTTTGTACATGATCGAGTTTTTTTTGTACATAATCGAGCTTTTTTTTTGTAAGGGATCGAGTTTTTTTGTTAAGGATTGAGTTTTTTTTATACATGATCGAGTTTTTTTTTGTTATGGATCGAGATTTTTTTTACATGATCGAGTTTTTTTTGTAAGAGATCAAGTTTTTTTGTACATGGACGATCTTTTTTTGTACATAATCAAGTTTTTTTTGTAAGGAATCGAGTTTTTTTTTTTTTAAAGATCGAACTTTTTTTTTTTTAAGGATCGATTGTTTTTTTTACATGATCGAGATTTTTTTTTAAAGGGATCGAGCTTTTTTGTAAGGGGTCGAGCTTTTTTTGTTAAGGATCGAGTTTTTTTTTTTACATGATCGAGTTTTTTTTGTAAGGGATTGAGCATTTTTGTGAGGAATCGATCTTTTTTTTTAAGGGATCAAGTTTTTTTGTACATGATCGAGCTTTTTTTGTTAAGGATCGAGATTTTTTTTACATAATCGAGATTTTTTTGTAAGAGATCAAGTTTTTTTTGTACATGATCGAGTTTTGTTTGTACATAATCGACCTTTTTTTGTAAGGGATCGAGCTTTTTTTAAACATAATCGAGTTTTTTTTTTAAGGGATATAACTTTTTTTGTTATGGATCGAGTCTTTTTTTTTTTAACATGATCGAACTTTTTTTAAAGGGGTCAAGCTTTTTTTTAAAGGGATCGAGCTTTTTTTAAAGGAATCGAGCTTTTTTATTTAGGGCCCAAGTTTTTTTCTTAGAGGTTTGAGTTTTTTTGCCCAAGATTATACCTTGTTTGCGGCAGTTTAAAAATGCTTATACCAATTTTAAAAAGCTTAGACAAATTAAAAAAAAATACTCAGACCAATTACAAAATAGCTCGTAAACATATCAAAAAAAACTTGAACCAATGTAACAAAAATATACAATAGCTCGTAAAATTATCAAAAAAACTGGATCATATTCAGCAAAATTGTAAATCGATTTTTAGATAAGTTTTTGTGAGAGAGAGAAGTTACTACTTCCAGTTATCAAAGTGTGGAGATGGAAGTACAAAGAGAATTAAAAATTGATTATTTAAGGACAATATGGGTAGTTCACCATAATATGTGCCTTTTAAACTTAACTTATTCAACCAGTGACATCACTACAACTCATCAAAAAAAAGGTGACATTTCTCACCATTTCCACTTTCAATGAAATGTGTAAGATTTTGTCCCTCTTAAATTCAATAAGTGGTCTTGGAGATCTTGAGTTGGCTACCATGGCAAATAATATGAAAAGAAAGTTCAACAAGTATTGGAGTTCAGCTGACCAAGTTAATTTGATTGTATCAGTTGTGCTTGATCCACGATAAAAATTGGACTTTGTACAATTTTGTTTTGCTGCTTTTTATGAGCCTACCAAGGCTGAAGAATTGGGAAAGTATATCAAGAACTTGTAGGTTGCGTTGCATGATATCTACAATGTGTGGTCAAATAATAGTGGTTATAACAGTAATGGTACTAATGGTACCCAAACTTCTAATATTGTTCAACTGTCTAGTCAAGATATAACTTTTGAAGTTGATCCTGATGATTGTATAGTGTCATTCAGGAAGCTAAAGGAAAACAAACTAGACAATGGTATGCAAAATGAGTTGTTGAAAGGTACTTGTTGGAGCCTACAACAGATCCTAATAACAAAAATTTTGATATCTTGTCTTGGTGGAAACTTCATGGTACTGAATATCCAACTTTGTCGTATCCTTGACAGAGGCGAAGTTAGAATTTTGGTTTTAGGGGGGCCAAGATAAAAATTAATATTGTAGATCATGCAATCTTTAAATAATATCAGTAGGAATCCTGTATAAGAAAAAATGTGAAATCCCATATCCGACAGACATTAACTAATTAAAATGTAACATGTCTAATTTATATATAGAAAATTATTTATAACAAAATCAATCTAATTTTCTTTATAATTTTTATTTCAATTACATAATTAAAGAGTATGAGATAACGTATTTTTTGTTGTTGCAAAACCTAGGTTTATTCTTAATGGTATGTATAACTGAAAATAATGTTTTAATAGTTCATGACTTATAAAATATAAATTTTGGTACCTTAATTAAAATATCATTATACTATTGATATATTTAATTCACAATTATTTACTTACTTGTAATTTAATTTTATTATATTCATGTCAAACCAAATTAATTTATATTAATTTTGAACAAAATTTAAATAATAAACTAATAAAATAAATTTATTAAAATCAAATTAATAATTAACCTAGCAAAATTAATAATATAGATAGTTGCTATAAGACTTCAATATTTACTTAGATTGTATTAAAGATTTTTTTTTAAATATATTAAATATATAATACATACTAGATTAGCTAATGATGTATGAAATAATAGGAAATTGAAATATTAAAATGGATCGGTTTTGTTTCCTATTTTCATTGTCAATAGAATTATGGAAATAAAAAATATTAGTTAATTTATATTATTAAATAATAAAGAAACAAAATAATATTATCATCTACTTTATACATATATCACATTTTTATGTATTATATATACGTATATTTATTGTTAGTTTATATTTTAATTTAAATATAATAGTTTTTTTTTATTGATTGGGGAGGCCATGGATGAATCATGTATCGAGCAAACTCAATTTTATTGAACAATCGACTCAGGTAATTTACTAAATTATCTACGTTTTTACTTGTTTATTTTTAACTTGTTCAATTATTAATTACACTTGTTTGTTTATTTTTATTTTATTATAATACATAATTTATGAAAGCAGCACCTACTGTAGCATCGAAAGATCAAGTTATAGTTGATTAGTGATAACTTGTTAGTAATATTTTAGAAAGTTATATGTGTATTTTTTTTACAGCATCTTTAGTTTATTAATTGTTGTACTTCTTTCTTTTGTATATTTAATGCTTGGAAAAATGGAGGAAATGGAAGTGTCATATGGAGGACATCATTTATCAATATTTATTTATTAGTTGTTTTTGTTTTTGTTTTTCTATTCCAATTAGAACAAATCTACAAGTTTTTAGTTTATTTGGATTTTTAAATTTTATATTCAAAATTTTGAATAATGTTCACATACTGTCTAGACATTATAATGGTCTTTAAACCTCCATTGTTTGACTTCCCATGTATTACCTTTTTTTTTTTGGAAGATAAGGTATTATTTTATTTGGTCTAATATGATGGTTTTGTTTGATTTTTAAATATTATATTTGAATATATTTTATTATTTTATATAGCTTAGATAATATTTTATACATGAATTGATCACTTGATCATGCCATATATAATTATATATGTTTTAAATTATCAAGCAATTGAATTTCAAATCACAAACCGCGGACCGAACCGAATAAATATAATTTGATTTGGTCTGATCCGAAAAAAAGAATGGTCTAAATTGATTTTATTTTCAAAATATCAAAATTTTTAGTTCAGTTCGATTCTAATCGAAACAGGATCAAACCGGATCGTTCCCAACCCTACCTGCACATCTATTATACTTTATAAGGTATTTGTTGTGTCAGACTTCAATTAATTAATTATCACTAATTCAAATATAACTTAATTAATTAAAATATGACTCATTCTTAACTAGTAAGATGATGAATCTCTAGTTTCCAAGTGTTTTATCAATAGTATACTTGATAAACAATTGACTTTGTGTCACAGCCTGGAATTTCTTGAATTTATGGGTATTTTAGATTTTTTTTATACCCTTCTAACACAATCAACTATTACAATTAATGATTAAACATTAACAGCAGGAGTCAGGAATTGATCCATTCATTTTGTAAACCATGCATCTGTTTACCGAGGAGAGGGAGAGAAACTCAAACCTACAACCTCATAAGTATGGATACGAGGGACTTTACCACCATACCAATCCGATCAATAATGCATCCCTTTTAAAAAAACACGTCAATTCTTCAGAATAACGTAACAACAGATCCACAACACAGCAAGCCTTGCGGCACATTCCTCTATCCACGCCATAAGTTTACGCCGTCAAAATTTCATGCTCCCTAACCCCATCATACAAGTCCAATGTTAAAAAAATAAAATAAAAAATTTGAGGTAGTCCACAAACCTTAATCTAAGAGTTAAAACTCATTATTATTCCATGACTAACTACTACAAATACCAAAAAAGTAAATATGCACCAACTCAAGAATGATGATGAACCAACTCCATGACCGATATTACTGACTAAATCTTCAATAAGCAACACGTGATCTCCTACTAAATTTTCATACAGGATGAATGATTAAAAAGATCAGGGCTTGAATGCAGAAAACGCCACGACAGAGTTGTGTCCACCGAACCCGAATGAGTTTGAGATAGCTGAAAGGTATATATAATGGTAAGTGAGTGATCATATATTTTTTATAAGACATTGGAAAATGGCAGTGCCTTAAGGCTTAAGGTTGAAAGGTTTTGGCATCTTACCAACATTCACTTCATGCTGCTGCTTTGTGTTGGCAACAGTATCAAAGTCAACAGAAGGCTCTGGGTTCTGCATTCATTGAAAATAATTTATCAAAAATCGTTACAGTTATGCACCAAGAAAAAGAATTTAGATCACTAAAACAAACTAGTAACGTTAATATTAATCTGAATTTTATTCTTTTCCAACTGTGAAAAGAGGACATCAAAGTATTTGCGAAATAGATTAATGTATCTAATTTTCAGCTAATCTGCCAATTATGTATATATAAGACTCGATTATTATTAAAAAAAGTACATAAAACTAAGTTATAATGTAAAACAATTGTAGACATATAAAAGAATTTTCATTTACAATAAACGAATATTTAGGTCTCAATGCTAATAAAGAGTTTTAAATTGCCAAAATATAAAGTAGCACTTACAAACTGATTAATGCTAGGATGCAGCCATCCTGTGTTTATGGCCTTGACAGTGGCAATGGCTTCCAAACCCCCAGCCGCACCAAGGCAGTGCCCTATCATGGACTGAAACGTAATGAAAACAAGTTATAAGAACAAGAAACCAGAAGATTTGACAAAAGAGTATCATCACTCTTTTGTCTGCTAGAAGAAGAGAGAGAGAGAGAGAGAGAGAGAGAGAGAGAGAGAGAGAGAGAGCACCTTGGTGGCATTGATTTTAATGCCTGAAGTGTCCTTGAAAACTTTTTTAATGGCATTTATCTCAGCCAGGTCACCAGCTAAAGTCGAAGTTGCATGAGCATTTATGTAGTTAACCTGAAAAAGTGTGTTAGTTCAATTTGCTAATTTATGGCTAAGATGAATGTGGCTTATGTTCACTAACAAAGACCAAAGAATGCCAAAGCACATAATTAGACTAAAAAGGCATTTTACCCTAGTGTTTTACACTAAAACTATGTTGTGGTGGCAAACAAAAATTGAAGCATAAGAGGACTGGTATGCCAAAAATATAAAGAGACTTGCCTCCTCTGGTGACACACCGGCATCTACTAAGCTGCTTTCAATGCATGAAGACACTCCAAGCCCATCAGCTCTTGGGTCAGTCATATGATAAGCATCACAGTTAACAGCACCTCCCAAGTACTCTGCGATAATGGGTACACCACGTTTCATTGCATGTTCTAAACTCTCCATCACCTGCGAAGAAAGTATTAACTCTCACAACAAGCGTTGTGTAACTGGAAGGAAAATTTTAAGTACCCAAACTATTACTGAAAGTGGACAAACTATTAATTTCCTATGATCTACCCTTTGCATAATTACAAATGCAAGCTTACCAATACTCCAGCACCTTCACCCATAACAAAACCATCTCTATCTTTGTCCCATGGCCTTGAAGCAGTTTTTGGATCATCATTTCGCTGAGATAACGCCCTACATGCAACAAAACCCCCCAATCCGATAGGAATAATGGCTGCTTCAGTTCCACCAGCAATCATCATATCAGCCTCACCGCGACGAATGTGATTGGCAGCAGCATAAAAGCAATAATTGGAGGTAGCACAAGCAGTTGAAATTGAATAATTTGGACCCATAAAACCCAGGTCAATTGCAAGCAAAGCAGAACCCATGTTTGTTATAGCATAAGGAATGAAGAATGGGGTTATCTTCCTGTGACCTTTTTCTATTAGAGCCTTAACACCATCAGAAAAGACTGTAAGACCACCCATTCCTGTTCCCACGAGCACCCCAGCTCTCTCCTTATCGATCTGCAATGACCATGAAATCCCCAATATTAATGAAACGTTAAAACAAAAACTCTTTCCTCCAAAGCAAAGGAAAAAAACAAAAAACAAGAGAACATTGATTAATCACATGCAGTTCATAAGCAACAGATATTTAAAGATGAAAATTGAATTCAGAGAAAGATACAACTGAATCTAATCATGATTTTCTTTCTATGTGCATTTTGTAAAACTTGTATAGTCAAAACAAAGGCAATAATTTTCACTGAATGATATTTCGAAAATGAAAGTCAAATAACCCACAAATTAGCTCCACCTAAAGATATGGAGGAGATAAAGCGGATTTAATGCCTGTAACTGGGCCAACCTAGTAAGTTGCAAAAAAAAAAAAAGGTACAACCCAGTCGGAAAAAGCAGCCACCATGAGCTTTTGGAGCCAAACCATGAACACACACCAGGCTTAGTCCACAAAATCCATTGCCCAACTCAAAGCCACTTAGTGCCCAAGTAAGACAAAAGTAATTTACAAAATCCAGACCAACCTAGTGAATAGTGACAGAACAAAGCGCATTGTCTATTTTTAATTTTCAGATAGCCGCTGGAAATACTCAGAATTACATGAATAACAATAAAAGTCAAATTCAAGGGAATACTTTTAAGCACAGGGTAGAAAAATGTAGACATTAGTTATTCTTATTCAAAGCTAAAAAATGTAGACATTAGCCATGCCTAACCACAGGGTAGGAAAAAATAATATACCACTTTGCCTATGCCAAGGGGAAAAGTTAAGTGCACCAAGAAAATCCAGATGGGGGTAATAGAACCATATACCCGAGCTAAACCATCTAAACTCATTAGGAACAATTCAGGGTCTCAGAAAACATTGGGATTCATTAACTTTATTGAAGAATTTATCACGTAATGCCTCTAAGAGGAAAATTTGCAAGATATGTAGTTAAACTAAATTCTAACCATTTTATTCATACGGTTGAAGTCCCCTAACATAATACTATATGAGCCAAAATATGTAGGTACCTCTCGCATTCAACAAAAATGCATCCTAGAATTCAAAAACCTTATATTTCCTACTGGAAGAATTGAAATACCTTGCTTTGTTTACCGAACATATACTAGTATATCTACAAAGTGATTGGAGAAACTAAAAGACAGAAAAAAGAGTGGAAGCCAAAAGTTTTTGGCCAGACTTCAGTGCAAGATTGCAGGGCACTCAATTTACGTGGACGCATACCAAATTGATGATTTGCAAAAGAGTCATGTTAATGGAAACAGATTAATTAATTCAATCAAACAGCACTGCTTATTCAGCTGAAATGAGTGTGTGTAAATAAATAATTGATTGTAACGGAAACAAACACACATGTCTAATATGTCCCTTAACAAACTTAAAAATAAAGGAATTCTTGCATGCATAAACTTCGCACCGCAAATTGGCAAATGAACATTTCTTGGATCTGTAATTCAATAGCTAAAAAGCACAATCAATCAAGCACAACCATATATACACATAATATGAAAACTAAATAAAATAAAATAAAACCCACTAAAGCAAACGCCATTAAAGCACAACCCCACCTCACTAAACAACGAAATCAATCAAAGGCGCCCGCTGATACAAGTACAAATATATACATGATCACAATCCCACAAAATTCCAACACAGATTGACACTAAACCAGAAACCCACCTCATTATTCACAAAACCAACACCCCAAAAAAAGAAATCGATGGAACTAACCTTGTTCAATTTATCCCCACCGAGATCTGCATCTTCAAGCGCCTTCTTACCAGCAACAATGCAGTACCTCAAACAATCATCGAGTCTGCGATCATTCTTTCCATCAATGTATCCCTCAGCAGAAAACCCTCGGATCTGACCACCGAATCGAGTGGGAAACTTGCTGGCATCGAAGCGGTCGATAAGAGTGATCCCACTCTCACCAGACAACAATTTATCGTAGTAACCATCGACATCATTGCCGAAAACAGAGACGAGACCCATACCAGTAATGACGACTCGCTTTTTGGGGTCCTTTTGGCGCTTGGGAGGTGAGGTAGTAGAAGAAGAAGAAGAAGAAGCTCTGATGAAAGAGACTCTCTTGGTAGTGGGTCTGGCATTGTTGGATAGATTGAAGTTGTTGGTATTTTTGCGAAGTGGGTTTAATGAAGAAGCATGTAGAGAAGAAGATTGAAGAGACTGCATTTTTGTGTGTCGTGCGAGAGGCGATGATAACGAAGCAGATGGGTTTTTGAAGAGAAAATGAAGACAATAGTGACTATCACAAATTCGCAAGTAGATTTGAAAAAATATATATCAGATTATAGTTTATATAAGTGGAAGATAAATGTTGAGTGTAAGGGAAGTAGATGGGAGTTGAGCTACTGCTCTCTGCATTTCTGCTGATTCAATGCCTCCTCTTACACGTGCGATTGACCATCCTGTCCCTATGGCCTGTGGCCTATACCCAATTTGATCTGTCAAATACAAATTTGATACTATTTTTAATGGGTAATTTGAATTACTAGACATTTAGACCGACTTATTATTTTTATCATATATTAGTATTTTTATTGTTTTTATATAATTAACTATAAAGATTTAAATGCTCATTATTACTTTGTTTACCTCTTCTCTCTCTTTTGTCAAAATCATTTTTTTGTCCGTTCTCTGTCCTCCTTCATTCTCTCTCAGGCCATTCAATCCCTTCTCCACCATAATTTATTTTTTACAATCAAATCTCTCTCGTGTCTATCTCCTCTTTAATCGAGGCATTTTTTTTTGTTCCTCCTCTCTCCTTTGGTTTACATTGTTGAGTTGTGGTTCGAATTTGAATGTTAATTGTTGATTTTAAGGGTGGTTGTGATTGTGTTTAAGTTTGGGTATTGTTTGTTTAAAAAATAAATCAGATTTCGTTTTGTTTTAATTTTTTTTTTTATAGATTTTAACAAATTCTAGGTATTTTTTATTTTGAAAAATTTACAGATTATGTTTCTAGATTTAAAAAAAAATCAGATTATGTTTTTTTTCTATTTGAAAATTTTATAGATTATGGTTCCAGATTTAATTTTTTTTTTCAGATTATGTTTGTTAATTTTTCTTTTTCAGATTTGATTTTGTTTAAAGAAAATTTTCATGTTTTGTTGATTTTGAAATTTTCCAGAATATGTTTGTTAATTTTTTTTTTCCAAATTATGTTTTTTTGTTAAACTTTTTTTATTTCTTTAAACACATCAGATCACCAATTAAACACATAAGGACAGACCAATTAAACACACAAATGTAAACTAATTAAACACATCAGTCGTAAATCAATTAACACACTGCAACAACTCAATTAAACACATCATGATAGACCAATTAAACACACAAGAACAACTCAATTAAACTCACCAAGGAGACCAATTAATTATACTAGGACAACTCAATTAGACACACTATGACAACTCAATTAAACACACCGTGGAAAATCAATTAAACACATCAGAGCAACACCAAATCTAACACAATAAAATACACCATGAAAAATCAACTAAACACACTAGAGCATCACCAAATTAAACACCCCAAGTCTAATACAATTAAGCACATCCGGGAAGAAGAAGAAGAATACTAAAGATCTAGGAAGGAGAAGAATAAATAGAAAAAAAAAGGGGAAAAAGTTTTTGTTTTGGAAGAAAAAAAAGAAAAAAAAAAGAAAAAAAAAAGAAAAAGAATATATATATATGGTAATTTTGTCCAAATAGTGGGTATTTTGGTAGAAACAATAAAAATACTAATTTTGAGTAAAAACAATTAACCCACTAATTTTATAATTAGTTTTAAAGTTCTCCTTATATATAATAGATATGATTCGAGCTGATTTAAAAATCATTTGTGATTTGTTCAAATCTCAACCTCGTTTATCTACTAACAAAGCTACATTCTTGAAGGAAATTTTCTACGCTTAATTATGAATGCCATGCGAGTTTGTGACAAATGACACAATGCGATTGAGACTACATTGGTTACATCGAAGTTTCTCTCCATATTTGTAATAGAAACTATAAAATATTAATTATGATTAATGTATGGTATTGATATAGATTTCTCTTCTATTTTTTTTTTAATAAACCCTTTGGGAATTTATTAGGTAAACTATTTTACAAATAACTAGTTAAGTTTAATTTATTATGTAATTTTAATCTCAATTGTAAAGAGTTTTTCGAGTTATATTTATTTATAGTGAAAATAGATTCAAATAACACTTTTTATAGATGGTTTTGTGGGTTTAGCACTCACACCCCTCCCCGTTGTTAGTTGTGAGTTGTGACATTTAATTTAAAAATTGATTGTGTAAAAATGGAAAAAAAAATTCTCCTATTATCCTTAATTTAATAAAATTACAAATTTCATAAATAAATTAAAAAATTGAGATAGATTTTTATATATAAAAAAACCCTATCATCCATCTCAAAAGATAGAAGATGGGAAGCAAAACAAAAAACAAAAAATATTAAACAAAAATCTCAAATTCTCAATAAATATTGAAAAGTATGGTTACCATCGGACTATATATATATATATATATATAATTATAATTATAATTGTTAATTGTATTGAGGAAACATGAACAAACTTTATTAATAAATACTCTATACATATAATTATAATTGTTAATTGTATTGAGGAATATAATATTAACAGTGCTAACATGAATAAACTTTATTAATAAATACTCTATACATATAATTATAATTGTTAATTGTATTGAGGAATATAATATATAACAGTGCTGACATGAATAAACTTTATTAATAAATACTCTTTCCGGATTGTTTAAAGTAACAAAATTTATTAATGAATACTCTTTCCATATTATTTTTAAAAAACACTTACTGTTTTCTCTTGTCATATTTGTACATCTTCATAAATCCAAATGCTATAAAAACTTATAAAATTGAAATTCTTGGAGATATGAAGATTGATTTTTAAGTTAGTAAAGGATTAAAATTTCTCAATTTTATCTTTTATTTGGTTAAAGAAATATAACGAGGCTTAATCCCAGTTTAACATTGCTGTGCTGTGGGGAAAATTGCTTTTGATTATACTGTGGGGGAATTACTTTTGGATTTGCTGTGAGAAGAATCAGTTGAGTGTTTGGTAAACTGATTTTTAAAGTACTATGAGAACCAAAAACAATTTCAATTTTGTTTGGTAAAAAAGTGTTTTGAGTATACAAAATTACTAGAAATGACAAAAATGAATATTTAAGATGATTTAAAAATAAATATTTTATTTTATTTTTATATGACTACAAACTTGTTATAAAATAAATAAATAAATTTTGTTAAAAAATATATAATTTTGTTTTAATATATTTTTTAAACTATTGCCACATATATTGTGAATATATCAAGAAAACTAACATAATTTGATTCAAAGATTCATAAGATTACACAATTGAAATAGACAACACCTAAATAGCAAAGTATATATTATAATAAATTGTAAATAAAATAATAAATGCTAAGTGCGTGTTTTGTTATGTGGTAAATTTCATAAAAGGTAAGGGATAAAATAGTAAATTTGGAAAAAAAAACATTAATAAGATTATTGAATGTGTTTTCATTTCTTCTTTCTAGGAAGTTGATTTCTAAAAGCATCAATTTGTAGCTTTCCAATTTCTACTGCGGAGGAAGCCTGAAGCCAAAAGAGACCAGAAACACTTTCCATAAATTTTAACAAACACCCCAGACCAACTTTAGAAGCACTTTCAAGCTCCAAAAGCAGTCTAGGAAGCAATCCCAAACTGAACCTTAATGAATTTGATGTATAAGTTATTTAGCTACTATAAAGATAAAGAAAAATATGATAAACTAAGATAGAATCGGAATTTGATTAGGATATACTTATAATTAAATGGACATGTTTAAAACTATTTAAATTACTTAAAAAAAAAAAAAAAAAGAAAAGGATGGGCTGTAGCTACCCTAGTAGCCCACCCTAGCAGCCCACCCTAGCAAGGTCAGGCCTAGAACCGCCTCCGGAAGTTCTATGTTTTAGACTTTTAGTGTTTCAGAGATTCTTCTTCAGACGCATTCTGTCTATTGGCTGAGATGTTTAGTGAGTTGGCAATGCTTCTGACCTCTGCGATCATTGCAACAACATCGTTAAGCTTGTTAATTGCAGAGCCAACACCCTGTATAGAAAAACAACGATAACATTAGTTAGTTATTCTATATGCGAAATAACTTATCGATGATGGATTATTGGCTTCACGTTATCAATTTTGTTTAGAGACTACGTACCACACCCGCCGCCCCTGCAGTAATGGCCATTGGTGCTGTAACTACACTTATTCCGGATGCACACATAACCGGAATCTTCACAGCCCTTGAAATAGAATATGCCGCGGCTAATGTTGGTGTTGCCTGTGATCAACAACATTATTAACAACTTCCAAGAAAACCGAATTAAGTTTGTAAATGGACTGCTTTGTATAAAACCACTGGGAAGTGCTTTATACGAATTTACTTATCAAGAATTTTTAGGAAATGCATATATTTTACCTTCTCAAGCAAGCCAAGAACACCAGATTTTGAAGGATTGGAACATTTTCCTCCTTCTGTTTGGATGATGTCAACACCTTCCTGTTCTAGCAGCTCTGCAAGCTTGACCTATTGAACACACAAAAGCTCAATTCAAAACAAATGAATGGCGCTGATATGATACACGGAATCCTCAAGAAAAATCGCTGTTAGTAACCTGATCAGGGAGGCTAAGCGTGTGAGGCACAGTGACCGATAGAGTCACAGATGGAAGAATCCTCTTAGTCTCCTTTGTAAGCTTCAGTATCTGCATATATGCACGGCAGAATTACGAAAGAGAGATCATGAATGTATACGTAATTTCGGTGACATGTTATAAACCTTGATACCTCATCTGGAAAAAAAACTCTGCCCATCTCATAAAATGAATCATAATTTCCAATCTCAACCTACATCAGACATTATTCCACTAATAAGGCAAGTTGGTCACACATTCAAGCTTATGAAATCGTTTTGATGATAGTTAACAAGTATTGATCAAACCATTAATGCTCCTGCATCGACAGCTGCTGAAAATGATGCTGGATCCACTGAGGAAACACATACCTGCAAATAGTTATCGGTAAAAATATGATGGGAAAAACAATAATCAAGGTACCCTTTTAAGGATTAGCTTAATTAATTATATTCATAAAACAAGAATGACTGAGAATTTACTGGTAGAGAAGTTAAGCTAACAGCCAGCTTCACTAACTCCGGGTCACAAGCTATATCCACATGAGTTGCTCCTCCCTGCATGTGTGATTAAGTATAGTACTGTTAGAAAATTATAGCACGAATTTGGGGGAGTAATGACCTCCGACTTGTGAAAGAATCAAGTAGTAGAAACTTTACAATATGGTAATGAAGGACACTTTACAATTTGATGAAACTATTGTAATAGAATTATCATCACAGTAATAAAATTATTATCTTCTCTTATATTTACATTACGTTAGAGCCAGGGAGGCATAGGTTTGAGTCTCCCATGTGATTATATTTGAATTGGTTATTTGTTATCTGAATTTGCTTTGTATTTGGGTTTAAGCCACGTGACAAGTCCGTTGGTCTTGCAAGTGAGAGATGGTGTGTTAATTAGAGTGCTTAAATATTATTGTCGGACCATTTTCAATCCATCTAAACTTTTGGGTCTGTTGGTCGGTAATAAAGTGCACCATAAAATTACAATCAAATTGACTAACATTTCATGTCTGTAGATAATTTAACTCTCAATTGTCAGAAAAGTTTCTGGGCAAGGAATGATAATCCAAAGTAAGCAAATAACTAACAGCTTGTAGAAGTTAGTATGAAACACTAATTCAATATAATCTGCCAAAAGTTGTGCATTTTTTTCAATCTAAAAACATGTAACTATTGGAAAAACTATACATAATGAAGATAGCTATAACCTTATCTGCAGCTGTAACCACTGAAGCAACATTGTCTTTGTCAAAATTAAGCAAACCTGAAATAATCTGCAGAGACCCAATTGCGTCAAAAATTAAGGTAATTATGAAAACTTCAATTAATAATAATTTGAGAAAAGGAGAAGTGGGTGAGTTGCTAAAGTACCTTGAGAGCTGTTCGTTGGCGAAATTCCTTCAAGACAGAGTCTTTGTCAGATGAGAGAAGTGCTTTGGTAGTTAAAGAAGGTCTTGTTTTGAGAGAAATTGAAGATGGCTTTGATGAAGAGATCAGGAAGTTGGAGAGAAGAAGAGGGTTGTGGTTATAATATGGTTTCAATAGGGTTTGCAAAGAAGAAGGTGAAACTGCCATGCTAATTGTGGAATGCATTTTTTCTAGCTCAGTCTGCTTGTCTTTGCAGTTTGGACTAGTTACTTGGATAGTTGGATATTGGAGTTGGGGGGAAGAGATAAGAGTTTGGCTTGCCTTAAAAGTGTTGTAGCAAAGATATTTTGAGAGTTTATCTTGTCCATTTTAAAGATTAATTTCATTTCAAATCTTTCCTTTAATTAGTTTTGTTCATTTGATAACAAATATTCTAATAAGACAAGATTGAGGTTAATCTAGTGGTTTAACCCTCATATTTGGTGATGGTAAAAATCTTCGACCTGTCTCAAACCGTTTCGATCCATTTGAGGTAGGTTTGAAGCACTAAAAATGGGAGTAGGGTTAGGTATGGGTCAAACTTTTTTGACTCGGTTTTTTATCGGGTCGAGTATGACCAGTTCCATTTGACTCGGCTATTATATAAATATTTTTTAAAAATATAAAAGGAAAAACAAATTATGAGTTTTTGATGGAAAACAAAAACCCAATTGGGGAATGGGTCAGGTTTGGAGCAACTAATGTAAAATAGGTTTCGGATATGGGGCACCACTGATCCGACCCGTTGTCATCCTTAGTCACATATACACTAAGATGTTACGAGTTTGAGTTTGACCCCTTTTCTAAAATCCCAAATTAATGTAGCTAGTATTTCTAATAAAACATTAATTAATATTTGTACTAATTTTAATGTTTAAATAATATTTATTTAATTTTTGATCTAGTTTGTAACTTTAATATTTAATCATTCATAATTCATTTATTTTTATTTTAACATTCGTAAACATATACCAATATGTGTAAACAATAATTGTTGTTTAAAAACAAATGAACAATAAAATGTTAAACTCGTAAATTTAAATCAAAATTTCAAGTAAGTTAAATCGAGTTTCAAAATAGTTAAAATGTCTTTGATTTTCAATCGAAACATAAAATATATCTATATATACATTATTATCTGTATCTATTTGATATGAAATTGAATCTTTCACCAATTTGTTTTTACAGAATAAAAGTCATTTTTCTCTCAATTGAAAATTTCAATGGTATCTCATATTTTCTATTACAGTATTAGTTTTTCTTTGAAATTTTTACCTTTATAAACTATGAAATGGGAATTGATGTTGTACATAATCCAAGTTTAGGCCCAATAAGTGAGGAGGGCCAGACATATCACGTGTTGTTGACATGTTGTAACTTGTAAGTTGTAACCATAACAGCAACGACTCAAACTGATTTCAACTCCAAACTACTTAAAAGTTGTCGAAACAAAACTTTGTTTTGTTATTACAAATTCTCTACGGTTATGCACCCTAACCAACCCTTTTCTCTTTTCTTTCCCTTTAATCCATGTGTGGACTGACCGGCGCTCGCGAACGGTGGCCGCAAAGAGAAGGAAAATGGCGATGAATTCATTTCATCACGCTTGTCACGTTTTGAATATCACCACCACCAATGGCATCTGGCACAGCCAAAACCCCCTTGTGGAATCCCTCCCTCTGCTTATTACACAGCTCGCCGTTGTCCTTTTCTTCGCTCGCTCCCTCTTCTTCATTCTCAAACCTCTTCACCAACCTCTTTTTGTCACTGACATTCTTGTAAGTAAGATTCTTAATTACCTTTTATTAAGGTTCCTGTTCTATATTAATTTGATTGTAAAATAAATAACAATAAATACACGAGCATGCATGTATTTTTGTAGAAATTATCCAGAAAATATTTACTAAATTCTTTGTGCAATTGCTGACCTGGTACGTCCAACCTTGCTATTTCTATTGTGTCATATGACATGCATCTGATTATTTATATAACATGATATGATTTTGAATTGGATGTATACGTGATATGCAAAGCACAGGAAACATTTCTCGTCTCTTATATACATGTATCAATGCTTGCATACTGTGCACAAGTAATATTTAACATAGTTTTCAATTTATATACAGGGTGGGGTGGTGATAGGTCCATCGTTGTTGGGGATGACCATATTTTTCCCTATTGTTTCCTCTTACAGCAGTTATGACGCTAGAAACCGTAGCACACATGGCCCTAGATTTCTACATATTCTTAGTTGGTTTGGAAATGGACATAACCTCAATTAAGGGTGCCGACAAGAGGGAACTAGGCGTGGCCGCAGCTGGAATTGTGATTCCTATGAGCATGGGGAATTGGTTTATTTTTCCTCACTGGGCGCCTATTAAATCTTACAATCGACACTAGTGGTTGCTGCTTTTGGGGCTTGACGCTCACAGTCACAGGCTTTCCAGTCGTTGCTCGTATTCTATCGAAACTCAAGCTCGTTCACTCTGATATCGGTCGAATGGCTATTATCAACGATTTCTGCTCTTGGATCCTCGTGGCCATTTTGCTGCCTACGCGTACGAGTAGTCCTGAAAATGCCTTGTATGCTATCACTGCAACTATTGCCTTCATTTTGATTTGCATATGCATAGTTCGTCCAACTCTTGTGAAGATTTTTCACCAAACTAGTTGCATTGACAGTGAATACTACTTGTGTTTTGTTCTAATTGGGGCTGTGATATGTTCGTTTGTTACCGATTTATGTGGGACGTACCCTGTTAATGGGGCATTTGTTTTTGGGATTATAATACCAAACAAGGAGCTTCGATCTGTGCTTATAGAGAGATTTCAAGACCTTGTCTCTGGGATTATGCTTCCGTTGTTCTTTGCAATTTGTGGTATGAGAATCAACGTTCATGCTGTTAACAATTGGCTCTGGGCCGGACTAGTTGTGATCTTGCTTTGTGTTTGTAAGATTTTAACTACATATTCGGTTTGTTTCTTCACTGATTTGCCAAGTCGAGACAGTTTTGCTCTTGGAGTACTTATGAACACCAAAGGCATCTTAGCCGTAGTCGTACTTAACATCGGCTGGGATAAAAAGGTAATCTCCTTCTCCCTGCATCACATTATATGTCTGAATACTTGTATCATCGGATTTGATGTGATGTGAGTGGTCTTATTAAAGATGCATTTACTAGTCAGAATCCTAGTATGGAAAAGAAATTTAATTCCTGACTCACACACAAATTACGAATTACGGTGGGAAGAGATCTTAATTCGTCCCACGCATCTAAAAGGAATCAAGTTTCCTTTCCCGATTCCATTTCCCATAGAACATAAAATGGTGCTTTCAGGTTTTGCACGTTGAAGAATATACTGTAATGGTGGTTGCTCTGTTGATAATGACAAGTATAGTTGGACCTACGATTTCTGCCATGTACAAGACCTCAACACGTATAGGCAAATACGAAGGAAGGACCATACAACGCACAAAACCGACAGACGAAATCCGAATTCTCACATGCATCCACTCGATCCACAACGTTTCAGGCATGATCAACCTTCTATCCATCTCTAACGCCGCCAAAAACTCACCTCTGAGCGTCTTTGCCCTCCAGCTTGTAGAACTAACAGGTCGTGCTTCTCCGATGCTCATTGTCCATAGCTCAGGCAAGACCTCAATTTCAATGTACGGTCGTAGTCACAACTCCGACTCAAATATAATCATCAATGCATTCGAAAACTTGGAAACTCACAACCCAGTTGCCTTCTCAGTTCAATCACTCACTTCACTGTCTCCTTTTTTCACCATGCACGAGGATGTGTGTATTCTTGCAGAGAACAAGCGTGTAGCCTTTATGATCCTTCCTTTCCACAAACAAGCCATGTTAGACGACGAGGTCGTTTTAAGAGACAAGGCATCATCAGACTCTTCTTTTCATGATGTTAACATGAATATTTTAGCCAATGCGCCGTGCTCTGTGGGTATCTTGGTGGACCGAGGACTAAAACATCCTCACCGCGACCTGTACCGCTTGGAAATGATGTTCATTGGTGGCCCGGATGACCGGGAAGCGTTAGCATACGCGTGGAGGATGTCCGGGCAAAAACTAGTTGAATTGAAGGTGGTACGGTTTCTGTCCCGATATAATGTAAAAGAAAATAAAAAATTGTCGCCGGAGGTGAAGAGGGAAATAAAACTTGACAACGAGTATGTACAGGAGTTCAGGTTGAAGACGACAGGTGAGCAGAACGTGAGTTACTCGGAGAAGGTGGTCGATAATGGAGAAGAGACTGTTGCTCAGCTAAGAGCAATGGATCATAAAATGTTTGATTTGTATGTTGTAGGTAGACAAGTTGTGGAATCACCAGTCACTGCTGGTTTGGTAGATTGGAATGATAATTGTCAAGAGATTGGTGTGACTGGGGATTTGTTAGTTTCTTCAAGTTTTGTTAATGGTTCGGTTCTGGTGGTGCAACAATATGCTGGTGCTACCACTGCTTCTGGAGATGCAAGTGTGGCTTGGCTTACTGGGTCTGGGTCTGTTCACTCATCGGTACATAACATCGAGCCACTTTAATTCGATAAGCTTGGAATATGTTATATGTGAATATAATTTCTTTTTTGAAATACCATAGTAGAGATTCGAATTTGAAATATTATAGACTGAATTAGTGCTTTTACTTTCGATTAACATTGTATTGCGGTAAGACATATGTAAATATTAAGGCTTATTGCATTAGTAGAGGCTAAATTTCAAAATAATTTTTAGCATAAATAAATAATCAGTGGACAAAAATTCCATCCAGTAGCTAATTAGAACCCAATTACCATGTAGGAGCTGATGAGCCACCTTATATATTAGCAATTCTAGGAACAAATCAACAAATCATAACCCAAAAATTGTGGATTAATTATTGAGCAACAAGTACAATCTGATTAATAACCAGATCAATCTCATAGAAAGAAATATTCATGGAAAGAATAAGGTCAACACAACGCTAGCAGCAGATTCTAAATTACATCATTAATCAGTTTTATCAACAAGCCAGGCTCGACTGATTCTTGCATGCATGCAGATCAGTTTTGACGCGTCTATATATAGACTATGGGTTCAAAGTCCAAGTCTCCCATACGTGAATTGATATTTTCCAATTTGAGACACTGGTCGAGCGAGTTCAGTATTGTTATTAAATTGTTATTAGTAATTAAATTTCAATTAAAAGGTCAATAAAATTTAAAGATTTAAATTAACGGATAATAACTTTCTCTCACATAATTGCTATGTAATTGTTATACCGTCCTTGTATTATAACTAAATCGTAAAGTTAAATGGACTGTCTATAAAATATAAACCGACAGTCTCATGTACAGTTTTGAGAGGTATACTTAAAAGGTAGAGCTAAAAAAAATAGTTAATGTAATAGAATATAATATTGTTGGGGGGTAGGGGCAAAGCCAAAAATTCAAGATTGGAGAGCCGATATGCAAAAAATATATATATAAAAAAAGAAGGGTCAAAATGAAAAAAGTTAAACCTTTTATTAGTAGTGTATAATTATTTTAATATAAATTTTAAAGTTTTTTTTTTGGGTTTTATTGAAAACTAACATTTTTGGGAGCCTCAAGTTAATAACTAACCTGTTTTTGAAAAACTTGTAAAACTAACTCTTTTTTTTTACGTGTAAATACTACTATACCCTTATTTACTCTTTTTTTTTTTCATTTTACTTATCCTACTCATTCTATACCTTATATCCCCTTCCTCTTATTTCCACCTCTCTCCACCACAACACCCCATCTTCATTTCTCTCCCATTTTTCTCACCGAATTTTTGTTTTCTCTTCCTTAGTTTTGTATTTTAGTTATTATTTACATTCTCCACCATTGAGGAACTCCAAAATATTCATCCACCACAAGGGTTCTTTATATTCAAGCTTTGATGTGAGTTTTGTTTTGAATTTTTTGACTTGAATCTCGGATTTGTTTAAATTTTGTTGTGTTTGTGTAATTTTTGTTGTGGAAATAGTTTATATTTACATAATAAAGCATGAGTCTTATGTGTATTTGATGTAGTTGTGATCAATTTATAGTTTAAATTTAAATCTAAAGTTTTTTTTTTAAAATCTCTTATTCACTTTCCTTTGTGCATTAAGGTTGCTAATTTTTGTTAAACTAGCTTTCATCAATATAATAGAGCATGAGTATTGGTTGAATTTGATGTTGGTGTGATCAATTTTAATTTCATTCATAAATTTAAAGATTTTTTATTGTTTGAATAATTTTTTTAGTTTAATTTGTGCATTAGGGTTGCTTATTTTTTATCAAAATAGTTGATATTAATGTAATAGAGCATGGGTGTTGTGTGAATTTGATGTTGGTGTGATTAATTTTCCATTATTGGATTGAATCCTTACAATTGGTAGCATTTTTTTAAAAAAGTGTACAACCCAGTTTTTCCAACGCAGTTGGGAATTCCCAACGCAGTTAGGAATTCCCAACTGCGTTATGAATTCCCAACTCAGTTTGGATTTCCTATCGGTGTTGGAAATTCCTAACTACGTTGGGAATTCCTAACTACGTTGGGAATTCCCAACACAGTTAGAAATTCTAGTGGCATCAAGATTTTAACTTAGTTTGTATTTAGAATGTTTTATAAATTCACGATACCATGAGTATAGAATATTTGTTTAGGAATTTAATCATGAATTTCTTATTCATTTGAAAGGTTTCATGGATAAAGTTCGGTTCGTTGTTTTATACGATGAGGAATGGAGTGAAAGTGGTGGGAAGTTCAAGTATCAATCTGGAAAGTCAAGACTAATTTCAGTTTTAAGGGAAACCTCGTATGAATCGTTAGAAGACATCATATCTGGTCTTGTTAATGTCAATCCTAACGAGTTCTCCATCAAAATGAAGTATTTGTTTAACTCGCTGGAGGTTTTAGCACCGTTTGAAGTTGTGAATGATGATGATGCGCAAATGTTCTTGTGTGAAAATTCGTTGTGAAAACACGAACCTCATTATGTGTCACAACGGAACGGAAAACATGAATAATGCCAAACACACAAGGTCATGATAATGAACGTGTGGACGAAGACATTGACAATGTTTTAGATGCAGATAATTCGAATGGAGTTGGTGTTGATAATATACATGAAAGAGTATTCAGTCTAAATGAATTTGGAAATGCTGATGTATTTTCAATTGGGGCGGACAATGAAGATGAAATTGAAGGTAGTCAGCCATCAAAAATGAAGTCTGAGGTTGTTGGGACAAAATCATCAAAAATACATGGAAGTTACACATCGTTGGAGAGTGTAGTCAACAATGTTAAGGAAGTTAGAGTTGGTGATTTTGTTCCTAGTAAGGAAGAGTTGCATATGAAGATTAATTTGTTGTCAAATGCTAATCATTTTGAGTTCAAAGTGAACAAATCCACCAAAGCTTTGTTGGTTTTGACATGCAAGGTCAAAGATTGCAAATGGCGTGTTCGTGCAACAAAGCTTAACGGTTGTGACTCATTTCGTGTTCAAAAATACCAACCCGAGCACACATGCTCTCTTGACGCCCTCCACTTTGATCATCGACAAGCAAGTAGCAAACTTATTGAAAATTGTATAAAATCAAAGTTTGAGGGACCTTCACAGTCGTACAGACCGAATGAAATAATTGAAAATCTAAAAAAGCAGTGTGGAATGACTTGTAGTTATAACAAAGCATGGAGGGCTAGAGAGGTTGCATTGGGTTTAGCTAGGGGTTCACCAGAGGACTCATTTAACATTCTTCCTTTATATTGTCACATGCTCGATGAAAGGAAAAATCCAATGACAGTTATATTCATTGAAACTGACTCAATCAATCGGTTCAAGTATATTTTCATGGCATTAGGACCTTCCATTGAAGGTTTTAAATTGTGTATTCGTCGATGGTAGCTGTTGATGGAACTTTTTTGAAATGTAAGCATCAGGGTATGCTATTTATTGTAACCAGTTTGGATGAAAATAACCAAGTCTACTCATTGGCCTTTGGAATAGGTGATTCAGAAAATGACCAATCATGGCATTGGTTTTTGACAAAGTTACACGAGTTGATTGGTGAAATGAATGATCTTGTATTTATCTCCGACCGCAACTTAAGCATTGCAAAGGCAATAGCACATGTGTTCCCTAATTCATTGCATGGTATATGTATGTATCACCTTGGTCAAAACATGAAGGTAAAATTTAGAGGTGTTGAAGTCCATGATATATTTTACAAGTGTTCAAAAGCTTATCGGGTGGTTGAGTTTAATCAGATTATGGGTCAAATAAGGGGAATAGATGCAAGGGTTGCACGCTATTTGATTGAGGCCGATCCAAAGAAGTGGGCTAGGAGTCATTTTGACGGACGAAGATATTGCATAATGACAACAAACATTGCAGAGTGTTTAAATGACATTTTGAAGGACGCACGAGAGTTTCCGGTTACAAAATTAGTTGAGCATATACGTGGTTTACTACAAAAGTGGTTTTGGGAAAGACGTGAAGCTATTGCTAAAATGAGTACTCCATTGACGAAGTGGGTAGAACAAAGGCTACGTCGTAGGACTAATAAATCACGTTGTTACCGTGTGCATCCTATCAATCTATACGAACACCATGTGGTTGACGGATACTTAAATGGGTTGGTTAACCTTAGTGATAAGACTTATACTTGCCGAAAATTTCAGTTGAACCAACTTCCTTGTAGACATGCACTTGCTGCATGTAACCTTCACCGTATCTCTTGTTATGACTATTGCTCCCTTTATTACTACAAGGAAACATTGGCTACAGCGTATGCTGGTTCCATTTACCAAGTTGGCCCTATGCAAGAGTGGGATGTTCCCAATGATGTACAAAGTGTTGTTGTTCTACCACCAAAAGGATGCAAACCTACCAGACGTCCGCCGAAGAAACGTAGACCATCTGAAGGTGAAGAAATTGTCCACCGAAAGTGTGGTAGATGTGGAGGATTAGGACATAATAGACAAAAATGTAAGGCACCAATTCCATTGACCGATTAAAGTGGTAACCCAAGAGGTGTAATAAATATGTTGTCTACATTTACATGAAGTTTATTGTGTAATGTTGTAATAAAGGTGTGTAATAAATATGTTGATTTAATAGTTGGTAAAATTTGTGTAATGTTGACAATATTGGTTGATACATTAGTACAATTTTTTGGTATATTTTATGTGTACTGTTGGGAGTATTGGTTGGTATAATTAGTGTTGTATAATGTTTAGATTTCTATTTTGCAATTGTCAGTTACTATTAATGGGCAGGAAATGAAAATAATTTTGAACAAACTTTTAAATTGAATTCATAAATCCTGGACAATTGGACACAACAAATAAATCCTGGTATAAATTGACTCCGAAAATCTGAAAAAATTGCAAAAATGGACAATTGGCCACAACAAATAAAATAGGACACAACACTGCACAAATCCCTGACAGTTTCCATCCTTACAAAACAGCAAAAACATTCACCATGTACCATTCATAACAGTTACAACCTAGACAATTTCATCTACACAAATTCTGGTTAGCAACATTCAAAATTTGGACAATTCCATCCTTAACAGTTTCAAAATTTGTGCTTCTAAGTCAACTAACAATTACATTCTGCACATGTACTTACATTAACAGGGCAATATGTTAAAATCATCAAATTACACAGCAAAATCATAATGGTAGGTCACACAGCTACTCGAGATCGCTAAAGATTTAAACACAAATATGTCCTGAAATACTTGACTTTATAACGTTGGACCAAATCGATAGATTCACCATGTACCAAATGCTCCAAAAACTTGATGACAAATAGTTCGCAATCACATGCTTTTTGTTGGGGCACAAGATGGCAACGCTCCACACACCAAGGTGTCATATCTCTACTGTGGTCAATGTCCGGTCTTCTATAGAAGAACTCAACCTTTTGAAGCAGTTGAGGGAGCATAGTAGATAATGGTTTCATGAATTTGTTGAATTTCCTATTGCCAATGAGGTTTGTGTCAGAGTCATACACCATAATCTTCCGAGCAATCATGTTGATTTCTGGTAGGATCCAATGTGTGCTCTCATAATTTAGAGGGATATACACATGTATCATCAACACAATGCAGCAGTAGCATACTTAAATAATTTGTAAACCCTAAAAGCTTTCAATTAACACACTGAACTTAAGATTTACTAAAAACATTCAACCAACAATAAACTTACTTTATCAACTCCTATCCAAGGATTAGCTAACCGTGGTGCTGCACCAGTAGCATACTCAAATAATTTGTCATTTTCGAACCACAATCCTTCTTGCTTAGTAAACTGTTGAAATCTTGCATCCAAGTGCTGCTATTTTGGAAACAATACAGAAAACATTGATAAATGTTAATTTTATAGCAAATTAACTATTATGTATAGCCATTATATCTGTTAATTCAGGGAAGGTGAAAGTACACAACCATTTTTACCTGGAAAAGTACATCCGTGGTAGTACACATCTTCATTTTAGCGGTGGGAGATTCAAATTTTGCTTTACAAATCCAGTACAAAGCAGAATCTATATGCTAATACAAACAAAAAAAGGTTCTAACTTAGGGCACATGAATTTTTTTTAGTACATATGTTATGTAATGTAATACATACCTCGTCATTCAACCATTTGTCAGGCGTATATAGGGTCTTGAACCAATCCCGACTAGCCGTACACAATGGTAGGTGTACCTCGTTTTTGCTGAAGTAGTTATTCAAACCATCACAAGCTGACAAACTATAGCTATGTATTTCGTAGTTATAATAATACTCAAACAATACATACTTCCGATCTTCAGAATCCTCTTATTGTAGCCATGCCTCGAATTTTTTCAACTCGGTCTGCAACAACTTTGGAAGTGGCTTGAACTTGGGTAATTTGTTCATCTTTTTCATCAATTTGTGCACCATCCATTTCCATAGCATCATTTGATTTTTTATCTTTTACGGGTGTTTGTCCTCTAACTCCTAATAAATTGATTATCAAATCCAACTTCTTGTCCATACCCTCCATGCGCTTGACAAGATCATCTAATTTAAACTTATTCTCATGTCTGGCTTCACAATCCTATCATTCAATTTAAAATTACATTAAATATATATAATGCAATAACCTAATAATTTAATAACTTAATAACATAAGTGTTAGCTCACCGGACAAACACATTTTGCCTTATACTGAGCATTTTCTTGACGGTCTTGTTCATCCCCAAAACGTGCATCATTTTCAGCCACATTAACGCCTACAATGTCCTCTTCAGCTTCACCGTCAACATTCGGTGGTTATAACTGGTATTCAGCAGTGAATAAAGATTGCACATACTCCTCTCCCCTCTCTCGAGGAGTGGGTTTCAGCTTCTGCAAAACTTTACGTCTACAAAACATGAAAAGTAGTATAGGTTAGTATGATAACATAATTATTTTTGAAATTTAATACATTTTCTTACATTCTTGCGATCCAAAAACTTGATAACATGTGTTGCATCAGGTGTTCCAAGTGTAATCCAATTAACGATCCTGGGAAGCAAAGCACCAGACTTATTGGCAATCTGAACTCCAATAGTGGGAATTGCCTCACATGCCCAAATATACTTATATGAAAAAAATTATGTGAATAATAGTATATAAAAATGACAAATTACATAATTGAATAGTTTAAAGTTAGATGCAATAACCTGAAATGCATAAGGAAACCCATGCAACGCATATTGTCTGATACCATCATTTTTCTTCTTCGCATGACGCTTCCTTTTCTTGCCAGATACAGTATTTTTTGAGGTTATATGATAATCTTCAACCATTTTACTCAAATCCCATTAAAGACTATTCAAAGTTGTTTCATAACACTTTCGGTCCCATGGGTACTTGTTGAATGTATTTAAATCTTCCAAAAGTTCAACATGATGGGCTCCGATAAAGATTTTCTGATCTTTCCCAAACAAAACGGTCTCCAAAAAGTAAAGTAATGCTAGCTTCACCATGTCTTCGTCACTATCTGAAGAAGCAGCTTCGAAAATGACTTCTAAAGTTTTGTTATTGAACCGCACTTCACCATTCAACATGGACGACCGGAAACTTCCACTGCCATCCTTTTTTTCCTTAACCACCAACGGTGGGTCATGCCCACACTCTAAACCCGAAGCATGTAGTGCGAAATAGAGCCAACTGTGCCTCCGTTAAATTTTCCTTGATGCACTTTATAGCCACTGTTGACGAGGTGCTGTTAATCTTCGCTGTAAAATGTTCTGGAACCTTCACTAACAAATTAACGTCTTCTCCCATTCTATTTTCCAAAAATGAAAGCAAACAAAATTAAAAAAATACAAATCATCTTACTGAACACATTTCAGATCAAGAGGCACAACATTATTTCATATTCGATTCAATGATGATAATCAAAAAGTAAAATTTCCAACAGTGTTGGGAATTCCCAACTGTGTTAGGAATTCCCAACGCAGTTCGGAATTCCCAACGCTGTTAAAAATTCCCAACAGTGTTGGGATTTCCCAACTGTGTTAGGATTTCTCAACACATCCTTCACATCGTTGGCATGCCTGTTCAACATCTCACACAATCCATACTTAACAGAGACCTACAAATGTAAGAAACAATAATTCTTCAAGAATGAAAAGCCAAAGTTCAATTATTCAAGCAATCAAAGCCAAAACTCAATTCTTCAAGCAATTAAAAGTCAATACTGGTGACTGGCGCCTGGCTGGATCGATCTAGCTTGACAAAGCACAACCAATGAAAGCATGCATAGAATCCAAATTTTCTCAGGCAATTCATTCTCATAGATCAACAATGTACGTAACCAACTCATTAACAAACTTGGCCGTTTATCATTAGACAAGGAAGCATATTATCATCGGCGTCAAAGAATTAAAATACGTGCATTTTGATCAAGCAAGTTCTGTTCAAATTTTGTTGTTACAAAACCATAATTAGCAAACCGATATCTACTTCCTTAGTTTATCAGTTATCATATGCATTCATAAAATTTGAAATTACAGGGCATGTAAAAATGGCAACAAAATTATTCACAAATCCACAAAGAACCGGTTTATGTTAACATAGAATTAGGGTTTCTATGTTAAGGGAATAACATAATTAAGGGAAAAACCACTGAAGCATAAAGCTTCAAAAATTGAAGACCCAAGAACCGTCTTCAACCGTTTTCTGCAAAACAAAAAAAATCTATATATTCAAAGCTTCACATTTTCTAGGTTGTATAATTTTTCCAGATCTAAAGAGAATGAAAAACAAAATCAAAACAAAGATTCTAGATATTTCAAAAAAAAATAAATAAATTAGGGTTCAACAATCTATTGCTATAACAAATTAGGGTTCAACAACCTTCGTTATATTCTTTTTTGATTCTCTTACACACTCACATTTATATAATGCTAATAGGTTTAATAGGAATCTACCCTTATTACCAATCTATTGCTATAACAAACGAAGGTGTCACATTATTTCTCTACAAAATTAAAGTTTCAAACGTGGCTTGGCTACAAATCACAGAGGGAGTGAAGAACCAAAAGTTCAAATGATTCAAACGTCAAAAAACAAAACAACACCACAAAGTTGAATGCTTCCAAATTGTCCGACAGCTTGAAGAACAAACTCATTGACAATTAGATGACAAAACAACAACTAAAAATACACTTGATTCATTGACAATCAAAATGAAGAACAACTCATAGATCTTTGCATTCCACAGTAAAGATCACGTAAAGCAAAATGATAATTTAACTAAAAATAATTACATGTTAATAAAGAAAACAGAAGAATATAATTGAAACACAAGGGAATCGTATTGCAATGTTAATTATAAAATAAGAAAAAAGAAAATCCTGCTCAATACAATACTGATACAAATACTCAAAAAGAGCCATCATACAATCATCGAACTAAATCAAATTCAACTTCATAAACTGAAGAAAATAAATCGGGATTTTTTAACGCAAAAAAATAATAATTAGGGATTCAAAAAATTAATTGAAAAGTGAAATTTCAACACAAATATCAGAACACATTGAATATGCATGATCAAGTTAATTCAATTTATGGATTTTTCAACCACCCCCCCCCCAGAATAGGGTTCTAATTCAAATTAGGGATTTTTCAAAGCATAAAAATTGAAGGAGAAAGCAACACCACTAATTTTACAGATCAGAAAACAACACCACGACAAAAATCAATAATTGAAGAACCATTCACCTTATGTTTATTGAACTTTTCCAGCAGCCAAATGGAGTTGCCGACGTCTTCAACGTTCTGTCGCGTCGTCGTCGTCTTCAAGGTTTCGTCACGCTGCTGTGGTATTTTAGAGGTTTGGTCGACTTTAGAGAGACTAGAGATTTGGAAATTTCAGAGAGGTTTTCTCAGTTTGAGAGAGACTAGGGATTTTGCAATATGAGAGAAGTGTGGTCGATTGGGAGAGAGAGACGATTTAGAGTATTATGATATGAATGTAATTTTAAAATTTTAAAAGGGTAATATTGTCACAAAAGAGTTAGTTTTGCAATTTTTTAAAAAGATGTTAGTTGTTAACTTTAGATTCTCAAATAGGTTAGTTTTTAATAAAACCCTTTTTTTTGAGAGAGGGGGGGCCATGACCCCCGCCAGCCCCCTCTCCCTCCGCCCCTAATTGGGTGCCAAGTAAAATTTTACAAAATTTAAATTAAGTATATAAAAATTTAAATACAATTTTAAGATTTTTTTATTGGCCCTTGGTTTTGCTCCGACCAATCACCAATCACATCTTGTCACGTATGCTTAGATGGCTAGATGTTTTAAAATTTTAACTTATATGAGTTGTATAATTTTCAAATATCATATTAAAAAGGAAAAAAAAAAAAAATGAAAGAAGCTTTAGTTAGTTTAGCTTTGAAGATGGCAGTTGGTAGCAGTTGGAACTTTGTTCGTTTAAATGAGAGAATATTCTTAATACAACCAATGCTACTCTGGAAATGGATAGATTTATTTTGTTAGAATCTTGCTGCAACACCTGTAACCAGTACATCAACATATTATATACACTTGCAAATTTCAAACGTTATAATTTATATTTAAAAGCTAAATTGTAAATTGTAATGGTACAATATTTGAACCATAGCAATTCTCCAACTCATTAGTCTGGTAATTAACTGATCCATTGTTAATGTTTATATTAAAATAATAGATTTTTACTAGAAAAATTAAGAATTGAAATTAAAACTCCTAAAATCCTAAATCAATCCGGCTAAAATTGCCCGTCCACACATACAAAGCAAGTGATGATTAATCCTTGATTGAGCTAAATTTCACCTAAATCCGAAATCCTTGATTATTAGTACCTTTTGCCTTTCGATCATGTGTCGAATCATTGTTTCATAAACTCGAAACCTCTATGCGCTGCATCAATTATAGAACATACCAATTTTACCTCTTTTATTTTGCTTTGACATTAAAATATTATGAAGAAAGTTGGTGGAAGCTTCAACAGCATGTAGGGGCCCAGATGATGCGAGTTGTGAGACTGACTCTTTCTACACTATTTTCCAGCTTTCTTTTGAGCCTTTGTTTCCTTCTTAATTGTCTGGCCTTGTCTGTCTTTTTCTTATTTTGTTTTCTTAATTCTTCTTAATTAAGTGATAATCATTATTATCATCAAAAATGTCGTTGAACTAACTTAAGATGGAATATTTCTGTAAGAAAAAAAAAAAAAACAAGAAAACGAAAAGAAACAGAGGAGAGACAGAGGAGAAACATTAAAAAGCTTCACGTTAAAAAATAAGCATCATATCAGCTCTATACAATGATAACATTACAAATAATATCAAATTAGCAAAGCCCTGAAACAACTTGCATTGATGAATCTCCGTCTCTGCAGCAGCCAGATCCAACACAAAACCCTCCTCCATAGCTCTCTCTAAGAACCACCCACCCCACTTGCAGCTAATTAATTTTCAGTTAAAAAAAAAAACCCCTTTTAGAGATCTTAATTAACAAGCTAACAACCAACATAGTAGTAGCTAGAAGGAAATTAATTAAAGAGACATTAACAATAAGCCAATATAGATACAAAAATGTTCAAAAGTGACAGCCACAGCAGAGAAAAAATAAAGCGAGAGTGGCAACCAAGACAACAGCTTCAAAAACAGAAACAACTTTGAAAAGCAAATCATCAATGAAAGAGAGGTGGAAATTGAGCTTCTTCGATTTGAAAGCAGACCCCAACAACAACTTCCATCTCTTGAACAACATCCATCTCTTCGTCTTCGTTTTTTCCATTATGCAGACTGATGATCGATCTCTGCAACTTCTTCTTCTTCTTCTTCTTCTTCTGTCTAGTGGTTACTGGTTTGATAGTTGTTGAATGGAGAGAGAAAGAGAGGGGTGGTGGCGGTTGTTATTTATATTCGAGGGAAAGTTGAATTTCTCAACTGGGTATTTTGTACTTTTTGGAGGGTCCTTTTTGTAATTTAAAGTGGTGGGTGTGGGTTATGGACGAATAACTGACCCGCGTTTCGTGAGTCAAAAGACTCAAAATCAATAAAGGTGGGTAACGTGGAGGACTCCGTTTCTGAGTTGTCTAGAAAGAAATGGACGACTATTGTTTTTACATAATTTTTACAATTCTTTCAACTTTTTTTGTTTGTATTTTTGATCCTCACTTGTGAATTGAAGTGGAACAAGTAGAAAAAGGTTTTATTTTTGGGATTTTTTTTTATAAATATATTTTTGTCTTAAGAGTAAACACTCATGTGACATGTGATTTATGAATATTTCATTTGTAATTGATATATAATTTTCTACTTTTAAAAATAAATCATAAAAGAATTATATATTTTTTAAAAAATATAAATTTTATTTTATGAAAATAAATATGTTTTTAAAAATTAATTTAAGACTTGAAAATCAATATAAATATTTTCATATACTTTTTCTTTTCATTGATTTTATGAGAATTATATTTCAAAATATAAATTATGTAGTACTTTTAAAGAATTATTTTCACTAAATACATTTAATATTTGTAAAATCCAAAACACCTATAATTAATTAGTAATGTTGATATATCTACATCACTAAAAATTAGGGATGGGTGTTTCCCCATGTACCACATCCCCCATGGGGTTTTGGGGGTAAATTTTGCCCCCAAATTGATTTTGAGGTCAGGTCGGGTCGGGTCGAGTCGGGTGGGGGCACACTTGTCCCCCATTTTATAAATGGGGTAGGTGGTGGGGGATCTCCCCCAAACCCATTCCCTCATTTCCCTATATATATATATATTATTTTTATTTATATCTAAAGTTTTAACCATTAAAAATATTAACATATTATAATATTAACCTAAGTTAGTAGTTAAAATTTGATTTGTTTTTATTTTTATTATGTAATACTCTATTAGAAATATTCATATTTATTTTGGATATGCCCTCAATGTTGCATCAGGCTGAGTTTCATACTACACGACCAGCTGGACTTGAGAAATTTGAGAAGATAAGTAAGCCCTTTGATGTCAGCGTGGTGTCTGAAAAACGTATCCCCCAGCAGAAGAAATCGTAAGACATTTCGTAATAGTAACTTTAAGATTGTATTATTATAAACATAATGTTTTATTAACGCTTGTCAATGTGTCCAACTGCAGGGGTAACTATGGTCCCTACACGTTGAGATTGATCGAGTACTTACTGGCGGACAGAAAGGATTTCGATTGGTCGGAAGACGATATGGGGATCATTCGGGAGAAGATGACCGTTGAAATATTTGCAAACTCCCGGTCCGTTTAGATTTATGCAGTAATTCTTTTGTATATGTACCGATTATTTTGTATATGTACCAATTATTTTGTATACGTACCAATTATTTTGTATATGTACCAATTATTTTGTATATTTACAAATTCTTTTGTATATGTACCAATTCTTTTGTATAAAAATGTTTACATTTGTATATATACAAATCATATTTAAATGCAATTGTATTTCAGTTAATGAACAAGTCATACGAATTCAAATTATCACAATGTCATCATGATAATGCCTTAAATCATTCCACGGTGGAGTCTCCAGTAGGGCACGTCTGTCTGTTGTGATCAACTATATGACATATACTACACTTGTGTCTGTATTCATCAGGAATGACTCTGCTCGGACCTTCATTAGTCAAAGATGGGTTAGAACATCTCCTCGAATTTTGCTCTGGTTGTCGACATCGTCTACAATTATGTGTAGTTGTTCTCCCCAAAGATGAGATACGGCGTGAAGCCCTCGAGCGACCTACTTGTCTCCTGAAGCTTGGATTCAAAACATCTCTCTTAGCGATGTCAGATGGTACAATCCAAGTGGAAGGATGTACAACCGGCATAATAGGAACCAAGTACGCATCAATAAGTGTTTGTCGCTTGTAGTAGTCCGTACAGAGGGATGTGAAATCTATGTTTCGGTCCCTGTAAAAACATTAAAAATGATAGGATTCACGTTTAAGTAATATTAACCGTACATAAAATTGTATGATGTACCTTGCGGCAGCGAGAGCGTGAGAACATGGAAGAAGGTCCATTTGAAATTTGTTGCATGTGCAGGTCTTCTGGGCTAAGTCAACGGTCCACTGTTTTCCAGCCCGTTTCACCGAGAATATGTTCCAGTCAACTGGATTAACGGTCATAAAATTACACTTATTAACATGTTTGAGGATCACAAGATGTGATGCGTCGGTCAACTGATGACGCATGGATTATGTATCCCTATGACGATCGTGAAACCAACGTTGTAGCATATTCCTAATGAACTCTGCCAAAGTCAACATAGGCAGTTGCCGTGCAAATTTAAGGCATGAGTTTATGCATTCTGCAGCATTTGTTGTCATGACCTTATACCTTCTGTCGGGGCAGTGTACACGGGACCCCTTGTATGGACCGACATCAATTACATATTCATATGCATTCGGGTGCAAGTTTCGTAACTCTTCCATATACCGGTTATATTGCAACTCGATGTACGCTCGGGCTGCTTTGTCTATTTTTACGGCAACATCCTTTCTATGATATCGCTTCTTAATATTATCATAAAAGTGTCAGCAACATATGGTATAGGTGGCATAAGGGAACACTTTAGAAATCCCTGCTTCAATGCTTGCATGTCGATCAAAAATGAAAACCAAATCATCTATATGGCCAAGGGCACCTTTCAAGCAATTCAAAAACCACTCTCATGATAGGTTGTTTTCCGAGTCACCGTACCCAAAAGCAATTGGATAAACCTTTTCATTCCCATCTCGTGCAGTTGCAACAAACATTGTGCCCCCGAATCTACCCTTTAAATAGGTATCATCAATGGCAATAACTGAACGCATACACATCTGGAGTCCTCTGAGTGAGGCACCCAACGACATGAAAAAGTATAGGAATTTACCACTTTCATCGCACTGTAAGTCAATAACCGTTCCGGGATTTTGTTGTTCCAACACGTAACCGAATGATGGCAGCAGTTGGAAGCTTTCCTCATGCATTCCATAGGTCAGTGACAATGCATAATCAAGAGCTTGATGTGCCTTATTGTACATTATTTGGATGCCATACATTGTTTTCATGTCGGAAATTATATCCTTCGGACGCATTAGTCGACCATCATGTTGCTGCAGTTTAGGTGCAATCACTTCTCCAATTATGACTGCACTAGCTTGTCGATGGCGGCGTTGAATCTCCTCCAACGGACAAGTGTGTTCGTTGATAAAACTTCTTACTTGAAAGTATATCGCTTCATCTCTCCTAACTGCTCTTAACTTCCATGTACAGTTGTCCATCAAACAAACCATATGTAATGTTGTCTTATTCAACCTTTTCACCTTCCAGTCGAAGCTGTTCCGCATTGCAAAATGCCCATCCAATCTCTTCAAATCCTTTTTAGTAGGAAAAAGTTGACCTTTATATATCATGCTGGTAGGTTCATCTTCTACCAAGTTCCTGCTTCCACCTATACCAAACGAGTATGATTCTGCTCCTGGAATAACCCACTTTTCGGTATTCTCAGAATCAGCTGGAGTTACATCAGGCCGGACCTCAGATGTCCTAGCTATATCTACTGCAGTGGAACTACATCTGTGTACACGTCTTGTACGACTTTCTGTTTCGAACGGTTCTTCTTCTTCCTCATTGTTCAGTACATTATGTACCGGATGTAATTTTGGCTCATTAGCCACCTCTTGGATTGGTAAGTTATGATGTTCATTGTTCCGCTCATTGTTCATGTCATTGTACATCTCATTGTATTGGTGGTTGTACTGCCCATCATTCATTTCAATTTGACAACCGAAATCATCGTCCAATTGAGCTCCAAATATATCACCATGGTTGGTTACTTCCGGTGGGATACCACATAGGTTTTTCCTACCTTCAATCCCATTTCTTTCTATGAACAACTGGTTGCTTCCGCCTGAAGATCGAAAATGTTGGGTGTTATCTTAAAGAGGGATTTCTTCACCGATGACACATCCTGCAGCCTTCTCAGTTAAACTGACACATACTTGAGGGATCACCCTATCTTCCCCTAGCATAAATAAAACATCGTCGTCATTTCTTATAAATGTGAGACATGTTGTCCCGGAAACGATTGATATAGATTGTAGATCAACAATGTATTTGTTCATATCGTACTTCACAACGGTTTGTACGATCGACACCAGCTCTTCGTAAGTCATATTTATGGACACATACATTCTTTTGTTATCAGAACCAAGATACTTCTGACTTCCATTAGGTAATTGCTCCCATCGACCATTGTAAGATATGACTAATCTATCTCGATCCATAGTCCTGTGAAAATCATCACCATAAACAATTATTAACAAATAAAAAAAATTACTTTTACAATTACTAAGAATTACAAAAATTTCTCAACTGTAAGGGATCGAGAACATGTTATTCGGAATCGAGCTTTTTTGTAATGGATCGAGAACATTTACAAACGGATCAAGCTTTTTGGAAAGGGATCGAGAACATTTTCTAAGTGATCGAGCTTTTTTCAAATGGATTGAGTGCTTTTTATAAGGGATCGAGAACTTTTTCAAGGGTTCGAGAATATTTTACAACAGATCGAGAACTTTTATAACGGTTCGATTCGAGAACTATTATCGAGAATATTTATCAAATTATCGAGAACTTTTTATAACGGTTCGAGAACTTTTAACAAGGGAACGAGAACTTTTTCTAAGGGATCGAGAACATTTCTAACGGTTCGAGAACTTTTTTTAAGGGATCGAGAATATTTATCAAATTATCGAGAACTTTTATCAAGGGATCGAGAACTTTTAACAAGGGAACGAGAACTTTTTGTAAGAGATCGATAACATTTCTAACGGTTCGAGAACATTTCTAACAGTTCGAGAACTTTTTTAAGAGATCGAGAATATTTATCAAATTATCGAGAACTTTTATCAAGGGATCAAGAACTTTTCTAAGGGATCGAGAATATTTGTCAAATTATCGAGAACTTTTATCAAGGGATCGAGAACTTTTATCAAGGGATCGAGAACTTTTATCAAGGGATCGAGAACATTTTCTAAGGGACCGAGAACTTTTTCTAAGGAATCAAGAAATTTTTGAAGGGATCGAGAAATTTTTTAAGGGATCGAGATTATTTGTTAAATTATCGATAACTTTTATAACGGTTTGAGAACTTTTGTCTAGGGATCGAGCACTTTTCCTAAGGAATCGAACATTTTTTTGTCGAGTATTTTTTTCAAATAATCGAGCTTTTTTCAAACTAATCAAAAGCTCGTTCCAATATAAAATAAGCTCGATTCATCTTTAAATATTCTAGGTCACACAAGAAAAAAGCACGGATGTTTTCAATTTTCGTACATTCTAGTGCAGAATCTGAAATGGATACATTGTTATCGAGGAATGTATACATTGTTAAACCACACAGAAATGAATGCAAAATATCTGAAATGCAAAATTTAAGTGAATATCAGAAATATTTGTTACATTCTAGTGCAGAATCTGGAGAGTGGAGAGTGAGAACTTTTTTAGAGAGAGAGACAAGTTTTCCAGACAACTTTTTTTTGGAGAGATATCAACAAGTTCAGAAAGTTGCTTTTTAAAAATTAAAGTTTATGGGCAATTTGGGTAGTTCACCATAATATGTGTATTTTAAACTTAAGTTATTAAAAATGTGACATATCTCACCATTTCCACTATTATTATATGTTTTGCTATTTCTAATTCGGCCCATTAACAAATTAGAAATATCACTCTGGTATCTACACATTAATTCCATGACAATTATACCCTTAAACCTTAGTAATTTAAATATTAATTAGATCACTTTAATTTAGACTTAACCAAAAGATATCACAACACATTTAATATTCACACGTGTGACCCTATATGATGGAATTTTCCAACCATTTATACTTTTCTTTCTCTTGACCCAAAACAACCCAAACAAGAAGTGTTTTTATTACCATTAATATTTGATTGTGAAAGTACTAGCTGATTATTACATGGCAGAACCAATGATGTATGCTTACAAGTTACCAAATGGGTTCTACGTTTATTTGATTGTACCGGAGGGACCAACCAAGCATCTCGGGAAATCTATCATCTTATTTCAAATGAAAAGTAAAGAAGACACATTTTGGTTTGATGAGACATAAATTAGTTAATTAGACAGAGCAACAAAGGGAAGAATATGCTTGAAATTGATTGTATAGCAAGCCAACAAAGTGGAGCAGCTGATGATAGTTTAATTTCTGAGGTTTATTGCTGTCATGATCATATTGGTATATAATACTGGATCCTACCGAAAGGTATTTAAAGGCATCATCTTTCCAAACTTTCAACAAATATTCGATTCTGATGTAATGTTATGTTACGCTTGCAGTTTATATATATACACACTAATACACATACAATATACCTTTGATTCTATTAAATTTTATGACATTTTTGTACAAGATATGCGACTTGCCAATTCGTTTATATTACGGTGTAGATTCTCATGCCCACCTGCTACTTAGTACGATGATGTAAAAAGAAATAAAGTAGCATTTTTACTAACAACTATAACTTATGACCTAAATATTTAATTTGATTAAATGGATTTTTTTTTGAAGGTTTGATTAAATGGATTTATTTTTTCGCAATCTTTTTATTTTATTTTATAAGGATTTGGAAATGCTTTTTATAACCAAAAAACGCTTTCGAGAACTTTATAGTTTTTAATGAAATAGAAAATGAACATCTTTAAGAATTATATAAAAAAATTCCAATTTTTTTATTGATAAATAAATAATTAATGATTTTTTACAGATTTTTTTTAATAATATATTGTTTTATACATCCGAAGATGTTTTCTACAAATAAAGTCTTAAATTTATATTAATGTTTGACTAATTAAGATTAATAAAAATGGTGTGCTAGCCTAGCCACCTTCAGCTTGAATTAAAGTCAATTCTTTGTTTGTCATCCTATATATATATATATTCCAAGATTCACTTAAGATGTGAGAATAATATTTTTGTTTGCTTTTTTAGATTTTTAGTGCTTTAAAGTATCTCTTTATTCATATAGTGTTCTTCACAAGATGTTTACTCTTATCTTTCATTAAAAAATATGTCTCTCAAAGAGTGCAAGGATTCAAAAACCAGCTGTTACTTTACCTCAATGTAGGTACGTAGGAAATTAGCTGAAATCAATTGAAATAAATTGAAATAAATTCTTGTAATTCATTCTCATTCTAGACAGATAATATTATTGAATAAGTTTGATTAGCTATACCACACCGATTACTTAAAAGTAGGATGCAAAAATAACCCGCGTACGAGGCTCAACGGGGACCCATACTTATGGGATAGGGATGGGTTTCAATTTGGTTGGATGAGATGGGGATGAGAATGAGGATATATAATAAAACCTGCAACGGGCATAGGACGGAAATGAGTTTTATAATCACCGTCTCACCCCGCCCCGTTTCACTCAAAATATAGTATTTATTGAGAAAATAACACTAAACACCATTAATTGGTGGGTGAAGTTCTAAAAAGGCTATTGACTGTTTAAATTGTTTCAAAATTACAATTTTAACAAAACATTGTTCCAAAATCACCATTTTGACAAAACATTGTTTATTGACAGCCGTTCTGTTAAAATCTAACAGAAAGCTACCATTATCTATAACATGACACCCATAAAGAATTTTATGGGCAATATTTTATGTATTTTGATTATTTGATTATATATAAAAATTAATGATTTTATTAATTTATTATTTTTATAGGTAATATTTTCTATTTATGGGTGACATCGAATTTATTATTATTCCTTACTTAATTTCCTGATTAATTTGGAATGTCATCAAACTTATTTCATGATTACTTTATTATTTAATTATATATATATTTAAAGTAATGATTTGATTATAAGAATTTTATGGACAATATTTCATGTTTTATAAATAATCATAATACAGGTAAAAAACCAGTTTAAACCTGTTAAAAATCAGTTCAAAAACTGGTGCAAAACATGTTTTACTAATTTTTAACTCATATTCTAATAGGTTAGAACATCTCCAATGCAAAAATAGTTTGCATATGAATTATTGTTGACATGACAATAGTGTCAAAAGACTTGCTTCTTACGTGACATAAATATATACTTGATATATGATCAACTTAAAATTTGGTCTCCAATACTTCAATTTAAAACACATTTTGTTTTAATGACGTGTCCAATTTTATTGCCTATTTTCTTTTTTATTTTATTTCCTTACAAAAAAATAGATGAAAAATTAATGTCAATTTTAAATGCTTGCTGAGTCAACCTAAAAAAAGGTTGTACAACAGGCTGTCTGAAAGTGGACGGTCGTGTTAACAATGTCTAATTTTTTTTTGCCACGTTAGATTGAGGTGGAATATGTACGGCTGCATTGGATAAATATTTTTTAACAGAATGTCTATTAATCCTACGTGGAACATTTTTTTTTCGCAAGCCACGCTTGCATTGGTTATACTTTATAACATAAGCAAATGGACTTCAAGCAATTAATAGGTAAAGTGACAATAATTGATACTTTATTTTTATGAAATGACTAATTTGAGACATTTTAAAAAATTAATGTCCATTTAGGATCTGCCTCACCAAATCAGTGACTTTAAATATCATTGACTTTTTTTTATTTATATATATTTTTCTTTTAATGTGAAGTTTAAAATTTATTTATTTTATTTGTTTAGCTGTGAGATTATTATCTCATTAATATTTCTACCATTCGTAAGATAAAAAAACCAATAGCTAAATGTCTTTTTGTTTTTCTGCTCATTTAAGCTAAAGATTTTCATTTGTCAATTAAAATAATGACTCAATATCTCATACATAAAATATTAGAATTTTATCAGATGTCTTACATGTTAACGGATTACGCGGAAGTGTTGCTAGATAGAACACAAACAAACAATAGCAAAATAAAATAGTTAAGATGAAGAGAATAAATCCAATCACACAACACAAGAAGATTTTATGTGGAAACCCAAATAGGGAAAGAACCATAGCCGTCAGGACGACAAGAGAAAGATTCACTATGTAGAAAATTGTTACATCCACACTCGGGATCCTCTCTCTAAAATACCCCAAACCCAATTACACCAAATGCTCTCTTGAGATCTCTCTTTTTATTTGCTAATTTGCTCCACAACAAAGAGCCCAGCTATTATGGTCTATTTATATGAATTACAGAGAGTATAAGATAAAAGGAAATCCTACTCTTAAACGTACAAGAATTACTTGTTTCACATAAATACTATTTTCTATTTATGACAAGTCTTCTTGTTTAAAAGAAATCCTTTTCTTTTAAGTACATGACTTTCCTAATCTGATTAGCACAAGAACTTCCAGAAGAAAACACATTTCCTATTTTCATATGTTCTTTCAGTCTTCAAGCCTCCCTCAAACTCAATCTCCTACTTCCAAACGTATCCCACGTCTTCAGGAAGTCTTCGTATTGGTTGAATCCTGTTTGGTAGCCATTGGAAATTCAAGCCATATCCAACAATCCTCCATTATGGTGAGAATTTCCAAAACTCCGTCCATAGCTACGACTCTCATCACCGAAAATCAACATACCCACCACGAAGTATAATCACTTAGGAACACCCATCCTAAGATTTCACCGGCACATGTTGAAATTTACCTTGCTGAAAATTATGGTGCAACTCCTCACGTTATGCTTCCAGGGAGTTCGTTCAGCCATCGACATCCTTGTCCACCACACACTTTGCATCACCGTCTAACCAATGCCCGTGCGTAAATTATGGACCCGCTATCGGCAATACATCCTTTTTCATGGCAACTAGCGGTCATGCCATGATGATGTTTATGCCCCTTTAGAGGGCATCATTGTAGTCATCATACTCAAGAGAGGCGATTGCAGGATCCCCCTCTTTGGAGCCATTAGCCGCACTTCTTTTCTTATTTTTGCAATCCTTCCTTAAATGTCCAGATTGTCCATATACCCAACAGATGTCTTTTTTCTTGGAGCTTCCCTTTTTTCTATCAACCAACAAAGCAGAGTTATTAAAAGATTTATCTTCACTCTTTAACCTTCGTTCATCAGAGATTAGTTTGTTTGCTACATCTCCAAAACATATGGTCGAACTCCCATGCATCAAGATTGACTTCATGTGCGCATAGGATGGAGGAAGGGACCAGATTAGTCTTAATCATTTGTCTTCTTCATCAATCTTTACTCCAATCGACTCTAATTCGGAAACTATCCCATTGAGCTCTCCCAAGTGATTGAAAATCTTCGTACCTTTAGACATCTGCAGCGTGTGAAACTGCTCCTTCAGGTAGAATCGGTTGCAGACTACAATTCTTCAAGCTTCTCCCAAAGTTCTTTCGCTGAATATATTCCTTGAATATTTACAAGAACATTATTGGCTAAGCTCAATCGTATCGCACTTGCAGCCCTCCCGTCTAGATCTTCCCATTCATTATCGCTCATCGCATATTTTTCAGAACTAGTACCAGCCGTTTTTTTTCTAGAATCTCCAGAGCCTTCAGGGTTCTCAGGGGTTGGCTTTCCCTTCAATGCCTTGTGTAAACCGTATTGGATTAACAAATCTTTGACTTGAACCTGCCACAAGTCAAAATTAATTTTTCCATCGAACTTCTCAACCTCGAATCTCATTAACTTTTCCATCTCCAGTTTGTTAAGATCACTATCAAGCAACCAACGCTCTTATATTAGTTGTTAGTGGATTACGAGGAAGCGTTGCTAGATAGAACACAAACAAACAATAGCAAAATAAAAGAATTAAGATGAAGAGAATAAATCCAATCACACAACACAAAAAGATTTTACGTGAAAACACAAATCAGAAAAAAACCACGGCCGTTAGGACGACAAGAGAAAGATTCACTACATAGAAAATTGTTACATTCACACACATGATCCTCTCTATAAAATACCCCAAACCCAATTACACCAAATGCTCTCTTAAGATCTCTATTTTTATTTGCTAATTTGCTCCACAACAAATAGCTTATCTATTATGGTCTATTTATATGAATTACAGCGAGTATAAGAATTACTTGTTCCATATAAATACTATTTCATATTTATGACAAGTTTTATTGTTTAAAAGAATTTTTTTTCTTTTAAGTACATGACTTTCTTAATCTGATTAGTACAAGAACTTTCAGAAGAAAACACCTTTCCTATTTTCATATGTTCTTTCAGTCTTCAGACCTCTCTCAAACTCGATCTCCTACTTCCAAACATATCCCACGTCTTCAGGAATTCTTTGCACTGGTTGAATCGCGTTTGGTAGCCATCGGTTATTCAAGCCATATCCAACAATACATCACCGTATCATATATTTAATTTAATTGGATTGATTCAACCAAATGTGATGACCAGCTGGTTGGAGTCATAGATTAGCTACTTTTAACAATCCTACATCTGTTAAAGTCTCATTGCCTTATAGACGGAGATCTTATATTCTCCATCGATCCATTAAAATTTAAATATATTGACGGTTTGTATATATTATCCCACCATAACAATTTATAAAACCACAGTAACAATAAGTGTGCAAGACCTCTCTTTGCAGTATCGAGAGCGGACCTTTTATGAATAAGAAAGTAGACATTTAAATCGGATTAAAAATGTTTGATCTCGGTAAGTAGACACTTGTTAAAAAAAAGTCCTACACATACATTTAATTAAAAAAATATGCTCTAACAGCTAGATGACAGACAATAATATTGTATTGTATAACAAAAATCGAATCCATGTATGGAACAATTAAAGTAACAAACATAGATGATAAGATATGATGATGAGTTGGTCACTCTTTCGACAACAGCTAGACGATGAGAGCCAGTACATGCGCAGTCAGGCCGCTAAAATTAATTTACAGAATTCGTGTCAATGGAATCTCGCTTTGCTCTTCCTAAGCCGGACACGGGACACCATCATTTTTCAACCCTTTTTATTTTCTTTATTTAACTTTGAGTTGGCATATATTATACGCTTTATTTATTAAAAGGCTCTTAGTTTACACACACATATATATATTATAAACATTGGCATGGCAGCTTATTGGTCATTTGGTTGTTGTCTCACCTTGAGAAGCTGTGATCACTACTCTGTCACAGTTTGTTTTTTTAATTTTTATTTGCCGTTAAATTTTTTAAGCTTTTTACATTGGCCTCTTCTGATTTTTATTTTATTTTATTTTATTATATTAGTTAGTTATATTTTAAAAACTATTATACAGCTAAAAGACAATATAGATATATTTGATAATTTTATTATAATAATACTGAAATTAGTTATAATGACTAAAATATATATCATTTTAAAATCTTAATTTTTTTTATTAATTATATATATTAAATCAATATCTAAGTAGGATATTTAAATTAGAAATTTTTTCCTAAAAACAATAAGAATATTGTATAAATCAATTCAGTATTTAATTTTGATATGAAATAAAATATATAAATTATTTTAATTTGATTTTATAAGGATAATAAGGATATTTTAAAATATTCATACTTAAAATTAACCTCCTAGATTATCAATTAATTACTTTTGATAGTTTTACCAAACATCCTTTTATGTTAAAATTGTAAATAGTAACTCTATTCCATCCAAAAAACTAACCCAAATTTTTAACCCAACTGACATAGTATCCTACTGTACATGCACATCTCACAATCCTAATTTTACGAGAATTTTAATTTCTAATACACTATCTTTTTATTAATTACGAAATCACACCATTAAAATTCTAATTACTTTACAATGCAAATTCTAGCTCCTCTCTCTTACCTTTTTTTTTTTCATTCCTAAACTCTAACCTAATTTAACGTGAATAATGAATTCGAAATTGTAATGGAAAATAAATTAACGAATTCCAGATCTCTCTTCAAGAAGAGCTTCCATCAATAGAGTTCCAAGAACTAAAATAAATCTATCACGAGCAACTCAACATTAACAAACAACTTCAACAGAACACAACCCAGAAGTCAAAAAACCAATTTTTTTTTTTTTTTTTCAATTCAAAATATTTGAAATTCGAAGCGAAAAAATCGATTTTGATATCTTCAACAAACAACTTCATCAGAACACAACCCAGATGCCAAAAATCCAACTATTTATTTATTTATTTTCGATTCAAAATCTTTGAAATTAGAAGAGAAAGAAGTGATTTTGATATCTGGGTTTTGGTCATTACGCTATATTTGAATAAAACATAGAGTGTGTATAGAGAAAACTCAGATTGATGGTCAGTGCATGTGTTTGGATTTGGAAAAGAGAGGATGGTGGGTGCACCAGATGAATCTCCCTCTCACGATTCATCTAGATTTCATGGAGACCAAGTGATAGGTCTCTGAGCAACAACTCAACCTCAAAAATTTTATTTTTATTTTTGGCCTTAAAAAAACAATTTTAAGGCCACTAATTGGAGGTTTGGTGTTGTGGGAGAATAACTCAGCAGTCAGTGGAGTATTTTCTTTCTTTCAACGCTGGGTTTCTACTTTTGTAAATCGATATTAAGCAGTTGCATGAATCTGTCGTTGGGATGAAAATCAATATCGTTTCATGTTATTAATAACACATATTTCTTCACATTTTTTTTCCAAGACAAAATCAATCCCTTTTAATATTTTAACTTATTATAATTTCATACATTGTTTTGTATTCTAATTTATATATGGTTCAACTATTACACCGTAACTTTATAGCTACATGATTAATTTTTAATCATTGGATTTCAATATAAAGGGTTACAAAAATCAAAGTTTTTTTTTTTTAAAAATTAAGACTAAAAAGAACTAATATCTTCTTATAGTTACATTCACAACTACACATGAATTGTATAGTAGATAAATCTGTCTACATATGTATAAATATTTTTATTTTTTTAGGTATTCATCGGAACAAATTCAAACTTTCTTTACTATTTTATACAATATTTATCTTGTTTTAAGATAGTTTTTAGGGTTTACACTCTATAGTTTGTATCATTATCTTAAAAACTATACCGTATATTTTTTCTTACGAGATATTTAATATTAGCGTATGTCTTAACCCGTAAAGCTAAAATCTTAGTTCAACAATTACACGTTAGAAACAAATAATGATCACATGTTGAAAACAAATTAGAGATCACGTGATAAAATTACAAAAGGATATTTACATGCTGAAAATTAAAAATGATTAATGAAAAACAAAATAAATTACAAGGTGAAAAAAAAGAAACGATTATTGCACACTAAAAATTTAGCATGTAAAGCTGGACCCAACATGTTAAATCTTTTTTTTTTTTTTTTTTTTTTTACAGATAGAAGGATCGTTTTTTATGAAACGGCTCATATTAATAAAGAAAAGCCACAGGCGGTAAGAAAGGCAAGCCTATGCAGGTTACCGGAAACACAAACACTAATCGGCAACTTAGATGACAAAAACCAAAACGACCAAGAAAAAACCTGCACGGACACAACTACTGCCAGAAAGACAGACATGAATCCAAAAACTAAAGCAACTAATAATAACCACCAAAAGAAACCGCTTCAAGAAACTCCCCATTCTAGTCTATCCCACATCTACTCGAACCAGCCTTTGCCAAACTGTCCGCCAACGAATTCATACTCCTAGGCATGAATATGATAGAAAGAAAACCGCTAGATTGAAGAATCTGTTTGATATCATATACCCAATTCAGCAGTTGAAAATTACCAAAATCGATACCATTGATCCAACTAACCGCCGATTTCGAGTCACTGACAATTGTAATCTTCCGATTAGCCAGAAAAACATTATTAAAAATTAGTTGACAAGCTCTATGAACTGCAAGAACCTTAGCCGAATTCGAATCATACTTCCAACAAAATACGAAAATAAACATAAAACCTTGCCGATAGTCTCATAGAACCCCACCAACACCTGCATCACCCAAATTACCTCTAACGGAGCCATCCACATTGAACAAAAGATAGTTATCAACCGGGGGACTCCACTCCATTTTACTCTTGGTTTTGGGTGGGTCCAAATCAATGCATCTCTCTTTTAAATCTAGCATCAGCAAACTCAAATCGATATTCGATCCACAACCGAAGTACTTAAACCACATTGCTGTTCTAAATTTGATAGTCCAAGGCTACACTAAGAACATCTTTTCTTCTGAAAACCACCTCGTTGCGAGTCTCCCAAATGGTCCAAGTGATAGCAAAGAACAAAGTGTTCCAAACTCTTCTCCTGGAAATACGATAGACACAAACCAAACCAACCATCCCACAAATCCATAATCGACGAGTTACAACAAGCGCTGCCTCCCCACCACCTCATACTTCGACTCCACAGTTCTCTAGCCCATTCACACAGGAGAAACAAGTGGTCATTTGACTCAACATTGGAATCACAAATCGGACAGTTAAGGTTTGACAACTGAGCTGCACCAAACTTACTCAAAACCTCTCTAACAAGAATTCTGCCTTTCATTATTTGCCAAGTAAAGACCTCTACTTTTTGGGGACATATCCCCTGCCAAATAAAAGAGAATTGATTAGAATCCCTATGCTATTACCTTCTAAACAATGACGAAATGAGCTGACAGAGAAAATACCATTATTACAAAAAGTCCATGCCATAGCATCAGGGATACTCCTCCGAACAGAAATGCTTTCCAATGCAAGCAAGAAACAGCTCCATTGATCCACTGTTGGTCAATTTGGCCGACTCAAACTGACCAACTGTGCCTTCTGTTCTAAATCAAAACCTACAAGAATATTCTCACAACAACAAGAATAGAATTCTAGAGTACTAAAATAATAACAATCAACCAATTACTTAAAACAGACAAATCCTAAGATAAAAAAAGGAACAAAATAAATGAAGAAGACAGAGAAGAGAACATTAAGAATTATCGTGGTTTAGCCAAGAATGGGCCTACATTCACGTTGAGTCAGATCGAAGGACTCATTCCACTATATGAATATCTATTACAAGCTAATTATTACAACTCAATCAACCTAATAAAACCCTCAAAGGGAGCCTAGAAGCCCTGAATACAAAACACACAATTTAACAAACCCTAATCACTGATTCTACTTCTGACCAACCCCTAGAACCATACAAAAATTGTATCAAAAGATTCACAATACACATATCTCTTATTTCTTTTTCTAACTCTCTCGTAAATACAAAGCAGAGAACCCAGATATTCAAGTTAAATATCAATAACACAAGAACACTTGAGAGAAAAAAGAAGTTTGTGAACAAAACCTAGAATCAGAAAAAACAATCGAATTGCTTCTCTCTCCATCTCTTCGTTTATATAGTCACTAAGAGATAATGTACACATCAGCAGGATTGAACCAATCACAACGTGCCATATCAGCAAACAATCCTTGCTCAGAGATCAGATAAGGTAAGTTAAAACGCAACGTATTGGGTCTTGTGTTTGATAGAAGGCATTTTGCATCTAGGCCTTTCCTGGCTTCAACCAATATTATCATTGGGCTTTGCTTCAGAAATGGGCTTGTAGAGATTGATGGACTAACAACATTACAAATTCCACCTTAGTTCATCATATTCATATAGCTGAGTAAGCTCCTCCAAACCTGGCTCAAAAAACACAAAAAACAATTAACCATAATCACCTAATTTCAGCAAATTCAAGCAATGCTTGAACTTGCTATAGGGAACCACTTTAGTCCTCATATCTACTGGATTTTCTTCAGTGGATACCTTTTCCACCTCAACAATACCTTCAGAAATTTTATCTCTTATAAAATGATATTTGACCTTTATGTGTTTTGTTCTCTCATGAAACACATGGTTTTTACACAAGTGCAAGACACTTTGACTATCAGTAAGATGATGGCTTTTCCTGTAAAAAAACTTAATCTCACCTAAAAGACCTTGAAGCCACATTGCTTCCTTAATAGCTTCTGATACTGCAATATATTCAGCTTTTGTAGTGGATAAAGCCACAACAGATTGCAGTTGACTTTTCCAACTTACACAACATCCAGCTATGGTGAAAAAAAATAAGAAATGTAGATCTTCTTTTGTCTCTTTCACCCGCATAAACTGAATCTACATATCCTATTAAATCTATAACAGAATCAATACAATTATAAACTAGTCCAACTGTAGTGGTTGAATTAATGTACCTTAACAGCCATTTCATGGCATTCCAATGACCTTTACTAGGATTGGCCATATACCTAGACAAAACACTAATGGACTGTGCTAAATCTGGTCTAGTACTAATCATAGCATACATAATAGATTCAACAACACTAGAATATGGTATGGATTCCATAAATCTTTTCTCTTCAATAGATCTAGGTGATAGGACAATAGATAATACAAAACTAGGAGAAAGAGGAACATTGGCAGGTTTGCTGTTCTTCATAGAAAACCTATCTACAAGTTTTAACAAATAATTTTCTTGTTTAAGACACAATGTTGACTCTTTCCTAGTTCTAACAATTTCTATCCCTAGAATTCTTTTAGTATTTCCTAAATCCTTCATATCAAATTCAGTTTTCAATTTCTTCTTTAACTCTTTAATCCTAGATATACTTTTACTAGCAATTAACATATCATCAACATACAAGAGTAAATAGATAGAATTGAGAATATTTTCACTAGTAAAGTAAAAACATGCATCATATTTACTCTTAATAAATCCTAAGCTAGTAATGTAATTATCAAACCTTTTGTACCATTGCCTAGGTGCTTGCTTCAAACTATAGTAGAAGACACACATAGGATGATTTAGACTTAGACTCAAAACCCTCAGGTTGTAACATGTATATTGTTTCATCTAAGTCTCCATGCAAAAAGGTTGTTTTAACATCTAATTGCTTAAGTTCTAAATCATAAAAACTGACTAATGCAAGCACAATTCTGATGGTTTTATACTTGACTACTGGTGAGAAAATCTCATTATAGTCAATGCCCTCTCTTTGGGTAAAACCCTTAGCAACTAACCTAGCCTTGTATCTAGGTTGATCATTCTGTTCTAAGCCTTCTTTTATCCTAAAAATCCATTTACAATCCACAATCTTTTGTTTTTCTAGTTTCTTAACAAGAGACCAAGTCCTATTCTTTTCAAGAGATTCCATCTTTTCTTTCATAACATTAAGCCATTTCGGTTTATCTATGGAACACATAGCTTCTTCAAAATTCCTAGGTTTAGCTGATTCTATCTCTTGACCAATATATAAGGCAAAAGAAATTATGTCTGCATAAGCATATTTACTATTGGGTTTGATAATTCTTTTCGCCTAATCTCTAACTAACTCATAATCAGCTAAAGATTCTTCTACTATTGGCTGATTTTGACTATCTTTCACCTGATTATCATGATCAATGTGGATAGATTTATCATCATCATCAGTATGATCAAACTGAACCGGAACTTGTTCAAAAGAAGGATTGTTAATTTCTGCTTGAGTCTTATCTCCAATGTTATTAAAAGGATTTATGTCAGATTTAGAAGTGCTATCAGTTTCTTTGCATGGCATTTTATTCTGATCAAATAAAAATCTCTGCTAATTATTACTTTAAAACCTTTACAATCCCTAAGCCAAATTTTATATCCCTTAACACCTAAAGAATAGACTAAGAAAACACCTCTTAAAGACCTAGGTTCAAGTTTCCCTTCAGATTGATGAGCATAGGCAGCACAACCAAACACCCTTAAATGTTTTAGACTAGGAGACATACTAGTCCATTTTTCTTCTAGTGTTTTTAAACCTATAGCCGTAGATGGTGATCTATTAATTAGATAAGTAGTTGTAGCAATAGCCTCACCCCATAATTTTTTACTTAAACCCGAACTTATTAAGAGGCATCTAACCTTATCTAGGATAGTTCTATCCGTTCTTTCAGCTACTCTATTCTGTTGGGGTGTATACCTTACCGTTCTATGCCTTTCTATGCCATCATCACTACAGAATTTATTAAACTCATCTTTACAAAATTCTAGGCTATTATCAGTTCTTAGTACTTTGACTTTCTTAGAAGTCTGATTCTAAACTAACAGTTTCCAAGTTTTAAAACTCTCAAAAGCTTGATCTTTAGACTTTAATAGGTATACCCGGATCTTTCTAGTGAAATCATCTATCAAAGATAGAAAATACTGATTTCCACCATGAGTTGGGACCTGTGAAGGCCCTCAAAGGTCTGAATGTATATATTGAAGGACCTCTTTAGTGTTATGTTGAGCTGTACTAAAACTTAACCTATGTTGTTTTCCTAGGGTACAATTTTCACAAAATTCCAGATTATTAATTCTGTCCCCATTAAGTAAATTCTGTTTACTTAACTCATTTAGGTCTCTTTCACTCATATGACCTAATCTTTTATGCCATAGGGATGCAACATTATTAGTTTTAGTTGCTACATTAACAGTATCATCAATTACAGTTTCACCCTTTAAAACATAAAGACCATTTCTCTTATCACCTTTCAAGATAACTAGAGAACCCCTAGATACTTTTAAGACACCTCCCTCAGCCTTGTAACAGTATCCTTTTTCATCTCATACACCTAAAGAAATTAAATTTCTTTTCAGATTAGGCACATAACTAATATTCTAAAAAATTCTAACCATACCATCGTACATCCTAACAGCTATAAAACCTATTCCTTCCACCTGACACTGCTGGTTATTACCCATCAACACACTGCTGCCACTAAATTCTTTAAAATCTGTAAACCAATCTTTTCTAGGTGTCATAAGGAATGAACAGCTTGAATCTAAAATCCATTCAGTTTTTATGTCTTCAGTTGTAACTGCTAAGACTTCACTAGGTTCAAATGATTTAGAAACAATAGCTGCATCACCATCATTTTGGGTATTTTCTTGGTTCTTTTTCTTAAGCTTATAGCAATATTTCCTAATATGTCTCTCTTTACCACAATAATAACATTTTCTATTTCCATTCCTATTTTTAGACTGAGATCTATTACGATTAGGTGTCTTACATCTACCCTTACCTTTATTATTATTGTGGTTATTATTGTTATTGCTATTCCTTACAATCTGTCTACATCTAACAAACAAGTTCTCACCATTATCTTTTTTTTTTCTATCTTAAGTTCTAAATCTTTTGATTTTAGAGCAGAAATACATTCTTCTAAAGACAAGGAAGTCCTACCATATTTAATAGCAGCTTTTACATCCTTAAAAGATTCAGGCAGTGAGTTCAAAAGAATAATTGCTTCATTTTCATCACTTAGATTTTCATTTTCTCCTGCATTGGCTAATTCTATGGTCATTTTCTTGAATTCATCTTGATTTTGACCTAAGCCTTTACTAGGGTCCATTTTAAAGCTAAATAATCTTTCTTTTAAATAAATCTTGTTTGTTAAAGATTTAGTAAGATACATGCTTTCTAGTTTCTTCCAAACATCACAAGCAGTAGTTTCCTCATTAACCTCTCTAAGAACATTATCAGATAAATTCAAAATAATAGTGCCTAAGGCCATTTCAAGCATATCAGTTTTCTGTTCTACAGTTAATGAGTCGGGCAATTTATCAGGGCCTTTAATGGCCTTAAGGATTTTCTACTGGGAGAGAAGGATTTTCACCTTTTTTCTCCAAATGCCAAAATCCCCAGTGCCATCGAATTTATCTATTTCAAATTTCATATTCATAAAAGTTGAATTAAAATTTTCAAAATCACTAAAATTGGAAAGTTTTACCTTCTCTGTGCTGCTAGCAGATTCACTGCTATCTTCGTTGTCGCCTTCTCTAGATGATTCGTCTGAGGCCGAAAGCTCTGCCACCAGTGCTATAACAACTGGAGGCTCGACCGCCTGTTGTTCTTGGTCCTGATTGTCCTCCATTGGTACTATCTGGCTTTGATACCACTGTTGGTAAATTTGGTCGACTCAAACTGACCAACTGTGCCTTCTGTTCTAAATCAAAACCTGCAAGAATATTCTCACAACAACAAGAACAGAATTCAAGAGTACTAAAATAATAACAATCAACCGATTACTTACAACAGACCAATCCTAAGATAAAAAAGGGGAACAAAATAAATGAAGAAGGCAGAGAAGAGAACACCAAGAATTATCGTGGTTCAGCCAAGAATAGGCCTACATCAACGTTGAGTCAGATCGAAGGACTCACTTTACTATATGAATATCTATTACAAGCCAATTATTACAATTCAATCAACCTAATAAAACCCTCAAAGGGAGCCCAGAAGCCCTGAATACAAAACACACAATTTAACAATCCCTAATCACTGATTCTACTTCTGACCACAACCCAGAACCATACAAAAATTGTATCAAAAGATTCACAATACACAGATCTCTTATTTCTTTTTCTAACTCTCTCGTAAATACAAAGCAGATAACCCAGATATTCAAGTTGAATATCAATAACACAAGAACACTTGAGAGAAAAAAGAAGTATGTGAACAAAACCTAGAATCAGAAAAAACAATCGAATTGCTTCTCTCTCCATCTCTTCGTTTATATAGTCACTAAGAGATAATGTACACATCAGCAGGATTGAACCAATCACAACGTGCCATATTAGCCAACAATCCTTGCTTAGAGATCAGATAAGGTAAGTTAAAATGCAGCGTATTGGGTCATGTGTCTGATAGAAGGCATTTTGCATCTGGGTCTCTCCTGGCTTCAACCAATATTATCATTGGGCTTTGCTTCAGAAATGGGCTTGTAGAGATTGATAGACTAACAACATTACATCTACCTCCCAGTTGAAAAGGGGTCTTCTAAGACTCACATTCCATATCCATCTAGAGTCTACCCAACTGCCGAACTCCTTCACCATCCCTACCTTATTAGTTTCCAAGGCATAAATCCTTGGAAAAGCTGCCCTTAGCATGAAGGAATCCCAACGAAGGTCTTGCCACAATCGGATCCTATTCCCATTGACGATAACAGCTCGAAACCTAGTGGATGATGTTGAAAGCTCTATGCTTAACTTCAAAAAATCTACTGATAGCCTTAAAAAAAGGAGAAGTCGATTTAATACTTCTGCTATCCCACATCATCAGATTAAGACCTAGATTACACTTAACACATATCATATCTTTCCACATAGAATGCTTTTCCCTCCCAAACCTCTAAACCCATTTAGCCATGAAGCTCAAACTTTTATCTTTGATCCTCCCTATTCCTAATCCACCATTCCGCTTGCTTTTGCAAAGAGTTTCCCAATCAATAGAATGAACCTTTCTCGACACTCCACCATCATTCTAAAAACAATTTCCCTGAAGCTTTTCAATAATTTTTGCCACACTCTTAGGGATAGGGAAAACAGACATATAATACGATGGGAGACTAGAAAGAACAACTTTTATGAGAACAAGTCTTCCACCTTTTTGATGTAGAACAAGTAACTAATTCCTACATGGTTTTGAAGGACCATCCTAAATTTAAGGTTAAGTGACTTCAACTGAAGCGAATCGACGAGATCTTTTCAAGTCACAGCCTAAGGTGGTGAGCCACGTCCTTTTTTCGGCCAAATTCCATCGTTTATGCCCCTTAATTGCAGTTTTTACCATTTTAGGAAAGTTTCATTTTAAGTCATAAGTTGATTTTGACAAGCTAGAATCGTGTGCTGTCAATTTTGATATGTTTAGGGCTATTTTTGGTAACTTTGACTATTTTTAGTAGCTTTTGTTATATAATCCCATTTTTTATCAAATAAGGATTCGGGTTAGGGTTTAATCGCTTTAAATAGACTTGTAAGTCAAAAGGCTCATCACCTTTTGATTCAATAAAATTTTCAGAATTCATTTATCTTTATTTCAGGTGGATTCCAGGATATTACGAAATACAGAAGTCGGTCTTATTCCTTAGTGTTTTCTGTTGCGTCACTTTTGAAATGAATGCTCTTTTCCAAAGAGCGAGTCTCATCCCACTTTTCTTATAACCGGTTTCCAGAAAGCTTCCCTACTAACGGAAGACCGATATACATTACTGGTAGAGAGGATGAAGATCACCGAAATGAGCAACCCACTTAGCTTCATTCAGCTCATTTTTACCTACTTTTACAAGGCAAGACTTATGAGAATTAATTCTTAAACATGAAATAAGTTCTAAACACCTCAATATCCTCTTAGCGTTAAGAAGGTATTCCAACTTAGGTTCTAAGAATAGCACCGTGTCGTCAGCAAATTGCAAGTGAGTAATATGTACAGCTTCATTTTTGAATCCCACACCTCTTATCAAATCCAAAGACTTAGCCTTGTTAAGCATACCACTTAAAAACTCCACCACCATATTAAAAAGGAACGGGGACAACAGATCCCCCTGACGAAGACCCTTTTCGATCTGAAATTGTCTTGTTGGACAACCATTAAGGATTGTAAATCTATTCATCAATTACAACAATTAAATTGACTATCTTCTATTCAATTATTAATAAAACTTCACCAATTTTATAAATGTAAAAAAAAATCTAAATCTAAAAGTGATGATTCTATTACTAATTGAAAAATGAATTTTTAGAGAAGTTTAGATGCTTCTGCATATATTTGCAAATATGGTCGTGAAAGCTTTCAATGAAAGCTTAGAACAAAGTAAATCAGAGAAGCAAAATGAAGAAGAACTTGCACTACAATAAATATGGTATTTTCTGACCAAATATTTCCAACGGAGTCAAAATTTAGTCAAAAACGGTAGTTTTTCTGACCACAAAAATCATGTTGTCAGAAATGATAAAAATATTTTATATCATTAATGACGATAAAAATATCCTCACAAATAATTTCAAAATTCATTATAAATATTGTGAAAATGACACCAAATTTAGACACCAATATTATTTCCAACCGCGGGTGCTTATCCCTCGGAAATGCAATAATTTTTCCAACCAAAAGTACCTATCCCTTGGAAATACAGTAATTTTTTCGACCAAAGTACCCTGCCGTCGAAAATAGTATTTTCAAAAAATCAAAATGATTATTGTTAAAATATAATTTTTTAATTAATTAATTTATAAATTAATATAAAAAAATAAAATAAAATAAACTAGATTAATACCATATTAAATTTGTCGGTTATATGCACATATTCTTTTTAGTTTTAATTGTCTTTACTCAACATGATATTATTTATATATATATATATATATATATATATATATATTCTTTTTATAGTGATTATATATGTTATCTTTTTTTCCTATATATATATAGTTTTTTTTATATTTATTACTTTTGAAGCATTATAATTTTTTTCAATTTTTTTTCCTACTCTTACTCATTTCCTTTTTTTTTTCACAAACCCTAATTGCCGCCTCCTACTAATTATTTATTTTTCCGATTTTTTTATTCTTTCTCCACTTTTTTAGTTATTTCTTTTTTTTTTTTCCTACTAACCCTAATTATGCTCCTCATGGCCGCCTACTCCTACCAATTTTTATTTTTCAATTTCTTTTCTTTAATCTCTCATAAGCTTCTTACTCTCCTTTCACTCCAACCCTAAATATTGACTCCTCATTCTTCCACTATTTTCTAGTTTCTCTAAAACCTACAACTAAACCTCTTAGTAGAAACCATAATTTTTTTTTATTGAAGATCGTTTTAAGGTTCACATCATCCTCTGTTGGTAAGTCTTTACACTTAGATGTGTTTTTTTCATTCTTATTTGAAATATTGTGTTAGATCTGTTAAATTACTTTCTTGATGCAATTACAAGAAATTTACGAGAAAAAAATATTATGATTTTTTTTTGAAAGGGGAATTTATTATGTTGTTAATATTTTTTGATTACTTTTCATTATTCGGATTAATTGTCTTAATATATGTTTTCTAATATGATTTACTGCATACAACATGTTCGAGAAAATAACAATAAAGAACTTGAATTTTGGATGTTTAAAAAATTTAATATTTTCAATGGGGACAAAATTTTTATTTTTTTATTTGTAATTTTTTTGTGTGAATTTTATATCATGTTCAAATATATTAACAGGCCTGGCCCTAGGGGGAGCCCAGTGAGGCAACCGCCTAGGGCCCACGATCTGTAAGGCCCTAAAGTTTCATTTATTTATTTATTTTACATATAAGCTATATAACCCTTATATGAACTAATAGACCTATAAAAATAAGTTTAAAAAAGCCCACTGAACATCTAATTGTTTCAAACTAATAAGTTTATAAAATGAGTTCAAAATAGGTCAACCAAATATATTTCATTTTAAGAGGCCCATAAATTATTAAACTTAATTAGTAGAGTGTGTTGAATATTTGAATCATAATCCCAACAATAATTATCTTTTATATATTAAAAAAAGATAAAAAATGGTATAACTCTCTTATTATATTGATATTTACAAGTATTTATTAGAGAAAAACAAAGTCTAGTAAACATATATAAAGTATCGAGGGTCTTATTTTTTTGTACTTCGCCTTGGTCTCCAAAAATCTCAGGGCCGACCCTGTATATTAAAAGTAGGTTACAAATCACTTACAATGTCTTTTATAAAAAGGAATGACTCATTTTTATTTATAATGATTGAATTGTCACATGTTTTATGATAGAATATAGTTTGATGGTGAAGTATAATTAAATAGATTTACCTGTAATTCTTTAATTTTTTTTCATACTGTTGTTGATTTTTTTAAGTTTTATTTTTTTTTGGTTGGACAATTATAAATGTCTTATATGTATTTTAAGTTTTTTTTTTGTACTAATAGGTGCTTTATATGTAGTGTTGCGGTGAAGTTTCAAGAACTTTCATGTCTACAGAGATGAAGTTTGGCTTAGTGAATAACTAAAAAACGCAAGGGAAATTCATATAAGTTTTCTTTTAATTGTTGATTTAAAATATATCTATTTATTAATTATATGATAATGCATATATATATATATAATAATATTTGTTTATGTGTGTTTTAATTCCATGCAGTAAAAAATGGACTCCTACCTACTCCAACAACAAAAAATTCAAGGGCATGCAGAAGAATAAGAGAAATTGATAAATTATTAGATAGTATTATCATATTTGTATTCTCATGTTAAAGTTTGAAGGTTGTGTATTTAAATTTTAAATTACATTTGTACTTTATCAATAAATTATATTTGATGACTATTTCTTTTTTATTTTGTATATTTGTTAATATAATTTTTTTTACACATATTTTATTTAATATTTTTATCATTATTCAACAAGAAAAAATAATTTATTAAAAAAACAAAAAAATAATTTATTTAAAATAAACAAAAAAAAATATTGAAAAATACCAGAAAAAATCCATTTTATTTTCAACCATGACATTCATCAATAATATCTCATTTATTTTCCATCATGATAATTTATTATTTCCAAGGGCAAAGACTATTGAAAATATTCTCCTAATCTAGTTTTCATAACATTTCTGACAACTTTTCCCTCCATTTCCAACGGCTTTTTTCCCTCTCAAATAATTTATTTTCGAGGGATGGTCAAAAAAGAGTTATTTCCTACGATATTATATCCGATGGATTTTCGACGGTTTTTGGCCCTCACAGAAGACTATATTTGTTGTAGTGTTGCCTAGATGAATTTGTCTGTTTGTATCTAAGAATGACAAATCTGCTGATACCGAGTGGCTTAGTTAAAATATCAGTTTTTTGATTTTCAATTGGAATATATTTGACACCCAATTCCTGTTTTCCATATGATCTCGGATGAAATAAAGATCTAACTCTATATGTTTTGTCCTTAAGCTAATTATGTAGGAGGCAATTAGCCGTCTCGCGAATGCCAACGAAATCCAACTCATATTTACAGTCTATGGGCAGCTCATTTTTTTCATTCTTTCCTAATCATATTCAACGCCCAGAATTGGAAAACATAAAATGTGTTGAGCCAATCCCTTATATTCTTCTTTATTATGAACTTTTAGTAATTTCAGATTTGGGTATTTAAGTACAAAAAATAGATGGGTGTGGAGAGCATTTTTATAGAGGCATTTTTTTTTAACATATCATATATGATATTTCCAACCTAAGACATTGTCAGACTGAATAAGTATCATTTACTGTCAAGCCACAACATAATATTGGATGGTATTTCAAATTGTTTGATAAATAAGCCAAAAAGAGAAAATAATAAATTATAATTGAGATACAAAAGGAGCTTTGGGACTAGATTTAGATATAGTCCCAAATATCTGAATAAAAAATTTGTGTTGTCGAGAAAAATCGCACACATAAATAATAGAAAGCAATAAGAAGAAAGAAGACACCAAATATTTTACGTTGTTCAACAATTTGCAAACGTCAATGGAGCGCACCGCATTCAATCCACTATTTCTTAAAGTTGATTACAATCTCTCTGTCTCTTTTTCAGTCTCTCTACAATTGCTTTATCTCTCTTTCTAACAATTTTTCTCACACACACTACACACTTTACATAATGGTAGTATTTATATAGGAGCACTAGGGTTAGCCAAATCCCAATTGGAATCGATTTCCTTTTTCCAATTACTTATAGGCATAGGATTTCCTATTTCTCACGAAATCTGCCATGACCGTTGTTTGGACCGCTGTGTAGGCACGTGTCTGTGCCGCGATCCTCAATGCTTGACACTACTGGAGAACACCGCTCCATAGGCCGCGGTGTGTGCACTATATCCTTGCCGCGGGTTGCATAACTTGTCATGCCTGGACACCACTGTTGTGTGTGCTGCGGTCCGAGCTCCTGTCTACACCGCGGTCTCCGTCTCGCCACCTGCTGGAATTCATTTCTCTGCTAGTTTTTGGCTTCACATATCCAAACAATGTTTTACTTGAAGATTGAAACTCAATAGATGTTCTCCATCCTTCCTTGATGAATTAGTGGATAAATGACGGGGCACTAATTCCCCACGTCTTCACTCTTGCAGACCTACTGAAGTTATCCTGATCTCTTCAGTCATGATCATGTTCATAACCTGCTGAATATTCAATTTTTATTTCCCGAACGAGTTGGACTGGCTTGTCGTCATCCAACTTATTGACAAAGAATGAGTTGGGTGAGTAGAAACGCCGCCAAAAACTCCTCATCAAAACCCATAGACAAAGATCACAACCCATCCTTCACTTCGTTGAGTTGATTCAGAAAATCTTTAAAGTTCTGACCCTCTGCCATCTTCAAGGTTGATAACTTCTTGACAAGATGGACTTTTCTTAATGCAGAAGGCTGTTCATATAGGTATGATAGGGTATCCATTAGATCTTTGGCAGTCTGTTAATCCTTTACGTTGAAGGCGACATGCTTCGTCAAACTGAGATGAATTGCTCTCAATGCTTTCCGATCTAGGAGTTCAAAATCATCATCATCCATGTTTTTCGTTATTCATTGTTTTCCCAATCTTCATCGATCATATCCTTTGGTCTCTCTTTTACTGGTTAATGCATTCCTTTTGGTACAGATAATCTTCCATCTGCATCTTCCAGAAGCAAAAATTTGATCCATTGAATTTCTCAATCTTGTGCGTTTCCTTCTCTAACTCCATCTCCACGACGAAATTGATGACCTAGAGAAAACTTAGATTTGTGTAAATAATAATCTGCCCCAACCCGGAGCTCTGAAACCAATTGTTGTCGAGAAAAATCAGACACACACAAATCTAATCACAAACACAAATAATAGAAAGCAATAAGAAATAAGAAGACATAAAAGATTTTACGTGGTTCAGCAATTTTCCTACGTCCACGGAGTGCACAACACTCAATCCAATATTTCTCAGAGTTGATTACAATCCCTCTGTCTCTCTTTCAATCTCTCTATAATTTCTCTCTCTAGCAATTTTTCTCACACACACTACGCACTTTACATAATGGTAGTATTTATATAGGAGCCCTAGGGTTTGCCAAATCCCAATTGGGATCTATTCATTTTTCCAATTACTTCTAGGCACAGGATTTTCCATTTCTCACGAAATCTGCCACGACAGCTGTCTTGACTGCTGTGTAGGCACGTGTCTGCGTTGTGGTCCTCAACGCTTGACACCACTGGAGAAGACCGCTCCATAGGCCATAACGCGGTCTGCACAACTTGTCACGCATGGACACCACCGTTGTGTATGCCGCTGTTCGAGCTCCTGTCTATGCTGCGGTCTCTGCCGCGCCACCTGTTGGAACTCGTTTCTTTGCTAGTTTCTGGCTTCACATATCCCAACAATTTGCTATGTAGTAAAAGAGATTTATGGAATAACTTCTGATAATTAATTAAATAAGTTAATAAGATATATTCTGACTACAAATTTATAAGCACGCAATCATGATTTATGCTTAATGTTAATTAACTACTAAAGAAATTAGAGAGATTATAAAAGGATACATTATTACATGCATATTTGATGCATGGAAAAACATGTTATTAATAGTAAAATTTGGCCAGGGGCAAAGAGAAATTTTTCACTTTCCCGTCTTAAGTCAAAGCCCGTAGTCGATGTTCATGAGACCCGGGTAGACCATAAAGCTACCCCACTGGAGCAGGGAAGGTCGGCCCGACTTTAAAACTATCAGGAAGTAAGCTAGGCGCGACCAGGACGAACCCCCACACAAAAACTGGAACTCGGGCTTCTCGAGGCCACCTATATGGGAACCTCGGCTCCTGAGGTCGAGCTTCTCAACCACCCCATGAAATCCAGGGGGGTCGCCAAGCTTAAGAAACATTTGAAAGAAGCCCGACAAGCAAAGTAAGCCCCCTTCGGGTTAAGACTTTCAAAGGTCGAACTTAATTCGTAGCCTGAACGAGAAGCCTACCAACCTCTCAAGAAGCCTGCTGTCCCCTCCGTGATTCAAGGAGGAAGGGGGTCTCTTAACAAATCAGATCGTGTTACCTCCCTAGAATGCCTACTAGGACATCCTTTCCAAGCTCTAGAGAATAAAACCGAAGCATAGATCCATCTGGGACAGAAGCATAGTCCAGTAAACTCCATGAAGAATCATGACATGAGTGCACACAAGATCATCTCCATGTAATGACCAGTATTTACATGCAAGTCAAGAGTTTGATTCCAAAAAGGGAACAAACTTATCTCCGTCAACGATATCATCGAATCCAGTAACAATTTAAATTCAAATGACAAATCCTGCCCTATAAGGAGGGAACAGATTCATGGGATCACGGCAAGATATTTGCAAACTTAAAACCTACTTGGACCATAAATATAGGTAAGGCCAAGCATGGTAGGAGGATATACAGAGAAAAACATAAAAAGAGAGAAAAAGAGAGATAACAGCAGATAGTCGAGAAGAAAAAAAGAGAGGGGGGCCTGAATTCTGTATCCAGAACACGACCACCTTTGTTTTCCACTATTCGACAAGTACAAAGCGACCACCTTCCTACGTCCTAGATAATGTATGAGAGCAAACTCCATGGAACAGAGAAATCAATAATAAAAGCTCCCATTTGTTATTGTTATAATCCAGACTCTCATTTACCTCTAAACAGGTCAAGTATCAACGTACTGATCCCGGCCACTACTTCTGTGGAAGTGGTTTAGAGGGTGTTAATAAAAATTTCTCATCCTGAACGAATTTTCCGTTAACACATGTGACATAAACTAATTAAAATCAACTAAAACCAATCTATATTTGCTGATATATATATATATATATATATATATATATATATATATATATATATGTATATATATATATATATATATATATATATATATATATATATATATATATATATATATATGTTAACGGGAAAATTGCTCAGGATGAGAAATTCCTACTAACACCCTCGAGACCACTACCACGGAAGTGGTGGCTGGGGTCGGTACTGTTGATACCTGACCTGTTTTAGAGGTAAACGAGAGGCTGGATTGCAATAATACAAATGGGAGCTTTTATTATTGATTATTTTCTTTGATATACAGATTTCTCTCTCATATGCTCACAGTCTCTCTAGGATCTAGGAAGATGGCAACTTTGTGTTTGTTGAATAGTGGAAACAAAGGCGGTCGTATTTTGAATATAGAATTTAGGCCTTCCCCATTCTTTTCATTTCTTTTCTTTTATTTGTCATTCTCCTTTTGTTTTTCATCTATTTCTACTTCTCTTTTTTCATATCTCTATTCTATGTCATGCGTGGCCCTATTTATATCTGGTGTCCCTGTAGACATTCCTAGGAGGTAGCCGGGGTAGTGTAGATTTAGGCGTGATTCCTCTTTCAAGCCCAGCTGGGACAACGGGCTTCTGAAGAGGTTGGTGGGCTTCTATATAAGACTACTGTTAAGTTTGTTCTCTGAAAGTCTTAACCCGAAGGGGGCCTACTTTTCTTGAGCTTGAAGACCCCCCCTGGCTTTTACGGGGTGGTTGAGGAGTTCGACCTCAGGAACCGAGGTTCCCCGATAGGTGGCCTAGATAAGCCTGGGTTCCAGTGCTTGTGTGAGGGGCTCGTCCTTGCCACGCCTATCTTGCTTTATGATAGTTTTGAAGCTGGGCCGACCTTCCCTGCTCATGTGTGGTAGCTTTATGGTCTACCCGGGTTTCATGAATGTCGATTATGGGCTTTGACTTGTGGCGGGAAAGTGAAAAATTTCTCTTTGACCCCTGACCAAATTTTACTATTAACAAAAGTCCCCTCTGACTTGAACACCGGAGGTAGAGTTGGGGTTGGAGTCAGATTCCTTGTTTAATTAGGAAAATTTTCCGTTATAAAACAATTAATGATAATTTCGAACGAAATCTTCTCATTAATTATCCAATATTGAATTTGAATTAGTGTGTTCTTCGAGGAAAAATGGCTGCACTACGGCTCTCTTCGTGGCTCTAGGTGATCTTCCCAAGAATATCGTCGATGTCATTACAACCCTAACCTCTATTTAAACCCGGCCTTACCATCACTTTCCTCACGCATTCTCTCAATTTTAAAATTTTCAGACTCCTTCTTTCTTGCTACCCTCTGCCGATTTCCCTTTATCTTTTGCTTACTTTCAAATTCTTCTCACCCATCAATGTCGAATTCCTCAGATAGCATCGAAGCCTTGGTCGAGGGCACTGGAGGCTCTAACCTGGTTCCTCAGAAACGAGTGCGAGAAATTTCAAGTGATGAGGATTCCTCCCTGAACTGCCAGCGCCGTCGTTCTAAAATGAATGTCTCCGGCTTCTCTAATCAGCCCGATAACCCTCTAAAATTAGTTGATGAGGATTCTGAAGCTGGGGAGAGGGTTGACACCGCCGGGAAGGTTCAGGTTACGGTGGTGGGGTTTCCTTCAGAGACGACTCTTCCTTTAGAATCTAGGGTCATTCCCGATTCCACTGTTGACCCTCAGTCGATTAGTTGCCTTCAGGATAAATACGGCATCCCTGACACCATCTCTCTCACAGTCCTCCATAGAAATTAAGATGTCTTCAGCCCGCCCAAAGGCGTACTTCCTATCCACGTTGTAGCCTTTGAGAGTGGGGTAAGGCTTTCTCTTCATCCTACCCTTCGGCAGGCTCTCAACGCCCTTTAACTGGCTTCGCTCCAATTAACGTCTGGCTTCTGGAGGCACCTAGTCGGTTTTCTCATGCTATGGAGGGAGCAGTACGAGCTAAAAAAAATAACCAGAGAGCCCGGGATAGAGGAACTTGCTTTCCTTATCCAGATTGAGAGCCTCGAGGTCAATTTTACGCTAAGGCCAAGAACAAATTCAATTTCATCATCCTTGGGGCTTCAAGGAAGGACCCGCTTGGAAAAAAGAGTGGATACTAGCGGGGGGAGACTGGGGGAGCTCTGTATTCATCGGCTGGCATGAGCTCGCGGTTCCCACTACTTTTAGTGACAAACCCTCATGGGATCGAGACTTCTTGCCCTGAGTCTGAGGCTGTGCTAAAGACTATCCTGGCTAGGAATTATATGAATTTGAAGTTTTCAACTGCTGACCCCTTCGACCCCCGTAGGGTGAACAAGTACCTGCGGATCTCCGATGCTACTTCTCGTAAGTATCTTACTTTATCACGCTTTAGGGTTGTTGAATGGTTCAGTTATGATGGTCTTAATCCCTTTCTTAACAGTGTCTGTGTTTGCTTCAGCTTCTCGCGAAGCCCGGCAAGCTCCGACCCTTCTTCCTCCTTTCAACTCGTCCCTGAAAGCTTTCTCGGCTGGTTTGAAAAGGGGGGGGGGGGTCAACCATTATGGCTGCTACCTCGCTTGTTCCTGCTCTATCGCTTTCCCAGATGATGTCCAAGATGGTTGTTCTTACGTCTCGGGCAGCAAAGGCTCTAAACCGAGGAGAGCCCCATTTCCCAAGCCACTGATACGTCCACCTCTACCCTCTCACCAGTGGTTTCTGCTTCAAATGATGCTTCCCCAGTTATATTATCCCCTTCTACTGATCCATCTATATCCCGGGTAGTCCAGGTTCCCAGGGATCCCGATACCGGTACTCCTGAGATCCCCCCCTCTCGTCCTCAGCAGCAGTTGAGCTCGGCTGGTCAGGACGAGGTTCTGAAGCAATTCGTTGTGTCCTGTCTGGGTGGCGGGCTTTCTAGGATGACCTCAATGCCCGTGGACATCATGGTTACCAAAGGGTCTGCCCTTCTAGCCGAGGTAATTGTCGCTTTTACTTTCTCATTCAGTAGTTTGATTTATCATTTCCTAACATGAATTCCCTTTGTAAGCCTTCAAGTTTCAAGTAACCATGGGATATCAGGTAGCTTCTCTTTACAACCGGGTAGCTAAGGCTGAGGCTGAGACTGAGCGAGCCATGGGATTGTTGGCGTAGGCTCAAGCCCTGGTCCAGGAGATGACCTCTAGTCAAAAGGGAATGGAAACACAACTGACTGAGCTCCAGTGCTACCACGAGCGGTTGAAACGGTTCTTTGATCAGGAAACTCTTCGGTCGAAGCGATGAGCTAGCCAGCGGGATGACTGGAAGGGAGAGGCTTATGTACTGGATGTCGGGAACCAAGCTCTGCAGGCCCAAGTTGCCAAGCTTCAAGCCAAGTTGGAAGCCTTTTTTAGTGAGGAGTATTTCTATGCCTCCTTTCAAGTTACGGAAGCCCTCTCCCTCCCATTTAATCTCTCCAGCATCACCGGTTAGGATAGGAAAGAGGTTATGTCTCGGGCTGCAGAGATGTCTCGCCTTGAAAATGATGAAACAGGTCTTTCTACTGGGAGGGAGCTGGGAAGCGGTTTGAAGTACCCGATCTGCTTTCTCCTGTTTCGACCTTCCTAGCATCAGGTCCTGGCGAATCTTAAGGGGGGGGGGGGGGGGTCCAACTCAATGAGCTATAAGGAGGCCTTACTGAAGCTCGAGATCCTTCCATGGTGTTTTAAAGAGAGGATATAGTAGTGGGCGAGATTATGCTAGAGTCAGTGGCCAATCTTCTTAATGTAGCCATACCGCCTGAGGTTTTGGTGGTGATAAATGAAGTCATGGAGAAGGACCCTGCTGAGCATCAGGCAATCTAGGAGATCCTCAGCAGGAGGTGGCGGAGGTGGTAGAGGCAGCTAACCAGAATGAGCGACCACCAGAAAGAGGAACATGGGGCTAGGTTCATCCGGTTGAAGAGGAGGCTTGAGGGCATCAGGAGGATGCAACAGTTTGAATTCTTTTTCTTGTAGTTTCTTTTGAATGCCCGGTAAATAGGGTGGACATCCCATCTTTACCCGTGCTTGATTATTCATCATTTCAATTTTTTTTGTAGCCCGGAATCAAGGGTTGGGCTCTTGGCTGCTGTAGCCTTACTGGGGAATAGACTCCCCTATTTATTAATAAAACTTAATTTGAGATCTGGTTCATATTTTGACATACATGTACTTGCTTCTTTTCTAATCTCTCTCTAAGTTCAGCCTCTATTGCAAATTGACTTAGCTTGGGAAAAATAAAAATATAAGAACATTGCTTAAGCGTGAAAGCAGACAGCTAGCTCAGGCTATCTGACTACAAAGACTTGTAGTTTAGCGTCTTTAGTCGATAGTCCCTTGTTTGATCATAGACTTGTTATAGTAAGCAATCACGTGTACAAGGAAAATTAGTAGCCTGTAATAACTGGGGTATTTAGAGTTTAAGTAAATCGAGCCCTCCATCCTAGAGCCCTTTTAGGGGGCTGTAACCCAAGTGAGGCATCAGGTAAAGGACTGTTTAGCCCCCTCTTAGTCTAGGAATTCGGAGGGCTTCCGCGCTCTTAAACTCGAATCCTTCTTGGTTGTGGTAGCCCGACCAATGCATCAGGAGGGCTTATCTAGTTTTTACCTGGTCTCGAAATCTGGATGGCAACCATGCTCTTACACTCAGACCCTTCTTGGGGGTGGTAGCCCGACCAAGGAATTATGAGGGCTATCTAGCTATTTCCTAGTCTTGAGATCTGGATGGCAACTATGCTTTTATACTTAGACCCTTTTTGGGGGTGGTAGCCAGAACAAGGAATCAGGAAGGCTATCTAGGTATTTCCTGGTCTTGAGATCTAGATGTCAACTATGCTCTTACACTCAGACCCTTCTTGAGGGGGTAGCCCCGACCAAGGCATCAGGAGGGCTATCTAGCTATTTCCTGGTCTTGAGATATGCATGGCAACTGTGCTCTTATACTCAGACCCTTCTTGGGGGTGGTAGCTCGATTAAGGCATCAGGAGGGCTATCTAGCTATTTCCTAGTCTTGAGATATGGATGAAAACTATGCTCTTATACTCAGATCCTTCTTGGGGGTGGTAGCCCGACCAAGGCATCAAGAGGGCTATCTAGCTATTTTCTGGTTTTGAGATCTGGATGACAACTATGCTCTTATACTCAGAACCTTCTAGGCGGGGGGCAGTCCTGACCGAGGCATCAGAAGGGCTATCTAGCTATTTCCTGGTCTTGAGATCTGGATGGTAACTATGCTCTTATACTCAGACCCTTCTTGCCGGGGGGAAGTGCCAGACCGAGGCATCAGGAGTGGTGAGGGGGCGTCCCCGGCCTACCCCTGGTCTTGGATGCCTTTCCGATCTGGGTTGAGAAAGGGGGAAGCGGTATGTTGATTTATTGGGGGGGTTTGTTTTGGCTTTTCTGAGCTTGCTCGTGTCTGAAAACTTCATTCTTTTATCGCTTTACAGCTCTCATGTCATCGTGTTCCATCTTGACCTTGAGATGCTCGTCGACCTCAATCTGCTCTATAACCCGATCATAGGCTTTTTGGTAGGTTTTCAGAGGTCTCTTGGCAAAAGATCGGAAAAGCTTTCCCGCCCACAGGTTTCTTTTGAAGTTGGAGAGGATTTCTTTCTCGGTGAAGACCCCTATCTGGATGAACTCATTGTGGAAACGCTCTACATAAGCCCAGAGGGTTTCCCCTCTCTCTTGGATCACGTACTGTAGATGGATTGGGTCTTTCAATCGGGGCTTAACTCCCTAGAATTGTGAGCAGAAATCGGTTGAAAGCTTGGTGAAGGAATCCACACTACCGACATGTTGTTTCCTAAACCAGGTTTTAGCATAATCCGTGAGTGTAGTGGGGAACATTCGACACATAGCGGCCCTGGTCGTATTCTAGACCTTCATCTGTTGAACGAAGCTCTCTAAGTGGCTCATGGGATCCTTTTTCTAGGAGAATCTATCAGTTGGCATTTTGAACTTAGGCGGGAGTTCCGCCTCCCGGATCCTTATGGTGTTGGGAGCATTCATTTAACTTAGAGGATCTTTCTTGTCCTCCTTATACTTTCCATTCTTCATCAATTAGACCTCCTTATGAAGCTCTGCCAATTGGTCTTTTAGGCGTTTGCTTTCAGATTTCCTTGAGTTGATCTCAGTTTCCTCGCTATCGGACCCTCTGACGAACTGGCGACCTCTACCTGATTCTTTCTTCAGAGGGGGTCTGCTCGGGGGCTTTGCTAACTTTCTTCTTCCTACTTAAGGCTTCCCTCCTTAAAGTCGTTGGGTGGAGATACTCTTCCCGCTCTCGGGGAGGGACGTCCGACGCGAATTTGACTTGCCTTGGTTGGTAGCATGGCAACGCTTTAGGAACGGGGGGCATTGGCCCCAACCTATCCCGGATCGAGGTTGAGAGTCTCGTTCTATTACGAGTTGGTTCCCGATGAGTTTGTCCCAGGCAATCAAAGGCGGGGTTGCCTAGCCCCGGGCCTGCTTGACTTCCCTCGATTGCAAAGGTCTGCTTGCTGGATAGTAATGCCCTCAACGAGCAGTCGAAGGCAGACATTTTCTACGAAGGCCGCTGCTTGTTGGTCAAGCTCGACCTGATTTCCCAGAGGGGGATATAGAGCCCGTACAGTGGCTGGCTTGGCTGGAACCTAGCTTTGGAGCCCGAATTTAATCCATTTCTTCGGGACCTTTCTTGTTGACGCAGCAGAAGGTTGTCCCGATGCGCCCGGCTGTCCTTGTGAGGAGCGGAGCCTCATGATTCCTGTAAAATAATAAACTTTTGAATATAAAGATGGTGGTGTGAGAGTTCCCCACAGTCGGCGCCAGAAAGTGTTAACAGGAAAATTGCTCATGATGAGAAATTCCTACTAACACCCTCAAGACCACTACCACGGAAGTGGTGGCCAGGGTCGGTACCGTTGATACCTGACCTGTTTTAGTGGTAAACGAGAGGCTGGATTGCAATAATACAAATGAGAGCTTTTATTATTGATTACTTGCTTCGATATACATATTACTCTCTCATATGCTCATAGTCTCTCTAGGATATAGGAAGGTGGCAACTTTGTGCTTGTCGAATAGTGGAAACAAAGGCGGCCGTGTTCTGAATACAGAATTTAGGCCTTCCTCCTTCTTTTCTTTTCTTCTATCTGTCATTCTCCTTCTATTTTTCATCTATTTCTACTTCTCTTTTTTTATATCTCTATTCTGTGTCATGCTTGGCCCTATATATATCTGGTCCAAGTAGGTTTGAATTCGCTGATATCCCGTCGCGATCCTACTAATCCGTTTTCTCCTTATCGGGCGGAATCCTTTATTTAAAAGTCGTTGACCCCGAGTAAATAGCGGAAACGATGATATTGTTAACGAAAATGAGTTTGTTTCCTTTTAGGAATCAAACTCTTGACTCACATGTATACAGAATTAATGTTGGTTTTCATATAGATATGATCTTGTATGTTACCGTGGCATGGTTTTTCATAGAGGTCACCGAGCTAGCTGCCTGTCGTCTCATAGAGCGAGGTAGATCCATGCTTCGACTCTGTTATTAGAAACTTGGGATGGATTTTCCCTGACCCTTGGGAGCTTGAGGTGTCCCTGTAGACATTCCTAGGAGGTAACCGGGGTTGTGTAGATTTAGGCGTGATTCCTCATTCATACCCAGCAGATACATCGGGCTTCTGTCTAAGACTACTGTTAAGTTTGTCCTCTGAAAGACTTAACCCAGAGGGGGCTTACTTTGATTGTCGGGCTTCTTTCGAATGTTTCTTGAGCTTAGAGACCCCCACTGGCTTTTACGGGGTGGTTGAGGAGCTCGACCTCAGGAACCGAGGTTCCCAGATAGGTGGCCTGGAGAAGCCTGGGTTCCAGTGCTTGTGTGGGGGGCTCGTCCTGGTCGTGCCTATCTTGCTTTGCTCCTGTGGGGTAGCTTTATGGTCTACCCGGGTTTCATGAAAGTCGATTATGGGCTTTGACTTGTGGCGGGAAAGTGGAAAATTTCTCTTTGACCCCTGGCCAAATTTTACTATTAACAATGTGTGTGTGTGTGTATATATATATATATATATATATATATATATATATATATATATATATATATGAATTAAATGTTGAGAAATAAACTTGATCTCCAGCCAACCATTTTCCCGCCACCTTTCTAGAAACCGGCCATCACATAGCTCCAACAACCATCCAAAATTTTCAACAAGCCAGCTTCCAACTGCCATTTACCAGCTGTTTTGCTTTTTTTTTTTCATCTCATTTTCATATATAAAGTGATGAAAATTATGTTGTAAGAGTGTGAAGTGGTATAAGAAATCTAGAGAGAGATAATTTTTTTTTTCTCCTTTCATTGTGTCTGTGATCGAAATCTCTCTCAGAGGTGCACCACAAATGACCTCAAACCATACCATCCCACCAATAGTGGTATCAGAGCGCAGGAGAACCAGAAACTTGAACAGAGGCCAAAGTCGAATTGGCCTAAAAATCAAAGTGATCAAAATCCATTTTTGATCACACCAAAGTGTTATACTCATCGTCAGGAGTTCGACGGTGAAAACGACAACCAAATAGGAGTCCTAGAGAAGCCGCACGCACCGTCTGAAGTTGAAGTGTGAACTCACACGCTGTCCATGTGTAGCCACTTCCTTAGCGCGTCACTAACAACCTTATCACCAAGAAAGTGATCTTCAGCAGGGATGTCATTTTTGAAGAAAATAAATCCTGGAATTGGGATAAAAACAAAGCTTCTAGAAGTGCAGAGTTGATATCTGAAGAAGAGATAAAAGAAGTGGCTACAGAGCCTTAAATACCCAGAAATCAACAGACTCCTCAACGTGGTTCCCCTTCACCATAAATTTAAGATTCTCCATCACCCATTGAAAGTGATTTTTTAGATACGATGCCTAGAGGGACACGTAGCCTAGAAAATCTGTATGAAAATACGAAACAGGTAGAAGAAGACATTACTTTGTATTGTCTGCTGATGATAAGTGATCCAGTTAGCTTTGAATAGGCTAACCAAGAAGGAAAATGGAGAAGTGCAATGGATGAAGAGATTCGATCCATTGAAAAGAACAAGACATGAGAGTTGACTAATCTTCCAAAAGGCCGAAAAACCATCGGAGTGAAATGGGTCTACAAGACCAAAAGGAATGCGAAAGGAGAAGTCCATAGAAAAAAGGCAAGACTTGTAGCAAAAGGCTACAAACAGAAAAAAAGAGTTGATTACGGAGAAGTCTTTACCTCGGTTTCCAGACTAGAGACCATCAGATTGCTATTATCATTAGCAGCCTGAAAGAGTTGGAAAATTTACCAACTTGACGTAAGGTCAGCATTCCTGAATGGCTTTCTTGAAAAAGAAATCTATATGGAACAACCACCTGGATATGTGAAGAAAGAAAAAAAGATAAAGGCAAGCTAAAGAAAGCTCTATATGGTTTGAAGCAAGCACCCAGTGCATGGAACATGAGGATTGATGATTACTTCAAAGAGAACAGATTCGAGAAATGTCCATATGAGTATGCACTATATTTGAGGAAGGAGACTGACAAAAGCTTGGTATATGCATGCCTATATGTTGATGACTTGATCTTTACCGGCAACAATTCAGCCATGTTTGAAGATTTCAAACGGAGAATGGTGAAAGAATTTGAGATGATTGACATTGGTCTAATGGCTCATTTTCTTTGTATTGAAGTTGTGCAAAGCGAAAAAGGTATCCTCATCTCCCAGAGTATCTATGCAAAAGAAATTCTAAAGAGATTTGGTATGGAAAAATGTAATCCTGTCACAACTCTAGTAGAAACGGGAATGGAGTTAAGAAAGAATAAAAGAGGAGATGTTGATCCAACCTATTTCATGAGCTTGGTTGGAAGCTTGAGATACTTGACGTGTACCAGGCCAGATATACTTTATGGAGTTGGACTAATCAGTAGATACATGGAGACTCCTGACCAGTCTCACCTAAATACAGCAAAGAGGATACTCCGTTACATAAAAGGTACAATTGATGATGGTATATTTTATACCAAATGGAAATTGCAGTTTGATTGGCTATTCAGACAGTGATTGGGAAAGAGATCTGGATGAACATAAAAGCAAGACATCCTTTACATTTTTTATGGTAGATACAATGTTCACATGGTCATCTAAAAAGCAAGCCATTGTGACACTATCATCATGTGAAACTGAGTACGTTGCTGCCTGCTCAGCTATTTGTCATGGTATCTGGATCAGGAATGTGTTGCAGTACTTGGGATTTCCACAAGATAATCCCACAGAGGTCTACATCGACAATCGGTCAGTGATTGCGCTAGCAAATATTCCAGTATTCCATGTAAGAAGCAAACATATTGATACGCGGTATCATTTAATCAGAGAGCATGTGAAGAATAAGGAGGTGGAACTAGTCTCTTGCAGCACATATGATCAAGTTGCTGATATTTTCACCAAACCGCTCAAACATGATGCGTTTTTAAGACTAAAGACAATGCTTGGTATGTCGAAACATGGAGAGTCAAGTTTAAGAGGGATGTTAAAAAATATACTTGATCTCCAGCCAACCACTTTCCAGCCAACCATCTTCCCACCACCTTTCTAGAAATCGGCCATCACTGGCTCCAACAACCATCCAAAATTTTCAACAAGCCAGCTCCCAACTGTCATCAACCAACTGTTTTACTTTTATTGTTTTTGTTTTTTTTTTCATCTCATTTTCTTATATAAAGGGATGAAGATTATGTAGTAAGAGTGTGGAGTGGTGTAAGAATTCTAGAGAGATATAAAAAAGTTTTTCTCCTTTCATTGTGTTTGTATTCGAAATCTCTCTCAGAGGTGCACAGTAAGTGACCTCAAACCATACCATCCCACCAACATTAAATTACTCTATATTTGCTGCTTCACAACTTACAGGAGCATCAAGTAGTGAATTTGAATCCATTGCCAAGAAGTCTGATGGAGACTGATCACTTCCTTTCTCCATCTCATCAACTTTCAGAGCTACCAGTTTCCTCAGCACTTCCATGTATTCTACATAATGATTGAGCTTCTCTAAGTCCAAGCTCTCCACTAAAACCCTTCCACTAGATTTATATTGGATTCCCTTGAAGTATTTTTGCCTATAAAATGGAGGTTTGAGATGGCGTCAGCTGACGGGTGGCCGAAGGTGAAGGTTTTGTTACCAGGAGAGAAGGTGATGGTTGCCATCTCGACACCGGATAGGATACAAAACTCACCAGCCTTATTGAAGAGACCCTGGCGGCGCTTTGAGAATGTGACGTTCAAGGAGTTTTTCTTGCTTATTTTATTGATTTCAATCTTTCTTCGACCTTTTCTTTGTTTTTTCTCTTGTTGTTCTCCATGGATGGTATCTAATTACTAGAAGTCTAGAAGTTGGGTTTTTTTTTATTGATGAATCGAGAAAAGAAAAGACAATATTAACGATTATATATATTCTTAAACAAGAAACTAGAGGTGGGCACTTTGAACCAGACTTGACCAACCCGACCCAATCCAACCCGAAAATGGCTGGTCGGGTCAGGTTTACTACAAAGAATCAGATTGAAATGCGTTATAATTCTGAAACCTAGTTATGTCAGGTTAGGTCGGGTTTTATGTTCAACCCGTAACCCGACCAGATATATATATTTTAAAAAAGTGTCTTAGCTGGAAACACTTTCTCACTTTCAAATCTATCATTGTTTTCTCACATTTCCCTCAAGTCTCACTGGCCATTCTCTTCTAGTCTTATTCAAGCACTTCTTTCTTCAAACTTTGAACACATCGACGTGGTTCATCAGTTCTCCAAGCCGGCGATGTTCTTCAATTCTCCACGCCGGCGTCTCTCTTCCTTCTTCCTCCTCTGTCTTCCAGGCTCTTCTGTTTTTTCGCATCTCAGGTGTGTCTTTGATACTTGACGGTTAAAGTGAATAAATGATGAATTTGGCTCTTCTAGTAATATTTTTTTTAGATAAGTTGTGGTAAATGTGTGAGGAAACAAGGATATGAAATATGGTTTTATTTTCTTTTTAATATGTTTGGTTAATGTTTTTGGATGGACCCAGGAACTATTTTTTGGGTACTACTAATGAATCCATTAAAATAGGCTTGCTTTGTTTGGTAAAATTTGTAGGATTTGTTATTTTTATGTAATGAATTTGATGAATTACATATTTGCTTGGATTATTAAAAAAAACTTATTGTATTTTTCTAAAAACAATACTCGTAAATCTATTGTGTCTATATATTAGTTCAATATATGTTTATTCTTTTTGTCTGCTTTTAGTCTGTTTATATATATAGTAACCAGCTGAATTGCACCCAGAAACTGAATTCGATCAATTTAGAGAGTGGGTTCCATTGATATGACCTTGTATGGTTCATAATGTAGTGAGTGGATTTCATTGTTAAACAACTAAATTAATGTTATGTATGAAGTTTTTTACCAGTTTCTAATTACTTGTACTATATATAACCGGTAACCAACATGTGGTTTATGTATTTCAAATACAGATGTAACCCACGTAGGCAATGAGATATTGAGATTTTAAGATGTTGCAAGCTTGCACCTGAATGAAATTTGGAACTATCAATATGTTAAAAGTTAGTCTTTGTTTAGTTTTCTGATTTTGTAGTTTCCAGCGTGTTCATCTTTGTTTTTAAGTTGGTAGTTTTCTTTGTTTCCTGTCATTAATCTACGTACTCATTCCATTTGTACTTGTTCTTGAGCATGCATATGAGATGCATAATATATAAAAAGAAGTAATTTTATTATATCATTGATAGATGTCTTATTTTCGATTAATGTATGATGTAAATTGTATGAAATTGATTTTTTTTCCGTATGAATAACCCGACTAACCCAACCCAACCCAACCTGACAAATATTAGGTTGGGTTGAAAATTAATATTGGGTTGGGTTAGGTTGGGTTAGGTTGATTTTTTTCAACTCGACATATGATCGGGTTGAAAAAATTCCAACCCAACCCAACCCAACCCGAAAACGTCCACTCCTAAAAGAAACATAAAATTTTAATTAAGAAGTTGTTGCAATTTCTTTCCTTAGTGATCTTTAATAGTTTAATGCACTAATGATATTCATCTTTGTCAATAATATTGTGTATCTAATATGAAGATATTTTTTTCTATATTGAAACTTTGATCTAAATCCAAAAAAGGGAAATATTACCATTTTTAAAGTTGGATGGTAATTACCATTGCCGAATGTTGTAGTTTTTGGGCTTCATACATCCATCTTTCACTATCACAAATTTACTTTGAATATCAGGGCTTCACGCAAGTATCCTTCAATCATGACTTAAAATTTTATATCAAAATGTGTTTACTTAGTATAGGGAGACCAAGGCTTGTATGCAAAGGGTGTTTTTTTTTTTTTTTTGTCTGGAATCTGAATAGATCTGAATTTTACTGAAATCTGAAAAGTGTTTGAAATCTGAATTTAGATAACATGTTTGTTTTTTATAAACGAGGTCTGAATATCAATATATGAAAATTGATATAAAGACACATATACCTTTAATGATTAGTAATCCGATGTATTTGTATTTAAAATAAAGTTAATGAAATTATTATTAAAAATACAAATAAAATTAAGTAAGAAAAAAAATATGTGAAGCAAGACATGTAATAAAAAAAAACTTTTTTTGAAGTAAAAAAAAAAATCTGGAGACAAATCCCTAGAGTCAAACTCCTCCAATTTTATAGTAATTTTTTTTAAAAGTAATTTTTTTAAAAAAATGGAGATTCGTGTCCGGATTGAAGTTTCAACATTTATTTTTAATTTGATTTGGGTGGAGGGTGGCGACCTTCACCTCCATATCCCTTTTTAATTTTTGTTTATTTTTTAATATTGTGAAGATTTTGGGGTATTTTTGAAAAAAAATGGGTTAAAGTTAAATAGGATTTTCAGACTTTAGATATAAGTTAGGATTTCTAACTTTTTAAATTTCAGACATTTTTGGTACTATTTCAAAATTAAGATTTGAAAAAAAAAAGGTCTTTTTGATGTCTTTTCAAATTTAAGATAAAAAACAAACACCTCTATCTCATTCGATAGTGTTATGGTTATTTCTGGTAAACTCAATTTACAATATATCGGACAAAAAAAAAGTCATCTATGTAATCCGTGTAAATTAATACACTTTTATACATTAATTAATTACAATTTGTATACACTATACTAATTTACTTTCATTAAACATAGCAACAACAGAAAAATTAAAAAGGATTATCTTTACTAAAATGGGAAATAAACTACTCGTCAACAACAGTGGTCAACGACTGTATTTTACGTAGTTAGGCATGTAGAATTAATTAGGAGTTGGATCTTCCTTGAATTAAGAATTGCTTTTGGCCAATGCTTAATTGCTCACCATGCATGCTCTAATGTGCATGTGTATAATTGTATAAACTATACACTAATATTTTAATAAATTTGGACTGACTTAGAGAGAAAAAACATCACAAGCGATTATATGCTGAAAAACCCTAAGACAATATTCATCAATAATATAAAAAGAATAAAATGAAGGGTAACAAACACTAGAAAAACACAAAAACCAAGAGAAACAATCCTAACAAAAACATTGGCACGCAGACCATAAAAACAAAAAACATCAAGAAAAACAAAAAGACTCTCTACCCATACAATCATTGTCAACCAATAAAGAGCAGAAAGACGAGGAGTTTGCCCACCACGAATCAACCTCTAACCCCAAAGCATGCTTAGAAAGAGCGTCTGCAACCTGATTCCCCTCTCTAAAGATATGAGAAACCTGAAACTCCATTTTTGATATCTGATAGATACAGCGTTGCCAAGCCTGCCGAATCCGCCAAGGAACCTGTTCAGAGCGAGAGGAGAGCAACTGAACCACATAAGAAGAATCACTCTCAAGCCATTCTGCCAAGCAAAATTAATAGCTAGCGAAGCTGCAAGAAGTTCCGCCTCTAATGCAAACACATGATCAAGAGGAACAACAAAACAACCCTTTACAAAAGCTCTACAATTACAGAAAATACCCCCACAACCCCCAGCACCTGGAGAACTCAAAGCGGCACCATCAGTATTAACTTTGGTCCAACCAGGAGCCGGAGGTGACCAAATCACACTCCTGATAACAGGGGCCCTAGCCGGACGGCCACGAAGATCAAAACGATGAAGAATCAAAAGATCATCTACAAAATTACGTATACACCCAATCTCTAACCGATTAGCGTCAGACACCGCACGCCAAACAAAAGACAAAGCAGATTTGAAATCCATAGTCTTACTCTAAAAAATCCACTGGTTACGGGCAAGTCACACAGTCCAAACCACAACATTAATAACTGTCTTCCATAAAACACGCACCTGATCGCTAAACGAAACTGACATGGCCTGAGAGAAGAACGAACTCCACGTATCGGTAGAAATACGTCGCTGAAAAGATGAGAAAATCGCCTCCAAAGAGCAACCGCTAAGGGGCATCGAATGAAAAGATGATCAGACGACTCACTGCTAACCCCACAAAAACTGCATCGGGAAGCTAAGTGAAACCCATCCCTACATAAGCGATCCTCTGTAGGAAGCCGATTCAACAAAAGACGCCATGTCAAAACAGACCGGGAGGGAGGGATAAAACCACACCAAACATCTCTCCACCAAGGGACTTAAGGAGAATCATGAATCATACAGGAATAAGCCGACTTGCAAGAAACCTACCCATCCCGAGAATGAGCCCACACCAAAGAATCTGTAACTAGAGAGATAACAACGCTATCGATCCGAGAACATAGATTTGGAAAACAGACTCGAAAACTATCGTCAAGAACCCACTTACCCTTATAAATAAAATCAGAAACCCTTGCCTTGAGAAGGGTAGCCAAGTAATCAGGAATTCCCAGAGCTCAAGAATGGGAACCCCCAACCAATTATCGCGCCAAAAATCTCGTTGAGAATTCTCTCCAATGAGCCAAATGCCCTCTTTGTGAAGATCTGAATAGTGAGAGTGGAAAGAATGCCAAGTTGACGAAGTGACATACCCCCTATGAGATTTCCAAAGCTTCGTGAGATACCGCTCCCTCAGAAACGAAAAAGCAAAACTCTCAGAGGTCATAAACTTCCAGGTGAGCTTCTTTAAAAGAGAATCATTCAGTAACCCCAGATCCTTCAAACCAAGACCACCTTGAGAGTAAGGCTTACAACAACGACCCCAAGCAACTCGAATCAGTTTAGTCTCCTCACAAGAACCTGTCCATAAAAAATTCTCAACTTACGATTAACCAAACGTAGCAAAGAAGAAGACCATTTGTAGATCATGAATGAATGCACAAAGGATCCCGTAATGACCGACTTGATCAAAGTAGCGCGACCGGCCAAAGAAAGGGCTTTCCTCTTCCAATTAGCAAACTTAGACAGGATTTTATCCGCTATAGGTTGTAACACGGACTTCTTGGGCTTTCCTTGAAATAACGGTACCCCCAAGTATGAGAAAGGCAACCGACCAATCTGCATACCAACCAAGACTGCAATCTACCAATCCGGGAAGGGAAAACAGAAGATCCAAAATAGATAGATGACTTACCCCAATTAACCAGCTGACCTGAAATGTTACTATAAACCTCAAAAGCACTCATGATATTCTTCAGATTCCGAACCGCGCCTCTACAAAAAAATCAGAACATCATCTACATAAAGCAAATGAGTAGGAGTAGAAAATCCCCTCGGAGAAGAAATAGGCAATAACTAAGAAAAACCCACCATCCTCGACAACAGTCTACTAAGGAAATCCTCTGCAATACCAAACAAGAGAGGGGATAGTAGGTCACCCTGACGAACCCCTCTAGAACATTGAAAATATCCCTCTGGGGACCCATTAATCAACACCGAAAGCCTTGAAGATCTTAGGATGCAGTCAATCCAATCCATAAAAATTGGAGAAAACCCAAAAGCTTGAAGCACTCTACAAAGAAAAGACCAATCCAAAGTATCGAAAGCTTTACGGATATCTATCTTCATGACCAAATTACCTCAATAACACTTCTTATACAACACATTCACACAGTCAGAAGCTAAAGCGATACAGTCCTCAATGTGACGGTTCCAAATAAACCCAAATTGATGAGGAGAGACTATCCTAGCTGCAGTCTGAGCTAACTGACCTGCCAAAATTTTGGAAGAGATTTTGAACAAGAAGTTACTAAGCACAATCAGAGGAAAATGGTCAATCAAAATCGAATCCTTCTGCTTCGGAAGAAGAATAATAAAACTGGAGTTCAATCCTGGAAAAATAACCTCTGTATGACAAAAGTCTTGAACCGCAAGAACCACGTCACTACCCACCACCTACTAGCAACGCTGATAGAACCTTCCAGAGAAACCGTCTGGCCCAGGAGCAGAGGTTGCAACCATAGCAAAAATCATATCACGGATATCGTCCGTGGAAGGAATGCTAATCAGAAAAGCATTTTCCACATCAGTCACCAAAGAAGGAATCACATCCTCCACCACCGAGAAATCTGTCTCAACCCGAGAAGAATCCGAAGAAAAGATATTAGAATAAAACTCGATGATATGATCCCTGATAATCAAACAGTCATCACTAAACACCCCATTAATTGAAAGAGAAGACAAAGCGTTCTGGTACTGTCTACGTCTGACAGAGGTATGAAAGAATGATGAATTACGGTCACCATCTTGTAGCCACTTCACTCTTGACCGATCACGATAAAAGCAATATTTTCTGCGTAACAACACATCAAGCTCATGATGAACTCGAGACTCAGCCAAGAAAAGCTTCTCTGAAAGACATCTGAAGCTGAATAGACTGAAGCTCTGCTGATTTCCCAGAAATCTTGGAATTTAGATCCCCAAAAACCTCCCAATTCCAAGACTTTAGTGCATTCTTTAACCTCTTCAACTTGTTGATAACTACCTAAGGAGGATTACCCACATAAGAGGAACTCCAAATACGATGAACTAAAGCCATAAAATCTGGGTGATCCAACCACATGCTCTGGAACCGGAAAGCCCTAGGACTAAAGTTCACAATATTTGACAACCAAATCACCAACGGACAATGATCCAAAAATCTACGAGGGAGATCCATACAATAAATGTCCCGCCAACAGGAAATACAACCCTCAGAAACCAAAACTCTATCTAACCTTCTCTCAACTATAGTACGGGGATAACGACCCCTAGCCTAAGTAAAACGAGCACCCTGGGATCGAACACCAACCAAATCACAATCCTCAATAACAGACTTGAAATCCTCTTAGGAGCTACGAGCTGGAGAATGAAGGCCTAAAGACTCATGATCTCCCAAAACCGCGTTAAAATCACCTACAACCAACCAAAAGGAAGAAACCAAGCTGGCTATGTCCCGAAGAGACTGCCAAAGCGATCTTCGGACAACCGTCGTCGCACTCGCATAAACAAAAGTGAAATAATGCAATCGAGAGTTAACCGTGATCGAAACAGTAAGCTGCTGCTCATGAAACAGGACAATCTGAGCATCAGATAAAGAATCACAAGAAAATACCCAAATCGTCGGTAAAATACCACCTCTATCATTCAATCCCACTAAATGAAGACCGAGAGAAGACTAGAAACAAGAAAAGATAGAAGTAAACGCTACCATAGGCTCAGTAATACAAACCAAAGAAGGTCGGTGTAAAAGACACAAATCTCTAAGAACACGCTTCGTAGACCCATTCCCAATACCATGACAATTCCAGTAAAGGACCCTAATCATTGGAAATGCCAGAAGAAGTCCGCATCTTGGACTTTAGCTTTGTCAGCCTATATGTAATCATCGTCGTCCTCTGAGAAATATTGCTATCATCTAATCCTTCCGCCTTAGTTTGAGAAGCCCATGAAGAACCAGCAATGAGACGAAGCTCAACTTGGGAGTCAGAGGCCGAAAGTCTAGAACTCTGGGTAGAAGCAGTAACCGAAGAGTAAATCTGAGAAGATCCCAAACATTCATTCCTAACCCCATGAGCAGCATGCAGAATCGATGGACGCTGAAGTGAGAAAGGTCCCACAATAGTAGGAACCGTCTGAACCAATGAATCTATGATCGGAAGAGCTTGGTTTGGAGTAGTGGAATGACCATCAAAAACCAGACTCAAAGTAGAAGAGGACTCCAATATCATCTCAGATCCCAAAAAGGAAGAAGCCTGACCCACTGACAAATCCAAACTCAAATCAGACCTAATATCCACAGGAGAGTCATGAACCACCAAGACACTAGAAACCGGGACTACTGCTGAGGACGTAGGAACTATCGGGATTACATTAACACTCCCAGACTGCTGATCATGTGAAACCGTTAAAGATGTAGAATTAGATAAAATAGATGAAACAACTGGATCTGAAGAAGCTAACAAAACATCATTAAGAGAATCACTGCTTCGCTCCTCTTCTTGGGGCTGACCAACATGTGTAGCCACCACTGAAATAGTAGGACCCATCGAAGAAGTTAAACTTGGTGAAGCAGCTACACTAGTAGAAGAACCCATACTCAAAATTGGATTTGAACCTGTCGAAGAATGAACCACTATAGAATCCAGAGACCCTAAATCCTGCTGAATGGCGGTAAAGACATTAGAAATCGAAACTTCCATCCAAGTACCAGAAATAGAACGATAAACCAGTTTAGAAGCACGATTTCGGGGAATCTGAAACCCCTCATCAACAACAATCGTGGCTGGACCATCTCTAGCTGAATCAGGCTTACTAGAGTTAACAGGAATCACTTTTCCGGATTTGTTCCAATGACAAGCATTGGGCAAATGACCAATTGAGGAACAAGTAGAACAGAAAGCCGAAAGATTCTTGTATTCCACTGAAATAAAAGAACTATGAGAATCATCTCTCTCCAGAAGCAAAGAAGATGGAGGCATATTAGACACATCAATATCCACCAGAACACGTGCAAAATGTCCAAAATCACCTTCCACAGTAGCCCTATCCAATCGTTAAGGCACTCCGACCCCTCTAGCTAAATCAGAGACAATCTTCGGATGCCAATATTCCCATGAAAGATCATAAAATGGACCCAAACCTGAGCATTTGAAGACTTTTGTAATGCTGGATTAAAATCTGGAATCTAAGGCTGAAGCCGTAAAACACCTGGTTTAAGACTAAGAGACCCTAAACTCCAAACCATATTCTTGTCTACATCTGAATTCAACATAATTTGAAAGTACCCCTTACCTAAAGAAATCAACCTCCAAGCAGAGTTCAGCTTCCAAACAAACTGCAACTTGGCTTTAAGATCAACCAACTCCCAAGGCTTCTCACCACTAGAAAGAACAACCCGACCAATGAGAGAATACTTACAAGCTTTCAATCTAAATTTATAAGCAGAGGGATCCACCCGAACAACCACATAACCACCATTTTTCAAAAGAATCGAAGGACCAGAAACATAATCCCCTGGAATCGGGGCAGCCTTAAAAAGATCCGTAAAAGAAGAACCCCTAATATATGATGTAGGCAAGGAGATACCCACATGCGGATCCACCCCACCAACAACAACTTTACCTCTAGCACACACCTCACCAAATGTGAGAGGAACAACCTGGGAAGAGGAATTCACTCCACTCACCGTACTCAAACCAACCTGACTAGTCGAGATGGAAGCCACTGTTATCGGAGAACACAAAGCGGTCTCTATGCACATAGGATCCATAGAGCCCGATATATTGTAGCAGAATCACTGTAGCATAATATTGTAGTAAAAGTACTGTAGCGAATCATTTTAGCAGAAAATACTGTAGCGAATCATTGTAGCATATAACGGAAACACTGTAGCAGTGATGGAACACTGTAGCGAACAATCGTAGCATGTAATGGAAACACTGTAGCATTGACGGAACACTGTAGCAGCGACAACTATTCACTATATTTAGGGATCCTTCATCTATCCAAAAAACAAACCAAAATAGAAATCTTAAAACGGACATAACTCAGTGCCGCAAACCCCAAATAACAAGTTTCTTGATTCTAAGTTGCATAAAAACTCACGATCTACAATCTTGAAGAAGGGAAAATGAACGGAATCTTAGCAGAAGAGGACCAAAAAATCAAAACGGCGGTGTAACCCTAAAATAAAAGACAAATCAGTGCAGAAACTTAAAATGAATGTAACTCTATGAATACAACTCCAAATCACCAGATTCTCAGTTCCAAGTTGCATAAAATGTTACGATCTACAACTTTAACGAAGAACATAAGATCAGAATCTGATCGGAGGAGGCTCGAATTCACAAAACGGTGCCCAAAACGTCTTAGAAAAAAACCTTAAGAAAATTCTTTAAGCAACAATTAATCTAGGGCAAGTTAATGTTGATGTTAAACCCCTTACATCCACATCACATGTTTTGGGTTTGAGTTTCTCCCCATCGGTAAAAAGCCTAAATTATTGTAATATTTAAAAACAAATAAATTAAACTCATCTATTGATAGAGCCACTTACGTGTGTAGGGAGGGAACTTAAATCCCTAGCTAGCCTGCATATATATATATATATATATATATATATATATATACTATAGTGAAAATTATGAGATATGTCACAATTTTTATTGTCTTTTGTGATGATGTCACCAGTTTAACAACTTAAGTTTAAAAGACACCTATTATGATGAACTACCGAAGTTGCCCCTAAACTTTTATTTGTAAAAGGAAAGTTTCTGAAATCCTATGTATCTCCTCAAAAAAGTTGTCTGAAAACTTATATCTATCTCTCTCCAAAAAAGAAAGTTGTGTAGTTCCAGAATTTGTACAAAAAGGTAACTAATATTTATGATATCGTTTATTATCTTTTCTGTTTTTATACATTTTTGATATTTTGCATGCATTTTTGTGTTGTAAGAACATGTATGAAAATTTAATAGATCCGAGTATTTTTCATGTGTGTCCGAGAATATGTAAAGAAGAATCGAGCATATTTGTTATTGGACCGAGGTTTTATATATTTTGAAAAAAGCTCTATTATGTGGAAAAAATGCTCGATTAGTTCGAAAAATGCTCGATAATTTGAAAAAGTTCTCGATCCCTTGAAAAAGTTCTCGATCCATTTGGAAAAAGTTCTCGATCCCTTGAGAAAGTTCTCGATCCCTTGAAAAAGCGATCGATCCATTTGGAAAATGTCCTTGATCCCTTGAAAAAGTTCTCGATCTCTTGAAAATGTTTTGGATCCATTTGGAAAAAGTTCTTTATTCCTTGAAAAAGTTCTCAATCCTTGAATTTGGAAAAAGTTCTCGATTTCTTTAAAAAGTTCTCGATCTCTTGAAAATGTTCTCGATCAATTTGGAAAAAGTTCTCGATCCATTTGGAAAAAGTTCTTGATCCATTGAAAAAGTTCTCGATCCATTTGGAAAATGCTCGATCCCTTACAATAAGTTCTCGATCCGTTTCCAAAAAGCTCAATCCCTTTGATAACGTTGTCGATCCCTTACACTTATTTTTTTTTTAATTCTTAATAATTGTAAACTTAATTTAATTTGTTAATTTGTTAATAATGGTTTTTGATGATGATTTTCACAAGACAATGGATCGAGTGAGAATAGTCATATCTTACAACGGTCGATGGGAGCAATTACCTGATGGAAGTAAGAGGTTTTTCGGTTTCGATAACCAAGGAATGTATGTGTCAATGAGTATGACTTACGAAGAGCTGGTGTCGATCGTACAAATCGCTATGAAGTACGATGTCAACAAATACATTGTTGATCTACAATCTATATCAATTGTTCATGGGATAACATGTCACACGTTTATAAGAAACAACGATGATCTTTTGGTTATGCTGGGAGAAGATAAGGTGATCCCTCAAGTATGTGTTAGTCTAATTGAGAGGGCAACAATAAATGTGATAGCTGAAGATACCTTTGGTCGTGGAAACACCCAACAATTTCGATTGTCAGGCGGAAGCAACCAATTGTTCTCAGAAAGAAGTTAAAACGAAGAGCATCAAAACATGTGTGGTGTCCCACCGGAAGTAGCCGACCATGGTTATATACCTGGACCTCAATTGGACGAGTTCTTTGGTTGTCAAATTGAAATGAATGCTGGGCAGTACAACCACCAATACAATGAGATATACAATGACATGAATAATGAGCAGAACAATGAACCGAATTTTTGCCCAATGACATGAATAATGAAGCAAATTTGCATCCGGTAAATAATGTAACGAACAATGAGAAAGATGAAGAACCTGTCCAAACAGAAAGACATGCAAGATGTGTACACAGATGTAGTTCTAGTGCAGTAGAAATAGCTGGGACCTCTGAGGTCCAGCCTAATGTAACTAAAGCTGATTCTAACAATGCCATAACGTGGGTAATTGCAGTAGCAGAATCGTACTTTTTTGGTATGGGTGGAAGCAAGAACTTTGTAGAAGACGAACCAACAAGCATGATATATAAAGGGCAATTTTTTCCTAGTAAAAAGGATTTGAAGAGATTGGTTGGGCATTTTGAATTGCGGCACAACTTCGAGTGGAAGGTGAAAAGGTCGAACAAGACAACGTTACATCTGGTTTGTTTGATGGACAATTGTACGTGGAAGTAAAGACCAGTGAGGAGAGATGAAGCGACATACTTCAAAGTAAGAAGTTTTTTCAACGAACACACTTGTCTGTTAGAGGAGATTGACCACTGTCATCGATAAGCTAGTGTAGTCATAATTGGAGAAGTGGTTGCACCACCTAGATTGCAACAACATGATGGTCGAATAATGCATCCTAAGGACATAATCGCCGACATGAAAACAATGTATGGCATTCAAATCATGTACAGTAAGGCATATCAAGCTCTCGATTATGTGTTGTCACTTACAGTGTGACGAAGATAGTAAATTCCTCTACCTTTTCATGTCATTGGGTGCCTCACTTAGAGGATTCCAGAGGTGTCTGCGTCAAGTTATTGCCGTTGATGGTACCCATTTAAAGGGAAGATTCGGGAGTACTATGTTTGTTTAAACTGTAGAAGATGGGAATGAACATGTTTATCCCATTGCTTTTGGCTACGGTGACTCAGAGATCAACATATCATGGGAGTGGTTTTTGGATTGCTTGAAAGGTGCCCTTGGCCATATAGATGATTTGGTTTTCATTTCTGATCGTCATGCAAGCTTTGAAGCATGGATTTCTAAAGTGTTTCCTTATGCTACCCATACTATATGTTGCTACCACTTCTGAAAATATTAAAAAACGATATCACAGAAAGTATGTTGCCACAATAATGGACAAAACAGCCCGAGTGTACACCGAGTTGGAATATGTTGGAACCCCATTCACCGATCACGCAGCGGAAATGGATTTTATTTTATTTTATACATATCGTAATCTGTATCTGGAACAAGTGAGCTTGTGATCGTATTTATTTTCGGAATAAATACATATACTAATTATTACACTAATAAAATATATATGTAAATACAGGAAATTGTAATCAATAATAAAAAAGAATACTTAAAGAACCATACCAACGTTTGGAGGCTTCTTCACTTTTTCGATATGCTCCTGGTCTGTACCACTGATCTTCCTTACTGAATCCTGGGAATGGTAACTGCGTGTGGGCGTGTCACGAACTCAGGAACTAGAATGAAGGATGTAAAAGAGAGAAGAAGAAGAAACTTTTTCTTTTGATATAAATATAAAACACTTGCACATTTTTCTCTCTTTTTGGTGTATTTTTATGCACACAAGCACACTTTTCTTTCTTAAAACAAACTCACACCAACCTTATGTGTTTGACCAAAATCCAACCTTTTTTCATTTGTATATATATATAAAAGTGTGATGTGCGTGACAAGCACATCACCCCTTTTTAATTTTTTTTTATATCACATATATAATATTTAAATATTAGATCAAATTTATATTTGATTTTTAAAAACTTTCAAATAAAAAATATCTCATATCTTTTATTTGATTTTAATTTTGAATTCAACTATTTAAATTCAAAAATAAAATATTTAATTTAATAAAATAAAATATTTAATTTAATAAAATAAAATATTTAATTTAATAAAATAAAATAATCATATTATCTTATTTTATTCAAAAATAAATATCAACATAGACCCTCCATTTAGTGATTAAGAACATAATTAAATAATCTCATTATTTAAGTTATTTAATCACCACTATTTATTTATTAAATAATCTCATTATTCAATTAACTCTCGAATAAATACGTGTCACTTTCGTAACGCAATTAACTAGACAATCCAATTAATTACCGTGACTCTTGTTACCTAAATCGGTCGGGCTAGCAAGGGGACCTAATGGACCCACAGTATTTTGAGCTCCAATAATCCTCGGAATCATTAATTAAACTCTTTAATTAATATTGTTTGATTATTAACTCTGGTGTTATTCCAATAAAAATCCGAAGTTGCACTATCTCAACTGCATACGTTTTTACACAGACCGATACAACTCGGTGTCCATCGATATAACTATTACATATGGTGTGATCCTCAACAGTAGTTCATAATTAGAGCTGGGTCATAATGTCTGTTATACCCCTCTAATTACATATATCCTTTAAGTACAATTGATTCTCTAATGGACAATAAATCCTATTTCCTCACGGAATTAGGAGAGCGCTCATATTGTCCAAGCCCCGAATCAACCTTTAAGAGAACTGCCATATACTTCTCACAAGAATGAGTGGATTCCACTGTTATGTACAAACTTTCCCAGCCACAAGCTAAACCGCAATCCCAACATATGGAGTATATTGATCAGGAAATGCATCTGACCTCACCCATGGTATATCAAAGACCATGATCTAACCTAAAGGAGTCGATAAGACACTCAGGATTACGATCACCCATATATAGCCATCGTTAGTTGAAATATATGAATCTCATCGGTAAACAGATCTTGGTGTGAGATTCATATAGATCATAACCCAGTCCTATATGATCACATCATACAAGGTGCCTCCATTCCCATATCTCATATGAATGATTCAAGATATAATCACTGTACATTACGGCATGGACCGCAGCTATAGATTAACCACAAATAAATTACCCAGCTTTTTTTACTATCTATGGACTCTTTAGATTGCACGTCTCTTACAATATCCATCCGTATATGACACTCATATACACAGTTCGAGATTACATCCAACAATCCAGGATGTTAATATGTACACAAGTTTGTAAAATAAATAACATAACAGAATGAATTGAACCTTACTTTTTATTTACTTCATAAATCCATTTACAAGTTACATGTTTATGGTATAAACCCCAACAATCTCCCACTTGCACTAAAGCATGTGAGGTATGTCTTGTAACCTTAGACAATCTAGGTGGCCCGAAAACACTTTAGCCGGTAAGGTCTTCGTAAATGGATCAACATGATTGTCTTGTGAGGCTATCTTGGTGACGATCACATCTCCTCTCTGCACTATCCCTCTGATGAGATGATTCTTTCTCTCTATATGTTTCCCTCTCTTGTGGCTTCTTGGTTCTTTGGAATTAGCCATAGCACCACTGTTATCACAATAAAGTGTGATGGACTTATCCAGGCCTGGAACAACTTCCAGATCACTCAAGAACTTACGGAGCCAAACAACCTCTTTAGCAGCTTCACAAACAGTTACACAAGTAGCTACATATTCGGCTTCCATGGTGGCGTTAGCAATGCAAGATTGCTTGATACTTCTCCCTACAATGGCTCCATCACCCATAGTGAATACTGATCCAGACGTGGATTTTCTAGAATCCCTGTCTGACTAAAAATCAGAATCTATGTATCCTAACGGGATCAAATCTTGTTCGGAATACAACATATAATTTCTCGTTCTTCGAAAATACTTGAGAATTGTCTTGATAGCAACCCAATGATCCAATCCTAGGTTGGACTGGTATCTGCTGACTACTCCCACTGCATAACAGATGTCCGGTCTCGTGCATAATATAGCATACATCAGACGACCTACTGTTGATGCATATGGTACACTTTTCATATCCTCAACTTCTTGAGGTGTCTTAGGACACTGTTCCTTAGACAAGTGAACTCCATGTCTGGAAGGTAAATTACCTTTCTTAGAGTTCTGCATTGAAAATTGCATAAGAATCTTATCGATATATGATGCCTGAGACAGTGCTATAAGTTTGTTCTTACGATCCCTTATAAGTTGGATCCCTTATGATTTGGATCCCTAGAACATAACTTGCCTCTCCTAAATCTTTCATTTGGAATTGGCTAGCAAGCCAGCCCTTTTACATCAGACAACACTCCCATATCATTCCCAATGAGTAGGATATCATCTACGTATAGGACCAAGAAAACTACTTTCTTATCAATGATGCGCTTGTAGACACAAGGCTCATTGACGTTCTGCTCGAAGCCATAGGTTTTGATCACATCATCAAACCTAATGTTCCAAGATCTAGATGCTTGCTTAAGTCCATAGATGGACCTTTACAACTTGCAAACCTTTTGCTCTTGATCTGGAGACACGAATCCCTCTGGTTGCATCATATAGATGCTCCCATCAAGATTGTCATTCAAGAATGCAGTCTTGACGTCCATTTGCCAAATTTCATAATCGAAATAGACAGTAATGGATAAAAGAATCTTAATAGACTTAAACATGGCTACTGGCAAGAAGGTCTCTTCATAATCGACCCCCTCTTTCTGGGTATAACCCTTAGCCACTAGCCTTGCTTTGAAGGTTTCTACCTTTCCGTCTACTCCTCTCTTTCTCTTGTAGATCCACTTACACCCTATGGGTTTTATTCCATCTGGTAAGTCTACAAGATCCCAGACTGAGTTAGAGTACATGGATTCCATCTCGAGATTCATGGTTTTAAGCCATTCCTCGTTTTCAGAATCTTCCATTGCATTCTTAAATGTCAATGGATCATCCACACTATCAGCAGAGACAACACCTTGTCCCTCACCTATAGCTAAATAGCGTTCAGGTTGTCTCACAATCCTCTCACTACGTCTAGGTGGTAGTGTATCCTGATCAAGAACCATTTGACTCTCAGATGTTTGTGGATCAACAACTCTTGTTGATGAAGCATTAGTCTCACTAGGCTCCAACTCATTTAATACAATCTTGGAACGAGGTTTATGGTCACTAATGTAATTGTCCTCAAGAAACGTTACATTTGTCGATACAAATACTTTGTTATCTTCGGGACTATAGAAGTGCCCACCTCTGGTCTCCTTGGAGTATCCTACAAATAGGCAGACAACAGACTTGGAGTCTAGCTTTCCAGTTCTGTTCTTCAGCACGTGTGCTGGACACCCTCATATGCGAAAATATCGTAAACTAGCTTTGTGACCATTCCACAACTCTAGGGGAGTCTTAGGAACATATTTGGATGGCACTACATTCAAAATGCATGCCGCTGTTTGTAACGCATATCCCCAGAAGGAATTTGGTAATGATGAGAAACTAATCATAGATTTCACCATTTCCATTAGGGTTCTATTTCTCCTTTCCGCTACACCATTTTGTTAAGGTTTACCGGGAGCTGTGAGTTGGGAAACTATCCCATGCTTGACCATGAAGTCTTCAAACTCTTGGTCAAGGTACTCACCTCCATGATCCGATCGTAGTGACTTGATAGTCCTACCTAATTGATTCTCAACTTCAGCTCAGAATTCTTTGAACTTTTCAAATGTTTCCGACTTTAGTTGCATCAGGTAGAAGTATCCGTATCTTGAGTAGTCATCTATAAAGGTGACATAATACTCATAAGCACCCCTAAATTTAACATTCATCGGTTCGCAGACGTCTGTATGTATAAGCTCTAGTGGTTCTTTAGCTCTAAGCCATTTTCCAGTAAAAGATCTCTTAGTCATCTTACCTTCCAGACAAGATTCACAGATAGGTAAGGTGCCAACCTTTAACTCACTTAAAGATCCGCTTTTTACTAATATATCTATCCGGTCAAGGTTGATATGACCAAGCCTTAGTTGCCAGAGAGATACGTGTCATTATCTGGAGAAATCTTATGTCGTTTAGTTTTTTGTTTTTCAACCTTAAACATTTCGGTGTTGAACAGTGTAGTATGTATTAACGGTTGTAACACATACAAATTGTTTTCATGAATTCCTGAACAAATATTCAGACCATTCTTTCCAATAATAACAGACTTATTATTAAAAGAAACATAATATTTTTGTTCTAACAACTTAGAAACGGAAATTAAATTCCGTGTAAATCCAGGAATATAAAATACATTGTCCAAAAATATATAATTATTACAAAAACGTAATCTAATTATGCCCACTGCTCATGCCGACACGACTTCCCTTGATCCTACATGTATTGAGAAGGCTCCCTCCTCTAGCGGTGTCCAGGAATCAGTCCACTGTAAAAAAAAACAAACATGATTAGTGACCCCCCGAATCAACTATCCAGGGTGAAGAATAATCTTCCACTAAACAAGATTCAAGAACAAGTAAATCATATTTACCTTTCATTTTTTTCTTCTTGACAGCCTCCTCCAGATATTGAGGACAGTTCCTCTTCCAGTGTCCGACTTTGTCGCAATGGAAACATTTTCCCTTGCCTTGGTCAGTGGAGGCGCCCTTGCTATGGGCTTTCTTGGGTTTGGGCTTATTATTTTGCCTTCCCAGCGGACCTCTTCCTCTTCTTATTATTAGAGAAAGATGGTTCGGTAACATTTGCCTCACCAGTCTTACCTTTGTTGTCCTTAATCAAGGACTCAAAGGTTGCGAGCTCATTGAGCAACTGTGTAAGACTGAACTTTAACTTGTTCATCCCGTAGTTGCTTTTAAACTGATCGAAACTCTTTGAAAGAGTAGTCAGTATGATGCTCACTTGACTGGGTTCGTCAATGGCCCCGCCATTGACTTCTACCGTGTTGAAGTAGGACATCATGCTCAGGACATGTTCCCGAACTGATGTTCCTTCCTTCATATGAGCAAGCATAGCGGAACGAACAGCTTCCTGTCACTTTTGCTCGGAAGGCTGTCCGAACATAGCTTGCAATGACTCTATGATTTTGAATGCTGAAGTCATTGCTTCGTGCTTTGTGACAAGCACGTCTGTCATAGATGCCAACAGATATGTTCGGGCCTTCTCATCAGATGAGACCCATCACTGGTATACCTCATGAACAGTTCATGTGGCATTGGAAGTAGGTACTGGAGGACATTCCTCCGTAATCACAAACTTGAGGTTTTTGGTGACCAAAATTGCATTAATATTAAGTTTCCACTTTGTGTAATTATCATAGTTAATTTGTCGTTTGCGAGAATTTGAAGTCATGCAGAAGACATCACTAAAATAAATAAAACATTCATTCAGTCATTTATTTACAACAAGTGCGGGTGCTTTGGTATTAATTTAAACATGATGCATAAACATGTTTAACGAACTAGAACTACCCTAAAAAATAGTTACTATACCACGGCAATCCAACATACCACAAGAAAGTGCCGCCTTAAGGTCATTTAAATCTTTGCATGTTGGACCGAGACATTCTCAATCAAATGATATTCTAGAATAACTCTTATTCCATATCATTGAACCATCGTTTATTTAGTCAGGTTTTTAATTAACAAACTTAATCAAAACCTTCGTGAGTGTAACCCACCATTTTAGGTTTCACGAGCTTAACTCGAGAATTGCTGCCTTAGGGTCTGTCAATCCCGAAATACTCTCAGAAATCCTATCCGTTAGGAAGTCAACCTTGGTATTGACCTTTGTAAAAACCCTCCTTAAGGAGGACGAAAGCAAATCCGTCACGAGACCCCACTCGGATCTCACGGTGTTGAACTAATGATGGAGACCGCGAGATATATATGTCATATATCCCTCTCCCACTCACTATTTTAAAACTAGGGTTTTCTATTATCCGTTAATACACCTAGACTCTACAGGATCAAACGGCTAACTTTAATCAAGTTATCTAGTGCATTAACTAATTCATTATCAGAAGCAAGTTCTAATTAACTATTAAATTATTAATGATTTTTAACAATTAAAAATCTAATCTATTAGTGAATAATCTAAGCATTTGTAAACTATTTACTAAGCTCAGATTATTATGAAAATATATACCAAGTTTTAACTATTAAAACTCTAACACAATATTCGGTTCATTTATAATTAGGCAATTAATCAAATTAATCCTAATTACTATAAATGACCCTATTAATCTAATTTATTAAACTCTTTAATAGCTAGATTAATATTAATGACAATTACCAAGTTTTTTAACAATTAAAAAACTAATCTCATTTTCATAGCCAATTTATGTATTTACCCATTTTAATCACATTAAAAAAAATACATAAAATATCAGGCTATGATGCATGTATAACATATCAAATATATTTGTATAGGCACATATAATCTAAATGACATACGTATGCATGACAATGCTTTTTATCATCACATAATATAAAGCATACATGAATTGACCGAGTACTGTGGATTCTTTAACCTAAAAAAAAATTAGAATCTAAAATTATAAAAATACCCCCAAGGCATTCCTTGGTCTTCTTGTAATTTCCAAGTCTTCCAGTCTCTTCAGGTCACTTCGATTCATCTCATGAATCTTTCTTCACGATATTTCCAGGTCTTCAACATAGGTTACAATTTTTTTTACAATACTATAATAGCAAAAAAAATATAATAATAATAATAAAATTATACAACCCATAAACCCTAAATCCACAGTACCATATAATTAACGATTAATCATGTTTTTATAAATTAAAAATTGAAAATTAATATACAAACAAAAATATCATACAATCAATTTAAATCGTGCCTATAAAATCATACATACAGGAGCATCGAAAACAATTTCCTGTTCCGAAAATAAAATTAGCTCTGATACCAATTGTTGGAACCCCATTCACCGGTCACGTAGCGGAAATGGGTTTTAAATTTTTTTATACAGATCGTAATCTGTATCTGGGACCAGTGAACTTGTGATCGTATTTATTTTCGGAACAAATACATATACTAATTATTATACTAATAAAAATATATGTAAATATAGGAAATTGTAATCAATAATAAAAAGGAATATTAAAAGAACCATACCAACGTTTGGATGCTCCTTCACTTTTTCGATATGCTCCTGGTTTGTACCACTGATCTTCCTTACTGAATCCCAGGACTAGTAACTGCGTGTGGGCACGTCACGAACTCAGGAACTAGAATGGAGGATGTAAAAGAGATAAGAAGAAGAAACTCTTTCTTTTGATATAAGTATATAACACTTACACACTTTTCTCTCTTTTTGGTGTATTTTTATGCACACAATCACACTTTTCTTTCTTAAAAAAAAACTCACACCTACCTTATGTGTTTGACCAAAATCTAACCCTTTTTTCTTTTGTCAATATATATATATATATATAAGTGTGTTGTACGTGACAAGCACATCACCTTTTTTTTTAATTTTAACTAATATATATCACATATATAATATTTAAATTTTAGATCAAATCTATATTTGATTTTTAAAAACTTTCAAATAAAAAATATCTCATATCTTTTATTTGATTTTTAAAAACTTTCAAATAAAAAAATATCCAATATCTTTTATTTGATTTTAATTTTGAATTCAAACTAATTAAATTCAAAAATAAAACATTTAATTTAATAAAATAAAATAATCATATTATCTTATTTTATTCAAAAATAAATATCAACATACACCCTCAATTTAGTGATTAATAACATAATTAAATAATCTCATTATTTACGTTATTTAATCATCATTATCTATTAATTTAATAATCTCATTATTCAATTAATTCCCGAATAAATACGTGTCACTTTCGTAACACAATTAGCTGGACAATCCAATTAATTAACCGTGACCCTTGTTACCTAAATCGATCGGGCTAACAAGGGGACCTAATGGACCCACAGTATTTTGAGCTCCAATAATCCTCAGAATCATTAATTAAACTCTTTAATTAATATTCCTTGATTATTAACTCCGGTGTTATTCCACTAAAAACCCGAAACTGTACTTTCTCAACTGCAAACGTTTTTATATAGACCGATACAACTCGGTGTCCATCGATATAGCTATTACATATAGTGTGATCCTCCACAGTAGTTCATAATTAGAGCTGGGTCATAATGTCCGTTATACCCCTCTAATTACATATATCCTTTAAGTACCATTGATTCTCTAATGGACAATAAATCTTATTTCCTCATGGAATTAGGAGAGCACTCATATTGTCCAAGCCCCGAATCAACCCTTAAGGGAACTACCATCTACTTCTCACAAGAAGGAGTGGATTCCACTATTGTGTACAAACCTTTCCAGCCACAAGCCAAACCGTAATCCCAACATATGGAGTATATTGATCAGGAAATGCATCTGACCTCACCCATGGTATATCAAAGACCACGATCTAACCTGAAGGAGTCGATAAGACACTCAGGATTAAGATCACCCATATTTAGCCATCATTAGTTGATATATATGAATCTCATCGGTAAACGGATCTTGGTGAGCGATTCATATATATCATGGCCCAGTCCTATATGATCACATCATACAAGGTGCCTCCATTCCCATATCTTATATGAATGATTTAGGATAGAATCACTATACATTACGGAATGAACCGCAGCTATAGATTAACCACAAATAAAGTACCCAGCTTTATTTGATATCTATGGACTCTTTAGATTTCACGTCTCTTATTGTATCCATCCGTATATGACACTCATATACACTGTTCGAGATTACATCCAGTAATCCAGGATGTTAATTTGTACACAAGTTTATAAAATAAATAACATAACAGAATGAATTGAACCTTTCTTTTTATTTACTTCATAAATCCATTTACAAGTTACATGTTTAGGGTATAAACCCCAATAGAATATAACCGGCACATGGAAGAGTTACGAAACTTGCACCCGAATGCATATGATTATGTAATTGATACTGATCCACATAAGTGGTCCCGTGTACACTGCCCCAACAGAAGGTACAGGGTGATGACAACAAATGCTGTAGAATGCATAAACTTATGCCTGAAATTGGCACAACAACTGCCTATGTTGACTTTGCCAGAGTTCATTAGAAATATGCTGCAACGTTGGTTTCATGATCTTCATATCGCTGCACAGTCCATGCGTCATCAGTTGACCGGCCGACGCAACATATTTTGTGATCCTAAAACGCATGGAGAAGTACAATTTTATGACCGTAAATCTAGTTGACTGGAACATATTCTCTGTGAAGCAGTTTGGAAAACAGTGGACCGTTGACCTAGCCTGAAAGACCTACACATGCAACAAATTCCTAATGGACCAGTTTCCATGTTGTCACGCACTTGCTGTCGTAAGGTACACCATACATTTTAGTATACGGTTAATATTACTGAAACGCGAATCACATTGTTTTCATTATTTTTACAGAGACCGAAACATGGATTTCACCTCCCTATGTGTAGACTTCTACAAGAGACAGACACTTATTGAGTCAACTCTCCTCCACAGATAATCTCTTAACATTCAAAGCTATCATCTTAGGCCTTTTCCACGAGACATTTCTAAAGTGGGCCTTAAATAACAGTAAAGCCCATTTCTAATCAAAGAAGGATTCGAAATACATGCCACATCGAAGGATAATTAAGAAATGTTATTGGAGCATCTTCTTCTGCTTACCACCCATTGAAAGAACCAAGTGTTTTTATCCCCTTCCTTTGGCTACTTAACCCTCGACTTTAGTTTCCATCTTTGTTCCTCCCTACAAATTTCTCTCAGTAGATTGGAGAGAATGCCAAGACGCTCTTTTATCAACAAATCTGTCCAACCTTCACGCAAGGCTTGCTTATTGATCTCGCCTAACCTATCTTCCATAACTTGAAAGGCCATTGATCTTTCTTCCATAACCCCAAACTTTTCTTAATCAATAAATTAGACGCTTTAATTTTAGAGAACAACAAAAACCCCCTGAACCCGTCACTCTGCTCTGTTTCCAACATTCTCCCATTTTTTTCATCATCTCACTATCTTTAAGCCAGTCATTGATGAACCGAAATGGTCTTAGACTATATTCCACCCCAAGGATTGAGAGAACTATGGGATTGTGATTCGATAAGCTTCTAAACAGCCCAATTTGATTCAGATAGGGGATCCAAGATAAGATATCCAGCAAAACTACAAAGCGGTCTAATATAGCCGATGAGGACTCCTTTTGATTCAACCATATAAAAGCCATGCCTAACAGTGGCAAGTCTGTCACCCGAGTGATAGGATAAAACGCACAAATAACAATCACAAACAATATTTATCCTCTCTTGTGTGAAACTAATAGGAAGCAAATAAAATAGAGCAACAAATAACACAACCACAAGCTCAATCACAAACACAAGAACACCAAGAATTTTACGTGGAAAACCTCCCCGAATTGAGGAATAAAAACCACGGGTCCTCCGAAATCTCCACTATCAAAATATAATGGGCATGCACATAATTCTCTCTAGCTGAACTAGAGGCATATAACACAATAATCTCAAGATTAACTAATCTTGGCAACAAATGCAATATGAGCAAGTAAAACAAGAGAGATAGGATTTAACAAACTCGAATCCTCTGTTCTGGGCGTGAAATTTTCTGCAGAAATTTCCGATCAACGATCCAACCGTCCAGATCGTAGAAACACGAGAGAATAAGAATCTGTACAAATTTGAGATCAATCGGACCACAAACCAAAGAGATATCTCCCTTTGAAGAAAACTGCACAACAGCTCCCCTGTTTTCTGTCCAGCCCTTTTCCGAACCGCAAAACTCACAACAGGAAACTCCTATTGACAATTCCTCAGACCAGAGTGTAGTACCGTGTGTGGTGAACACGTCTGCAAAATTTGAGCTTGATCAGAGAACGAATCGACCTCCAAACAGCCCTCTGAAAAAGCCTGGACAGCAGCCTCCAGCCCAGAATTCTGCACTTTTTCTCTTTCACTCTTCTCTCTCTTGCACACCGATTCTCTCCTCACTCTTTCACTCTCACAAACCCCTAATTCAAGAAGGGTTTCTTATACTACATGTAAAGTGACTAAAAAGTACTTGGACCATCCACATATATTATGTAGGCTTTACCATGAATGCATGGTAAACTCTTTTTGGACCATCTCCACATTTGGAGGAAACCCAACCCAACACCGAGCATCTGAGAGAAATTTGTTGAAATTCCTCATAGCAGTAATATTATACGAAACTCCAATTCTTTTCTTGGGGTTTAACCCCGAGTTGAAGTCGCCGCCCTGTGCACCATGACATTAGCAAAGAGAGTTGAGCCTGAACAATAAAATCCCACAATTCTTGCTTGTCAATTTCCCGTGTGTCTGCATAAATATTGTAAAAGGGGATTTCCTTTTTCAGTTTAACCAATACTCCTGCTAAAATGATGCATCTTTATTTTGAAATGCAAGCCTTCACCTCAAACCACTCTTCATTCCATAAGGAAATTAACCTACCAGAAGCAGCTTCTGAATTCACACAAACGCTTTTCAAAAGCACACTCCCGCTTAACGCTCTTGTAAGAACACTAAACCGTGTTTGTACTTCACCACAAGATTCTTCACAACCCTTTACTTTTCGAAACGACCTAAGCTTTTTGTTTTCCAAGACAACACTAACATGGAAACCAAGGAAGCCCAAATGCAACAAAAAAATAAGAGACTAACAGTGTTCTCCACTTCTTCGTGGAAACTTAAGTTATCCTCATTTTCTTTGACAGCAGTAACCTTAGACAATTCTTGTTCATTGCCATCGAAGTCAAAAGCCTAAAGATGCTCCGGATTCAATGAGTTTTGACATTACCTCTTCAAGAGATAGCGAGTACAAGATTCCACTCAGCTCACCTTTCTCCTTGCAAAACTTTTTCTTAATAACTTTGGCTGTTTTTACCTCTAAATTCCAATTTGTTGCCCCACATACCTTCTTGTCACTTGTTTTCACCGCATGACTTCTTAACGATCCACATTTCCTCATTCCTCTTCTTGATACCGAAACAATTGAAGCTTTCGGTCCCTTCCCCAAACTCACCTGCTTCTGCATCAGGTCAACCTCTAAATGGATAGGGTCACCACTAACTCTATTATGGACACGAGGCATTCCTTCTCCAAGCATGACCACATGTCTAGTTTCATACTCTGGAACCTCCCAAGACAATTCCCTTTGATTCTGCATGTTAAGCGTATTTGTTAAGCAATCATTAAGAATTTCCATTTGGCAAGTGGGTTTTATGGAAGGCCCATTTATAATTAGAGCTAGCATCTGCTCCACCAATTCCTCTTCATACTTGATAGGCTCTTCGTATGGGCCTGATCTACCCACCAAAATTTTAGGCCCATCATGAAGTCATTTTAAAGAATAACTACGACTAGCTAGGCTCAAGCCCAACTACTTTCCTATCTAGAGATCCGTTGTTGGGTCTTTACAAACAATCCAACTTAGAGCACTCGCCTCTCTCCATATAGTCCCTTTTATCAAACCCAGAGCAGGACAAGCTAATGTCACCCTCACTTCCATCTTTAGAAACTTCGGCCCCGTCCTGTAGTCGTTTTTCAACCCGTTTTCGTTTTTATTTTTTAAAAATGATTTCGAAAACGCGTTCGTTAACCGTTTTTTTTTTTTGTTTTCAATTTTTTTTTTTAAAATGAAAAACAAAACCAGTGTTAAAAGTGAAAGATTTGAAAAACACAAAATACTTGTTTTTCGTTTTTCGTTTTTGTTTTTCATTTTGTTTTTCATTTTTTTTATATTAAAAAAAAATCTTAAACTATTAATTGTACTGCTATGTGTTTGATATAACTAGGACAAGACAGAACACGATTTTTAAATTACCAAAGTGCCCCTCTTATATATATATATTATAATTATAATTATATATATATATATATATTATTTTATGTATTATATATATATAATAATATATGAAATAATATTCTATATTAATATAATAATATATTATATATTATTCGATATAAATATAATAATATATTATATAATATATATATATATATATAATATAAAATATTATATATTTACATAGGATATAATGTCATATATTATGTATCATTATATATAAAAATATAATATAAAAAATATAATAATTTTTAATATATAAATAATATATATATTATTATAATATAAATTATAATATATGTAATAATATTTAATATATTATTATAATATGTATATATATATTATAATTATTTATTTATAATTTAAGAGTTTTGTTTTGATTAATTCATTTTTTGGATATGTTTTTTTGAATTAATTTTTGATGTATTACTTTTGTTTAATTTAAAAATTATATTGGTTAATTATTTAATCAATTTGTTTATAGTTGTAATAATATTAAACAAAATACTAAAATTGATATTTCAATTTTTGATAGTTTCCGGTTAACCTACCAGACGCGTTTTTTCCGTTTTTCATTTTTGAAATACAGTTTTCAGTATTTGCTACCAGACGCGTTTTCAGAAATCGAAAATGAAACCAAAAATACTGTTTTCATTTTCATTTTCATTTTTATTTTCGAAAAACAGCAACCGAAAAACGCTTACAGGACGGGCCCTTCCTTACTCCTCTTTTCTAAATTCAAAATTGCATTTCCTATAATTGGGACAGATGACTTGTCCTTTTGCTTTCTTTGAAATACGCCCTTACCTTTTCCCACAGGAACCTTGTCATTGAAACATTTACCTACGAGCTTGAGATAGCTTGGATGACAGACCTTTTGAGCCTTTTCTCGTAGACATTTCTTTTTCCAAGATGATCCTCACCAACTTCCTTTATTTTTCCTCGATTACCAGGCCTAGACCAAAAACCACCCATAGATCTTTCAAGAACCATCTCCATTTTACATACAGGTACCATGGCCTCCAAATCCTTAACATGAAAATAACCTAATTTGAGCTAAGGAGTCTCCGTCCTCAATCTCAGATACCTTTCCACCCATTTATAGTCCGTTAGAGTAGCTTCCTTCTCAACTGTTAACAACAACGTTAATTTTTTCTAGGCACTTGGTCCCAAAGTGGAAACAACACTAGAAGTATCCCCCTATCAAGTCTTCTTTTATTTAAAGTGTTATCATCAACTAACTGTGGGTATTGTTAGTCCATTTAATTCATTTTAGGCCCATTCCTGGAAGCCCAACGATGAAAGGAGTTAAAGCCAGTAGAAGCCCAGTTTCAATGCTCCCACTAGCCTGCAGTGTTTTGGCTTATTAGTGTAAACTAATAAGGATAATTTAGAATTCTCATGGTGACTTGGCAACAGATTATTGGCTTCACTTAGCCTAGTTGGAACTAATATGATGGTGACTATATATAGTGAAACGATGGAGAGAAAAATAATTATTCAGATTTCTAGAGTTTTGTTATATTCTCAGATGCTTTTTCTCTTTGTATTATTTCTTGATGTTCTTGAGCTTCTTCGTGAAGTTCATCCTTCTCTTCTTTGAATTCGTAAGCGAGCTAAGAGAGAAAAAGTGAGATTTGTGAGTGATAATTATGTTGATGTAACTTGTGAGTGATTCTAAGTAGAGTTGGTTGTGTTATAGACCATTGTATGGTTGGGTGTTGTTGTGCTGGGTTTCTAGGCTTCTTTTAAGGGTTTATCAGGCTGAGTCCTGGATAGTCAAGATCTGTATAAATAGTCTCATATAGTGGAGTAAGCTTATCTTTCTGGCTCAATGAGGATGTAGGCTTGTTCTCAAGCTGAACCATTAACCTCTTTATTTTCTTGCTTTGTTATTTTCTTGTTCACATTACTGCTTAATTGGTCCATTTTAATCTTTGTATTACTTTTTGTTAAGTGAATCTTAACAGGTGAAGTTGGGTTCTTGAGTCTACCAAGATTCCCAGCAGTAGTATCAGATCCTACAGATTGTATCAATGACGAACAATGAGGACCAGATCCCTCTGGTTGGAGAAGAAGAGCTTGACAGTGAATCTGCTAGTAGTAGATCAGAGGTAAAATTTTCTAACTCTAGTAATTTTGGTAATTTTAATTTCACTGTTATGAGTATGAAATTGGAGATAGACAAATTCGATGGCATTGGGGATTTCGGGATTTAGAGAAGAAAGGTGAAAACCCTTATCTCCCAACAGAAATTCCTTAGGGCCATTGAGGGTTATGATAAATTGCCTGATACATTGACTAAAGAACAGAAAAATGATATGTTAGAAATGGTCATAGAAACGATAATATTGAATCTGTTTGATAATGTTCTTAGGGAAGTCAATGATGAAACCACTGCCTCTAATGTTTGGAAGAAATTAGAGAGTATGTGTCTCATTAAGTCACTTACTAATAAAATCTACCTTAAAGAAAAACTATTTAGTTTTAAGATGGACCCTAGTAAAGGTCTAGGATAAAATCTTGATGAATTCAAGAAAATGACCATAGAGCTTGCTAATGTTGGGGATGAACTTGCTAATGCTGGGGATGATGAAAAATTCAGTGATGAGAATGAAGCCATTATACTTTTGAATTCTCTGTCCGATTCCTTTAAGAATGTAAATTCAGCTATTAAGTATGGCAGAACATCTTTAACTCTTGAAGAATGTATATCTACTCTTAAGTCTAAAGACTTAGAGGTTAAGATAGAAAAGAAAGACATTGGTGAAAGTCTGTTTGTTAGAGGAAGACAACCAGTTAAAAATGGTAATAATGATAACCTTATTAACAATAACAAAGGCAAAAGTAGAAGCAAGACCCTAAACCGTAATTAGTCTCAGTCTAGGACTAGAAATGGCACTGGAAAGTGTTATTTCTATGGAAAAAAGGGTCACATTAGGAAATATTGTTATGAAATGAAAAATAAAAACTAAGAAAAGTCCCATAGGGAAGGAGATGCAAATCTTATAAACCTAGTAAGGTACTAACTGTGAGTACAAAGGACATCAAAACTGAGTGGATCTTAGACTCAGGGTGTTTCTTCCACATGAGTCCAATGAGGAACTGGTTCACAGAGTTTAAAGAAATCAGTGGTGGAAGTGTGCTGAGGAGAAATAATCAGCAGTGTCAAGTGGAAGGGATAGGTTCAATTCCTATTAGGATGTATGATGGGCTGGTCAGAGTGTTCAAGAATGTTAGGTATGTACCTAATTTGAAGAGAAATCTAATTTTCTTGGTGTTCTAGATGAGGAAGGATATAGTTACAAGGCTGAGAAGGGTGATCTTAGAGCTTCTAGAGGTTTCTTAGTCATTCTAAAAGGTGACAAAAGAAATGGATTGTATGTGTTAAGTGGGGAAACAGTCAATGATGGTAATGCCTATGTGGTAGCCAAAAACAGTGACAAGGGAGTTTTGTGGCATTTAAGACTAGTCCATATGAGTGAGAAAGGCTTACTAGAACTAAGTAAGAAATGTCTCCTAGGTAGGGATCAAGTAACTAAGTTAGAATTCTGTGAGAATTATGTTATAGATAAGAAACATGGCTTAGTTTTAACACTGCCCATCACACCATTAAACAAATCCTTGAGTATGTTCATTTGGATTTGTGGGGGCTAGCTAACATTCCAACACATGGTGGAAATTGTTATTTTCTGTCCTTATCTGATGACTAATTTAGAAAGGTATGGACTTATCTTTTGAAATCCAAAGATTAAGCCTTTGAGAGCTTAAGGGCTTGGAAGAAGTTGGTTGAAAACCAAACTTCTAAGAGAGTTAAAACCTTTAGAACCGTTAGTGGGCTGAAATTTTGTAATGATGAATTTAATAGGTTTTGTAGTGATGAAAGGATTCAAAGGCATAAGACTGTTAGATATACCCCACAACAAAATGGAATTGCAGAAAGGATGAATAGAACCATTTTAGACAGTGTTAGGTGTCTCTTGATTGGTTCGGGTATGAGCCAAAATATTTGGGGAGAGGTTGTCTCAACAGTAACCTATTTGATAAATAGGTCTCCCTCAGCTGCCATCAACCTTAAAACACCTGAAGAAATGTGGATAGAGAGGCCACCTAGTCTTAAACACTTAAGAGTGTTTGGATTTGCTTGTCATGCACATCAATTTAAGGGAAAATTGGAACCTAGATCTTTAAGAGGATTTTTCTTAGGGTTTCCATTAGGTGTTAAAGGATATAGGTTGTGACTGAGAGATCAAAAGGGGTATAAAGTCAATATTAGTAGAGATGTGATATTTGATGAGTTTAAAATGCCTTGTAAGGATAAGAATCTGCCAATTGAATCCCAACCAGATCCTTTAAAAGATGATGGAAATTGGATTCAAGTAGAACTTGGCAGCCCACCATAGTGTTCTATTCAGATTCAAGCTGATTCTGTTGAGGATGAGAGGGTTGCCCTTTCTGATGATTCAAATCAGGTGGAAGAGGATCAAAATTAGCCAGAGGCTGATGAGTCTTTAGTTGATTACCAACTAGTTAGAGAAAGGGCTAGAAGGATTGTAAAACCTAACAATAAGTATGCCTTCAGATGTGATTTCCTTTGCCTTGTGTACTGGTCAAGAAATAGAAAATAATGAGCCAAGAACCAATAGTGAAGCTATAAATTATCTTGATAAACGAAAATTGCTGGAAGCCATGAAAGAAGAGATGGAATCTCTTGAGAAAAATAAGACATGGTCCCTAGTTGTAAAACTTGAAAAACAAAAGGTAATAGCTTGTAGATGGATCTATAAAATCAAAGAAAGTGTAGATAAAAATGAACCACCTAGGTATTAGGCTAGATTAGTTGCCAAGGGCGTTACACAAAGAGAGGGAATTGATTACAATGAGATTTTCTTTCCTATTGTAAAGTATAAGACCATTATGATTGTTTTGGCCTTAGTTAGTTAGTTTGACATGGAATTGGAACAATTAGATGTCAAAACAACTTTTTGCATGGGACTTAGATGAGGCTATCTATATCTCCCAATCAGAGGGTTTTGAATTCAATTTTAAACTCTCTCGTGTGTGTCTTCTGAAAAAGTCTCTATATGGGCTTAAGCAAGCTTCTCGACAATGGAATAAAAAGTTTGATAGCTTTATTACTAGCATAGGTTTCATTAAAAGCAAGTTTGATGCATGTTTTTGTTTCAACAGTGAAAATGTTAATATTTATGTCTATTTGCTTTTATATGTTGAAGAAATAATAATTGCTAGTAGGGATATGTCTAGGATTGTAGATTTAAAGAAGAAGCTAAAATCTGAATTTGATATTGAAACAAATATTATGGTGTGTAATATTAATCTAGACGGAGGGGGGGGGGGGGTGAATAGATTTTAATTAATTTTTTTACCCAATTTTTGGTAAGAGTGAAATTGACGAAAATGCCCCTAATTAGTCACAATAATATCACAAGTGTAATAAATGCGGAAATAATAAAAACACTTGAGATATACGTGGAAACCCTCCAAATGGAAAAAACCACGGGCTGATTAGTGCGCCACACTAGAACCTCGAATCCACTAATGGCAAGGAATTACAACCTAATCCCGGTTTAATCAACCACCACTACCTAATCCCGGTATAAGTGAACCTAGTTCATCCTGCTTGTGCTTTAAGCTACCTACTCCCGGAAGCAACACAAGTCTTACTTCTCAATGAAGAGATAAAGTGTCCTAAGTGAATATATGATGATATTCAATGAACAAACAAGGCTAGGAAACCCTATATACTTATCTAGGATAATGAGATGACAATTAATGCAATCCTAGATATCAAGTGCTAAATGATATGTTCAAATAGCTTAGCTAAACATAGATCAATCAATCCTATGAAGCTATTACAATACAACACTCAATCATGTCATCATAACAATCTCTAATTTGTATCTAGAAATATTCTAATAGAATACAATTAATTAAAGAGATGGTTTAGCAAGAAAAAACACTTAACTTGTAAGAAGATAGTGAAAAGCTTACCAAACAAGATGTGATGAAGCAACCCTATCCATAGATGCACTCTAGATGAACTTAGAAGATGTAAGATGAAGATTTGATGCACATGGGAATGCTTTGAGTGATTAAAAATGAGTTATTGGAAGTGTTTTTCCTTTGAAATGTGTTCTAAGGAAAATATATGATATTTTGAACTCTTACCCGACCTTAAGACAATGAGATATATATATATATATATATATATATATATATATGAGATCCAAACAAAGTGATGTCGTTTTGGAAAAAAACATTCCACCTTCTTCATTGTGCGGTGGTGAGGTGCACTGGTCGAGTAGCGTACCACCAGTGCACTGTCTAAAAATTTCTATAGGCGCTGGTCGAGTGGCGCACGTCAGTGGCGCAACACAAGCGTAAAACCACTGGAATGTTTATGCTGGTGGGGCTGCGCTAGTCGAGTAGCGCACCACCAGCGCACGCCCACTTTTTGCATCTTTACGTAGGTGCAGCAGCGCAACCCAGTGGCGCAACACTAGCGATTGTCCATTGTGAATGTTGTGCTGGTGGGGTGCACTGGTTAAGTAGCGCACCACTCGCGCAAGGCCTATTTTTTCAACACTCAAGTGCACAAAAACAATAAGTTCAAGAGTGATGAAATTGCATCCTATTTTAATGCCTAGCATGACATACAACTTTCATAGCAAGATGCAAATAGGTCAACAAGAGTCATTTAAACTAAAATGCATACAAGAAAACACTCAACATATAAGATCAAGAGTTATGCATGAATATGTGAGTGTGTGCAACTATCTCTTCAAAGTAAGTAAGCACAAGAATTTTACTTTTGGTGCTTCTTCTCCTGAGGTCTTGAGAGCCTAAGCTACCCTTACATGAACCCCAACAATGTGGTTGTTCACGAAATAAGCCAATCAACAAATGAGGACTTTTCAATCTCTCCATTTGGCTATTTCGTGATAAAACCACCACTCATATTGATCCTCACAAAACAAAATAGAAAAACACCGTGAAGATATTCGACATTACAAATAGATAAACATAAAAAAAACATCATGTCTTCAATCTCTTGTAGAACTATCAACCCTACACACAAGGCAAGCACAAATACTCTTTCCAAACCAAGTGCATGTGAGATGATCAAGTGAACATAAAACAAAAGCATTTGCATTTAGAAATATGAGTATGATATCATGAAATGCTCATGCAATGCTCCCCCTCAATGGGTTACTCCCCCTACATGTAATCTCCCCCTCAAACAAGTACACTTATGCAATGCAATGCTCCCCCTCAAAGCCAACACATGCTACTCCCCTAACATCACAATGCTAGGTCAATGCTACTCCCCATTTTTGTTATGATATAGGCAAATGAGAAGTTCCAACCGGGTCACTCAAGGCAAAGAAAGAAAAGAGCATACAAGATTGTCGCATAATTATATAAGCCACATTTATGCAATCTCAATTGATAGAAGAGATACAAGGAGATTTATTGAAGGACAATATGTGAATCAAAAAGTGCTTTGCATACAAGACATGTTGCATTCAAGTCCAAAAACAATGGTATTTGCAAAGCAAATGACAAAGGTTTCCAATATAATTCAAACCAATTTCACCATTTGTCATGAGAGAAGCAAGGATATAGAGTTCTTATAGATATCAAGTTTTAAAGGCACTATATCCAACTTTAAAAACTAAACATGGCATGAGCAACTTTGCACCCTATTTGATTTTTCCGGGAGGATACCCGTATGATAATAGCCATGTTCAACTAATAAAGAAAGAGAGACATTGATTAAACATTTTAGTCTCACTAGTATGTTTCACACAATGTGTTGCATTTAACAATTGCAATCAACAAATCATGCTTTATCATTTTTCATTAGCATGTCATTAAAGAATCATCATGTCATGGAGATAATTATAGGTCATTCAAACATGTACTTCCAATGTATATCTCCTAGTCCAAAAATGCATGTTTGAACATAAATATGACATGGATTGTAATCAAAGCAATGATCACACTTATTTAAGAAAATACAATATACTATAAGTGCAACCAAGCTACTCAAACAATCAATAAAGAGGCATAAACATATTTAAGAAAAATTGCATGCAACAAGTATACAATAGCTCTCTTTTGCTTGAGTTCCCCATATGGGGTCAAAGACCACAGCACATCTCTCCATTAAACAAATCCCTATAGATCTACTAAGAGTCTTGAATCTAGTAGAATCTAAGGGTTTAGTAAATAGATCCGCTAGTTGGTCATTTGTACCTACATGCTCAAGTACAATTCATTTGCTCTCAACTAGTTCTTTAATGAAATGATAACGGATGTCAATATACTTAGTCATAGAATGTTGAACCGGATTCTTTGAAATATTAATTGCACTCATGTTATCACAAAAGAGAGTAAGAGTACTTTGATTGAATCCATAGTCGACTAGCATTTGCTTCATCCAAAGGAGTTGTGTGCATCCACTTCTAGCAGCAATGTATTCGGCCTCAGCTGTGGACAAGGAAATCGAATTTTGCTTCTTGCAAAACCAAGAGACAAGGTTGTTCCTAATGAAAAAGCAACCGCCTGATGTACTTTTCCTATCATCACAATTTCCTTCTCAATCTGCATCACTAAAGCCTACAAGACTAGTATTAGTGTCAAAAGAGTACCAAATCCCATAATTGGATGTCCCATTCACATATCGAATGATTCTCTTAACAGAAAAGATATGGGACTCCTTAGGATCCGCTTGGTACCTAGCACACACACCTACACTAAAGGAGATATTGGGCCTACTTGCGGTCAAATAGAGCAAGCTACCAATCATGTCACGATATAAAGTTTGGTTCACACTTTTACCACTAGCATCCTTGCTTAGCTTCAAAGTGGTACTCATGGGTGTATCACAATGTTTGGCACTTTCAAGGCCAAATTTCTTCACTAGGTTTTTGGCATACTTTGCTTGAGATATGAAAATCCCATCATCCATTTGCTTAATTTGTAAACCTAGAAAGTAACTCAACTCACCAACAAGACTCATCTCAAATTCATGAGACATGGCATCAACAAATTGTTGGACTTTGGTGTCATTGGTGGAGCCAAAGACTATATCATCAACATAGATTTGAGCTATAAAGAGCCCATCTTTGTTTTTCTTGATGAATAGAGTCTTGTCAACACTACCCCTAGTGTAACCATTGTCTATGAGATATTGGGTGAGACGCTCATACCAAGCCCTAGGTGCTTGTTTCAACCCATATAAAGCTTCATTGAGGTGATATACATGATTAGGGTGGTGAGGATCCACAAACCCATTGGGTTTCTTAACAAACACTTCCTCTTGCAAGAAGCCATTGAGGAAGGCACTCTTAACATCCATTTGATAATTTGAACTTGTGCAAACAAGAAATGGATAAATGAAGCCTAATGGACTCAATCCTAGCATCGGGAGCAAATGTCTCCTCAAAGTCAATACCCTCAATTTGAGAGTATCCTTGTGCTACAAGCCTAGCCTTGTTTCGTATAATGTTGCCATCCTCATCGGATTTGTTCCTATATACCTACTTGGTACCTATCACATTGGTGTTCTTGGGCCTAGAAACTAGAGTCCAAACCTCTTTCCTTTCAAATTGGTTAAACTCTTATTGCATGGCAAGAACCCAAAATTCATCTTTTAAAGCTTCATCAATTTTCTTGGGTTCTATTTGAGAGGTGTAACATGTGTAGCTAATTAGATTATCCATTTGATGCCTAGTGTCATCTTTGTCATGAAGTTTTCTAATTCATGGAGCAGGTTCTTTTGAGTCCAAGTGAGGAATCCTATCACTAAGTTGTGCTATGTCATCATCAAGATTAGCCTTTTCAACATTAGAGATATCAACTACTTTCTTTAAAAGGGAGTCATCATCTAAATCTACATCTTCCTAATGGTCATTAGTTTTGAGCCTAGTATCATCAATGACAACATTAGATGATTCCATTATGGTCATAGTTCTTAGATTAAAAACTCTATAGGCTCTACTATTCAAGGCATATCCAATGAAGATACCCTCATCACTCTTAGCATCAAATTTTCCAAGTTGATCACGGTCATTCAAAATGTAGCATTTGCTTCAAAAAATGTAGAAGTAGCTAACATTTGGCTTCCTACCTTTCTATAACTCATAGAAGGTTTGCCTAGTGGGGGGCCTAAGGAAGACTCTATTTCCTATGTAGCAAGCCGTATTGACGGCCTCGACCTAAAGATTCCTAGGGATATTATTGCTAAGGAACATCACAAGGGTCGTTTCTTGAAGAACCCTATTTTTCCTTTCAACAACTCCATTTTATTGAGGTGTCCTAGGAGCCAAAAACTCATGAAAAATGCCTAGACTATTGCAAAAGTTTTCAAAATGGGCATTCTCAAAATCCTTCCCATGGTCACTCCTAATTCTCTTAATGCTTTTAATCTTAGAGTTCATTTCATTTTGAATTTTAGAGCAAAACATTTTAGACTTGTTAAAAGTTTCAGATTTTTCTCTAAGGAAATAGGTCCAAGTGTACCTAGAGAAGCCATCTACACACATAAAAATGTATCTCTTTCCACCTAAACTCTCAGTTTGCATAGGACCCATAAGATCCATGTGGAGAAGCTCTAGAGGTTCTTTGGTGGTTATATACTTCCCCTTTTTGTGCATACTTTTGGTTTGCTTCCCTTGTTGGCAAGGTCCTCAAACACCATTAATTTTTTTCCTAAGCTTGGGAAGGCCTCGCACAACATTGAACTTATCTTAGATTTTTAGATCCCTAAAGTTCATGTGACCAAGTATTTCATGCCACAATTCTATTTGTTCATCCTTGGACACATTACAAGACACACTTCTAGCCTCAAGACAATAGCAATTGTCACTAGACCTCATACCTTTTAACAAGGTTCGTCCATTAGGCAATAGGATAGAACAATCACTTTTCCTAAACAAAATGGAGAGTCCATCATCACTAAGATGTGAAATGCTTATCAAATTGGCTTTCAGACCATCAACATACAAAACATTGGACGATGAAGGTAATCCGGGAATGGAAATGGTTCCCTTTCCTTTGATCTTCTTTTTGGATCCATCACCAAAGGTGATATTTCCTCCTTTCTCCATCACAAGAGTCTCAAAGAAACTCTTATTTCCATTCATGTGCCTATAGCACCCACTATCCAAATACCAAAAATCACAAGAATAAGCTTTCAAAGCAATTTGTGCAACATGGCAAAGGTGTTCATCCTTTCTAATCCACTTAGGTGCAGTATTTTCCTTCCTAGTGGTCAATGGTACATGGGCTCTAAATGTCCTAGGATCATACAAAAGTGTTCCACTTTTCCTAGTGACATGCATCATGGCTCTAGGTTTCTTATGATCATGCATCATGGCTTTAGATGTCCTAGGATCATACATCATGGCTCTAGCCTTTTTCTTTTTCAATCATGCTTTCAATCCTACACAATTTGATATACCTAAAGCAATTTGGTTTAATGTGACCATCAATACCATAAAAATGACATGTAGGTAAAGAGTTAGGAATTATACCATATCCTTGAGGATGCATTAGAGCCTTCCCATGTCTTTGTGGTTGTCTTGCTTGTTGTTGAGGAGCTTTCCTTCTTTGTTGTTGAGCAAGACTTGATTGCTTCCTTGGTTGAGCTTGCATGATAGGTGTCTTCCCTTTGTGAGCTTTTGGTTGAGGGAAGTTAACTTGTGAAGCCCTTGTAGGATGAGCTTGAGGTGGGCTTATTGGTGCCACCTTCACTTGAGCACTACTTGAACACTCTCCTAGATCAAGCTTCTTCTTAGGAGTTTGATGAGGAGTTAACCCATTGAAGTTCATGCTTCTTACAAAAATGGTCTTGCTTGGAGTGGAGGACATCTTGTCATCTTCAAACCCAAGCCCCTTCTTGTCACTTGGCCTCTTTCCAACATCTAACATGTGGTCAAGTTTCTTGGTGCTAGAGTTCATCTTGGCCAAAAACTCTCTAGCATTTTCCAGCTCTTTCTTCAACCCTTCTTCACTCCTCTTAGATCTTTCCAACTCTTCATTTAGTTGGTCAACTTGAGTTGAGAGGTCTAGGTTTTCTTCTTTTAATCTCTTGATCTCATTCTTGTTCTTTAATCTTGAGCTCTCAAACTTAGCCATGTAGTCCTTGAGATCCATCCTATCCACACTTCCATTTGTGGATTGTGATGAAGATCCATCAACACTTGAGTAGTCTTCCTCTTGACTATTATTCTCTTATTCACTAGCATCTTTGCTCCTAAGAGAGGATGTAAATGCTATGAAGTTAGCCATAAGTTCTTCATCATCCGAAGACTCATCTCCTTCATTAGAGTTATCACCTTCACTCCATGTGGCAGCCATTACTTTTCCTTTCTTCTTGTTCTTATGATTTGCACATTCCGGGGTAAAGTGACCTATTCCACCACATTCATAGCATTGGACTCCTTTCTTCTCGGTCTTTTCTTGCCTAGGCTCAAACTTTTTAAAGGAAGTCTTTCTTCTTGGACTTATAGAATTTCTTGAACTTCCTCATTAGCAAGGCCATCTCTTTATCCGAGTCATTACCTTCCTCCTTCTCAACTTTGAAGGCTTTTAAGGCAATATCTTTTTGCTTCTTTGATGGTGTGGGGTTAGGACATTTTCTAGACTCATAAGCTAGAAGCCTCCCAATCACTTCACTAGGCTTCATGTCCTTATACCCACTGTTCTCTTCCAAAGTCGTCACCTTAGACTCAAATCTATCGGGTAGAGATCTTATAATCTTCTGCTTGATTTTCCTATCCGAATAAGGATTACCAAGTTGATGACTTTGGTTCACAATGTCTATCAACCTCACTTCAAAGTCGTTGAAGCACTCATTCTCATCCATCTTGAGCAATTCAAATTGCGTTTGAAGAACTTAAAGCTTCGGTTCCTTAACCACCTCGGTTCCCTCATGTGTAACTTCTAGGATTTCCCATGCTTCCTTAGCTATCCTAGTATTTTGAACCAACTTGTATTCGTTATCATCCATTGCACAAAGGATGGCATGCATTGCCTTCCTATTCCACTTTGAAGCCTCAAACTCTTGTGCATTCCACTGAGCCTTTGGTTTGAGTACATCATCTCCTCCATCTGCAGGAGTCATCATGGGTGGAGTGTAGCCATCTTCAACTGCCATCCATGCTCTGTCATGAATTTGGCATATGTACGACTCCATCTTGCCTTTCCAAGAGGTATAATTCAATCCGGCGAGGAGTGAAGGTCTAGTGCTGGAAGCTCCCTCATTGCCATCGTTTCTACTCATTGTGTTTATGAATGAATGATATGAATGCAAGTGTATGAAAGGTTAACACAAACACACAAAATGCAACACACACCAAAATGAGCAAGGATAACCTATGTATGTCTAGGAACCTGCTCTGATACCAATTGAAACAGATATTATGGTGTGTAATTTTAATCTAGAGGGGGGGGGGGGGTGAATAGATTTTAATTATTTTTTTTTACCCAATTTTCATTAAGAGTCAAATTGACGAAAATGCCCCTAATTAGTCACAATAATATCACAAGTGTATTAAATGCGGAAACTATAAAAACACTTGAGATATACGTGGAAATCCTCCAAATGGGAAAAACCACGGGCTGATGGGTGCGCCACACTAGAACCTCGAATCCACTAATGGTAAGGAATTACAACCTAATCCCGGTATAAGTGAACCTAGTTCATCTTGCTTGTGCTTTAAGCTACCTACTCCCGGAAGCAACACAAGTCTTACTTCTCAATGAAGAGATAAAATATCCTAAGTGAATATATGATGATATTCAATGAACAAACAAGGCTAGGAAACCCTATATGCTTATCTAGGATAATGAGATGACAATTAATGCAATCCTAGATATCAACTGCTAAATGACATGTTCAAATAGCTTAGCTAAACATAGATCAATCAATCCTATGAAGCTATCACAATACAACACTCAATCATGTCATCACAACAATCTCTAATTTGTATCTAGAAATATTCTAAGAGAATACAATTAATTAAAGAGATGGTTTAGCAAACAAAAACACTTAACTTGTAAGAAGATAGTGAAGAGCTTACCAAACAAGATGTGATGAAGCAACCCTATCTATAGATGCACTATAGATGAACTTAGAAGATGCAAGATGAAGATTTGATGCACATGTGAATGCTTTGAGTGATTAAAAATGAGTTCATGGAAGTGTTTTTCCTTTGAAATGTGTTCTAAGGAAAATATATGATATTTTGAACTCTTACCCGACCTTAATACAATGAGATATATATATATATATATATATGAGATCCAAACAAAGTAATATCGTTTTGGAAAAAAATGTTCCAGCTTCTTCATTGTGCACTGGTGAGGTGCGCTGATCGAGTAGCGCACCACCAGCTCACTGCCTATAAATTTCAATAGGCGCTGGTCGAGTGGCGCACATCAGTGGCACAACACAAGCGCAAAACCATTGGAATGTTTATGCCGGTGGGGCTGCGCTAGTCGAGTAGCGCACCACCAGCGCATGCCCACTTTTTGCATCTTTGCACAGGTGCAGTAGCACAACCTAGTGGCGTAACACGAGCGACTGTCCACTGTGAATGTTGCACTGGTGGGGTGCGCTGGTCGAGTAGCGCACGACCAGCGCAAGACCTATTTTTTCAACACTCAAATGCACAATAACAATAAGTTCAAGAGTGATGAAATTGCATCCTATTTTAATGCCTAGCATAACATACAACTTTCATAGAAAGATGCAAATAAGTCAACAAGAGTCATTTAAACTAAAATGCATACAAGAAAACACTCAATATATAAGATCAAGAGTTATGCATGAATATGTAAGTGCGTGCAACTATCTCTTCAAAGTAAATAAGCACAAGAATTTTACCTTTGGTGCTTCTCCTCTTGAGGTCTTGAGAGACTAAGCTACCCTTACATGAACCCCAACAATGTGGTTGTTCACGAAATAAGCCAATCAACAAATGAGGACTTTTCAGATATGAAGGAATTTGGCAATGCAAAAATGATATTGGGTATGGAAATTGTTAGGAAAAATAGGCTTTGTTTAAAACAGTCTAAGTATTTGACTAAGGTGGTTGATAGGTTCTCTATGGAAAACTGTAAGCTTGGAAATATCCCATTGTCACCAAGCTTTAAGTTGTCTGCTGCTCTTTCTCCCAGATTTATTGAGGAGAGCAGATTCATGGAGAATGTACTTTATTCCAGTGCTGTTGGGTCTGTCATGTATGCTAGCATAAGCAATTAGTGTTTTGTCTAGGTATATGGCCAATCCTGATAAGAGCTATTGGAATGCCATGAAATGGGTACTGAGATATATTAGTTCAACCACATTAATTGGACTGATATATGATTGTGCTAATTCTATTATAAACCTAATAGGTTATGTAGATTCTGATTATGCTGGTGATAAAAATCAAAAGAGGTCCACTTTGTCATATTTCTTCACTATTGCAAGCTGTTGGGTAAGCTGGAAAAGCCAATTATAGTCAGTTGTGGCCTTATCTACCACTGAAGCTGAATACATAGCAGTTACAGAAGCTATTAAAAAAGTCATTTGGCTTCAAGGTCTTTTATGTGACATTAAAGTGTTTAGTAGGAATGCTGTTATCTATACTGATAGCCAAAGTACTTTGCATCTTTGCATGAATCCTATTTTTCATGAGAGAACCAAATACATAGAAATCAAATACCATTTTATCAGAGTCTAATCTCTGATGGTATTATTAAGGTGGAAAAGATTTCTACTGAGGAAAATCTTGCTGACACGGGTACCAAAGTTGTTCCCTATAGTAAGTTTAAGCATTGCTTAAACCTGCTGAAACTAGGTGATTTTGGTTGACTTGTTTGCTTGTGTCTTTTTTGAGTCAGGTTTTTAAGAGAAGCTTGCTCTGTTATATGAACTGAGATGAACTAAGGTGGAATTTATGTGTATTGTTAGTCCATCTAATTCATTTCAGGCCTATTCCTAAAAGCCCAATGATGAAAGAAGTTAAAGCCAGTAGAAGCCAAGTTGTAATGCTCCCACCAGCTTGCACCAACAACATACTTATACACAGTGTTTTGGCTTATTAATGTAAACTGATAAGGCTGATTCAGGATTCTCATGGTGACTTGGCAACAGATGATCGACTTCACTTAGCCTCGCTAGACCTTATCTGATGGTGACTATATAAAGTGAAACGATGGAAAGAGAAATCATTATTCAGATTTCTAGAGTTTTGTTATATTCTTAGATGCTTTTTCTCTTTGTATCCTTTCTTGATGTTCTTGGGTTTCTTTATGAAAACCAACCTTCTCTTCTTTGAATTTGTAAGAGAGTAAAGATAGAAAAAGTGAGATTTGTGAATGTTAATTCTGTTGATGTAACTTGTGAGTGATTCTGAGTTTGTGATCTTAAGCATTGGTTGTGTTATAGGCTATTGAGTGGTTGTGTTTTGTTGTACTGGGTTTCTAGGGTCCTTTTAAGGGTTTATCAGGCTGAGTTGTAGATAGTCTAGATTAGTATAAACAATCTCATAGAGTGGAGTGAGCTTATCTTTCTGGCTCAACGTTGATGTAGGCTTGTTCTCAAGCTGAACCACGATAAATCTCTTTGTTTTCTTGCTTTGTTATTTTCTTGTTCATATTCCTGTTTAATTGGTACATTTTAATTGGTACATTTTAATCTTTGTATTACTTTTTGTTAAGTGAATCTTGATAGGAGAAGTTTGGTTCTTAAGTCTACCAAGATTCCCAACACTAACAAGGGAATACCTAGAACACTTCCCATTTTATGGAAAAAGGAACCTTGCCAGCAATTTAAAGGGGCACCAAAAACCTCCACCCAAAACGGTCTAGACTTGGGGATGACCTCCTGCGTGCCTTACACCATAGATGAAAAGCGGTCGTCGCACAAGAAGCGATTCTTAATAAACCCACAGCAATCGCTTGCAGAAGCAAAATGCAATATTAATATGTGCTTCTCTCCCAGATAGTGAGATAAAAAATCGAAACTTCTGTCAGATAATCGGTTGTTAGAGCAAGACAAATCTGAGTTTAAGGGTACCCACAACACATTTAGATAGCCATCCTGCCATCTTCTTGTCGCTTTCCCAATGCATCACAAGATGATTCCTGTTAACAAAAGACCCTTTCTCATTGACTTAACTTTGATTCCCACTAAGGGCTTCAACATATGAATGGTAGGCTTAGTATTTCTGTTCAAAACCTCTGAAACCTTCATGACCGATACCCTGGCCAAATCCTCCATCAACATATTTAGTTGATCGAGCTTATCTTGCAGTGAATACTTGTTAGTGGGGCCACTTTATGATTTGCCGATGATGTAACCTTGTACGGTAAAAATTTAAATTTAATGAATATTGGTCTTTAATATTCATGGTGACCAATAATTTTTTTTTGGTTATTTTTTATCAATTGGAAATAGTGCTAATGTATGAGCATGTTTGAATGATGTGTTATTTTGAAAACTATATGTTATTTTTTCATGTTTTTTGTTTGTGTTGTATGTAATATCATGAGATGCTTGAATTATGCGAAGTTGTATGTAATTAATTTTTTTTAGTGTTTTTTGACTAACCCAAACCCAACTTTGGTTGGGTTGGGTTGAAATTTTCTAAACCGATATATGATCCGGTTGAAAAATTTCAACCCAACCCGAAAATGTCCACCTCAAATTCTGGTAGATGAAAAATTTGCTGTCAACAATAGGTTATAATCTATCTGCCATATATATCACTCTTTCCATGTATAATATTTTCTTATATAGAAAGAAATTAAATTAATCACTAATTCTATATATAATCTTCTCATATAAAGAAGGAAATTAAATTGGCTGTAAAAGAAAAATGATGTTAAATGTGCCAGCCAAATTGGTTATTCAGACATTAAATGTGAACAAAATATGGTAAGATGACAACTTGTAAGAGACCCACGAGAGATAAAATCATGATGTGACACTGATAAGGTTAGAATTTGTATGAGAAGAAGAAGTAAGAAGGAAAGATACACTGAGAGGACAAATTGTATTATAATTGCTTAACTTCATTACAAATAAACTTGACCCTTTTATAGGCCAACTCGGACAACAAAACAACGACAAGAAAATCAGAAATAATGGGCAGAAAAATATTGTGCATGATCACATGCACTTTCTAAAACAGGGAATATATGCCCCCCCTCACTTATTTGAAAAACTAAATGAACTTAACTATTTCAGACTTGGTCCACAAGGACATATCATTCCTCCCACCTTAACTTACATGCGTGACCTCATAACTTGGCTTAGGAACATGGCTTAGTGCATATATCAATCTTCCGACCTTCAATTATTCTTGTTCACAAGGATAAAATCCGGATAGGTCGGCATGAGGTTCCAAATCCAACCGGTTGGATTCGTTCCAACTGAGAGGGCCTCTGAACTTGGTTAACCACTAGTGTCATTTGAGTGCAATGCGTTCCAAATGGAAGGAAGCAAGTTGAACCCATTGGTCTACTACCACATTTTTGAAGTTGACAAACCGCCTAGCCTTATAAATCAAACTAGTAGGATCTTCACCGCTGAACTTTGCAAAGGATAATTTGAGCTATGTATGGTTTCTATCAAATGTGGCAATTGGGCTTGCGTTAGTTGTCAAGGTGAAATGGATGGTGAGAAAGCTAACCCACTGCCCAATGGTTAGTTTCCTTTCTACATCATTGTTGTTGTGGTCTCAGTGGAAAGGGTAGTCTTTGAGGTTTGGGTTTCATTGGTGTTTCAGTTTTAAGAAGATTCACCAAGGGTAAAGGGGTTGATGCCTTATTACCTGGTGGGTTGGATATGGGTAACACACAAGGCTTGTAGCTCCGTGAGGACTTTATGAAGGGTTGGGTTAATTTTTTTGAAACTAGACCTATGGCGAGCTAGGATCATGTAAACTTCGTTACAGAACTCGGTGTACATGATCAGAACCGTGCTCTGATACCACTAATTAGATTAGAATTTGTATGAGAAGAAGAAGTAAGAAGGAAAGATACAAGAGAAGACAAATTGTATTATAATTGATTAACTTCATTACAAATAAACTTTATCCTTTTATTGGCCAATTCATATAACAAAACAACAAGAAGAAAACAGAAAATAATGGGCCGAAAAATATTGTGCATGATCCCATGCATTCTCTGCATAATGAACAAGAAAATGGGGCATATAAGCCCCTAATTATTTGAATAACTAAATAACTTAACTACTTCTAACTTGGTCGACAAGCACATGCCACTTACATGCCTGACCTCATGGCTCGGCATGGGAACATGGCTTAGTGCACATATCACACACATACTAGTTTCTTGAGTTTATTGGAGGAAATGAAGAAGACGAGGCCCCTAAGCCTCCAAAACTCTTTTCATTTAGTTTGTCGAGCAAGAACTTGCTCAGTGCTTCAAAATTTGCACCCATTTCAAGTGCACCCTTCAAGTTCATTTCATCAATAGGGGCCTCCCACCAATCTTGAGTATTTTTCTCCTTTGTCATCTCTTTGATCATCTTCCCAAGCTTTTTCAGGTTGTCTAGTTGGGCGAGTAGGTTCTTGTGGAGTTCGTTAAGTTCATTGATTCTCACCTGGCGGCGAGCTTCATAAAAATGGTTGGCGTTAATGTTTGGTTCTGGGTTCACCCCAAGGAAGCGGTTTGAAATGGCTTCAATGGAGGGGTGGCCAAAGGAATAAGGCTTTCCCGTTGGAGAGAACATAATAACACCTATCTCAGCACCGGTTAAAGTGACAATCTCACTAGACTTTTTGAAGATCCCGGATCTTCGTTTTGAAAAAGTTACTAGCCTGTCAGTGTCATCCACAATCCTTTTGATCTCAATCTTTTGTTTGCCCTTGGTTTTTTTACTCGATTCTGCCATGACCAAGAATGTTAGCAAAAGACACAAATTTTTGATGAAGAAATGGCTTTGATGATATATGGTATCGTGAGATCTGAAACGTATATATAAGAGGAAAAACTCATGAAACTATTCATTGTGACAACATGATTTTATCTGTCATGAGTTTATCTCTTTAAGTTGTCATCTTACCATATGTTGTACACATTTAATGTTTGAATAATCAATTTGGCTGGCTCATTAAACATCATTTTTCTTTTACAACCCACTACTACTGATTAATTTAATTTCTTTCTTTATAAGAGAAGATTATATAAAAAATTAGTGGTTAATTTTTCTTTATGTATAAGAAAATAATATACATAGAATGAGTGATACATGTGGTTGATAGATTATTACCTTTGTTGACATCAATTTTTTTTTTCAACCAGAATTATGGGTGGGTGTTTTCGGGTTGGATCATATAGGTTTGAAAAATTTCAACACAACCAAATATTGTTGGGTTAGTCCAAAAACTTACAAAAAAACAAAAATCATTTACATACAACTTCATATGATTCAAGCATCCCATAATATTACATAAAAAACACAACCAAAGAACCTGGAAAAAATAACACATAGTTTTCAAAATAACACATATCATCCAAACATGCTCATACATTAGCACTATTTCCTTTTGATAAAAAAAAAACCAAACAAATTTATTGGCCCCCTGAATACTATAGAACATTCATTAAAATTTATGTTTTTACCATACAAGGTTATGTCATCGGCAAATTTTAAAGTGGCACCACTAAAAAGAATTTACCGGAAGATAAGATCAATCAACTAAATATGTTGCTACTTCCTGCAAATCTAGAAAAAAGTAACCCTTAGCTTCCTTTCCTTATGATTATGACTTCAATAAGAACAATCAATTCTACACGTAAGATCAATCAATTCTACACATTTAGTTGTTGCGAGTCTCTATGGATTGCATGTATACGATCTCTTGTTTCCTTTATGTTGGTTTTCAATAAAAATATCTAATTCATTAATAATATTGCACTCACACTATAACATTGCTATTTCATATAAAAAAATCCAATAGTTAAATTATATTACAATTATGTATGGATAAAGAAAAGGAAAAAAATATGGGTACGGTTGGTAGTATGATTGTGCTTTAGACAAAGCTCAAATTAAATAGTGACATACTTGAATTAACCATCGGTTAACTTTATATATATATTTTTATTTGTAAAATTGAAAGATTTAGTTAGATATTATGACATTATTAGTAGTCAATAAAAAAATATATAGAAAAAATATGATAATCAAGAAATATTTTAGACAAGGAAGAACTCAACAAATTTTATAAATGTTTAATATTTTATTTTGATTAATTAACTAATTAAATTGTTAAGGTTGATAAGCTGTATATGTGGCACACTGTCAACTATATATATATACGAAAATTTTCACATAAGTGTGCACAGATAAAATTATATAAAGATATTGAATGTGAGCTACTCATTTTATATACTTTTGTTTGGTATATACGCACTTGTCAAAACTCTTTTATAAATGAGAGACTCACATTCAATGTTGTTATATAATTCCATCGGTGTCCTCCGATAAGAAAAACATATATAGTATCAATTGTCATATTAAATTTTTGTTTTATTGCCAGCAATCTCATACTAATAACTAGTGTAAAGTCATTTCAAAAAATAAAAATAATAGCTGATGTATTGAAGGTCCAACATTTTATATATAGATTAATATAAATATTTTATAAAAAGAATGATGAACTTTCAATACACTTATTAGTAAGAGATTATTGACCGTAAAACATACGATATGAAAATTTATAAATAAACATAATAATAAATGAATAATGATACTCCCACGTAATGCTTCATCAACAATTGGGTAAGGATAGTGTGTTGATATTTTAGTAAAAATATAAATTCTCTCCCTTAGGGTTCTTTGATATTTTCTATGTATCTTAGGAGCCTCTGGTGAGGGTAGTTTGGGTGATCCATAGGGATCGCGAGTATTTACTCCTGAAGAGTGTAGGTTAGGCAAGGTGTGGGTGTGTTGTTTTTGCTAGGATGAACACGTAAGAGATTGCGAAATTGTGTGGTGCCCTCTCGCTCTAAGAGAAGGAAGGACCGTTGATGCCTCTCAGAGGGGAGCTGATGGATGATGGGGAGAAACATTTGGCACTGCGATTAGTGGGGAGGATTCTATCAAACAAACCGATGAATCATAATGCCTTCATGAGGGTTTTGCTTAAGATATGGCATACTTAAGAGGATTTTGGTATTGAGGTTGTGGCTAGTAATACCTTTTCTTTCTCTTTTAAAAACCCTATGGATCGTCGTAAAGTCCTCTCAGGGGACCTTGGAGCTTTGATAGAGCCTTGGAGGAACCTTAAGGGAAAGGTGATATTCAGAATATGCAGTTTGATAAAGTTGCTTTTTGGATACAAATCCTGAATGTGCCACTCTTATGCATGACCAAGGAAATTAGCATTTTTCTAGGTGGTATGATTGGGGAGGTACGTGAAATTGATGTGGGACCTTCATGAGAGGTTATTGGCAAATATACCTGTGTCAAAGTGATGGTGAATGCAAATAAGCCACTCCGTTGAATTTTGCATGTGGATGTCCTAGGGGACGGTAATGAATCTACTATGTTACTAAGGTATGAAAGACTTCCAGGTCATTGCTGTCACTGTGGTCGGCTAGAGCATCATTTTCGTGAATGTCCTGATGGGTGGAGTGGAACTGGTTTAGAGGACTATAATACGATGTTTGGGGCCTGGCTACGGGCATCCATCCCGAAGAGAGGTAGACGGTTTATGGGGAGGAGGGACAATTTGAGAAGACATTAGAATAACGATGGAGGGGGTACCTTGATCTCTAAGATGGTGAGTGAACGTAATGTTGTGGATGCAATTCGTGCTGATGGTAGAGATAAGGGTAAGGTGGCGGCCGTTGTTACGACGGGCTATACGGGGTCTAGAGAAGTACGAAAAGGTAAGGGTAGGGCTTCGGTAATCTAGGAACTCATAAGAAAGGTAGTGTCAATCCTGAAAAATTAGGTGACAATAGTGGAAAGTGGAGATTGGAGGATACAGGGAATAAGAATATCACTATGATCGAGGGATATAGTTAACTAGAAGATTAGTATAGTATCGTGCATGGCACAGAAAGAGGAGAGAGGGAGTCAAGATTGGGTGCGACATATTTTGTTTCTAAAAGAAAGTTGTCTGATACTTCTAGGCTATCTAATACCGTTGGCCATTTATTTTTATTTTTTTGAACAATGGAATTTTATTCAATAGCCTGGAGACTGTAAAAGGGAGGAACATGGCACAAACATACCCAAACCCAAAAAAACGAGAACAAGAACAGCAAAAGCACAAGAGAAAGAACACGACAAGCTATAAAATAAGCGGCCACAAACTATAAAACAAGGGCTAAAAACAAAAAAAGATCAAAAGACAGTCCACTTTAGCCTGTCTTCCATCAAAATGGAACCCATTTTGGTAAGACGATTTGTGTGTCTTGGGCTATACACCATAGAAATTCCACCTAGAACTTGCAAAAAACCCCTGATGTCATAAATGAGATTAACGTGTTTTATGCTGCTAAAATCATTCCTACCGTTTGCCCAAGAAGCCGCCACCTTAGAATCGCTATTAATAACATTGTCTCAACCAATCAACTATGGTATAGAAACATACAACTCAAGTGCTCTGTGAATGGCCATAATCTCATTTGTATTCGATTCTTCAATCCCCACATTGGCCCTTTATTGTAGAGTGTTTTGGGCTCCTGGTTTGAAAGTGATACTGGATCCATTCATATGGAAGTTGAGGAGGACCTGGGTGGATATGGACGAAATCCAATAAGAATTGGCGTGGTTTATTCAAAAACTGCTGGGGAGGTAGACTCAGGTAAGATTTTGAGGCCCAAGACTGGTAAGTGGACAATGTAGGCTAGGATTGGCGCAAGATTAAGCACTGACCTGGATGAAGAAAGTAGGCTAGGTATGATGCTTGTGAACGAGGAACACGAGTTGGTGTCTAAAAGGTAGTGTGTGGATTTAAGCTCGGAGGATGTGCTCAATATTTCTGATGATTTAATGGAGGTCGGCTTTATCCGGACTGTCGGTCGCCACGAATCTCTTAGTTTAGAATGCTAGGGTTTGGGGAGTACCCGAGCGCTCCAAATCATACTTAAATACAACTAGGCTTATGCTCTAGTTGTAAAGTTATTGAATGAAATGAAAACTAATAATATTCTTATGGAGGATTTCAGAGTTCAGTTTGGTTATAGTTGTAAACTTGTTGTAAATAGTGAGGGTGGTCGGAGTAGTGGTCTCTACTTGTTTTGTTCTTCTATAGTTGATGTTCAAATATTTTCTTATTCAAGATTCCATAAAGATGTTCAAGCGGAGTGCCATCGTAACTTGGTGTGGCATTTTACTGGCTTTTATGACTACCCCGATTCTAGTTAGAGACTTCATGCATGGACACTCTGTAGGCGGCTGAACAGTATGGCTTCATTACCTTAGGCTTGTACAGGTGATTTCAATGAAATTCTTGATAACTTTGTGAAGGTTGGGGGACTTCAAAAGCCGTAGTCTTCTCTTAAGGAGTATTTGTCTGCTCTAGATGACGCTGATTTTCAAGATCTTGGTTTTTCAGGTCCACCCTTTACAAGGTTCAACAAGCGGAGAGGTTCTTACATGGTCCAAGAGCGGTTAGATCGCTGTGTTTATAATATCCAATGAAAGAATATGTTCCCAGGCTCTTCGGTGACTCACCTTGAATTTTAGAAGTCGGATCATATACTCATTTTGCTTCAGGTTAGTCAATCAGCTTGCCCTTCTTATGAGTCAAATTGGTATGGTCGTCACAGATTCCACTTTGAAAAATGTTGGCCTAATGAGATGGGTTGTGCTGATATTGTTGAGGATACGTGGGGGTCAAGTCAGATTTTGGAGTAGGATTGGAATATTATCTGACTTTAGTGATGGATAATGGTTGTAAATGTATGAAGTTGCTTGGATATTGGTACGACCGTAACCATCGGGACCTTAGGAATAGTAGCCATGATAAACAAAAGAAGCTTTGTGCTGTAAAGATCTCCATTTAGGCAGCGTCTTGGATGAAGATTTGGCTAGTTGAAAT